>JAOPSE010000006.1:93291281-94788944 GCA_029449295.1 Zea luxurians
TCGGAGGAGCGAAGCCCGCGCCGGCAGCACCGCGGCGCGACGCGAACCAGCAACCTGACAAGCGATGGGAGAAGCGGCCACGCGAAGAAGTACACGCCGCCGGACCACCCGCCGCCCGCGCTCGAGGAGGACCTCGTGGAGGCGAACGCACACTGGACGACATCCTCGACGCCCAGTGCCCGTACCACAAGGACATGCGACACACTCTTCGTAACTGCCGGGACTTCAAGCACTCCGTCGGACACGGCCGACCCTTCCAACCTCTACCTCCTCCTCCGCCGAGGGGAGGACCAGATGAACTACGACAACCCCATCGGCAGGAGGAGGGAGGAGGAGGAGGAGCTTTCCCGCGCGTTGACAGGGAAGTCAACGTCATCTTCGGCGGACACGGATCACAGGAGAGCAGAAGACAGCAAAAGCTCAATGATCGCCAGATACTAGTGGCAACCGTCGGCCCTCCTGCCCCATACCGATGGTCGGAGCACCCGATCACCTTCACTCGGGCGGATCAATGGCTCAACTTTGATCATCCGGGCAAGTACCCGCTTCTCGTCGATCCGGTGATCCGAGAGAGCCGGGTGAAAAAGGTGTTAGTGGACGGGGGGAGCAGCATCAACATCACCTTCCCCCGGACACTCCAAAGCTTGGGAGTTCATCTCAAAGAGCTCCACGAGTCGGACACTCCTTTCTTCGGCATCGTGCCGACGGAAGGGGAATACCCGCTGGGCCACATCTACATGCCGGTCACCTTTGGAACTCCGGAGAACTACAGAACCGAGTTCCTGAGGTTTGAAGTGGCGAACTTCGACTGCGGGTACAACGCCATCATCGGGAGGCCAGGATTGGCCAAATTCATGGCCATTCCGCATTACACATACATGATACTGAAAATGCCGGGGCCACAAGGGATCATAACTGTGCGCGCCGACCTCCAAGGCGCCGCAGAATGTTTCCGAGTGGCTATTCAAGCAGCCCTCACCGCCAAGCCGTCGACAGCTCCCTCCGCAATGGCGAACTCTAAGCCTGAGGAGGACCTCGCAATACCGGCGAATGAAGCTCAGACCGCGACCTCTATGCGGCCGACTGAAGAAACTAAAAGAATCAACCTGGGGTTCGCTGATGAGCGCAAGACGGCCATCATCAGCTCCAGTTTGGACGACAAATAGGAAAGCGCGCTCGTCCAGTTTCTGCAAGATAACCGAGACGTATTCGCATGGCAACCTGCGGATATGCCGGGAGTCCCGAGAGAACTGGCCGAGCACAAGCTAAAGGTCTTTCCCCAGGCGAGGCCGATTCGACAGAAATTACGTTGTTTCACGCCTGATAAGAGGGAAGCCATTCGCGCCGAGTTAGCTCGCTTGGTCGCGGCCAGATTCATTAGAGAAGTATTACATCCTGAGTGGTTAGCCAATCCTGTTCTTGTACTCAAAAAGAATAAAGTGGACTGGCGCATGTGTGTTGATTATACTGATCTCAACAAACACTGTCCGAAGGATCCCTTCGGGCTCCCGAGGATAGATCAGGTGGTGGACTCCACCGCTGGATGTTCTATGTTGTCTTTCTTGGATTGTTATTCTGGGTACCATCAGATCAGCCTGGCAAAGGAAGATGAAGAAAAAACGGCATTCATTACTCCGTTTGGCGCTTTCTGTTATACCTCCATGCCGTTTGGCCTTAAGAACGCTGGAGCGACTTACCAGAGAGCTATTCAAACATGCTTAGCCGATCACTGGGGCAAGCGTGTGGAGGCTTATGTGGATGACGTGGTGATCAAAACACAGGACTCAAAGGACTTCATCGAAGATTTGCAACTGGTTTTCAACAGCCTGAGGCGGTATAGGTGGAAGCTTAATCCCGAGAAATGTGTTTTTGGGGTACCAGCCGGAAAGTTGCTCGGATTTATCGTCAGCCACCGAGGAATTGAAGCTAATCCAGATAAGATTGAAGCTATCATGAAGATGGAAGCACCTCGATCGCAGAAGAAGGTTCAGCGACTTACTGGATGCATGGCAGCTTTAAGCAGATTTATATCCAGGCTGGGAGAAAAAGGTTTGCCGTTTTATAAGTTACTCAAGAAGGTGGATAAATTTCAGTGGACTTCAGAAGCACAAGAAGCTCTAGATGCTCTGAAAAAATTCTTGACAACACCGCCAGTACTGAAACCACCTCGGCGAGCTACATCAACTCAACCAGCTGAAGATTTGCTACTGTACATCTCTTGCACGACTCACGTGGTAAGCACCGCGTTAGTAGTCGAGCGAGCAGAAGAAGGGCACGCCTATCCAGTACAACATCCTGTGTATTTCATCAGTGAAGTCCTTGGCCCCTCAAAGAAAAAGTATTCTCAAATCCAGAAGCTATTATATGCAGTACTTCTAACTGCCCGCAAGCTGCGTCACTACTTTGACGATCACAAAGTCATAGTGGTCACAAGTTTTCCAATAGGGGATATTCTTCACAACAAGGAGGCCATCGGTCGAATAGCCAAGTGGGCCTGTGAGCTGGGATCTCATGACATCGAGTTTCGGCCTCGCACTGCCATCAAAACCCAAGCACTAGTCGATTTCGTATCAGAGTGGACTGAACAACAAGTACCAGACAACCCGGAGACTGCAGAGGTATGGCGAATGTATTTTGATGGCTCACTCAAGCTGCAAGGAGCAGGAGCGGGGATTCTTTTCACTGCACCAGGAGGCGAACACCTCAAGTACGCCCTCCAGCTGCTATTCCCGGCCTCCAACAATGCAGCCGAGTATGAAGCTTTGATCCATGGATTGAACATTGCCATATCACTGGGCGTCAAAAGATTAATGGTGTACGGGGATTCTCTGGTAGTTATCAGCCAGATAAATAAGGAGTGGGATTGCTCAAATGATTCGATGGGAAGATACTGCACCGCCGTCCGAAAGCTGGAGGATAAATTCGAGGGTTTAGAATTTCATCATGTGGAAAGAGATCGGAATACGGCAGCTGACGTACTATCCAAGCTGGGGTCCAGTCGAACTCAGGTCCCACCTGGGGTTTTCGTGCAAGAAATCCTGCAGCCGAGTATCTCAACGGATCAAGTAGAAGAGTGCAACATCATAAATCAACCCGAGTCAGATCTTGATGACTGGAGAAGGCCAATCATTAAGTACATAAAGAATGAAGAAGAACCAGATGATAAGAACTCGGCGGAGCGCATTGCAAGACAATCGGCTCATTATACACTCATTGGGGAGACATTATACAGAAGGGGTGCATCAGGCGTCTTCATGAAGTGCATTCTCCCATCCACTGGAAAGCAACTACTAGAAGAGGTCCACGCTGGACAATGTGGGATACATGCAGCCTCCAGAACACTAGTTGGGAAGGTCTTCAGGTCAGGATTCTATTGGCCAACAGCAAAGAATGATGCAGCCGAGTTAGTTCAGAGGTGCGAAGCTTGCCAATACTTGTCGAAGCAACAACACTTGCCAGCACAGCAGCTGCAGACCATACCAGTAACTTGGCCTTTTGCATGCTGGGGGCTGGATATGATTGGACCTTTCAAGAAAGCTCAAGGGGGATATACTCATGTGTTGGTAGCAATTGACAAATTCACTAAATGGATAGAATTCAAGCCCATTGCCTCCTTAACCTCTGCCAAGGCTGTGGAATTCATACAAGATATAATATTCAGATTCGGGATACCAAACAGCATCATAACTGATCTAGGATCCAACTTCACAAGTTCAGAGTTCTTTGACTTCTGCGAGCAAAAAAGTATTCAGATCAAGTATGCATCTGTAGCCCATCCGAGAGCCAACGGGCAAGTTGAGCGAGCTAACGGGATGATATTGGATGCACTCAGGAAAAAGATTTTTGATAAGAATGAAAAATTCGCAGGGAAGTGGATAAGGGAATTACCCTATGTTGTTTGGAGCCTAAGAACCCAACCTAGCCGAGCCTTGCATGGAAACACTCCTTTCTTCATGGTCTATGGGTCGGAAGCAGTGCTGCCTGCTGATCTCAAGTTTGGGGCGCCAAGGCTGATTTTTGAAAGCATAGCAGAAGCTGAAACCACCAGACTAGAGGACATAGATATACTCGAAGAAGAACGGCTAAGTGCAATAATCCAGTCAGCAAGATACCAGCAGACTCTAAGGCGCTATCACGACAAGGCTGTGCGGCAACGATCCTTTTCAGTGGGGGAGCTCGTCCTTCGCCGAATTCTAACGGGAGAAGGACGACACAAGTTATCACCCTTATGGGAAGGGCCTTTCATAGTGGCAGAAGTCACTCGGCCCGGATCATATCGCCTCACTCAGATGAATGGCACGGAAGTCGGGAACTCTTGGAACATAGAACACCTGAGAAAGTTTTATCCTTAGCCGTACCTCAAAACTGCTGGGATAACAATGATGCACTCTGTAAAGCAGAAATATGCCATCAATAAAGAAAAGGTTTCAAGGGTACTCAATTTATTTACGATTGACTCGCATTCTTACTTAACTCGGGGTGACCACTATGCCCTGCTAACGGAGCAATCGACTTAAGTCGGCAACGACTTAAGGCGGTGCAACATGCTCACGCTTACTTAACTCGGGGTGACCACTATGCCCTGCTAACGGAGCAATCGACTTAAGTCGGCAACGACTTAAGGCGGTGCAACATGCTCACGCTTACTTAACTCGGGGTGACCACTATGCCCTGCTAACGGAGCAATCGACTTAAGTCGGCAAGGACTTAAGGCGGTGCGACATGCTCACGCTTACTTAACTCGGGGTGACCACTATGCCCTGCTAACGGAGCAATCGACTTAAGTCGGCAACGATTTAAGGCGGTGCAACATGCTCATGCTTTACTTAACTCAGGGCGACCACTATGCCCAGCTAACGAAGCAATCAACTCCAATTGGCGCTTGCTTAAGACCAATGCAACATGCTCTCGCCTATTTAATTCAGGGGATGATCTCCATATCCCACATGCAAAATTCATAGTCATCATGCATCATTACTACCAAACTCATTGAACTAAAAAATCCTGATACAATGATAGAATAACTATGTCACTCAAATAAACTGGTGTTCTCTGACAAATATTCAATCATGCAAGCTGCGCGCTTGGAGCATGCGAAATGTTTTCTCTATTTTGCAATGTCTTTTCCAGGAGCAGTTGACGAAGAAGGACGACTCGAGGAGTCAGGGGCGGCGTTCACGTCGGCCCTTATATCTTCAGGAACGACTACGCCAGGCCTCCTCATCAGAATTCGTCCCGCTCGAATGGCCTTGTCCATGGCCCTATCGCGTTGGGCTCTCAGAGTATTGGAAGTTTCTTCAGCAGCCTTGACAGCCGACTGGGCAGCCTCTAGCTCCTGGGTAACAGATTTTTTGGAAGCACGCAGATTCTTGATGACAACGTCTTTAGCTGATATCAACTCCCGAAGGCGAATCACATCATCCAAGGACTCCTGCAACTTATAGCGAAGATTGTTCAACTCCTCCATGGAAAAGCGATGACTTCTCTCCAAGATGGTCAGCGAGTTGCTAGAATCTCGATACAACCTATCAAGATTGTCTCGAGAAGCGGCAAGGATGCGTTTTTCCTCCTGCAAGCGCAAATCAGTTCTTTCAGAAAACCAGGCAAACAATAGGAGCACGGCAAGAAAAAAGTGCAGTTTCATATATCACCTTTTCAGAATCAAGCTGGGCATGCAGAGAAGAACTCAACGCATTGGCATCATCCAAGGCAGCAGAAACCTGACTCAGTTCAATCTGACTTTGAGAATACTTTTCCTCAAGATCAGTGCATCGCTGAGTCAATTCAGCTCGATCCTGAGAATGTTTCTCCTCAAGAAGTGCAGTCTGCCGAGTCATTCCTAGTAAGAGGTAATCAAACAAAACAAGGTCAGAAGGTCAAGCAGTCCACAACAAACGCGAAGAAAAGAAAAAGGGCACTAACCAGCGTTAATCGCCTCCAACTCGGATACACGACGACGAAGTAACACTGGATTCCAACACGGAAAAGATGAAGCCACTTCTGGAATAGGAGCACCATGCAATTTCAGCTGGGTGGTCATCCCATCCACCAAAGTCTGATGAGAAGAGCAGATGAGCATAATGGCAAGAGTTCAGGCAATGTAAAAATCAAGCTAAGAAACAGCACAGTACCTGGAGGTTGGAGAAGAACGAAGGGATCCCCAAGTCAGGAGAAATCAGATGATAACCAGGCGCAAGGTCATCACCCGAAGCAGCATGCAATGGAACAGTGGGAATCAGTTCATCTCCTTCAGCATAACCGGATACTCGATCAACGGGGACGCTGCCCTCTAAAGCGACGCCCCGGTCTGAAGTTTGGGCCACCACCATGCAGCCAGAGTGTGGAGGTGACCCAGCGTGAACGTTCATGGAAGTGCCGGAGGGAGATCCTGTCTGGGCACTCCCGGGGACCGGGCCATAGTCGGCACTGCCCACTTGAGCCGGGTTATCCCCGGCAACACCCTCGGGGGCTGGGCAGTAGCTTGCACTCTTCGCCCGGGCTAAGTCGTCCCCCACGACACCCTCGGGGGCTGGACATGTGTCGACACCATCCTTGGGGTCCAAATTTTCAGCAGTAACCGTCTCCAAGGTTAGCGGGCCCTCGGTTATTTCCATGGAATCAGGACAATCCAAGTTAACATCCCGTCCCTCAAGATCGTGCTCTAAGGTTGATGAGGCACGGGATGACCTCAACCCAGCGTCCGGCACAGCACCACAAGTTTCCGTCGCGGCATCGTCCACCGGCCCTGATAACAAGTCCTCTGGGACCATATCCTCGAGAGTTTGATCAAAGTCGGCCAGGGATATGTTTTGCAGGCCAACAAGAGCAGATAAAGCCGGGGAGGGAACCCCACTACTTTCCCCACTGGCGAGGAATTGCCGACTGTTCTTTCGAATCAAAGGAACCTCATCCTCTTCCTCTTCGTCATCTTCATCAGCAACACCGGCACCACACCCATTGGGATCAGCATCAGATGGACCACACCCATTGGGATCAGCAACAGATGGACCACACCCATTGGGATCAGCATCAGCAAATTCAGATGCAGGAACCTCCTCATCAGCAGGAGCCGAGGGACCAGCACCCTGATTCAAACTAGATACTCGCCGAATACGTCTCTTCTTCTTTTTCTGCTCATCAACAGAAAGATCAGTCTGATTGGTTCGGCGGGGACGCTTCGAGCGAGCACGGACAGGTCTCTGGACATCCAAGACTATACCGACCTCTAGGAGAGGTGCCACTGCCAATGTCTCAGTAGGAATAGCGTCAGAAGAATCCTCGGCCAACATGTCAAGCACTGCATTTATTTCAGCATCAGTAGGATCCGAAGGCACCTCGAAATGGGTTTGTCTTTCATCATCAGGGATTTTCCCAAGTGAAGCAACCAAAGCACTAACCTCCTCATCAGAGGGCCGCGTTCTAAGGCCCAAATTGCCATCAGTTGAAGGCGGGTTTGACACGAAGCGAGTGAAGGCCTTGGCAGGAGGCAGATTCCAGGCTGAATACGCCACCGGAGCACCAACATTGGATACTTTGCCTCTGAGAATCATCTCCAGCCGGCTCACCAAATCTGCAGAAGGGATCCTTCCATTGGTAACTCGAGTTGGGTCGGCTAGCCCTTGATACAGATAAGCCGGGTGGGCCCTGTCTTTCAGTGGCTGAATGTTTTTGAAGACAAAGTCAGCGACTATAGCTTCAGCGGTTAAACCCCTCTCTTTCAATAGCCCAACTTCAGCTAACAGCACACTAGCTTCAGCCACCTCCTCGTCTGTGGGAGACTCGGTCCAGCTCGGGGTGCGAACATCTGGCTGTCTTCCTGACCGGGGGGGGAGAGAATTTCCATAGTTATCAACTATAAACCATTCCAGGCGCCATCCCTTAATGCTGTCTTTAAGGGGGATCTCAAGATACTCAGTTTTCCGTCCCCGGCGCATCTCCAAGCTGGCACCTCCAACCAACTGATGCTGTCCCCCGGCCATCCCAGGGCGACAGTGATACAGGTGTTTCCACAATCCAAAATGCGGCAGCACACCAAGAAAGGCCTCACATAAGTGGACGAAGATAGAAATTTGCAGAATTGAATTAGGGTTCAGATGGGTTAAGTTGATGTGGTAGAAATCAAGAAGACCACGGAAAAAGGGAGAAATAGGAAGGCCAAGGCCACGGAGAAGAAAGGGAGCGTAAACCACAGACTCGTGGGTATCCTCCGTCGGGACCGTAGTTCCATGGCAAATCCGCCAAGAACAGAGTTCCCGCGGAGGAAGAACCCCGATGGACACGAGGTGGAGGAGTTCAGTTTCAGAAATGTTGGACATATGGTTACCTGCGAAAGGCAACTGGCTGTTGGGATCAATTGGGGGAATCACCACAGCGGAAGAACTCTCGACTTTCCTCTTGGGAGCCATCTCGATTTCACCAGCGAGCAAATTGGAGGCAAGCGCAGAGGAGATTTGGAAGCAGGAATGCAAAAACTAGGGCGCGGAAAGCAAAGGCGGCTAAAAGTGCAACTCTTATGGGATATTCTCGGACCAGACACCGTTTCAAAAAGTGCCCAGTCATCACTCGGCGGTTATTTCCGAAATCCCAGCATGCCACGTGGTCATTCGGCAGTTATTTCCCAGAAAACTGGTGGGCCCTCTCCTTACTCGGGTGCTAACCCTCGAAATAACTCGGCGCTGCCTCTAAAACGCCGACGTCACTATCCAGTCACTCGGCGTTGCCTCTAAAACGCTGATCTTGAGTTCAATCGTTCGGCATTACTTCTAAAATGCCGACGTTGACCTTCAATCACTCGGCGCTGCCTCTAATACGCTGACCTCGAGTTCAATAACTCGGCTCTGCCTCTAAAACGCCGACGTCACTATTCAATCACTCGGCGTTGCCTCTAAAACGCTGATCTCGGGTTTAGTCACTCGGCATTACTTCTAAAATGCCGACGTAGACCTTCACTCACTCGGTGTTGCCTCTAAAACGCTGATCTCGAGTTCAATAACTTAGTGTTGCTTCTAAAACACTGACCTCGGGTTCAACTGTTCGGTATTACTCCTAAAAACGCCAACGTTGACCCTCAATCACCCGGCGTTGCCTCTAAAACGCTGACCTTGAGTTAAATTGTTCGGCATTGCCTCTAAAATGCCGAAGTCACTACTTAGTCACTCGGCGTTGCCTCTAAAACGATGATCTGGAGTTCAACCACTCGGCATTACTTCTAAAATGTCGACGGCGACTTCCGATCACTCGGCATTACTTCTAAAAACATTGATACAGACTGCAATATTGCTTGGAAGCATCAGTATAACGATCAAGCCGTTCATCTACGGCCTCAAAAAACTCAGATTCATAGTCAGACGAAACAAGTCATCAAAAGGAAACCAAACTTGTTTTTCATTCAAGGGAAGTGATAACATTTACAAATCAACCCATTATGAGTTGATACTTCCCTATTTCTACTACTAAACTACACTTTACTGCTACTACTACTACTACTCTACAATATACTACTTTACATTACTAATAATACTACATTATCTAACTATACTACTTCTAATCTATACTAATATTTAAAAGGACCAGTGGCATCTAGCCACTGGCCCTGCCCCTGCCGCCGCCACCGCTCTTGGTGCCGCCCCCGCCGCCGCCGCTCTTGGTGCCGCCCCCGCCGCCGCCGCTCTTGGTGCCGACCCTGTCGCCGCCGCCCCTGGTGCAGCCGCCGTCGTCGTCGTCGTCGTTGTCGTCGTCGTCGTCGTCGTCGACGTCGTCGTCGTCGTCGTCATTGTCGTCGTCGTCGTCGTCGTCCCCGCCCTCGCCGCCGTCGTCCGAGTCCTCCTCCGAGGAGTACTCGGACTCATCCGAGCCCTTGAGCCCGGAGCGCTCGACGGCCCGGATGTACGACCAGACCTCCGCCGCGAGCCCCTGGGAGTCGTCTGAGTCGTCAGACGACTCACGCAGGGGGATGGGAGCCGGAGACCCCTCGGATTCAGAGGAGAACTCCTCCTCTGAATACTCCGAGTCACCGAAATCTTCAGACGGAGGGGTTGGTTCGCGCTTGCGTTTCTTGCCCATGGTGGAAATGCAGATAGAAGAAAGAAAGCAGGCAACGGAGAACAGCGAGAGATGTGAAAAAATCAGGCAGGCAAGGGCACTATTTATAGGAAAAGAGGGCAACCGCTCACCTCCAACAGTGGTCACTGAACAGTCGCAAAGCATTCAATATACACCTCCACCCGTCCAAAGACACGTCAGGCGGCGGACGCCGTTTCATGCAGCACTACACCCATTGGGACTCCAGTCAACAGCGCAAAGGATATGATTACACTCGCCGTCCCATCACATTACAACTCAGAAGCAACCGGTTAAAACACTCAGCGTACCAAGACGTTCCTTGCTCACACCCATTGGGGGGGGGACGCCCAGGAATTGTCAGTATATTTTTCAAAATGGTCACATCTGTGCAGAGCATGCAGTGAATGCCTCAAGACAAAAATGAGATATCAACAAGAGTTAAAGGGAAGCCAAATATAGTCAGTAGAGTGCAAAATATGGTCGACAGACATGACTTGAAGACTAGACAGAGAACGTCCATCGAACGTCCAATCAGTCGCAGAGCAAATACACTATGCTACTCAGCAAGATATGGAAGGGTTGCAAATTCAGTTGCAAAAGACAAAACACATGCTAACCTCCAAAGCATAATATTGATGACATAGCACGGATGACATCATGCCAACCTTTTTATAAGCAGAAAGAGTATTCTTCAGCAACAGGACACAAAAAGAAGACCTTCAAGCGAATTATCCTCAAAAAAAAAAAAATCCACTTGAAGGTCGGGGGCTACACCCATTGGGTGCACCTCCGGTGCACCCCATGGATTGTCACTATAAGCCAGGATAGCGCCAATTTCTAAGGGCATGAAACAAGATTAAGAAGCCAATCCTCAACTGGAATAAGGAAACACAAATGGGAGTAATTTCTAATGAAGACCTTCGAGTAGATTATTTTCTAAAATCTACTCGAAGCTCGGGGGCTACACCCATTGGGTGCACCTCCGGTGCACCCAATAAGGTTCAGAGTCCAACAAACAGGAATGCCGATCTCTAAGGCACAGGCACAAAGCTAGGTTCTGGTCGACAAGTGATCAAAGCAGGAGAAAACAGCAAGGAGTCATCTTTCTTCAAATCATCTACAAGCTGGACCTGGGATCTTCGGGTTGATTATCTCTAAATTAACCCAAAGATCGGGGGCTTGTGGGGGATAGATATCCCCCGGGTCCACCAAAAGAGTAAAGGACCTCACGAAAGGCCCAAGGGCCCAATAAATCGTAAGGTTATTCTTTTGTGGGCCTGGGGAAAGACGACCAGCAACGCAGAGCGACATGGGGCCGGATTGGTGCAAACCCGGACGGCCCATAGCGCCGAGCCATTGGCCGCAACAGAGATCCGACTTTCCCGCGTCGGGGCCTCCATGCAGCGAAGCCACATGAGGATAAGTCGGCGAGAGTTACGTAGGGGATAATCTCGAGAGGTTCACTATCTTTTAGCTACTCGTTGTTATCTCATCATGTGTACTGCCCCACGGTCGAGTATATAAGGCCTAGGGGGCACCCCTTCAGAACGATCGACCCATTACTTAGCCTCCCACATCAACTCTCTGTATTCTCGATCCAGAGAGCTCTCTTGTAATCACATCCACCAAGCATACTCATCAGGACGTAGGGTGTTACGCATCTCTAAGCGGCCCGAACCTGTAAACCTTGTCCACTGTCCCTCGTGCGATCGGCACGAACCATTTTGCTACAGTTGTCGACACCGTCCTACTCCTAAAAACACCTTGAGGGGCAACCCCGGGTGTGCGGTCGGATCCTAAACACCGACAGTGTTCTATATAATGGTATCAACTCTATAGATGCAAATAAACGACAATACATGACAATGCAAGAATATTTCTGCTACCAGTTCCATTATAGAAAGAATCAGCGAAATCCTTATTTATGTTATGGTCTGCTATCCAGTCAAGCAAAGGTAGACGCACACGCATGCATTGAAGAAAACAGATTAAACTACATTACTCAGAATCAAGAAAAAATGCGAATTGAAACTATACAAGGTATTTCAGATGTTGTGAGTCGCGGTTTTGTCAATGGTGAGGAAATAGGAAAGATTATGGTTTTACTTGCCTCATATACTGGTGGAAGACGATACATGGTACAAAATTATCATGATGGATTAGCTATCTGTAGAGTCCATGGACCACCAGACTTTTTTCTCACATTCACATGTAATCCTCAATGGCCTGATATTACAAATAGTTTCTTCGAAAGATGTCAAACACCACCTGATAGATCAGATGTCGTTGTAAGGGTTCACCACATGAAATTTGATGATCTCATATAAGACATTAAAGGTGGAGTACTATTTGGACCATGTCATGCAGGTACAAGTACAACAATAAAACCTCACTACAAATTGCTCACACTTAAGTGCTTCCTGCTGCAAAGTTTTACTAATAAAATATTTCGCTTGCAGTTCTATACACTATTGAATTCCAAAAACGTGGCCTTCCACATGGTCATGTTATATTTTGGGTATCCGCAGACACATCAGAACCAACTCCTCAGCTAATTGATTCTTTCATAAGTGCTGAAATCCATGATCCAGCCTCAGATCCATTGGGATATTCATTAGTTGCAGAACATATGGTCCATGCATGTGGCAACCTCAATCCATGATCACCTTGCATGAAAAATGGAAGATGTTCAAAAAATTATCCTAAAGATTTCCAACATGAAACATCTCTTGATGCAAATGGATTTGCTTTGTATAGACGAAGAAACAATGGTCGATTTGTTATAAAATCCAACATCAAACTTGATAACAGATGGATTGTTCTATATAATCTACCACTACTAAAAAGGTATCAAGCCCATATTAATTTTGAGTAGTGTAATAAAAGCATCTTCATCAAGTATCTTTTTAAGTATGTGACCAAGGGACCAGATCGTAGTAAGGTATTCCTCCAACGAATTCAAAATGATAGTGATGTCCCATATGATGAGGATACACGTACAAAAAATGAGATCAAAGAATATTTGGGTACTCGTTATATATGTGATAAGGATTCCATGTGGCAAATTTTAGGCTATGATATTCATAGACACTTTCCTGCTGTTGAGAGGCTACCTGTCCATCTACCTGATGAAAGTTACATAGTATACATCTCTAATACCAACATGTCAAGACTCCTTTCTGAGGAATTTCGTCGTCGAACAATGTTAACAGAATGGTTCACTGCTAATAAAAACCACAACAAAGCTAGATAACTTACCTACTGTGATTTCCCTTCCAAATGGCGTTGGGACGACAACTCCAAAACATGGATTGAAAGGCATACAAAAGAAGGGAAAATAGGACGCATGTATTATGTTCATCCAGCATCTGGAGAGCGATATTATCTTAGAATGTTGTTACTCACAGTTAAAGGAGCATCTGATTACAAAATCCTTCGAACTTATAATAACAATGTCTATCCAACTTTTAAAGAGGCTTGCAAAGCCCGTGGCTTAATTGGCAATGACCAAGAATGGTACAATGCTTTTGATGAGGCTGCAGCATGGGCTTTACCACATCAACTTCGCCAACTCTTTATCGCAATGTTGCTATACTGCAAAGTAGGTGACGAATACAACTTCTTTGAAAAGTTTGGAAGCTCTTATGTGATGACATTCAATATAACTATCATCAATTACTTAATCATCCTACTTATGAATTAGAGGAGAAGGAAATTCAAAATCATTTACTTGGTGATCTTGCTGAATTATTTTCAAAATGTGGAGGCAACATACATGATTTTAACTTACCATCCAGAAGTTCTTCTGAACAGCCATGTGGAAATCGTTTAGTAAACGAGGAACTCTATTACAATACACAAGATAGGCTAATCGAGTCTGAAACATTACTATCAAAACTAAATCATGAACAACTTGAGGTGTTTAACATTATTACTGATGTTGTTGATTCAGAAAAAGCTAGCTTCTTCTTTGTTTGTGGTTATGGAGGTACAGGAAAAACATTTTTATGGAATACTATCATAAATCATCTTCATTCACAACAAAAAATTGTCCTAAGTGTTGCTTCTTCTGGCGTTGCTTCTCTTCTCTTACCTAGAGGCCGAACAACTCACTCATGATTCAAGATCCCTTGCGATCTAGATGAGACAACAGTCTGTAATATTAAGAGGGGGACAATGCTTGCTGACCTAATAAAACAAACATCCTTGATAATATGGGATGAAGCTCTTATGACACATAAAGCAGCTTTCGAAGCTCTAGATAGAACTCTGCGTGATTTACTTTCATTACACTCACCGGATGCAAAAGAACTACCTTTTGGAGGAAAGGTTGTTGTCCTTGGTGGAGACACTAGACAAATATTACCGGTTATTGAAGGTGGAAGTCGTTCAGAAATTGTTGCTGCTGCCATTTGCAACTCAAAATTATGGTCCCATGTCACTGTACTAACATTGACTCAGAACATGAGACTTCTATCACCTATATTGACTGAGCAAGATAAATTGGAACTTGCTGAATTCAACCAATGGATGCTAAATATCGGTGAAGGAAACATACCAACAACTGCTAAAGGAGATAACGAACCTTTTTGGATAAAAATACCTAAAGAGTTTGTCATCATGCCTCCAAAAAATGCAATAACATCTCTTATTGAGACTATTTACCCTAACCCTGCCACAAGATTCAACGACACAGACTACTTGAGTGAAAGAGCAGCATTGACACCAACTAATGAAGTTGTTGACAATGTTAATGACGTTGTTGTCTCTATGGTTCCTAGACATGAAAAGGAATATCTAAGTTGTGATCGCATTGCGAGAACTCCAAACATGCATGATTCATACGAGATATTATACCCAGTTGAGTTCCTAAATTCACTGAATGGTAATAATTTCCCACAGCACAAAATCATTCTTAAAGAAGGTGTTCCCATTATGTTATTAAGAAATCTTAATCAGTCCGAAGGACTTTGCAATGGAACAAGATTGGTTATTTCATGTTTAGGCCAAATGATCATAGAAGCAAAAATAATAACTGGGAATCATAAAGGCAAAATTGTTTTGATTCCAAGGATAGCTCTAACATTAAAAACAACTAAATGGCCTTTTATTCTTGAAAGAAGGCAATATCCTATTAAGATTTGCTACGCCATGACTATTAACAAAAGCCAAGGACAAACACTTTCTAATGTTGGGGATATATCTTAGAAAGCTAGTTTTTACTCATGGTCAATTGTATGTTGCTGTATCTCGAGCTACCTCAAAAGATGGATTGAAAATCCTCATAGAAGATGAAAATGGCAACCCATGCAATGAAACTAAGAATGTTGTCTACAAATAAGTGTTATCCCGCTTCTTTTGAAGCAATTTATTTCCCATAGAGTTTTACAAGTTTTATTATACATATTATCCTTTTGCCTTCATTATTGCTACGCAAGAGAATTCCATCTACATATAAATGTACAGTTCTTCTTGGCTTTTCACTTCTCAAGTTTCTTATATAAATATCTGGTACAGTTCTCTAAACTGTAAAAACCTATTATTTGTTAATATATATACATCAAATTATACTCTGCTATAACTAATATAAAATATACAAAACTTTATTTCCAGCAGGAACATGGCACCGATTCTGCTCCGAAACCTGAAGCCTTAAGAAATTCTAGCAACTATCGAAGTACAAGTTTCCAGAAAATGGGCATTCCGAGGAAATACAGACGCTGGACCCATACTGCATGTTGACATTATCCTAGCTGACACCGAAGTAAGAGCTTATAATATATTTCTCTCTTAACTTAAATTATGTCTCAGTTGCAACTGTTACACAGCTTTTACTATAGAAATTTATAAACATGTAGGTTAGCAGGCTCTATTCATGTTACATGACTACATACAATAGACAATAATAGTGAGTGCTAATAATTGTAGCTTTATATATGTGCTCCAAAGCAACCTTCTTGCATCTTGAACGCGTACCTTCATAAGTTAACTCTTTTTTAGAATATAGTACAATATATTGAACAACAACCAAAAAAGGTTTTACACTGCCTCCTACAAACGACATGTCATACTACAATTTAAATTACTTTTACCGATCCAACCAACTATTTAACAAATATCTACATTACCATAAAAATACATCAATACTCACAAAAACACATGTTCAAAGCAGTTACTTATGACATTATTGCCTATAATCATCAATGCACAATCTCTGTTAACACATACATTTTCACTAACACCATCCTATTAACCATATTGCTGTAAACTTTTCAGGGAAGTTCTATATATGCTGAAATCCCAGCTAATGTACAAACAAACAAAGCAACACTACTAGAAGAGGGTGGAATATATTGCATAAGTCGTTTCAAAACTACCAATGCAAAAAAGATATAGACCCATTCCATGCCCTTATATGATCTACATCACTGTGCACTCTATAATAAAACCTATAGATCTGGCGCCACATTTGTTTCCCAAATACATATATCACCTCACTCCATTCTTCGAGTTGGACACAAAAAAGGATGACCCCACTTATTTCACAGGTATGTTGATTTATTGAATTTATATTGACAAGTGTTACACATAAATATTATTTAATTTCATAATTAGAACATGTACACAAGTTTTCATGCACCAACTAATTCACATCTCCTTATACAGTACATAACTATATCTGTTAAACTTATCAATCTTTATAACATTAAATCCATCTATGGCACATTCCTACATATCTAAATAACCTCTCACATATCTGCAATTTCTGTTAACTCTCATATACTGTAACTTACATATTTGTTTTTGAAAAAAAATGCTACCATACCGACTACAAAATAGTAAACAGTAAACTATACATAATACATCATAGATATTTCCTCTATCCTTCAAATATAGTTATCTACTCTTACAGTCAATTTAAACCTATTCTATTAATCAATTCCTTTTGTTACACTCCACTTTCAGATGTCATAGGTATCATCACTGCTGTTTCAAATCTCAAGGAAGCAGGAACTGGAATGAATAGAAACATCTACATCATGGATATTAGGTAAGAAAAAAAACAAACTACTACACTTTTGCTTACTACTTACGATCTTCATCAATACAGCAAAAACAATCTAAAAGTGACACTGTAGGGAGAAAAGGGCAAGCTCTTTTCCTTGGACAATATTTATGATGAAGCCAATAATGAACCTATTCTCATCCTCTTTGTTGGTTGCTTAGTTAAAGATTTTAAAGGTTAGTATTTCTAAAACAAATACATAATATTCTTCATTTACAACTTTTTATACCCTCAAACAAGATACATATTGTAAAGTATGCAAAAGCTCCATTACTTCCTCATTTTCAAATAAAAAACAGCCCCAACATTTTTCATTATGCCAGGTGAAACCTATTTCAGTGGTGGAACTGCATATCACTGGTATTTCAACCCAGATATTCAGGAAGCTACAACCTATTATTCTAGGTACATATAACAAACAAATCATTAATCCATACTTCATTTAATAGGTGCCACTTCCTGTTCTCTAGAACACTAAAACTAATAGTTAGATAACTATGTTTCGGTGTGCCTAGTACTCAGATTCACCAATTAAAAGATTGATTTGGAACTACCAAAAACATTGGAATACCTAGCAAAACCAGATCAAACCCATGTCCTGCAACATAAAACTCTTGAAGAATTGCTAGCATTCGATCCATATATTTTTGTGGTATATCACTCTCTAACCTATTTACAAGTAAACTATTCTAACAGATATCAAATATACTCTAATATTTCATTGGTTCCTGCAGAAAGAACACTTCCAATGCACTGTTACTATCACTGGATTTCTTGACAACATCAATTGGTGGTTTCCTTCATGCACTAAATGTGGCAAAACAACAGATGTTGACTCCACCAGGTATCACTGCTCTGACTGTAACTAGACAGGACAAAAATTCAAGTAAATCCTACAGCTTATTCAATTTTTTTTTAAAAAAATTCCTTGCTATCATCCCACATGTCAATATTCCAATAATTTCCAATTGCAGATATAAGTTGGGTTTTCTCGCCTCAGATGACACAGCAACATATCTGCTTCCAATGCTCATACAATCCCTACAGATATCACCGCGATTATTTCAACAAAATACACATTTGTGGTGACTCTCACAAAGTATTCATTTCATACTGACAAAAAAGTATTTCAACCACTGTCTATCCTTGAATCACATGGTCGACAAAAATCATTGCCTAAACTTCTTTTGGACAAGGAAGAAACAACACCATCTACTCCAACAAAATGCTCCTTTATTCCCTCCCTAGAACCCTCACCATCAAACAACACTAAGGAGACTTCTACATTTGAACGTTCCCATGTAAGAATTATATCCACGCAACATTGCTTACATTTCCTTTAATCTATAGCTCTCTAATCCATTTGTTACTTACCTCCGCTAATTTACTATGCAGGTTATCAAATCATTGACATTTTCAAACAAAGAAAACACTAGGTAAACATATTTCTGTCAACATAATTTTAATCTCGTTACTACCTATTTCAACAAATGATTCCTATTTAATGACACTTATCTTTTATTACAAAACCATTTAATGCAAACCGGTAGCAAAAAGAACTCAAAAAAGAATGTTGATGCTCCACATAAGGTACGCTTTATTACCCTCGAACATAGCTATACACAACCATAGTTTAACTGTTACCGCAAAAAAAATTTGCAGGATACAGAAGATTTGGTATCTACTGATCCTCAACTCCTAACCAATACAGTACAATCACCCACAAAAAGGTTTTGCTGCATTTTTGCTCCCTAAATGTTGCTACATCTTTTTATCCTATGATAAGTATTCCCACCTACCACATTCCCTCATTAAAATAATTATACATCATAGGCCCAAAAAGATATTGGAAACAGCAGGCACCTCCACTTCTGAAACGCCGCCTTAAAAATGACTAAGGTGACTTCTACTGCTTTCTACTGTTATTTTCTACAACTATACAAAACCCTTACAGAATTATCAAGTTCTTATAATTTTTTTGTTACTTTTTACAGGACAAAACTATCCACACTTACCATTGGAAACAACTTTGCTAGTCCGTTTGCCGTCACCTGAAACTAATGACTACGACATGTTCATGTAATATAGCAGAAATGAATTATGGCCCTGTTTGGCACAGCTTATTTTCAGCTTCTTCACAAATTTAAGCAGAAGTTCTGCTAAACAGACAGCTTCTGCAGCAGCATATTAGTTCGGCTGCTTCTCAAAATGAACTAAAAGCAGCCAACAAGCAGAAGCTGCTTTTCACCAGCTTATCAGATAAGCTGCTTTTTCAACAAGCAGCAGCTGTGCCAAACAAGGCTTATGTATAATAACATATGTACATGTAAGAACTGACGCTTCTAGCAGCTTTTATCTAATATGCAGATAATATATTCTGTATAATGGTAGCTATGCGCATCAAACATATATAAGTGTAACAAGTTCTTTTTCATGTATATACATGTCCACTTTTTAATCTGCTGAACCATAAAACTTTATTGTGGTCACATTAATGTCCATAAACACTGTTATCACTTCCCACAATTTTATTTACATGATCTTATTCTTCATTCACTATTACAATTATAGAAAAGTTATAGATATAG
The DNA here is from genome assembly GCA_029449295.1 of Zea luxurians. Classification (NCBI taxonomy): domain Eukaryota; kingdom Viridiplantae; phylum Streptophyta; class Magnoliopsida; order Poales; family Poaceae; genus Zea; species Zea luxurians. The sequence continues at coordinate 93,310,998 of JAOPSE010000006.1, forward strand.
TTTGGATATCGTGCACAGGGCGCGCGGCATTTACTAGTTATTATTATTATAGAGCGGGAAGGGAATGGCAAAAGAACATATCCACGTCACTTTAAATACTTCAACCGTCCGATTGAGTTCCAGCGGCCATGCTCCGGCCTCTCTGTGACACCAAGCAACGCGATGCTTACAGAGCATTGTCCCGTTCTCCCTCCGCGTCCAACACCAAGTCGAGGAGTAGTACGCCATCCTCCGGCGCATACACAAAGCATCCTGCCGGCTGTGCAGCGCTAGCGCTCGGCCTGCTGTTAACAACACTCAATCTCGAGGACGAACTCACACTCAATTCACTCCAACACGATAGCATGGAACTATGATCTAATATAGTATGAGACAGAATATAGGATAGACAGCAAGCAGGTGATCAGATGCTAGAGGAAGGCACTAGAAGTATCTAGAAGCACAGGAAATGGGGATCTGGGTACAAGAGGAATACGCTAAGGAAGAAGAAGCATAATAACCAAAGAGTCTGTTCTGAAATAATCTCCCCTGCTGCTCTATTTCCTTGCTCTTTTATAGCACAAGCCATCAGATAGTTGGGCTAGACCATGGGCTATTGGGCCGGCAGTCCCTAACATTCCCCCTTTCTTAAAATGCGGCTTGCCCTCAAGCCGATGTGTAACTTTACTTCCACCAGGATCCTAGGAAAATTGCAAGCAATTGATGCCTCTAAAAAGGATGAACATGATCCACATAACTAAATGAACAACCTGAGGAATCCTTTGTGATCCAAACACGATTACTGCATCAACGGACAAAGCCTTTCTTTTCCCTGGAATTTCTAGCTCATACAGTCCAAATACAACTAGTGCCACCAAAGGAGCAGCTTGTGTCCCACGCATGATGCAGAGAAATTTAATATGTGAATTAGGTTCATTAGCAGAACATCCAACAAGGATGATAGAAATGGTAAGCAGAACAAAAGTGTATGACTCGGCAGTCACTGCAAGCAACCTGGTACTCAAGAAACTCCGTCGTAGGGTGTTCATACCTCCATCGAACATCAATGTCTAGATAACCACAACGTTGTCCTCATTGTTTGCCTACCTCATCTGCTCTTCATTCAGACCTGTGCCCTGGAGTGTTTTCCTATGAAGTGCATCCACAACACCCTGAATTGGAATCTTGAGCACAAAAGCATTGCTAGGGGAGCCAACAGAAACAAGCAGCTGTTGAACCATGACGTTCAGTGCTGACCCAGTGATTAAATTTACTAAACACAAATCCAAGGACTCAAACTCTATAGATGGAGGCCATTGTTGCTTAATATGCACTAGATCCAGAGCAAAAATTCCCTCAGACACCATCTGCACAGCATCAGCTTTAATGGCACTACTATCCAATAGCACAACACCCACCGAAGATGTAGAGGTAATTTTGGTTATATACCTTCCCTCAGCCCTTTTCACGAGTTGCAGTACGATATTCCTGTCCTTGGAGACATAGAGCTGGAAGAAACGTATTCCTAGCCCAACTAAGTTGACCTCTTCAACGCTGGAAGTAGACCATGAGGACAATGTCATTATTGTTCCTACAGAAGCTGTAGCTCTCGTCGTAGCAAGCTCTCCATCAGGATGAGCCATTTTCTGCACGGCTGAAGGAGCGATCAAGATAGACATGGAAATGCTAAAGCCCAGAATGTTTCTGGCCATGTCGATACAGGAGACGTCGATCAGTATCCGTGGTCGAAACCTTTGCTGCATTTCATCGAACACCACTTGAGCATCAAACGAGGCAGAAGAAATCTTGCTGGTCGTAGTCACCAAGGAGCCGATGCAGGGCACGTCGGTGAGCATAGTGGAGAGGTCATACGCAGTGGAGAGCAGTGGTCTGCTGGGCTTGGCCATTCTCAGGAAAGCACTAGCCATGTTGACACGCTTCCCCTCGCCGTCGTAGTCCACCCCCACCTACATTGCGGTGCCACTCACGAGCGTTAGGTTGCGTAAGGCGTGGTCGTTGTCGTAGTAGCCGATGTTGGCCAAGGAGATGGAGACGAGAATATCGATGTTGATGTCGACATGGTCGCCATTGATATCACGGAACTCCGTGTTCTGGTCAGTGTCGAGCTCCACGCTAAAGAGGTGGTCAACGGCATCAGAGAAGAGGAGGTCGTCCTCGCAGGGCATGTTCCCGACAGAGCAGACCTGTGAGTTGTGGTTCCCCAGCGACACGAGCGCCTGGAAGTTGCCGTACCATGTGCGCGTGGGGAGGCAACCTTCGATGTTGATGTCGTCATCGAAGGTGATTGAGTTGAGGTTTCCTTGTGGCAGCTGGTACTTGAACGACAGCCTCGGTCCCTCGAAGCGAAGAGCGTGGGTGTGGCCTTGGCGAGCATGTCAGTGTGCCATCGAAGAGTAGCCACAGTGTCGAACATGGTTCGGACCGCCGTGGAGTCGAAGCTTGGCTCGGTGGAGGAAGCCTCGTTGTCGGTGTTGGAGAAGGTAGCGCAGGGCGCGGGCACGTACGAAAGAGCAGCAAAGAAATCGAAGTTGCGCTCCTCCACAAGGTACGCAGGCTGCTCGAACAGCCCACCCCAATCATCGGCAACCACCTCGGCATCAAACAATCCACCCCAGTTATCGGTGACCACCCCCATATCGAAGTGCGCAGCAGGGATCTGCTCGGAGGTGTCGACGCAGGGCTTAATGGGGACAACCCGCTGCTCCCGTGTGGACTAGGTCTCGGAGATATGACACTCCCAACGAGCATCGAAGTCATCGAACAACTTGCCGATGGAGCCGAGGATGAGCTTCGTGTCGAGCGACATATCGATGCAGTGAAGTTGAGGAAAACAGATCGAGGTAGAAAACTTCAAGGATCGAACGAATCTGATACCAATTGTTAACAGCACTCAATCTCGAGGACGAACTCACACTCAATTCACTCCAACACGATAGCATGGAACTATGATCTAATATAGTATGAGACAAAATATAGGATAGACAACAATCAGGTGATCAGATGCTAGAGGAAGGCACTAGAAGTATCTAGAAGCACAGGAAATGGGGATCTGGGTACAAGAGGAAGACGCTAAGGAAGAAGAATCATAATAACCAAAGAGTCTGTTCTGAAATAATCTCCCCTGCTGCTCTATTTCCTTGCTCCTTTATAGCACAAGCCATCAGATAGTTGGGCTGGACCATGGGCTATTGGGCCGGCAGTCCCTAACATTCCCCCAATTGTTAACAACACTCAATCTAGAGGACAAACTCACACTCAATTCACTCCAACACAATAGCATGGAACTATGATCTAATATAGTATGAGACAAAATATAGGATAGACAGCAAGCAGGTGATCAGATGCTAGAGGAAGGCACTAGAAGTATCTAGAAGCACAGGAAATGGGGATCTAGGTACAAGAGGAAGACGCTAAGGAAGAAGAAGCATAATAACCAAAGAGTCTGTTCTGAAATAATCTCCCCTGCTGCTCTATTTCCTTGCTCCTTTATAGCATAAGCCATCAGATAGTTGGGCTGGACCATGGGCTATTGGGCCGGCAGTCCCTAACACCTGCCCCGCGCACACCGGTGTGGCGGCCCAGCTTCTCCGTGGAGGACTTTGCCACCCAGCACCTCCTGCGCGTGAGCCTGAGAACCCGCGCAGGAGCTGGCATAGCAGGGTCCCTGTTAGGGTGAAGGCGAAGACGCCACCCTTCGCTGGATGCCTTCGCCAGCCTCGCTGCATCAACGGAGACAGGACGACTGACAGACTTCACCCTTTGTCCCACAAGTCGCAGGACGAAGGCCTATGACGAGGTCGTCCCATCTCGCGGTCTCGTCCAACGGGGAGGCCCACTTGTGATCCGGCCCATTGTAGCAGGCCCTGCGTGGCCGCCGCGCATTACGGGCCTAATTTGTAAAGGTTTCCCTGTAATTACAGTCTGTAACCCTGCTTTATGGGAATATTCCGGGGATAACCTAGGCGCTTGAGGGCACATGCGTCCTTAACTCAAGATGCTGGGCACTCAGGCACCTATAAACCCCCACACAGTGCCCTTGAGAGGCTAGATTAACAGAGCTATTGCCATCTCGAGTCGAAACCTTGTTTACACTGCTTTTGCTCCCCCGTTGGATCAATTTGCCCAGGAGAGCAAGTTCCAACATTTGGCGCCCACCATCCGTGCTACGGAAAAACCACCCGCGATGGCACCCAAGAGAGCTAGCTCGAAGGCTGATGAGGCTGCGAAGGCAGCACTACTGGCCGAGAAAAAGGGCAAGGCCCTTGTCGACACCACCCACCAAGAGGCCTGCGAAGACGACGCAAACAGCAAGAGGCAGCGCAACGAACAACCCACTACCAAAGGCAGTCTCTGCACCTGCAGCTCTGGAGGACAACCACAACTTCCCCCAGGCTTCGCTCCACCAGAGGGCGCAGACGCCACCGAGGACGGCGAAGTCATCGGCGTCTCGGTCGAAGAGCAGCTACAGCTATGCGCCTTGCGCATCAAGAACCGCAACCTCCAGAAGCAAAAAGAGATCTTCGAGGGCAAGTGCTAACGTGTGTCTGCACAAGCCAAGGTGCGACAGATGATACACGACGAAGAGCAGAAGGCTTAGGAGCTTGAACAAGAGATCGCGCTCGTGCAGAGTGAAGGCCAACTCGACCTACAAAACGGCCCACCCCTCCAACAACGCGCACAAATCGAAGACCTGTTCATCCCTCAGCGCGGACACGCCATCCCTCACGCCACGGCATTCCAAGGCATCAACTACCTTGACGAGCGAAGTCCCCTGGCACCTCATCTACAAGTGACACCATGGCCCGCCAACTTCAGGGCAGGGACCTATCCCAAGTACAATGACAACACTGACCCAGCACAGTACATCATGAGCTATCAGGTCGCCGTTGCATCATCCGGAGGGGATGACGCCACGATGGCCAAGTAATTCATCATTGCCCTTGAAGGCCCAGCCCTCACCTGGTACACCAGGTTGCCCCCATTGTCCATCGATTCCTGGAGAAGTCTCCGGGACAAATTCTTGCTCAACTTCCAAGGGTACCGCCCAGACACCGACGCCTTGGCTGAACTCTCACTCTGCAAGCAGCTAGAAAGAAAGACTCTGCGGGAGTACTACCGCAAGTTTCTAACCCTCAAGTCACAACTGCCTTCGGTCGATGACCAGATCGCCATCCACTACGCCATCAGTGGCCTTCGGGCCGGCATCCTTTACATCCACTGCATCAGGGATCCGCCCAGGAACCTCCAGGAGTTGTATCAGCTGTTCGAAAAATACGCCAGATCCAAAGAGCTCCACCAGCGCAAAGTCGAGTCTCAGAGGAAACCCAAAGACCCTCCGCAGTCTAGCCGCACATGGACGAGGCCCTCGCAGGCAGACTCCGGTCGGGACGGCCGCAATCAGCAGCAGGTGCACAACATCGCCAACCAGCACCCCGCTGGTGAGGCCCCTCGCCGCCAGGAGTACCCTCCCAGGGCCATGGAAACGGAACTCGTGGTCGGGGCCGGGGACGTGCGCAGCAGCCGCGCAGATTTTACTGCCTGTTCCACGGCGAAGACTGCGCGCATCCTACAAGAGACTGCCCAGAGACGAAGGCCACCAGAGACAGGATGGCACGGGCACAACCAGCTGACAACCCTAGAGTTGTCGCGCACACATATCAGCAACCCCCTCAGCCATACAACCACGGCCCCGCTCCGCTTCCACCGTACCACGCATACCAACACCACCTGGAGGTACAAATCGTACCTCCCCCACCCCCACCTCCACACCACCAACAGCAAAACATCCACCACCCCAACCACCCCCAAGCCCCAAAGCAAGAGGACTTCGCCGATCAGCCGTATCGTGGAGTCATTCATATGATCACCGGGGGGTCCAGCGCCGACTTCGACACAAAGCGGCAGAAAAGGGACCATTACCGCAGCATCAACCACGTCGCCGTCACCGGTCCAGTCGTGCAGACAAAGTGGTCCCATGTGCCATTGACCTTCGATGCCCGAGAGGTCGACCTGCGCAGCGCACCCCACATCGACGCCATGGTTATCAACTGCAGCGTGGCAGGCTGGGACCTGCACAAAATCTTAGTCGACAATGGCAGCCAGGTGGATATCATTTTCCTCCATGCTTTCGATCGCATGGGCATAAGCCACAACCTGCTCAAGCCTTCGGACAACCCCTTGTACGGCTTCGGCGGCAAGGGCACCTTTCCTGTCGGCAAAATAGAGTTACCTCTCTCCTTCGGTGTAGCACCCAATGCCCGAAGTGAGCAAGTCACATTCGACATCGTCGACATGGTGTACCTGTATAATGCCATAATGGGCTGGGGCTCCATCAACAAGTTTGAGGCAGCTATCCACGGACTTTACCTGTGCATGAAGATCCCAGGTCCGCAAGGCACCATCACAGTCTACGGCAACCAGCAGGTTGCACGTAACATAGAAAGAGACTTCGTTCCTGGACAAAGAAACGTACACTGCCTCACGGCCCAGCGCGAGGTCCCCGGGTCTGCCAGCCCAACCACCAAAGAACATGACAAAGCATAGCTGCAGAGCAACGACGGGACCAAGACTGTTCCCCTCGACCAGGCAACGCCCAAGCAGACGGTTACCATCAGCGAAGACCTCACTTCGCATGACGAGGAGAGACTCCTCTGCTGTCTGTCCAAGAATAAAGACGTCTTCGCCTAGTCCGCCCTCGACTTGGTCAGAGTCAGTCGCTCCATCATCGAGTACAGCTTAGGAATCGACCCTTCGGTGAGGCCGAAGAAGCAACGACTGCGTAAGATGTCTGATGAGAAGACGGAAGCCGCTAAGGCCGAGGTACATCGCCTGCTTGAGGCCAAATTTATCGAGCCAATTGCCTACCCTACATGGCTCGCCAACGTAGTGATGGTGCAGAAGAAGAGCGGGAAATGGCGGATGTGCATCGACTTCACCAGTCTTAACAAGGCCTGCCCCAAGGACAACTTCCCGCTGCCTCGGATCGACAAAATCGTCGATAGTGCGGCCGGGTGCGAAGTCATGTCACTCCTTGATTGCTTCTCCAGCTACCATCAAATATATATGAAGGAGGAGGACAAGGCAAGCACCAGCTTCATAACACCCTTCGGCACGTATTGCTTCATCAGAATGCCGGAGGGACTTAAGAACGTCGGGTCCACTTTCTCTCGGCTCACCAAAACGGTGCTCGAGAGCCAAGTCGGCAGAAATATATTCACATATGTGGACGACATCGTCGTCGCCAGTAGAAGCAAGGAAGACCACCTAGCTGACCTCGCTGAAACGTTTACGAACATGCGGGACGCACGACTTCGCTTGAACCCCGAAAAGTGCGTCTTCGGCGTTCGCCAGGGGAAAATCTTGGGCTACCTGGTGTCACACCACGGAATTGAGGCCAATCCAACTAAAATCCAGGCTATCATCAACATGACGCCCCCGCAGTCAGCTAGAGACGTACAATGACTGACAGGCAGATTGGCCGCCCTCAACAGATTCATCTCTAAATCCGCAGAGTGAAGCCTCCCTTTCCTCAAAACACTCCGCGGTGCAAAAGACTTCGCATGGGGACCAGAGCAGGCGGCGGCCTTCGCTTCATTGAAGCAGTACCTGTCGAAATTGGCGATTCTTACAAGCCCCGAGCCCTCGCTACCCCTGTTGCTCTATGTCGCGGCTTCGCCACATGCGGTCAGCGCAGCACTGGTTCAAGAGCAGACCAGAGAGGGCATGATCAGGCAATGTCTAGTTTATTACGTCTTTGAAGTGCTCACAACATCAAGATGTAATATGACAGAACTGGAAAAGATCGCCTATGCAGTCGTTATGGCCTCGCGCAAATTGCGCCATTATTTCGAGGCATTCAAGGTCCGGGTCACCTCAGATAGAGGACTCGACGAATTGTTTAGAAATCCAGAGGCATCAGTCCGGATTGCCAAATGGGCATCCGAACTCTCTGGCTTCCACATCACATTTGAACCCAGGACAGCCATCAAGTCACAAGTCCTGGCAGACTTCGTCGTCGATTGGACTGGGCCAATAACACAGCCGGACCCATCCACAGAGAAAGTGTGGACAATCCATTGCGACGGCGCATGGTGCCATGCGGGGGCAGGCGCCGCTGTGGTCATTACTTCACCCACCGGGGTCAAGCACAGATACGCAGCACGCCTCAGCTTCGCTTTGGAGTCTGATAGATGCACTAACAACATAGCAGAATACGAGGCCGTCATCCTCGGCCTTCGCAAGCTAAGGGCACTCGGTGTCACCACCTGCATCATCAGAACAGACTCCAAGGTAGTCGCCGGCCAGGTCGAGAAAGACTATGCAGCGAAGGACCCCGCACTCATGCAGTACCTCGCGGCAATCCGCAGCCTTGAAAGACAATTCAAAGGTTTTACGTTGCAGCATGTGGACCGAGCCAAGAATGAGGAGGCCAATGCATTGGCCAATGCAGCCGCCAGGGGCGAGGCCCTACCCTCCGACGTATTCTACCATGTCATCGGCACGCCAGCCGTCCGCAGCCCAGAGGGGCTCCAAATAACCAATGACAGCAAGGGCCACCGCATAGTCAACCTCATCATGATCGAAGACTGGCGGGCACCAATAACCCTGTTCCTGCAGGGGTACTATCATCCAACCGACATCAATGAGGCCAAGCGCCTCAAACATCGAAGCCGGGACTTCGCACTGATCGAAGGCCAACTTTACAAGAAGGGGCTCAGTCAACCCATGCTTAAGTGTGTCACAGAGACCGAAGGCTTTCAAATTCTGCGCGAAGTCCACAGTGGGACTTGCGGCTCTCACGCAGGGCCTAGGGCCCTAGCTGCAAAGGTGATCCATCAAGGTTTCTACTGGCCCGCCATGATTTGCGCCGCAAATCGGGTCACAAGGTCCTGCGAAGCCTGCCAGAAATTTTCTCCACGCTTGGGAAGCCCTTCACAATTCACGAAGCTAATCGCCCACACGTGGCCTCTTCAGCGCTGGGGCCTAGACATTGTCGGGCCCCTACCCACGGCCCAAGAAAACCTCAAGTTCACCTTTGTCGCCCTCGAGTATTTTACCAAATGGATCGAGGCGAGGGCTGTATCCACAATAACATCGAAGACTGCCCAGAAATTCTTTTGGCAAAACATTGTTTGCCACTTCGGAGTCCCGTCCGAACTCACAGTTGACAATGGCAAGCAATTTGACAGCCAAGACTTCAAGGATTTCTTCTTCTCCATTGGCACCAAGCTTGCCTTCGCCTCAGTGTACCACCCGCAATCCAACGGAGTTGTGGAACGCACAAATGGCAAAATTTTCACAGCCGTCAAGAAGATGCTCCTCGACGACAAAAAGGGCAAGTGGGCCGACCTGTTACCCGAAGCGGTCTGGGCACTGAACACTACTGAGTGCAGGGCGACTGGGTTCACCCCTTTCGGCCTTCTATACAGATCGGAGGCCATGACCCCGCAAGAAATAAAACATGGGTCACCACAGACAGTCCCGTCAGCCGTCCCCGACGTGGACGAACCTACTTCGAAGGACCTCATCGACGGAGACCGCGTCTTCGCCCTACAGGCTCTAAACAAATACCAAGCTCAAACAAAAGCATGGCGCGACCACACAGTCATCCCGAGGGAGTTCAGCGAAGGAGACCTCATACTCGTCCGGACAGCACGGACAGAGTCCCGGGGCAAGTTGGAGCCCAAGTGGGAGGACCCTTTCATCGTCAAGACGAAGGCGTCCCCCAGTGCGTACAGGCTCACAACGCCATCCGGCGAAGACTTAGAGCATTCTTGGAACATTGATAATCTCCGCAATTTTTTTGTTTGACTCCTCAGGGCCAGCTCGCCCTTGTAATTCGCAAAACAATTTTATTCCGGCCTGCACTGTTTTCCTCCCGGGGGGTGAGGTTTTTAATGAGGCGGCGCCATGTAATATACACGCGAAAAATCCCCCGCAAAAATCTACGTCGAAAAAAGACCGCATCGACGGTCTTCGGCATTCGACCAATACAAAGTCACCGCGAGGGGCAGCGCTGGCTACCCTCGCGTGCGACACTCTGCAAAAGTCGCCTAAGGGTGCAGCGGACTAGCACAACAAGTGCGCAAAATCTAAGTCTTCTTCAAAAGACTATCCGTGCAAAAGTCACCTAAGGGTGCAGCCGGACTAGCACAACAAGTGCGCAAAATCGAAGTCTTCTTCAAAAGACTATCCGTGCAAAAGTCACCTAAGGGTGCAAGCCAGACTAGCACAACAAGTACGCAAAACCGAAGTCTTCTTCAAAAGACTATCCGTGCAAAAGTCGCCTAAGGGTGCAGCCGGACTAGCACAACAAGTGCACAAAATCGAAGTCTTCTTCAAAAGACTATCCGTGCAAAAGTTGCCTAAGGGTGCAGCCGGACTAGCATGACAAGTGCGAAAAATCAAAGTCTTCTTCAAAAGGCCGTCCGTGCAAAAGTCGCCTAAGGGTGCAGCCGGACTAGCACAACGAGTGCGCAAAATCGAAGGTGCATTACATCAGTGCAAAAGTCTACATCGAGAAACTGTCCATGCTAAGACCGACTATAGGCGCAGCCGAACCGACATAATAAACGTGCTAGACCAAGTGCGCAATGCCCCTATGAACATAGCCGGATGCGCGAAGGCACACAACCTCATCATACAAACTATAGTTACACATGTACAGCGAGGGCATCACACTTTACATTGGTTCAACCTTCGGAATGATTCCCATCTCCCTATAGTTAAATAGCATTATCCTCAGCTCCTCACCCTCAAAAAGACTTCGCAACCCCCCCTCACCTATACTCGCCCCAAGCGGCGAGGACAACAATTCCCGCTTGCCAGCCCTGCCCACACGAAGCCGACCACCATCCACTTCACTCACTCTACGCTTCGCCACTGCCCTTCGCCGCCTACGCCCAGCACTCGGACCAGGCAAAACGCCAGCATCCGTAACACGCGGAGAAGCCTCCGCCGCAGCCACATCCAAGGCCGCAAAGTAATCCAAGTCCTCATCCGAAGACTCTTTCGTCCACACAACCAAACTCCCAGAGTCATCAAACTCAGAAAACTTAGACGTAGACTCATCCGATTCATTTCCAGCGACCACGATCGAAGCCGCCACAAAATTAGCAGTAGCGGTTGCGTGCGCAGGCCCAAAATCCTGAACCTGCGCAGCAACCAAGGTTCAGTAATACAGACAAAATTCCCTAACTACCCCACACCCACTAAGCCACCTGCGAAGACCCAGCCGCCGCCATGGGACCCTCCGCTACCGGCTCCATCGCCGCCTTCGGGGGATCCTCCGCCATCAGCATAGTGGCTGGCGGCGAGCCTCCACCAGACATAGTAGACGCAGGGGCAGCGAGGGAGCCTTCACCGGTTTCCGGGGGCGGTGCCGGGTCGACCTCAGCCTCGGCCACCACCGGGTTGACCTCTGCTTCGGGCAACGCGCTGTTCAGATGTCCGAAGTCCTCCACGTCCTCGGCACGCGCCATCTACAACACAGCACACCGATTCAGCAAACCCACGTATACCCACATTCAACAACACAAAACAAAAAACAGACTTTACCTGATCCCTCGCCCGGTCAGACCGCTCCCTAACCGCCTCCCGACCGTGGGGGCCCCACATCCGGTCGAAGAGGGCCCCCGCGGAGTCCTTTACCACAAGGTCTTCGACCTTAAAAATCTCGCGCCCAAAGTCTTCATCGGATCGGTCGAAGCCCTCATAGTGACTGCACCCCTCGCGGGACAGCGCAATCATGGCCCCCTCGCAGGTGACGAGGGAGGCAAAGGACATGAAGCCCTCCACGATGGTCGGGAGCGCCAGCAATTCCTCTTGCAGCCACTCGAGGAAGCGAAGGCCCGCCTCTCGGTCGGGCACCTCGAAGTCAGCAGCCCGCGCACCCAGCTCGCGGTATGAGTCCACGAGCTGTTTGCGCGTCCGTTCAACTTCTGAGCGCGTAGAGGCCTCGGCTCTCTCCATGCGGGCCTGTAGAGCATTGAACCGCACCTCCCATTCCTCGGCGCGCTGGCTGGCGAGACTCTCCTCCGCCCGTGCTAATTTGGCCTCCGCTTGCGCCGCCTGCGCCTGGGTGATGGCCTGGTTGGCCTCCCTCCTTTCCTCCACCAGCTGGCGCCGGAGGTTCGTCCTCTCGCCGTCCAGGGCGGCCACCTTCTCCGCCAGCCTGCGGCTTTTGCTTTCCGCAACCGACTTCTCCCGGACGGTGTCCGTGTGCTGCGCCTGAAGTCTCTCGACTTCGACAGCCACATCTGCAGTAAGGGCACTCGACGCCACGCGGTCGGCGAAGTCGGCCGCCTAACAGACACACATGAGACCACAATCACCATGAAAGCGGCACACACCGGAGTCCAGCTCAACTTACTTGACTCAGCTGCTGCGCCAGCTGCAGCGACGCCTCCCTCAGCCAGCGGGACACAGTGCCCGCTTCGTCCTTGATGGCAGTGGCTGCCGAAATCCCACCGCCAGCACTGAAAGCACCACCCTTCACCCCAAGCACCGTGGTAGACGCCGTGGTTGCCACCGCAGGCGGGACGACAACAAGTTGCCCCTCGCCCGACCCTGCAACGTATCACCGGTCAAAAAAAAGAAAAAAAGAAGCTTACCAACGAGATAGTCGCCCATGCTAATAGTTGTGCCGAAGTCGGCAACACATTTCCCCGGTGAAGGCGGTTCACGGACCTTCGCAGCTTTGTCTGGGGCAGACTTGGTTCCGCCGGCGCTGATCGCCTTCACGCTCTCCGGCACCTTGCTGGACCCAGGGGCGACCGGCTTCGCCGCCAGCGTCGGCTGGTCACCGCCGGGGGCGGTAGCCTTCGCAGTCCCCCGCGCCCTCTTCGGCCTAGCTTCGGGGAGCCTGATGACCGCCCGGCGCTTCTGCGCAGCATCCTGGCGATCCTTGTTCATCACTGCCGACACAACAGCAGAAATATTCTGTCCGTAAGGAAACACTCTCAAGTCATGAGCCATGTGAGACGTAAAGAAGTCTTCGCTAGCCGCACGGGGGATAGGAACGTTCCTAGGCCATCGACCCCCGGTAACCTCCAGCATCCGCGCCGAAGACTCCCGGAGCTCGGGCGAAGACATCCTTCCCCCGGGGGCCGCGCATGTCCCCATCAACTCCATAGCAAAGCTATCGGATACCCCCAGTTCTCCCACCGCAGTACCTAGCTTCCTCTTTTTAGTGGCTGTGGCGGCCTCTGGCGCGGGGTCGTCCTCAGTCACGGCCGCTGGTTTTTTCCCACGGAGGTCGACGATGTCCTCCTCGGGATAACCACCATACGACAAACAATTCAACTCGAAGACTCTATTCAGGCGGTCGTTGGATCCAGGTATATCCCAACTCCACTAGGCCTCCGTCTTTGGCACATAGCGCCCAACAATTCTCACCGCCCCATCCTCCGCCTCACGCACAACCGCGGCAGGATCCCGCCCTCGCACATCCAAAGCAAAAAGCAGACTTCGCACCTTCCGTCCACCCAGGGAGGGCATCTTGCGAGGGCATACTTTGCCTAGCGCCCATCCATGCGCCAAGGGCCACACCCCATACCCTATGAATTCCTCAACTAGATCGCGCCCACTACTCGTGCGGGCAGCAATCCGAAGGGCCCTCTCATTTTCATCATCCTCCGCCACTTCAAACGGCGGGTACGCCACATAATAATGAGAACACATAATGGCGGCAGGAATCCCTGGGTGATCTTCGACTTCAGCCTCCGAAACATAAAACCAGTAGTTCCACCAGTTGCCCCACTTATTTCGGGCACAGGGGACCAACTCCACAACTTCCATCGAAGTCTTCCCGGACTTTGGCGTGAAAGTGCACGATCCGAATTGCGCAATCTTATGTCCAATTTTTCTCTTCTGCCAGTGCAGACAGTATTGCTTGGCAAAGACCTCCACCGAAGGCTGACCGCCATACGACGTCGTTGCCCAGACATACTTCGCCAACGCCACCATGGCGTTCGGTCTCAGCTGATGAACCTGGACTTCGAACTTCTGCAGAACCTTTGACATAAAACGATGCGCAGGCAGGTGAAGGCCGGCGATGAAAAATGCCTCAAAAACAACCAATTCGCCCTCGGGCTCGGGGACCTCCTCTGCCCCTGGGACCCGACCAACCCCGCCGCCAAAATACCCCAACCGTTGCATATCTTGCACGCGGGCCAACGACATCCGCGAAACACCGAATTCCACTGTGTCACCCGGTCGTAATTCCGCCGCCGCCATAGTGCCCGAAAGATCTTCGGAAGATGCCTCAGCCGTCGGCGTGGTCGCAGCAGATGAGGAGGAAGACGGCATGGCTACGTACCATCGATGGCGGCGCGCAGTCTGCTTCATGCGGGCCAGTTCTCCGACGAACAGGAGCAAAGAGGGCAGACGAGCAAGCGAGCAGTCTAAAAAGGAGGCTAGGGTTTTCGCGGCGCGTAGAAAGGTAAATTTCAATCCGCGCTGCCCCCGTCCCCTTTATATACACAGGGTGCGACGCTTCGGGAAGCCTGCAATCCAACAGTGCGGCGTCAATCAACGGTCATGTCAAAAACCCCCGCGGAACCATTTCGAGCGAGGGCAGCGTCTCCACCATCTAGCGATGCCTTCGGCACCAGATGACTTAGTCGAACTGGTCCCTCGGAGGGCAAATGTTGGGGCGAAGGAGAAGACGCCACCCTTCGCTCGATGCCTTCACCAGCCTCGCTGCATCAACGGAGATAGGACGACTGACAGACTTCACCCTTCGTCCCACGCGTCGCAGGACGAAGGCCTATGACGAGGTCGTCCCATCTCGCGGTCTCGTCCAACGGGGACGCCCACTTGTGATCCGGCCCATTGTAACAGGCCCTGCGTGGCCGCCACGCATTATGGGCCTAATTTGTAAAGGTTTCCCTGTAATTACAGTCTGTAACCCTGCTTTATGGGAATATTCTAGGGATAACCTAGGTGCCTAAGGGCACATGCGTCCTTAACTCAAGATGCTGGGCACTCAGGCACCTAGGGCTGGATATCGAGCCAGCTCGGCTCAGCTCGGCCGAGTTCGAGCTAGCTCGTTAAGTTAACGAGCCAGCTCGGCTCAGCTCGTTAACCAACCAAGCCAGAAGAGCAGCTCGGCTCGGCTCATTAACGAGCTCGAGCTGGCTCGTTTGGCTCACGAGCCACAACAAAAAAACACATATATATACTGCTGTACACAAATACAAAAACAATTTAACACCAGAAAATAGTTTACAGATGACAACATAAATCACATTTCATAATCAAGCATTCAGCCTGCAACATTCATCAATCATCAGTTCATGGCTTCAAGCCATCAAGCATCACAGTTCACCACAGCATCAGAATTTAAAACCAACCAGCCAACCAGGCAACCAGCCAACCACTAAGTCACTAACCATGCTTCTGTGATCACTGATCAGTCCATGGCTTCATGCATCACATGATCACAACGTTACTGTCTACTGCAGCAAAAGGATTTACAACTAACCAGCCAACTAACCAGTTAACCACTAGAATTTACATCTAAGTAACCAACTAACCAATAACCAGTTAACCACCAAAAGGATGGCAGTACCGCACTACTGACTAGTGCAATACTGTTACTGTCTACTACACTAGCAGGCTAGCAGCTTAGCAGGAGTGCAGGACATGACAGCAACATGCCACCAAAACCAAAAGGCTAGCATCCACCATTAGCACATCTTTCTTCGGCCTGTACAAAACATTATAAATCAACATAGTTTATAAATCAATACAATTATACAACACTATTGATGTTGGTAGCTATTATACTTACTAATTGCTTGCCACCACACCCTTAGGGAACTCCACAAACTCGATATCACCATTGTCCCCCTCCTGAGCAGTCCACACATGACACATCAGCATTACATAGAACAAAAGTTAAAAGAAACATTAGATGTAGTTTCTATGTTATAGCCTATAATAAGATTACATACCACAAGAATAGGTGCAGTTTTCTCATGTTGAGAGCCCCTTATCCAACTAGATGCACAAATTAGTGCTTGAACTGTTGAAGCTTCAAAGAACTCCGATAATCATCAACCACTCTTCCTCCAGTACTAAAAGTGAACTCTGATGATACACTACTTGCTGGGACAGCCAAAAATCTCTTTGCCATACTAGAGACTACTGGAAACCTATGAGCATGTTGTTGCCAATAGGGGAGCAAGCTGAAATTCTTATCACTAGTAGGCACATTTGGTTCATCTAAATAAATAAGCAACTCTGATTTTGAACCTTCTGTAGCACTAGACTCCAAATAATTCTGAAATTCATCTGGAACTACATCTGCTAGTGAACTGTTTGTACCCATTGATGAAGAGGTTGTCTGAGTGTTTTGGTTACTGTCACCCATTTTTTGGCGATACAACTCATATTTCTTATACAACCCTTCCAACTCTTTGTTGATCTCATCAAACTCCTTTTCACACCTAATGGAGTCATAAATCTGACCAAAGCACCATTTAATATACCTCATTTTAAACCTAGGATCAAGGATCGTAGCAATAACCATGATATTGTTCCTCTTTTCCCAATATTTATCAAATTTTTCTAACATGGCAGCAGCCATACTCCATAGATATGGATCACCAGAATTCTTTGCTCCAATTAATGCAATCTTTACTTTCACTATATAAGGGTAGAATACATTGGCTGTGGGATAAAGTGATCCTGAAAATGCAGTGGTTGCTCCAGCCATTGTCCCTAAGATTGGTCTAATCTGTTCATACATGTCCCATTGTGACTGCGAAGGCTCCCACAAATAGTTATGATCTTTTTCAGCATAGTAACCAAAAGCAGCCCTATAGTCAATGCAAGTATCCAACATTCTATATGTTGAACTCCACCTTGTTTTAACATCAAGAGAGAGCCCTTTTCCAACTTTTACAGCATACTCTTTGCAAACATCCATGAACTTGTACATTCTACTAGGTGATCTCTTGAAATATTTTACTGTTTCCGTAAGGTTACTTATGAGATCATCTATTGGTTGCAAGCCATCATTTACAACCAAATTGACTATGTGTGAAGCACAACGAACATGAAAATACAAGGGATCAAATTGTGTATTCCTTCTAGCAAGAAGCTTGGATGTCAAATTGGTGATGGCAACATCATTATTTGAAGCATTGTCAAGTGTGATTGTGATAACTTTATCTTCAATTTTCCATTCAACCAGGCACTCAAAAATAGCTTGAGCTATCACTACACCAGTGTGGGGAGGATCAAACTCCACAAAGTTCAGTACACGACATTGCAATTCCCAATTTACATCTATGTAGTGTCCAACCAAACTCATGTATTGTACATTTTGGTTAGATGTCCACAGATCGGTAGTCAAACTTATGGATTCAGCCTCTCTAAGAGTTTTCTTTTAGAAGGTCCTTTTCAGATTCATACACTTTCATGCACTCATTTTTTATAGTCTTTCTACCAATACTTTCATAGCTGTTATTCATCCATTTCATCAAGATATTAAACCATCTGTGCTCTACCATTCGAAGTGAATACTCATGAACAATAATCATCTTAGCAATCAAATTTCTAGTGTGATCATGATCATATTCAGTGGGATTAACAACAAGAGAACCATCATCAAGAGCAAAGCTGATAGTACCTTGAGCAACCTTTGATTTTGCATTGGCCAACTTGTTCTAGTAGGTGGTGCACTTATCAAGATGTCGATTCAGCTGTGATGTTGGACCCCCAGGTTGGTACACATACAGTTTGTAACAAAACTTGCACTTGGCCTTCGTCACCATTTCCCCAAACTTCTTCTTTGATTGAACTTCGACCACCTTAAAATACTTCCAGCAATCTGCTCACTTCACCCTCTTGACCTTACACTTTGAAGGAGATAATGGAACATCACCCTTTGCCCTTTTGACTCCTCTCTTTGCATTATGAACCTCATCTTCACCCTGGCTCCCACCATCCTTTGAAGATAGGCTTAGAGAGAAATCATCCTCCATGTCGAGGCTATTGTCCTCGTCCTTGTCTTCCTCCTCTCTAGAATTAGTTGTTGGCTCCTGCATTTCAATCCAACATTACAATCTAGCATACAACAAAGAATGTGAAGACAACATAAGATTAGCATTTGAAGTTTTGGATACTCACCACAGATATAGAAACATTAGACCGATTGCCGGACGCTGATGATGCTGTCGCTGCATGCATCTTCTGCATCGAAATGGGTGGCTTCTTTGTGAGTTGCTTGGTTCGAGTTCGAGATCGAGACCCCAAACTTGCTGGCAATGGAGTGTTCTCCTCCTCCATAGTGCTTGAACTGTTGAAATGGTACATATTAATACAGTCCCAGTATCAGTCTCTCTTGAAGCCACTTCTCATATATGAAAAGGTATAAATCCTAATAAAACTACCACACAATAACAATCCCAGTATCCTAGTGTCCCAGTATAAATCCTAATAAAACTACCACACAATAACAGTCCCAGTATCCTAGTATCCTAGTATAAATCCTAATAAAGCTACATCTTGAACAGTTGATCTATTCCATGCAATAACAATACCTAGTGTCCTAATTTTGAAAATGTAGCCATTTCTCTTCTCACCATGTCACTTAGGCAGCAGCAGCAGCCATGGCACCGTGATGGACATGGAGGTTGGCCAGCGGCGAGGCTCTTGGGGCGACGACGAGGGTCTTCGCCTCTTCAGGTGCTGGCGAGTTGGCGACTGGCGAGTCCGCGAGTGGCGATGGTCTTCGGGCACGCGCACGGGTGTGCCGATGCAGACCTGCCCGGCCGCCCCGTCCGCGAGTGGCGACGGTCTTCGAAGCGAGAGCAGTGGACGCCGGCACGCCGCCGCCCGCCAGTGGCCGCTTGACCGGTGGCGGTGGAGTGGATCAGTGGACGTGGAGTGGAGCGCCGAGCGGCGAGCGCCCGAGGCAGCCACCGTCTAGGGTTTGTGGCGGATTTGCGAATTGGGAATTTGGCTTTGCCGCTTTGCGTTGGCCGCGGGCTCAGGAAGTGGCGCTGGATTGCTGGAATGTGGCAAATAGGAATGCAGGATTGGTATTTGGTGGGCTCAGCCGCTCAGGAAGTGGCACTGGGCTCAAGAAGTGGGCTGACAGCTGATGGGCCAAGCCAAAGAAACGAAAGTGGCGCTGGAATGTGGCCAGCTCGGTTAGCTCGCGAGCTGGCTCGAGCTCAGCTCGAGCTGGCTCGTTAAGAAACCGAGCTAGGAGGCTGGCTCAGCTCGTGTAAAAATTCAAACGATCCGATCCGAGCCGAGCCGAGCCGAGCAGGCTACGAGCCGAGCGAGCCAACGAGCCGCGAGTATTTCGTCCAGCCCTACAGGCACCTATAAATACCCCCACACAGTGCCCTTGAGAGGCTAGATTAACAGAGCTATTGCCATCTCGAGTCGAAACCTTGTTTACACTGCTTTTGCTCCCCTGTTGGATCAATTTGCCCAGGAGAGCAAGTTCCAACAGTCCCCAGCCTGCTACCGCCTGTCCGCCCCGTCATCGTGTGTCGGGCTCGACCTGAATGCGGACCTGCTCCAATGGCCGACCAGTCGCGACGTATCCGGGTTCACCAGTATGCCGCATAAGGAGCTCAACGTCGAGAAAGCGGAGCAGAATTGATCTGCGTCGACGACGATAGGTTCTGCTTCCCCGGGGCGGCACCATGCTCTATCGCGACATCGACACCTACATCGATGACATTATCAAGCTTACCGCCGTCCATGACAAATCCATCCACATCGTCCTTGACACCGGTTGTGGGGTAAGCCACTTCAATCGCAAACGCACATGAACACACACTTCATTTGGTCACGCAATTATGCGTTATGAAAGCATGCACTAATTCTAAGTCAATTTCACAAATTTCAGGTCAACTTCTCGGGAGTCAAATGACATTTTGCTAGCGTTGCAGACTTGCAGATATCAAAGTTTACAATTAAGAAACAATTATAAGATGAGATAGTATAACAAGAAATGGAAAGTACAACATACTTTGCCCTCCCCGAACACCACCAAAAGAACTAATATCAAATCCTCCAGAAAATTGCCCTCATTTCCGTGCCATAGTAGGTTATAAAAGAAATATTGTCGTCAGCTAAGAGGGGATTCAAGGTGCTGTAGTCATGTTGGGGACTTGTTCTCAAAGGCTAAGAGTTAAGAACAAGGCAACATAAAAAATGTTAAGTGTTAAAGTCCTTCGTCCTTCGGAACATTATGTCCCTTCGGGAGATAATGTATTTCGGACGAAGGTCACAAGAGACATACCTTCGTAAACATAACAAGTAATGACGAAGGATTCATATAGGGCATGAAATATAATATAAACACCATCATAGAATCATTTCTATTTTATTAACATGGAAAAATAGAAATGATTTCAAATTACAAATGTACCTTCGGTCCTGAGAGAAGGTAAAAAGTACAAGCGTGACGTAAAAGCAGATGCCAAGTCAGCGTGAACAGTACGGGAGTACTGTTCATCTATTTATAGACGCGGGACGCAGCCCACGTAAAATTACATCCATGTCCATTACATTTGTTAATGACTTATGGAAATCTGTCGAGGCCCACGTAGTCTTTTCATCTTTAAGTCGGTTCCCCTTTCCGCTATCGCGACGAAGCTTCCCTGCACACAGCTTCGGCTGTGCACCGTCCTTCGTAGAACTTGGTAATCAGCTCGTCCTTCGTCTGGTTCAGGCTTCGTCCTGACCGTGCTTTATGTTCATAATTCTGAGTCCGAAGATACCTGTTCACATAATCCACTTGGAAAACATTGTCAAATCATGTTTTTGAGGACCTTCGGAGGACGAAGGCCCCCAACAGTAGCCCCTCGCAATATTAATTTGTTAATAATAAATTCAGATTGCGATATGGACGAAGGCCTTGAGCCGAAGGTCCGAAAAAACACCTTCCCTTTGCTAGAATAGCAACATTCACTGACAAGCGGGGTCTTTCAATTTTCAACGCCCTGGGCGTATAAATAAGATCACACCGCCAACTCATTTGGTACGCACACTTGCCATCTGCTTCGGTCCACTAAATTTTTAGCTCTTGTGCATTAAGATTGGTGACCTTTTTGATTTCGAAGCTTCGGCCCTGAAAACAGTTTTTTAGCGTTTCCGAAGATGTCTGAAGGTAAGAAGATCCCTGCTGAGACGAAGCTGAGTCTCGAGGAAGAGAAGAATTTGGGGTTCCTCATAGCGATGGCGGAGACCAATACGGAGAAAATCACGAAGGAGATTCTTGAAGGTTTGTCCGAAGATACTGGTGACAGCGACAGCTATGATGTAGAAAGTGGTGGGGAAGAGACCGAAGATCGGCCATGGCGGCCAAGTCACACGGTTTTCGGGAAAACCACTATCAAGCAGAGTCATATTGATAATATGAGGGGGCGGTATTTTCGAGATATATCTATTGTGAGGGCTGACGCTGGAGAGAAGACTTCTCCCACCCCAGAAGAAGATGAAGTCGTAATCTTCCGAAGCTTTCTCAAGGCTGGGCTTCGATTCCCCCTAAGCAACTTTGTTGTTGAAGTCCTGAAGACATTTCAAGTCTACCTTCATCAAATTACCCCCGAAGCCATCATAAGAATGGGGGTGTTTGTCTGGGCTATGAGGAGCCAAGGTTTGGAACCAAACGCTAAAAGCTTCTGCAACATTCATGAGTTACTATACGAGACGAAGCCCTGGGGAAAAGAACAATATCACAACAATTTTGGGTGTTATAGCTTCGGTGCCCGCTCCGGGTCAAGCTGCCCTGTGCCGACCTTTCGGAAGAGGTGGCCCGGAGCCTGGATGACAGAGTGGTTCTATGTGAAGAATGACTTAACAGCGCAAGAAAATGTCAAGAGTATCATTATGCGCCCCATCTGGCAACGCTTCGGACTTCGAAGGCCGAAGGTTGAAATGGATGAAGCAGCCGAAGAATGCCAAAGAGCCTTCGGCATAATCTGCTCTTTCATTGGGACAAGGGACTTAGTCCAAGAGCACATTGCCTTCAGGGTATGGCCACTTGTAGAAAAGTGGGAAATGCCGAAGGAGACCATTAAAGAGTCCGACGAAGGCGGACTAGTCAGACTAAAATACACATTCAAATATGGGGATAAATTTGTTGAACCTGATGACGATTGGTTGAAAAGCATTGAAACATTAAGTGACGAACTTCTTGGGGCATATTCGAAGGCCGAGAACACTGCGTTATCAGCAGCCTTCGGAGGCCGAAAGAAGAAAAGGCTCAACCGTGTATTTGACGCAGTCGGGTTTATCTACCCTGACTATCACTATCCGGTATTGGGTCGCAAAAGGAAAAATACTTCTCCTGCGACAGAAGCTACCACGAGTGCCACTAGTGAGCCAGCGCCTCAAAGGAAAAAGATGAAGGTGCTCACCCATCGAACTCGCTTTATTGAGCCGGCCACAGTGCCGGAATTTATTGGTGAAGTTTCTTTGGCCTCTGAAGCTACAGAACCAGCTCTAGTGCCGAAGATAGAAGAAAAAACTGAAGCACCTTCAGCCGAAAAAGCAGAAAAACCGAAGACTGAAGGGCCAAAAACATCAGAAATTTTAAGTCCTTCAGCAAATGTCGAAACAACAAAAAATCAAAAGGGCCCATTGGTGACCCCAAGAAGAAAACGGATGGTGAACGTACTGGATGTCTTGGAGACAATTAAGTCTTCAAGCACAACCGCAAAGGAGTCTGCTGAACTCGCTGAAGCATCTACTGAAGCTTCGAAACAACAAGCTGAAGCTGAAGCTGGGCCTTCAGAGCCCACCAAGGAACAATCCGAGAAAATATCAGAACCAGCCTTGGTTGAAGAAATTGACACGGCCACCCCCGAAGCTCCCTCCAGCATACGCGATTACATCGTGCGACATGCTTCGGGGAAGAAACTGTCTGAAGAAGAGACCTATGAAGCGAATCACTATGCTAGGGAGTTAAAGTATCCGAAGGGGGCAGTAGTATTCAATGGGACAAATGAAGATGACTTCCTATACTGCCTCCCTGATAACAAAGAATTATCTGTCTGCCGGGAGATGGCCAGGAGTATGGGTTTCCCAAAACTCGAAGCTGGATTATGCGCCATGACGAAAGAGGATCTCGCAGACAGTCTTGCGTACAATAGCCTAAAGGTATGGAAATTAAGCGTTTGAAAAAACTTTTTTAATACGTAATTCATTCCTTTATTCTTATATGGATTCTTTTTCGTATAGGGCTTGATTCTAAGCAACGCATTAAGAGCCCAAAAAAGCGCCGAAGATGAAAGCTACGACATTGCGTTTAACAATTTACGCTCCGAAGTTATCAAACTGAGAAACGAAGCTCTGGAAAAGGATAAGATTCTGCTTACACTGGTAGATAAAGTAAAGAAAGACGAAGCTGCTTCAAAAACCCAGGCCGAAGCCCAAAAACGTGAAATTAAAGATCTTCAGAAACAGCTGACTAGAGCTAAAGAGGAACGTGTGCTGGAGGAAACAAAACGAGAACTCAGTGATCATATGGTCAATAATTTGGAGTTAAGTGTTAAAGAGCTTCGTGCATCTCAGAGGAAATGTTATGTTAAATCTGTAGAATGCGTGAAAAAGATAAAATCCAGCTTCGCCAGCGTTGGCGCCTTTTCTAGTGAAGAGGACTTTTCAAGAGGCAATCCCGAAGGTCCACTGGACTGGATTAGTCACGAAGCAGAAGCCTTCGAGGAAATCCTGAGCAGCCGCGGTGACATCTGCGCTTTTTCAGGCGCCAGGGGAATTGCTGCTGTTTTGGAGAAAAAAGGTTGTGAACATATAAAATCCTTAGCTCAATCCGAAGCTGCCCTATCCTCGGAAGATATCAAAGATCCCTCGACCGAAGCCAGCATGGTTGGCGGTAAATTCTTCACTGATATCTGGGACAATGGCGGCCGAGAAATGGCGCAAGAAATAATTCAAAGAAGCGAAAAAGGCATCCATGATGCTAGGAAAGTGGCAGAAGCTGCCGAAAGAAGTACAGAGCCCGAAAGGCAATTAGGTATTAATTAGTCGTTCTTATTGTGTTGTAATTTTTATTTCAAACTTTGCTCGCGATTTGTAATAGTAATGAAGAAATGTTTTCTTCCCTCAGAAGCTGCTGGATCGACTGCCGACCCCCACACAAAAGGGGATGACGAAATTAAACAAATGGCCGAAGCTATCATGGATAAAGTTGTTGATCAACTTCTAAATGAAGCCGCCGAAGCAGTATTAAGAGAAGACTAGATGCTATTTAGAAAAAACATTTAAAGTGTGATCTATGTAACATTTTGTACATTTGAATGTAATATACAAGTCTCTTTTCATTATTCAATTCTTTACGATGCATGAAACTCTACATACATACCATTTTTGAGCCTTCGGCGAAAAAACACCTTCCCTTCTTTTCATGCTTCGTGAAGAAGACATTCTCCGTTAAAATTATTCTGATGAAACACGTTCATGCTTCATGAAAACATTCTCCGAAGCTATACAATTTCGATATTGCTCTGATGAAGCTCGTCCATGCTTCGTAAAAATATTCTCCGAAGCTGTATTCCGAAGATTATCATTGTATTCCCTCGTGACTTTACACAATTTTCACTTTCTCAAAGCGTCCTTTCGAAGGTTGATACTGTGTCCCCTTCTTTTGCCAAATGCAACATGATGTATGATGCTTATGTTATGCAAAATGATGTGATGATGTTATGTTATGCAAATGACATTTGTTCCGAAGATACACACAAAATATATTCGTAAGCTCTGCATTCCCTTAGGAACGTCTTTGGAGCTTCTTCGCCTTTTACTTAGACGGTATAAGCTCTGCATTCCCTTAGGAACGTCTTTGGAGCTTCTTCGCCTTTTACTTAGGCGGTATCAGCGTTGACTTTTTGCTGTATGCTCTGCATTCCCTTAGGAACGTCTTTGGAGCAAAAAACTTACACTGCGCTCCCTTTGGAACGGCTTTTTGTAACTTCGGCAACTTACTCTGCGCTCCTTAGAACGACTTTTTGTTGCTTCGAAGGGTTTTTAATAATCCGAAGATCCTCCTTGTTACCGCAAATTTTTAAGCTTCAGCAACTTAAACCTGTAGAGAAGATAGGTTTTTCTGATAACCAACCACGAAACTATTATATGAAAACTGAAGTGTTCTTTATTACACAGAAAACAGAACTTAAACGGAAAAGACTGCTATCAAAGTAGGATATTTGTCAATAAATGTGCTTCGACTCTGGCACAGTACTATTGACTGTACGGGCTTCAGATTGCTCTCTGAGATCCCTTTGGTGCGGAACATATTGGCTCCCTTCTGGCTGCTGGCCTTGTTGCAGCGGAGGTGGAGGCGGGGGCTGTTGCCATGAAGCTTGAGGTTGACTTGCCGAAGCTACGGAAACTGCAGGGTGGTTGCCCACGTACTCCGGGATGTAAGGCTGATGGTACGAAGCAGTATGCATGACCTGCTTCGGCTGTCCCTGTTGCGCTGCAGCTTCTGCTAGCTCCTTTTGTTTCTGGATGGTAACATGGCACATCCTGGTGGTATGGCCCTTGTTCTCACCGCAGAATAAGCAAAATGTCCTCCTTGGTTGATCTCCAAATCTCCCGCCGAAGCCCCTGGCGCCTCTGCCTCTTGGAGCTGGTGGCCGAAAGAAAGTTTGCTGCTGCCCCGAAGCCTGTGAGGAGCACTGCGGCCTGTTCTGCTGACTCCCCTTATCATCATTTTGAGTGTTGTGGATGGACCTGACATGCCTCGGATAGAATCGTCCCCCGAAGCCCCTGGTCATCTCAGAAAATCTGAAGGCCTCCTCCCTTCTTTGGCGAAAGTCGTTATCTGCACGAATGTACTCGTCCATCTTTTGGAGTAGCTTCTCCAGAGTCTGAGGAGGCTTCCTAGCAAAGTATTGGGCTGCAGGTCCAGGACGAAGCCCCTTGATCATGGCTTCGATAACAATTTCATTGGGCACCGTTGGTGCCTGTGCCCTCAAACGCAAGAACCTTCTGACATACGCCTGAAGGTATTCTTCATGATCCTGAGTGCACTGAAACAAGGCTTGAGCAGTAACCGGCTTCGTCTGAAATCCTTGAAAGCTGGTTAACAACATATCCTTCAGCTTCTGCCATGAGGTGATCGTTCCTGGTCGAAGGGAGGAATACCAGGTCTGAGCAACATTCCTGACGGCCATAACGAAAGACTTCGCCATGACTGCAGCATTGCCCCCATACGAAGACACTGTTGCTTCGTAGCTCATTAAGAACTGCTTCGGGTCTGAGTGGCCGTCGAACATGGGAAGCTGGGGTGGCTTATAGGATGGAGGCCAAGGTGTAGCCTGCAGCTCAGCGGACAAAGGAGAAGCATCATCGAAAACAAAATTTCCCTGATGGAAATTGTCATACCAGTCATCTTCGTTGACGAAGCCCTCCTGATGAAGGTCTTTCTGCTGAGGCCTTCTGTTTTGCTCATCGTGAGTAAGATGGCGAACTTCCTCAGAGGCTTCGTCTATCTGCCGTTGCAACTCAGCTAGCCGGGCCATCTTCTCCTTCTTCCTCTGCACCTGTTGATGTAGCATCTCCATATCCCTGATTTCTTGGTCTAGCTCTTCCTCCTGAAGCGTTGGGCTGACGGCCTTTCTCTTCTGGCTTCGGGCCTCCCGAAGAGAGACGGTCTCCTGGTTGTGGTCCAGCGGTTGCAGTGCTGCAGCCCCAGCCGCTGAAGCTTTCTTCGGTGCCATAGCGAAGGTCTACAGCTTCCGAAGGTGTGCAAAAAACTCGAAGTGGAAGTGAGTTCACCGGAGGTGGGCGCCAATGTTGGGGACTTGTTCTCAAAGGCTAAGAGTTAAGAACAAGGCAACATAAAAATGTTAAGTGTTAAAGTCCTTCGTCCTTCGGAACATTATGTCCCTTCGGGAGATAATGTATTTCGGACGAAGGTCACAAGAGACATACCTTCGTAAACATAACAAGTAATGACGAAGGATTCATATAGGGCATGAAATATAATATAAACACCATCATAGAATCATTTCTATTTTATTAACATGGAAAAATAGAAATGATTTCAAATTACAAATGTACCTTCGGTCCTGAGAGAAGGTAAAAAGTACAAGCGTGACGTAAAAGCAGATGCCAAGTCAGCGTGAACAGTACGGGAGTACTGTTCATCTATTTATAGACGCGGGACGCAGCCCACGTAAAATTACATCCATGTCCATTACATTTGTTAATGACTTATGGAAATCTGTCGAGGCCCACGTAGTCTTTTCATCTTTAAGTCGGTTCCCCTTTCCGCTATCGCGACGAAGCTTCCCTGCACACAGCTTCGGCTGTGCACCGTCCTTCGTAGAACTTGGTAATCAGCTCGTCCTTCGTCTAGTTCAGGCTTCGTCCTGACCGTGCTTTATGTTCATAATTCTGAGTCCGAAGATACCTGTTCACATAATCCACTTGGAAAACATTGTCAAATCATGTTTTTGAGGACCTTCGGAGGACGAAGGCCCCCAACAAGTCAGGTCTCTGCCAACCAAAATTGACAC
The DNA here is from genome assembly GCA_029449295.1 of Zea luxurians. Taxonomy (NCBI): domain Eukaryota; kingdom Viridiplantae; phylum Streptophyta; class Magnoliopsida; order Poales; family Poaceae; genus Zea; species Zea luxurians. Next base: position 93,338,516 of record JAOPSE010000006.1, read on the forward strand.
ACATATTGCTTGCTTTGCACCTGTAACAACAATAGCTTCAATATTGCTTCACCGAAGTGCTTCTTCATAGATTTCCTTTAAGCTATGTAAGACAAAGAAAAAGAAGTGTAATTTTGAAACAGCATGCTTAGCAGCAGCTAATGTAATACATTACACATGATGACCCTAAATTATAACACTGAATCTAACAATTTGAGAATTTTTCTGATTGGCTTATATATATATATATATATATATATATATATATATATATATATATATATATTGTTGAGCGCCAATTTGAGCGCGCGGAAGGTCCGCGCCTGTGGGCCGGACGGTCCGCGCGTGCGCAGAACAGATTAGGGTTCCGAGTTTTGTGCTACGGTTGTTAGCTAAAATCGTGGGATAAGTTCGGAAATTAGTTTGTAAAGGGTCCAGCCCTCCTCCTCTATAAATAGAGAGGTATACGGTCGATTTGTAATAATCAATCGAATCAATACAACTTCTATTTCGCATTTATTTCCTATACAATTAGGAGTAGTTCTAGTCTAGTTCTAGTTTAGCCTCTCGATCCCCAAATTCTCCGCCTCTCCTCGACTCTACGTCGATTAGAGGAGTCTAGGTCGGTCTACCCGAGCCTAGACACCACCTAGGATCTCTCCTCCCCGATGGGGTCCCTCCCGGGAGCGAGATCCAGGCGCCGCCGGCGATCTTCCGCCGCCCCTGCGCACGCGCGGACCGTCCGGCCCCAGGGCGCGAACCGTCCGGCCGTCAGGCAGGGAACCCGAGCTCCTGCGCCAGGTCGCGGACCGTCCGGCCCTGTGCCGCTGACCGTCCGCGCCTGACCAGAGAGCAACGCCGCCTCGCGCCAGGTCGCGGACCGTCCGGCCCTGTGCCGCGGACCGTCCGCGCCTGACCAGAGAGCACCGCTGCTGGTTCTTGTTGAGTGTTTGGCGCTCTGAAAAGGCGTCAACATACTTTTTGGCGATTCCGCTGGGGAAAACACATATAGATCTATCAAATCGGTCCTCAATGGCCGGTTCAAAAGATAGCTCTGAGGTTTCCACCAGCAATATCATCACACCGACATGGGAGACCTTGTCGGCTGAAGAACAGCTCCTGTTCGAGGAGCGCTAGGAGCAGCTGATCCAAGAAGCAAAAGCAAAGTTCTTGACCAACTTCAAAGTGGACAGGAACAACAAGGTCGTCCGACATCGGGCGACGGATCCGGCTTCGTTCCGACCCACACCAGATATCCCCAATGTAAGTAGCACCAACAAACTCCAATCTCTTAAAGCTTACATAGACGAACAGCGAAAACAGTTGCAACATATCGTAGGGGATATACAAAATGATCATAAACGTCTAGTGCGTGCGCTTGATAAGTCTACTACGACAAATTTTTCTTCGCACGAGGTTGAATGGAGGGAATACACACATAATTCATCGGCTATAGGTTGGCACGACCAGTCACAACCCCTTTATGGGATGCCGATGGACATGTACCCTAGGCAACGACAGCCTCCCACGCACATCGGCGATAAATTTGCTGATCTGCGCATGTCCGGACCGTCTGCACATGGGCACGGACCGTCCGGGCCAGTGGCGGCTGATCCTATTTTTAGAAGCGAATTACCGAGACCTGCACCCAAGCCGCCACATGCCATACGAACCCTAGATAACCCATTCGGACCGTCTGCGTATGACGCCAGACAGCCCGAATATAATGTCGGACGGTCCGGCCACATGGCCGGACAGTCCGCGCACGGAGTCGGACGGTCCGCGTATTTAACCGGACGGTCCGGCACAGAGTTTTTTAAGGAGGATGGATATCTAACTCTGTATCCGTCCCAGCTAGACTCCCCATCTCACCATACGACACAACAGCATCATAATATAATCTATCAAACCCGTGAGAGTGAGAACTTTCTGGCCCCTAGAAGGCCAGAAAGGAATGGTCAGTCCTATGAGCCTCATAGGGCATGCATTAATGCGCCGCAAAACCCAAACCAATGGGGAGGAAAACAACATGCCAACATCCAAACAAACTCACCCATATTGGATCAAAGAGTCGGTGGTCTCCCACCGGCTGCCATCGATATAGTAAGGGAGGAAATAGCTGGGGCGTTCCGAGATAAGCTTGGAGTAAGCATGGTCTCTGGGGGGCAATCATATCGGAAACCTTATGACAGCCGATTTGATCACCACCCATACCCACAGGGGACCAAAATACCCGAATTCGTAAAGTTTTCGGGTGACCAAGAAAAGAGCACGCGTGAGCACATAGACCAGTTCTTAGCACAGTTAGGAGAATTGGCCGACACCGAAGCATTCCGTGTGCGTTTATTTTCATTATCTTTGAAAGGGACTGCATTCACATGGTATGCCACGCTCCCTCCTAATTCCATTTTGTCGTGGGGAGATTTAGAACAAAAATTTCATGAACATTTCTTCTCTGGCGATTATGAGCTAGATTTAGTAGACTTAGTGGCTCTACGACAAGAAAAGGATGAATCGGTTAGTAATTATATCCGGAGATTCCAGGATACGAGAAACCGATGCTTTCAAATTCATTTAACAGATAAACAACTGGCGGAAATAGCCTTTGATGGATTGCGCTATTATTTAAAAGAGAGATTAGAAGGCATCCAGTTCTTTACTCTAGCACAATTACATCAGAGAGCTTCGGCTTGTGACAGCCGAAGCAAAGAACTAGTCAAAACGGTTCATCATAATGTCCATATAGTAGAACACAATCAAAGTAGTTCGGATGATGAACCAAAGAAAGTTTACACTGCCGAAATAGTTTGGCCCGAGCAGGCCAAATCTTCGGCTTGCTCCTCCTTGCAGTCAGTTCGGAATGAACGGCAGGAGGAGGTTAAGTTTACATTTAATGTCGGCAAATGTGATAAGATATTCGATGAATTACTAAAAAATGGTAACATTAAAATTGATTATATCGTTCCACCTGCTGACGAACTAAAGTGTCGCGCATACTGCAAGTGGCACAACTCATTTTCCCATGCCACTAATGATTGTAATGTGTTCCGACGACAAATCCAATCGGCCATTAACGAGGGATGATTGAAATTTTAGGAGGACACGGAGCCCTTCCCAATGAATGTGATCGACTTTAATGGCAAAAAGATCCTAATTCGGCCCAACACAGCCGATAAGGGCAAAGACAAAGAAGTCATCATCGGCAACGCACGGGAGGCCGATGGAAACAACAAAATTTCTTGCAGGAAAGTGATGACCGAGAAGACTCCTGATGGAGGGGAGACACTGAAGGTAACCATCACAAACTCCAGCACTGGGGGGCAAGCACAGACAAGGGGATATGCGCGAGAACCCATACTACGCATCACGGACGGTCCGGTGTCTAGGCGCGGACTGTCCGTAACATCACCGGACGGTCCGAAGCGTTCCGGCGGACGGTCCGGCAACGTCGAAGAGCCGCGACGACCACGTACCTTCAAACCACGACGACCAGAAATAGGTACGTGGAAAACTAACACGTTCAAGGCAACTGGTCGGTTGGTAAAATCTAGCCCGACCTTTGATCAATTATTGTCTAAATATGTGAAAAAGAAGGCTGGCCCCAGCGACCGGCCACCAAAGGGACCTCGCTTACCCACCCAGTGTAACACCCACATGTAAATAGCTAGAAAAAAAAACCAATAGAGAAAACAATTTCTCTTTATGTGAGTTTGACCTTTATGCATCATCACATGTGAACACTAAATTCAAAAACAAATAAGTAATAAAAGGATATACCATTAAAGTTTATGCATCATGCTGAGTTTTTATTTGGATGTGCATTTGTGCTTAATAAAATAAATATACCATTAATAGCATCTCAATGGATCCATAGAATTTAAAGTTTAACTTGAAAATAAAACCATGAAAATAGGGAAGAGAAAGGAATATTATTCAATACAAATAAAATTATCATTAAAATATCTGCACCACAGTTGATATGATCAAAATAAATAATTAGCCAGAATACAAAGTGCCACAAAGTTTGAATTTGAATTGAAGTTTGAATTTGAAAAAAAAGAAATGAAACAGAAAATAAAAAGAAAAAGAGAAGAAACCTTACCTGGGCCGACTGTACCCATTCTGGCCCATCTCCTCCTTCTCCCCCTCGCCAGCCCAACTAAACCTCCACCGCGCCGACACCTGGGGTCACGATGTCAGTCGCCTTGCGCTGCCCCTGTCGCTCGGGACCACACGCCAGCGCCCACTCTACTGCGTGCTAACTTCTCTATCGCTGGCTGGGCGGGCCCGCTCTGCCAGAACCGTCCCCTTCCTTCGTCGCGCGACCCGGGCATGCTCGGGCTCGGTTATGGCGCAGAATGCGAGATCCGTTGAGTGGGCACAGGCGGACCTTAGACGGCCATATGAAGACCGGAACCCGATCCTCATCCTCCTCTTTTCTTCATCAGCGTGTAGGCAGCTCTAACCAAAGCGATTTCCACCTTTGCCGTGAGAGCCGAGAGGACCGCGTTCCGCTGATCGGGGCAAGCTTTCCCCCTAGCCGACCTGGTCGCGTTGCCGGGTTGTGGAGCCTCCCAGGGGCGTGGTGAAGCTGTTCGTGCACTTGGCGAGGCGAATCCGGCAGCGGGGCGAGGTTGATTTCTCGCCGGAGCGCGGGCGCAGCTGCGGATCCGCACCGTGCCGTGGACTGGGCACCTTCGCGGCCGAATCCTTGGTGAGATATCCCCTCCGTGCTTCGTCTAGCCCTCAATTTCGTTTGGCGCATGTTTATTGCACCGATCTCTGTCACCGGGGTGGGAGATTTTGGCAGTACGCCGGTAGGAGCTCTGCCGTGGGCGAGGCTGCGTGCCAGCTCTGCTCGATCGCGAGGGGGAAGGGATGACGACGGCTACGGTCCGTAGATTCAAGATCAAACGGTGCAGGGAAGGCTCGTGTTGCGCCCGATCGTCGACCGCAGATCTTAAATCCTACGGGTGTTACTAGATCTAGAGGTAATTGAATCCGGATCCTCGATCCTGGATCCAGTGACCCTCGCAGCGTACCGGTTCGAGTAAGCACTGGTCTAATCGTGGCCATCCACTTTAGATCGGACGGCTGTAAAAACATGGTACCCCTTCGCGGGTCCATTTTACTTAAGAGCCCCTTGGTTTCATTGAAATCAACCCGCCATCCATACGCAACTGTTTCCCGTGTCTTGAAAAACTTGCACCGAGCCTCCTGAGTTCTCTGGAAATAGTGCCCCCAGTCCAGTACTGTTTTAAATTTATTAAATGAATAGGAAATTGGATTTTTTAATACAAAAATAAACCCTAGAACTTGAATAAATCATAGAAAATCCATTTTTAGTCCAAATTAGTCCATTCCAGTTCCTAAAATTTTGTAATTTTATTATCTATCACTTAGAATCTCTGTTTTATCATGACAACAGTAAGAAAATTAATCTCACACTTAATCTTATTTAAAACACATGAAACCTTTGAAAATCCATAACTTAAATTCTATAACTCCAAAAATTGTGATTCCTGTTCCTAGAATTTTATTTTAATGTGTAGATTGTTACTGTGTATTTTGTATATATGTTTGGTGTAATGTTAATTTCTCTATATGCACTGTGCTTGTTTGTATTGTGGCGAGTAGAAGAGCCCGTTGCTGAGGATCCTGGTGAGCAGCAGGTTGAAGTAGCTGAGCAGGAGCTCATTGAAGGCAAGTTGTGCCCTTGACCACTTTTTACCCAATAATGTTCTTTAATATCATTTATCCATGCATAGGTTAATTTTGATGGAACCCAATAGGTCACCCTAGATTGTTTATCTCATTACCTTGTTTACCCCTGAATCACTTGGGTAGTTTGCTATTGCTTTACATGGTTTTGGGATAATCATTTATTACCTTTATGTTCATGTTATGATCATTAATGTTAATTGGAACATAGAGCTTAACTTGAGTAACACGTGCCACCACAAGGGTTTAGTGGGACGCCCTTGGCTGACTAATTAGGAAAGCTAGTGGAAGACTACCTTACCCGAAAGGGGCAAGGGCAGTAGGGGAGTGGTCAGTGTAGGGAGGTCCTTGGTTGATTTTGCTGCGATGGCAGTCAGTCAAGAACCCTGCATTGGAACTTCCTATAAACTGTAGCGGGTTTTCGGAAGCTAGTGGAACTTTGTAAAGGCCTCGTAGTGTTGCCCTGCCGCTCTTCCTAGGTAGAGGTGTATGGGATTCGCGACCCCTTGGCAGATGGGTAGCATGACTTGTGGGTAAAGGGTACAACCTCTGCAGAGTGTAAAACTGGTATACTAGCCGTGCTCGCGGTCATGAGCAGCTCAGGACTCTCTGATGTTTAAATTATGGAACTTAAATTCAATTTTGACATTTGCATTGCATGGGTTTATTATTAATTTTGTTCTATTACTTTACTTATGGTTTGGTATTTACTTATACTTAGTAACTGCTAATAAAATTTTGACCAACTACTTAAAAGCAATGCTCAGCTTTAACCCCTGTCATTGATTAGCCTTACACATCACATGAACTCACACCTTTGTGAGTTTATGTCCACTGGTTCCCCACAACTTGTTGAGCTATGATCATGTGTGAGCTCACCCTTGCTGTCTCACACCCCCCCCACAGGAGAAGAGCAGGTGGTTCAGGAGGAGCCACAAGGCGAGGAGTACGATCTAATCTAGGTGGCGTTTCTCAGTTGACATTGGCGCCGACGATCCTTAGTTCGTTTTATATTTATTCTTTTATTTTGTAATAAGTCTTCCGCTATGTAATAAGTACTCTGATTATTGTGACATTTATCTCTATACACTCTGTTATTATATATGTTGTCTTCTTGGCGCATGTATGAGATGCACCTGGCTTTGCTCCTTAAAGTCGGGTGTGACACCCAGGTGCGACGGCAGGTTAGGCCGATTGGACCACCACACCAATCGGAAAGGACGGGAGGTCATAATGTTCAATTAAGACCTAACGTACCTGCATGGACACCTCCACCACCATATCCACCTATGCTATATTCATACACATACATACCCCCACCATACGCCCCAAATCAAATGTGGGGCATGCCACCATACCCATTTGGGATGCCACAGTACCCCGCTTGGGGGGCACCCCAAACATCTGTATTCAATAGGTTGACACCTCCAGTACAAGACCGATTGAGGGTCCCTCAATCTGGTCCACGAGCACAGGCCCAGCAAGATTGCCGAACAATTCGGCCCCAAAGGCTGACTAATCCGGCAGGGGGACATACAGCTACAACCTCCAACAGTACGAAAAAGAGAGGCGTCATTAAAATAGGAACGACAGATGTCGTCGTACGACAAAATAACGAAGGGCCGATGATTTTTGGTGAATCGGCCAACACAAACAAAAAAGAAAGTACGACTGTCAATAAAATAGCCGATCCAAAATACTCCATGCCCCGATGGTGCCCATCGGGATTAACACGATCGCAAAAGCGAAAATTACAACGCCTTAGAGCAAAGGAGAATCAGGAGAAGGAGGCGGAAAAGATATTCAATGACACACATCCGCAGTATCCGCCACCACAAAAGAGATGGAGACCAAAGGCCGTTGAGGAAAATCAAACGGCCATAAAGACAGAAAATAAAACAGCAACTGTGCAGCTCTTTGCAGGTATAGCAGACAGTCCGGCTATAAAGACCGGACCAACCGTACAGGGCGCGGACCGTCTGACCCCTAAGGCCGACTCATCCGCAATAAACCATGACACCTGCAACGATGTGCCGACACCCATGGAGGAAGATGACCTGCAAGGAGAAGACCTGGTCGACTACGAAGCTACGCCAGAACACTTGGAAAATTAGGAAAAGCTAGGTGACAGATTGGTCAGGATCAGTATGACGCTCGACGGTGTTGGGACCAACAGTTCGATCAAAGCTAAAGGGGTCACGTCCGAGACCAAGACCATTGCGTACCATCCTAGTAAGTGGCAAGATGCCTAAGAAAACCGATGTGATAACATCGAGTTAGTTGCTTTTGGTTCGCTCAGCTCCACCAAAAGGCAGGGGGCATATGTTGAGCGCCAATTTGAGCGTGCGGACGGTCCGGCCCTGAGGCCGGACGGTCCGCGCTTGTGGGCCGGACGATCCGCGCGTGCGCAGAACAGATTAGGGTTCCGAGTTTTGTGCTACGGTTGTTAGCTAAAATCATGGGATAAGCTCGGAAATTAGTTTGTAAAGGGTCCAGCCCCCTCCTCTATAAATAGAGAGGTATACGGCCGATTTGTAATAATCAATCGAATCAATACAACTTCTATTTCGCATTTATTTCCTGTACAATTAGGAGTAGTTCTAGTCTAATTCTAGTTTAGCCTCTCGATCCCCAAATTCTCCGCCTCTCCTCGACTCTACGTCGATTAGAGGAGTCTAGGTCGGTCTACCCGAGCCTAGACACCACCTAGGATCTCTCCTCCCCGACGGGGTCCCTCCCGGGAGCGAGATTCAGGTGCCACCGGCGATCTTCCGCCGCCCCTGCGCACACGCGGACCGTCCGGCCCCAGGGCGCGGACCGTCCGGCCGTCAGGCAGGGAACCCGAGCTCCTGCGCCAGGTCGCGGACCGTCTGGCCCTGTGCTGCGAACCGTCCGCGCCTGACCAGAGAGCAACGCCGCCTCGCGCCAGGTCGCGGACCGTTCGGCCCTGTGCCGCGGACCGTCCGCGCCTGACCAGAGAGCACCGCTGCTGGTTCTTGTTGAGTGTTTGGCGCTCTGAAAAGGCGTAACACACATCCTGGAGCCCATCAAACTGATTATGTTGATATATAATTACCTTGGACGAGTCTTATGGTTCTTAGCCCCGTAAAGCATAAAGATGGTTCTATTTTTCACCAAAAACAGCACTAACATAATCTTTGCACTTTGAAGTTCAAAAAAATGCAACACACCAACACCTAACTATGCTTAACAATTCACAAAGTACTCAAAATAGCTAGGCACATATGTATTCTCGATTGGTCTCATCCTCATGTGCTGTTTTAGGGATTTCAGAGTGAGATGGTCCCGAAAGTAATGAATAAACATGTTGTATTTTGTGAGCATCAGTTCAAGTGATTGCCATTGGACAAATACATGATAAAAGTGATAATACTTCCTTTCTCTATGTTTTGTCCATTCGGTTTCATTACTCTAATAGGAAAGAAAAACAGAAACATGGAGAAGTTGAACACAAGTATTACAACAGTACAACACTGGACACCAAAATTAATCTCTATGCATGGCCGAAAACATTAGCTTCTTTGAATGGCATCCCAGTGCTTTGTTCACCATGATGGGAATTTCTTACATAGCTTCATATTATAGATATAAGTGATCAAGAGGGAGGACCACCATACAATAATTAATACAGTTGTTGAGTAAGAATATTCATCCCCTTGCCATCATGTAATAATTTATTTACAGTTAAAAACATTTGTATTGTTCTGGGTAACATGACTGCTTTATTTTTGACAAAAGAAAAGACTTGTCGGTTTCTGAATTGTTAAACAAAAATTAGCACTATCTTCGCTCTTATTTTTTATTGTCGTGCTGATAACTGTCCTTTCCGAAACATCAGTTATCAGAAGGTACGGGAACCAATGGGTTTGAAGGCTGTTCTTATGGAATATAATGAGCTAGCCATTAAACCACGGAAGGTACACACCATTTTCTCATTATAAGTTATCTTATATTGTACAAAGACACTTCATGTTGCCCACAGTTTATGTCGTCATGGGCTCATGGCTTGGCCACATTATCACGTTCATAATGCATGAGCGCTGATCAGCAACTCAACCGGCATCTATACCTGCAACTATGATCGCTTGATTTATTTACCTAATTATTTGAACCGTTCCTAGGGCTGAGAGAAAATTGGGAGGTGGAAGAGATGCGCTCACCAATCATCTCTGTGAGAGAAAGCAGTAGTATTTTCCCAAACAAAGAGATAAAAGAAGAATAGACCATGTCGCTGCCTCAATTATCGGATACTTAGGAGCTCCTGCTATTCCGTCACCTTCAAAGTCAATAAGATTCTAGCTTCAATTGGGGAGATGCATATGAAGTACCTTGCTTTTATGCAACTAATTTGCATTTTCTCTATTGGTTTTGTCATTGTATTTTGTTTTTGCTGTTTTAACTAATTCCCATGTGTTAAAAACATGGCAGTGAAAGTACCTTGCTTTTATGCAACTAATTTGCATTTTCTCTATTGGTTTTGTCATTGTATTTTGTTTTTGCTGTTTTAACTAATTCCCATGTGTTAAAAACATGGCAGTGAAAGTACCTTGCTTTTATGCAACTAATTTACATTTTCTCAATTGGTTTTGTCATGGCAGCATATAGCTCAAATATTAGTTATGCTTTTTCATCAGGATCAAAACATGCATATCATTAGGCAGGAATAAGGAATATGTTGTTAGAATTATAGGCATTTTCCATATCATTTTAATTCCATAAATTAACATTATGATGATGATATATATCAAATAATTAATCATCGAAATCGTGATCTCAAATTGTCGGTGTTTCGGACCCGAGGGACCCTCAACCGGACCGACTAGTGAATTTTGTGCCGCGTGCCCCTGTCCAGATGGGTTGATGCAATATGGAACACAAGAGGGGGGAATGAGGCTTGTATTATCTTGCACCGGGGGTGCTTGCAGTAGGGGTTACAAGCTGAGCGAGAACGAGAGAGAGAGAGAGAGAGGGTTCGGCGTTGAGTTGTCTGAGTTAGCCTCCTCCGCGTCTCTCCCACTCTGCCTGCCTCCGTCCGCCTCCTTAGGAAGGCCCTGGACATCCCCTTTTATAGATGCAAGGAGATAGTCCAGCTGTGCAATAGGAGTGTAGCTATGTGCTAACGTGGCCGGTGGAGGAGTGCCTGAGCCCTGTATATGTGTTAACGTGGCCGTCAGGGAAGTGCTTGAGCCCTGTAGACGCGCAGCTGGCGGTGTGGCCCGGGGTCCTGCTGACGTTTCCTTGCTTCCGTAGGGGGTTGAGAGCAACCGACGTCATGGACGCATGCAGGGAGCCATCATTACCTGTTGCCGGAGTAACTTAGATGGGACACCGGTCTTGTTCCTTCGTAGCCTGAGGCGGCTAGCTAGGGGTAGGGTAATGATGGATCCCCAGTAGCGCAGTTGATCTGAGGCCGAGGTCGGACGAGGCGGCGACTCCTCCGAGGCCGAGGCTGAGGTCGGGTGAGGCGGTGACTCCTCCGAGGCTGAGGCTGGGGTCGGGCGAGGCGGAGTCCTTCTCCCGAGGTCGAGGTTGGGTGAGGCGGAGTCCTTCTCCCGAGGCCAAGGCTGAGGCCGAGGTCGGGAAAGGCCGTGACTGTTGTTAGTCTTTCCCTGGTGGATGGCACAGTTGCCGGAGCGGGACAAACAGTGTTGTTTTCCTGTCAGAACGGTCAGTGAAGGGGCAAAGTGACTGCGGTCACTTCGACCTTGCCGACTGAGGCGCGCGTGTCAGGGTAAGGTGTCAGGTGATCCCCGCATTAAATGCGCCTGCGATACGGTCGGTTGGTAAGGCGATTTGGCCGAGGCCGCTGCATGATAAAGTTTGCCTGAGCTAGACTTCGAGCGAGCCGAGGGTGCGCCTACTGCCTATGGATGCCCACGGGCGAGGCGTGAATCTGCCAGGAACTACTGTTCCCGCCCGAGCCCGGGCTCGGGCGAGGCGAGATCGTGTCCCTTGGCAAGCGAGGCCTTGACTTGAACCATGCTTATCAGTTTTTACGGTTTGTTCTGGAGACGTTTTCTAGCCGTGTTTACGAGTGTTGGGGGTACCCCTAATTACGGTACCCGACAGTAGCCCTCGAGCCTCGAAGGGAGTTAGGCACTCGCTTGGAGGTTCTGCCGGATTTTTTGCAAGGGGACCAGCCTTTCTTGGTTATATTTTGTTCCGCCGGGTGCGCGCGAGCGCACCCGCCGGGTGTAGCCCCCGAGGCCTCGGAGGAGTGGTTTGACTCCTTTGAGGTCTTAATTCTCGTTTGTGATGCCTCGGTAGGCCTTGTTGCTCCCTCATGCGGCTTGGCCGCATCCTGGGTGCATGGTGAGGCTCCGAATTTTTAAGCTGCTTTGTCGACATGGTCGACGATTTGGCCGTAGCCTGGTGCGAGAGCAGCCCCCGAGCCTCTGCACGGAGCAAGAGAACGATCAAGGACCGTCTCGGCTTTTATTATACGCCCCTTTGTCGCCTTTCCGCAAGGAGGAGGGGGGAACGCGCCATGTTACCCTCGGAGGGCACCAAACATGGTGTTTCCAGTGAGTTGCTAATGGGTAATCCGAGTGGACGCCCGAGCCCCGTTCGATAAGGGTCGGCTAGTAGCCCAGAGGCGCGCTCCAAAAGTACCTGCAGGTGATTTGCTGGACCCGGACCCATTTGATAGGGTCCGAGGGATCGGTGCCTCCCTCCGGTGGGATTCAATTACAAATTGTTCCCGCTGGTCTCGGAAATGTCCTAGGGTACCTCAGGAGCGCAGCCCGAGCCTCGGCCATGTAACAGACGTACCTAGGGTCATCCCTGACTCTACGTGCTCTGGGGCGGCTGTCGAACCCTTTCGAGGGGCCAGCCTTCGAACCCTTGATCAGTAAAGGGCTCGAAGCCCGAGTGCTCTGGGGCGGTTGCCGAACCCCATAGGGCGCAACCTTCGAACCCCTGATCAGTAGGAGGGCTCGGGATCCGTTTCCTTCGCTGAGAAGGATCCTTTTCCGAAATATCCCCTTTCCAGATCCCTGTGGCAAGAGAGAGAAAGAGGGGAAGGAAAAAGATATGAATTTAAATAATGCGGCGCACCTTTTTTTGACGCGGTCATCATGACGAAGGTGAAACGGCGCCCGCTTCGCCTGCCAGAGGTGTCGCTTGCCCTGCCAGGGAGTTAATGCGATAGGACGGGTGATTCACAGGGCGTCTGTTGCGCGTGCACGAGTCGTTCGAGGAACAAACACGGGTGTGTCGTCTTTATGCCGTGGGAGAGGGCTCCCCTGCTGCTTCAGGAGAGGATGCGAGCCTGTAGGTGATACCGTTGCTTCCGCATGTCTGTTGCTGCAATCGCTGCCGGTCCGCCTTCGGTCATATCAACTGTCGTGCCTATCCCCGCGGCTGACTGACCCGTGATCGTCGCACTTAATGGGAACTGTTGGGTCACGCGCGGGGCTGCCTCGAGTCACTGCATGGGTTCTGTAGTCCCGAGAAGACACGGCATTGGCGCGAATGGCGGTGCGATTTCTTTGCACGCGGTAGCTGGTGTGTCAGTCACATGACATGTGGGCCCGGGCCCGCATGCTGGACCACTAGTTGCGATGAAGCTGGAAGGGCGTACAACCGTGGTGCGGTTGCACGCTTCTGGCATGGCGGCCCACCCTTTCGACCACTGGATTTGGCGAGGATGAGGGAGCGCTTAGCCGCGGGGCGGTTGCATGCCTCGTGTGCAGTGGTTAGCCATCTTCGCATTGCGGGTCAGTTTGTATGACATGTGGGACCTAGCCCCCGTGTCGCAGGGCGAGAATCCTGGAGCACGTCAGGGGAGACTTTGCCTGCGACGTTTAGGGGCATAAGTGGGGAGATCTGCCTATAAAAAGGGACCGATCTCTCGGGCACTAACCATGCCTTGCTCCTCTCGTCTTCTTCGCGCCCCTCCGCCTTCCGAGCCTCTAGATGAGGTGTGCCGGTGTTTTCTGGCGACCTCTCCGCCAGAGAGCTCGCGCCCGTGGCAATGCCGGTGGTCTTGCCTTCTTCTTGCTGTTGTTGGAGGAGCACAACCTCATGGGGGTTGGCGCTCGTTAGTCATCGCTCGGCTTCAAGGATTTTCATCATGTAGCCCGGCTGCATTCCCCCACCAATGGTCATCCAGGAGGATGACCACCAGCTTCGTGGCGGGGAAGGGCGAGCCGGGCTATGGCCGCTCCCTTGCCCTCAGCTTTAAGGATGCTCATCATCCGTGCTGGGGAGGAGGGTGCGCCGAGCTGGGTCCCGCCTTCGCGTGGGCAGCGGCCCGCTTCTTCCCTCAGTGATCGGGGGAGAGAAGGGCGTTCGCCGCCCGTGGCGCTGTCAGCTATCGCGTGTCTGACTCTCCGGCCTGGGCGGCTCTGGCGCTGCTTCCGGTGCCGCCTCCTACCGCTGGGGCGGAGCGTGGCTGCCCGTCTATCGCACGGGTGTCGGTCGCACAACACGTCGTACGCCGCGAGGGCGGTGCTCGTGTTCTGGAACAGTCTCGCCCTTGCTCCTGTGAAGAGGACGGGAGTGAGGACCTGCCGGTGCGCTTTGGGGAGGCCGCCATTCGCCGGTGCGGCGTTGGGGCGCAAGTGGCCGCTGTCGTCGGTGCTGAGGTGGTAGTCGCCATAGGTGAGGCTCCCTCTGCCGAGGTGGTTGCCTCTGCCGACGAGACCATCAGTGCTACCTGTGGGCGGACCTCCGGTTCTTTGGCTTTAATGGCTTGTCCTCGCCCCTCGTGTGGGGGATGGCGACGAGGGCCTTTTCACAGTAGTGTTTGCCCTGAGGCAATCACTGCTGCTGTCTAGCCGCCCAAGGCGGAGGTCATTGTCACTGCTGGTGCAGTGGTCGCCGGTGAGCCGCTTGGAGCTCGTTATCTTGTAGCCCCTCCGGTGTGGAGGTAGTTCATTCCTGCGGGAGTGGAGCTGGGTCCCGTTTGTAATGGAATGTAAGAGCAAAGTGTAATTGCTCCAAGTACAGAGATATCTGCTGTAGGTCGGGAAAGCCACCGAAGGTGCTGCCGACATCTACGTAGCATAGTTATCCCAAGTACGTGCGTTTGTTTTCCGTGGCTGCCGAGGCCTGAACACTTGGATATTTGTGTGTAAATCCGTGTTTCTTTCCTCTTATTTCGAGCATTAAGACTTGTTCGTCGGTAGCAGAATCACTTATCCGAGTGTGAGTTACCTTTCGTGGAAGGTGACGAGTAAGGTATCCGTATCCCAGAGGCATAGGAGTCCCTTGGCTCGGTCAGCCTTGCCGTTCAAGGTCTCTCTTGTCGTTTTTAGGATTCCGCCATCGATGCAGTCGAAAGGCACGAAAGTCGTTTTGGTAGAAAGACTTTTCCGAGGAAAGTTTTGGCGCAGAGAGGGTTCCCCCTTTCTAGACCCCGAGGCGACCGCTCGGGCCGGGACCCTTGCGGAGGGTCTAGCCGTGGCCGTCGGGTCTGCTTGGTCCGCCCAAGCTAAGGCCTCGCAACAGCGTGTCCGGGCCGAAGGTTGTTTCGCTCGCTTTGTGACTTTGTTTCTGCTTCGTCCTTCTCCTCGTGTTTGAAGAACGTTGTTCGGCTGTTTGCAGGGTTCGAGACGGCTCTTAACGAGTTCATTAAGAACTACAAGGCGCTTGCCCAGGCGGCTGAGCAGAAGGAGGCCGACCACGTGGCCATGTCCGAGGCTATCTCGGCCTTTTGCCAGGCCTTTGGCCTCGACGACGTCCCCTCGGGTAGCTCCCCCTAGAGTCACCTGCGGGCCTTGGGCGGCCATGTGCGTAGCAGACTCCGCGGGGTGCTGCACTATGCCGTTAGGCGGGCCTTCGCCGTCCTCGCCTCCCACTACGACGTGGATCTAGAGCGGGTCAGTGAGGGGTATTGCTTACCCGACGAGGAGGAGGCTGCCTTAGCCGAGGTCCAGAGGCTTGACGCGGCTGTCGAGGGCCCAAGCGCGGTGCTGGCTTCCTCCTTCGAGGTGGAGGTCCTTCCGCCTGTGTCGCCGTCTGAGGCCGGGCCAGATTCTGCCGAGGGTGGAAACGACGCCGAGGGTGCTGCTCCTCCCCCTGCCGATGTCTGAGCCTGTAGGAACAGTTTGTTCTAAGTATGTGTATGTTTCTCGCTGCTGCTGAGGCCTAAACATTTTCAATGTCGGATTATAAAGTTGTGTTTCCTTTCCTCTTGCTTCGAGCATTAGGACTTGCTCGGTAGCAGAGTCACTTATCCGAGCATGAGCTACCCTTCATGGAAGGTGACGAGTGAGGTATCCCAATCCCAGAGGCGTAGGAGTCCCTCGGCTCGATCGGCCTTGCCGTTCAAGGTCTCTCTCGCCCGTTTTAAGGATTCTGTTATCGATATAGTCGAAATGGTACCAGAGTCGTTTTCTACCCGAGCGTTAGGACTTGTTAGGTAGCATAATCACTTATCCGAGCGTGAGCCGCCTTTCCTGGAAGGTGACGAGTGAGGTAACTGTATCCTGAAGGCGTAGGAGTCCCTCGGCTCGGTCGGCCTTGCCGTTCAAGGTCTCAGTCGCTCATTTTTGGGATTCCACTATCGACATAGCCGAAAGGCACGAAAGACGTTTTGGTAGAAAACTTTTTCGAGGAAAATTTTGATGCAGAGGGGGTTCCCCCCTTCTAGCCCCCGAGGGAGGGTCGGTTTTTGCTGAGGCAAGGCCGATCCTCCCTTGACAGCTAGACTTTTTATTTGTGCATAAACGACTTGGAACATTTTAAGGGTAAAAGCAATGTAGCTGTTCGATGTTCCAAGCGTTGCTGTAGACCTCTCCTTGATCGTTGGCCAGCTTGTATGTCCCGGGCATCAAAATTTTGGCGATGATGTACGACCCTTCCCAAGGAGGGGTAAGCTTGTGGTGCCCTCGGGCGTCTTGTCGTAGCCTTGCAACAAATCTCCCACCTGGAAGCCTCGGGGCCAAATCCTTCGGGTGTGGTAGCGTCGCAGGGACTGCTGATACCGCGCTGAGTGTAGTAAGGCTACGTCCCGAGCCTCTTCCAGCTGGTCTAATGAATCTTCTCGGCTGGCCTGGTTGCTTTGGTCGTCGTAAGCCTTCGTCCTCGGGGAACCGTATTCCAAGTCCGTGGGTAAGATGGCCTCGGCCCCATAGACTAGGAAAAACGACGAGAAACCCATGGCTCGGTTCGGCGTCGTCCTCAGACTCCAAACCACCGAGGGCAGCTCTTTCATCCACCGCTTACCAAACTTGTTGAGGTCGTTGTAGATCCTCGGCTTTAGTCCCTGCAAAATCATGCCATTGGCGCGCTCCACTTGCCCATTTGTCATTGGGTGAGCTACGGTGGCCCAATCCACACGGATGTGGTGGTCTTCGCAGAAGTCTAGGAACTTTTCCCAGTGAACTGCGTGCCGTTGTCAGTGATGATAGAGTTTGGGATCCCAAAGCGGTGGATGATATTTGTGAAGAACGCCACCGCCTGCTCGGACCTGATGCTGGTTAAGGGTCAGACTTCGATCCATTTGGAGAATTTGTCGATGGCGACCAGTAGGTGCGTGAAGCCCCCGGGTGCCTTCTGCAAGAGACCGACGAGGTCCAGACCCCACACAGCGAAAGGCCAAGTGATTGGTATCGTTTAGAGGGCCTGAGCGAGCAGGTGCGTCTGTCTTGCGTAGAATTGACACCCTCGGCAGGAGTGTACAATCCTAGTGGCGTCGGCCACTGCGGTCGGCCAGTAAAAACCTTATCGGAAGGCGTTTCCTACGAGGGTCCGAGGCGCCGCATGGTGACCGCAAGCCCCCAAGTGTATTTCTTGCAATAGCTCCTGCCCTTGGTCGACGGATATGCATCGTTGGAGAATGCCTGAGGGGATGTGGTGGTACAACTCCTTTTCATCACCCAGCAAAACGAATGACTTGGCGCGCCGAGCTAGTCACCGAGCTTCGGTCTTGTCGAGGGGAGATATTCCAGGTATGGGGTCTGCCAGTTTGGGACTGGTGTGACCCCATTCCTCTCTCCCTCGACGCACAGGGCCTCACCTTCGGCAGCCGAGGGTACCTCGGGCTGGGCCGAGGTCTCCTCGGGTTCGGACGCGTCATCGATTTTGACAGATGGCTGATATATATCCCTGGAGAAGACATTCGGGGGAACCGTCGTTCATCCCGAGGCTATTTTCGCCAGCTTGTCTGCGATCTTGTTGTACCATCGAGCAACATGGTTGAGCTCCAGCCCGTAGAACTTATCTTCCAAGCGCCGGACTTCGTCGCACTAGGCCTCCATTTTCTGATCACGGCAGTGAGAGTTCTTCATGACTTGGTCAATAACGAGCTGCGAGTCGCCATGAGCGTCGAGGCGCCGAACCCCTAGCTCGACGGCGATGTGCAGTCCATTAACCAAGGCCTCGTACTCAGCCACATTGTTTGACGCCGGAAAATGGAGGCGTATTACGTAACGCACATGTTCTCCGAGGGGTGAGATGAAGAGCAAGCCCGCGCCTGCTCCGATTTTCATCAACGACCCATCGAAGTACATGGTCCAAAGTTCGGCCTAGATTGGGACCGTTGGCAACTGGGTGTCAGTCCATTCAGCCAGGAAGTCGGCCAAGATTTGGGATTTTATAGCCTTCCGAGGGGCAAATGAAAGTGTTTCGCCCATGAGTTCCATTGCCCATTTTGCTATCCTACCCGAGGCCTCTTGGCACTGGATGATCTCTCCCAGGGGAAAAGATGACACCACGGTAACCGGATGAGACTTGAAGTAGTGTTGCAGCTTCCGCCGTGTCAGAATCACTGCGTACAGCAACTTCTGGATCTGCGGGTAGCGGATTTTGGTCTCGGATAGCACTTCGCTAATGAATTAGACTGGCCTTTGGACGAGCAGTGCATGCCCTTCTTCTTGTCTCTCGACTACGACCGTGGCACTGACCACCTGAGCGGTTGCAGCTACGTAAATCAAGAGAGCTTCTCCCACAGCGGGGGGCACCAAGATGGGTGCATTAGTAAGGAGTGCCTTTAAGTTTCCGAGGGCTTCCTCGGCCTCGGGAGTCCAAGTGAAGCGCTCGGCCTTCCTTAAGGGGCGGTACAAGGGCAATCCTTTCTCGCTGAGGCGCGAGATGAAGCGGCTCAGAGCCGCAAGGCATCCCATGACCCTTTGTACTCCTTTTAAATCTTTGATGGGTCCCATGTTGGTGATGGCCGCGATTTTCTCCAGGTTGGCCTCGATGCCTCGTTCGAAGACGATGAACCCTAGGAGCATGCCTCGGGGGACTCCGAAGACACACTTCTCAGGGTTGAGTTTTACGCTCTTCGCCTTTAGGCACCCGAATGTTACCTCAAGGTCAGAGAGGAGGTCGGAGGCTTTCCTGGTTTTGACAATGATGTCATCGACGTAAGCCTCGATCGTTCTGCCGATGTGCTCTCCGAACACATGGTTCATGCACCTCTGGTAGGTTGCACCTGCATTCCTCAAACCAAATGGCATAGTAGTGTAGCAATACATGCCAAAAGGTGTGATGAAAGAAGTCGCGAGCTGGTCGGATTCTTTCATCTTGATTTGGTGATAGCCTGAGTAGGCATCAAGGAAAGATAGGGTTTCGCACCAAGCGGTGGAGTCCACAATTTGATTGATGTGGGGCAAAGGGTAGGGAACCTTCGAACATGCTTTGTTTAACCCAGTGTAGTCTACGCACATCCTCCATTTCCCACCTTTTTTCTTTACAAGCACAGGGTTAGTGAAAGGGAAATGTGCCCTTGGGCCATTTCTATAAGATTTTGGTGATTAAGTGCTCCACACAAATGCTTTGAGTGATATTTGTGCCAAAGACTCAAGAAGTGCAAATCAAGATTAAAGGTATGTTTCTAGACTTAGTACATTGTTTTGAAGACTAATGTATTATGTCTAAGTGCTAGAAACAGGAGAAATCGTTTTGGAGAAAAGTTGGCTATGTACAGCCAAAAGACTGCTCGGTTTGGGTGCACCGGACTGTCTGGTGGTGCACCGGACAGTGTCCGGTGTGTCAGGACCAGTCCCGATGAACAGCTACTCTCGGGTCTCGATGGTGGCGTATGGCTATAAATCACCGGACTGTCCGGTGGTGCACCGGACTGTCCGGTGAATCGTCTGCGGCGAAGTCACCGCTCTTGGGAAACAGTCAACAGCGTACGACTAAAAATCATCGGACTGTCCAATGAGCCAACGGTCGGCCGCGCAATCCGCGCGTGACACGTGGCCGAGCCAACGGTCTGATGGGGGCACCGAACAGTGTCCGGTGCGCCAACAGCTCCAAATCTTCAACGGTCGGCTACGCCAATTTAGGAAAGCAATCCGCACCGGACTATGAATAGTGGATGTCCGGTGGTGCACCGGACTGTCCGGTGCACCACCCGACAGAAGGCAAGAAATGCCTTCCTGGATTGCTTCCAACGGCTCCTAGCTGCCTTGGGGCTATAAAAGGGACCCCTAGGCGCATGGAGGAGCCATCCAAGCATACTTTGAACATTCTAAGACTCCCACGCTCCATCTTCACACATTCGATTGACATTCTTAGTGATTTGAGCTCCGTTCTAGTGGTTAACTTGTTGCGTTTCATTTGAGCTCAAGTCTTGGCTTGTGTGTGTGTGTATTGCTGGGATTTGTGTGTGTTGCTTCCCTCCCTTACTCTGGTGCTTTCACATTGATATTTGTTGTAAGGGCGAGAGACTCCAACTTGTGCAGATTCCTCGCAAACGGGAAAAGTGATAAGAAAAAGGAACACCATGGTATTCAAGTTGATCATTGGATCACTTGAAATGGGTTGAGTGCAACCCTCGTCCATTGGGATGCCACAACGTGGAGGTAGACAATTGTTGTACTTGTCGAACCACGGGATAACTCACGTGTCTCTTGTGATTGCTTTTTGTGTGATTGATTGGTATTCGCAAGAGCTCGCTTTATAGTCACTTGGAATTATCTCTCTAACACTTAACCAAGTTTTGTGGCTATAAGTTTTAAGTTTTTACAGGATCACCTATTCACCCCCCTCTAGGTGCTCTCAATTAGTATCAAAGCCGTTCTCTTCACGAAAGGGACTAATTGCCCGAAGAGATGGATCCTAAGGGAAAGGGGATGGTGGTCAACAATAAAGAGAGGGAATCCGTCTTCAACGAGCCAAGAGACGATAAGCCCACTGACTCTGGCTCGAGTCACAAGAAGAAGGACGGGAAGAAGAAGAGGCGCATCAAGAAGATAGTCTACTACGACAGCGACGAGTCCTCTTCTTCCCAAAGAGACGATGACTACGATGAGAAAAAGAAAACGGTCAACTCAAACTTTTCTTTTCATTACTCTCGTATTCCGCATAATTCTAATGCTCATTTGCTTTCCATTCCTCTTGGTAAACCTCCTCACTTTGATGGAGAGGACTACGGATTTTGGAGTCACAAAATGCGTAGCCATTTATTCTCTCTTCATCCTAGTATATGGGAGATAGTAGAAAATGGAATGAATTTTGGTAGTATGGATAATCCCATATTTATCAATGAACAAATTCACAAAAATGCACAAGCTACCACTATTCTATTAGCATCCTTGTGCAGGGAAGAATATCATAAGGTGAGCGGCTTGGATAACGCCAAGCAGATTTGGGACACCCTTAAGATCTCGCATGAGGGGAACGACGTCACTATGATCACCAAGATGGAGTTGGTGGAGGGCGAACTAGGAAGGTTCGCAATGATCAGGGGGGAGGAGCCAACCCAAACATACAACAGGCTCAAGACCCTGGTCAACAAAATAAGGAGCTATGGAAGCACGAGATGGACGGACCACGACGTCGTCCGGCTTATGCTAAGGTCCTTCACTGTCCTTGATCCTCATCTTGTAAACTCTATTCGTGAAAATCCTAGGTACACCAAGATGACGCCCGAGGAAATACTCAGAAAGTTTGTAAGCGGGCGAATGATGATCAAGGAGGCAAGATATGTTGATGAGGCATTGAATGGCCCAATGCCGATCCACGAGCCTCAAACCGTTGCTCTCAAAGCAACAAGTAGCAGGGAGGCGCTACCTAGCAAGGTGGCGCAAGTTGAGGCAGCCGGGCTGTAACACCCGGTTTTAAAAGAACAAAGCCGGGTGCATCTCATACATGCGCCAAAGAAGACAACATATATAATAACAGAGTGTATAGAGATAAATGTCATAAATCATCAGAGTATTTATTACATAGCGGAAGACTTATTACAAAATAAAGATAAATGTAAAACGAACTAAGGATCGTCGGCGCCAATGTCGACTGAGAAACGCCACCTAGATCAGATCGAACTCCTCAGTGTTAGGCGGCTCCTCCTGAACCACCTGCTCTTCTCCTGTGGGGGGGGTGTGAGACAGCAAGAGTGAGCTCACATACGTTCATAGCTCAACAAGTCATGGGGAATAATGTGGCATGAACTCACCAAAGGTGGGAGTTCATGTGGTGTAAGGCTGATCAATGAAATAAAGGCTGAAGCTGAGCATTGCTTTTATAAGTTGGTCAAAATTTTATTAGCAATTACTAAGTGTAAGTAAATACCAAACCATAGTAATAATAAGTAAAAGTAATAATAAAATAATCCCAAATGCAATGAAATGACAGGTTAAGTTTAAGTTCCATAATTTAATCATGTGAGTGTCCGAGCCGCTCATGACCGTGAGCACGGCTAGTATACCAGTTTTACACTCTGCAGAGGTTGCGCATCTTTACCCACAAGTCGTGTTACCCATCTGCCACAGAGTTGATCAGACTCCATACACCTCTACCTAGGAAGCGAGGCAGGGTACCACTACGAGGCCTTTACAAAGTTCCACTAGCTTCAGACTACCCGCTACAGTTTATAGGAAGATCCAGTACAGGGTTCCTGGCTGACCGCCATCGCAGCAAAATCAACCAGGGACCTCCCCGCACTGACCTCTCCCCTACTGCCCTTGCCCCTTTCGGGTAAGGTAGCCCTCCCCTAGCTTTCCTAGTTAATCAGCCAAGGGCGTCCCATTAAACCCTTGTGGTAGCACTGTTTTCCCGGGTGGTTCTCCATGTTCCCATTAACATAATGATCTTAACATGAACAGTAAAGAATAACATAGATAATAAAAAGTATAACAATGAGTGATGAATATCTCTATACCCAAATCCACATAAAGCAATAGCATGTACTACCCAAAACTTTAGTAGTAAAACCAGTAGTGAAGCAAGGTATAAAGATAGTCAAAATCTAGGGTATCCTATTGGGTCCCAGCAAAATTATCCTATGCAGATCATTATGAATAATAAGAACATGAATGGGTAAAAGAAGTGATCAAGGGCACAACTTGCCTTCCACGAGCTCCTGCTCAGCATCTCTACCAGATGAACCTCAGAATCCTCTGTTGCTTGCTCGTCTACTCGCATCAATACAATACATACATAGTATAGCAAAAATTAACATCACACCAAACATGTAAATAAAATACACAGTAATAATCTAGACATTAAAATAAGATCATAGGAACTGGAATTATTAATTTCGGAGTTACGGATTTTAAGTTATGATTCTCCGAAATATTTATGTGTTTGGTACCAAATTATCAAAGTGATTAATTTTAACATGGGTTTCATGCTAAAACAGAGATACTAAGTGTTAAACAATATTAATAAAAAATTATAGCCACTGGAATGAATTAAAAAGGAGTTAAAATATATTTTCTAGGAATTACACAAGTTCTTGGAATTAATTTTGTACTAAAAATCCTTTTTCTAATTCTTTTCCACCATTTTACTGATCCCTGGACTGGGCTCATTAATAAATAAGAGGTCAAGGACTTTGGCGCTATTATTCCCAAGACTCAGAACCGAACGAGTGGAGCGCGGGTAAGTTCCTGGATAACAGAGGGACCTATGTGTAAATCTATGCTCGCGAAGGGGTACGGCACGATATTAGCCGCAGGATCTGGATTCAAAGGCCTAGATTAGATTTGGTCTTTTAACGAATCGGTATGCACAGAGGATCGTCGATCCGGTAATCGACGGTCACGATCTATCGCGCGTAGGGTTCTACTTGCTTGGATCCGCTCCACCCATTGGTTGACCAACGGCCCAGATTTAAAATCCCCCGATGCAATCCTACATGTCCAGGGGCCGATCAACGCACCGGATCCGTCTATACGAATCGTTATCTACGATTTAATCACGGCCGTTCGCTACGAACTCAACGGTCCACGCCTCCATCTTCCATCTCAGTGTCGCGCATGGCGGCGCCGCCGTGTTACCATGGCAGAGAATTCCGGCGAGCCCCCCCATGCGACGCTATGGTGCCACAAACCACTACGGACAGGTGCATCACGTTCCTACAAATGCGATAAAGGTGGTCGAAGGTCATACCGAGGGGCTGGAGCGATGGCGAAGACGGACCACGTGATACTGCGGCTGCCGCGGTGGAGGAGCACCATGATGAGAAATTGCTCGGCTCCTAGGCACGATTCGCCAAATTTGGTGGGGCCGAAGCCTATCCGCGTCCAACCGGTCCTCGGGTTTCAACATGGGATGTCCAATCTCGATGTCGGCGAAGGACAGTAGCAGCGGCGGGGTTTCGTTCGCTCACCATTCCCCGTGATGAGAGAGGGACGGGTACTTGCAGCTTCTCGAGTCACCGAGAGGCTTTTATCTCTCGCGCGGCTGAACCGGGAGGTGGAGTCGGGGTCACCAAAGCCCGCGGTTCTCGCGTGGCGGGTATGTCGCGCGGAAGTCGGCGCCCGTTGTAACGATCCGAGGAAGAAGGAAGCGCCTGCCTAACCACTGGGGTCCACATGGCAGAGGGAGGTGCACAGCGCGCGCAACAGTTGACGTCCTGGGCCCATTTGTCGGTGTCTGCGGCAAGAGTGCACGTGGGTGAAGGTGTATGAAACGCGGGCCCCATCTGTCATACCAGTAGCACGCGCGAAGTGCAGCTAGAGTGGCCGCGTGGATGGAATCTCCTGGTGGGCCAAAAGGAGAGATTCGAGGCCCAGGTAAGCTTTCTCCTTTTCTTTTGTTTTTTCTTTATTTTCTGTTTTCTTTTATTCCTAATCCCTTTGAATTTAAATTCTGAATCCAACTTAAGTGCAAATTCGAATTCGTGTTAACTATGTAATTTGGTCACACCATCATGTGATGAAGTTATCTAATTATATTATTATTTTATATCGGGTAATATTTCTTTCTATCCTCTATTTTCATGGTCTGTTTTCAAGTTAGAGGTTAAATCCCATGGATCCACTGATATATTGTTAATGACACGTTTATTTCATCAATCACAAATGCACGATCAAGTAAAACTCAGCATGATGCAAGATTTGGTGATGTCCTTTGTTAGTCATTTATTGGTTTAAATGATGTGTCCACATGATATGATAGATGGAGATGGCACACAAGTAATCAAAGGAATATGATTTTCCTCCATCTAATTTTTTTTTTTACAAAGTGGGTATTACAAATCCTACCACCCTAACAAGAATCTCGTCCTCG
This sequence comes from Zea luxurians, assembly GCA_029449295.1. Taxonomy (NCBI): domain Eukaryota; kingdom Viridiplantae; phylum Streptophyta; class Magnoliopsida; order Poales; family Poaceae; genus Zea; species Zea luxurians. The sequence goes on from JAOPSE010000006.1 coordinate 93,363,650, forward strand.
AGATTTAAGAAGGTCTAGGGAAAAGATGGGGAAAAGCTATGCGAAGCTCTTCTTCTCTTTCCCACGTAGCTTCATCTTCTCCGTGGTGACTCCATTGTACTTTGCACATCTTTATCACCTTATTTCTTGTAACTCGAGTCAAAGTGTCCAAAATCTTGATGGGGTACTCAGTATAAGTCAGATCATCTTGAACACTAAGGTCCTCCAGTGGTAGCTACTCCTCAGGTACCCTGAGGCACTTCTTTAGCTGAGACACATGAAACACATCATGTACATCTGACAGATGATCGGGTAACTCCAGTTGATATGCAACTTCACCCACTCGCTTCAAGATCAAGAAAGGTCCAATGAAGCGAGGGGACAACTTTCCTTTAACTTTGAATCTCATCATACCACGAAGTGGTGACACCTTCAAATAAACATGATCACCCTCCTTAAACTCCAGGAGTCTCCTCCTATTATCAGCATAGCTCTTTTGCCTTGATTGTGCAATTCTCAAATTTTCTCTTATCATTTGCACTTGCTCTTCTGCCTCTTGAATCAATTCAGGCCCAAAGAACTGTCTTTCTCCAGTTTGATCCCAATACAGAGGAGTCCTGCATTTCCTGCCATACAAAGCCTCAAAGGGTGACATCTTCAAACTGGCCTGATAGCTATTATTATAAGAAAACTCAGCATATGGTAAGCTCTTCTCCCAACTGCCACCATGCTTGAGAGCACAAGCTCTTAACATATCCTCCAGCACTTGATTAGTTCTCTCTGTCTGTCCATCAGTCTGGGGGTGGTAAGCGGAACTAAAATTCAACTTTGTATCCAAACTCTCATGCAACTTCTTCCAAAATCGAGAAGTAAATTGTGATCCTCGATCAGACACGATCTTCTTAGGCACTCCATGTAGACAAACTATCCGAGTCATATACAATTCTGCTAACTTGGCTCCCGTATAATTAGTCCTCACAGGTATAAAATGAGCCACCTTTGTCAATCTGTCCACAATTACCCAAATAGAGTCACACCCAGCAGGGGTGCGGGGTAGTCCAACAATAAAATCCATACCGATTTCTTCCCATTTCCACTCAGGAATCTTAAGCGGGTGCAACAATCCAGCGGGTCTTTGATGTTCAGCCTTAACTCTTTGACATACATCACACTTAGCCACATGGGCAGCCACATCTCTTTTCAGTCCATACCACCAATACTTTCGCTTCAAATCTTGATACATCTTAGTGCTTCCAGGGTGGATGGAGTAATCAGAATCATGAGCTTCTTTCAATATAGTCTCCCGGAGGCTATCAATCTCTGGAACACATATCCGATCTTTGAACCATATGGTACCTTGCTCATCCTCCGTGAATTCCGGAACTCGACCTTCCGTAATCAGATCTTTAATCTCTTGAATCTTAGCATCACCAACCTGACCTTTACGAATCTCTTGCTCCAAGGTAGGTTCCAATTCAATGGTGACTCCTTCAGTATGAGTAACAATTCCCAAATTGAGTCTCTCAAAATCTTTTGCTAAATCATCAGGTAGCTGGACAACGAAAGCGGAGTGAACATGCTCCTTCCGACTCAAGGCATCTGCAACCAAATTTGCCTTGCCTGGATGATAGTGAATCTCCAAATCATAATCCTTAATAAGCTCCAACCAACGACGCTGTCTGAGGTTGAGATCCTTCTGAGTGAATATATACTTCAAACTCTTATGATCCGTATATACTTGGCACTTAGTCCCCATAATGTAGTGTCTCCAAATCTTCAGTGCATGCACAACGGCTGCCAGTTCCAAGTCATGAGTGGGGTAGTTCAATTCATGCTTCCGCAACTGACGAGATGCATAGGCAATCACATGACCTTCTTGCATAAGCACACATCCAAGTCCTTGGCCACATGCATCACAATAAATATCAAATCCTTTCTGCAGATCTGGCATAATCAATACTGGAGGCGACATCAATCTTTCCTTCAATTGATCAAAGCTCTCTTGACATTTCTCATCCCACTTGAATTCTTTTCCTTTCTCCAAAAGTGAAGTCATAGGCTTAGCAATCTTAGAAAACCCTTCAATAAATCTCCGATAATAGCCTGCTAATCCCAAGAAACTCCGAATCTCAGTAACTGTAGTGGGCACTCTCCATTCCATAATCTCCTTCACTTTAGCAGGATCCACTGCTATTCCTCCATTAGAAATAATATGACCAAGGAATGGCACCTTGTCAATCCAAAACTCGCATTTACTGAACTTGGCATAGAGCTGATTATCCCGTAGCTTTTGTAGCACCAACCTTAAATGTTGTTCATGATCACTTTCATTCTTAGAATAGATAAGAATATCGTCGATGAATACCACTACGAATCTGTCCAAATAATCCATAAACACTTTGTTCATCAAATTCATGAAATAAGCTGGTGCATTGGTTAATCCAAATGACATAACAGTAAACTCATATAATCCATATCGGGTCGAGAAAGCCGTCTTGGGAATATCCGATGGTCTAATCCTCATCTGATGGTAACCGGATCGGAGATCAATCTTCAAAAATACTCTAGCACCTCGCATCTGATCAAATAAATCCTCAATACGGGGCAACGGATACTTGTTCTTCACCGTAACATCATTAAGAGATCTATAATCCACACACATCCGTTGCGATCCATCCTTCTTCTGCACAAATAACACCGGTGCTCCCCAAGGTGAGGAACTTGGACGAATGTACCCAGCCTCTTGTAACTCAGTTAACTGCTTCTTTAGTTCCTTCAACTCCTCTACGGACATTCTATATGGCCGTTTAGAAATAGGGGCGGTTCCAGGTAAGAGATCAATAACAAACTCAACTTCTCTATCAGGTGGCATCCCTAATAACTCCTCTGGAAAGACATCCAGAAAATCTCTAATTGCACGGATGTTGTCACCCACAAACTTCTCATCTACTAAGAATGCCGCTAGTCTGATGGTGCTAGTTACTGCAACTTCAACTTCAAATCTTTGTCCTTTGGAACTAGTGAGTTCTACGGTTCCCTTAGCATAGTGTATATACTGTCTTTGCCTTTCTTAACCATGGCATACCAAGGATCACGTCTATAGTGTTCTCTTCTAACACTATAGGGGTAGCTCATCTAGGTTAGAAACATAGGGTAAGAAAGGAAGATTCGTAGACAAGGCGAGCAATTACGAGAAATGTTACTGCGGGGGATTTATTAGCTAAGTAGATCAGTGTGTTATCTACTAAAGCTAATACATTACCTTATGGTGGTACATGCTAAGATGTCCATATAATATTTCAATCAATCAAAGAAGCAAATCAGGCATTGATCATCAGAACAATCAAACAACATTTTTAAATATAGAAAATAGTTTTGGTTTGGTCTTAGGCCTCCTATCTCTTAAAAATGTCATAGGGGTAGGGATTCCAAGGTTTGAAATCCATCTTGTCTCAGAGTAGAAAAGGTAAGAATGATCAGAGTAGAACAGTAGAAGGTGAGACGGGATTAAGGTAAGTATAGAAAGATTCAGAGTAAGGTAAGTGTAGAATGAATCAGAATGAGATAAGTAGGTAAGGGTTTGTCCAGTCTATCTAGGTTTCGTCCTACAGTCAACATTTGCTCTGATACCACTTCTGTAACACCCGGTTTTAAAAGAACAAAGCCGGGTGCATCTCATACATGCGCCAAAGAAGACAACATATATAATAACAGAGTGTATAGAGATAAATGTCATAAATCATCAGAGTATTTATTACATAGCGGAAGACTTATTACAAAATAAAGATAAATGTAAAACGAACTAAGGATCGTCGGCGCCAATGTCGACTGAGAAACGCCACCTAGATCAGATCGAACTCCTCAGTGTTAGGCGGCTCCTCCTGAACCACCTGCTCTTCTCCTGTGGGGGGGGTGTGAGACAGCAAGAGTGAGATCACATACGTTCATAGCTCAACAAGTCGTGGGGAATAATGTGGCATGAACTCACCAAAGGTGGGAGTTCATGTGGTGTAAGGCTGATCAATGAAATAAAGGCTGAAGCTGAGCATTGCTTTTATAAGTTGGTCAAAATTTTATTAGCAATTACTAAGTGTAAGTAAATACCAAACCATAGTAATAATAAGTAAAAGTAATAATAAAATAATCCCAAATGCAATGAAATGACAGGTTAAGTTTAAGTTCCATAATTTAATCATGTGAGTGTCCGAGCCGCTCATGACCGTGAGCACGGCTAGTATACCAGTTTTACACTCTGCAGAGGTTGCGCATCTTTACCCACAAGTCGTGTTACCCATCTGCCACAGAGTTGATCAGACTCCATACACCTCTACCTAGGAAGCGAGGCAGGGTACCACTACGAGGCCTTTACAAAGTTCCACTAGCTTCAGACTACCCGCTACAGTTTATAGGAAGATCCAGTACAGGGTTCCTGGCTGACCGCCATCGCAGCAAAATCAACCAGGGACCTCCCCGCACTGACCTCTCCCCTACTGCCCTTGCCCCTTTCGGGTAAGGTAGCCCTCCCCTAGCTTTCCTAGTTAATCAGCCAAGGGCGTCCCATTAAACCCTTGTGGTAGCACTGTTTTCCCGGGTGGTTCTCCATGTTCCCATTAACATAATGATCTTAACATGAACAGTAAAGAATAACACAGATAATAAAAAGTATAACAATGAGTGATGAATATCTCTATACCCAAATCCACATAAAGCAATAGCATGTACTACCCAAAACTTTAGTAGTAAAACCAGTAGTGAAGCAAGGTATAAAGATAGTCAAAATCTAGGGTATCCTATTGGGTCCCAGCAAAATTATCCTATGCAGATCATTATGAATAATAAGAACATGAATGGGTAAAAGAAGTGATCAAGGGCACAACTTGCCTTCCACGAGCTCCTGCTCAGCATCTCTACCAGATGAACCTCAGAATCCTCTGTTGCTTGCTCGTCTACTCGCATCAATACAATACATACATAGTATAGCAAAAATTAACATCACACCAAACATGTAAATAAAATACACAGTAATAATCTAGACATTAAAATAAGATCATAGGAACTGGAATTATTAATTTCGGAGTTACGGATTTTAAGTTATGATTCTCCGAAATATTTATGTGTTTGGTACCAAATTATCAAAGTGATTAATTTTAACATGGGTTTCATGCTAAAACAGAGATACTAAGTGTTAAACAATATTAATAAAAAATTATAGCCACTGGAATGAATTAAAAAGGAGTTAAAATATATTTTCTAGGAATTACACAAGTTCTTGGAATTAATTTTGTACTAAAAATCCTTTTTCTAATTCTTTTCCACCATTTTACTGATCCCTGGACTGGGCTCATTAATAAATAAGAGGTCAAGGACTTTGGCGCTATTATTCCCAAGACTCATAACCGAACGAGTGGAGCGCGGGTAAGTTCCTGGATAACAGAGGGACCTATGTGTAAATCTATGCTCGCGAAGGGGTACGGCACGATATTAGCCGCAGGATCTGGATTCAAAGGCCTAGATTAGATTTGGTCTTTTAACGAATCGGTATGCACAGAGGATCGTCGATCCGGTAATCGACGGTCACGATCTATCGCGCGTAGGGTTCTACTTGCTTGGATCCGCTCCACCCATTGGTTGACCAACGGCCCAGATTTAAAATCCCCCGATGCAATCCTACATGTCCAGGGGCCGATCAACGCACCAGATCCGTCTATACGAATCGTTATCTACGATTTAATCACGGCCGTTCGCTACGAACTCAACGGTCCACGCCTCCATCTTCCATCTCAGTGTCGCGCATGGCGGCGCCGCCGTGTTACCATGGCAGAGAATTCCGGCGAGCCCCCCCATGCGACGCTATGGTGCCACAAACCACTACGGACAGGTGCATCACGTTCCTACAAATGCGATAAAGGTGGTCGAAGGTCATACCGAGGGGCTGGAGCGATGGCGAAGACGGACCACGTGATACTGCGGCTGCCGCGGTGGAGGAGCACCATGATGAGAAATTGCTCGGCTCCTAGGCACGATTCGCCAAATTTGGTGGGGCCGAAGCCTATCCGCGTCCAACCGGTCCTCGGGTTTCAACATGGGATGTCCAATCTCGACGTCGGCGAAGGACAGTAGCAGCGGCGGGGTTTCGTTCGCTCACCATTCCCCGTGATGAGAGAGGGACGGGTACTTGCAGCTTCTCGAGTCACCGAGAGGCTTTTATCTCTCGCGCGGCTGAACCGGGAGGTGGAGTCGGGGTCACCAAAGCCCGCGGTTCTCGCGTGGCGGGTATGTCGCGCGGAAGTCGGCGCCCGTTGTAACGATCCGAGGAAGAAGGAAGCGCCTGCCTAACCACTGGGGTCCACATGGCAGAGGGAGGTGCACAGCGCGCGCAACAGTTGACGTCCCGGGCCCATTTGTCGGTGTCTGCGGCAAGAGTGCACGTGGGTGAAGGTGTATGAAACGCGGGCCCCATCTGTCATACCAGTAGCATGCGCGAAGTGCAGCTAGAGTGGCCGCGTGGATGGAATCTCCTGGTGGGCCAAAAGGAGAGATTCGAGGCCCAGGTAAGCTTTCTCCTTTTCTTTTGTTTTTTTCTTTATTTTCTGTTTTCTTTTATTCCTAATCCCTTTGAATTTAAATTCTGAATCCAACTTAAGTGCAAATTCGAATTCGTGTTAACTATGTAATTTGGTCACACCATCATGTGATGAAGTTATCTAATTATATTATTATTTTATATCGGGTAATATTTCTTTCTATCCTCTATTTTCATGGTCTGTTTTCAAGTTAGAGGTTAAATCCCATGGATCCACTGATATATTGTTAATGACACGTTTATTTCATCAATCACAAATGCACGATCAAGTAAAACTCAGCATGATGCAAGATTTGGTGATGTCCTTTGTTAGTCATTTATTGGTTTAAATGATGTGTCCACATGATATGATAGATGGAGATGGCACACAAGTAATCAAAGGAATATGATTTTCCTCCATCTAAATTTTTTTTTACAAAGTGGGTATTACACGGGCTTAATGAGGAAGAAATGGCCCTCATCATCAAGCGCTTCAAGACGACGCTAAAAGGTCGCAAGGAGCATCCCAACAAGAGCAAGACGAAGGGAAAGCGCTCCTGCTTCAAGTGTGGTAAGGTTGGTCATTTTATAGCAAATTGTCCTGACAATACTAATGACCAGGAACAAGAGAAAAGTGGGAAGAGGGAAAAGAAGAAGGCCTACAAGAAGGCGAAGGGCGAAGCGCACCTCAACAAAGAGTGGGACTCGGATTGTTCGTCGTCCGACTCCGACGACGAAGGACTCGTCGCTTCAGCCTTCAACAAGTCGTCGCTCTTCACCAATGAGCGCCATACTTGTCTAATGGCAAAGGAAAAGAAGGTAAAAACTAGAGAAACTCCTAAGTACTCTACATCTAGTGATGAGGACTCTAGTGATGATGAAGTAGACTACACTAGCTTGTTGCCTTATTCAAAGGATTAGATATAGCTAAGGTAGAAAAGATTAATGAACTGATTGATGCATTGAATGAAAAAGATAGACTTTTAGAAAAGCAAGAGGATCTTTTATATGAAGAACATGATAAATTTGTAAGTGTGCAAAAGTCTCTTGCTTTAGAAGTTAAAAGGAATGAAATGCTTTCTTGTGAATTATCTACTTGTCATGAGACTGTGGCAAGCTTAAGAAGTATTAATGATGATTTAAATGCTAAGCTAGAAGTAGCAAATAAATCTAGTCCTTGTGTAGATCATGTTGTAATTTGCAATAGATGCAAGGATTTTAATGTTGATGCTTGTGATGAACATTTAATTTCCATAACTAGATTAAATGATGAAGTGGCTAGTCTTAATGCCCAACTTAAGACTAGCAAAAATGAATTTGATAAACTAAAATTTGCAAGGGATGCCTACACTGTTGGTAGACATCCCTCCATTAAGGATGGGCTTGGCTTTCGAAGGGAAGCCAAGAACTTAACAAGTCAAAGGGCTCCTATCTCCGCCAAGGACAAAGGGAAGGCCCCTATGACTAGTAATGCTCAATGGAATCATGCTTTTATCTATAGTGATAGAAAATTGTATAGAAATGCTAATAGGAGTTATAATGCTTTTGACTCACATGCCATGATTGCTTCGAGTTCCAATTTTAATGGTAGGCCTAGGAGGAATTTTGTGTCTCATGCTCCTAGGAAAGTGTATAATGGATCTACCACTATTTTTCATGCCTGCAACACTGATTTTGTACTTTCATGTAAAAATAAGAAAGTGGTTGCTAGGAAATTAGGGGCAAAATGCAAGGGAGATAAAACTTGCATTTTGGTCCCTAAGACTATTGTTACTAACCTTGTAGGACCCAACAAGAGTTGGGTACCTAAAACCCAAGCCTAATTTGCCTTGCAGGTTTATGCATCCGGGGGCTCAAGCTGGATTATCGACAGCGGATGCACAAACCACATGACGGGGGAGAAGAAGATGTTCACCTCCTACGTCAAGAACAAAGATCCCCAAGACTCAATCATATTCGGTGACAGGAATCAAGGCAAGGTTAAAGGACTAGGAAAGATAGCTATTTCATCCGAGCATTCCATATCTAATGTGTTTTAGTTAAATCGCTCGGGTATAACTTGTTGTCCGTTAGTCAATTATGTAACATGGGTTACAATTGCTTATTTACAAATGTAGATGTGTCTGTCTTTAGAAGGAGTGATGATTCATTAGCCTTTAAGGGTGTACTAGACGGCAAACTCTATTTAGTTGATTTTTCAAAGGAGGCCGGTCTAGATGCATGCTTAATTGCTAAGACTAGCATGGGCTGGCTGTGGCATCGCCGTCTAGCACATGTTGGGATGAAGAACCTTCACAAACTTCTGAAGGGAGAACATGTGTTAGGTCTAACAAATGTATATTTCGAAAAAGATAGACCTTGTGCAGCTTGTCAAGCAGGTAAACAGGTGGGAAGCGTTCATCACAACAAGAATGTGATGACGACATCAAGACCTCTGGAGCTACTAAATATGGACCTCTTCGGACTCGTCGCCTACCTTATCATCGAGGGAAGTAAGTATGGTCTTGTTGTTGTTGATGATTTTTCCCGCTTCACTTGGGTATTCTTTTTGCAGGATAAATGAGAAACCCAAGGGACCCTCAAGCGCTTTCTAAGGCGAGCTTAAAATGAATTTGAGCTCAAGGTGAAAAAGATCAGAAGCGACAATGGGTCCGAATTCAAGAATCTTCAAGTAGAAGAGTACCTTGAGGAGGAAGGAATCAAGCACGAGTTCTCTGCTCTCTACACACCACAGCAAAACGGTGTGGTAGAGAGGAAGAACAGGATGCTTATAGACATGGCGAGGATGATGCTTGGAGAATTCAAGACACCCGAGCGGTTTTGGTCGGAAGCTGTAAACACAGCTTGCCACGCCATAAACCGGGTCTACCTTCATCGCCTCCTCAAGAAGACGTCGTACGAACTACTAACCGGTAACAAACCCAACGTTTCATATTTTCGAGTTTTTGGGAGTAAATGCTACATTCTAGTGAAGAAAGGTAGGAATTCAAAATTTGCTCCCAAAGCTATAGAAGGGTTTTTGTTAGGTTATGACTCAAATACAAAGGCGTATAGAGTCTTCAACAAATCATCGGGTTTGGTTGAAGTCTCTAGCGATGTTGTATTTGATGAAACTAATGGCTCTCCAAGAGAGCAAGTTGATATTGATGATGTAGATGAGGATGATGTTCCAACGGACGCAATTCGCACCATGGCGATTAGAGAAGTGCGACCATAGGAACACCAAGAGCAAGATCAACCTTCTTCCTCAACCATGGTGCATCCCCCAAGTCAAGATGATGAACAGGTTCCTCAAGAAGAGGCGTGTGATCAAGGGGGAGCACAGGATGTCCAAGATAAGGAGGAAGAAGTACCACAGGCCCCTTGTAACACCCTGAATTTGGGGGTATAAAATTTCTTTGCTCATATTCACAAATTCAGGTGTTACTTCCTTTTCTCATCCTTCCCCAATCTCCTCTCTCTCATTTCTATAGGAGAAAAGTGGTTATTTTATTTATAATTATAGTCTATTAGCTCAAACCCTAAGGGAGTGTGAACTGTTGCATCATGTTGAACCCTAGATTTCACTTTTGTTTGGTGCATAATTCTCAAAAAGTCTAATTTGAATTTGTGGCTCATTTGAATTTGAATCAAATAGAGAAAATAAAAAAAGAAAAGAGAAAACAAAAATCAGAATAAAAGAAAAAAGGAAAAGAGCCCAAACCCCCGCCCCCCTCGGCCTTTCGGCCCATCTCGCGCGCGCGCGCCTCTTCCCCCCCCCCCCCCTCCTCTCTCTGCCCTGGCGGGCCCACCTGTCGGCGCTGCCGCTTCCCCACGCGTGCGCCCTCTCCCTCGCTCTCTCCCTGCGCCGCGGGCCCGGCCTGTCAGCCCCGCCTTCCGCGCGCCCGCCTCCCGCTCTCTCTGCTCGCCCGGCCCCACCCGTCGGCGCAGCCGTTTTCCCCGCCCCCGCGCCCGCTTTCTTCTCTCTCTGCCCGCGGGCCCGGCTTGTCAGCTCCCTCGTCCTCGCGTAACCGCCGCCGAGCTGCGCGCGCCCGCCTTCTGCGCGTCCACGTCGCGCGTGGGGGCTCGCCCCAACCCCGCCCTCGACCACTAGAGCCCCGAACCTCACTCGCCCTCTCCCCCTCCCTCATTTGCGCACCAACCGGCCCCTCTCTTCCACCTTCCCCTCGCTGCGCGCACGCCAAAGCGCCATCGCCGCAAACCGCCGCCGCCCGAGCTCGTTTCCCGGCCGCCGTTGGAGCTCCGCCGTGTCCGTTGCCACGGTGAGCTTCGCCCCGGCGTCCGCAACCCGGAACGCGCTCCAATTTCCCCTTCCCCTCCCTATTTCTCCCTGCCCGCGCTCACCCGCCGTCCTCCGTGCAGCCGCCACCGTCGACTCGGGTTGTCGCCGCGTCTCCGCCGCCACCGAGGAGTCCCCGGAGCCCGCCTTGAGGTAAAGAACCTCTCCCGCCCCTATTGACCTTTGTTTCGCTCTCTATCGCGTTTAATTCCTCGCCGGAGTTGTTTAGCGCCGCCGGCCACTTATGTCACACCCGGTTTTGGAAGGCAAACCAAGTGCGAACTATGTACGTGCCAGGATCAGAACTCACGTACACAGCGATTACATAAATGAACATCGTCGCACAATGCTCGAATAATAACATAAAAGAGTATTAACTTATTACATCACAGAGTCATAGACATCCACATAGTCATCAAGTTAACAGTTAAATCAAAGTGCTAGCGAAACGCAGTAAAGATAGGGCCTTCACAGGCAGCTGACTGGGGGTTGCCGCCAACCCACACCTAGAATTCGTCGTAGTCTTGAAACTCCTGGAAGTCTCCTTCCACGGCTTCGCCTTCTCCTGAGCAGTGATTACAATGTAGACAACCTGGTGTTTGGTGGTAAAGCAAGGATGAGTACACATCAACGTACTCAGCAAATGTCCCGTTTGGCTGAAGTGGACTAGCTTTATGTGGGGTTAGGTTCAAGCAGTTGCTTTTAGTTGGTCAGGTATTTATCATTAGTATAAGCCAGATTTTAGCATTAATCAACCCATGAACCATTTCCTCATCGAGGAACAACATCATCATATTCGAACCAAAACCATAACATAATCCTTGTATCTCGAACCATCTGTATCTCTAATCAAAGAGGATCCCAAGGCTACTCTTAACCGTGAGCACGGCTGATATATCAGTTTCACTACCCTCTGCAGAGGTCGCACACTTTACCCATGAGTCATGATTCCCTTTCTGCCCGGGGAGAGCTAATCCCCATTGACCACTACCTAGGTGGTCCGGCAGGGTATCACTACGTAGCTGTTACAAAGATTCCCTAGAGATCATAGCTGCCCGTTAGGTTTCTCCAGTTTGATAAACACAGTACCCCTCCCCGCAGGAGAGTGACTAACAAAAAGCAAAACGAAAGAACCTCGGCACTCAGCCTCGGCAGAGCAAGCACTGTGCCTGGACCCCATTGACGGCACGACGGCGAAGCAACTACACCTCTAGTTCCTCTAATTAATTAGCTAAGGGCACCCCATTTCACCCTCATGGTTGCACTGTTATCCCGGGTGGTCTCTCAACGAACAGGTCCTTACGGAGAGGTACTCAGGAAACAGCCTGAGCCCCCTAGAGTATCACAAGATCATCAACATCATCAGGATAACAGTATCATAAATATTCACATCATGTTCATTGATTAAGTTAAGGCAATAGCAGAATGCTAACCATAATAGCCCATAAGGTCATCAAGGATAAAGTAGAGTGTAAAGCTAGTCAATCCTTAGGTTTCAAGTAAGTAATGCGGGGTAGTAAGTTATAAATGAATAGGACATAATGGGTCAGAGGACACTTGCCTTTACCAAACTGTTGATCAGGAACTTCCTCGGCAACTTCCTCGGGAAACACAGACTGCTCGTTGTCTACGTAAAGTAATCATTCACACTATGCACTTGGGAAATAACAAGCAAAAACAATATACCAAACATATACAGCAGAGAGAGATCACAAGTTCATAATAGAAAAGGGATAGGCACTCTGGTATTCCCTAGGTCTGGGGTAGAGGACTATACCAAGTGATTCATTATCCACTAATCAGGTTTAAGTCAGTGGTGGGATTAAATCATTATCTGGTTTTAAGTTCCTAAACTTAGGTGTTTAAGTCCATAAACTTAAGTGCTCCAACTTTTATTAAAGTCTACTATCTTTTATTTACCTCAAATAAGGTTCCAATAACTTTAATCCTATCCTAATGGTTAACCATTAATTTGGACATGGAAACAGCAGGGAAACATTGCATAAACAGATAGATAATAATATTATGAACATTTTGCAATTTGAAGCACCTAATTTGGAGTTCATATGGCAAAGTTATGAATTTTACAAGTTTAGGGGTTAAAAATATACCCTAAGGACCTATTTTGAATTAAATAAAAGGTCCGAGGACCTAACTGCGAGAAACCAGGGACGGCGGGCGCAATTTCCAGAAAACAGGGGGGTTCTTTAAGAAAACGCGCGGGCGAAGGGGTATCGGGCTCCTTACTATCAACTGAAATCTGGTGACAGACACCCCTGGGATAGATGTCATTCTAGGGATGAATTGGTTAATGAAGTATGAAGCGAACGTTAGCTGTGACAAAAGGACCGTAACATTGAAGTCCCTGTCAGGAGAAGAGGTAGTGGCCGAGCTAAGGATGCCTAAATCAGTGGAGGGTGTCCCTCCAACTCAAGTTCGAACGACGATTCAAAGGAATCATCCCGTCGACCAGATATTGGGTGACATTAGCAAGGGAGTAACCACTCGCTCTAGATTAGATAATTTTTGTGAGCATTACTCTTTTGTCTCTTCTATTGAGCCTTTTAGGGTAGAAGAGGCCTTGCTAGATCCGGACTGGGTGTTGGCCATGCAGGAAGAGCTCAACAACTTCAAGCGAAATGAAGTTTGGACACTGGTGCCACGTCCCAAGCAAAACGTTGTGGGAACCAAGTGGGTGTTTCGCAACAAACAGGATGAGCACGAGGTGGTGACAAGGAACAAGGCTCGACTTGTGGCAAAAGGTTATGCCCAAGTCACAGGTTTGGACTTTGAGGAGACTTTTGCTCCTGTGGCTAGGCTAGAGTCGATTCGTATTTTGTTAGCCTATGCCGCTCACCATTCTTTCAGGTTGTTCCAAATGGACATAAAGAGCATTTTCCTCAACGGGCCAATCAAGGAGGAGGTGTACATGGAGCAACCCCCTGGCTTTGAGGATGAACGGTACCCCGACCACGTGTGTAAGCTCTCTAAGGCGCTCTATGGACTTAAGCAAGCCCCAAGAGCATGGTATGAATGCCTTAGAGATTTTCTAATTGCTAATGCTTTCAAGGTTGGGAAAGCCGATCCAACTCTTTTCACTAAGACTTGTGATGGTGACCTATTTGTGTGCCAAATTTATGTCGATGACATAATATTTGGTTCTACTAACCAAAAGTCTTGTGAGGAGTTTAGCAGGGTGATGACTCAGAAATTTGAGATGTCAATGATGGGCGAGTTGAACTACTTCCTTGGGTTCCAAGTGAAGCAACTCAAGGACGGCACCTTCATCTCCCAAACGAAGTACACGCAAGACTTGCTCAAGCGGTTCGGGATGAAGGACGCCAAGCCCGCGAAGACACCAATGGGAACCGACGAACATGTCGACCTCAACAAAGGAGGTAAGTCCGTTGATCAAAAGGCATACCAGTCTATGATAGGTTCTTTGCTTTATTTATGTGCTAGTAGACCGGATATTATGCTTAGCGTATGCATGTGTGCTAGATATCAATCCGACCCAAGGGAATGTCACCTTGTGGCCATTAAGCGGATTCTTAGATAGTTAGTTGCTATGCCTTGCTTCGAGATACCTCTCTCTACGCCTTGCTGCGGACATGCTTTGTTTAACCCAGTGTAATCTACGCACATCCTCCATTTCCCACCTTTTTTCTTTACAAGCACAGGGTTAGTGAAAGGGAAATGTGCCCTTGGGCCATTTCTATAAGATTTTGGTGATTAAGTGCTCCACACAAATGCTTTGAGTGATATTTGTGCCAAAGACTCAAGAAGTGCAAATCAAGATTAAAGGTATGCTTCTAGACTTAGTACATTGTTTTGAAGACTAATGTATTATGTCTAAGTGCTAGAAATAGGAGAAATAGTTTTGGAGAAAAGTTGGCTATGTACAGCCAAAAGACTGCTCGGTCTGGGTGCACCGGACAGTGTCCGGTGGTGCACCGGACAGTGTTCGGTGTGTCAGGACCAGTCCCGATGAATAGCCTACTCTCGAGTCTGGATGGCGGCGTACGGCTATAAATCACCGGACTGTCCGGTGGTGCACCGGACTGTCCGATGAGTCGTCTGCGGCGAAGTCGCCGCTCTCGGGAAACAGTCAACAGCGTACAACTAAAAATCACTGGACTGTCCGGTGGTGCACCGGACTGTCCGGTGAGCCAACGGTCGGCCGCGCAATCCGCGCGTGACGCGTGGCCGAGCCAACGGTCTGATGGGGGCAGCGGATAGTGTCCGGTGCGCCAACGGCTCCAAATCTTCAACGGTCGGCTGCGCCAATTTAGGAAAGCAATCTGCACCGGACTCTGAACAGTCGATGTCCGGTGGTGCACCGGACTGTCCGGTGCGCCACCCGACAGAAGGCAAGAAATGCCTTCCTGGATTGCTTCCAACGGCTCCTAGCTGCCTTGGGGCTATAAAAAGGACCCCAAGGCGCATGGAGGAGCCATCCAAGCATACTTTGAACATTCTAAGACTCCCACACTCCATCTTCACACATTCGATTGACATTCTTAGTGATTTGAGCTTCGTTCTAGTGGTGAACTTGTTGCGTTTCATTTGAGCTCAAGTCTTGGCTTGTGTGTGTGCGTATTGCTGGGATTTGTGTGTGTTGCTTCCCTCCCTTACTCTGATGCTTTCACATTGATATTTGTTGTAAGGGCGAGAGACTCCAACTTGTGGAGATTCCTCGCAAACGGGAAAAGTGATAAGAAAAAGGAACACCATGGTATTCAAGTTGATCATTGGATCACTTGAAAGGGGTTGAGTGCAACCCTCGTCCATTGGGACGCCACAACGTGGAGGTAGACAAGTGTTGTACTTGTCGAACCACAGGATAACTCACGTGTCTCTTGTGATTGCTTTTTGTGTGATTGATTGGTATTCGCAAGAGCTCACTTTATAGTCACTTGGAATTATCTCTCTAACACTTAACCAAGTTTTGTGGCTATAAGTTTTAAGTTTTTACAGGATCACCTATTCAACCCCTCCTCTAGGTGCTCTCAGTTAGCTAACCATTTGGGATGGAATACCTCTTTGATGAACCCTGCAGCCATTAGCTTGTGGACCTCCTCGCCTATGGCTCTGTGCTTTTCTTCATCAAAACGGCGCAGGTGCTGTTTCACGGGTCGGGCTCCAGCTCGGATGTCCAGTGAGTGCTCGGCGACATCCCTTGGTATGCCTGGCATGTCCGAGGGACTCCACGCAAAAACTTCGGCGTTTGCGCGGAGAAAGTCGACGAGCACTGCTTCCTATTTAGGGTCGAGCTCGGAGCCGATCCTGACTTTCTTGCTGGCGTCGTTGCTGGGGTCGAGAGAGACAGACTTTACTGCCTCGGTTGGCTTGAAGTTGCTGGCGTGCCGCTTCGCGTCGGGCGCCTCTTTGGAGAGGTAATCCAGGTCGGCGATGAGGGCTTCGGACTCGGCGAGGGCTTCGGCATACTCCACGCATTCCACGTCGCATTCGTAAGCGTGGCGGTACGTGGGTCCGACGGTGATGACTCCCTTGGGGCCAGGCATCTTGAGCTTGAGGTAAGTGTAGTTGGGGATGGCCATGAACTTGGCGTAGCACGGTCTTCCCAGCACCGCGTGATAGGTCCCTCGGAACCCAACTACCTCGAAGGTGAGGGTTTCCTTTCGGAAGTTGGAGGGAGTTCCGAAGCAGACAGATAAGTCAATCTGTCCGAGGGGTAGGATACGCTTTCCAGGTGCAATACCGTGGAAGGGTGCTGCACTAGCCCGGATCTCGGACCGATCAACCCCCAAGAGCTCTAGGGTCTCGGCGTAGATGATATTGAGGCTGCTGCCTCCATCCATGAGGACCTTGGAGAGCCTAACGTTGTCGATGATTGGGTCGACGACGAGCGGGTACCTTCCTGGGCTCGGCACGTAGTCGGGGTGGTCGCCTTGGTCGAAGGTGATAGGCTTGTTGGACCAGTCTAGGTAGACTAGCGTTGCTACCTTCACCGAGCAGACCTCCCGGCGCTCCTGTTTGCGATGTCGAGCCGAGGCGTTCGCCACCTGTCCACCGTAGATCATGAAGCAGTTGTGGACCTCCGGGAACTCTTCTTCTTTGTCACCTCCCTTCTTGTTGTTGCCTGGGTCCTTACCGTCCTCCGCCGAGGGTCCAGCATTATTGAAGTAACGCCGGAGCATGTTGCACTCTTCAAGGGTGTGCTTGACAGGACCCCTGTGATAGGGGCACGACTCCTTGAGCATTTTGTCGAACACGTTGGCCCCTCCGGGAGGCTTCCGAGGATTCCTGTGCTCGACAGCGGCGACAAGGTCTGCATCGACGGCGTTGCGCTTCGCTTGCGCCTTCTTCCTGGTCTTCTTCTTCGTGCCACGCTAGACGGACGCCTCGGGGTTGTCTTCCTCCTACCTTCCCTGAGGCTGCTTGTCCTTCCGGAAGATGGCTTCGACCGCCTCCTGACTAGAGGCAAACTTGGTGGCTATGTCCATCAGTTCGCTTGCCTTGGTGGGTGTCTTGCACCCTAGTTTGCTCACCAGGTCCTGGCAAGTGGTGCTGGCAAGGAAAGCCCCGATGACGTCCGAGTCGGTGATGTTAGGCAACTCGGTGCGCTGCTTTGAAAACCGTCGGATGTACTCTCGCAGGGATTCCCCTGGCTGCTGGCGGCAGCTTCGGAGGTCCCATGAGTTCCCAGGGCACACATAAGTGCCTTGGAAATTTCCAGCGAAGGCCTTGACTAGGTCGTCCCAGCCGAAGATCTGCGCAGGGGGCAGATGCTCCAGCCAGGCCCGGGCAGCGTCAGAGAGGAAAAGGGGAAGGTTGCGGATGATGAGGTTGTCGTCGTCCGTTCCTCCCAACAGGCATGCCAGCCGGTAATCCGCGAGCCACAACTCTGGCCTCGTCTCCCCCGAGTACTTGGTGATGGTAGTCGGGGCCCGGAACCGGGTCGGGAACGGCGCACGTCGTATGGCTCGGCTGAAGACTCGTGGGCCTAGCGGTTCGGGTGAGGGGCTTCGATCCTCCTCACTATCGTAGCGTCCCCCGCGTCTGGGGTGGTAGCCTTGGCGCACCTTCTCCTCGAGGCGGGCTCGACGGTCGCGGCGGTGTTGATCGTCGCCGAGGCGATCCCGGGATGCTGGTGTCTCGTCTCTTTTAGGCTCGGTGTGGACCGAGGCCTCGCACATGTGTCGGGAAGACGCTGCGTGATGCACCGAGGGGCACCCTCGCCTTCGGGAGGTCGAGCTCTCGGCTCGTCGAGCTGCGGTGTTTTCCAGGAGATTCTTGAGTTCGCCCTGGATACGTCACCCTTCGGTGGTGGATGGCTCCAGCATCGTCCGAAGCAACATTGCTGCTGCGGCTAGGCTCTGGCCAGCCCTGTTGAAGGCTGAGGGCGGCATCGCCCTGGCATCGTCAACAATGCGGCGCTGGACGTCCCGGGCCCGATGACGTGCTCCTCCGGTGAACGCTCGGCCTGCGCACTCTTGCTCGAGGTTTTGCCGGAGCTGCACAAGTCGCCTCGCTTCCTCGTCGAGCTTGGCCTGCATCTCACGGAGTTGCTCGAGCTGTGAGCCCTCACCCCCCCCCCCCCGTGGGGACCTGGGCCATAGCTAGCTCCCGCGGGATCTCAACGCGAGACTCAGGTGCAAGGGCGCCGTCACTTCCTGGCATGCCGAGGTGGTTTTCTCCGTCGTGATCCTCCTGATCGATGTGGAAGCACTCGCGAGTTGGGTTGCAACCCTCATCGTCAAGGCTGTGACCATCATCAGAGCATCCGGAGAGGCAGTGGTCACATGCGGACATGAAGTCACGCATGGCACCGGGATCACAGAGTCCGGAGAAATCCCAACTGGCGTCGGGGTCGTCCTCCCGCGGGTCCGGAGGTTGAGACGGACGTAAGTCGGTCCCAAGATGACCACATATGGTACCTTGGAAGGTCAGGATATGCCCTCACGAAAGCGCTCACCGAAGTGGGGTCGCTTGGTGGATCGAAGCTGAATCTAAAGGGAACAGGGTGGAAAATGGATGGTACCTCTTGGTTGATGGACGGTGGTGAAGTCGCATCAGGGACGGAATGCACCGTTATCTCGGGTACGAGCCTAACGCCCAACAAGTCCTTTGTGAGGGTGCTGGCGTCATCAGTCCGCTTGGGGTTGGCACGTTGCTGGGAAGCGACACCCGTCGTTGACTCAGGTGCGAGGATAACGCCCGACATGTCCCCCGCAGGGGTGCCGGTGTCGTCGACTCGCTCTAGTCCGACAGCCGTCGAGGTGCTACCCCCTGCCTGGCCATGTTTGCCACGTCTCCGTCTCCTCCGGCGAGGAGGGTGGCGGGGTTGACCCGAGTGTTCCTCTTCCGCCGCGCGGAGATGTCATCGTCGAGTTTGTCTCCGCCGGGCGAGCCAACGATCGTCGTTGTTGTCGTGCTGCGGAGGGAGCAGTACCATGTCGTAGCTGCCGTTGGGGGACATGAACTCGATACTTCCGAAGCGGAGCACCGTCCCGGGCTGAAGAGGCTGCTGAAGGTTGTCCATCTGGAACTCAACAAGAAATTATTGTTAACACGCAGCGTGCCCCTACCTGGCGCGCCAACTGTCGGTGTTTCGGACCCGAGGGACCCTCAACCGGACCGACTAGTGAATTTTGTGCGGCGTGCCCCTGTCTAGATGGGTTGATGCAAAATGGAACATAAGAGGGGGGAATGAGGCTTGTATTATCTTGCACCGGGGGTGCTTGCAGTAGGGGTTACAAGCTGAGCGAGAACGAGAGAGAGAGAGAGGGGGGGGGTTCGGCGTTGAGTTGTCTGAGTTAGCCTCCTCCGCGTCTCTCCCACTATGCCTGCCTTCGTCCGCCTCCTTAGGAAGGCCCTGGACATCCCCTTTTATAGATGCAAGGAGATAGTCTAGCTGTACAATGGGGGTGTAGCTATGTGCTAACATGGCCGGTGGAGGAGTGCCTGAGCCCTGTATATGTGTTAACGTGGCCGTCGGGGAAGTGCTTGAGCCCTGTAGACGCGCAGCTGGCGGTGCGGCCCGGGGTCCTGCTGACGTTTCCTTGCTTCTGTAGGGGGTTGAGAGCAACTGACGTCATGGACGCATGCAGGGAGCCATCATTACCTGTTGCCGGAGTAACTTAGATGGGACACCGGTCTTGTTCCTTCGTAACCTGAGGCGGCTAGCTAGGGGTAGGGTAATGATGGATCCCCAGTAGTGCAGTTGATCTGAGGCCGAGGTCGGGCGAGGCGGCGACTCCTCCGAGGCCGAGGCTGAGGTCGGGCGAGGCGGCGACTCCTCCGAGGCCAAGGCTGGGGTCGGGCGAGGCGGAGTCCTTCTCCCGAGGTCGAGGTCAGGTGAGGCGGAGTCCTTCTCCCGAGGCCAAGGCTAAGGCCAAGGTCGGGAAAGGCCGTGACTGTTGTTAGTCTTTCCCTGGTGGCTGGCACAGTTGCCGGAGCGAGGCGAACAGTGCTGTTTTCCTGTCAGAACGGTCAGTGAAGGGGCGAAGTAACTGCGGTCACTTCGACCTTGCCGACTGAGGCGCGCGTGTCAGGATAAGGTGTCAGGCGATCCCCGCATTAAATGCGCCTGCGATACGGTCGGTTGGTAAGGCGATTTGGCCGAGGCCGCTGCACGATAAAGTTTGCCTGAGCTAGACTTCTAGCGAGCCGAGGGTGTGCCTACTGCCTGTGGAGGCCCACGGGCGAGGCGTGAATCTGCCCGGGACTACTGTTCCCACCCGAGGCCGAGCTCGGGCGAGGCGAGATCGTGTCCCTTGGCAAGCGAGGCCTTGACTTGAACCGTGCTTATCAGTTTTTACGGTTTGTTCTGAAGACGTTTTCCAGCCGTGTTTAGGAGTGTTGGGGGTACCCCTAATTACGGTACCCGACACAAATATATCCATAACAATATGGATCATGAGAACACAAAGCATATGAATCATATAAATCATATAAATATGGTAAGCGTATAAACTGACTGAACAATTGAAAATAAACAGATAGAAACATAAACAACATGACTGTAAAATTAAAACAGACAGATATAACATATTATAATATGACAGAACAGATGAGATAAAATTATTGCTACATATAAAACAACACAGATGAATATATGAAACATATAATCTGCAGAACGTAAAACAATAAGGAAATAAACTGATCATACCCTCCCATGCGCTCTGATGATCCAGATCCTTGTCCAGTTTCCCTTGTCATGTCGCCAAGAAGAAGATGTTTTGGGCAGTCGCGTAGACGCTCCCCAAAAACCTAATTGCTAATTCCCCGTGCAAGGTCTCGAACGGCAAGGGCTTCAGAGGCACCTGCCCTCTCGCTGCTCTGTGCGCGCAGAGTCACGAGATGGGAATACTCTCACTTGCGGCTGGGCTGTGACTCTGAAATGGTTCTGTTCTCATGTACCAAGTGCCAGGGGTTCTCCTCTATTTAACCTCTCGTAGAGGGAAGCTGAAGGAGAAGGGTCGCATGCGGCACGCCAAGAAACGGGACGGGCAAGGATCTCGCATGCAGCTGACGAAGAGACGGGCAACTGAAAGGTTTAACCCGGAGTTGAAACTCCCGCGGTTAATGAGTGCTAAAAATTAACACAACCACACCATGCCCGCTCGCCACCCGCCTGCCTGCCTGCCTGCCTCGCCTCGCCTCGCCACGCTCGGCCCAAGCCCGGCCCGGCCGACGGCGGCGCGCGCGCGCGTGTGGCAGGCCCTTGTCCATTTTTTTTGACTTCTCAAATTAAGTGGAATAATTCTCACCATATAAGTCAAGCCAAAAGACCCTTGGACTTTCAATATGGTACTATTGGTATTCCCCACCATTACACACCATAGAGTTTATTCAATAAATGGGCCAAGCCCATAAAAGATCCAACAATCCCCACCAAACTCTAGGGTTTGTAATGATGAAGTATCAGAATCACAATCCTTTGATATACCAGTGTTTCGATGGAGACTGTTAAGTTGAACATCCATCTAAAATAAGAGTTTCACTCATTCACAACTGAACAATGGACTAAGCCTTGAATTGACAGTTTTGTGCGAAATGAGATTCGCTCAAATCCTTTGCTGATACTAGGCTACAAAAGGGCATCCCCGCTGTTTAGAAGCATATAAGTCACACTTCAGTGCCTTTCATGAGTATTTAGGGATTACCCAAGTCCCATAGACTGTGACCAGCAGTCTGACTCATATAGGTGTACTCCTCAGAAGATGTTCTGTAGGACAACATCTCACCTTTATAAGACTCTTGGAATACATTAAGGTAAATACCATCCTGCCTTACAGATAGGAAAGATGTGCATCAGAAATGAGTTAAAGGAAGGGATCTTTCCTCACAATCTACTCCTAGCTTGTTTCTCCACTCTACTTCACGGGATCTCCGATCACATAGAGCAGGTTACCACTAGAGTAGATTTCACATGGGTCTCATACCCATTTCTCTCGATGCACTTTCTATCACATTGCGTGATAGACCCTTAGTGAATTGATCTGCCAGATTATTCGATGTGTGGACATAATCCACCATAATAACTCCAGAGTTTTTCAGCTTTCTGACAGATTTCAATCTCCTCTTAACATGCCTTGTAGACTTCATGTTATTCCTAGAACTGTTAACCTTTGTAATCACCGTTTGGTTGTCATAGTTCATGGAAATAGCCGGTATCGGTTTTTCAACTACCGGTAAATCCAATAGGAAATCACGAAGCCACTCGGCCTTAGCCCCAGTAGTGTCTAATGCTGCGAGTTCTGCTTCCATTGTAGACTTTGTTAAGATAGTCTGCTTGTAAGACTTCTAGGAAACAGCGCCACCTCCAAACAGAAACACATATCTGCTTGTGGCATAAAGCTCATCAGCATTAGAAATCCAGTTGGCATCACAATAGCCTTCCAGCACTTTTGGGTTTCCAGTATAATGAATACCGTATGTCATAGTACCTTTCAAATATCACAACACTTTCTCAAGAGCACGCCAGTGATCATCTCCTGGTTTTGACACAAACCGACTTAGCTTACTCATAGCATAAGAGATGTCTGGCCTTGTTGCACTTGCAAGGTACATGAGCGAGCCAATGATCTGGGAGTATGTCAATTGATCCCTTGCTATTCTCCAATTCTTTCTCAATAGCATGCTAGGATCATAAGGTGTTGGAGCAGGATCACAGTCACTAAAACCAAAGCGAATCAATACCTTTTTCACATAATGGGATTGTAACAAAGTTACCCCACCATCAGCTTCTCTAACAAGCTTAATGTTTATAATGACATCAGCCTCTCCCAAATCTTTCATTTCGAAATTGCTCGATAGAAGATTTTTAACTTCCTCAATCACATTGAGATTTGATCCAAAGATCAATATGTCATCAACATAAAGGCACAGCGTAACAGACTCACCCCCACCATACTGATAATACACACACGTGTTAGACTCATTTACAGCAAAGCCAGCAGCTACTAGAGTATTATCAAACTTTTCATGCCATTGCTTAGGTGCTTGTTTTAGGCCATACAATGATTTTATCAACCTGCACACCTTGTTCTCTTGACCATCCGCAATAAACCCTTCTGGCTGATCCATATAGATCTCCTCATCCAACTCTCCATTAAGGAAAGTTGTCTTAACATTCATTTGATGAATGATAAGACCATAAGAGGCTGCCACGGCTATTAATGTGCGAATCATAGTCAATCGAGCCACTGGTGAGTAGGTATCAAAGAAATCTTCACCCTCTTTTTGGGTATATCCTTTGGCCACAAGCCTTGCCTTGTACCTCTCGATTGTACCATCAGGCCTAAGCTTTTTCTTGAAGGTCCATTTGCAGCCTATAGGTTGACAACCATAAGGACGGTCAACGACCTCCCAAGTTCCATTAGACATAATAGATTCCATCTCACTCCTTACTGCTTCCTTCCATAAGTCAGTATCAGGAGAGGAATATGCCTCACTAATGGTAGTTGGTATGTCTTCCACAAGGTACACTATAAAGTCATTACCAAAGGATTTTGCAACCCTCTGTCTCTTGCTCTTTCGAGTGACTATAGTGTCATCCTCCTCAGGGATGTGTACGTGAGAATCCTCAGCATGATCTATAGGAATAGACAGTTCGTGCTCATGGGGAATTATAGTCTCATGACTTGTATCACTAGGTGTATTCTTCATGGGAAACTCATTCTCAAAAATGTTGTGTCTCTTGATTCCATGATAGTATCAACATACATATCAGGCACATCAGATTTTATAATTAAGAACCTATACCTAGTGCTGTGAAAAGAGTACCCAAGGAATATACAGTCAACAGTTTTAGGCCCAAGTTTACGCTTTTTGTTGATTGGCACATTCACTTTAGCCAAGCAACCCCAAGTGCGCAAATATGAGAGATTTAATCTTCTCTTTTCCCATTCCTCAAATGGTGTGATCTCTTTGTTCTTTGTTGGAACTCTATTCAGGACATGACACGCTGTCAAAATCGCCTCACCCCACCATGCCTTGGATAATCCCGCTGTACTCAACATGGCATTCACCAAGTCTGTTAGAGTGTGGTTTTTCCTTTCAGCAATCCCATTGGATTGTGGTGAGAATGGCGGTGTCCTCTCATGAATAATACCATGTTCCACGCAGAACTCATCGAACACATTAGAGAAATATTCTCCACCTCGATCAGACCTTAACCGTTTTATTTTCCTCTCAAGTTGGTTCTCAACTTTAGCTTTGTAGGTCTTAAAATAATTAAATGCTTCATCTTTTGTTTTTAAGAGATACACATAGAAAAATCTGGTGGAGTCATCTATAAAAGTGAGAAAGTATCTTTTACCACCTTTGGTCAAAATTCCATTCATCTCGCACAGATCAGAATGAACAAGTTCTAGAGGTGCCAAATTCCTCGCCTCAGCAACCTTGTGAGGCTTGTGGGGTTGTTTTGATTCAACACACACATGGCACTTAGACTTTTTGACCAAGTTAAATTTAGGAATTAGATTTATATTTGCTAACCGCATAAGACAGCCAAAGCTTGCATGACAAAAACGTGAATGCCATAAATCTGACTCATCAGAAAAACTAACAGAATTCACCAGTTTATTACACACATCATGCAGTGATAAGAGGAACAAACCTCCGCAGTCATATCCTTTACCAACAAAAATATCATGTTTCGACACAACACATTTATTTGACTCAAGAACAACTTTGTACCCATCTCGACATAGCATAGAAGCGCTAACGAGATTCTTCTTGATAGAGGGCACATGCTGCACGCTCTTCAATGGCACCGTCTTTCCCGAAGTAAACTTCAGAATGACCGTACCAACACCAAGAACATGAGCACGCGACCCATTTCCCATTAACAAGGTGCCAGACCTCCCGACCTGGTAGGAGGAGAACATAGAGACATCAGCACACACATGAATGTTTGCACCACTGTCCATCCACCACTCAGGTGAATTACAAACTGAGAGAACAAATGGTAAAGAATTACCATACCCAGATGTTCCATCTCCAGTTTTAGTCGTTACAACATTAGCTGATTTCTTGTCCTGTGTGAACTTGCGATCAGAGCACTCTCTAGCCCAGTGTTGATCACTGCCACAGACAAAGCATCCTCCCTTTCCCTTGTTGGTGTTCTTCTTCTTTTTAAACTGTGCTGTTTGAACAGGTTTATTTGCGTTCTCTTGTTTGTTCTGGTTTTTCTTCTTGTTAAACTTGCGGAAGTTTCTCTTCTGCACCACATTAGTAGTAGAGGTCTCCACACCTTTTCCATTGTCCTTTGTTCTAGCCCTTTCCTCAACATCAAGAGTACCAATGAGCTCTTCCACATTGAACTCTTGTCTCTTATGTTTGAGAGAGGTAGCAAAGTCCTTCCAAGAAGGTGGCAACTTGGCGATTATACCGCTAGTCACAAACTTGTCAGGCAAAGGACAAGGAAAAAGTTCGAGTTCCTTAGCTAGTGCCTGAAACTCCTGAGCCTGTTCCACTACAGATCGGTTCTCAACCATCTTGTAGTCATATAGCTGCTCCATGAGATACAGCTCGCTACCAGCGTCAGTTACTCCAAAATTTCCAACAAGTGCATCCCAAAGCTCTTTCCCTGTCGGAAGGATGATATAGCTTTTCTGGAATTTTGTATCAAGTGCGCTAATTACTGCTCCTCGAAAGAGGTTGTCTTCAGCCTTAAACTTAGCCTCATCCTTAGGAGGTAAGTTGGCAGGCTTGCCCTTAGCGGCATGAAAACAAGACATTGCAGTTAGCCACAATTCCATCTTAGCTTTCCAAATCAAGAAGTTTTTACCATCAAAAGGATCAGGCTTTAGCACAGCAGCAAAACCTCTGACAGAAAAATGCCTAACATTAGGTTTTTGGATTGTTAGAATTATAGGCATTTTCCATATCATTTTAATTCCATAAATTAACATTATGATGATGACATATATCAAATAATTAATCATCTAAATCGTGATCTCAAATATATCTATAACAATATGGATCATAAGAACACAAAGCATATGATTCATATAAATCATATAAATATGATAAGCATATAAACTGACTGAACAATTGAAAATAAACAGATAGAAACATAAACAGCATGATTGTAAAATTAAAACAGACAGATATAACATATTATAATATGACAGAACAGATGAGATAAAATTATTGCTACATATAAAACAACACAGATGAATATATGAAACATATATAATCTGTAGAACGTAAAACAGTAAGGAAATAAACTGATCATACCCACCCATGCGCTCTGATGATCCAGATCCTTGTCCAGTTTCCGTTTGGGCAGTCACATAGACGCTCCCCAAAAACCTAATTGTCAATTCCCCGTGCAAGGTCTCGAATGGCAAGGGCTTCGGAGGCACCTGCCCTCTCGCTGCTCTGTGCGCGCAGAGTCATGAGATGGGAATACTCTTACTTGCGGCTAGGCTGTGACTCTGAAATGGTTCTGTTCTCGTGTACCAAGTGCCAGAGGTTCTCCTCTATTTAACCTCTCGCAGAGGGAAGCTAAAGGAGAAGGGTCGCATGCGGCACGCCAAGAGACAGGACGGACAAGGGTCTCGCATGCAGCTGACGAAGAGACGGGCAACTGAAAGGTTTAACCTAGAGTTGAAACTCCCGTGGTTAATGAGTGCTAAAAAATAAAACAACCACACCACGCACGCACGCGCGAGCCCGAGCCTGGCCCGGCCCGGCCGCTGGCGGGCGCGCGCGCGTGTGGCACGCCCTTGTCCATTTTTTGACTTCTCAAATTAAGTGGAATAATTCCCACCATATAAGTCAAGCCAAAAGACCCTTGGACTTTCAATATGGTACTATTGGTATTTCCCACCATTACACACCATAGAGTTTATTCAATAAATGGGCCAAGCCCATAAAAGATCCAACATATGTGACTACTATCGACAGTTGTCTCAAAGAAGCAACCAACTACACATGTCCCAACAATCATTTGTTAGTAACTTAGCATCTGGTAATGGCCCGGCACTAGTGCGTACATGCCAATGTTGTGACGGAGCAGAAGAAGAAATATTATTCCCTTTAATATTATTAGTGTCGGGGACCATAATTAGGGGTACCCTCAAGGCTCCTAAATCTCAGCTGGTAACCCCCATCAGCACAAAGCTGCAAAGGCCCGATGGGTGCGACTAAGTCAAAGATCGGTCCATTCGAGGGACGTGATCACGCCTCGCCCGAGCCCAGCCTTGGGCAAGGGCAGCCGACCCCGGAGGATCTACGTCTCGCCCGAGGACCCCCTCCAGCAACGGACACACCTTCGGCTCGCCCGAGGCCCAGTCTTCACCAAGAAGCAACCTTGACCACATCGCCACGCCAACCGACCAATCGCAGGGGCATTTAATGCAAAGGTGGCCTGACACCTTTATCCTGACGCACGCCCTCCAGTCGACAGAGTCGAAGTGACCGCAGTCACTTCGCCGCTCCACTGACCGGTCTGACAAGAGGACAGCGCCGCCTGCGCCGCTCCGGCTGCTGAGCCACTCGACAGATTAAGGCTGACAGCAGCCAAGTCTGGCCTTAGGCGTCATAGGAAACTCTGCCTCGCTCGACCCCAGGGCTCGAACTCGGGCTCAGCCCCGGAAGACGACGAACTCCGCTTCGCCCGACCCCAAGGCTCGAACTCGGGCTCAGCCCCGGAAGACGACGAACTCCGCTCCGCCCGACCCCAGGGCTCGGACTCGGGCTCAGCCCCGGAAGACGACGAACTCCACTTCGCCCGACCCCAGGGCTCGGACTCGGGCTCAGCCCCGAAGGACGACGAAGTCCGCCTCGCCCGACCCTAGGGCTCGGACTCAGCCCTGGCCTCAGCCGACGGTCTCCGCCTCGTCCGACCCGGGGGCTCGGACTCGACCTCGACCTTGAAAGACACACTCGACCTCGACCTCGGAGGAGCCTCCACCTCACCCAACCTAGGGCACGGACCGACAACGTCAACAGGAAGTGCCATCATTACCCTACCCCTAGCTGACTCAGGCTACGGGGAACAAGACCGGCGTCCCATCTGGCTCGCTCTACTATACAAGTAATGATGGCGCCCCGCATGCCCTGTGACGATGGCGGCTCTCAGCCCCCTTATGGAAGCAAGAGGACGTCAGCAAGGACTCAACAGCCCCGACAGCTGTCCTTCTGCCAGGCTCTAGCGCTCCTCCGACGGCCACGACATCACGTGAACTGGGTGCCAAAACCTCTACGGCTGCCACGATGGCATGTACTTAGGGCGCTAGCTCTCCTCCGCTAGACACGTTAGCACTCTGCTACACCCCCATTGTACACCTGGATCCTCTCCTTACGCCTATAAAAGGGAGGACCAGGGCCCTCTTACAGAGGGTTGGTCGCGCGAGGAAGGAAGGGACGGCGCTCGCGCAAGGCTGCTCGCTCCCTCCCGCGTGGACGCTTGTAACCCCCTACTGCAAGCGCACCCGACCTGGGCGCGGGGCTAACACGAAGGCCACGGGTTCCACCTCCCACGCCTGTCTCCCTCCGGCTACTCTCTCCCCCCTTCGCGTTCTGCCTCGCGCCGACCCATCTGGGCTGGGGCACGCGGCGACGATTTACTCGTTGGTCCAGGGACCCCCCGGGTTTCGAAACACCGATAGTTGGCGCGCCAGGTAAGGGCCTGCTGCGTGTTGACGAACAGCTTCCCGTCAAGCTCCAGATGGGCAGTCTCCAGCAAACTCTCCAACTCGGGACAGTGCTCCGTTTCAGGAGTCTTGAGTTCATGTCCCTCGACGGCAGCTACGACATGATACTCCTTCCCCCGCCGCGCGACAGCGACAATGGCGGTCGACAACCCGCCCGCCGGCGGGGAAATCGACGACGCCTTCCCCACGTGGTGGAAGGACGACATTCGGGCTTGTCCCGTCCCCTCCCCCGCCGACGAAGGAGGAGGCGGGGCAACCAAGGCCAAGCAGGAGGCGGCACCTCGTTGGCTGTCGAGCGAGTCGACGGCGTCGGGGCCCCAACGGAGAGCGCGTCGGGCATCGGCCTCGCGTCTGAGACGAAGACGAGCGTTGTCTCCCCGCAACACACCAACCTCAAGCAAACGGACGACGCCAGCACGCTCGCGAAGGACTTGCTGGACGTCACCCTCGTACCTGAGACGACGGTGCAGTCAGTCCCTGACGTGACTTCGTCACCGCCCGTCGACCAAAAGGTACCGACCGATTCCCATCTCGCGCCTTTTGGATTCGGCCTCGACCCGCCAAGCAACTCCGCTTCGGTGGACATTCTCATAGAGGCGAGTCCAAACCCTCCGGGGTATCGTGTGCGGTCACCCTGGGACCGGCTGACGGCCGTCTCGACCTACGGGCCCTCGGGGTCCGAGGAAGATGGCGAGCCCGACCTCGGTTGGGATTTCTCCGGACTTGGTAACCCCAGTGCCGTGCGGGACTTCATGATCGCATGCGACTACTGCCTTTCCGACTGTTCCGACGGTAGCCGCAGCCTCGACGACGAGGACTGCGGCCCAAGTCGCGAATGTTTCCACGTCGATCTAGGGGGTACCGGTGAAGGCAACCATCTTGGTATACCGGAGAACGGTGATCCCCCTAGGCCCGTGCCTCGCGTTGACATCCTTCGGGAGCTAGCTGTGGTCCCCGTCCCGGCGGGGGGTCATGACCCACAGCTCGAGCAAATCCGCGAGATGCAGGCCAGGCTCGACGAGGGAGCAGGAACGCTTGAGCCGATCCGCCGGGACATCGGGCAGGAATGGGCGGGCCAACCTCCGGCCGGAGAAGCGCGTCATCTCCCCCAGGGCATCCAGCACCGCATCGCCGACGACGTCAGGGTAAGGCCGCCACCGGTTTCCAGTGGAGTCGGCCAAAACCTGGCCGCAGCGGCAATACTTCTCCGCGCGATGCCAGAGCCATCAACCACCGAGGGGCGGCGTATCCAGGGAGAGCTCAAGAATCTCCTGGAGAACGCCGCGGTCCGATGGGCCGAAAGCTCCGCCTCCTGAAGGCAGGGGTACCCCTCGGAACATCGCGCTGCCACTTCCCGATTCATGTGGGAAGCCTCGGTCCACACCGGGCGCACGCGCAACACAGTGCCTGCGGCCCCGGGTCGCCTCGGCAACGAGCACCATCACCATAGCCGTCTGGTCCACCTCGACGAGAGGGTGCGCCGAGGCTACCACCCTAGGCGTTGGGGACGCTACGACAGCAGGGAGGATCGGAGTCCTTCGCCCGGACCACCCGGTCCGTAGGCTTTCAGCCGCGCCATACGACGGGCGCCATTCCCGACCCGGTTCCGAACCCCGACTACTATCACAAAGTACTCGGGGGAGACGAGACCGGAACTGTGGCTCGCGGACTATCGGCTGGCCTGCCAACTGGGTGGAACGGACGATTATAATCTCATTGTCGGCGTTCCGAGAGCGGGGGGTCCCCGAGCCGACGAGTGAGTGTGCCGCGTGCCCTAGCCCAGATGGGTCGAGCGCGTGGGCGAGCGCGAAGGGGGGAGAGAGAGCGAGAGCGAGGTGGCCGGAGCCGGGTCGTGAGGGAGTCGGAGGTTCCCGCGGCCTTCGTGTTCGTCCCGCGCCCAGGTCGGGTGCGCTTGCAGTAGGGGGTTACAAGCGTCCGCGCGGGTGAGGGGAGCGAGCGGCCCCGAGAGAGCGCCTGCCCCTGCCCTCGTTCCCGCGAGGCCAACCTTCTCTAAGAAGGCCCTGGTCCTTCCTTTTATAGGCGTAAGGAGAGGATCCAGGTGTACAAATGGGGGTGTAGCAAGGTGCTACGTGTCTAGCGGGGGAGAGCTAGTACCCTAAGTACATGCCAAGGTGGCAGCCGGAGAGATCTTGGCACCCGGCTAGTGTGGCGTCGTGGCTGTCGGAGAAGCAATGGAGCTTGACGGAGGGACAGCTGTCGGAGTGGTTGGGCCCTTGCTGACGTCCCCCTGCTTTCGTAAGGGAGCTGGGAGCCGCCGTCGTCATGGGTCCAGCGGGGCGCCATCATTGCCTATCTGGCGGAGCTAGCCAGATGGGACGTCGGTCCTGTTCTCTGCGGCCCGAGTCGTCTCGGGGTAGGGTGATGATGGCGCTTCCTGTCGACGTGGCGGACTCGTGCCCTAGGTCGGGCGACGTGGGGGCTCCTCCGAGGCCAAGGTCGAGTTTGTCCTGCATGGCCGAGGCCGAACCTGAGCTCCTGGGTCGGGCGAGGCGGAGGTCGTTCGGCAGAGGTCGGGGTGGAGTCCGAGCCCTGGGTCGGGCGAAGCGGGGTTCATCGTCTTCCGGGGCCTTAGCCCGAGTCCGAGCCCTGGGTTGGGCGGAGCGGAGTTCGCCGTCTTCCGGGGCCTTAGCCCGAGTCCGAGCCCTGGTTCGGGCGGAGCGGAGTTCGCCGTCTTCCGGGGCCTTAGCCCGAGTCCGAGCCCTGGGTCGGGCGGAGCGGAGTTTCCTCTGGCGCTTTTGGCCAAGCCTGGCTGCCCGTCAGTCTTACTCTTTGCGTTAAAGGCCCCAGTGACTTGGTCGGTCGGCGCGGTGATTTAGTCAGGGTTACTTCTTATCGAAGGCAAGGCCTCGGGCGAGCCGGAGATGCGTCTGCCGTGAAAGAGGAGGCCTCGGGCGAGACGGAAACATCTTAGGGTCGGCTGCCCTTGCCCGAGGCTAGGCTCGGGCGTGGCGTAATCGAGTCGCTCATATGGACTGATCCCTGACTTAATCAAACCCATCAGGCCTCTGCAGCTTTATGCTGATGGGGGTTACCAGCTGAGAATTAGGCGTCTTGAGGGTACCCCTAATTATGGTCCCCGACAGTAGCCCCCGAGCCTCGAAGGGAGTGTTAACACTCGCTTGGAGGCTTTTGTCGCACTTTTTTGCAAGGGGACCAGCCTTTCTCGGTTGTACTTTGTTCCGGTGGGTGCGCGCGAGCGCACCCGCCGGGTGTAGCCCCCGAGGCCTCGGAGGAGTGGTTTCACTCCTTCGAGGTCTTAATGCCTTGCGTAATGCTTCGGCTGGTCTGGCGGTTCCCTCATGCGAACAGGCCGTAGCCCAGGTGCTCTGTCGGGGCCCAAGTTCTCGGGCTGGTATGTTGACGCTGTCAACGGTTCGGCCGGAGCCGGGTTTGCGAGAGCAGCCCCCGAGCCTCCGCACAGAGCGAGAGGACGATCAGGGACAGATTCGGCTTTTTTACATATGCCCCTACGTCGCCTTTCCGCAAGGAGGAGGGGGGGAGTGCGCCATGTTACCCTCGATGGGCATCGAACATGGTGTCTCCGGTGAGCTGCAATCGGGTAATCCGAGTGGACGTCCGTGCCCCATTCGTTGGGGGTCGGCTAGGGGCCCGGAGGCACGCCCAAAAGTACCTGCGGGTGATCTGCCGGACCCGGTCCCCTGGCGACGGGGTCCGAGGGCTCGTTGCCTCCCTCCGATGGTATTCCGTTACAGAGTCGTTCCCGCTGGTCTCGGAAATGTCCTAGGGTACCTCGGGAGCGCAGCCCGAGCCTTGGTTATGTATCGAACGTACCCCTGGTCATCCCTCGCTCGGTGTCTGAGGCGACTGTGAACCCTTCGGGGGGCCAGCCTTCGAACCCCTGATCAGTAATGGGCGCGGAGCCCGAGTAGCCTGAGGCGGTCGTGGAACCTTTCGGGGGGCCGACATTCGAACCTATGACCAGTAGTGGGTGTCAGGCCCACGCAATCTGAGGCGGCTGTTGAACCCTTCGGGGGGCCAGCCTTCGAACCCCTGATCAGTAAGGAGGCTCGGAGCCTAGTTCCTTCATGGGGAAGGATCCCTTTGGGGGTATCCCCCTTCCCGGTCCCTGTTGCAAGAGATAGAGAAAGGGGAAAAAGGGAAAAAGGATACGAAATTGAACGATGTGGCGTACCTTTTTTGGTGTGGTCGTTTTGGTGAAGGCGAAACGTCGCCAGCTGCTCCCGCCAGTAGCGCTGCCCGTCGAGCCGCGGAGTTAATGCGCCGGGGCGAGTAGTTGGCGAGGCTGCCGTTGCGCGTGCGCGAGCCGTTCGAGGAACGGGTCACGGGCGTGTCGTCTTCACACCGTGAGAGAGGGGGTTCTCTTGCCGCCTCCGGATGGGACGTGAGCCTGGCTGATGGCGTGATCGCTGCTCTTGCGCGCCTGCCACTGTCATTACTGCCGGCCCACTTTTGACCGCGTTTGACCGCTGCGTCAGGCTGGCGCAGCTGGGCCGCGCGTTGGGCCGCCTCGGGTCGCGGTATTGGTTCCGCAACCAAGGAGGTGTGGTGGTGGCGCAAGTGGCATAGTGGCTTACATGCAGCATCCGGCGCGCCGGTTGCGCGACGCGTGGGCTTGAGCCTCCGCGCTGGCCTGTCAGGAGTCGGAGAGGCGCGTCCACTTGGCGCGGCTGCATGCCGCCCGCATGGCTGCCCACCCCCTTCGCCCGTTGGTCTGGGCAAAAGTGGAGGGTCGCTTGTAACTGCTGGGTGGTTGCGCGCGCGCCGCGCGCGGCGGTTCGGCTTCTTCTGCTCGGAGCCGGTCTGCATGACAGGTGGGCCCCAGCCCCCGCGCCGCAGGGGAGGGCTTTGGAGGCGTGTTGGAGAAGACTCAGCCCGTGACGGTTGGGGGCGCAAGCAGGGAGAGTTGCCTTTAAAAGGAGGGCGACCCCTTTCGTAAGGCGACCATGTCTTCTTCCTCCCTTATGCATCGTGTCTTTCCGCCTTTCAAGCCCCCGGATGGGGGAAACCGCCGTCTCCGTGCCTCATCGTCGGGGGACACCACTCCGTGGGAGCGGGTACCTTTCAGCCATCGTTCGGCTTCAAGGATTTTCATCATGCAGCCCGGCTGCACCCCTCCACCGGGGGTCACCCAAGAGGGCGACCTCCGGCTTGATGGTGGGGGAAAGCGAGCCGGGCTGCGGCCTCTGCCCCTCCCTCAGCCTCAAGGATTTTCATCACCAGGCCAAGAGGGAGGACGAGGCGGGTCAGGGGGCTGTCTCCGTGTGGGTCGGTTGCCCTCTTCTTCCCCGTGCGTCTGGGGGAGAACGGCATCCTCCAGCTTCACGGAGACTTCCTCCAGCCATGTCGGAGGAGGCGGGTCGTCGTCGCACGGCCAGGGCGCCACGCCGCGTCCTCCGTCCGGACGACGATTGCGCCGTGCACCG
Source organism: Zea luxurians (assembly GCA_029449295.1). Classification (NCBI taxonomy): domain Eukaryota; kingdom Viridiplantae; phylum Streptophyta; class Magnoliopsida; order Poales; family Poaceae; genus Zea; species Zea luxurians. The sequence continues at coordinate 93,398,033 of JAOPSE010000006.1, forward strand.
CGAGGGCAGTGCCCACGCCCTGGACGGCCCTGGCATGGGCGAAGACCTGCCGGCGCGTTCCGAGGCGTCGGCGGATGGAGGTGGCTTCTCTACCGATGAGATTGCCAACTCCGTCAATAGCCCTGGGTCTCCATCTCCTGGCCTGAATGGCTGGCTCTCGTCCTCGGGGGGTGAGAGTTTTTCCGCCGCCCCGCAGGCCCGCCCCTATCGAGTGGGGTTGTTCGTACCTGCGGGGGGGGGAACCGGAGTTCCATTTGTAATGGCACTTCGAGTGCCGGGTTTTTTGTTCATTTCGGCTTTTGGGGCCTGAACATGTATGTAACTATGGCACGGAGCCGTGTTTTTTCCTCATTTCCGAGCACTAAGACTCGTCTGCTGATTGTCTGAACCGCTTCACTAAGCATGAGTCGCCCCGTGTCAAGGTGACGAGTGAGGTATCCGTATCCCGGAGGCGTAGGAGTCCCTCGGCTCGGTCGGCCCTGTTGTCCGAGGCTCCTCTAGCTTAGTTCAAGAGACCCCTCGGCCGGTCTTCGACGAGCCGAGGCCGGGGGTAGCGATATCAGCGTGAGCAGAGGCAGAGTTGGCTCGGAAATGGAACCTGGTTGGCCGGAGCCTAGCCGGGTTGTCCGTTGGCAGGATCGACACCGGAGTCGGTCAGCCGAGGCTTTGGACCGGGCTCGTGCCCTCGGAAGGTGGTTGGCCGAGGCCCCGGAGGTGGCTGGCCGAGCCGCCTGCTCGGGCCGGATTCCCGGAGAAGTCCCTGACAACGATCGCCCGGGCGTGGTGATGACGCCGTCCTTTGGAGCGGAGGCCCTCGGACCGCGTCGCCGTCCGAGGCTAGTTCGGGCCTTGCCGAAGGTGCTGTCGATGCCGAGGGTGTCGCCGCCCCCTCCCAGCGCCAAGACCTGAGCCTGCAGGATCAGCCTGTCTTGCAGCGTGTGCTTTGTGCGGCCGTCAAGGCCAGAACACACACCCTTGCTGTGTTGTAAAGCTGCGTCCCTTTTCCTCTTGTTCCAAGCATCTGGACTTTTTGTCGGTAACAGGGATGTTTGTGCGAGCGAAAGTTGCTTCTCGCGGAAGGTGAGGAGTGAGGTATCCGTATCCCGGAGGCGTGGGAGTCCCTCGGCTCGGTCGGCCTTTCCGCTTACGCGCACTTTTACTCGTCCATGAGGCCCTATCACCGACTTAGTCGAGAAAACTCGAAGAATCGCTTCGACAGAAGAGCTTCCGAACGTAGAGACTTGTTCGATCCGCGGAGTCACCTTATCCGAGCGCGAGTTACTTATCATAGAAGGTGATGAGTGAGGTATCCGTATCTCGGAGGCGTAGGAGTCCCTCGGCTCAGTCAGCCTTGGCTGCTTACGTGTACCCTGTCGTTTCCATGACCCACTTTTCGAAGTAGTCAAAAAGCACGAAAGATATTCTGATAAAAGAGATTTTCTGTTCGAGGAAAATTTTGACGCAGAGGGGGTTTCCCCCCTTTTAGCCCCCGAGGGAGGGTCGGGCTTTGCCGAGGCGAGGCCGACCCTTCCTTGTTGACTAAACTTTGCGTGGGTGCGAGGTATATGAACAATTTGGAAACATCTCAAGGGTAGAAGCGACGTAGCTGTTGGATGTTCCAAGCGTTGCCGTAGACCTCGCCTTGACTGTTGGCCAGCTTGTACGTTCCGGGCTTCAGAACTTTGGCGATGACGAATGGCCCCTCCCAGGGGGGCGTGAGCTTGTGCCTCCCTCGGGTGTCTTGCCGCAGCCGAAGCACCAGATCGCCCACCTGGAGGTCTCGGGGTCGGACCCCTCGGGCGTGGTAGCGTCGCAGGGACTGCTGATATCGCGCCGAGTGTAGTAAGGCCCTGTCCCGAGCCTCATCCAGCTGGTCCAGCGAGTCTTCTCGGCTAGCTTGGTTGCTTTCTTCGTTGTAGGCCCTCGTCCTCGGGGAGCCGTATTCCAGGTCAGTGGGCAGGACGGCCTCGGCCCCGTAGACCAGGAAGAACGGCGTGAAACCTGTGGCTCGGCTTGGCGTCGTCCTTAGGCTCCAGACCACCGAGGGGAGTTCCTTCATCCATCGCTTGCCGAACTTGTTGAGATCATTGTAAATCTGGGGCTTGAGCCCTTGTAGAATCATGCCGTTGGCACGTTCCACTTGCCCATTCGACATGGGATGAGCTACGGCGGCCCAGTCTACCCGGATGTTGTGATCCTCGCAAAAATCCAAGAATTTTTTGCCGGTGAACTGGGTGCCGTTGTCGATGATGATGGAGTTCGGGACCCCGAAGCGATGGATGATGTTGGTGAAGAACGCCACCGCCTGCTCGGATCTGATGCTGTTCAGGGGTCGGACCTCGATCCACTTGGAGAATTTATCGACGGCGACCAGCAGGTGCGTGTAGCCCCCGGGCGCCTTCTGCAGAGGGCCGACGAGGTCCAGACCCCACACAGCGAAGGGCCAGGTGATGGGTATTGTCTGCAGAGCCTGAGCGGGCAGGTGGGTCTGCTTCGCATAGAATTGGCACCCTTCGCAGGCGCGGACAATTCTAGTGGCGTCAGCCACCGCCGTCGACCAGTAGAAGCCTTGGCGGAAAGCGTTCCCGACGAGGGTTCGAGGTGCTGCATGATGGCCGCAAGCCCCCGAGTGTATTTCCTGCAGGAGTTCCTGACCCTCGGCGATGGAGATGCATCGCTGGAGGATGCCCGAGGGGCTACGGTGGTAGAGCTCCTTCTCATCGCCCAGCAAGACGAACGACTTGGCGCGTCGCGCTACCCGCCGAGCCTCGGCTCGGCCGAGGGGCAGCTCTCCTTGGCGGAGATATTGCAGGTACGGGGTCTGCCAATCTTGATCTGGCATGACCCCGCTCTGCTCCTCCTCGATGTGCAGTGCTTCGCCCTCGGGGGCCGAGGGTTCCTCAGGTTGAACCGAGGATGGCTCGGGCTGGGCCGAGGGCACCTCAGGCTCGGGCGTGCCGCCTATCTTGACGGAGGGTTGGTGCAGATCCCGGGAGAAGACGTCCGGGGGAACCGTCGTTCGCCCCGAGGCTATCTTCGCCAGCTCGTCCGCAGTCTCGTTGTAGCGTCGGGCGATGTGGTTAAGCTCGAGCCCGTAGAACTTGTCTTCCAGGCATCGAACCTCATCACAGTAGGCCTCCATCTTCGGGTCGCGGCAGTGGGAGTTCTTCATGACTTGGTCGATGACGAGCTGCGAGTCGCCGCGTGCATCGAGGCGTCGGACCCCTAGCTCGATGGCGATTCGCAATCCGTTGATCAGAGCCTCGTACTCAGCCACATTGTTGGACGTCGGGAAATGGAGGCGGAGCACGTAGCGCAGGTGTTTCCCGAGGGGTGAGACGAAGAGCAGGCCCGTGCCGGCTCCCGTCTTCATCAGCGACCCGTCGAAAAACATGGTCCAGAGCTCCGGTTGGATCGGAGCCGTCGGCAACTGGGTGTCGACCCATTCGGCTACAAAGTCCGCCAGCACCTGGGACTTGATGGCCTTCCGAGGGGCGATCGAGATTGTCTCGCCCATGATTTCCACCGCCCACTTTGCGATCCGTCCCGAGGCTTCTCGGCACTGGATGATCTCCCCCAAGGGGAAGGATGACACTACAGTCACCGGATGAGACTCGAAGTAATGTCGCAGCTTTCGCCTCGTCAGGATCACTGCATACAGCAGCTTCTGGACTTGTGGGTAGCGGATCTTGGTCTCGGACAGCACCTCGCTGACGAAGTAAACTGGCCTCTGAATGGGCAAGGCATGCCCCTCTTCCTGCCTTTCGACCACGATCGCGGCGCTGACCACCTGAGTGGTAGCGGCGACGTAGACCAAGAGGGCTTCTCCATCAGCTGGGGGTACCAAGACGGGCGCCTGGGTGAGGAGCGCCTTCAGGTTCCCGAGGGCTTCCTCGGCCTCGGGAGTCCAAGTGAAGCACTCGGCCTTCCTTAAGAGACGTACAGGGGCAGGCCTCTTTCGCCGAGGCGCGAGATGAAACGGCTCAAGGCCGCGAGGCATCCCATGACCCTCTGTACGCCTTTTAAGTCCTTGATGGGCCCCATGTTTGTGATGGCTGCGATCTTCTCCGGGTTGGCTTCGATGCCCCGCTCGGAGACGATGAATCCCAAAAGCATGCCTCGGGGCACCCCGAAGACGCACTTCTCGGGATTGAGCTTGACGCCCTTCGCCTTGAGACACCGGAATGTCAGTTCGAGGTCGGAGAGAAGGTCGGAGGCTTTCCTCGTCTTGACTACGATGTCATCGACGTAGGCCTCGACCGTGCGACCGATGTGTTCGCCGAACACATGGTTCATGCACCGCTGGTACGTTGCACCCGCGTTCCTCAAACCGAACGGCATGGTGACATAACAGTACATGCCGAAGGGCGTGATGAAAGAAGTCGCGAGCTGGTCGGACTCTTTCATCTTGATTTGATGATACCCTGAGTAGGCATCGAGGAAAGACAGGGTTTCGCACCCTGCAGTGGAGTCCACGATTTGATCGATGCGAGGTAGAGGGTAGGGGACCTTCGGACATGCTTTGTTGAGGTCAGTGTAGTCTACGCACATCCGCCATTTCCCCCCTTTCTTCCTCACAAGTACAGGGTTGGCAAGCCATTCGGGATGGAATACCTCTTTGACAAACCCTGCTACCATCAGCTTGTGGATCTCCTCGCCTATCACCCTGCGCCTTTCCTCGTCGAATCGGCGCAGAGGCTGTCTGACCGGTCGGGCTCCGGCCCGAATATCCAGCGAGTGCTCGGCGACATCCCTCGGTATGCCGGGCATGTCCGAGGGACTCCACGCAAAGACGTCGGCGTTTGCGCGGAGAAAGTCGACGAGCACTGCTTCCTATTTGGGGTCGAGCCCGGATCCGATCCGAATCTGCTTGGAGGTGTCGCCACTGGGGTCGAGAGGGACGGCCTTAACCGTCTCCGCTGGCTCGAAGTTGCCGGCATGTCGCTTCACGTCTGGCACCTCTCGGGAGAGGCTTTCCAGGTCGGCAATGAGGGCCTCGGACTCGGCGAGGGCCTCGGCGTACTCCACGCACTCCACATCGCATTCGAATGCGTGTTTGTACGTGGGGCCGACAGTGATGACCCCGTTGGGGCCTGACATCTTGAGCTTCAGGTAGGTGTAGTTGGGGATGGCCATGAACTTCGCGTAGCATGGCCTTCCCAACACTGCGTGGTAGGTCCCTCGGAACCCGACCACCTCGAACGTCAAAGTCTCCCTTCGGAAGTTGGAGGGTTTTCCGAAGCAGACAGGAAGGTCGAGCTGTCCGAGGGGCTGGACGCGCTTCCCGGGAATGATCCCGTGGAAGGGCGCAGCGCCTGCTCGGACGGATGACAGATCGACGCGCAGGAGCCTGAGGGTCTCAGCGTAGATGATGTTGAGGCAGCTGCCCCCATCCATCAGGACCTTGGTGAGCCTGACGTCGCCGATGACGGGATCGACGACGAGCGGGTACTTCCCTGGGCTCGGCACGTGGTCGGGGTGGTCATCCTGGTCGAAGGTGATGGGCTTGTCGGACCAGTCTAGGTAGACTGGCGCCGCCACCTTCACCGAGCAGACCTCCCGACGCTCCTGCTTACGATGCCGAGCCGAGGCATTCGCCGCATGCCCTCCGTAGATCATGAAGCAGTCGCGGACCTCGGGGAACTCTCCTGCCTAGTGATCTTCCTTTTTGCCGTCGTCGCGGGCCCTGTCACCCTCTGCGGGTGGCCCGGCCCGGTGGAAGTGGCGCCGAAGCATGACGCACTCCTCGAGGGTGTGCTTGACGGGCCCCTGATGGTAGGGGCACGTCTCCTTGAGTGCCTTGTCGAAGAGGTTGGCGCCTCCGGGGGGCTTCCGAGGGTTCTTGTACTCGGCGGCGGCGACAAGGTCCGTGCTGGCGGCGTCGCGTTTCGCTTGCGACTTCCTCCTGCCTTTCTTCTTGGCGCCGAGCGGAGTAGACGCCTCGGGAGCATCTTCCGACGGGCGGCCCTGGGGCTGCTTGTCCTTTCGGAAGATGGTCTCGACCGCCTCCTGACCAGAGGCGAACTTGGTGGCGATGTCCATCAGCTCGCTCGCCCTGGTGGGGGTCTTGCGACCCAACTTGCTCACCAGGTCACTGCAGGTGGTGCCGGCAAGGAACGCGCCGATGACATCGGAGTCGGTGATGTTGGGCAGCTCGGTGCGCTGCTTCGAGAATCGCCGGATGTAGTCCCGAAGGGACTCTCCCGGCTGCTGCCGGCAGCTTCGGAGGTCCCAGGAATTCCCGGGGCGCACATACGTGCCCTGGAAGTTGCCGGCGAAAGCCTGGACCAGATCCTCCCAGTTGGAAATCTGCCCCGGAGGCAGGTGCTCCAACCAAGCGCGAGCGGTGTCGGAGAGGAACAGGGGGAGGCTGCGGATGATGAGGTTGTCATCGTCCGTCCCACCCAGCTGACAGGCCAGGCGGTAATCCGCAAGCCACAATTCCGGTCTCGTTTCCCCCGAGTACTTTGTGATAGTAGTCGGGGGTCGGAATCGGGGCGGAAACGGTGCCCGCCGAATGGCCCGGCTAAAGACCTGCGGACCGGGTGGTTCGGGCGAGGGACTCCGATCCTCCCCGCTGTCGTAGCGTCCCCCACGCCTGGGGTGATAACCTCGGCGCACCCTTTCGTCGAGGCGGGCCCGACGGTCGCGGTGAGGGTGCTCGTCACCGAGGTGGCCCGGGGCCGCAGGCGCGGTATTGCGCGTGCGCCCGGTGTAGACCGAGGCTTCCCGCGTGAGTCGGGAAGTCGCGGCACGAGGTTCCGAGGGGTACCCCTGCCTTCGGGAGGCAGAGCTCTTGGCCCGCCGGGCCGCAGCGCCTTCCAGGAGATGCTTGAGCTCTCCCTGGATTCGCCGACCCTCGGTGGTTGATGACTCTGGCATCGCGCGGAGGAGCATTGCTGCGGTGGCCAGGTCCTGACCGGTTCCGCCGGATGCGGGTGGCGGTCTGTCCCTGGCATCGTTGGCGATGCGGTGCTGGAGATCTTGGGGCAGGTGACGTATTTCTCCGGCCGGGGGCTGGCTCGCCCATACCTGCTCGACGTTCCGGCGGATTGCCTCGAGCGCTCCTGCTCCCTCATCGAGCCCGGCCTGCGCCCCGCGGACTTGCTCGAGCTGTGGGTCGTGTCCCCCCGCCGGAACGGGGACCACAGCTAGCTCCCGCGGGATGTCGGCGCGAGGCGCTGGCCTAGGGGGATCACCATCCTCCGGCATGCCGAGACAGCTGCCTCCGGAGGGATCCCCTAGCTCGACGTGGAAACATTCGCGGCTCGGGCCGCAGTCCTTGTCGTCAAGGCTGCGGCTGCCGTCGGAACAGTCGGAGAGGCAGTAGTTGCATGCGGTCATAAAGTCCCGCATGGCACTGGGGTTGCCAGATCCAGAGAAATCCCAGCAGATGCTGGGGTCGTCATCTTCCTCGGACCCAGAGGGTCCGTAGGTCGAGACACCCGTCAATCGGTCCCAAGGCGACCGCACACGAAACCCCAGAGAGGTTGCACTCGCCTCAACGTGAGCGCTCGCCAAAGCGAGGCCGCCAGGCGGGTTGAGGCCAAGTCGAAATGACGAAGGATGGGAATCAGCCCGTACCTTTTGGTCGACGAGGATCGACGAAGTCGCATCGGGGGCTGATCGTGCTGTCGTCCTGGGTGCGAGGGCGACGTCCTGCAGGCCCTCCGTGAGCGTGCTGGCGTCGTCCACTTGCTCGGGATCGGCGTGTCGCGGGGGGACGGCGCTCGCCTTCGCCTCAAACGCGTGGGTGATGCCCGACGCGTCCTCCGTTGGGGCGCTGGGGATGTCGATTTGCTCGACAGTCGACTGAGCGCAGCCTCCCGCTCGGCCTTGGTTGCCCCGCCTCCTCCTCCGATGGCGAGGGAGAGGATGGGGTGAGCTCGAAAGTTGTCCTTCCCCCACGCGGGAAAGACGTCGTCGATTCCGCCGCCGGCGGGCGGGCTGTCCGCCACCGTTGTCGCTGTCGCGCGGCGGTGGAAGGAGTATCATGTCGTAGCTGCCGTCGAAAGACATGAACTCGAGACTCCCGAAACGGAGCACCGTCCCGGGTTGAAGAGGTCGTTGGAGACTGCCCATCTGGAGCTTGACGGGAAACTACTCGTCAACACGCAGCAGGCCCCTACCTGGCGCGCCAACTGTCGGCGTTCCGAGACCGGGGGGTCCCCGAGCCGACGAGTGAGTGTGCCGCGTGCCCCAGCCCAGATGGGTCGAGCGCGTGGGCGAGCGCGAAGGGGGGAGAGAGAGCGAGAGCGAGGTGGCCGGAGCCGGGTCGTGAGGGAGTCGGAGGTTCCCGCGGCCTTCGTGTTCGTCCCGCGCCCAGGTCGGGTGCGCTTGCAGTAGGGGGTTACAAGCGTCCGCGCGGGTGAGGGGAGCGAGCGGCCCCGAGAGAGCGCCTGCCCCTGCCCTCGTTCCCGCGAGGCCAACCTTCTCTAAGAAGGCCCTGGTCCTTCCTTTTATAGGCGTAAGGAGAGGATCCAGGTGTACAAATGGGGGTGTAGCAAGGTGCTACGTGTCTAGCGGGGGAGAGCTAGTACCCTAAGTACATGCCAAGGTGGCAGCCGGAGAGATCTTGGCACCCGGCTAGTGTGGCGTCGTGGCTGTCGGAGAAGCAATGGAGCTTGACGGAGGGACAGCTGTCGGAGTGGTTGGGCCCTTGCTGACGTCCCCCTGCTTTCGTAAGGGAGCTGGGAGCCGTCGTCGTCATGGGTCCAGCGGGGCGCCATCATTGCCTATCTGGCGGAGCTAGCCAGATGGGACGTCGGTCCTGTTCTCTGCGGCTCGAGTCGTCTCGGGGTAGGGTGATGATGGCGCTTCCTGTCGACGTGGCGGACTCGTGCCCTAGGTCGGGCGACGTGGGGGCTCCTCCGAGGCCGAGGTCGAGTTTGTCCTGCATGGCCGAGGCCGAACCTGAGCTCCTGGGTCGGGCGAGGCGGAGGTCGTTCGGCAGAGGTCGGGGTGGAGTCCGAGCCCTGGGTCGGGCGAAGCGGGGTTCATCGTCTTCCGGGGCCTTAGCCCGAGTCCGAGCCCTGGGTCGGGCGGAGCGGAGTTCGCCATCTTCCGGGGCCTTAGCCCGAGTCCGAGCCCTGGTTCGGGCGGAGCGGAGTTCGCCGTCTTCCGGGGCCTTAGCCCGAGTCCGAGCCCTGGGTCGGGCGGAGCGGAGTTTCCTCTGGCGCTTTTGGCCAAGCCTGGCTGCCCGTCAGTCTTACTCTTTGCGTTAAAGGCCCCAGTGACTTGGTCGGTCGGCGCGGTGATTTAGTCAGGGTTACTTCTTATCAAAGGCAAGGCCTCGGGCGAGCCGGAGATGCGTCTGCCGTGAAAGAGGAGGCCTCGGGCGAGACGGAAACATCTTAGGGTCGGCTGCCCTTGCCCGAGGCTAGGCTCGGGCGTGGCGTAATCGAGTCGCTCGTATGGACTGATCCCTGACTTAATCAAACCCATCAGGCCTCTGCAGCTTTATGCTGATGGGGGTTACCAGCTGAGAATTAGGCGTCTTGAGGGTACCCAATTATGGTCCCCGACACTCATCATCCGCAACCTCCCCCTGTTCCTCTCCGACACCGCTCGAGCCTGGCTGGAGCACCTGCCTCCGGGGCAGATCTCCAACTGGGACGACCTGGTCCAAGCCTTCGCCAGCAACTTCTAAGGCACGTACGTGCGCCCTGGAAACTCCTGGGATCTCCGAAGCTGCCGCCAGCAGCCGGGAGAGTCTCTCCGGAACTACATCCAGCGATTCTCGAAGTAGCGCACCGAGCTGCCCAACGTCACCGATTCAGATGTCATCGGCGCGTTCCTCGCCGGCACCACCTGCCGCGACCTGGTGAGCAAGCTGGGTCACAAGACCCCCACCAGGGCGAGCGAGCTAATGGACATCGCCACCAAATTCGCCTCTGGCCAGGAGGCGGTTGAGGCCATCTTCCGGAAGGACAAGCAGCCCCAGGGCCGCTCACCGGAAGACGTTCCCAAGGTGTCAACTCAGCGCGGCACCAAGAAGAAGGGCAAGAAGAAGTTGCAAGCGAAACGCGACGCCGCCGACGCGGACCTTGTCACCGCCGCCGAGTACAAGAACCCTCGGAAACCTCCCCGAGGTGCCAACCTCTTCGACAAGATGCTCAAGGAGCCGTGCCCCTATCATCAGGGGCCCGTCAAGCACACCCTTGAGGAGTGTGCCATGCTTCAACGACACTTTCACAAGGCCGGGCCACCCGCGAAGGGTGGCAAGGCTCTCGACGATGCTAAGAAGGAAGCTCACAAGGCAGGAAGTTCCTCGAGGTCCGCGACTGCTTCATGATCTACGGTGGGCGAGTGGCAAACGCCTCGGCTCGGCACCGCAAGCAAGAGCGTCGGGAGGTCTACTCGGTAAAGGTGGCGGCGCCAGTCTACCTAGACTGGTCCGACAAGCCCATCACCTTCGACCAGGCCGACCATCCCGACCATGTGCCGAGCCCGGGGAAATACCTGCTCGTCGTCGACCCCATCATCGGCAACGTCAGGCTCACCAAGGTCCTCATGGACGGAGGCAACAGCCTCAACATCATCTACGCCGAGACCCTCGGGCTCCTGCGGATCGATCTGTCCTCGGTCCGGACGGGCGCTGCGCCTTTCCACGGGATCATCCCCGGGAAGCGCGTCCAACCCCTCGGACAACTCGATCTACCCGTCTGCTTCGGGACGCCCTCCAACTTTCGAAGGGAGACCCTCACGTTCGAAGTAGTCGGGTTTCGAGGAACCTACTACGTAGTGTTGGGGAGGCCATGCTACGCCAAGTTCATGGCCGTCCCCAACTACACCTACCTCAAGCTCAAGATGTCGGGCCCCAACGGGGTCATCACCGTCGGGCCCATGTACCGACACGCGTACGAATGCAACGTGGAGTGCATGGAGTACGCCGAGGCCCTCGCCGAGTCTGAGGCCCTGATCGCTGACCTAGAGAGCCTCTCTAGGGAGGCGCCAGACGTGAAGCGCCACGCCGGCAACTTCGAGCCAGCGGAGACGGGATGTTTTCGCGTGGAGTCCCTTGGACATGCCCAGCATACCAAGGGAAGTTGTCGAGCACTCGCTGGATATCCGAGCTGGAGCCCGACCCGTGAAGCAGCCTCTGCGCCGATTCGACGAAGAAAAGCGCAGAGCCATAGGCGAGGAGATCCACAAGCTAATGGCGGCAGGGTTCATCAAAGAGGTATTCCATCCCGAATGGCTTGCCAACCCTGTGCTTGTGAGAAAGAAAGGGGGGAAATGGCGGATGTGTGTAGACTACACTAGTCTAAACAAAGCATGTCCGAAAGTTCCCTACCCTCTGCCTCGCATCGATCAAATCATGGATTCCACTGTTGGGTGCGAGACCCTGTCTTTCCTCGATGCCTACTCAGGGTATCACCAGATCAGGATGAAAGAGTCCGACCAGCTCACGACTTCTTTCATCACACCCTTCGGCATGTACTACTATGTTACCATGCCGTTTGGTTTGAGGAATGCGGGTGCAACGTACCAGCGATGCATGAACCATGTGTTCGGCGAACACATCGGCCGAACGGTCGAGGCCTACGTCGATGACATCGTAGTCAAGACGAGGAAAGCCTCCAACCTCCTTTCTAACCTTGAAGTGACATTCCAATGTCTCAAGGCGAAAGGCGTGAAGCTCAATCCCGAAAAGTGTGTCTTCGGGGTCCCCCGAGGTATGCTCTTGGGGTTCATCGTCTCCGAGCGGGGCATCAAGGCCAACCCGGAGAAGATCGCAGCCATCACCAGCATGGGGCCCATCAAGGACTTGAAAGGCGTACAGAGGGTTATGGGATGCCTCGCGGCTCTGAGCCATTTCATCTCGCGCCTCGGCGAAAGAGGCCTGCCTCTGTACCGCCTCTTAAGGAAGGCCGAGTGCTTCGCTTGGACCCCTAAGGCCGAGGAAGCCCTCGGGAACCTGAAGGCGCTCCTCACGAACGCGCCCATCTTGGTGCCCCCCGCTGTCGAAGAAGCCCTCTTGATCTATGTCGCCGCGACCACTCAGGTGATTAGCGCCGCGATTGTGGTTGAGAGACGAGAAAAGGGTGCATTGCCCGTCCAGAGGCCAGTCTACTTCATCAGTGAGGTACTGTCCGAGACCAAGATCCGCTACCCACAAATCCAGAAGCTGCTGTACGCGGTGATCCTGACGCGGCAGAAGTTGCGACACTACTTCGAGTCTCATCCGATGACTGTGGTGTCATCCTTCCCCCTGGGAGAGATCATCCAGTCCCGAGAGGCCTCAGGTAGAATTGCAAAGTGGGCGGTGGAGATCATGGGCGAGACGATCTCGTTCGCCCCCCGGAAGGCCATCAAGTCCCAGGTCTTGGCGGACTTCGTGGCTGAATGGGTCGACACCCAGCTCCCGACAGCTTCGATCCAACCGGAGCTCTGGACCATGTTTTTCGATGGGTTGCTGATGAAGACGGGGGCCGGCGCGGGCCTGCTCTTCATCTCACCCCTCGGGAAGCACCTACGCTACGTGCTACGCCTCCACTTCTCGGCGTCCAACAACGTGGCTGAGTACGAGGCTCTGGTAAACGGGTTGCGAATCGCCATCGAGCTAGGAGTCCGATGCCTCGACACTCACGGTGGCTCGCAGCTCGTCATCGACCAAGTCATGAAGAACTCCTGCTGCCGCAACCCGAAGATGGAAGCCTACTGCGATGAGGTTCTGCGCCTGGAAGACAAGTTCTACGGGCTCGAGCTCAACCACATCGCCCGACGCTACAACGAGACTGCGGACGAGCTGGCTAAAATAGCCTCAGGGCGAACAATGGTTCCCCCGGACGTATTCTCCTGAGACCTGCATCAACCCTCCATCAAGACTGACGACACGCCCGAGCCCGAGAAGGCCTCGGCCCAGCCCGAGGCACCCTCGGCTCAGTCCGAGGTACCCTCGGCTCGGCCCGAGGTACCCTCGGCCCCCGAGGGTGAGGCACTGCGCGTCGAGGGGGAGCAGAGCGAGGTCACGCCTAATCAAAACTGGCAGACCTCGTACCTGCAATATCTCCACCAAGGAGAGCTACCCCTCAACCAAGCCGAAGCTCGGCGGTTGGCGCGGCGCGCCAAATCTTTCGTCTTGCTGGGAGATGGGAAGGAGCTCTACCACCGCAGCCCCTCGGGCATCCTCCAGCGATGCATTTCCATCGCCGAAGGTCAGGAGCTCTTACAAGAGATACACTCGGGGGCTTGCGGCCATCACGCAGCACCTCCAACCCTTGTTGGAAACGCCTTCCGACAAGGTTTCTTCTGGCCGACGGCGGTGGTCGACGCCACTAGAATTGTCTGCACCTGCGAAGGGTGTCAGTTCTACGCAAGGCAGACCCACCTACCCGCTCAGGCTCTACAGACCATACCCATCACCTGGCCGTTTGCTATGTGGGGTCTAGACCTAGTCGGCCCCTTGCAGAAGGCACCCGGGGGCTACACGCACCTGTTGGTTGCCATCGACAAATTCTCCAAGTGGATCGAGGTCCGACCCCTAAACAGCATCAGGTCCGAACAGGCGGTGGCGTTCTTCACCAACATCATCCATCGCTTTGGGGTCCCGAACTCCATCATCACCGACAACGGCACCCATTTCACCGGCAGAAAGTTCCTGGACTTCTGCAAGGATCACCACATCCGGGTGGACTGGGCCGCCGTGGCTCACCCCATGACGAATGGGCAGGTAGAACGTGCCAATGGCATGATTCTGCAAGGACTCAAGCCTCGGATCTACAACGACCTCAACAAGTTCGGCAAGCGATGGATGAAGGAGCTCCCCTCGGTGGTCTGGAGTCTGAGGACAACGCCGAGCCGAGCCATGGGCTTCACACCGTTCTTTCTAGTCTATGGGTCCGAGGCCATCTTGCCCACAGACTTAGAATACGGTTCCCCGAGGACGAGGGCCTACGCCGACCAAAGCAATCGAGCCAATCGAGAAGACTCACTGGACCAGCTGGAAGAGGCTCGGGATATGGCCTTACTACACTCGGCGCGGTACCAGCAGTCCCTGCGACGCTACCACGCCCGAGGGGTTCGGTCCCGAGACCTCCAAGTGGGCGACCTGGTGCTTCGGCTGCGACAAGACGCCCGAGGGCGGCACAAACTCACGCCTCCCTGGGAAGGGCCGTTCATCGTCGCCAAAATTCTGAAGCCCGGAACATACAAGCTGGCCAACAGTCAAGGCGAGGTCTACAACAACGCTTGGAACATCGAACAGCTACGTCGCTTCTACCCTTAAGATGCTTCCAAGTTATTCGTACACCCCGTTCACACACAAAGTCTGGTCGTCAAGGAAGGGTCAGCCTTGCCTCGGCAAAGCCCGACCCTCCCTCGGGGGCTAGAAGGGGGGAACCCCCTCTGCGTCGAAATTTTCCTCGAAAAAAGAAAAAAATCTTTTCTGCCGGAATGCCTTTCATGCTTTTCGACTACTTCGAAAGTGGATCCTGAAAACGATGGAGTACACGTAAGCAGCCAAGGCTGACCGAGCCGAGGGACTCCTACGCCTCCGGGATACGGATACCTCACTCGTCACCTTCTGCGATAAGTAACTCGCGCTCGGATAAGTGATTCCACGGACCGAACAAGTCTTCACGCTCGAAAGCTCCTCTGTCGAAACGGTTTTTCGGGCCTTCTCGACTGTGTCGGTGACAGAACCCTATGGACGAGTAAGAGTGCGCGTAAGCGGCAAGGTCGACCGAGCCGAGGGATTCCTACGCCTCCAGGATACGGATACCTCACTCATCACCTTCCGTGAAAAGCAACTCTCGCCCGCACAAACGATTCTGTTACCGACAAATAAGTCCGGATACTCGAAACAAGAGGAAAAGGGACACAGCTTCACAACACGACGACAGTGTGTTTGGGCCTCGGCGGCCGCAGAAAACATACACACGCTACAAGACAACCCGATCCTACAGGCTCGGACGTCGACAGTTGAAGGGGGCGGCAGCACCCTCGGCGTCAACTACACCTTCGGCGGGGTCTAACCTAGCCTCGGACGATGACGAGGTTGGAGGATCTCCACTCTGAAGGACGACATCAGCACCACACTCGGGCCATCGCTGCCAGGGTCTTCTCTAGGAATCCGGCTCGAGCAGACGGCTCGGCCGGCCACCCCGAGGCCTCGGCCAGCTGTCCCCTGAAGACATCAGCCCGGCTTGTGGCCTCGGCAGCTCAACTCCGGTGTCGGTCCCGCCAGTGGACGACCCGGCCAGGCTCCAGCCGACCACATCTTCTTTTCGAAGCCAACTCTACTTCTGTCCGTGCTGACACCGCTACCTCTGGCTTCGGCTCATCACAGAGCGGCCGAGGGGTTCCTTTAACTAAGTAAGAGAAGCCTCAGACAGCAAGGCCGACCGAGCCGAGGGACTCCTACGCCTCCGGGATACGGATACCTTACTCGTCATCTTTGCATGAGGCGACTCACGCTTGGTGAAGCGGTTCAGATAGTCGGCAGGCGAGTCTTGGTGCTCGAAATGAAGGAAAAACACGGCTCCATGCCAAAGATACACACATGTTTAGGCCCCGACAGCCGCAATGAACAAGACACCGGCACTCAAAGTGCCATTACAAACAGAACTCCGGTTCCACCTCCGCAGGTACGAACAACCCCACACGATAGGGGGGCCTGCGGAGCAACAGAAGACCGACGAATAGCTCGCCGTCGCCCGCCCCAGCAGCGACGACGACGACGACTTCTGCTCCGGGGGCCCGAACAGCAGCAGCGATGACCTCAGGGCGGATGCTGCTGCCATGAGGCCCTCGCCCATGCCCTCACTCGAGAGGCAAGGACGAGCAGAAGGCCGTAGAGTTGGAGGTCAGTCCGTGGGCGGCACCGGCTAGCTCATCGGCGGAGAAACCTCTTCTGGCTGCCGTGGCGGAAGGCGGCGCCAGGAGCGTCTCTGAAGCCACTCGGCTCAGAGAGCCAGGCACGCGGCAGCTGCCAACGCCACGAACGCGAATGCCCTTCCCCCCGATCACTGAGGGAAGGAGCGGGCCGCTGCCCGCGCAGGGACCGACCCCAACTCGGCACACTCCCCGCCCCAGCAAGGATGATGAAGATCCTTGAAACTGAGGGAGGGGCAGAGGCCGCAGCCCGGTTCGCTTCTCCCCGCCATCAAGCTGGAGGTCACCGTCTTGGGTGACCACCGGCGAGGGGATGCGGTCGGGCTACATGATGAAAATCCTTGAAGCCGAACAATGGCTGAAAGGTACCAACTTCCACGAAGTTGCGTCCCTCCGACGACAAGACAGAAGGATTGCGGGAGTCCCCCATCCGGGGGTTCGGAAGGTGGAAAGACACGGTGCATAAGGGAGCGCGAAGACATGGTCGTCTTTCAAGGGGGGTCACCCTCCTTTTAAAGGCGACTCTCCCCGCTTGCGTCCTCAGCCATCGCGGGCTGAGTCTTCTCCAACACGCTCCAAGGTCCTCCCCTACGGCATGGGGGCTGGGCCCCACGCGTCAGGCAAGCTGGTCCAGGGCAGAAGGAGTCAAACCGCCACGCGCAGGGCATGCAACTGTCCAGCGGTCACAAGCATTCCTCCACTTTCGCCCAGACCAGCGGGTGAAAGGGTGGATAGCCATGCAGTCGGCATGCAACCGCGCCAGGTGGGCACGCCCCTTCGACTTCCAATGCACCCAGCATGGAGGCCTAGGCCCACACGTCATGCAACCGGCACGCCGGTTGCTACGTGCGAGCAACTGCACCGCCCCTCGCGCCACTGTCGCGCCTCCTCGAATGCGGAACTAGTACCGCGACTCGAGGCAAACCTGCGTACGACCCAGCAGTGCCAGCCAGGCGCGACGGTCAAATAAGGTCAAAATGGGCCGGTAGTAATGGCGGTGACAGGCGGGCAGGAGCAGCGGTCATGTCGTCAGCCAAGCTTACGTCCCATCCAGGGGCAGCGAGGGAACCCTCTCTCACGGCGTGAAGACGGCGCGCCCGTGATCTGTTCCTCGAATGGCTCGCACACGCGCAACGACCGCCTCGCGAACCACTCGCCCCATCGCATTAACTCCACGGCGGAACAGGCGGCCCTTAGGTGGGAGAAGCAAGCGACGCTTCGCCTTCGCCATAATGACCGCGTCGAAAAAGGTACGCCATGTCATTCGATTTCGTATCCTTTTCCTCTTTCTCTCTCTTACAACAGGGACCGGGAAAGGGGGATACCCCAAAAAGGATCCTTCTCCGTGAAGGAAACAGGCCCCAAGCCTCCCTACTGATCAGAGGTTCAAAGGCTGGCCCCTCGGAGGGGTTCAACGGCCGCCTCAGAGTGCTTGGGTTCTGCGCCCACTACTGGTCAGAGGTTCGATGGCCGGCCCCTCGGAAGGGTTCAACGGCTGCCTCAGGCCACTCGGGCTCTGCGCCCACTACTGATCAGGGGTTCATAGGCTGGCCCTCGAAGAGTTCACAGTCGCCTCAGACACAGAGTGAGGGATGACCCTGGGTACGTTCGATACATAACCAAGGCTCGGGCTACGCTCCCGAGGTACCCTAGGACATTTCCGAGACCAGCGGGAACGATCTTGTAACGGAATCCCATCAGAGGGAGGCATCGAGCCTTCGGACCCCGTCAAAAGGGGACCGGGTCCGGCAGATCACCCGCAGGTACTTTTGGAGCGCGCCTCCGGGCCTCTAGCCGACCCCTAACAAATGGGGCACGGGCGTCCACTCGGATTACCCGCCAGCAGCTCACCGGAGACACCATGTTCGGCGCCCTCCGAGGGCAACATGGCGCTTTCCCCCCTCCTCCTTGCGGAAAGGCGACACAGGGGCGTATGTAAAAAAGTCGAGTCTGTCCTTGACCGTCCTCTCACCCTGTGCAGAGGCTCGGGGGCTGCTCTCGCAAACCCGGCTCCGGCCAACCCGTTGACAGCGTCAACATACCAGCCCGAGAACTTGGGACCCGACCGTGCACCCGAGCTACGGCCAGCTCGCATGAGGGAACAACTAGACCAGCCGAAGTGTTGCGAAACACACTAAGACCTCGAAGGAGTCAAACTACTCCTCCGAGGCCTCGGGGGCTACACCCAGCGGGTGCGCTCGCGCGCACCCACCGGAACAAAATGCAACCAAAAAAGGCTGGTCCCCTTGCAAAAAAGTGCGGCAAAAGCCTCCAAGCGAGTATTAACACTCCCTTCGAGGCTCAGGGGCTACTGTCGGGGACCATAATTAGGGGTACCCTCAAGGCTCCTAAATCTCAGCTGGTAACCCCCATCAGCACAAAGCTGCAAAGGCCTGATGGGTGCGACTAAGTCAAAGATCGGTCCATTCGAGGGACGCAATCACGCCTCGCCTGAGCCCAGCCTTGGGCAAGGGCAGCCAACCCCGGAGGATCTACGTCTCGCCCGAGGACCCTCTCCAGCAACGGACACACCTTCGGCTCGCCCGAGGCCCAGTCTTCACCAAGAAGCAACCTTGACCACATCGCCACGCCAACCGACCAAATCGTAAGGGCATTTAATGCAAAGGTGGCCTGACACCTTTATCCTGACGCACGCCCTCCAGTCGACAGAGCCGAAGTGACCGCAGTCACTTCGCCGCTCCACTGACCGGTCTGACAAGAGGACAGCGCCACCTGCGCCGCTCCGGCTGCTGAGCCACTCGATAGATTGAGGCTGACAGCAGCCAAGTCCGGCCTCAGGCGTCATAGGAAACTCCGCCTCGCCCGACCCCAGGGCTCGGACTCGGGCTCAGCCCCGAAAGACGACGAACTCCGCTTCACCCGACCCTAGGGCTCGGACTCGGGCTCAGCCCCGGAAGACGACGAACTCCGCTCCGCCCGACCCCAGGGCTCGGACTTGGGCTTAGCCCCGGAAGACGATGAACTCCACTTCGCCCGACCCCAGGGCTCGGACTCAGGCTCAGCCCCGAAGGACGACGAAGTCCGCCTCGCCCGACCATAGGGCTCGAACTCAGCCCTGGCCTTAGCCGATGATCTCCGCCTCGTCCGACCCGGGGGCTCGAACTCGACCTCTACCTTGAATGACAGACTCGACCTCGACCTCGGAGGAGCCTCCACCTCGCCCAACCTAGGGCACGGACCGACCACGTCAACAGGAAGCGCCATCATTACCCTACCCCGAGCTGACTCAGGCTATGGGGAACAAGACCAGCGTTCCATCTGGCTCGCTCTACTATACGAGTAATGATGGCGCCCCGCATGCCCTGCGACGACGGCGGCTCTCAGCCCCCTTACGGAAGCAAGAGGACGTCATCAAGGACTCAATAGCCCCGACAGCTGTCCTTCCACCAGGCTCCAGCGCTCCTCCGACGGCCACGACATCACGCGAACTGGGTGCCAAAACCTCTCCGGCTGCCACGATGGCATGTACTTAGGGCGCTAGCTCTCCTCTGCTAGACATGTTAGCACTCTGCTACACCCCCTATTGTACACCTGGATCCTCTCCTTACGCCTATAAAAGGGAGGACCAGGGCCCTCTTACAGAGGGTTGGCCGCGCGAGGAAGGACGGGACGGCGCTCGTGCAAGGCCGCTCGCTCCCTCCCGCATGGACGCTTGTAACCCCCTACTGCAAGCGCACCCGACCTGGGCACGGGGCTAACACGAAGGCCGCGGGTTCCACCTCCCACGCCTGTCTCCCTCCGGCTGCTCTCTCCCCCCTTCGCGTTCCGCCTCGCGCTGACCCATCTGGGCTGGGGCATGCGGCGACGATTTACTCGTCGGTCCAGGGACCCCCCGGGTTTCGAAACACCGACAATTAGAGATAGATATATTTACTTTTACCATCAATTGTGTTGTGATAGCTATTTTCTGCCAATGTTTCAGGTGAAAGGACCTAACGAGCCGTTTAGATCCATTTATTTTGGAGGAATTGAAATTTACTTAATAAAGTAATCTATTTAGCTTTGAACTTATCACTCCACCACTTTCCAAAGTTCGGATATAAATCTATCTCAAATTCATAGGGTGGAGGATGATAAATGATTTTATATATCAATAGAATTTTTTTCTACTCTACAACTTATAGGGCACTCTTCAGCTCACTCCTCTAAGTAAAAATATAGCACATAAATATCTCTTATATCTTGCTAATAATAGTATACAAATATATTTTGTATAAAACTGAATTAGCTTAATTAATATATGTCTAAATTACTATTATTAGAATAGAATTCAATTCCAAGGAATTTAATTCCAAGGATCCAAGCACTTTGCCTAACAGCTATTCAAAATTTACTTCAGGGTAGGATAGTTTTCCTTGTTGTGATGGCTATTTTTTGTCCAATGTTTCAGGTGAAAGGGCCTAAGCGAATTGGAGCACTCTATATTACCTGGTAGCTATATAAAATTTACTTCAGGGTAGGAGATAATTTTCCTTGTCAGATTTTATCCTGGTACATGTAACTTTGTAATTGGGTTCTCATTGTTTTGTATTTTAAGTTAGCAAAGTGCTTGAAGTTGATGATGAATTATGCAGCTTGGAATAGTAAAATCTTTGTCGTAGTGTCATAAGAATTTTTTTCGATTTTGAATTTGAAGTTTTTCCAATGAGATATTAAGATCGATAATGTGTTGTTCGTTTTCATGTAAACATTATGCATTAATATTTTTATCAAATAATTAGTGTACCGTCACAACGATATACATTGATGTTATAATTTGAACATGTCTCCAACATCAAACCGCTTTTTAGAAAAAGAGAATAGTGTATGTTTTCTTGAGTTTTTTAGTATTATTATGAAAAGAATAATATGGGGCAATGAGTGAAACCAAAATCTCTACTAATCCTTAAAGGTGGACGGAGGGCGTCCATAAACCTCATCATGCCCCCGCCTGCGATGCTGCCCCCCCCCCCCTCCCCTGGCACCGTGATGCCCGCTGCCACGCACGCCCTCCTTCCTCCACCGCATCTCCGTGCCCCCACCTACCCTCGCCCCATCCACGATCCCTCAGCCATCACCACACTGATCCCCGCCATCATCGCCCTACCGCGCGCGTCAGTACCATGCCCCCGCCCCCATCCGTGATCCCCTGTCACCACGCCGATCCCCCTGCCGTCACCATGTCACACCCAGTTCCAGGGGCAGAACCGAGCGTATAGCATATGTGTGCCAGGATCTATTTTCACACATATGTTGACGTCACAAGTGTAATATATCAAAAGAACAATGCATAAAAGCGTAAATAACGATTATATTTACATATTACACTTCGGATAGACATAATGTCTTAACCTTTATTCATCAAAGTACAGCGAAACATGGACATCCATCCACAAGAAGATGATCGGGGGTATCACTAGACTAGCATCCATGGAGTCAGCATCATATCTTCATCTGTAACACCATAAAAGCCATCAGCTACAAATAATAAATTTGGTTATTATGTTAAATATGGTAATAATTTTTTGTTTGAGGGTTTAATTATTTATTTGCACTTTGAATCATTTTTCTCTGTATGCGTATGATTGATGATCGGATGTTTTATAGAAATTCTTTTTAAAAGAAAATCCTAGTAAATAATATAATAACTATTAGTCTAAAAACAAATATTTTTAATTTCGGTGAATTTTTATGAATTTTTGAGCTCTTTAAAAATTCATTTCGAAATTAAAAAAACTCCCTAACCCTAACCAGCCCACTAGGAGCCCAGCCACTCAAACCCTAACGCGTGCGCGCCCCTGCTGGCATTCCCAGCTGCCGCCGCCACTTCCCCTTCTCTCCCCCTATTCTCTCTCCTCTGCCTCTCTCTCTCTGTCCAGGAGCTGCGCCCCTGCCTCTGTCCCGCGCAGGCGCCAAGCACGCGCCCTGGAAGCCGCGGCCGAGCGTCCGCCCTGCATCGCCATGCTCCCGCGCACCAGGATGCGACCACGCCCAGGCGGCCAAGCCACGCAGCCACCCAACCCCGTCCCCCGCGCCTGCAGCTGTCGCGATGCCGCGCCCAGGCGCGACGACCCGCGCGCCCTACATCGCCCTGCCTGCGCGCCCCATTCTGCACTGAGGAGCACGACACCAGACCCGACTGGCGCGCTCAAGCTTCGCGTGCCAAGCCATCTGCTCCACCCGCGCCATGCACAGCCACGTGACCCGCCCACGACCGTTTGTCTTCGTCGTTAATGGAGCTTCAATGCCGACTGTTTCTTCTCCCTATTAATCCCTCTCTTCATGGACGACGTTGATGGCAGCCTTGAAACCGACCGGTGACTCTCTCGCTCCCTCTTCCTTCTCTATAAATTGGACGCCGAGATCTCTCTCCCTTCCTCCCCTACCCGAGCTCACTCTCATTTCCTCGCACTCTCTCGCTCGCCGTTGTTGCTGGAGTTCGCTGTCATCGCCAGAGTTCGCCGGAGTTCACTGGAGCTCGCCCTGCCAGAGCCCGCCCGACGTCGAGGACCCCTGCTGAAAGTAGCCTAGAGGGGGGTGATTAGGCCACACCTAAAATTTTTCACTAAAAACTTCAAGATAGGTCAAATTAAGTTGCACTGGTGCAAACCGGTTTAGTTGATTTTGTTTACAACTGAACAAGTTTGAACCTACTCAACATAGATTAAATAATCAGTTAAACAAATATGACAAAGTAGTGAAAGATTTTGCTAATGACTTTCCCTACAGAAAATCCACTCAAATAGATGAATATGAACCAACCAATAATTTAAGGCACTTAACAAGAACGCACAAGAACACGCGATTTAACCTGAGATTCGGCAACCACTACAAAGGTGTCCTACTCCTCGTTGAGGAACCCACAAAGGGCCGGGTCTTTTCCAACCCTAATCCTCCATAAGCCGACCACCAAGGTCAAGGCAATCTTTTCTCAAATTTGCTCAAAGAGCGGGTAATACAAACTTCTTGGGGTCATCCACAAATTTGGAGACTCCCAAGCAACCTCTAACCGTCAAGGAACACAAGGCTCCAAGAGTAACAAATCCGCACAGGGTTCAGTTTGCAATGAGCTCAAGAACAAAGAGAATGGGAGAATCAAGATGAAATTGACAGCGCGTTAGATCGACTTCACCTCACACCAAGGATACTTCAAGCCATTGAAGGAGATGCGATTTCGGGTGTGAGATGTGAATTGAATGCCCTTGTATTGAGTTTGGTCAGCTGAGGAATCGTAGAGAGAGCATAAGTTATGAAGAGAGAGAGTGTGGGGGGTATTTAAAGGACCCCCCAA
The DNA here is from genome assembly GCA_029449295.1 of Zea luxurians. Taxonomy (NCBI): domain Eukaryota; kingdom Viridiplantae; phylum Streptophyta; class Magnoliopsida; order Poales; family Poaceae; genus Zea; species Zea luxurians. Next base: position 93,421,161 of record JAOPSE010000006.1, read on the forward strand.
AAGCTGGCAGCCGTTGGGAGAAAAGGGCCAAAAATCAATTGAACCGGTTTATAAACCGGTTGAACCGGTTTCCACCAGGGAGAACTCGGTTCACTGATCTACTCAGCCGGAGACTCGACCGAACTCAAAACCGGTTGAGCCGGGGGAAAATCCGGTTGAACCGGTTTTCAAAAAAGTCTGCACATGACTTTTCTGACAGTTCTGACTGTCAGACTAGTCAGAGCAGAGGTGGTAGAGAAACAGTCCAGAAACCGGTTGAACCGGTTTCAGGTCCGGTTGAACTGGTTTCAGAGGCTGAAGAGCAAGTTTTAAAAATTCTGAAGTGAACAAAGGTGGAACTCTTGTGGGGAGTAAAAATGGTTTCTCAAAGGACATTCATGATCTAGAAAAGTGTTCTCTTAGATGATTTTGAAGGAATTTGAACTTAGCTCATTGCACAACTTACTTAACCATTGCGGATCCCTCTTAATTGAACGGCGATTTCTATAACTCAAGAATTATAAAATGAACACTGTCGTTGTTTCCAAGCACTTGGAGCACGCTGTATGATGTAGAATTTAAATCCGCTGTGTTTTACATTTTTTATACTCATAAGATCTGTGCTTCTCCTGTCTGTAGAATAACTGTGTACATGCTAGGAGCAAACTTGTTAGAATCTCTGTTTGTTTTGTCATTTAATCACCAAAACCCTCAATTAGGGTTGATTGCACTTACAATCTCCCCCTTTTTGGTGATTGATGCCAAAACAAACTAGAGTAGATATAAAAAAAATAAGAACACTGGCAAGATATAAGTACTTGTGTATGTGCAGCTCCCCCTAAATATGTGCATGAGTTTTGTAACATTCATATTGACTTGATATGTCAATTTGCAACATATTTAGAGAAAGTAAACAACCAACACAATACACAAAAATTGAGGGATGCAACAGAAGTACATTAAGATGTGATGATAACAAGAATAGCAAGCAAACAAGTCCATCATTGTATAGCATAAGATATGAAGTGTTACTACTAGCTATTACAATAAGGTCATCACATCACATCATTAAAAAGTTTGTGGCTCTAAGCCATCACCACATGCATCACAAGTCAGGCAAATAATTATTACAGACCAATTGTTCATTACATAAATTAAAAGTACTGCTAAGATGAGAATCCTTCTCCCCTTTTTGGCAACTAGCACCAAAAAGAGAGAACCACCAACCACATATTACCACTAAGGAGGAGGAGGAAGAGGATCAAAGAACTGATGGGCCAGGTGAGTTGCAAAGTGTTCTTCCCTAGGCTGAGCTGGGGGAGGATAGCTTCCTGAAGGATCCTAGGGTGGAGGATAAGAAGAGGATTGACCCAGATTCCCCTGGTGGGGAGGCGGGACAAACTGCTCACGATCATCAAAAACTTCTTCATCTTCTGGAGACATGAAAGGCACCCCATATGCCTGCTGATGCCACTCATTGATTTCTGGAGGAGGGGGATGAAGAGGCACATCAGGCGAATGAGGGGAAAATGGCATACCCATAGAGGAAGCTTGACGACAAAGATTGTCGTTAGTCTCCCCCTGCCGCCGAGCCAGCTCATGCACATCTAAAGATATATTTCTGCACATGGAAAAGAATGCCGCAATACCATGGGCCAGACGCACACCCATCCCGTGACCACGACCTCGACCACGACCACAACTACGTGGTGTGGGAGATCCGTGACCAGGAGATGGACGCGAGGGTTCGGCAGCAGCAGGTCCACGAGAGCTGGAGGGCGCTTTCCTCAAACGCCCTGCTGGATTGTTTGGATCAATCCAGAAGGGGTTGTAAGATAGATGTCTTGTGCCTTTCTCATAGCGAAATTGAGTCACCACTTCAATCATTTTCATGATGAAGGGGGCGTGAAGACATCCCTTAAGAGGGAAGCAGGCAGCATGAATAATTTCTTGCCAAATCATGTCAAAAACATTGATACTCTCTGAACTATTTGGCTTCATAAATGAGAGCAAGACCTTGCTCTCTCCTAGGATATTCATTTGGTTACCTCCTTTTGGAATGAGAGTCATTCTGCTGAGAGAGTTAATATATCTGTAAAACTTATGTAGATTGGTGGACTCCCAAAATTTACCAGTCTTAGATATATGGAGATCTCGGGCTTCATCTCTGGTGGGTTGACGAAAGTCATGAATTTTAATCTTGTCCCCAGAAATGTCTTCATCAGAGAATCCAAGAATGTGAGCAAATCTCCGGTAGCTCACCTTGTACCAGCTGCCTTCGATATAGAAATTTAGATAAGGAAAGTTATAGGGACTTTCCTCATCGGCCAGCTTGATCCAAAGAGTAGAGTAGAACTGAGCAATAACCTCATCATTCCAATCATATTGGAATGTCATAATGTTCTTCATTTTCTTCCTCTCACAGGCCCTCAAAGCCTGTGACATCTCTGGATCTCCAATACCTTCACATCCTTCCTAGTTGATGTATCTCTGATGCAGAATAGGCTGATGCTTCTTGGGAAGAATCACAGAGTTATAAAAATCGACATGATGAAGGGTCCAAAACCGATTACCGTCGATCCTAGCATCACAAATACGCAATGTGGGGTTTTGGAATCGGAGATCCTAGAGAAGAGCGGACCCTTTGTTGGCAGTAAAATCTATGATAGGCTCATTTGCAGATCGACGAGCCTCCGCCTGGTGGAGAACCAACCCTCGGAGAATGGGTGCGTTGGCAGAGGGGAGGTCAATTTCATCATCCTTGCCACCATCATAAACACTGGTGGGCTCCCATGCTTGAGGGTTTGCCGCGGGTCGAGACCGGCCGGAGGGATTCCGGGTCGTTCGACCGCGACCACCATGAGACCCGGAGGCCTCACTACCCTGCACCACATTTCCAGATCCTCGTACGCGCTTGGATCTGGAATGCGGAGGAGTTTCTTCATGAATTTCTTGATCATCATCGGAGTCAGATTCAACAACTGATGGGTTCCTCCGACACACCATCCTTAAGATAAAAGTAGAACCTATGGTGAGCGAGGAGATCGATGTTCAAGGATTTTAACAAACACGTTTGAGTAAAGACGCGTATGATATTGAGCATGCACTTCAACCGTTCATGCGAGCGGTTCAACTACAACGAACAATACCAAACTACTAAACTCAAATAATGTTCGAGACAAAAGAAGATAGTTTAAGTGTTGCAAGCACCTAAACTAAGAAGTATCCTTGAAACGATACACAAGATAATCAAGAATGGGTGAGATCGAGTAAAAAACATGTGGAAATAAGGTAATACCTCGATCTGAAGATTGAACCACATAAATCCCAACTAAAGTGAGGGAGTTGATGGAGGAAGCCGAGAGGAACAAATCTCCAACAACCTCCCAAGGATTTGATGGCACAAATGGTCTTTGGAGTGTGGTGAGAGTGTGGGGGAGAGAGAGGAAAAGTGTAGGCGACGGCTGCTGTAAGAAATGAACGGGTAAAGAGTGAAAGAGGGAAGGGAAGGAGAAAAAGGAGGAGTGGCGGCTGGTCAGCGAACCCAAAACCGGTTCAACCGGTTCAACCGGTTTTGCTGCAGTTTGAACAGTTAAAGCGCGCAGAAAAAAGATGCTGACTGCACGGAATTCCTGCCAGACTGACAGCGCAGTCTACGAAACTGACGGCACAGACTGTGGCGCTGACTGACAGCGCGGACGCGGAGGCGGCAAAAACCGGTTCAACCGGTTTTTATACCGGTTCAACCGGTTTCCACCAGGGGAAAACCGGTTGAGTGGCCTACTCAGCCGATATACTCAATATGTTTTGAGATATTGCCCGGTAAGGCTTTAACTACAATCAATATTTGAAACATGGGTAACTTTGGCAATAAAATTAGGATTTCACATGTCATTTTGTGCACAAAGCAATTTTATATCAAACAATCATGATTCAAATTTTAGTTTTATGACACATTTCGAGAATCCAAGATATTTAGTTCACTCCTAAGAAAGCAAAACCTAGTCTCATCAAGGGGTTTGGTGAAGATATCGGCTAGTTGATTTTCGGTGCTCACATGAAACAATTCAATATCTCCTTTGGCTTCATGGTCTCTCAAGAAATGATGTCTAATATCAATGTGTTTGGTTCTAGAGTGTTGCACAGGATTGTTTGCAAGTTTTATGGCACTCTCATTGTCACATAGTAGTGGAATCTTATTAAACTCACAACCAAAATCTCTAAGGGTTTGCTTCATCCATAACAACTGTGCACAACATGCACCAGCTGCTATGTACTCAGCTTCTGCAGTGGAAAGTGCAACACAATTTTGTTTCTTGGAACTCCATGACACTAAGGACTGCCCAAGGAATTGGCAAGCCTCAGTAGTGCTTTTTCGATCTACTTAGCAACCGGCATAATCTGAGTCAGAGTAGCCAAGTAAATCGAAAAGGAAGCCTTTAGGATACCATAATCCTAGGTTTTGGGTGTGGACTAAGTATCTTAGGATTCTCTTAACGGCAACAAGATGGCAATCTTTAGGATTAGCTTGAAAACGGGCACACATGCAAACACTTAACATGATGTCAGGTCTAGATGCACATAGGTAAAGCAGTGACCCTATCATTGATCTATATAACTTTTGATCTACCGGTTTACCTTCTTCATTTAGGTCAAGATGTCCATTTGATGACATTGGAGTCTTAGCGTGCTTTGCCTTTTCCTTGCCAGATTTCTTGAGCATGTCTTGTGTATATTTGGTTTGGCATAGAAAGGTACCTTCCTTGAGTTGTTTGACTTGAAATCCCAGGAAGTATTTGAGCTCGCCCATCATAGACATCTCAAACCTGTTCGTCATTACTTTGCTAAATTCTTCACAAATTTTTTTCATTAGTACTACCAAATATAATGCCATCGACATATATTTGGCACACAAATAACTCATTATCAACTTTGCGAGTAAATAATGTAGAGTCAGCTTTTCCTATTGTAATCCATTCTTAATTAAAAAATCTTTAAGACAATCACACCAAGCTCTAGGGGCTTTTTTAAGCCCGTAGAGCGCTTTGTGAAGTAGATAGACGTGGTTTGGCTTCCTTGGATCTTCAAAGCCCGGTGGTTGCTCCACATAGACCCTCTCTTGTAGTGGTCCATTTAGAAATGCGCTCTTGACGTCCATTTGATATAACTTGAAATCATGGTTAGTATCATAGGCAATTAATATTCTAATTGACTCTAACCTTGCTACCGGCGCATATGTTTCACCAAAATCAAGTCCTTCCACTTGAGTATAGCCTTGGGCAACCAACCGTGCTTTGTTTCTTGTAACAATGCCATGTTCATCTTGTTTGTTCCTAAAGACCCATTTTGTCCCAATCACATTTTGCTTGGGTCTTTGAACCAAGGACCAGACTTCATTCCGGGTGAAGTTGTTCAACTCCTCTTGCATAGCAATTATCCAATCCGGATCACCCAACGCTTCTTCAACCTTAAGTGGCTCAAGAGAGGAAACAAACGAGTAAAATTCACAAAAATTTGCTAAACGGGATCGAGTTGTTACCCCTCTCCTGATGCTACCTAGGATGTTGTCCACCGGATGATCTCTTTGAATGGTATGATGGACTCGAGGATGGGGCACTGATGGTTGTCTTTGAATTTGCTCCTCCTCATCATCCACTTGATCAAGAGGCACTTCACCATCAACACTTTCATGTTCATCTTCTACCACGGTTGGCATCCTTTGGGGTTGATGATTTTCTTCAAGATTTGGATGACTTGAGGTTGATGGGTTTGCTTGGGTGGAGGATTTGTCACCCACCACTTTTGCGCCCACATCAAAAACCTCATTGGTCATCCACAAAGTTCCTTCCTCATCATCCTTTTCTTGAGGTCTCACTTCACCTATTGCAAGCTTCTTTATGGCCTCACAAGGTGGTTCTTCATTTCCTGCAGTGTCATTAGAAACATGCCCTTGCGAGCCATTAGACTCATCAAATGTCACATCTATCGCTATTTCAACAAGACCGGTGGTATTGTTGAAAACACGATATCCAGCGCATTTGATGCATAACCAAGCAAGAAGCCCTCGTCCACTCTAGGAGCAAACTTTGAGCTCTTGACTTTCTTGTTAAGAATAAAGCATTTACAACCAAATACTCTAAAATAATCAACTTTAGGTTTGTTACCAGTGAGAAGCTCGTAGGCAGTCTTCTTGTAGATCATGTGAAGATAAAGACGGTTGATTGTATGACAGGCGGTGTTGACCGCCTCTACCCAAAAGTTGTCAGGGGTCTTGTACTCATCCAACATGGTTCTAGCGGCTTCAATTAGTGTTCGGTTCTTTCTTTCCACAACACCATTTTGTTGTGGAGTGTAGGGAACTGAGAACTCATGTTTGATTCCTTCTTTGCCTAAGAATTCTTCGACACCTATGTTCTTGAATTCTGTCCCATTATCACTTCTCACTTTCTTGATTTTAAGCTCAAACTCATTTTGAGCTCTTCTCATGAATTTCTTCAAGGTCTCTTGGGTTTCACCTTTATCACTCAAAAAGAAAACCCAGGTAAAATGAGAAAAACCATCAACGATAACTAACCCATACTTACAACCACCAATACTGATGTAAGCCACGGGTCCGAAGAGGTCCATGTGGAGAAGCTCCAATGGCTGTTTTGTTGTGACCACATTCTTTGATTGATGTGGGACTCCATGTTGCTTTCCTGCTTGGCATGCGCCACAAACCCTATCTTTCTCAAACACAACATTTTTTAGTCCAATAATGTGACTATCCTTTTGAACTTTGGCCAAGTTCCTCATGCCAACATGAGCTAGCCGGTGATGCCAAAGCCAACCCTTGTCAGATTTTGCCACTAAACAAGTCTCAGGCGTAACTCTACTTGTTGTGAAATCAACAAGATAGAGTTTTCCCTTCAAGCGACCTGTAAAGGCAACAGAGGAATCCTCCCTTCTAAGGATCTTCACATCCACATCAGAAAATAGACAATTATAACCCATTTCACAAAGTTGTGAAACAGACATCAAATTATAGCTTAAAGAATCTACTAGTAAAACATTTGAAAGTGATTGTTGGTCAGAGATAGGAATTTTACCAATACCAACCACCTTACTCTTGCCACTATCTCCAAACACAATTTCTTGTGCTTCTTGAGTTAGTTGCAAGGAATGAAACATGTCTTTCTCCCCGGTCATATGATTTGTACATCCACTGTCAAGCACCCATCTTGACCCACCAGAGGAGTAGACCTGCAAAACAGATTTAGGCTATGCTTTTAGGTACCCAAATTGAATTGGGTCCTGCAGTGTTAGTTATAGCCTTGGGTACCCACACACTCCTTTTCATGACTTTTCTTTTAGTGTAGGCACCCACATATTTAACAACCAATTTCCCTAAATCCCAAGTCAACATATAATCACAAAGATAAGAGTGAGAAATGGGAGCATTAAATTTTTCTCCACTTGTTGATCCCGCTTCCTTCATCTTACTCTTTGTGGAACTCAAGTTTACCTTTACTTGAGTTGACTTGTCATTTGAGGAGTGAATCCTCCCCAAGGCATCATATAGGGTGGTTCCCTCTATGAACTTGGGGGATCTCCACCCCTTATGCACTATGCTAGGGTTTTCCTTAACTGTGTTGAACCCAAGCCCCCTTTTTCTATTGTTGGGCTTTAGGGACTTGTACTTGAGTTCAACTTTCTTTAACCCATCATTGCTAGAGCATCTCTTCAATATTTCTTTTACCTTCACTTGTGGGCTTTTCTTCCTTGCATGGTTAGTTAAACAACAAGAAGCATGGTATTTGGCACAATGTTTGCAAAAGGTATTATTTGAGGAGCTAGACTTAGATTCAATCAATAAAGATGAGGCATTGATGTTCTTGCAATTTTCAAGTTGCACTTGAAGTTCTTGATTTTGGACATTCAAGCTTAACATGCTTGATTCAAGTGCATCCTTTTCATTTGCAAGATTAGCTATAGAGGTTTTCATATTTGTTACTTCTTTTTCTTTATCCCTTATAGTTATCTTGACTAAAGATACTTCCTTAGTCAAGGCATCTAGCATTTCATCTTTATTGAGTAGCAATTCTTGAAGCTCTAGGTTTCTCTCCTTTTCAAGGATGAGCAAGTCTTCTTGAGCATCCAGAGTTGCTTTTCTTTTATCTAGCTTCTCCATTAATTTGGTGATAACATTATATCCATTCAAGCCAAATTTCTCTAGTTTTTCATGGCAATTTGTTCATCATCATCATCATCATTTGAGAAATCATCACTAAATAAAGTTACCTTATCTCCTTTTGCCATGAGGCAAGTTGGAGTGTAGGAGTCGTCTTGTAGGTTGGTGAAGAGTTGCGAGCTTGAAGTAGATTGGATGGCAACGTTTGCCACCACTTCCTCTTCTTCGGAGCTAGAACTATCTTCATCGGAGTTCCATTCTTCACCAATATGGGCTTGACCATATTTATTCTTCTTGAAATATCCTTTGTTCTTGCCTCCCTTTTTGAACTTGTCCTTCTTGTATTCCTTCTTGGCTTCTTGTTCCTTTTTGTTAGGACAATCCGTTATGAAATGACCGGTTTGGCCACATTCATAGCATGCCCTCTTCTTTCCTTTCCTTTGAAACTTGACATTTTTCCTTACAAATTTCTTGAATGTTTTGATGAACATAGTTGTGTCTTCATCACTTGAGCTACCTTCATCACTTGATGTCTCGACCACTTTCTTTGCCTTGTGGTCTTTGTTCTTCTTGGGGGTGTCTTGTTCATTTGAGATCAAGGCATGAGAGTCTCTTGTCTTGATTGGGGTTTCTTCGGATTCATGTTGTTGAATCTTTGCAAATAATTGATGAGGCGTCATTTCCTCATAGTCATCACGATCCCTTATCATCCTTGCTAAACTCTTGTCCTTTTCTTTGTATGCTCTCATGAATAGTCTCGTGACCTTGGAGTCACTCCAATCTTCACTTCCAAGCACTCTTATTTTGTTTACTAACACCATTAACCGATCAAAGAGTGATTGAAGTGACTCACCCTTAGTCCAATCATATCTAGCAAGCTCACTCTCCAAAGGTTCAATTCTATGTCTCTTAGCTTTGGGGTCTCCTTCATGTGACATTTTAAGAATATTCCAAATGTCACGGGCATCTTCTCTTCCTTGAACTTTCCGGTATTCTTCCGGACAAAGACTTCCTTTTATTATGCTCACCGCTTGAGCATTGCGGTGAACCTCTTGCATCATTTCCGGAGTCATCTCTTCTCCTTGGGCGGGTTTATACATACCTACATTGACAATCTCCCAAAGACTAGGATGTACACCGATTAAATGCGACTTCATCTTATCGGCTCACTCGTCATAGTTCAACTCACTAAGAGTTGGTAACTTTCCAAGTGGGGCGGAAGAGAAGTTGGGGATATAATTTGTAGAGTAATCAAATTGAACTTTACTGAATTTGTTACCTTTACTTTTGGTGGATGATCCTTCGGTGGTGATACTTACCTTGCTCAACACCTTTGACACCAAAAGTTCTACCAAGTCATCATTGTATTCAAATTTTCCCTTACCTTTATCTTCTTCGGCCTTTCTTCTTGATTCTTCTTCTTTGGCCTTTTTCTTAGCATCCTCCTCTTTCATTTTGAGGAACATCTTCTTGGCAATCTTCATGGCGAGGTCGAGGACCTTGGGGTCCACTTCCTCACAGGAAGATGTGATAGGGATTTCCTCGAGGATAGGATCCACATGGTCCCGTTTAGTAGACATGATCGTTTCCTCACGCGATTAAGCGCAAAACGAGGTATGAAGCTTTGATACCAATTGAAAGTAGCCTAGGGGGGTGAATAGGCTACACCTAAAACTTTTCACTAAAAACTTCGAGATAGGTCAAATTAAAGTTGCACTGGTGCAAATCGGTTCAGTTGATTTTGTTTACAACTGAACAAGTTTGAACCTGCTCAACTTAGATTAAATAATCAGTTAAACAAATATGACGAAGTAGTGAAAGATTTTTCTAATGACTTGCCCTACAGAAAATCCACTCAAATAGATGAATATGAGCCAACCAACAATTTAAGGCACTTAACAAGAACGCAGTGAACACGCGATTTAACCCGAGGTTCGGCAACCACCACAAAGGTGTCCTACTCCTCGTTGAGGAACCCACAAAGGGCCGGGTCTTTTCCAACCCTAATCCTCCATAAGCCGACCACCAAGGTCAAGGCAATCTTTTCTCAAATTTGCTCAAAGAGCAGGTAATACAAACTTCTTGGGGTCATCCACAAATTTGGAGACTCCCAAGCAACCTCTAACCGTCAAGCAACACAAGGCTCTAAGAGTAACAAATCCACACAAGGTTCAGTTTGCAATGAGCTCAAGAACAAAGAGAATGGGAGAATCAAGATGAAATTGACAGCGCGTTAGATCGACTTCACCTCACACCAAGGATCCTTCAAGCGATTGAAGGAGATGCGATTTCCGGTGTGAGATGTGAATTGAATGCCCTTATTTTGAGTTTGGTCAGCTGAGGAATCGTAGAGAGAGCAGAAGTTATGAAGAGAGAGAGTGTGGGGGGTATTTAAAGGATCCCCCAAAAGCTGGCAGCCGTTGGGAGAAAAGGGCCAAAAACCGGTTGAACCGGTTTATAAACCGGTTGAACCGGTTTCCACCAGGGAGAACTCGGTTCACTGATCTACTCAGCCGGAGACTCGACCGGACTCAAAACCGATTGAGCCGGGGAAAATCCGGTTGAACTGGTTTTCAAAAAAGTCTGCACATGACTTTTCTGACAGTTCTGACTGTCAGACTGGTCAGAGCAGAGGTGGCAGAGAAACAGTCTAGAAACCGGTTGAACCGGTTTCAGGTCTAGTTGAACCGGTTTCAGAGGCTGAAGAGCAAGTTTTGAAAATTCTGAAGTGAACAAAGGTGGAACTCTTGTGGGGAATAAAAATGGTTTCTCAAAGGACATTCATGATCTAGAAAAGTGTTCTCTTAGATGATTTTGAAGGAATTTGAACCTAGCTCATTGCACAACTTACTTAACCATTGCTGATCCCTCTTAATTGAACGGCGATTCCTATAACTCAAGAATTATAAAATGAACACTGTCGTTGTTTCCAAGCACTTGTAGCATGCCGTATGATGTAGAATTTAAATCCGTTGTGCTTTACATTTTTTATACTCATAAGATCTGTGCTTCTCCTGTCTGTAGAATAACTGTGTACATGCTAGGAGAAAACTTGTTAGAATCTCTGTTTGTTTTATCATTTAATCACCAAAACCCTCAATTAGGGTTGATTGCACTTACACCTGCCCAATTATCTTGCTCGACCAACCTCCTTGCCGAACCATCTCCATTTCCCTGCGCAAGCGAGAACCCAAGGTGGAAGACAACTCCAAATTAATTTGTGTATTTTCAAAATACTTTTGATTCGATTCATGAATTGTATGTTTATTTTGTTGTAATATGAACATGTGTGATCTGAAATACATGTGTGTGTGTGCTATGGAATTTTTGGTAGATATATACGATTATTAGTGCACCGTGATTGTTCATGTTAGTCGATGCGATGATTTTTGGATTAGAGAAAAATATGATGAAAATTTAGTAGTCACACGTTGGTGATAAAAACACTAGATAGGAAACTTTGTAGTTAAAATTTGGTCACAATGAATTTTAGAAACTCCTTGGAGGATTATAGTCATAGGTTCATTTTAATGAATTTAGAAAATGGTATAGAACACATGTCATATAAACAATATAGGATTTTTAGATGATCTATCACTAATTATTTTATTAATATTTTCTTTTTATAAAGAAAGGAGAAATTACCACTAGTAGTATGGAAAGTAGATTTTTACTAGCCAAATAAACATGTTCGCAAGTATAGCACTTAAATTCTTAGAGTTAGTAAAATACCTGTTTAGGTCACAATAACCCCGCTTATGTTATAAAAAAGTACAATTAGTAATTTATATGGATTTTTAGAATATTAATATTAATAGATTCATTTTTAGCCATACTCAACAATTCAAGTTAGGAACAAAAATTACTAGTCGATTTACTAGTATTAAAGACAATAACTACCATTTATTTTCATTGATGATGTTAATACGGATTAATACTAGTTAAACTATATTTATAACACCGACTCATAATTTCACCATTTATGACTCACGATAATAGCTATAATTGAATTAATAAGTATTTATGTGTTTAGGACGTATTCAAGGTGTGATAAGTGCGTTGTATGTTTATTTGTGTAATGGTGTATGCTTACGTAATGGTGTATGTTTATTTATTGGCGCATGTTTATTTAGTAAGTGCGATGTGTGCCTATATATAATAGAAGCCGATTGTGTGGTAGAAGAACCGAATACGTTCGAAGACGAACTGCAGGACACATTTGAGCAAGGCAAGTGGATTCTCCCTCTGCATATTCTTTTTGTACCCAATCATTGCATATAATAATGTTTACTTTTTGATATACCTCATAATTTAATGGGTTTTAGCTAATTAAGGATTTCCTAGATTTACCATCTGTATTCCTTGTTTACCCTGGGGAAATTATTAAGCTTCGCAAACTTGTGCTACCGCTCCACTTAATAACTTTTATGTCACTCATTAATTGATATTAATGTTCCGATAATGAAATTGGCAATTATGACATTAACCCGATGGTTAACACAATATTATTTCAAATTAATTGGAACATGGAGTGACCACCCAGGATAACAGTGCAACCACGAGTGCTATCATGGCTCTGGCTTTGGTAATTAGCTTTATATGCTTAGTGCCTGGCAACCTTACCTGAAATATGGGCAAGAGGGGGAGCGGTGGTGTTGGCAGCCCACGTTATCATGGGAACGTATTCTTGGCTAAGGTACCTCACCCAGGGGGTCACACCATCGGCTTTAGAAACCTTAGCGGGTTGCTTCGTATTAAGTGTATTTTGTGAAAGCCTCATAATGGATCCCTGGCCATTCACCTCGGCATTGTTTTTAAGGGTCCGATCAACCTGGGCTAGATGGGATACATGGCTTGTGGGTAAAGTTGTACCACCTCTACAGAGTGTAAAACTGATATATCAGTCATGCTCCCGGTTATGAGCGGTCTGGACTCCTCACATGATAATTGAACTTGAAGATGGAAATAAACTGAGATCCAATGATCTGCCAATTGTTCGCTTAAGTGGTTTTGAAAGGGAAATGTGCCCTTGGGCCATTTCTAGTATATTTTTGGTGATTAAGTGCCCAACACATATTGAGTGAGTAATTATGTGCCAAATGATGGATGAAGTGCAAATCAACAAGAAGGTATGATTCTAGACTTAGTACATTGGTTTTTGTGTACTAATATATTTGTCTAAGTGCTAGAATCAGAGAAAAGAGAAAAAGGAAAAGACTTGGCTGGAGCAGCCAAGACTCAGCGCAGTCTGGCACACTGGACAGTGTCCGGTGCGCCAGGCTGGCTTCTGGCGAACTGGCCACTCTCGGGAATTTGTCGGCGGCGTACGGCTATAATTCACCGGACTGTCCGGTGGTGCACCGGACTGTCCGGTGAGCCAACGGCCGCCAGCGCAACGGTCGGCCGCCAAATCCGTGGGCGACGCGTGGCCCGCTCCAACGGTCGGCAGGAGGCACCGGAGTGTCTGGTGTGCACCGAACAGTGTCTGGTGCGCCAACGGCTACAATTCTGCAACGGTCGGTTGTGCCATTTCAGGAAGGCGATCTGCACCGGACCATGAATAGTGCTTGTCCGGTGGTGCACCGGACTGTAGGTGCACCACCCGACAGAAGGCAAGAATTGCCTTTCCAGATTGCCTCCAACAGCTCCTAGCTGCCTTGGGGATATAAAAGGGACCCCTAGGCGCATGGAGGAGTCACCCAAGCATTCTTTGATCATCTCTAAGCACCAAGACTCTATTCTCGCGCGGTTGATTCTTTGTGATAGTGATTTGAGCTCTATTTGAGTAGAGAACTCCTCGCATTGTGTTGTGGACTCAAGTTGTGGCTTGTGTGCGTGATTGTGCTCGTGCTTTGAGTCTTGTGTGTGTTGCTCTCCCCTCCCTTACTTCTGTGCTTCTTTCTAATCATCAATTGTAAGGGCGAGAGGCTCCAAGTTATGGAGATTCCTCGCGAACGGGAGATAGTAAAAGAAAGGAAAACACCGTGGTATTCAAGTTGATCATTGGATCACTTGAAAGGGGTTGAGTGCGACCCTCGTCCAGCGGGACACCACAACGTGGAGTAGGCAAGTGTTATACTTGGCCGAACCACGGGATAAATCACCGTGTCTCTTGTGCTTGTTTTCTTCGTGACCATTGTGTTTCACAAGAGCTTGGTCCTTAGCCACTTGATTCTATTGAGATAACACTTAACCAAGTTTTGTGGCTACAAGTATTTGATTTTTACAGGATCACCTATTCACCCCCCCCCACTAGGTTCTCTCAATTGGTATCAGAGCCGTTCTCTTCACGAAAGGGACTAATCGCCCGAAGAGATGGATCCTAAGGGAAAGGGGATGGTGGTCAACGATAAGGAGAAGGAGTCCACCTTCAACGAGCCAAGGGACGACAAGCCCACTGACTCTGGCTCGAGTCATAAGAAGAAGGACGGGAAGAAGAAGAGGCGCATCAAGAAGATCGTCTACTACGACAGTGACGAGTCTTCTTCTTCCCCAAGAGACGACGACTACGACGAGAAAAAGAAACTAGTTAACTCAAATTTTTCATTTGATTATTCTCGTATTCCGTTTAACTCCAATGCTCATTTACTTTCAATTCCACTTGGGAAATCTTCGCACTTTGATGGAGAAGACTACTCATTTTGGAGTCACAAAATGCGTAGTCACCTATTCTCTCTCCATCAAAGTATTTGGGAGATTGTTGAAAACGGAATGCTTTTTGATAGTACTGACAACCCCATTTTCATTAATGAGCAAATCCATAAAAATGCACAAGCTACCACTGTTTTGCTAGCATCCTTGTGCAGGGACGAGTACAACAAGGTGAGCGGCTTGGATAACGCCAAGAAAATTTGGGACACCCTCAAGATTTCTCGTGAGGGGAACGACTCCACCATGATCACCAAGATGGAGTTGGTGGAAGGCAAACTGGGAAGGTTCGTAATGATTAGGGGAGAGGAGCCAACGCAAACATACAACAGGCTCAAGACCCTGGTCAACAAGATCAAGAGCTATGGAAGCACGAGATGGACAGACCACGACGTCGTCCGACTTATGCTCAGGTCCTTCACTGTTCTTGATCCTCATCTTGTGAACTCAATCCGTGAGAATCCTAGGTATATAAAGATGACACCCAAGGAAATACTCGGAAAGTTTGTAAGCGAGTGTATGATGATTAAGGAAGCAAGATACGTTGATGAGGCATTGAATGGCCCAATGCCCATCTACGAGCCTCAAACCGTTGCTCTCAAAGCAACAAGCAGCAGGGAGGCGCTACCTAGCAAGGTGGCGCAAGTTGAGGTGGCCGGGCTAAACGAGGATGAAATGGCCCTCATCATCAAGCGCTTCAAGACAGCGCTAAAAGGACGCAAGGAGCATCCCAACAAGAGCAAGACAAAGGGAAAGCGCTCCTGCTTCAAGTGTGGTAAGACTGGTCACTTTATTGCTAACTGTCCTGATAATGATAGTGACCAGGGACAAGAAAAGAGCGGGAAGAGGGAGAAAAAGAAGTCCTACAAGAAGGCGAAGGGCGAGGCACACCTTGGCAAATAGTGGGATTCGGATTGCTCTTTGTCCAACTCCGATGACGAAGGACTCGCCACCTTGGCCTTCAACAAGTCGTCTCTCTTCCCCAACAAGCGCCACACCTGCCTCATGGCAAAAGAGAAAAAGGTAAGCGCTCGAGATACCCCTACGTATGCTTCTTC
Source organism: Zea luxurians (assembly GCA_029449295.1). Lineage (NCBI taxonomy): Eukaryota > Viridiplantae > Streptophyta > Magnoliopsida > Poales > Poaceae > Zea > Zea luxurians. The sequence continues at coordinate 93,437,016 of JAOPSE010000006.1, forward strand.
AAGTGATGATGAATCTAGTGATGATGAAGTAGACTACACAAGTTTATTCACAAGTTTAGATAGAACTAAAGTTGATAAGATCAATGAATTGATTGATGCTTTAAATGAAAAGAATAGATTGTTAGAGATGCAAGAAGATATTTTATATGAAGAGCATGACAAGTTTATTAGTGTACAAAAATCTCTTGCTTTAGAAACTAAAAGGAATGAGATTTTATCTTCTGAAATTTCTGCTTGCCATGAGTCTATTTCTAGTTTGAAGAGTGTTAATGATGAGTTAAATGCTAAGTTAGAAGTAGCTAATAAGTCTAGTTCATGTGTGGAACATGTCGTAATTTGTAATAGGTGCAAGGATTTTGATGTTAATGCTTGTAATGAACATCTGGCATCCATTACTAAATTAAATGATGAAGTTACAAGTCTTAATGCTCAACTTAAGACTTGCAAGGTGGATTTTGATAAACTAAAATTTGCAAGGGATGCCTACACTGTTGGTAGACACCCCTCTATTAAGGATGGGCTTGGCTTTCGAAAGGAAGCCAAGAACTTAACAGGTCAAAGGGCTCCCATTTTTGCCAAGGAGAAAGGGAAGGCCCCTATGGCTAATAGTGCTCAAAGGAATCATGCTTTCATCTATAGTGATAGAAAAGTTTCTAGAAATGCTCATAGGAGTTATGCTTATGATTCACATGCTATGATTGCTTCAAGTTCTTCTTTTGTGCATGATAGAAATATGCCTAGGAAAAATGTTGCTCATGTGCCTAGGAAAGTATGTAATGAACCTTCTACAATTTACCATGCTTGCAATACTTCTTTTGCAATTTGTTGTAAGAATAAGAAAGTGATTGCTAGGAAGTTGGGGGCCAAGTGCAAGGGAGACAAGACTTGCATTTGGGTCCCAAAGACTATTGTAACTAACCTTGTAGGACCCAACAAGAGTTGGGTACCTAAAACCCAAGCCTAATTTGCCTTGCAGGTTTATGCATCTGGGGGCTCAAGCTGGATTATCGACAGCGGATGCACAAACCACATGACGGGGGAGAAGAAGATGTTCACCTCCTACGTCAAGAACAAGGATTCCCAAGATACAATCATATTTGGAGATGGGAATCAAGGCAAGGTCAAAGGCTTAGGCAAGATAGCCATCACAAATGAGCACTCTATCTCTAATGTATTTCTAGTAGAGTCGCTAGGCTATAATCTGCTGTCTATTAGTCAATTGTGCCACATGGGCTACAATTGTTTATTTACAAATGTTGATGTGTCTGTCTTTAGAAGGAGTGATGGTTCATTAGCATTTAAGGGTGTACTAGATGGCAAACTATACTTAGTTGATTTTTCGAAAGAGGAGGCCGATCTAGATACATGCTTAATAGCTAAGACTAGCATGGGCTGGCTGTGGCATCGCCGTCTAGCACATGTTGGGATGAAGAACCTCCATAAACTTCTAAAGGGAGAACATGTGTTAGGACTGACAAATGTGTATTTCGAAAAAGATAGACCTTGTGCAGCATGTCAAGCAGGTAAACAGGTGGGAAGCTCTCATCACAGCAAGAATGTGATGACCACATCAAGACCTCTGGAGCTACTTCATATGGACCTCTTCGGACCCGTCGCCTACCTCAGCATCGGGGGAAGTAAGTATGGTCTTGTTGTTATTGATGATTTTCCCCGCTTCACTTGGGTATTCTTTTTGCAGGATAAATTAGAAACCTAACGGACCCTCAAGCACTTTCTAAGGCGAGCTCAAAACGAATTTGAACTCAAAGTGAAAAAGATTAGAAGCGACAACGAGTCCGAGTTCAAGAACCTTCAAGTGGAGGAGTTCCTTGAGGAGGAAGGAATCAAGCATGAGTTCTCCGCTCCCTACACACCACAGCAAAACGGTGTGGTAGAGAGGAAGAACAGAACGCTTATAGACATGGCAAGGACGATGCTTGGAGAATTCAAGACGCCCGAGCGGTTTTGGTCGGAAGCTGTGAACACAGCTTGCCACACCATAAACCGGGTCTACCTTCATCGCCTCCTCAAGAAGACGTCGTATGAACTTCTAACCGGTAACAAACCCAACATTTTATATTTTCGTGTATTTGGGAGTAAATGTTACATTCTAGTGAAGAAAGGTAGGAATTCCAAATTTGCTCCCAAAGCTCTAGAAGGGTTTTTGCTAGGTTATGACTCAAATACAATGGCGTATAGATTCTTCAACAAATCATCGGGTTTGGTTGAAGTCTCTAGCGACATTGTATTTGATGAAACTAATGGCTCTCCAAGAGAGCAAGTTGATCTTGATGATGTAGATGAAGATGATGTTCCAACGAACCCAATTCACACCATGGCGATTGGACATGTGTGACCACAGGAACACCAAGAGCAAGATCAACCTTCTTCCTCAACTATGGTGCATCCCCCGACTCAAGATGAGGAACAGGTTCCTCAAGAGAAGGCGTGTGATCAAGGGGGAGCACAAGAAGAACAAGTTGTGGAGGAGGAAGCACCACGGGCCCCTCTAACTCAAGTCCGAGCGACGATTTAAAGGAATCATCCCGTCGATCGATTTTGGGTGATATAAGCAAGGGAGTAACCACTCGCTCAAGATTAGCTAACTTTTGTGAGCATTATTCGTTTGTCTCTTCTATTGAGCCTTTCAGGGTAGAAGAGGCCTTGCTAGATCTGGATTGGGTGTTGGCCATGCAGGAAGAGCTCAACAACTTCAAGTGAAATGAAGTTTGGACACTGGTGTCATGTCCCAAGCAAAACATTATGGGAACCAAGTGGGTGTTCCGCAATAAGCAAGACGAGCATAAGGTGGTGATAAGAAACAAGGCTCGACTTGTGGCAAAAGGTTATGCCCAAGTCGCAGGTTTGGATTTCGAGGAGACTTTTGCTCCTGTGGCTAGGCTAGAGTCTATTCGCATTCTATTAGCCTATGCCGCTCACCACTCTTTCAGGTTGTTCCAAATGGATGTGAAGAGCGCTTTCCTCAACAGGCCAATCAAGGAGGAGGTGTACGTGGAGCAACCCCTGGCTTTGAGGATGAACGGTACCCCGACCACGTGTGTAAGCTCTCTAAGGCACTCTATGGACTTAAGCAAGCCCCAAGAGCATGGTATGAATGCCTTAGAGATTTTCTAATTGCTAATGCTTTCAAGGTTGGGAAAGCCGATCCAACTCTTTTCACTAAGACTTGTGATGGTGACCAATTTGTGTGCCAAATTTATGTCGATGACATAATATTTGGTTCTACTAACAAAAAGTCTTGTGAAGAGTTTAGCAGGGTGATGACATAGAAATTCGAGATGTCTATGATGGGCGAGTTGAACTACTTCCTTGGGTTCCAAGTGAAGCAACTCAAGGACGGCACCTTCATTTCACAAATGAAGTACACGCAAGACTTGCTCAAGCGGTTCGGGATGAAGGATGCCAAGCCCACAAAGACTCCAATGGGAACCGACGGACATGTCGACCTCAACAAAGGAGGTAAGTCCGTTGATCAAAAGGCATACCGGTCTATGATAGGATCTTTACTTTATTTATGTGCTAGTAGACCGGATATTATGCTTAGCATATGCATGTGTGCTAGATTTCAATCTAACCCAAGGGAGTGCCACCTTGTGGTCGTTAAGCAAATTCTTAGATATATAGTTGCTACGCCTTGCTTCGGGATCTGGTATCCAAAGGGGTCTACCTTTGACTTAATTGGATATTCAGACTCCGATTATGCCGGTGCAAGGTTGATAGGAAGAGTACATCAGGGACGTGCCAATTCCTAGGAAGGTCTGTGGTGTCTTGAAGTTCAAAGAAACAAACTTTCGTTGCCCTATCCACCGCTGAGGCCGAGTATGTTGCCACAGGACAGTGTTGCGCGCAACTACTGTGGATGAGGCAAACCCTCCGGGACTTTGGCTACAATCTGAGCAAAGTCCCACTCCTATGTGATAATGAGAGTGTAATCCGCATGGCGGACAATCCTGTTGAACACAGCCGCACAAAGCACATAGACATCCGGCATCACTTTTTGAGAGACCACCAGTAAAAGGGAGATATCAAAGTGTTTTATGTTAGCACCGAGAACCAACTAGCTGATATCTTTACCAAGCCTTTAGATGAGAAGACCTTTTGCAGGCTGCGTAGTGAGCTAAATGTCTTAGATTCGTGTAACTTGGATTGATCTATAGCATACATGTGTTTTATGTCCTTGATCATGTTCCTTTATGCATATTATTGCCTATTTATGGTGCTCAAGTTGTGCAAGGGATCCCCGGACCTCACAAGTCCATGTGTGAATGATGCACATATTTAGGGGGAGTAATGCTACAACTTGACCCTTTGAGACTAACCGTGTGCTTGAGTTTACTTAATTTAGTCTCAAAGGTGGATTGAAAGGGAAAGGTGAACTTGGACCATGCCAGACTTCCACTGCACTCCGATGAGAGGGTAATTTACTCCAAGTTCATCTCCATGCTCTTATTTCCTTTTTACTCTTAATTGATGATTTTGGTGAGGCAATGGGGTTCAAGGGCCAATAATGATCCCGTTTTGGTGCTTGATACCAAAGGGGGAGAAATTAAGGCCAAAGCAAATGGATCAGCTACCACTTGAGAACTTTGAAAATAGTAGAGTTAGAACTTTTGATTTGTCAAAATACTGAAAATAGTAGAGTTAGAACTTTTGATTTGTCAAAATACTCTTATTGTCAAATTTTGGTCTCTTATGGGGAGAATTTATGATTATGGGAAAAAGGGGGAGTTCTTGGATCTTGATCATTTTCTCTTTTGGATTATCTCTCTTTATGCCCAAACAAGTGAGTTTGACTTACAGATAGGAAAATGAATTTGATTTGCAAAAACAAACCAAGTGGTGGCAAAGAACGATCCAAATATGTCAAATCTTGTAAAAGACAATTTTTGTTCTCAATTGAATTGATGTTGCACTTCTATTTGTTGCTTTTTGATGTGTTGGCATAAATCACCAAAAAGGGGGAGATTGAAAGGGAAATGTGTAACACCCCAAGTGTTTATATTCCGCTCGACAACGAGTACGGATTTAAGCACGTGATATCAGTGAATAAGACGAACACTAAGGTCTAATTATTTTCGCCTACCGCCATTTTAATATCGCATCTGTTCCGTTTGTCGCGAGTGCGACATCATTTTTACTTCTACTTATTCGGGCTCTTCCAAAATTTTCGTGATGTTCGGAACATCGTCGTTCCGAAAATCGGTGCATCCGGTGATTATTTAAAATTTATCACTCGCACGAATACGAATTGGAAGATCGACCTTCTTTTATGATTTTTATCCCGAACAAATTAATTTGAGCTCAACGACTAAAATGTTCGGGGCAAAATAATTTGAATCGCGTGAAATTTTGCGCAAGTCTATGATCCAATTTATCCTCTAGTCCACACTGTAGGATAATCAACTCAACTGTGTTTAGATAACGGATGGATTTTTATCTGAACTCGACTAAACGAGTGTTATCTTAATTAATGTCTGAATGATGTAGCCTGATCTAATTTGGCTCTTCAAAATCTTAATTTTTAGAACCATGGTACTTTGGCAGGCGTTTTTACGTGAGAGAAAATAACGAAAATGGGACTGAAAATATCCTCTCTCTACCGCTATTCTCTCCCTTCTCTGATTTTTCCAAGCCATCCTTATCCCCTACGCGTCATCGTTCTCACCCTTCCTCTGATTTTTTGTAGCCGCCACCGTTTCCCTCGCTCTCATCTGCTCGGCCACCCTGCGTAAAAATCCTACCGCCGGTGCTTATCCTCGCAGCCACCCTCGCCGGATTTTTCTCAGCTGAGCTTGTCTTCTACGGCACCGCCCCTGGGAGTCTTCAAATATCAGTCGTGCTCTGATTTTTCCTCAAATGTGTCCTCTTCCTCGCGGTGTCCAGCCTCAACTCAGATTCCCGGCGTCCTATCCATGGCTCCCTGCGCCCTCGTCTTCCCCAGCAGCGCTCGCCGGATCTCCCTGCTCGGACCTCGCCTGGTTCGCCGCGCGCTCAAGCTCCTCCCTCTCCCCTCTGTTTGTCGACCGCGCGCCACTCCATTTTCTCTCTCCCATCTTACTGCTCACGGCCGGCTGATTCTAGTCCCAGTTCGCCCAGCTCCCCGCGCCATTGGAGCTCGCCGTGCAGCTCTGCGCGCCGAGTTTCTCCTCCATGGCCGCGCTCCACGCTCGCCCTCTCCATTTCTCGAGCTCGCTGGCGCTCCTCCTCATAATCTCCTCTGTGCGCCTCCTCCTCGACTATGGTGCGCCCTGGAACATGCTCTCCCCCTTGGGCCTCTCGGCAGGGGACATAGCCTCTGACCCTGACACCTTTTCTGCGCCGCGCCCTAGCCCTTCTGCCGAGCTCGTCCATAGCGGGCTTCGAGCTCGCCCAGCTCGGCCAATGCGTGGACACCAGACAAACTCCCTGCAACTCGTGCCATAACCCTGTTCATCAGTGGCGCGCGGATTCCTCTCCTCCCTAGCCCCTGTTCAGATTTCACCTGGCCGCTGCTGCTCCATCGGATCGACCAGTCTGTGCGCCGAGTTCAGCGTCCTTTGTTTTCCCCATGGCACGTCCTGCTCTGTTGCTGCCTGCCGAAGTTTGCCGATGGCCTGTGTCATTCCTGCGCGCCGTGGTCATATGCAACTCGCGCACAGCTCATGGAGCTTCTCCTCGCCCCGCTCCTAGATCGTCGTACCTATTTCCCACAGCCGCGACGCCGAGCTCGCCCCAGCCGTAGCTCCTCATCGTGTGCCTCCACACCGGTGCTCGACTAGCTCGACGATGATCAGACTGTCGCCCTGCTGTGTCGTGTTCCATTTCCGAAACACTGCTCTTCGTCATGGCCGTTAGACCGCCGTTGATTTAGCCGTCGCAGCTCCTCTGTCACGGTTGATCTTGGTTTCCTCCGTGCCGCCGACCGTCGACCTCGTCGTTGCCTCACAGCGCTTGGACAACGACATCGTTACTTGGCAACATGTTTTCCCATCGCCACGTTATCTTCAGCATCACGACTCTACTAGACTTTGTGCGCTCGTCGACACTTAGTTGTCGATCTCCGCCATGTCATGCCCCTGCTCGTCGGTATCGTCATTAGTCCAACGGCATTGACGCGTCTTGCGTTCGCACCGGGAGATGAAAGAGAAGAGCCAGAGCAACACTCGTCAAGTATTAGTGGTATGCGCAAGCCGTATAATGTCGTTGATTTCGTGGTTTCAAGTCGAATTTAATTATAGTAAGCTGATTCGCTACTATTATTATTTTGTTTTAATGAATGGACTGATAGATCTGTAGGTTGCGACGATTATTCTGCTTATAGTTCGGGCACGTATTTATTCGACGCTTGTAGGAATACGGGGCTACATGTAGCATGGTAATTGTATCCTCGATTTCGAAGTCGTCGTGCTGAATAGCTAAGTCTAGGTCTCAAGGCATAGGTTATGTCTAATTATATTGATTCATGTGTACAATAGGGGTTGTCGAGGTTACGAGGAAAGAAATTAATTGTGCTTCTGTGTTGAAGACAATAATTTGCTTTAGGAGATTTATAATAGTAAGCCTAAGTTCGTTAATCTTTAGGTGTATTCTTTAGCCAAGAAAAATATAGTCTTTATACATAATTGTAGTTCTTGTTCAAGTTAACTTCGGTTAAGCTAGAATAACTTGATTATTGTGTTTAATTGTTTAGCTGCATCTAGCGTGTGCTTAGGAGTGATGTATTGTGCTTTGCCATTAAGTAATTAATTATCTATTACGTAGCATTATTTAAGTTGTGATATTCTCGTTTATATGCATTCATGTGCATTATGCAAATCATTTAGGTACGTTAATTAATCGCGTGATGCGGAAGAAGAACCAAGTCGACCCCAAGCGCGGGCTAATCTGCAAGCTGAAGCTGATGAATCAACCTGAAGATGGTTAAATCAAGCAAGTGCTCGGTCGAAGGATACTCGTCAAGCGGACGTCACCTAACAACACTAACCTAGTGTTACTCAGGCAAGCCCCGGTGCATTTGCCACCCTCCTTGATGTTTTTAAAAATCTTTCTCACTTGATTAATGCATTAGGTGATAGGAGTTGAATGCTTAAACAATTCCTTCATTACCTTCCTTGATTACCTTCCTTGAAACCCTGTTTTTACAAAAGGTTTTACTATGCTTAGTATTGCTCTAGCAAAACAAAAGGTTTTGTTTTACAAAAATTGATTGGCAAAGTGGGAAGGATGTTTTTGAAAATAAAACTTGATGGTGGATCCATCATGGCCATGATGGATTCAACATCGGAAAAGATGTACCTCTGTCAGGTACCAATTTTTGGGTTTAAATGATTAAGCTGAGACCGGGCGGGTGACTTGCACGAGAAGAGAGTCTCGGTGTAGTGTCTCCGTCTGAGTCGATTAAGGACTGTGTCGATGTAGGCTTGATGACCGAGGACCCTTTAACTGGTCACATGCCTTGTCATGGGTAAGCCTTGCCTCGGGCAGACTAAGGCCAGAATAAGATAACACGGAATGGGCGTGGAGCGGTGGCGAGAGTAGCGTGTACCCTCCGTGGCAAGAGGCTAAACGGTGGTGTATCTGTGCTCTCGGTTTGCATGAAGCTGATCTGGTCTTAAGAACCCTGGTGGTGGGTTGACATATGCAAGGGTTAAGTGCTACATATGTCGTGTGATTGGAGATCCTCAACTGAGTATAAACGATTCGGATCGCCGTACCTTCGCGGTTATGAAGACTTGGTCACTGCCCTATACGTAGAATTCTAGTAAAGATGAAGAGCTTGTTAAGAAATTGGCTAGTACAGGTCAAGTGTTTGAACTAGGGTAGAAAGAACTCTAGATGCAGGTAACTTTACCTAACCTGACGAGTAAAACTGGATTTTAAGGATCCACTTCTAGTAAGCTTTTCTGCAAAACAGAATCTTTGATTCTTGATAGACCATACCTTGAATCCCTCTGGCCAGCATACCCTTGAGAGTCTTTTCCTTAGTCGGGTAAGTCTTGCTGAGTAATTCCGTACTCAGGGTTTTATTCCCTGTTGTTTTTTAGGTCCTAACTTTGTGATGTTGTTGATGGTGTTAAGTGCCAGTGGGCTCGGCCTTCTTATAAGTCTAAGTAACTCACTTATACTTCTTATTGAGGATGGTCATTTGAGCTAGCATATATTTCAAACTTATACTTTTGTAATCACTCCGATAAAATAATGCAAAAAATTTTTGTAACTTGTAAAATTTGGTAGTAATATTTCCGCTGCAAAAATATTGGTGTGTGTGATTTGTATTACTTAATCTCGCGGTTCTGGTTGAAAGTGGTTTATCCGATGTCCTTGGGGCAATCGGACAGATCCTGTTGCGTTATATGGTGCACATGCATGGTCGTCTAAGGTCTTTGGGACAAGGACACGTGCATGTGGGCCCAATAACTTGGGAGGTTCTGCCACAAAATGTGCCCTTGGGCCATTTCTAGTATATTTTTGGTGATTAAGTGCCCAACACATATTGAGTGAGTAATTATATGCCAAATGATGGATGAAGTGCAAATCAACAAGAAGGTATGATTCTAGACTTAGTACATTGGTTTTTGTGTACTAATATATTTGTCTAAGTGCTAGAATTAGAGAAAAGAGAAAAAGGAAAAGGCTTGGCTGGAGCAGCCAAGACTCAGCGCAGTCTGGCACACCGGACTATCCGGTGGTGCACCGGACAGTGTCCGGTGCGCCAGGCTGGCTTCTGGCGAACTGGCCACTCTCGGGAATTCGTCGGTGGCGTACGACTATAATTCATCGGATTGTCTGGTGGTGCACCGGACTATCCGGTGAGCCAACAGCCGCCAGCGCAACGGTCGGCTACCAAATCCACGAGCGACGCGTGGCCCGATCCAACAGTCGGCAGGAGGCACCGGACTGTCCGGTGTGCACAGGACGGTGTCTGGTGCGTCAACGGCTACAATTCTGCAACGGTCGGCTGTGCCATTTCAGGAAGGCAATCTGCACCGGACCATGAACAGTGCTTGTCCGGTGGTGCACCGGACTGTAGGTGCGCCACCCGACATAAGACAAGAATTGCCTTCCCAGATTGCCTCCAACGGCTCCTAGCTGCCTTGGGGCTATAAAAGGGACCTCTAGGCGCATGGAGGAGTCACCCAAGCATTCTTTGATCATCTCTAAGCACCAAGACTCCATTCTCGCGCGTTTGATTCTATGTGATAGTGACTTACGCTCTATTTGAGTAGAGAACTCCTCGCATTGTGTTGTGGACTCAAGTTGTGGCTTGTGTGCGTGATTGTGCTCGTGCTTTGAGTCTTGTGTGTGTTGCTCTCCCCTCCCTTACTTTTGTGCTTCTTTCTGATCATCAATTGTAAGGGCAAGAGGCTCCAAGTTGTGGAGATTCCTCACGAACGGGATATAGTAAAAGAAAGGAAAACACCGTGGTATTCAAGTTGATCATTGGATCACTTGAAAGGGGTTGAGTGCGACCCTCGTCCAGCGGGACGCCACAACGTGGAGTAGGCAAGTGTTATATGGCCGAACCACGGGATAAATCACCATGTCTCTTGTGCTTGTATTCTTCGTGACCATTGTGTTTCACAAGAGCTTGGTCCTTAGCCACTTGATTCTATTGAGCTAACACTTAACCAAGTTTTGTGGCTACAAGTATTTGATTTTTACAGGATCACCTATTCACCCCCCCCCCCTCTAGGTGCTCTCAGGTTTCACTTAAGTGTTTTTGTTATACTCATATTCCTTTGTTTAATTAGGATACTTGGGATTCACACTTATTAGTAAGACAGGTGTTGTTACTAAAATGTTGACCAACTAAAATGCTTACTGCTCAACCTTAGCCTCACCTTGGTATACCTGCATTAATTTCCCCACACTTGCTGAGCCCCAACCATAAGTGAGCTCACCCTTGCTAATATTTTGATCAGAGGGTGATGCTGGAGACTTTGATGGAGATTTTAACGACGACGAATTCTAAGTCTAACGATGTGTCGGTCATCTTCCTGTGGGAGATTGCCCCTGTTATTTAAATTCCGCCTCTACTTTGATGTGATACTTGTTAAAGATACAATGTTTCTGATGATGTAATAAAGTATTCTACTCTATTTACGCCTTTATTGCATTGTCTTTTGATATATTACACTTGTGACATCAACATATGTGTGGAAATGGATCCTGGCACACATATGCTATGCGCTCGGTTCTGCCCCCTAGAACCGGGTGTGACAAAAGTGGTATCAGAATAAAGCTCCGCAGAACCAGAGTAGAGGAAGGGTCAATCACGTCACCGTAGAATCAGTGCCTGAGGATGCCGACGTAGTGTATGGTATGTTCCTTGTTAACTCCATACCTGCATCAGTTTTATTTGACTCTAGAGCATCGCATTCGTTTATAAATGAGTCATTTGTGGAAAAACATAACATACCAAAGTATCCTCTTAGGAAGATGTTACATATTAGTTCACCAGGAGGTAACATGAAGGCCACACACTCATGCTCCCATGTTAACCTCAAGATTCAAGGAATAGATTTTTCAGTCAACCCAGTGGTCCTAGGATCCAACGGTATTGATGTGATTCTTGGATGCAACTGGTTGAAAAGTTGTGATGGAGTGATACAGTGTGCCAACGGAACAATTATATTGACAAGTCCTCAAGGTGAAAGAATCCAAGTTAGCATAGACAAGTCAACAGATGCAAAAGGGAAGACAGTGATCAATCACTTGGAAGAAAAGCCCTTGGAAAATATCAACGTAGTGTGTGAGTATCCAGACGTATTTCCGAAGGAATTACCAGGTATGCCACCTGACCGTGATATAGAGTTTTCTATTGAATTATTACCCGGAACCGTACCTATCTCGAAAAGACCTTATAGAATGGATGCCAAGGATTTAGTAGAACTGAAGAAACAAATAGAAGAATTACTATAAAAAGGTTTCATTCGCCCAAGTTCATCCCCTTGGGGAGCCCCAGTTCTATTTGTGAACAAGAAGGATGGTTCGAGGAGAATGTGTGTTGATTATAGAAGTTTGAATGAAGTAACCATCAAAAATAAATACCCATTACCTCGAATTGAAGATTTATTCGATCAGATGAAGGGAGCTAAGATATTCTCGAAGATAGATCTGAGATCGGGATATCATCAGTTAAAAATTCGAGCAGAAGATGTACCCAAGATAGCCTTCACGACGAGATATGGATTATATGAGTTTTTGGTCATGTCGTTTGGACTGACTAATGCACCAACATACTTTATGAACTTGATGAATAAAGTATTCATGGAATATCTGGATCAGTTTGTGGTCGTATTCATTGACGACATACTGATATATTCTCCGAATGAAGAAACACATGAAGATCATCTAAGGCTAGTCCTACAAAAGCTTCGTGACAACCAATTATATGTGAAGTTCTCGAAGTGTGATTTTTGGCTTAAGGAAGTTGCTTTCTTAGGGCATATCATTACCGATGGTAGAATTAAAGTAGACCCAGGAAAGATAAGTGAGATACTGGATTGGAAGCAACCAAAGGATGCGTCCAAGATCAGAAGTTTTCTTGGATTGGCAGGATACTACAGAAGATTTATTGAAGGTTTTTCCAAGTTAGTGAAACCTCTTACCTCTCTACTGGAGAAAGGTAAAGAGTTCAAGTGGGATGAAGCTTGTCAGAATTGTTTTGAAGAACTCAAGAAACGGTTAACCACTGCACCAATATTGGTAATGCCAGACATCCACAAGGGATTTGATGTGTATTGGGATGCATCACACCTTGGACTTGGATGTGTGCTAATGCAAGAAGGAAAAGTGATAGCTTATGCCTCAAGGCAGTTGAGAAAGCATGAGAAGAATTATCCTACACATGATTTGGAACTAGCTGTCGTAGTGCATGCTTTAAAGATTTGGAGGCACTATATGATTGGAAACAAGTGCAAAATCTTCACGTATCACAAAAGCTTGAAATACATATTCACTTAGAAAGAACTCAACCTCAGACAGAGAAGATGGCTTGAGTTGATCAAGGACTATGATTTGGAAATACAATATCACCCGGGAAAAGCAAATGTAGTGGCTGATGCTTTGAGCCGTAAGGGTCAAGTGAACAACATCACTACTCATTTAATGTCACAAGAATTGTGCTGGGAAATCGAACAACTCAACCTTGGTATGCTCAATAATGTAGAAGCAACGGTTATGGAAGTTGAATCTACTTTGGAAGAAGAGATTCGTAAAGGACAAGAGTCTGATGAGAAAATCAAAGAAATTAAGACGCAAATTAGTTTGGGTAAAGCCCCAGATTTCATGAAGGATGATCAAGGCACAATATGAAGAAGAGAATCTGTGTACCGAAATCAAACATTTGCGCCAACTTATTTTGAGAGAAGCTCATGATTCAGCTTACTCTATTCACCCTGGTAGTACAAAGATGTACCAGGATCTTAAGGAAAAGTATTGGTGGTACGGTTTGAAAAGAGATGTTGCTACTCATGTTACATTGTGTGATGTGTGTCAGCGAGTTAAAGCCGAACACCAAAGACCAGCAGGATTACTACAACCTATCAAGGTACCTGAATGGAAATGGGAAGAAATCGGTATGGATTTCATAGTTGGAATACCCCGTACTCGCACTACAAGAAATTTGTCCTTTTATGACAAAATACCTAATGACAAGGTCAGTTATCGTCATATAATGTCACATAATATGATGGAATTTTTTGAATCATCATAATTTCATGAGGCCATGAAGATTTTATGGCGATAGTGTTTTCGTTGTCACATAAGGGTACGAAGATTCGTCATATATTGTCAGGCGCCAGGAGCCGGTAGACGGTTTTACTTTTATGACGCTTAGATGTGACTTTATGTGATGATTTGGCGGCGTCACTTTATGTTTTTTCCAAAAAAGGACCGTACCCCTTTCATTTCCCTCTGAAACAGAGATCCGCATTTGATTTTTCATTTCCCTCCAAAACAGAGATCCGCATTTGATTTTTCTCTCGCCCTCTCCTGACCTAGTGACTTCTCGAGATTTCCCATCCCGGTGCCGCACGCGCAGCTCGAGCAAGAACAATCCCCAATCTCCAATCCCAAATCCTAACGATTCCACACCCTTCTCCCCTCTGCATCCCGCTGTTTCACTGCCCGCTATGGCCTCGCCTGCCACGGACGACGACATCGGCGACGAGCACCTGTTCGACGGCGTCCGCTTCATGCTGGTTGGATTCAACACCTATGACGCGTCCCAGGTGCGTGTGTGGTACCCCGCGCCTCGTCCTTGCAATTTGCTTACGCAGCCCAAATTTGCGGTTTGCGACGTCCTGACCGATAAAGTTCCGACTGCGTCCGTCGTTCCATGTGCAGTACCGGTCGGAGATGGTGCGACGCGGCGGCACCGACGCCGGGCCGTCGGGCAACGGGTGCACACACGTGGTCGTGTGGAACCGTATCTACGTGAGTTTGGTTTGCAAATTGGTTCCCCTGCGTCTTGACAAGCTTGGATGGGGGACGGGGCTCTGATCTAGTTCTTCTTCGTAGGATGACCCGACATGCGTGGCCGAGCGGGCGCAAGGGAAGAAGGTCGTCAACGGGCTGTGGGTGGAGGACAGCTTGGATCGCGGGGTGCTTGCTGATGCCGATAGGGTCGGCTTTTGATGCTAATTGCTCGGGCACTTGTGCTCTTATTTCTTCATCAGAGCCACGGTTTAGTTTTGTGATCCGTTATGTTCAGCCTTTTCCAGGTTATGTATTGGCCGATGAGACATTCAAAGGGAATACCGGGTGCTCAATCGTTGCTTATATGCTTGACGGGTTACCAAAAACGCAATCGCAAAGACATGATGGTAGCACCCTCCCAGTTTTATCTATATGGCTATGAGTGTATCTATTTCACGCAATAGGATAGTTCCACATCCAAAGTTTAAATAGATTGAAAATGCCACGTTTTTGGAACTGGAAGAGTAGACACAAAAGTTACTTGCATGTGTTATACATTCAAATAAGAAACTAATGTGTTGTGTTCACGCAGAATCTTTTGAGTACTGTAATTGTGCTTGTGACATGATTCTTCTAATGTTTTGATGCAGAAAATGTTTCTTTGATGGGAGCACGGTTCTCAAAACCTTTGATAGCAAATGCAGTCACTCACCTTGTTTGTTATAAATTCGAAGGTATGTTGTTTCTTTTATCAGTCAAACCGTGCAATACATATAGATAAAACTTGTTATAAATTTGAAGGTGTGTTGTTTCTTTTATCAATCAAACTGTGCAATACATATAGATAAAAAAAGGATAGATTCACTGCCAGAGACTTCCACGTGAGTGGGGTCTAGGGAAGGGATAAATCGATACCTCTGCAAATAAGGAGAGGCTACTTTGAACCCATGACCAGGTGACTTAGTGAGTCAACTCTCACCACTACAGCAGGTACTATGCTGAATTTTGTTATAACAAGCAATTTACCTGATGTTGTTTCCTCCCATGGAACTTCATAACTAGTTCCATGTACTTGTCTAGCAAAGCAAATGGCATTTTATCTGACAATAAGACATTCTCAAATTGAACATGGATGCTTGGTTTGGTTGAAATAGTGGTCATCCTTTTAAACAGGCATGTCTTACTTATTAGAAATGTTAAGCGTTGTCATGTTAAAAATTGCCTCTTGAAATTGTTGTTCCGATCATGTGTCCCCTTTGTTGTACAATATGGTTTTGTTCTTCTTAATCGTATGTTTTTACTTCACTAGTAAAACATTGCATTTTTATGTAGGAGCAAATGGTTGCAAATGGCCTTGTTACTAAGTACATTCATTTTATGTAGGAGCAAATGGTTATAGAGAAGGAAAGAGAGCTAGAAGAAGGAGAAGCACAAAAGTCACCCTCCAAGATTGTTGCTGATAGTCTCAGCCAGATCAGTCGCTCATCCACCTTCCTTCCAAACATTGGTGTCTGTTTGAATGCTTCAAACCTTTGTGGTGGAACCTTTGTATGTTTGAACCTCTGTTGTGGAAGAACTAGTGTGCTGGAATTGTGTATGACTTGTGATGAGAATGTTGTGTATGATGGCTTTTCTGTGTATTATGATTCTGTGAGCTATCATGAGAGCTCAGTGTGTCACCACTGTATGGTCACTGTATGTGGGTGCCATATTAAACGATCCCAACATTAGGTGACGCGTTGACTAGAAAAAATGTGACAGATAACACTGTCATATATAGCAACAATATGTGACGGACGAACGCAGCCGTCACAAAAGATGATGACATTATGTGACGGTACTCTGAACAGTCGTCACAAGGTACATAATGTGACGGTCGTTATATGACGACCCTTATGACGCAGCATTTTCGTCATAATATGTTTTTTATGATCAATTTTGTACTAAACATGACACTTTATGTTTGTCATACAAAACCATTTTTTGTAGTGTCGGGATGGCTATGATTCAATATGGGTCATAGTAGACAGGTTGACTAAAGTGGCACACTTTATACCTGTGAAGACAACTTACTCAGGAGCCCAGTTAGCAGAGTTATACATGTCGAGAATTGTTTGTCTGCATGGAGTACCGAAAAAGACCGCATCAGATCGAGGAACCCAATTTACCTCGCGCTTTTGGAAAAGACTACATGAGTCCATGGATACCAAGCTAAATTTTAGTTCAGCTTATCATCCACAAACGGATGGGCAAACGGAAAGGACAAACCAAGTGTTGGAAGATATGCTAAGAGCTTGCGCTCTAAAGCATGGTAGAAGCTGGGACAAAAGTTTGCTTTATGCAGAATTCTCGTATAACAACAGTTATCAGGCAAGTCTAAAAATAGCACCATTTGAAGCACTTTATGGACGAAAGTGTAGAACACCACTTTATTGGAATCAGACTGGAGAAAGTCAAGTATTTGGTCTAGAAATTCTCCAAGAAGCGGAAAAGCAAGTGCAGATTATCAGAGAAAATTTGAAGACAGCACAGTCAAGGCAGAAAAGCTATGCTGATAATAGAAGAAGAGAGTTGATGTTTGAAGTAGGAGACTTTGTCTGCCTTAAAGTTTCACAGATGAGAGGAATGAAAAGGTTTAAGGTTAAAGGAAAATTATATCCTCGCTATATCGGCCCATTCAAGATTTTGGAAAGAAAAGGTGAAGTAGCCTACCAGTTAGAGCTACCCGATAGATTATCGGATGTGCATGACGTGTTTCACGTATCACAACTCAAGAAGTGCTTAAGAGTATCGGAGGAACAGTTACCTATGAAAGAACTGAATGTCAATGAGGATTTAACTTATCTGGAGTACCCTGTCAGAATTCTGGAAACATCTCGCAGAATTACATGGAGTAAAGTTATTAACATGTGCAAGGTTCAGTGGAGTCATCATTCGGAAGATGAGGCCACTTGGGAAAGAGAAGATGAACTCAGAGCAGAATTCCCCTAGTTATTCTCAGAAGTTTCTTAATCTCGAGGACGAGATTCTTTTATGAGGGGTAGGTTCGTAACACCACAAAAGCCATCAACTACAAATAATAAATTTGGTTATTATGTTAAATATGGTAATATTTTTTTGTTTTAGGGTTTAATTATTTATTTGCACTTTGAATCATTTTTCTCTGTATGCGTATGATTGATGATCGGATGCTTTATAGAAATTCTTTTTAAAAGAAAATCCTAGTAATTAATATAATAATTAAATAATATAATAACTATTAGTCTAAAAACAAATATTTTTAATTTTGATGAATTTTTATGAATTTTTGAGCTCTTTAAAAATTCATTTTGAAATTAAAAAAAACTCCCTAACCCTAACCGGCCCACTAGGGGCCCAGCCACCCAAAACCTAACGCGCGTGTGCCCTTGCTGGCATTCCCAGCCGCCGCCGCCACTTCCCCTTCTCTCCCCCTATTCTCTCTCCTCTACCTCTCTCTCTGTCCAGGAGTCGCGCCACTGCCTCTGTCCCGCACAGCCGCCAAGCACGCGCCCTAGAAGCCACGGCCGAGCGTCCGCCCTGCATCGCCCTGCTCCCGCGCCCAGGCGGCCGAGCCGCGCAACCACCCAACCCCGTCCCCCGCGCCTGCAGCCGTCGCGACGCCGCGCCCAGGCGCGACGACCCGCACGCCCTGCATCGCCCTGCCTGTGCGCCCTGTTCTGCACCGAGGAGCGTGACACTAGACCCGACTGGCACGCTCAAGCTTCGCGTGCCAAGCCATCCACTCCACCCGCGCCATGCACAGCCGCGCGACCCGCCCACGACCGTTCGTCTTCGTCGTTAATGGAGCTTCAATGTCGACTGTTTCTTCTCCCCATTAATCCCTCTTCATGGATGGCGTTGATGGCAGCCTTGAAACCGACCGACGACTCTCTCGCTCCCTCTTCCTTCTCTATAAATTGGACACCGAGCTCTCTCTCCCTTCCTCCCCTACCCGAGCTCACTCTCATTTCCTCGCACTCTCTCGCTCGTTGTTGTTGCCGGAGTTCACCGGAGGTCGCCCTGTCGGAGCCTGCCCAACGTCGAGGGCCCCTGCCTGCTTCTCTTGCTCGACCGACCTCCTTGCCGAGCCATCTCCATTTCCCTGCGCAAGCGAGAACCCAAGGTGGAAGACAACTCCAAATTAATTTGTGTATTTTCAAAATACTTTTGATTCGATTCATGAATTGTATGTTTATTTTGTTGTAATATGAACATGTGTGATCCGAAATACATGTGTGTGTGCGCTATGGAATTTTTGGTAGATATATGCGATTATTAGTGCACCGTGATTGTTCATGTTAGTCAATGCAATGATTTTTGGATTAGAGAGAAATATGACGAAAATTTAGTAGTCACACGTTGGCGATAAAAACACTAGATAAGAAATTTTATAGTTAAAATTTGGTCACAATGAATTTTAGAAACTCCTTGGAGGATTATAGTCATAGGTTCATTTTAATGAATTTAGAAAATGGTATAGAACTCATGTCATATAAACAATATAGGATTTTTAGATGCTTTATCACTGATTATTTTATTAATATTTTCTTTTTATAAAGAAAGGAGAAATTACCACTAGTAGTATGGAAATTAGATTTTTACTAGCCAAATAAACATGTTCACAAGTATAGCACTTAAATTCTTAGAGTTAGTAAAATACCTGTTTAGGTCATAATAACCCCGCTTATGTTATAAAAAGTCCAATTAGTAATTTATATGGATTTTTAGAATATTAATATTAATAGATTCATTTTAGCCATACTCAACAATTCGAGTTAGGAATAAAAAGAATAAAAATTACTAGTTGATTTATTAGTATTAAAGACAATAACTACCATTTATTTTCATTGATGATGTTAATACGGATTAATACTAGTTAAACTATATTTATAACACCAACTCATAATTTCACCATTTATGACTCACAATAATAGCTATAATTAAATTAATAAGTATTTACATGTTTAGTACGTATTTAAGGTGTGATAAGTGCAATGTATGTTTATTTGTGTAATGGTGTATGTTTACGTAATGGTGTATGTTTATTTATTGGCGCATGTTTATTTTGTATGTGCGATGTGCGCCTATATATAATAGAAGTCGATTGTGTGGTAGAAGAACCGAATACGTTCGAAGACGAACCGCAGGACACATTTGAGCAAGGCAAGTGGATTCTTCCTCTGCATATTCTTTTTGTACCCAATCATTGCATATAATAATGTTTACTTTTTGATATACCGTATAATTTGATGGGTTTTACCTAATTAAGGATTTCCTAGATTTACCATCTGTATTCCTTGTTTACCCTGGGGAAATTATTAAGCTTCGCAAACTTGTGCTACCGCTCCACTTAATAACTTTTATGTCACTCATTAATTGATATTAATGTTCCGATAATGAAATTGGCAATTATGACATTAACCCGATGGTTAACACAACATTATTTCAAATTAATTGGAACATGGAGTGACCACCCAGGATAACAGTGCAACCACGAGTGCTATCATGCCTCTGGTTTTGGTAATTAGCTTTATATGCTTAGTGCCTGGCAACCTTACCTGAAATATGGGCAAGAGGGGGAGCGGTGGTGTTGGCAGCCCACGTTATCATGGGGACGTATTCTTGGCTAAGGTACCTCACCTAGGGGGTCACACCATCGGCTTTAGAAACCTTAGCGGGTTGCTTCGTATTAAGTGTATTTTGTGAAAGCCTCATAATGGATCCCTAGCCATTCATCTCAGCAGTGTTTAAGGGTCCGATCAACCCGGGCTAGATGGGATACATGGCTTGTGGGTAAAGTTATACCACCTTTGCAGAGTGTAAAACTGATATATCAGCTGTGCTCCTGGTTATGAGCGGCCTGGACTCCTCACATGATAATTGAACTTGAAGATGGAAATAAACTGAGATCCGATGATCTGCCAATTGTTCGCTTAAGTGGTTTCACTTAAGTGTTTTTGTTATACTCATATTCCTTTGTTTAATTGGGATACTTGGGATTCACACTTATTAGTAAGACAGGTGTTGTTACTAAAATGTTGACCAACTAAAATGCTTACTGCTCAACCTTAGCTTCACCTTGTTATACCTGCATTAATTTTCCCCCCACTTGCTGAGCCCCAACCATAAGTGAGCTCACCCTTGCTAATATTTTGATTAGAGGGTGATGCTGGAAACTTTGATGGAGATTTTAACGACGACGAATTTTGAGTCTAACGATGCGCCAGTCATCTTCCTATGGGAGATTGCCCCTGTTATTTAAATTCCGCCTCTACTTTGATGTGATACTTGTTGAAGATACAATGTTTCTGATGATGTAATAAAGTATTCTACTCTTTTTACGCCTTTATTGCATTGTCTTTTGATATATTACACTTGTGACGTCAACATATGTGTGGAAATGGATCCTGGCATACATATGTTATGCGCTTGGTTCTGCCCCTGGAACCGGGTGTGACACACCACCCCACCGCGCGCAACACGGCGAAGATGACGCGGTGAGGCTGTTCCCCCGCCCCCACAACGCTGAGGCTGGCTTCAACAAGACCCTCTAAAGGGTTCTGTACTCTAAATTTAGAGGACGAGGACGTCCTCTACTCCCTCTAGCAACGTCCTATAGACGGTCCTCTAAATTTAGAGAACGCTGCTGGATCCTCTATATGTAGAGTTTCTCTAAACGGTTCTCTATCTATTTAAATACTTTAAACAACCGATTTAATAAAACTAAAATATGTACAATACATTTGAGAGTATGACAAATACGTATGTACAAAAATTAAAAAAATTAAAAATGTCTTTAATATAGGTATTTATATATATAGGACGTGATTTAGAGAATGTTGTTGGAGAGAAAGTAGATATAGAAGATGAAATCGTTTAGAGATATAGAGGATGTATATAGAGGACGTTGCTGAAGACAGTCTGAAGCCCAGAAACAGCCGACGTTAGAGCGCGCCCTTCACCACCCGCTTAGCGACCACCCCTCCCCTTCCCTCCCCGCGCGACCGCCCCCGAGATTGCCGCACACCGTGGCTGGACTTCCGTGCCCCCTAAACCCAGATGCCCTCGTGCACGCCGTCGATCTATCCTGCCAGGAGGTCCTGACCCCCACCTAGATGCCTTCGTGCACACCGTCGATTTCGCCTGCCTGAAGTCCCCACTGCCCCCATTTCTTCTCCGCCATGATGCGTGGGCTCAGGAGGATGTTCGTGGCGCTCAACGGCAAGAGATGAGCACACAGGGATGAGCTGCCGACGAAGCCTCCGTTTTTTTCTACTCGGTCTAACTCGGCATTTGACGAGCTGCCGACGAAGCCGCGCGACACGCCATCTTCCGTCTGCCTCCTCCACTCCGGCTTCCTCCAAGGAGAATGGCCCACACCCGTATGTTTGGCCCACCTGGACGGGTGGTGGCCGGCCACCGCTGCCCTGCCCTGCCCTGCGCAGCCTCGATCTGTTTGTCGACCCGGTGTCCGCGCACGGGCGTGCGGACGCCGACTGGCCCGTGTTCCCGGACGAACGGACGGACCCGGTCGTCGTGCCAATCATTCCAGGAGGCTCCGGCCGCGATTCCTGCCGATCCGCCGGACAAGGCCAACCTGTTCTTCTTACGCTTGTCTCAAGTTTGTTCATCCTGTCATCTGGGACTGGGGGTACATGCTGTCAAGCTGACCGATTTCGCCTGCCTGAACTCCCCACTGCCCCCATTTCTTCTCTGCCATGATGCGTGGGCTCAGGAGGATGTTCGTGGCGCACAACGGCAAGAGACGGGCACACAGGGACGAGCAGAGCACTGCCTTTGCCTCTACATCTGCATCTGTCAGCCGAAACATATGAGCTGCTAGGTATCATGTTCTTTTTTCCATGTCTATCTATCCCTCACCCATGTGGATATTGTGCCAATGTGTAATACCCAATTTGTAAATTGTAATAAATAATATAAATGGAGAAAACAATTTCTCCTTATGTGAGTTTAACCTTTGTGCATCATCACATGTGTACACCCTAGATATAAACAAATAATTAATACCATAAAAGTCACAAAAATATGTATCATGCTGGTTTTCATTTTGGTGTGCATCTTGTGACCACATAATAAATCATACGAAAAGAAAATATTAAAGTCTCAAGTGGAATCTATAATACACAAGAGATTTTAGGATTTAGAAAAGAGAGATAAATATTGTTCCATATAAAATAATATCATAACTAAATAAATTTCATCACATGGGGATGTGAGCAAATTGTATATTTAATAGGAATTCAATAATTGAACCTAAGTTGAACACAAAATTTAGGTTCAAAAGGATTGAGCATAAAAGAAAACATAAAAGAAAATAATAAAAACAAAAAAAAAGGGAAAGAGAACTCACCTTGACGCCTTTCCGGCCCACCAGAGAAGCAGTCCACAGCTCGGCCCAGTTGGCGGGCGCTTGTCCACACCGCATCACCCTGGCCGACATGTGGGCCCCGCGGGTCGGACTCATCCTCAACCACCGCTACCGAAGTCCTGGGCGCAAGTATCGGAAGCCGGCCTCTGCGCGCGGCGATGGCGGCACTGTCTTCCTTCCTGGGCGCGCTGGCACAACTACCTCTCCCGCAGTTCGCGCGAGCACCACCGATCTTCTCGCCAGCTGCGACCGCGTGGTCACCTGTCCATAAAACCAACCCGTCTACCCCTCGCGCTCCTCCCTGCATACCTCCTATTCGCCGCCGGGGCTTTCTTTTGCGCCCACCGTCGACGGGTGAAAAGCGGCGGGCCACTTGCGGCTAATCCCAGGCTCATGCCATCTGCATGCCGGTGTGTTCGCGTGGCGGTTTGATACGACCTCGGATCGCGCAGCGCCTCGACCAGCCATCACCGTTGGTAAGCCGTCGCTTCCTCTTTGTACCTTGTTCGCTGCTTGTAGATGCTTCCGGGGCTGGGCAACCTGGGAGTTCGACGGGGCTAGCGGCCGGAGTTCTCCTGCCAGGTCGTGGCATGCACCAGATGGCCGGTCAGGTGGGAGATGGACATGGCGCAGTCGGCCGGACCTGGTGTCGAGGGGAAGAACTGGCGCCGCCGCGCCCTGTCGCTTTGGTGGAATCCCAGGAAGAAGAAAGGGTTATCCACCGTCGGTTTGGGAATGAATGGGCGCGATTGAGTCCGGCACTCTGGCACATTACTTGGGCAATTTGATCTCGACCGTAGGATGTAGATCCATCGGTTCCCTGGGAGATTTGCTTTCAGTCGTCAATCCATGGATCGACGGTCTCGGTTTAGGCACGATGGTCATCCTAGTGAGTTAATCGCGACCCTAGATTTCTAATCGGGCGGACCAGAACCACCCGTACCCCTTCGGCCTGGATTATTTTCTAAAGAGCCCTTCGGGTTTCAATGAATTAACCCGCCGTCCACTGGGGGTTGTTCACTGAGTCTGGGAAAAATTTTAGTTTAGCCCTTGGCTTTCCTGGAAATAGTGCGCCCAACCCAGTACTGGTTTAAATCGATTAAATGATT
The DNA here is from genome assembly GCA_029449295.1 of Zea luxurians. Classification (NCBI taxonomy): domain Eukaryota; kingdom Viridiplantae; phylum Streptophyta; class Magnoliopsida; order Poales; family Poaceae; genus Zea; species Zea luxurians. The sequence continues at coordinate 93,460,956 of JAOPSE010000006.1, forward strand.
TAGAAATTGAATTTATAATAAGAAAATAAACCCTAGAACTTGTAAAATTCATAGAAAATCCATTTTTAGTCCAAATTACTTCATTCCAGTTGCTAAAATTTTGTAATATTGTTCTCTTTCACCTAGAGCCTCTGTTAAGTCATGAAAACAGTAAGAAATTTATTTATCACTTAATCCCACTTTAAACACATAAAACCTTTAAAAATGCATAACTTAAAATCTATAACTCAGAAAATTATGATTCTTGTTCCTAGAATTTTATTTTAATGTGTAGAATATTACTGTGTATTTTGTATATATGTTTGGTGTAATGTTAATTTCTCTATATGCACTGTGCTTGTTTGTATTGTGGCGAGTAGAAGAGCCCGTTGCTGGGGATCCTGGTGAGCAGCAGGTTGATATAGCTGAGCAGGAGCTCATTGAAGGCAAGTTGTGCCCTTGACCACTTTTTACCCAATAATGTTCTTTAATATCACTTATCCATGCATAGGTTAATTTTGATGGGACCCAATAGGACTCCCTAGATTGTTTATCTCACTACCTTGTTTACCCCTGAATCACTTGGGTAGTTTGCTATTGCTTTATATGGTTTTGGGATAATCATTTATTACCTCTATGTTCCAATTCTTCTTGTTATTCTGTTTATGTTCATGTTGATATCATTAATGTTAATTGGAACATAGAGCTTAACTTGAGAACCACGTGCCACCACAAGGGAGGAATGGGACCCCTTGGCTGACTAATTAGGAAAGCTAGTGGAAGACTACCTTACCCGAAAGGGGCAAGGGCAGTAGGGGAGAGGTCAGTGTAGGGAGGTCCCTGGTTGATTTTGCTGCGATGGCGGTCAGCCAGGAACCCTGCACTGGATCTTCCTATAAACTGTAGCGGGTTTTCGGAAGCTAGTGGAACTTTGTAAAGGCCTCGTAGTGTTGCCCTGCCGCGCTTCCTAGGTAGAGGTGTATGGGATTCGCGACCCCTTGGCAGATGGGTAACATGACTTGTGGGTAAAGGGTACAACCTCTGCAGAGTGTAAAACTGGTATACTAGCCGTGCTCGCGGTCATGAGCAGCTCAGGACTCTCTGATGTTTAAATTATGGAACTTAAATTCAATTTGTCATTCGCATATGCATGGGTTTGTTATTAATTTTGTTCTATTACTTTACTTATGGTTTGGTATTTACTTACACTTAGTAATGGCTAATAAAATTTTGAACAACTACTTAAAAGCAATGCTTAGCTTTAACCCCTGTCATTGATTAGCCTTACACATCACATGAACTCACACCTTTGTGAGTTTGTGTCCACTGGTTCCCCACAACTTGTTGAGCTATGATCATGTGTGAGCTCACCCTTGCTGTCTCACACCCCCCCCCCCCACAGGAGAAGATCAGGTGTTTCAGGAGGAGCCTCAAGGCGAGGAGTTTGGACTTGATCTAGGTGGCGTTTCTCAGTTGACATTGGCGCCGACGATCCTTAGTTCGTTTTAACTTTATTATTTTATTTTATTTTGTAATAAGTCTTCCGCTATGTAATAAATACTCTGATGTTTTATGACATTTATCTCTATACACTCTGTTATTATATATGTTGTCTTCTTGGCGCATGTATGAGATGCACCTGGCTTTGTCCTTTAAAACCGGGTGTGACAGAAGTGGTATCAGAGGAAATGTTGACTGTAGGATGAAACCTAGATAGAAATGGACAAACCCTTACCTACTTACCTTACTCTGATTCTTTCTACACTTATCTTGATCTTGTCTCACCTTCTACTGTTCTACTCTGATCATTCTTATCTTTTCTACTCTAAGACAAGATGGATTTCACACCTTGGAATCCCTACCCTTATGACATTTTTAAGAGATAGGAGGCCTAAGACCAAATTAAAACTATTTTCTCTATTAAAAATGTTGGTTGATTGTTCTGATGATCAATGCCTGATTTGCTTCTTTGATTGATTGAATTATTATAGATGGACATCTTAGCATGTACCAACATAAGGTATTGAATTAGCTATAGTAGGTGAAATATTAATCTGCTTAGCTAATAAATTCCCCAAAATAACATGATTGTAATTACGGCCTTGTCTACTGCTCTTTCTTACCTTATGTATCTAACTCAGATGGTCAATACCAGGAAAGGAAAGATTATCACGCAACAGCAAACAGAAATGAATCCTCCAAATCCTTCACCTGTTGAAACCGAGCAAGTGATCGCAACCCAAAGGCTGGTAATACAGCAATTGACAGACATGATGACCGAAATGCAAAACCAGATAAGACAAGAACGCGAGGAAATACGTCAGGCCCGTCTGGAGATACAGCAAGAAATAAGGCAATCACGGTTGGAGAGACAACGACAAGAGCAACCACCATCTCCACCACCACCAGCTCCACCAAGCTACATAAACATATATATAAATTACTACTATTTGTAAGATCTACATGTTCCTTTAGTTAGTATTCGGTATGATACCATTTTAGGAGGAATAAAAAGGTCTATTTGACCCCATGAGTTGCTAATAAAATTATGCGTCATGCTGAGATTTTGGTTTGGGCATATGTGTTGGACAATATGAGAAAACCCATGAGAGTAATTACACCTAAAGGGACTGAAGAATCAGTGAACGGAATTACAAGAGGCTAGTTACTTACGTCCGAGTTCCTCACCTTGGAGAGTACCAGTTTTGTTTGTAAAGAAGAAAGTTGGATTGCAAGGGATGTGCGTGGATTAAAGGTTCCTTAATGATGTCACTGTGAAGAACAAGTTTCTGTTGCCCCGCATTAAGGATTTATTTAATCGGATGAGAGGAGCCAGGGTATTCTCGAAGATTGACCTCCGATCGGGATACCATCAGATGAAGATTGGACCATCAGATATTCCTAAGACGGCTTTCTCGACTAGATATGGATTATATGAGTTTACTGTTATGTCATTTGGATTAACCAATGCACCAGCTTATTTTATGAACTTAATGAACAAGATGTTTTTGGAGTATTTGGACAGATTCGTCGTGGTGTTCATCGACGATATTCTTATCTATTCTAAGAATGAGAGTGACCATGAAGAACATCTAAGGTTGGTGCTACAGAAGCTTTAAGATAATCAACTCTACGCCAAGTACGGTAAGTGCGAGTTTTGGATTGGCGAGGTGCCATTTCTTGGGCATATCATTTCTAATGGAGGGATATCGGTGGATCCTGCTAAAGTCAAGGAGATAGTGGTGTGGAGCATACCCACTACGGTTACGGAGGACCGAAGTTTCTTGGGACTTGCAGGATACTATGGGAGATTTATTGAAGGATTTTCTAAGATTGCCAAACCTATGACTTCGCTTTTGGAGAAAGGAAGAGAATTTAAGTGGGACGAGAAGTGCCAAGTATATACGGATCATAAGAGTTTGAAGTATATATTCACTCAGAAGGATCTCAATCTTAGGCAACGCCGTTGGTTGGAGCTTATTAAGGATTATGATTTGGAGATTCACTATCACCCGGGCAAGGCAAACTTGGTTGCAGATGCCTTGAGTCGCAAGGAGCATGTTCATTCAGCTGTTGTTGCCCAGCTACCCGATGAGATTGTTGAGGACTTCAGGAGACTTAACCTGGGGATAGTTGCTCATACTGAGGGAGTTACTATTGATGTGGAACCTACTTTGGAGCAAGAGATCCGCAAAGGACAAATTGGTGATGCTAAAATAAAAGAGATCAAGGATCTGATTACTGAAGGTCGAGTTCCGGAATTCACGGAAGATGAGCAGGGCACTGTATGGTTCAAGGACAGGATGTGTGTCCCTGATATTAAAAGCCTTCGGGAGACTATTTTAAAGGAGGCCCATGACTCGGATTATTCTATTCATCCTGGTAGTACCAAGATGTATCAGGATTTGAAACGGAAGTATTGGTGGTATGGATTAAAAAGAGATGTAGCTGCACATGTGGCTATGTGCGATGTATGTCAAAGAGTTAAGGCTGAACACCAGAGGCCAGCTGGACTACTGCATCCACTGAAGATACCCGAGTGGAAGTGGGAAGAGATTGGTATGGATTTCATTACTGGATTGCCTCGCACCCAGAAAGGATATGATGCAATATGGGTGATTGTGGACAGATTGACTAAAGTGGCTCACTTTATTCCTGTCAAGACTACTTATAAAGGTTCTCAGCTAGCAGAGTTATATATGGCTCGGATTGTATGTTTACATGGTGTACCAAAGAAGATCGTATCTGATCGAGGTTCACAGTTTACCTCGAGATTTTGGAGAAGCTTTCATGAGAACATGAGTACGAAGTTGAATTTTAGTACGGCTTATCACCCTCAGACTGATGGACAGACTGAAGGGACTAATCAAGTATTGGAAGATATGTTGAGAGCATGTGCCCTTCAGCATGGAGGAAGTTGGGATAAAAGTCTACCTTATGCAGAGTTCTCATATAATAATAGTTATCAGGCCAGTCTGAAGATGTCATCGTTCGAGACTCTATAGGGCAGGAAATGCAGGACTCCTCCATATTGGGATAAGACTAGAGGAAGACAATTCTTTGGGCCTGAACCTATTCAAGAGGCAGAAGAACAAGTCCATATAATTCTGGAGAATTTGAGGGTAGCTCAAACCAGGCAAAAGAGCTACGCAGATAATAGAAGAAGACCATTGGAATTTGAGGAAGGTGATCATGTGTACCTCAAGATGTCACCACTTTATGGAATGAGGAGATTTAAAGTCAAGGACAAATTGTCCCCTCGCTATATTGGACCATTCTTGATCTTTAGAAGAGTTGGGGAGATGGCATACCAACTCGAGTTACCTGCTAGTCTATCGGATGTGCATAACGTGTTCCACGTGTCTCAACTAAAGAAGTGTCTCCGTGTTCCCGAGGAGCAGTTACCCATGGAAGAGCTCAGTGTCCAGGGTGATTTGACTTACACGGAGTACCCGATCAAGATTTTGGATACTTTGACTCGGGTTACGAGAAATAAGGTGATAAAGATGTGTAAAGTACAATGGAGTCACCACGGTGAAAATGAAGCAACTTGGGAAAGAGAAGAAGAGCTTCGCATAGATTTTCCCCACCTTTTCTCTAGTTCTTTGTAAATCTCGAGGACAAGATTATTTTTAAGGGGGGTAGGATTTGTAATACCCAATTTGTAAATTGTAATAAATAATACAAATGGAGAAAACAATTTCTCCTTATGTGAGTTTAACCTTTGTGCATCATCACATGTGTACACCCTAGGTATAAACAAATAATTAATACCATAAAAGTCACAAAAATATGTATCATGCTGGTTTTCATTTTGGTGTGCATCTTGTGACCACATAATAAATCATACGAAAAGAAAATATTAAAGTCTCAAGTGGAATCTATAATACACAAGAGATTTTAGGATTTAGAAAAGAGAGATAAATATTGTTCCATATAAAATAATATCATAACTAAATAAATTTCATCACATGGGGATGTGAGCAAATTGTATATTTAATAGGAATTCAATAATTGAACCTAAGTTGAACACAAAATTTAGGTTCAAAAGGATTGAGCATAAAAGAAAACATAAAAGAAAATAATAAAAACAAAAAAAAAAGGGAAAGAGAACTCACCTTGACGCCTTTCCGGCCCACCAGAGAAGCAGTCCACAGCTCGGCCCAGTTGGCGGGCGCTTGTCCACACCGCATCACCCTGGCCGACATGTGGGCCCCGCGGGTTGGACTCATCCTCAACCACCGCTACCGAAGTCCTGGGCGCAAGTATCGGAAGCCGGCCTCTGCGCGCGGCGATGGCGGCACTGTCTTCCTTCCTGGGCGCGCTGGCACAACTACCTCTCCCGCAGTTCGCGCGAGCACCACCGATCTTCTCGCCAGCTGCGACCGCGTGGTCACCTGTCCATAAAACCAACCCGTCTACCCCTCGCGCTCCTCCCTGCATACCTCCTATTCGCCGCCGGGGCTTTCTTTTGCGCCCACCGTCGACGGGTGAAAAGCGGCGGGCCACTTGCGGCTAATCCCAGGCTCATGCCATCTGCATGCCGGTGTGTTCGCGTGGCGGTTTGATACGACCTCGGATCGCGCAGCGCCTCGACCAGCCATCACCGTTGGTAAGCCGTCGCTTCCTCTTTGTACCTTGTTCGCTGCTTGTAGATGCTTCCGGGGCTGGGCAACCTGGGAGTTCGACAGGGCTAGCGGCCGGAGTTCTCCTGCCAGGTCGTGGCATGCACCAGATGGCCGGTCAGGTGGGAGATGGACATGGCGCAGTCGGCCGGACCTGGTGTCGAGGGGAAGAACTGGCGCCGCCGCGCCCTGTCGCTTTGGTGGAATCCCAGGAAGAAGAAAGGGTTATCCACCGTCGGTTTGGGAATGAATGGGCGCGATTGAGTCCGGCACTCTGGCACATTACTTGGGCAATTTGATCTCGACCGTAGGATGTAGATCCATCGGTTCCCTGGGAGATTTGCTTTCAGTCGTCAATCCATGGATCGACGGTCTCGGTTTAGGCACGATGGTCATCCTAGTGAGTTAATCGCGACCCTAGATTTCTAATCGGGCGGACCAGAACCACCCGTACCCCTTCGGCCTGGATTATTTTCTAAAGAGCCCTTCGGGTTTCAATGAATTAACCCGCCGTCCACTGGGGGTTGTTCACTGAGTCTGGGAAAAATTTTAGTTTAGCCCTTGGCTTTCCTGGAAATAGTGCGCCCAACCCAGTACTGGTTTAAATCGATTAAATGATTTAGAAATTGAATTTATAATAAGAAAATAAACCCTAGAACTTGTAAAATTCATAGAAAATCCATTTTTAGTCCAAATTACTTCATTCCAGTTGCTAAAATTTTGTAATATTGTTCTCTTTCACCTAGAGCCTCTGTTAAGTCATGAAAACAGTAAGAAATTTATTTATCACTTAATCCCACTTTAAACACATAAAACCTTTAAAAATGCATAACTTAAAATCTATAACTCAGAAAATTATGATTCCTGTTCCTAGAATTTTATTTTAATGTGTAGAATATTACTGTGTATTTTGTATATATGTTTGGTGTAATGTTAATTTCTCTATATGCACTGTGCTTGTTTGTATTGTGGCGAGTAGAAGAGCCCGTTGCTGGGGATCCTGGTGAGCAGCAGGTTGATATAGCTGAGCAGGAGCTCATTGAAGGCAAGTTGTGCCCTTGACCACTTTTTACCCAATAATGTTCTTTAATATCACTTATCCATGCATAGGTTAATTTTGATGGGACCCAATAGGACTCCCTAGATTGTTTATCTCACTACCTTGTTTACCCCTGAATCACTTGGGTAGTTTGCTATTGCTTTATATGGTTTTGGGATAATCATTTATTACCTCTATGTTCCAATTCTTCTTGTTATTCTGTTTATGTTCATGTTGATATCATTAATGTTAATTGGAACATAGAGCTTAACTTGAGAACCACGTGCCACCACAAGGGAGGAATGGGACCCCTTGGCTGACTAATTAGGAAAGCTAGTGGAAGACTACCTTACCCGAAAGGGGCAAGGGCAGTAGGGGAGAGGTCAGTGTAGGGAGGTCCCTGGTTGATTTTGCTGCGATGGCGGTCAGCCAGGAACCCTGCACTGGATCTTCCTATAAACTGTAGCGGGTTTTCGGAAGCTAGTGGAACTTTGTAAAGGCCTCGTAGTGTTGCCCTGCCGCGCTTCCTAGGTAGAGGTGTATGGGATTCGCGACCCCTTGGCAGATGGGTAACATGACTTGTGGGTAAAGGGTACAACCTCTGCAGAGTGTAAAACTGGTATACTAGCCGTGCTCGCGGTCATGAGCAGCTCAGGACTCTCTGATGTTTAAATTATGGAACTTAAATTCAATTTGTCATTCGCATATGCATGGGTTTGTTATTAATTTTGTTCTATTACTTTACTTATGGTTTGGTATTTACTTACACTTAGTAATGGCTAATAAAATTTTGAACAACTACTTAAAAGCAATGCTTAGCTTTAACCCCTGTCATTGATTAGCCTTACACATCACATGAACTCACACCTTTGTGAGTTTGTGTCCACTGGTTCCCCACAACTTGTTGAGCTATGATCATGTGTGAGCTCACCCTTGCTGTCTCACACCCCCCCCCCCCCCCACACAGGAGAAGATCAGGTGTTTCAGGAGGAGCCTCAAGGCGAGGAGTTTGGACTTGATCTAGGTGGCGTTTCTCAGTTGACATTGGCGCCGGCGATCCTTAGTTCGTTTTAACTTTATTATTTTATTTTATTTTGTAATAAGTCTTCCGCTATGTAATAAATACTCTGATGTTTTATGACATTTATCTCTATACACTCTGTTATTATATATGTTGTCTTCTTGGCGCATGTATGAGATGCACCTGGCTTTGTCCTTTAAAACCGGGTGTGACACAATGTTTGTGCAGCTGGTGATCAGCGAGATCGACTCGTCGGCCACTACCTCGTTGCAGGCCGTGAAGCTGCTCGCGCTGCAGCTCACTGGAGACAAGGTTAGTGAGCTGGATCTGAACTATGTCGCCTCTGATCTTCCTTTAATCGCGCTCTGCTGGTCTGGATCTGGGTTGTTAGTATAGGAGTCGTTGTGGTAGACGGTAGTAGGGTTAGATATGTTACTGCTTAACTAAGTATTATTGCTTAACTAAGTATTATGGTCTGGGTTACTTAAAGAACATGCCACTCGGCGTCACAAAATACAGAGAACTATTCTGTAATATGATTTGGTAAACAAGTAGACCACATAGAAATGAGTATGTGTTATAGTACAGATTGGAGCCTACTGACTACAGAAGGCTGCAACATAGCTCCTGTTTGTTTCAGCTTTTTGGAGCTTCTGGCCACCAAAAGCTGCTGCGGACTGCCAAACGCTCAGCTTTTCAGTCAGCTTCTATAAAATTCGTTTGGGTAAAAACCATTCAAAATCAACATAAACACATAATCGGTTGAGTCGTTGCAATAGTAGGAATCCGTCACTTTCTAGATCCCGAGTCATATGGACACCTTTATCTTCCTCCGCACGTAATCCTAATAATACTCAGATTCTCTACACAGCCAGATTCTCCTCATAGCCAGATTTTCAGAAAAGCTGGTCAGAAAAAAGCTGAACCAAACATGCCCATAGTATGTTCAAGATTTAATAGTACACATCTCAGACCACAATTGGCAGTGAAAAGATAAGCTAAGACCCATGAAGGTGTTCATGCTGCAATCCAGTAGATTACAACAAGCTAGAATAAAAGGATATCCAGAACCAAATAAAAGAACTCACATGGTTAAGGTAAATAGTAAAAAGATACAGTTTGCATGTTATGTCCGTTTGTTAACCGTGTTACCAGGACTGTATGAGTCACAGTATAGATAAACTCATTTTCCTCTCGAAATCCGAACAAATATGCTTTTACCGCAAACTACTCCCTCACTTCACAAATATATGACGCCGTTGACTTTTTTCTAAAACTTTGACCGTTCATATTATTCAAAATATTTATTCAAATATGTAAAATTTCAAGTGACGCTCAAACAACCTTAAGTGATAAAACAAATCACAACAAATAAATGATAACTCAAGATTTTTTTAATAAGACGAGTAGTTAAAGTTTTAGAAAAAAGTCAACGGCATTATATATTTGTGGACGGATGTTCTCATAGCTGACAAATATGGTAACTACGACATTAAGTATTAACATATCTACTGACCATTAAAGGAACTCTGCAGCCAGTAATGTATACCTAAAACAAACAAATATGTCAAAATGAACCTTATTGTTACCTTTATTGATTGATGGTTTGTCGTCATGTATTGTTTTCACACTTGTGTCAAAGAAATTTGAGCTTGTACCTTCATCTGTGTGCTTTTCTTTGGAGGGTTTTTTACTGAAACTGAAATTAGTTGTGTTTGCTCTCAATATTGGTTGGTTCCATGAGTTCTCAAGGGTACGCAGAAGGCCTCTGGAAACTGATTCATTTGCTCTACCCATATGGAAGCCAGTATTTGATTCATTCAGGTCGGTAACATGCTGGCGTCTAAGATTATTTGTAGTCGGCAAACCTGAGGATGAACTATTATCACTGAACTTGCCCAAGCCTTCTGCACTAAGTAATGCAAGCTCAGCATCAATCCAGGGTTTTGTATCTGATGCCAAACCAAGGAAATCTATGGGCTTGTTATCTGATGTGCCATCATCATCTATATAATGATCAGCTGGAAGTTGAAGGTCAAAAGTGCCTTGTCTGCTTCTTGGACCAACATCACTTGATAGAAATCCATTTGGAGAGGACTGCACACTGCCTTCTCTAAGGAACTTCATGGAGGACTGGTTTGTATCATTATGCTCTCCAATAGCTTTCCTGTATGTTGTGGACATTGGAGGAACTGGCATCTGCCACATCATCTTTGCACCGTTTTGTGGCACTTGTGATGGTGAATTTGTATGTGATGCAACCAACAAGCAAGGGACCATGTACTCTCTCTTGTTTCCTGTAACACTGACTATAGACGTGCATATATGTCATAGTAGTAATAATATACCTAGGTAAAACTATCAGACAGTTCATCCCCTGTCCATTATTCGATATAGTTCAAAAGAAGGAGGCCACATGAAGAGCTACAATATACATTAATAAAAACATAAAGATTAGTATGAATGAAGAAATTGGTAAAGAAGATTTATGTGCTTACCTATCTGTCTGCTTTGCATATGCTATTTCTATTTCTCTGAGCGGCCAAGAAGCAACTTGGAGATCTGGCCACTTGTGATCTTTTAACTCCTTGCGTTGAGATATCATATCAATTTGTTCTTGGAGTCCTTTAATCTTTATATATTATAAAACAAAATCAGAGATTGGGATAAGTTAATAGTGAATTAGTAATTAGTTTGTGCGTACTTACAGAAGTCAATGAGGTCTTTGCGGTCTTGTGAAGTACCAAGTGAATCGAGCACTTGTATCTCTATTTTTCTTGCATGGATCACGGCAAGATACCAGTGCGTCTCTCCAGGGGCGGACCGACGTTGAGCTGAGTGGGGGCACAGGCCCTCACTCAATTTTCTTGGTGTAGTGGATTTTTTTACCTTATTTATTTACTGTAGTTACAAAGGTTTATTTATTAACAACACTTCATTTAGGCCCCCACTCACAATACTTCATTTATTTACTGCGTCTCTCGGATGTTTATCGTGCTCTACAACTCGCCGCAAGGCCGGTATGTCGTCCAACATGATCATCCTTGGCGCCTCTGTCAGCGTCGTCATTGTAATATTTAGTGTTACCGTGATATTTTGCTACACGGGTTTTGTATAATATAGTGATGTTTATCATCCCGTATCTATGTTTTACACTAAGATTTTACTTCCGTGGCAATGCACAGGCACACGCGTAGTGGAGATTATAAAAGAGGAACCGAGGGCAATAAGTGAAACCAAAATGGAGAGTAGGCATGCTGGTTTACTCATTCTGATGGGACGTCTCATTTGCACACGGAAAAGTGGCTCGATTCATCATGGTGACGAGAATTTAGATTTTATGGGGATCAGATTCAGTTGGTTAAGACTCAGAAGTGTAGATCACATGAAGCTGCTGAAATAGGACACCTTATGTTTTTTAAAAACTTTGTGTTGAGTCGGCGTATTTAAAAAAAATATTACATATTTATACCATCAAAATAAATATCATCAAAATATAATATTAGTGTTACGGTAATATTTTTTCAAATGGTTTTTATATATAATAGATTAATAGTGATGTTTGTCTTTCTATATTTATGTTTTATACTAATCTTTAACTTTTGTGACAACGTCCGAGCACATACATAGTTTAGTTTAGGATGTGAAGGTTAAAAAGAATGGAATTTTTAATTCTTTGTTCGTACCACTGTTTAATTTTACTCCTATCTAATGGTGATGCAGTGATTATGAACTAAAGGTACGGAATTAGAAGAACCAACACACATAAAGTTCACTTGAAAATACTCGCAGCCAAGAAAGAACCAACCAGCGTAGACCGTACAGGGAGGGCTAAAACATAAACAGAAAAGGCACAAACCAACAACCATCCTGTCGCCCTCGCCCACCGGATTTAAGCGCTAGCGCGTCGAACAAGGTCAAACCAGGCTGTAGAGCCCGGTAGTGGCACAACCACACGAGGCCGACTTGGCTACTACCGCGTCCCGTCCAAAGAACGTGACGAGTCCAAAAGCACAGGACCCTCGCCATGGCCCACGGCGGCCGCCGCCACCGCACCATGCAGCCCCTCGGCGTGCCGCGCGGCGCGATTCCACCCGGCGCTATCTGTTGGATCGGTTGGACGACCGAGACGGTGGGCGCTGGCATGTCCCTCGGTTCGCCGCCTGTGACCGGTGTTTGACCGCCGCCCTGCCCCACAACTAATAAAACATGACGTTCTCGCCTTGGTTTTGTGCTTCTCATCAATTTACAAATAACTCCTTCCCTAACTGCTGATTTATGTATAGCTGCATGGTGACATGATCTGTTCAGTTCAACAAAAACTAAAAATACACATGAAAAAAATAGTTAACATGTAACACGAAAAGAAACTCGATAAAGTAGCATCGCCGCTCGATCAAAACGTCTCTGGATGGCAGATTTATTTTTTTCTTAAGGAAGATTGTTGTTATTCAGGCCACTCGACGAGACGACGACTATACATCTCTATCTCTGCTAATTATTCAAGCTATAAGAGGTAGTTTGTCTCTCTCTATTCTGCCTATCCAGCTGTATAGACTGACAGGTGAACCCTCATCGTACGTTGCAACCATCTCTCTTCTTGTGTCGTTCCGTCTGCACCCCCACAACTAACATCCAACGCCCGCCTCACTTTTCTCGCACAAAATCCGCACCAAAATCAGGACTCCTCAGCCCACCCACGCATGCTCGTCTGCGCCCCCACAACTAACGTCCAACGCCCGCCTCACTTTTCTCGCACAAAATCCGCACCAAAATCAGGACTCCTCAGCCCACCCACGCATGCTTTGCGCGTCATCTCCTTCATCCACCGCCACTCGCCAAGGCGCACCATCTATCCGTGTGCGACGCGGCACGACCGACAGATGCACCAGGCAGGAGAGGCTTGCGTCCACGACAATTCCCATCTAGGGCACCCGTCTCGTCGACGGTGCCCTGTGCCCACGAGGCGTACCAGACTCGATCACCGCCTTTGTATTAGCCTCGCCAGCTGCATTGGCGAGCGACAACTTTGTCAGCCTAGCCACGTCGATCCTCGCCCCCAGACCGCTCCCGTCGCACATCACGTGCGCTAGTGATGTGGCCAAGGCCACGGCGAGGCCAGTGACCACCAGCTTCTTGTTCGCGTCGATGATGTCGTCCGAGGTCAAGATCATGGCTAGCACTCCAGTGGCTGCTTCCATGCCTTGACATTACTGAACTAATAATATTTATTGAACTAACCATCATTACCGAACTAATAATATTTATTTTTCTATCCTTTAGATTAACCATCATTTTTCTTTGACAAGTGAAAGTCGCCTAGAGGGGGGGTGAATAGGCGAAACCTGAAAATTAAACTTTATCCCCTAACTAGATCCCTTGATTAGTGGTTAGAACAAGATATACTATTATCGGAGTATAAAAACTAAGTCCTTGCTTGTAAAGAGTGTTGCTTTCAAATAATGCGGAATTGATAAGACAATACAACTAATAGGTCTATGAGAATAAAGCAAGGGGGCTTAGATAAGAAGAGCAATAACACAAGTTCTTTCTTGCAACGTGTTGTTTCACCAAATGAGAATATAAACTTGAAACGACACTAAATGGTATTAGCAAAGAATAGTGCAAGAAAAAACTTAGAAAGGGAAAGAGCAAACAAATCACAAGCAATAAGCACACGAGACACGGGTGATTTGTTTTACCGAGGTTCGACCCTCGAAGGCCTAGTCCCCGTTGAGGAGTCCACTAAGGACGGGTCTCTTTCAACCCTTTCCCTCTCTCTACCGATCACGCAAGACCGGCGAGCTCTTCTTCTTCTCAAGGATCACTTAAGACCCCGCAAGGACCACCACACACTTTGGTGTCTCTTGCTAGCTTTACAAGCCTCCAAAACTTTGGAGGAAGTTCAATGGGAGTCAAAACTCCACGCGCAAATGAACACAAAGATGTAGTACACACTATCTCTCAATGAGTTTCACAAAGCACTAGAACTAAATCACATGAGAGGCTTTCTTTTGTTTGCTCTCGCTTTTGTGGCACTTGTGTGGGTTGTAGTGGTCTAAATCTTGTGTATAGGATGGATCAATGAATATATGTGGTTGGGAGGGCTTGAGTATGTCAACTAGATGACTTGGAATGTTGCTTGGGCTCCCACACCTTGAAGTGACCGGTTGGGGTGGTATTTATAGCCACCAACCAATTTGTAGCCGTTGGAGAAGTGTGCTGGCGATGGGCGCACCGGACAGTCCGGTGCGCCACCGGACAGTGTCCGGTGTGCCGCCACGTCATCCTCCCGTTAGAGCTTGGAGCTGGTCGACCGTTGGAGGCTTTGTCCTCATGCGGCACCGGACAGTCCGGTGCGACACCGGACAGTCCGGTGCCCCTCTGACCGTCTGCTCTGACATCTGATTTGCACTGTTTACTTTGCAGAGTCGACCGTTGTGCGTAGATGACTGTTGCTCCGTTGGCGCATCGGACAGTCCGGTGGCCCACCGGACAGTCCGGTGGCCCACCGGACAGTCCGGTGAATTATAGCGGAGCTGCGCCTGAGAAACCCGAAGGTGAAGAGTTTGAAGTCGATCCTCCCTGGTGCACCGGACACTGTCCGGTGGCACACTGGACAGTCCAGTGCGCCAGACCAGGGAGCACTTCGGTTTCCTTTGCTCCTTTCTTCTTGAACCCTTTTTAATCTTTGTATTGGTTTTGAGTTGAACCTTTGGCACCTGGAGAACATATACTCTAGAGCAAACTAGTTAGTCCAATTTGTTTGTGTTGGGCAATTCAACCACCAAAATCATTTAGGAAAAGGTTTGACCCTATTTCCCTTTCAATCTCCCCCTTTTTGGTGATTGATGCCAACACAAACCAAAGCAAATATGTAAGTGCAGAATTGAACTAGTTTGCATAAAGGAAGTGCAAAACTTGCTTGGAGTTAAACCAATATATTACTTTTACTAGATTTGCATGAATGTTTTTCTTTTTGTTATTTAAAACTTTGGACCACGCTTGCACCACTAGTTTTTTTTTGCAAATTCTTTGTAAAATTCTTTTAAAAAGCTTTTTGCAAATGGTCAAAGGTACATGAATAAGATTGAAAGTAGCATTTTCAAGATTTGAAATTTTCTCCCCTGTTTCAAATGCTTTTCCTTTGACTTAAACAAAACTCCCCCTAAATAAAATTCTCCTCTTAGTGTTCAAGAGGGTTTTACAAGTTTTGAAGATACTACTTTCTCTCCCTTTTGAACACAATAAGATATCAATTTGAAAAACTTCATTTTGAAAATTCGGTGGTGGTGCGGTCCTTTTGCTTCGGTGGTGGTGCGGTCCTTTTGCTTCGGCGGTGGTGCGATCCTTTTGCTTTGGGCTCATACTTTCTCCCCCTTTGGCATAAATCGCCAAAAACAGATACTTGTGAGTGAAATATAAGCCCTTTTTCTTTTCTCCCCAATGGTAAACAAATAAATATGAGTGAAGATTATACCAATGTGGAGAACGATGTGGAATATCGACAAAGAGTGGATAATACCGAAGGAGTTGAGTGGAAGCGTCGTCTTTGCCGAATACGCCATTTCCCTTTCAATCTTATGACTAAGCATGAGAACACACTTGAAAACACATTAGTCATAGACATAAAAGAGATATGATCAAATGATAAATCAAACTAAGCGTGATCATAGTTCTATATAACATAGATTGCTCCCCCTAAATATGTGCTTGGAGATGAACACATATTTTGGCCTTAAATGCCAATTGCACATAATTAGGTTAATGAGAACATATCTATATTATACAGAATGTGTAGTGCATTGTGTCATAGAATAAGTGTGATGCTCATGACAGTTTATGCACTTATGAAAGCATGTTATGAACAATTTAAGCATTTCCCTTGAGAATTTCAAAGAGGCTTAAGGACCATCCACCTTTGGAACAAAGGCAGCTTATCCTTGTTACAAGGTTAAGCTTTAAACTCTTTGACAATAAAACCACTTCATCTAGTTTTAACAAAGATACATTAATGCATGAGTGAGATTATGAGAAGTTAAACTAGGTATGAAGCAGGGTTAATGCATGGACATGATTTCTCTTCCTTTTATACAAGATATGCAAAGAATGTATAGAAAAGGAAGATTTAGGTACATGTGTAAATGAATGGAAGTAGTTTTACGGTTTTGTACCTTCACATAGAGACGCTCTCTTCATTGTGCCTTGTCCTTTGTCTTAGTTGCTTAAGACCTATACTTAAGACAATATATGGAAATATTTTGCACAAGAGAGAGTTCTACAACTAGTGATCTTTTTCCTAGTTATTGTTAGCAAATATCAAATGGATCATAAATTGCATAAATGTATCATGAATTCTCCTTTTAACTTAGTACATATCAAGAGAGATATCGATTGATAGTATATAGGCACTAAGAAACATGATTGTTAAATGAAGTCATTCAATGATCAAACAAATAACAGATGTGATCAAAAGAACAACATACGCATTAGATTAACAATTAAGCTTAGAGTAGGAGAATCCAGCAAATATGCTACTTTAGAGTGAAAGATAAGAATTGAAAAATAGTAGCATACATCATGAGAAATTCATTCTCATGCAAGAGACTATATGAAATTACTAAGATAAAGTGATAGTCTCAACATAATCAAGATATAGACAGAGGCTCCCCCTAAAGATATGCATCAAGTATTTGAATGAATTGAATGGATGAATTTACTTTAAAGACAAATAGGGAGAAGCATTATACATATTGATCAAGGCTTATGAAGTTTGCAATAAACAACTTATGCCTGATATTCGCACAATGAAGATGATTTAGAGTACTCACAACCACAACATTGATTGTTTTGTAGAAGTAGGTGGTGTTGTTCTTGATGTCCTTCTCTTTCATGTGAGTGTCCTCCCTTTGTAGTTGTTTCTTTTTCCTTTCAAACTTATTGAAAATACTCAAGAAAGATGTTAATAGCACAAGGGAATATATGATGAAGGATGATTTCTTTAGATAGGAAATAAAAACAATTCATCATCCATAAGTCACATAGACTTGAAGTAAACTCCTTAACACTACTGCACATCATTAGGAAAGAGGAATATGCACCCTTTAAACATTTTGATCAATCATAGGAAATTTACTTCTTCATATTGAATTTATTAATCATTACTTAGAAGGAATCAATATGAGAACATGTATAGCAAAGGCATGAAATAGATTCTAATGGACTAATGCATTTATGAGAACGAGATTGAATGTACACCTAGCAAAAATTAAGTCCAATAAAGAATCTATTCTTCACATGGGTAGAATAAGATAATTTGGAGTAAATAACCATTGATGGGAAAAGGAGTTCCCATACCTTTGCTTTTACCTTTCTTCCTTAGGGTGAAGAGTAACCCTAGAGGCCTGTGACTTTAGACATGCACTTTCTCTTTTGTAGATTTCCATAGGTAAGCTCAAAAGATACATGGTTAGTAACACAAGCACAAGTTTCCCTTTTTGTAATCATTTTGATAAGGAATGAAAAGTGGATTACTAAAGCAAGGAAACTTCATAATATGAACTAGATTATTCCATGATATATGCTTAGTTTTAACTTATAAAACAAACATAGTTAATTCTTCAAGATTATGGGAATAAATCCAATTCATAACATGGAGAGTGATGAATGTAGAAGAATCATATCCAATTTAAGCAAGAAGCACAACAATATAATTCATTGGATTGATTTTTCCTTTTATGTTAGACTACGTACTTCCAAATAGAAACTTATTCTCTACAAGTGAGACTACTTGGGTTACTTAGACAAAAGCATTAGTCTCACTATTCTAGTTATAGAGAGAGTTTTCCTTTTATAAGTGTCCTAAGGATTTGAATTCCTTACATGACACCTTATTCTTTTTAAGAACATGAAAAATCTCTCTATATCTAGAATCATGGCAATAATAAGATAATTAGTGAAAAACATGCCATGAGATACTTGCAACAATTTAAAGCATGTAGATTGCCATAGTATGGAAATGATGAGTATGCAATCTACCATATGAGAGGAAATTCTTCAAAGAATGGTAATATAAATTTAAAGACATTTGAAGTGCTTCTTTTTCTATGTGACTACACAAGACACATGAGAAATCATAACTTAAGATATTTGCACTTAAAAACACAAGTGTTACCATCCTTCGGCTTTCCTCCATGTTATAGGCCTTGATTTTTCCGCACAGGATAATTCTTTATTTCCTACAACACCAATATCTTTCCCGAGATGATATGAGTTTTGAATATAATAAATTTAAATAACTTTGGGTTAATCTTGGATATATAGATCATGAAGATTGATAGCTTGAGTTGATAAAGATTGAAATGACTCTCTCAAGCACCCCCAAAGCTTCATATCATCTCCTTCTCCTGCAAAGCTTGTCAAGCATATTTTGGTACCCATCGCTTGATGGGTCCATCACGGTTAGTCAACAAAGATCTAGGAACCCAAAAGTCCTTTGTGTTAGCACTAGGTAAACTCATTACCTTTCTAGCACAAGTTGCAATTTTGGGTTGCCAGTGGGACAATCTTTGCATTGATGTCCCTTCTTTCGGCATATGTAGCATAGGCGATCTTCGAGCCTTGAAGATTTCTTCCTTCCTTGTTTCTTGCTTGCTACATGGTTAGTGAATATTTTCTTTTCTAACATTATGCCTTTTTGTTTTAAATGGGGACAAGTTCTAAAAAAGTGTCCCTTCTTAGAGCGTTTAAAACAAACTTTATTATCCTTGTTAATAATCAAGTGATTTTTAATATAGGGACATGACCTAATCGAGTGCCCCTTTTCAAAGCATTCACTGCACTTCTTACTTCTCTTAGTGTGAAGTGTGACTTGATTATTACCTCGGATGTTACCTTTTATGGAGGCGTGGTTGAGGATTTTAGAAGAGGTATTGATTTTCTTCTTTTGTTCCTTCCTCTTGTCAATCCTCAAGTCCTTGACATTTTCTTCAAGGGATTTAGTGCATGCCACGGTTGTTCCCGTCTCAAGCTTCTTCACTATGTGATCACGGTTATCTTGAGAAGGTTGAGCAATGCACTTCCCTTTTAGTTGTGTCAAGCTTAATTTTAGCCTCTCATTTTCTTCTTTGAGCTTTTGATATGTATCATCGTTTGTTCCTGCAAATTCTAGCTCAAAAGAAGATTTGCTTGTCGACGGACAACAAGCATTAGCACATGGTAATGTAGTTTCAATTTGAATACATGTGCATGAGTGAGGTTGTTGGGATTTTAAGTTTTCTATCACAACCTCATGAGCAATATTTAATATGATATGATCATCCATAAGATTTTCATAAGAACATAGGAGCATATCATAATTTTCTTGAAAAGCTAGATTTTCATCTTTTAGCTTTTCTACTTGGTCCTTAAGCAAGGCATTCCTATTTACTAATTGAGCGATACAATGTAAAGCGTTATCTTGCTCAATTGAAATAGTTTCATACCTTTGGACCAAATCAACACGAGAGCACTTTAGCTCCTCATGTTCTTTAGTCAACTCGTCGAAGTGTAGCATTTTCATGGAGAGAACATTTTCTAGCCTTTGACGAGCTTCACTTTGCTCTCTCGCTCTTTCTAGAAGTTTGAGCATGACCGCCTTATCTTCTTGGCTTAGGCGAGCGTAGAGTTGTATGAAGCTTCTTTCTTCCTCCTCATCCTCGTTTGTGCTTCCGCTATCATTTTCATTAGCCACACAACATATGTGGGAATCGAAATGGGAAGACAAACCTCTTGGAGAGGTGGATTCATCGTTTGGTCTCCATCGGTCATTTTCTTCTTCTTCCTTGCAAGGGTTAGTATCAGAAAGACCAAAGGAAGTAGAAGCACAAAATGAACTATCATGTTTGGACTCATCAAATTTGCTTTTAATTCTAGTCCAAATATCATACACATCACAAATAGGTTTATCATATTTTATTATGAAGGCATGATAATCTTCTTTGCTAAGGGATTTACTTAATGTCATAAGCTAGATAGTTTAAGCGTATACATCTTAAATCTTCTTCGGAGGCATTTTCCCTAGCATAGTTAGGAGGAATAATACTCTTGTCTAAAATTTGTTCTAATTGTGGATCTACCGTTCTAAAAGCATTTATCATCCTAGTAGACCACGAATTATAATTAGAACAATCAAAAAGTAATATCTCAAGAGTTACCTCCTTGTTCTCCTTCGGAGTTGTCTTCTTGTTCTTTTGGGATCTTCTACGAGCCATCACTTCGAGTTGTTAGACTCAATATGAAGTGCCTTGCTCTGATACCAATTGAAAGTCGCCTAGAGGGGGGTGAATAGGCGAAACCTGAAAATTAAACTTTATCCCCCAACTAGATCCCTTGATTAGTGGTTAGAATAAGATATACTATTATCAGAGTATAAAAACTAAGTCCTTGCTTGTAAAGAGTGTTGCTTTCAAATAATACGGAATTGATAAGACAATACAACTAATAGGTCTATGAGAATAAAGCAAGGGGCTTAGATAAGAAGAGCAATAACACAAGTTCTTTCTTGCAACGTGTTGTTTCACCAAATGAGAATATAAACTTGAAACAACACTAAATGGTATTAACAAAGAATAGTGCAAGAAAAAACTTAGAAAGGGAAAGAGCAAACAAATCATAAGCAATAAGCACACGAGACACGGGTGATTTGTTTTACCGAGGTTCGACCCTCGAAGGCCTAGTCCCCGTTGAGGAGTCCACTAAGGACGGGTCTCTTTCAACCCTTTCCCTCTTTCTACCGATCACGCAAGACCGGCGAGCTCTTCTTCTTCTCAAGGATCACTTAAGACCCCACAAGGACCACCACACACTTTGGTGTCTCTTGCTAGCTTTACAAGCCTCCAAAACTTTGGAGGAAGTTCAATGGGAGTCAAAACTCCACGCGCAAATGAACACAAAGATGTAGTATACACTATCTCTCAATGAGTCTCACAAGGCACTAGAACTAAATCACATGAGAGGCTTTCTTTTGTTTGCTCTCGCTTTTGTGGCACTTGTGTGGGTTGTAGTGGTCTAAATCTTGTGTATAGGATGGATCAATGAATATATGTGGTTGGGAGGGCTTGAGTATGTCAACTAGATGACTTGGAATGTTGCTTGGGCTCCCACACCTTGAAGTGACCGGTTGGGGTGGTATTTATAGCCACCAACCAATTTGTAGCCGTTGGAGAAGTGTGCTGGCGATGGGCGCACCGGACAGTCTGGTGCGCCACCGGACAGTGTCCGGTGTGCCGCCACGTCATCCTCCCGTTAGGGCTTGGAGTTGGTCGACCATTGGAGGCTTTGTCCTCATGTGGCACCGGACAGTCCGGTGCGACACCGGACAGTCCGATGCCCCTCTGACCGTCTGCTCTGACATCTGATTTGCACTGTTTACTTTGCAGAATCGATCGTTGTGCGCAGATGACCGTTGCTCCGCTGGCGCACCGGACAGTCAGGTGGCCCACCGGACAGTCCGGTGAATTATATCGGAGCTGCGCCTGGGAAACCCGAAGGTGGAGAGTTTGAAGTCGATCCTCCCTGGTGCACCGGACACTGTCTGGTGGCACACCGGACAGTCCGATGCGCCAGACCAGGGAGCACTTCAGTTTCCTTTGCTCCTTTCTTCTTGAACCCTTTTTAATCTTTGTATTGGTTTTAAGTTGAACCTTTGGCACCTGGAGAACATATACTCTAGAGCAAACTAGTTAGTCCAATTTGTTTGTGTTGGGCAATTCAACCACCAAAATCATTTAGGAAAAGGTTTGACCCTATTTCCCTTTCAACAAGCAAAGCTTATGTCTTCGGTGTCGGTAGAACAAGGTGTGTGACAAAAGGGTTCATGCACCTAAAGACAAAGCTAGTACATGGTTATGCTTATATGTTCACTTAGCAAGGTGCCATGGTGAATAATTAGCGCGTGAATCACACAGCTTAGATTAGCCACAACAAGGATGTAAGTTGTTGGCAAGCAACCAAACTTTATGGATAAATATTATGTCATCATTTGCTCTATATGGTTACTCTAAACTAATATTACAGTTGCACTTGTTGTACTTTTTTTAGTTCGTATACTCTTTGTGTTTTTAGTGAATAACTTGTCTTCTTCATACATATCTTTCATAAGCTAATAGGCTATTTAAAGAGATAGCCTAGATCAAACTATAACTAGAGAAAGCAAAACCTTCTACATATTATATATATATATATATTTGTTATAGCTGTAAGGTTTGCAAAACTATTTTATAGATTATCCATCCCTCTAGCCATCTAGGTTATTTCATTGACAAGCACTAGGATTGGTCGAGAAGAAGCTCACGTCACCACAAACTCTTCGGTAGGTAGCCCATGTCGATCACGATAGCACAAAGTCGGATACTAGCAAAGGCGCCACGAATGTTGGAGAGGCATACCATCAAAAAGAGGTGGTCTATCTCCAAGTGGGAGAGGAATAAATGTTGGAGGTGAAAGTGCATTCATCCCTTTTGTGAGTTTTGGTGATTTGGATAATGTTGGGGGCCTTCGGCTTCCGAAGGTCCTCAAAAACATGATTTAACAATGTTTTCCAAGTGAAATATG
Source organism: Zea luxurians (assembly GCA_029449295.1). Classification (NCBI taxonomy): domain Eukaryota; kingdom Viridiplantae; phylum Streptophyta; class Magnoliopsida; order Poales; family Poaceae; genus Zea; species Zea luxurians. The sequence continues at coordinate 93,483,712 of JAOPSE010000006.1, forward strand.
TGAACAGGTATCTTCGGAATTGGGTCATGAGTATACAAGAGTATGGTCAGGACGAAGCCTGAGCGAGATGGAAAGCGATTATGACGAAGGATAAGATGATCACGAAGCTGTGCGCAGAGAAGCTTCGGCATGATAGCAGAGAAGGGGAACCGACTTAAAGATGAAAAGGCAAATTAGACCCCGAAGAATTACTATAGAGTTATTGATAAATGTAAAGGGCACAAATGTAATTCTACACGGGCTGCGTCCCTTGCCTATAAATAGATGAACAGTACTCCCGTACTGTTCAGGCTGACTCAGCATTCGCTTTTCGCATCATGCCTGTACCTTTACTTTCCGTCAATCCGAAGGTACATTTATAATTTGTTATTTTGAATATGATAATGCAAATAAATATAAGTTGACAATAATATCTAAATTATTCTTCGTATTTGGTATATGAATTCTTCTTTATTATCTATCGAGCTTACGAAGGTTTTTACCTTCATAACCTTCGTCCGGAATTCATTATATCCGAAGGGATATATCTTGAAGGACGAAGGACTTTAATATTTAACACTTTTTATGTTGCCTTGTTCTTAACTCTTAGCATTTGAGAACAAGTCCCCAACATTGGCGCCCACCTCCGGTGAACTCACTTCCATTTTTTGAGTTTTGAACACCTTCGGCAAGCATCACCTTCGTCATGCCGCCAAAGAAAGCTTCAGCAACAGGGGCTGCCACTCTGCAGCCGCTGGATCCTAATCAGGATGTCCTTTCTCTTAGGGAGGCCTGAAGCTAGAAGAGGAAGGCCACCAGTCCAACGCCTCCGGAGGACGACTTGGATCAAGAAATCCAAAATTTGGAGATGCTCCATCAACAGGTCCAACAGAAGAAGGAAAAGATGGCTCATCTAGCTGACCTGCAAAGGCAGATAGACGAAGCCTCTGAAGAAGTGCGTCATCTTGCTCAAGATGACCAGAACTGAAGGCCTCCGCATAGAGAGCTTCATCAGGAGGGCTTCTACAACGAGGACGACTGGTATGAAAATTTTCATCATGGAAATTTTGCTTTTGATGATACTTCTCCTCTGTCAACAGAACTGCAGGCTACACCTTGGCCCCAGTCTTACAAGCCACCCCATCTCCCCATGTACGATGGTCATTCAGACCCGAAGCAATTTTTGATGAGTTATGAAGCAACCATATCTTCGTATGGTGGCAATACTGCAGTCATGGCAAAATCTTTCGTCATGGCTGTCAAGAGTGTTGCACAAACCTGGTACTCCTCTCTTCGGCCAGGAACAATCACCTCATGGCAAAAGCTGAAGGACATGCTGATAACCAGCTTCCAAGGGTTTCAAACGAAGCCGGTCACTGCTCAAGCTTTATTCCAGTGCACCCAGGACCACGAAGAATACCTTCAGGCGTATGTCCGAAGGTTCCTGCGTCTGAGGGCACAGGCACCAACAGTGCCCAATGAAATTGTCATTGAGGCCATGATTAAGGGGCTTCGGCCGGGACCTTCAGCTCAATACTTTGCCAGGAAGCCTCCTCAAACTTTGGAGAAGCTGCTCCAGAAGATGGACGAGTATATTAGAGCTGACAATGACTTCCGCCAAAGAAGGGAGGAAGCATACAGGTTCTCTGAAATGACTAGGGGCTTCGGAGGAAGATTCCATCCGAGGCACGTCAGGTCAATTCACAACTCTACTCAAAGTGATGATAGAGGGAGTCAACAGCAAAGGCCACAGTACTCCTCGCAAGCTTCGGGGCAGCAGCAAAGCTCTTTCCGGCCGCCAGCTCCAAGGGGCAGAGGCGCCAGGGGCTTCGGAGGAAGATTTGGGGATCAGCCAAGGAAAATTTATTGTCTATTCTGTGGTGAGGACAAGGGCCATACCACCAGGATGTGCCATGTTACCATCCAAAAGCAAAAGGAGATAGCAGAAGCTGCAGCACAACATAGTCAGCCGAAGTAAGTCATGCATACTGCTTCGTACCATTCGCCTTACATTCCAGAATATGTAGGCAACCACCCTGCAGCTTCTGTTGCTTCGGCAAGCCAACCTCAAGCATCTTGGCAACAGCCTCCACCTCCACCACCAACGCAACGCGGCCAGCAGCCAGAAGGGAGTCAGCACACTCACCTCCAACGGGACTTCAGAGAAGAGTCCGAAGCTCGCACAGTCAATAGCATTGTGCCAGAGTCGAAGCATATTTACTGACAAATATCCTACCCCGACAGCAGTTTTTCGCATTCAGTATTATTTTCTTTTTAATAAGGAACACTTATGGGAGGCTTAAGTGCTTTTTTGTCGTTTTTAATCTCTTGTAACAGTTTCGCTTTTTACCATAATGAAAATATATCTTCTCCACAGGCTTAAGTTGTCGAAGCATAAGAATTTATGGTGGCAAGGAGGACCTTCGAATTGTCAAAAATTTTGTTCTAAGGAACACAGCGTAATTTCGTCGAAGCAGCAAAAAGTCGTTCCTAAGGGAGCGCAGTGTAATTTTTTTGCTCAAAAGTTGTTCCGAAGGGAATGCAGAGCTTACAGCGAAAAATAAACGCTGATTCCGCTGAAAGTAAAAGGCAAAGAAGCTCCTAAGGGAGGCTTACAGCGAAAAATAAACGCTGATACCGCTGAAAGTAAAAGGCGAAGAAGCTCCTAAGGGAGGCTTACAGCGAAAAATAAACGCTGATACCGCTGAAAGTAAAAGGCGAAGAAGCTCCTAAGGGAGGCTTACAACGAAAAATAAACTCTGATTCCGCTGAAGTAAAAGGCGAAGAAGCTCCTAAGGGAGGCTTAAAGTGAAAAATAAACGTCGATCTTCGGCAAATATCATTTTGCATAACATCACATCATCACATCATTTGCATAGCATAACATCATACATCATATTGCATCGATGACGCAAGAAGGGGATCAATGTTGATATTTGGAGATTGTTTCGAAAAAACAGTGCCAAGGCACAAAAAAGTAAACATTGAAGAAGCATACCTTCGTCAAACCCTGAAATGAAAAGATCTATCGGTTATTGATATTACGAAGATTGGATGTTTTTATGAAAGTACGGATATTATTTACGAAGCATGAAAAGAAGGGAAGGTATTTTTTCGCCGAAGGCTCAAAAAACGGTATGTATGTAAAGTTTCATGCATCGTAAAGAATTGAACCATAGATAGCTTATATATTACATTCAAAGTTACAAAATATTACACATGTTTCTCAACGAACATTATATTCTAAATGTTTTTACAACAGCATCTAATCTTCCCTTAGAATTATTTCTGCAGCTTCGTTCAGTAGTTCATCAACAACTTTATCCATGATAGCTTCAGCTATTTTTCTAATTTCGTCATCCCATTTCGCGTGGGGGCCCGCAGATGGCTCAGCAGGCTCTGAGGGAGGAGAAGATACAGCTATATTACTATTACAAACCGTGAACAAGTTCGAAATCAAAAAATTACAACATAGAGTCAAAAACCACTAGTCAATACCTATTTGCCCTTCGGGCTCTGCACTTTTCTCAGCGGCCTCTGCTACTTTTCTAGTGTCATGAATGCCTTTTTCGCTTTTTCGTATAATTTCTTGGGCCATTTCTCGGCCACCATTGTCCCAGATGTCGGTGAAAAATTTTCCACCGACCAGGCTTGCTTCGGCCGAGGGGTCTTTTATATCTTCGGAGGATAAGGCGGCTTCGGATTGTGCCAAAAATTTCACATGCTCACAACCTTTCCTCTCTAAAATGGTAGCAATCTCCCTGGCACCCGAGAAGGCACATATGTCTCCGCGGCTATTCAAAATTTCTTCAAAGGCCTCAGCTTCGTGACTGATCCATTCGATTGGGCCCTCGGGGTCACCCTTTATGAAGTTCTCTTCACTTGAAAAAGCGCCAACGCTGGCGAAGCTGGTTTTTACTTTTTTAACACATTCTATAGATTTCTCATAGCATTTTTCTTAGATGCACGAAGCTCTTCAACGCTTTTTTCCAAATGGTTTGCCCATTGTTCACTGATTTCTCGTTTCGTTTCTTCAAGTGTGTGTTCCTCTTTAGCTCTGGCTAGTTGTTTTCGGAGATCTTCAATTTCACGCCTCTGAGCCTCAGCTTGAACTTTAAAAGTAGCTTCGTCTTCTTTTATTCTATCTATCAATGAATGCAATATTTTATCTTTTTCGAGACCTTCGTTCCTTAGTTCAATTACTTCGGAACGAAGGTTGCTCAGGGCCATAACACACCCTTCGTCTTCAGCATCTTTTTGGGCCCTGAGGGCATTGCTAAGTATAAGGTCCTGCAAAGAAAAATGTGTGTGCGTCAATAAATTTAAGCAAACGAAAAATTTTGGTTTCAAGAAAAAATACGAAAACCTCATTCTCTGCACCTTTAAGCTATTATATGCCAGGCTGTCGGCTAGCTCGTTTTTCGACAGCACCGAGAGCCCGTCTTCTAGTGTTGGGAATCCGAAGCTCTTGCTCATCTCCCGACAGACAGAAATCTCCTTGCTGTCAGGAAGACAATACAAAAAGTCTTCTTCTCCACTGCCGTTGAATATCAACACCCCCTTTGGATATTTCAATTTTTGGGCGTAAAACTGGGCCTCTTGCTGTTCTTTTTCAGTCAATTTTTCCCCGAAGCATGACATAGAATATAATCGAAGGCTTCGGAAGATGCTTCGGGGGTGGCAGTATCAGTTTCTTCAGCTGAAATTTGTTCTGTTGTTTCTGTTTCTTCGACTTCCAAGGATTTCACCTTGGTGGGCTCTAAAGGCCTAGCTTCAGTCTCAGACTGATGTTTTGAAGTTTTGGCATCAAATTCTTCAATATGCACTTTGGAAGATTCAACAATTTTCTTTGGAGTTGTGCTTGAAGACTTAATTGTCTCCAAAACATCCAGCACATTAACCATCCTTTTTCTTTTGGGGGTCACTGTTGGACCCTTTTGGCTTTTTGCTGCCTCAATTTTTGCTGAAGGACTTAGAACTTCTGATGTCTTTGTTTCTTCAGCCCTCAGTTCTTCTATTCTTTCCGTCGCCGACGCTTCGGCCAGCCCTCCAATATTTGGCAGGGGAGTTGGTTCTTTAGCTTCGGTGGCCGAAGAGGTCTCACCGGCAAACTGAGGCACTGTGGCCGGTTCAATATAACGTGGCCGGTGTGTAAGAACCTTTACCCTTTTCCTCTTCGGCGTCGGCTCGCTAGGAGCGGCTGAAGCAGCTTCCTTCGCAGAAGATATATTCTTTCTTTTTTGACCCCGCGTTGGATAACGGTAGTCGGGGTAGACAAACCCAATTGCATCAAATACTCGGTTGAGTCTCTTCTTCTTTCGGCCTCCGAAGGCCGCTGATAGTGCAGTGTCTTCGGCCTTCGAGTATAATCCAAGCAATTCATCACTTACGACCTCAATACTTTTTAGCCAGTCATCATCTGGCTCGACGAATTTCTCTCCATATTGGAATGTGTATTTTAGCCTAACTAATCCACCTTCGTCAGTTTCTCTAACGGTCTCCTTCGGCATTTCCCACTTTTCTACAAGTGGCCATATTCTGAAGGCAATGTGTTCTTGGACCAAATCCCTTGTCCCAATAAAAGAGCAAACCACGCCGAAGGCTCTCTGGCATTCTTCGGCTGCTTCATTCATTTCCACCTTCGGCCTCCGAAGGCCGAAGCGTTGCCAGATAGGGCGCATAATGATATATTTAATATCTTCCTGTGTATTCAAGTCATTCTTCACATAAAACCATTCTATCATCCAGTCGCCGGGCCACCTCTTTCGAAAGGTTGGCACGAAACAGCTTGACCCAGACCGGGCGCCGAAGCTGTAGCAGCCAAAATTGTTGTGATACTGCTCTTTACCCCAGGGCTTTGTCTCATACAATAGCTCATGTATGTTGTAGAAACTTTTTGCATTTGGTTCTAAACCTTGGCTCCTCATGGCCCAGACGAAGATGCCCATTCTTATGATCGCTTCGGAAGTAAGTTGATGAATGTAGATTTCAAATATCTTCAGTACTTCCATGTGAAAGTTGCCTAGAGGGGGGGTGAATAGGCAAGTTAAAACTTTTTTAACAAAAACTAGAAGTAAACTGGGTAAAACTGAATTGATCTCGAAATTCACCCAGTTAACTTTGGAAATGAGATGTTCTAAATGATCCACAGGGTTCAAAGTAGTAGATCTGAGAAGGGCACTTCTCAAAATCCACACACCAAAAAGATATAAACAATTCTTTCGCGGGATGGTGAGAGAACGAAGAACACAAACAACCACAATAAGCAAGAACACAAGAGACACAAGATTTATCCCGAGGTTCGGTCACACCACCAAGGTGCCCTACTTCCTCGTTGAGGCGCCCACAAAGAGCCGGGTCTCTTTCAACCCTAATCCTCCCTTTGCCGACCACAAAGGTCAAGCCCACACAATAATCTTTGCTCAAACGAGCGGGTAATACAAACTTTCTTGTGGTCTTCCACAAGATTTGGAGACTCACAAGAGACACCTAGTCGTCTAGGAGCTAGAAGCTCCAAGAGTAATGAATCCACAAAGAACTCGATGTAATACCAAAGCTCGAATGAAGAAGAGCGAGAGAGATTTAGAGATGAAGCACAAAAACCGCAGCTCTCAAGCTCACTCAATGATTTCTCTCCAAGGATTTGAAATGGGAGAGGCAAGAGATGTGTGAGAGAGAGTGAGAGGTGTTTCTCAAGTTGGAAATGGAGTTCAAATCGTGCTCACTGCTATGGGGAGAGAGGTAGGAGGTAGTATATATAGGTGGAGCTCAAAACTAGCCGTTGGGCAGATTTTTCTGCCTGAGACCGGTTGAACCGCCCCCTAGGGCGGTTGAACCGCCCCTGGCAGTCCTGGTAGCCTGTCTGCCAGTCTGACTGGCAGACTGACGCGCAGACTGACCTGCAGACTGGCTAGGTTGACCAAGACCGGTTGAACCGCCCCCTAGGGCGGTTGAACCGCCCCTTGCAGGTCAGGCAGACTGTCTGCCAGTCTGACTGTCAGACTGACTGGCAGACTGACCTGCAGGCTGACCAGGGTTGACCAGACCGGTTGAACCGCCCAGGGGGGGTTGAACCGCCCCTGACACCTCTGGCGACCTATTTGCCAGTCTGACTGGCAGACAGTAGATCAGAGGTCAGAGGGGTCAGAGACCAGCTGAACTGCCCCTCAGGACCAGTTCAACTGGTCTTGACCAGTGAGTTTAGGAGAGAAAACCCCAGCTCAACTGCCCGGAGGCAAGTTCAGCTGGTGTATGGTCAAAGAGGTTCACAGCTGAAGTTGAGTTCAGCTGAAGTTGAGAAAGCTCAACTCAGCTGAAGTCCAGCTCAGCTGAAAAGCTCAGCTACAGCTGAAGAAGCTCAACTCAGCTGAAGTTCAGCTCAGCTGAAAAGCTCAGCTGCAGTTGAAGAAGTTCAGCTGCTTTTCAGCAAGAACACTCTAGGTTTCTCAAACCTAACCATGGTCAACCATAGAATGTTAAAGAGATTTTTGATTTTCAAAAATAGCTTTTGAATATAGAGGTTTGAGCTTTGGCAAACACCAACCTTCCTTTTGGATCCCCCTTTATAGTACGACGATTCCTATACTCAAGTTAAATAAAATTAATTAAGAAAACTCCTTGAGTCACTGGTGTCTCATGTGTGATTTCTCCATGGCATTGCTTCATAAGGATCACAAACATCTTTGTCTCACCTTTTGAAGCAAACTCAAATCAAACCTTGTGACTTGTACCATATCACCTTATATGAGTTCAAATCATGGCTTCAAGTCACCTTACTGATGCATCAACATGTTGTAACTCTTCATAGCTGATTAGTTCATCGACTTAGTGCAAGTACTCTCTTCTTCACCTTAGCCATGGTACCTCGGTCTACAAGCCGTCGCTTGGCCTTCACCTTCACTTAGTTCCTCGAAGCCCTTTCCTTGCTATCTTCACCCTATCAAGCCATTCTTGAGTCACATCCTATTGAGCATCCATTGAGAGAATCATTTCTTCAATATTGTGAACCTTGCTTGAATGTCTTCTAGATATAACTGTTAAGATTAATCAAGCTTTAATTTGATTCTCATAGAAGCATATATGGACTGATAGTAATATGGTCAAGCCAATTCACGATTCCTCATATCTTATCCACTTTGGCTTGACCAATCCTCTTAATCACTTCAACCTCTATTATGATCATATTTATGCATAGTGATTTCTCAGGACTTGTCCATATATTCAAACCAATATAGAGACCATATTATATCCATTTTCATTGTCTCACTGGTTATTTAACCTCGTGTTGAACCTTCGTTCACTGATCATTATACACTATTCAAGTATGTTCATCATACTGAATTTCCTGTTCAACACTTAGCAAACTCGTTAGACCTTTAAATGTGTTGTTATCCAAATCACCAAAACTCACAAAAGGGATGAATGCACTTTCAATCTCCCCCTTTTTGGTGATTGATGACAACACATTTAAAGCTTACATAAGATTTGATAAATAAGATTTTAAATCCTATGATATAGTTTCCTCCCCCTAAATATGTGCATTTCAGAAAATACCAGTTTTGTACTCAAATACCAAAAGCACATATTTGGGTCAAAGTATGGAGACAACTTATATCATACTATTCATGAGGTGTAGTGTGTCATAAAATAAACGTGATGCTCATGACATAGAATGCACTTACCTATTTTCTACATCTTATGTTTTTCTTATGATTCCCCCCTTTTGTTAATTATTTCTCCCCTTTTCAAAAATAAAGATAAGCTTTAATGCAAAATTTCTCCCCCTTTGTCATAAATCTCCAAAAAGGATACAAAGAATATAAAGGGTAGAAATTATGATTTAAGCAAGATGTTAACACACTATCATGAAGAGGGTCCTTAGATGGCACAAAGGTAATGGGTAAGTGTCATAAGTGATGTACCTTTGCCTTTTACCTTTTCAAGGGGTTTCCAGACTTGTGTTGGATTTAGAATTCATTTGCAACCTCTTGTTGGCATAATTGTGACATAGGTCCCAAATATCAAATGAATATTGTCATACTAATTAAAAGATAAATCTTGATACCTGGAGTCTAGATGTCACCTAGCGTTTTCTTATCATAACAAGAGGCAACATGAAAATTACACAAGTATGGATTATACAACTAGTGATCATGCACGAAAATACCAATAAAAAAACACCAATTGATACAATTTGATATATAAATAGATCACTAATTGCATATTACACTGAGTTCTCCTCAAGTTTTAGCGCACACATATATATGAATTCAATTGATATCCGTTGAAAGTACTTATTTGCAATTTAAAGTACCATTCGCATAAAAGGAGTATCAATCGAACATAATCATGCAACATAAGAAACATGTACACTATTTAATCAATTAAGTTCTAGACAGGAGAATTTATAAGCTATGCTACTTTAGACATTTGCAATCCAAAAGGATGTGATACATGTTTACCAATTTTAGATGATGTTGGAGTAGCATATAAAAGAGAAACTCATTCCCTTATGAAATGTATAAAAGATACATTTAGTGGAGCAAAGAATCTTTGATACCCATCAAATTTTGCAGTGGAAGCGATTGTCTTTGCTTGAAGATTCCTTTCTAATTTGAGACTACACACATAGTAGACTTGAAAATGAAGTTAGTCTCAAAGATTCAAATTATAGACCATTCCCCCCCTAAATGTATGCATACAAGTGATGAATACTTGTTTAGATTATGCACTTGGACTTGTGAGGCCCGGGGATTAAGTTTTACAATTTGAACCTTGGTACAAATAAAGTATGAAAATATGAATGTGCACCAATTTAAGGAATTACTCAAAATCAAAAGGTATACTAATAGACATGATATGCAATATTTTAAGCCAAGATTCAAGTGCAACCTTATGATGTGACTTAAGATATTGCATTTACATGCATACACTAACTTGTAAGAGCCTAGATACACAAATATAATACAAGAGTTCATGGAGTGACACACCTTTGTTCCATGCCATATGGTCTTCATTATAAACATGAATTTTCATCTTAGCTTTTGATAGGCTTGACATTTCTTTACAAAGCAAGATAGTTTTCATTGATGTCCATCAGTCTTCATCATGACTTGGATTGAGTCAATTTAGTATGCCAAAGAGGAACTTATCCTCTTCAAAAATCAACACAAACTCATTCTCTTCAAAGAACTACACAAATTCACTAAAAGAAAATGTTAGTCTTTTAAGGACACAAGATATAGAGTGAGCTCCCCCTAAATGTGTGCATCAAGTACTCGAATTACTTGTAACATGCACTTGATTCAATTAAGATTCTTAGAGGAGTTCATCATATATCTTGGTCAAGGCATAATATATTTGAAACAATTGAATTTATGCTAGAGAACACATATTGTTCCCCAATAGAACTAATCCATGGGGTGACATGTGGTAAATATTTGATCATTTCCTTGGAACCACTCATCCTCATTTGATGTTCTCCAAGGTGTGAGACTACACAACATGAACTTGAAAGAAATCATTAGTCTCACAAGATATAGGCTAAACTCTCCCTCAATTTGTGCATGCAAGAGTACACAAAGTACACTTATGCACATTAACAATGTGAGGTTAAAGGAGATGTTTGTACTATATCTTGGCTTTAACATAACATGCTTTATATAGATGATGAAAATTAAACCAATTGAAAGTTTAAGAACTAAAAGTATATCAATTGAAATTCTGAAGGGTAACGCATGCCAATATGAACCTCAAACCTCATAATGAAGGATATCATATAAATATGTCACTACATCTTCATTATTAGGTTGACAAAAAGTGTAACTCCCTTCTTGAATCACTGTGATTTCTTTTCTCTTTATGATTTCATCCAACCAGGCGATCTTGAACTTCATTGATCATGGCTTGGTTCAATCAATGATTGAAATAACCAAGACTCTTATATCCGTGGATTTTGAATCCATCTTGAAAGCACTTGGAAGGACCTTATTTAAACACTTAGAAAAGAGAGCATTAGAAACATAAGGGAGGGTTTCACAAATGATGATCCTTATATGTGGATGGCAAATGAATCATCATTATTGAAACCCAAAAGGATAGACTAAATTCCTTTAAATTAGTGCATACATATAATTGATGTCAAAGTTTTATGCGCCATTGAACATTTTATATTGCAAGGAATTTAACCTATACTATGGTACATCCCACTAAGGATAGAATACTAAAACAACTTAAGGAGAGGAAGTTTTCATACCTTGGCCTCTTATCAACTTCATCTTACTTCAGTTGAATAGTATCCCTTAAGCTTTTGATTTATCCAATTTAATAATAAGCACCATCTCTTAATATAGATTTTCTATGGATAAACTCAACACAAGAGATGGCATTAGTAGCACAAGCACTAGTTTCTTATTTAGCAATCCTTTATATGTGGAAGGCAAGCGAGTTGCTAAAATAGAGAAATCTCATAATATGGACTAAATTTCCTTTGAGCCCTCATGCACAATATATTTTGAATGACATGGATAATATGCATGGTGTTCAATGAAGTCTAAAGGGCTGACTTAATCCATATTATGGTAAGTGTCTAATATAGAAGAATCAAATCCAAATTAACTAGATAGAGAATACATCACATAATTTTGGATTGTTGACCATATGATAATATTCATTCATCTTCCAATTGGACCTTTATTTCATATTCAACAACTGATGTATATCCTCAAGTGCTTCTTTTCCCTTAGTGGCTACACAAGTCACAAAAGAGATAAGATTTGAAAATAATATGCACTTGAGATTCAGTTGTTACCACCCTTGCTACTATCTCCAAATATGATTTATACATTCATTATCGAGCACCCAACTTGATCCATTGAAGGAGTGATCCTGCAAAACAAGTTTAAGCTTCATATCTTGGTACCCAATTTGAATTGGGTCCTTTGAGATTAGTAGTAAAAGCCTTGAGTACCCACACAATCCTTATTGTGGCCTTTCTCTTTGTGTAGGCACCCACATATACTTGACAACCATCTTACATGGTTTTAAGTCAATATTTAATCACATAGATAAAAACTAGAGTTAAGAATAGGAGCCTTTTCTCCTTTTATTAATACATCGTTGTGTTGCCTTCTTGATGATGAACCTACCTTCACTTTGGGTGCACCTAGCTTATCAAGGTTAGTCGCACAAGCATTCATATCATAAAGACAAGTTATGCATGGAATTTACAACTTAGTGATCCAATTCAATGTGAAGCATACGGATATCAATTGAAGTAGATTTCTAAAATATCAAAATATGGGTTTTCAAAATTTAGAGAGTATGGATCACTAATTGTACCTTTTACAGTTTAAAAATCATATCCATGTTAGTGCATATGTATGTGATGAATATCAACAAAAAGATTCTTATGCACTTTTAGAATTAACGATAAGGGAATTTTAAACTGCATCAAGAGTAGCTATTTAGAAAACAAAGATTACAATCCATATGAATGAGATACAAATTTACCATTTTGGATTGTCTTAGTATAGCTTACTCAAGTTAAACATATTCTCTATGACACAAGATATATAATGTTCTCCCACTAGATATGTGCATCAAGTATTTACTTACCACATGCACTTTCAATTCAGTTAAGAGTCTCATGAGGAGTACATTACATACCATGGTCAAGGCATGACAAATTTGCAATGAATTAACTTATGCCTAAGAATACTTACCACCATATAGAACGTACCATTTGTTACCATCAAGAGTATTTACTTACCACATGCACTTTCATTATGTCAAATTGGTAAATTTGACAGATCTTACTATCTGTGGTGGTGTCACCTTAGTATTCTTCTTTTCATCATTTGTGGAGACTTCCTTCTTTGTTATCTCTTTTCCTTTTAAAACTAGTTGATAAAACACTTTGAAAAGAGGTATTAATAGTACAAGGAAGTATTTAATGAATGATGATATCTATATATGAATGGCAAACAAATTATCATTTATGAGGCATAAAGGCATAAATTAAATTCTTTTTAAATTAATGCACATGGATGAGTGAATTAATAATATGCACCAATTTACAAATTTAAGCCAAAAGGAATTTAACCTTCATATTGGCATTTCTTTCCATAAAATAGATTATTACCAATTGAAAGAATGCCACTTGAAAGGAACTATTATTGGTGTTGGGGGCTTGTTCTCAAATGCTTCGGGTTAAGAACAAGGCAACACAGAAAATGTTAAATATTAAGGTCCTTCGTCCTCCACTACATTATATCCCTTCGGGATACAAGGAATTTCGGACGAAGGTTACGAAGGACATACCTTCGTAAACATAATAGCGAGGGACGAAGCATTCAAATAAATCATGAGGTATAAAATAGACATTCAAATGTTAACATAGAATTATTTCCATTTCTATTGATATGAATACAAATGAATACAAATGACTTCAAATTACAAATATACCTTCGGTCCTGAGGAAGGCAGGAGAGCAAGTGTGATGCGAAGGCCAATGACAGGTTCGCGTGATCAGTACAGAGATACTGTTCATCTATTTATAGGCACAGGTCGCAGCCTGTGACAAATTACAATTATGCCCCTTACAAATGTTTACAACATTGACTCAGACCTATATGTATAAAAAGGTCATTCTATCTCTATGTCGGTTTGAAACGCCGAAGCTCCATGAAAAGGAACCTTCGGCCATCTCTTGGAGACGACTTCAGCCGAAGCTGCTTCTTCGTGTGAGACCTTCGGCGCACCGAAGCACGACCCCAACAGTAGCCCCTTTCGCGGTGCTAGATCGTTTTTCGTAACGAGCTTGACCCGTGAAAAAAAACCTCTTCAGCTTCGGGAAGCCGAAGGTCCAAAAAACACCTTCCCTGAGCTCGTTGCGGAGAAACGATCCGGCTTCGGAGCGCGTGCCAGGCCCACCTTGCAGAGTTACTGTTTGATCTTTGCGGTCCACTGCACAGCGAGTACAAGTGACCGCCCGTCTGGTGTAAAAATCTTGCCGCTTCGCCTTCTTACCTGCAGCACTATATAAACAAACGGGTAGGTGTGAAGTTACCACAGCATTCATTGCTATTTGCACTGTTTTGCTGCCAAAATTTTCCACCATAGCCGAAGGTTGACTCTCAGAATCGAACGAAGGTCCGTCTCGACGCCTGCTTCGTCAGAAAGGAGAGCTTCGGAGAAAAGAAAAAAGAAAAAAGTTTCTGACTTCCCCAAACTCAGAATCAAATGGCGAGAGTGCGATCTACTGCCAAAGTTGCACGTGAGGGAGACGAAGCCGAAGGTTCGGACACTGTGCCCATCTCCGAAGCGATGCAGCGTTCCGGTCTAGTGACTGCGGAAGAAAGGCCTGCTGCCGAAGCAAACCCGACAACAGCCGAAGAAGAAGAAGAAAACATTGAAGGGACTGACCCCGAAGATGACTACCACATTGCCATGCCCAGCAAGCCCAGTCACCTGGATTTTGGGAAATCAACTGTTTCGAAAGCTGATCTTTCGAAGATGGTGAAAGCAGGTTATTTCAATGAAGATCAGAAGAAGCTACTCCGCTTCGGGGGAGAAGAAACCACCCCGAAGCCAGGGAAGGATGAGATTGTTATCTTCAAGAGCTTTTTAAAGGCTGGGCTGAGATTTCCTCTGCACAATATTATTGCGGAGATACTGAGGAGGTTTGGTATCTACTTTCATCAATTGACTCCTAACGCCATCGTTAGGCTCAATGTTTATATCTGGGCCCTTCGAAGCCAAGCCGTGGAACCGTTTGCTGACAGCTTCTGCCGAGTTCACGAATTACACTACCAAACAAAGGCCAGAAAAGATGGGCTACATGATAATTTCGGTTGCTATAATTTTGCCTACCGGAAGACAACAAAGTGTCCTGTCATCAGCTACCGAAGCAAATGGCCAGCAGGCTGGAAATCTGAGTGGTTTTATGTAAAAGTTGACGAAGACAAAGAAAAATTGGTACAAAGCCCTCTGGAATTAATCTTCGGAGAGACGAGGCCACGATGCCGCATCGGCGATCTAAAAGGTCCCACTTGGGCTGCTCTGGGTGAATTTGAAATTATTTCAGAACATATTGGCACCAGGGATCTAGTTCAGGAGTTCTTGGCATTCAGAGTTTTCCCTACTCTAAAAGAGTGGGAAATGCCGAAGCTGGAGGGAGAGAAGAAAAAGGGGGAGCTTGTCCGGCTGCCCTACCACTTCAAGTTTAAGAAGTACTTTAAAAAACCCTGCAAAGAATGGTTAGACACAGTTGAGGTGATGTGCAACGAAATTCTGGGGAATTACTCCAAATAAGAGGATCAACTAATGACAGCGGCCTTCGGCGCCCGACCGAAACGAAGGCTGAACCGAGTGCTTGATGCCCTGGGCTTCGAATACCCAGACTATGAGCATTTGAACAAGGGTGCCGAGGGCCACAAAAGAAAAAGAGTGGCCGAAACTCTGACCAAGGATGAAGAAAGGCCAACAAAGGAGAAGAAAATTCCCAAGAAAAGAAAAATATCTACTCCGAAGCGCAAATCACCCGAAGAAGAAGGGACCCCCACACCGCCTTCTGCCAGCGACGTGGAGGAAATTTTAAAGGTAATGACTGAACCCATGCCCACGAAGCTAAGTCCATTAGGGCTCCAACTGACGAAGCTTTTTCAAAAGGTGGACGTGCCAGATCAGACGAAGATAAGCAAACCCAAGCGGCAGAGAATTATTGCGGTATCAGAGTTGAATTCGAAGCTTATCAGTCAATCAAAACAATTCGATCAGGAGAAGCTAGAGCTTAATTCGAAGCTTGAAGCCGAAGTCCAGACCAGCTCAGAGTTGAAGAAATCGTTAGCAAGCCTTCAAGACAAATGCTTAACATTTAGCAACAATTGTATTGGACGATTAAAAAAGATATTTTACTCTGTTGGAGCCAGCAGCGGGAAATTTAACCCTTCGGCGGAAAATTTACCACAGGCCTTCGATCATATTGAAGCCGAAATTGAAGAACTTGACGAAGTTATAGCCGGGCACGGCGACTTCTGTGCCTGGGTAGCTTCTCGGGGTACCGCTGCTGCATTCCTGAAGGCCGGCTGCGAGCATGGAAAGATTGTCAACAGGCCCAACTTCACCCTATCTCCATCAATCCTGGATGATATACCTGATCTCGCCCGAAGCATCTCAAATAGATTTGTAAAAATGTTATGGACAAAAGGCGGGCGGGAGAAGGCTGGAGACGAAGCACGAAGTCATCTTGAACCAGTAAGAAATGATACTTCGTACTTACCTTTTTCTTTGCACTTGATTTTTACTCACAATTCCTTGATTTATGTAGGATGACGAAGGTGAAGATGATGCCTAAGTTATGTCGCCGAAGCTGTCGCCGAAGCTGAAGCTTAATGAAGATCAGTAGAAGTATACTATAGAAAAACTCAGGATATTTTTGTAACAATTCTTGTAAATACAATTAAACTGTTCTCAAGGAACTTTGTACATACCTTGTAATATATTCTTACCCTTCGATTGAGGCGCTTTGATGTGGACGAAATCAGTATTTTGAGCCGAAGGCGAAAAAACACCTTCCCTTCTTTTCGTACACAACGAAGCATAAAAGCAATTCTTCCTTTTGCCGAGCAACGAAGCTTTTCTCTTTTGTATACAACAAAGCATAAGATACCAATTCTTCTTTTTATCGAAGCTTTTCTCTTTTTTGTACACAACATAGCATAACGAATCATAAAAAACCACTTCTCCGAAACTTTTCTTTTACACAACGATTCACAAGAAGCCAATTCTCCCTGCTGCCGAAGCAACCACTTTGGTACACAGATGGTATGAATGAATGCTTATGCATGCAAATGTTATGATGCAATGTAATGCGCGAATGAATGTCCGAAGCATATGTCCGAAGCCACATTGTCAGCCATTACTTCCTTAGAAACAACCACACATTAGCTCTGCATTCCCTTAGGAACGACTTTGGAGCCTCTTCGCCTTTTACTTAGGCAATATCAGCGTTGACTTTTCGCTGTAAGCTCTGCATCCCCTTAGGGACGTCTTTGGAGCTTCTTCGCCTTTTACTTAGGCGGTATAAGCTCTGCATTCCCTTAGGAACGTCTTTGGAGCTTCTTCGCCTTTTACTTTCGGCGGAACCAGCGTTGACTTTTCGCTGTGAGCTCTGCATCCCCTTAGGGACGTCTTCGGAGCTTTTTCTTTTTTAGTTTCGGCACTCGATGGTGCGCTCTCAGCTTTTACATTTACATTCTTTGGGGGATTTTGCTCTTATAAAACTAAAAAGGAAAATTACATATGATGGCCCCATTAAAAACCTTTCTCCCCCTTTAGAAAGGAAAAGGGTGCCATGAAAAAGAAAAGAAAAAACATACAAAATTACATCGAGTTATACATAAAATCGCCGAAGCTCATCCGCATTCCAAGATCTTGGAATTTCATTGCCATCCATGTCCTTCAGTCTGTACGAACCAGGCCTTGACGAAGATGCTACTAAGAAAGGCCCTTCCCATTTCAATTGTAACTTGCCCACTGTATCTGGGTTGGCCACTCTCCGAAGCACCAAATGCCCTGGCTCAATATTTTTTAGCCGGACCTTTCTATCTCGCCATTTTACTGTTTCAGCCTGGTATTTATTGATATTCTCCACGGCCTGAAGCCTGATCCCTTCTAAGGCATCCTTTTCCACAAGACAAGTATCTTCGGCACTTGGTTCTGCCGAAGCTACCACTCTTATTGATCCAGCTTTAGCTTCTTCTGGAGTTATTGCTTCGTCACCAAATAACAACTTGAATGGGGTAAAGCCTGTAGACCTTGATGTTGTTGTGTTATGGCTCCACACCACTTTGGTCAACTGATCTGGCCATTTTCCCCTTGGTTGATTAAAGATTAGCTTCATTATTCCTGTCATTATGATGCCATTGGCCCTTTCAACAAGCCCATTCGACTCCGGATGCCTGACTGATGCAAAATGGATCTTCGTTCCAATTTGATCACAAAAATTTCTGAAATCTTCGGAGTCGAACTGTGTTCCATTATCTACAGTGATGGCCTTCGGTACTCCGAAGCGACAGACAATGTTCTGCCAGAAAAATTTTTGGACAGTGGCCGAAGTTATTGTGGCCAATGGTTTCGCCTCAATCCACTTGGAAAAATACTCCACAGCCACTATAACATACTTCAGATTGCCTTGAGCCGGTGGTAATGGACCCAGCAGGTCGAGGCCCCACCTTTGCAATGGCCAGACGGGCTGTATCAACTGTGTCAAAGACGAAGGTTGCTTCTGATCTCTCGCACATTTCTGACAACCTTCGCACTTTTGAACTAACTCCGCTGCATCCGAAGCTGCCTTCGGCCAGTAAAATCCTTGGCGGAACACTTTTCCAAGTAACGGCCTGGATCCGATGTGGGATCCGCACAGGCCTGCATGTATCTCCTTCATCAACTCTATACCTTCGGCCCTGGACAAGCACTTAAGCAGCGGGGCACAAACTCCATGCTTGTATAACTCTCCTTTTATCATGACATAGGGACGAGCTCTTGCCTCTATCCTTTTATTATAAGCTTCGTCATCTGATAGGAAGTTTCCCTGAAGGTAAGAGATTATTTCAGTTCTCCAATCTTCACTGTAAACAGGAGAAATGTTAAGGACTGCTCTTTCAAGTAGCTCCACTGAAGGTGCCTTTATTGTTTCGAAGAACACATCCGAAGGTAGCGGCAGCCCCTGTGCTGCAGACTTGGCTAACAAATCAGCATGCTCATTTTGTCCTCGAGGGATATTCTTAACAGAAAATCCTTCGAAGGAAGCTTCGATCCTTCGGACCGTGTCTAGGTATTTTTCAAGCTTCGGGTCTTTAGCCTTGCAACTTTTGTCAATATGACCCGAAACAACCTGGGAATCAGTTTTAAGAATCGCCCTTCTGATCCCCATTGCCTTTAGTTTCCGAAGACCCAGGAGCAAAGCTTCGTACTCAGCGATATTATTTGTGCAGCTGAAGTCAAGTCTTGCTGCATAGCAAGTTTTAACCTTGGACGGTGAAACCAAAACAGCAGCTGCACCTGCTCCGAAGGTTCCCCAAGAGCCATCACAAAACACTGTCCATGCTTCGGCATCTTTATTCGCTTCTTCGTCCTGAGCCCCTGGGGTCCAGTCGGCAATGAAATCTGCCAATGCTTGAGACTGGATTGAGGATCTATGCACATAATCAATGTAAAATTCATTGAGCTCCGCAGCCCACTTTCCAATCCGGCCAGTAGCTTCTCTATTCCTCATGATATCCTTCAACGGCTGCGAAGAAGGAACAATGATATTGTATGCCTGAAAATAATGCCGAAGCTTCCTGGATGCCATTAAAACAGCATACAACACCTTCTCCAGCTCTGTATAATTTTTCTTTGAGACACTAAGGACCTCAGATACAAAATATACTGGGACCTGCTTCTTGACTTGTCCATCAAACTTCTCTTGAACAAGTGCCGCACTTACTGCTGAGTGCGAAGCTGCCACATTCAACAACAGAGGAGCCCCTGGCGTTGGTGGAGTTAATGTTGTGAGATCTATTAAGTATTGCTTGAGCTCTTCGAAGGCTTTTTGTTGAGTCGGGCCCCATTGAAAGACTTCAGCTGACTTCAGCACCTCGAAGAATGGTAAGTTTCTTTCTGCTGATCTTGATATAAATCTGTTGAGAGATGCCAGCCTTCCTGTCAATCTTTGGGCCCCTTTTCTTGTGGTTGGTGGCTCCATTCGAAGTATAGCTTCGATTTTATTTGGATTAGCTTTGATTCCTTTTGTCGAAACCAAGCATCCAAGAAATTTGCCCTTCTTCACTCCGAAGACACATTTTTCTGGATTCAGCTTCAGACCAGCTTGTCTGAAGCTGGCGAAGGTCTCCTGCAGATCAGCAATATGATTTTCTTGCTTCGTGCTCTTTACAATGATGTCATCGACATAAGTCAACACATTTCTGCCTATCTGAGATTGGAGAACCTTCGCAGTCATTCTGCTAAAACTCCCTCCAGCATTCTTGAGCCCCTTGGGCATCCGAAGATAGCAATATGTACCACTTGGGGTGATGAAACTAGTCTTCGGCTCATCTTCCTTCTTCATCCAGATTTGATGATAGCCTGAGTAGCAGTCCAGGAGACTCATGAGCTCTGAAGAAGCTGCTGCATCAACTAAAGAGTCTATCCTTGGCAGCGGGAATTCATCCTTCGGACAAGCCTTGTTGAGATCTGTGAAATCAATACACATTCTCCACTTGCCATTGGCCTTCTTCACCATAACAGTGTTAGCTAGCCACTCTGGATTCTTCACTTCTCTAATAACTCCTGCACTGAGGAGTCTTTTCACTTCATTGCGAGCCCCTTCGGCCTTGTCATCAGACATTTTCCGAAGCCTCTGCTTTCGGGGTCTGAAGGATGGGTCAACATTGAGCGAATGTTCAATAACATCCCGATTTACTCCACAGAGATCATTAGCTGACCATGCAAAGACATCTTTGTTGTTGAATAAAAACCTTATCAAGGTTTTCTCCTGGTCTTCAGATAATTGCGAGCCCAACAACACCTTCTGCTCTGCTACATCTTCACACAATAACATAGGCTTCGGCTGATCCGCTGAAGCTGCCTTCTCCCTCCTGAATTTGTACTGTTCGCAAGCTTCAGGTCCATCTATATTATGGATTGCCTTGGAGTCAGTCCAGCTTCCTTCGGCCCTTCTAGCAGCTTCCTGGCTTCCATGAATAGCAATAGGTCCTTGGTCCGAAGGTATCTTCATGCATAGATAAGCTGGGTGAAGAATTGCTTCGAAGGCATTAAGAGTACCACGACCGATGATAGCATTGTAGGGATACTCCATGTCAACAATATCAAACACAATTTGCCCAGTCCTTGTGTTGTTAACAAATCCGAAGGTTACCGGCATGGTAATCTTCCCAAGTGCCACAATCTGCCGCCCTCCGAAGCCACAAAGAGGGTGCGTAGCATCATGAATCTTGTCTTCGGGCTCTTGCATTTGTCTGAAGGCTTTAGCAAATATAATGTCAGCTGCACTGCCTGTATCAACTAGGACATTGTGGACCAGAAATCCTTTGATCACGCAAGAGATAACCATGGCATCATTGTGGGGATAGTCCTTAAGCTGAAGGTCTTCCTGAGAGAAAGTAATTGGAATGTGGGACCATTTTGACTTGATGAAGGGTCCCTGCACTCCAACATGCTGCACCCTTCTCTGAGCCTCCTTCTTCTGCTTCTTGTTGGCCGGCTCTGAGCAAGAACCGCCTGTTATTGGGAGCACCAGCTTCGAAGCCGAAGCAGCTCCAGCTTGATTGTTGAACGAAGCCATCAGCTCAGAAAAGTGGAAGTGAGTTCACCGGAGGTGGGCGCCAATGTTGGGGGCTTGTTCTCAAATGCTTCGGGTTAAGAACAAGGCAACACAGAAAATGTTAAATATTAAGGTCCTTCGTCCTCCACTACATTATATCCCTTCGGGATACAAGGAATTTCGGACGAAGGTTACGAAGGACATACCTTCGTAAACATAATAGCGAGGGACGAAGCATTCAAATAAATCATGAGGTATAAAATAGACATTCAAATGTTAACATAGAATTATTTCCATTTCTATTGATATGAATACAAATGAATACAAATGACTTCAAATTACAAATATACCTTCGGTCCTGAGGAAGGCAGGAGAGCAAGTGTGATGCGAAGGCCAATGACAGGTTCGCGTGATCAGTACAGAGATACTGTTCATCTATTTATAGGCACAGGTCGCAGCCTGTGACAAATTACAATTATGCCCCTTACAAATGTTTACAACATTGACTCAGACCTATATGTATAAAAAGGTCATTCTATCTCTATGTCGGTTTGAAACGCCGAAGCTCCATGAAAAGGAACCTTCGGCCATCTCTTGGAGACGACTTCAGCCGAAGCTGCTTCTTCGTGTGAGACCTTCGGCGCACCGAAGCACGACCCCAACAATTGGTCACATACCAAATGAAACAACTAGTTCCATACATTTGCCTTGAGCATTCCTAATCTTTCTTTGTTTGAAGATTAACCTTTAATGCTTGTGATTTTACCAAATGAAAGAGCACAATCTCTACTTATGAATTTCCACGAAATGGCTTAAAAGAGATTGCATTAGAAACACAGACAATAGTTTCCTATTTAGAAACCTCTAGTATATGAATGACAAGAAGGTTACTAAAATAAGGAAACTTCATGATATGAACTAAATTACCCTTACAAGCATCATGCATAACATCAATTGTAAAAAAAGATGAAAGTAGCATGATTATTTAATTAAGTTTACATGGCAAGTTTAATTCATAGCATGGTGAGTGATTAATGTAGAAGACTCAAAACCAATTTAAATGAGAATGAATACATCACATAGTATTGGTTAGATCTTCTTTGAATGTTGAATGTCACACTCCATTTGGGAAACACATTCTCATGTTGTGAAACTACATAAATCACTTAGATAAAAACATTAGTCTCACAACTCTAGTCATATAGAGAATTTCCCTTTTGGTAAGTGCTTTAAGGATTTGAATTTCTTACTTAGCACTCTATTCATTTAAGAACATGGGATAATCCTCTTTATGTCTAGGTCATGGCAATAATACGATAATCAATTTGAAATATGCCACAAGATACATACAACCAATTTAAAGCATGTAGATTGTCATAATATAAAAACATGAAATTGCAATCTACCATATAATTAGATCCTTTCCAAAGCAAGGTAAAATCTTTTAAGTTCATTCTCAAGTGCTTCATTTTTCCTATGTGGCTACAAAAGACACAAAGGAATATACCAATTAAAAGCAATGTGCACTTAAGAATTAATTGTTACCATCCTTTGATATCACTTGGTTGTAGGCCTTTTGCTTGATTCCCACAAAGGTTAATCCTTATTCCCTACAACACAAGTTCTTGCTAGAGATGAATATGAAGTTAGTGATATAACAACTCAATTCATCTTTGGGCCATTCTTTAAAAGAATAGTCAATGTAAGATTGATAGCTTGAAATAAGAACTGAATTAAACTGCTCAAGCACCCCAAAGCTTCATATCATCTCTAGGTACCTGCAAAAACTTATTAAGTACATTTTGGTACCCATCTCATGATAGGTCCATCAAGGTTAGCCAATAATGACTTAGGCACCAAATAGCCTTGGTCCTAGAATGTGGTGAACTAATTACCTTTCTAGCACAAATGTCATTTTTGGGTCTCCTAAGCGAATATGAATGAATTTACATGGTAGGCTTAGGATACTTACTCATGGGACAATCCTTGCATAGGTGTCCCTTTCTTCGGCAAGTGTAGCAAATCTGATTTTTAATTTTGCAAGACTCCTTCTTGCCTTGCTTCTTGTTTGCTACATGGTTAGTGAGCCTCTTTCTTTCTAAAGTTAAGCCACTATCTTTTATGTAGGGACATGACTTAATCTCATGTCCCTTCTCATGACATTTATAACACTTTCTAGTGCATCTTCTCTTATTTGGAAGAGTGGCTTGTTTGTTACCTTGTGTGGAGCATGTAGAGACGTGGTTGAGGCACTTGTCATGAGCTTTGGATTTCTTATCTTGATGTTTGCTCATGACTTTCTTGGAAAGCTTGGTATTCTTTTGAAGAGGTTTTGTGCATGCTACAGTTGTCCCCTTCTTATCTTGAGAAGGTTGAGCATGACACTTTCCCTTCAATTGAGTCAAGCTCCTTCTTAGCCTCTCATTTTCTTCCTTGAGCTCATTGTTTTCTTTTCCATGGGAAACATTACTTGTTCCTGAAAATTCTAGCTCAATGGAAGATTGGCTTTCTTGAGAGCAACATTTGTTAGCACATGATAATATAGTTTCTATTTGAGTACATGTGCATATGTGAGGTTGGTATGATTTCAAATTAGTTAACACAACCTCATGAGCCATTTCTAACATGATATGTGAATCCATAAATTTATTATGAGAGCACACAAGCATATCATGTTTTTCTTGCAAATCTAGATTTTCAATATTTAGCTTTTCTATTGTGTTCTTGAGCATAGCATTTTTATTTTCCAATTGAGCAATATATGATGAATGGTTAACAACTTTAGTTTGCTCAATTGAAATGTGTTCATACCTTTGGACCAAATCATCATGAGAGCACTTTAGCTTCTCATGCTCTTTGGTCAACTTCTCTAATTCTTCGATTTTTCTGATGAGGAAGTCTTCTTGCTTATGAAGCATTTCTTTTTGTTCTTCCGCTCTTTCCATGAGTTTGAGCAAGCTCATCCGATTTTTCTTGCTTAGCTGAGCGAAGAATTGTTGAAGATCATCCTCATCTTCACTATCACTTTCTTGCTCCTCCTCATCCTCACTTTCGCTTTCACTGTCACTCCCATTAGCGATAAAGCACATATGAGAAGTGGATTTGAAAGACGAACCTTGTGAAGAGGTGGATTCGTCGTTTGGTCTCCATCGATCATTTTCTTCTTCTTCAATAATGTTCTTCGCCTCATCTTCCTTCATTTTGAGGAACATCCTTTCGGCGATTCTCATGGCAAGGTCTATTGCCCTAGGATCAACATCTGCAACAAAAGATGAAGTCGAGGCAACCTCAACTTTTTCAAGCTTAGAAGCACTTTCGTTTCTTAGTCCCCCCGACATGATCTTTCCTCACGCGGTTAAGCGTTAGAACGAGGATTAGGCTCTGATACCAATTGAAAGTTGCCTAGAGGGGGGTGAATAGGCAAGTTAAAACTTTTTTAACAAAAACTAGAAGTAAACTGGGTAAAACTGAATTGATCTCGAAATTCACCCAGTTAACTTTGGAAATGAGATGTTCTAAATGATCCACAGGGTTCAAAATAGTAGATCTGAGAAGGGCACTTCTCAAAATCCACACACCAAAAAGATATAAACAATTCTTTCGCGGGATGGTGAGAGAACGAAGAACACAAACAACCACAATAAGCAAGAACACAAGAGACACAAGATTTATCCCGAGGTTCGGTCACACCACCAAGGTGCCCTACTTCCTCGTTGAGGCGCCCACAAAGAGCCGGGTCTCTTTCAACCCTAATCCTCCCTTTGCCGACCACAAAGGTCAAGCCCACACAATAATCTTTGCTCAAACGAGTGGGTAATACAAACTTTCTTGTGGTCTTCCACAAGATTTGGAGACTCACAAGAGACACCTAGTCGTCTAGGAGCTAGAAGCTCCAAGAGTAATGAATCCACAAAGAACTCGATGTAATACCAAAGCTCGAATGAAGAAGAGCGAGAGAGATTTAGAGATGAAGCACAAAAACCGCAGCTCTCAAGATCACTCAAAGATTTCTCTCCAAGGATTTGAAATGGGAGAGGCAAGAGATGTGTGAGAGAGAGAGTGAGAGGTGTCTCTCAAGTTGGAAATGGAGTTCAAATCGTGCTCACTGCTATGGGGAGAGAGGTAGGAGGTAGTATATATAGGTGGAGCTCAAAACTAGCCGTTGGGCAGATTTTTCTGCCTGAGACCGGTTGAACCGCCCCTAGGGCGGTTGAACCGCCCCTGGCAGTCCTGGCAGCCTGTCTGCCAGTCTGACTGGCAGACTGATGTGCAGACTGACCTGCAGACTGGCCAGGTTGACCAAGACCGGTTGAACCGCCCCCTAGGGCGGTTTAACCGCCCCTGGCAGGTCAGGCAGACTGTCTGCCAGTCTGACTGTCAGACTGACTGGCAGACTGACCTGCAGGCTGACCAGGGTTGACCAGACCGGTTGAACCGCCCCTGACACCTCTGGCGACCTGTTTGCCAGTCTGACTGGCAGACAGCAGATCAGAGGTCAGAGGGGTCAGAGACCAGCTGAACTGCCCCTTAGGACCAGTTCAACTGGTCTTGACCAGTGAGTTTAGGAGAGAAAACCCCAGCTCAACTGCCCGGAGGCAAGTTCAGCTGGTGTATGGTCAAAGAGGTTCACAGCTGAAGTTGAGTTCAGCTGAAGTTGAGAAAGCTCAACTCAGCTGAAGTCCAGCTCAGCTGAAAAGCTCAGCTGCAGCTGAAGAAGCTCAACTCAGCTGAAAAGCTCAGCTGCAGTTGAAGAAGTTCAGCTGCTTTTCAGCAAGAACACTCTAGGTTTCTCAAACCTAACCATGGTCAACCATAGAATGTTAAAGAGATTTTTGATTTTCAAAAATAGCTTTTGAATATAGAGGTTTGAGCTTTGGCAAACACTAACCTTCCTTTTGGATCCCCCTTTATAGTACGACGATTCCTATACTCAAGTTAAATAAAATTAATTAAGAAAACTCCTTGAGTCACTGGTGTCTCATGTGTGATTTCTCCATGGCATTGCTTCATAAGGATCACAAACATCTTTGTCTCACCTTTTGAAGCAAACTCAAATCAAACCCTGTGACTTGTACCATATCACCTTATATGAGTTCAAATCATGGCTTCAAGTCACCTTACTGATGCATCAACATGTTGTAACTCTTCATAGCTGATTAGTTCATCGACTTAGTGCAAGTACTCTCTTCTTCACCTTAGCCATGGTACCTCGGTCTACAAGCCGTCGCTTGGCCTTCACCTTCGCTTAGTTCCTCGAAGCCCTTTCCTTGCTATCTTCACCCTATCAAGCCATTCTTGAGTCACATCCTATTGAGCATCCATTGAGAGAATCATTTCTTCAATATTGTGAACCTTGCTTGAATGTCTTCTAGATATAACTGTTAAGATTAATCAAGCTTTAATTTGATTCTCATAGAAGCATATATGGACTGATAGTAATA
Organism: Zea luxurians; assembly: GCA_029449295.1. Taxonomy (NCBI): domain Eukaryota; kingdom Viridiplantae; phylum Streptophyta; class Magnoliopsida; order Poales; family Poaceae; genus Zea; species Zea luxurians. The sequence continues at coordinate 93,510,457 of JAOPSE010000006.1, forward strand.
TGGTCAAGCCAATTCACGATTCCTCATATCTTATCCACTTTGGCTTGACCAATCCTCTTAATCACTTCAACCTCTATTATGATCATATTTATGCATAGTGATTTCTTAGGACTTGTCCATATATTCAAACCAATATAGAGACCATATTATATCCATTTTCATTGTCTCACTGGTTATTTAACCTCGTGTTGAACCTTCGTTCACTGATCATTATACACTATTCAAGTATGTTCATCATACTGAATTTCCTGTTCAACACTTAGCAAACTCGTTAGACCTTTAAATGTGTTGTTATCAAAATCACCAAAACTCACAAAAGGGATGAATGCACTTTCACCATGACAAAACTGCTCAAGGGAAACCGCAGTCCAGCCTTTAAGAAGTTTCGGAAGATTACGACTTCATTCTCTTTGGGAGTAGGCACGGTCTTCTCCCCATCATCTGCCCTCACATTAGACATGTCTCAAAAATATCTTCCCCTCATGTTATCAAGATGACTCTGTTTAACGCTCGATTTTCCGAAGACTATGTGACTTGGTCGCCACGGTCGATCTTCGGAGTCTTCACCCCCACTTTCTACATCATAGCTGTCACTGTCACCAGTGTCTTCAGATAAACCCTCCAAAATCTCCCTAGTGATCTTCTCTGTATTGGTCTTTGCTATTGATTGAAGAAACCCGAGATGCATCTCCTCAGAAAGGCTCAGCTTCGATTCAGCAACAGCTTTCTTATCTTCAGACATCTTCGCAAACGCTGAGAAAGTGCTCTCAAATCCGAAGCTTAAAAATTTAAAAAGCCAAGCAAGTGTTATTGCGCACAGGCTAAAAGTCGAGTGAGCAAGAGTAGATGGCAAGAATGCATGCCAAATAAACTCGTGGTAAGCTCTTATTTATACAACTAGTGCGTTGAAAACTGGAGGGTCCCGCTTGTCAATGACTGTTGCTATTCTAGTAAAGGGAAGGTGTTTTTTCGGACCTTCGGCTTAAGGCCTTCGTCCATGTCGCAATATGAATTTATCATTCTAGCAAATTAATATTGCGAGGGGCTACTGTTGGGGGCCTTCGGCTTCCGAAGGTCCTCAAAAACATGATTTATCAATGTTTTCCAAGTGAAATATGTGAACAGGTATCTTTGGAATCGGGTCATGAGTATACAAGAGTATGGTCAGGACGAAGCCTGAGCGAGACGGAAAGCGATTATGACGAAGGATAAGATGATCACGAAGCTATGCGCAGAGAAGCTTCTGCATGATAGCAGAGAAGGGGAACCGACTTAAAGATGAAAAGGCAAATTAGACCCCGAAGAATTACTATAGAGTTATTGATAAATGTAAAGGGCACAAATGTAATTCTACACGGGCTGCGTCCCTTGCCTATAAATAGATGAATAGTACTCCCGTACTGTTTAGGCTGACTCAGCATTCGCTTTTCGCATCACGCCTGTACCTTTACTTTCGATCAATCCGAAGGTACATTTATAATTTGTTATTTTGAATATGATAATGCAAATAAATATAAGTTGATAATAATATCTAAATTATTCTTCGTATTTGGTATATGAATTCTTCTTTATTATCTATCGAGCTTACGAAGGTTTTTACCTTCATAACCTTCGTCCGGAATTCATTATATCCGAAGGGATATGTCTTGAAGGACGAAGGACTTTAATATTTAACACTTTTTATGTTGCCTTGTTCTTAACTCTTAGCATTTGAGAACAAGTCCCCAACAGATAACAACACATTTAAAGGTCTAACGAGTTTGCTAAGTGTTGAATAGGAAATTCAGTATGATGAACATACTTGAATAGTGTATAATGATCAGTGAATAAAGGTTCAACATGAGGTTAAATAACCAATGAGACAATGAAAATGGATATAATATGATCTCTATATTGGTTTGAATATATGGACAAGACCTGAGAAATCACTACATACATATGATCAGAATAGAGGATGAAGTGATTAAGAGGATTGGTCAAGCCAAAGTGAATAAGATATGAGGAATCGTGAATTGGCTTGACCATATTACTATCAGTCCATATATGCTTCTATGAGAATCAAACTAGAGCTTGGTTAATCTTAACAGTTATATCTAGAAGACATTCAAGCAAGGTTCACAATATTGAAGAAATGATTCTCTCAAAGGATGTTCAATATGATGTGACTCAAGAATGGCTTGATAGGGTGAAGATAGCAAGGAAAGGGCTTCGAGGAACTAAGCGAAGGTGAAGGCCAAGCGACGGCTTGTGGACCGAGGTACCATGGCTAAGGTGAAGAAGAGAGTACTTGCACTAAGTTGATGAACTAATCAGCTATGAAGAGTTATAACATGTTGATGCATCAGTAAGGTGACTTGAAGCCATGATTTGAACTCATATATGGTGATATGGTAAAGTCACAGGGTTAGGTTTGTGTTTGCTTCAAAAGCTGATACAAAGATGTTTGTGATCCTTATGAAGCAATGCCATGGAGAAATCACACATGAGACACCAATGACTCAAGGAGTTTACTTAATTAATTTTATATAATTTGAGTATAGGAATCATCGTACTATAAAGGGGGATCCAAAAAGAAGGTTGGTGTTTGCAAAAGCTCAAACCTCTATATTCAAAAGATATTTTTGAAAAACAAAAATCTCTTTAACATTCTATGGTAGACTATGGTTAGGTTTGAGAAACCTAGAGTGTTCTTGTCGAAAAGCAGCTGAACTTCTTCAACTGCAGCTGAGCTTTTCAGCTGAGCTGAACTTCAGCTGAGTTGAGCTTCTTCAGCTGCAGCTGAGCTAAACTTCAGCTGAGTTGAGCTTCTTCAGCTGCAGCTGAGCTTTTCAGCTGAGCTGAACTTTAGCTGAGTTGAGCTTCTTCAGCTGCAGCTGAGCTGAACTTCAGCTGTGTAGAACTTTCTCAACTCCAGCTGAACTTCAACTTCAACTGGGGTCCAGGCAGGTTCAACCGGGGTCTAGGGCAAGTTCAACCGGGGTCCAGAGAGGTTCAACCAGGGTCCAAGAAAAGTTCAGTCGGAGTTTTTTTTCGAACCTCACTGGTCAATACCGTTTGAACCGGTCCTAGGGGAGGTTCAACCGGTGTCAGGGTCACCTGACCGGTCTGACCTCCTGACTGGCAGACTGACTGCCAGTCTCACCCCCAGGCGGTTGAACTGGTCTTAGGGGCGGTTCAACCGGTCTTGGTCAACTTGACCATTCTGCAGGTCAGTCTGCGCGTCAGTCTGCCAGTGAGACTGGCAGACAGGCTGCCAGGTCTGCCAGGGGCGGTTCAACCACTGAAAGGGAAATGTGCCCTTGGGCCATTTCTAAGTATTTTGGTGATTTAGTGCCCAACACAGGTGCCTAATTGTAAAATGGGACAAAGTACAAATCATGGAGTAAAGGTATGTTTCTAATCCTTAGTACATTTGTTTTGTGGACTAACATATTTGTCTAAGTGTTAGAAACAGAAAGAAGAAAAAGAGAAAAGGGGAGAGAAAGACTTGGCTGTGTGCAGCCAAGGCTCAGCTCGGTCTGGAGCACCGGACTGTCCGGTGTGCACCGGACAGTGTCCGGTGCGCCAGGCCAACTCGACTCAAACTGGCCGCTCTCGGGAAATTGGCCGGTGGCGTACGGCTAAAATTCACCGGACTGTCCGGTGTGCACCGGACTGTCCGGTGAGCCAACGGTCGGCCAGGGCCAACGGTCGGCCGCGCAATCCGCGCGGGACACGTGGCCGAGCCAACGGTCGGAAGACGGCACCGGACTGTCCGGTGTGCACCGGACTGTCCGGTGCGCCAACGGCTCGCAGATCTACGGCAGTCTTCCAACGGTCGGAAGCGCCAGAAAAGGAAACAAATCGGGCACCGGACAGTGTCCGGTGTGCACCGGACTGTCCGGTGCCCCCGTCGACAGAAGGCCAGGATAGCCTTCCAGAATTGCTCTCAACGGCTCCTAGCTGCCTTGGGGCTATAAAAGGAGCCCCTAGGCGCATGGAGGAGACACACAAGCAACCTTTGAGCATTCTTGATCATCCACACTCAATCTCTGTGCATTTGATTGTCATTCTAAGTGTTTCGAGCTCTGTTCTAGTGAGAACTGTGTGAAACTCTTGTGAGCTCGATTCTTGGCCGTGTGTGTGCGCGTTTCGCTGTGGATTTGTGTGTGTTGCTTCCCTCCCTTACTCTGTGCTTTCTTTGTGATCATATACTTGTAAGGGCAAGAGACTCCAATTTGTGGAGATTCCTTGCAAACGGGATAGTGAAAGGAACAACAAAACAACGTGGTATTCAAGTGGGTCTTTGGACCGCTTGAGAGGGGTTGATTGCAACCCTCGTCCGTTGGGACGCCACAACGTGGAAGTAGGCAAGCATTGGCTTGGCCGAACCACGGGATAAACCACTGTGTCCCTCTGTGCTTGATTCTTGTGGTATTGTGTTTTGTTGAGACTTCACCTTAGCCACTTGGCATTAATCGTGCTAACGCTTAACAAGTTTTTGTGGCTTAAGTTTGAAGTTTTTACAGGATCACCTATTCACCCCCCCTCTAGGTGCTCTCAATTGGTATCAGAGCCGTTCTATTCACAAAGGGACTAACCGCCCGAATAGATGGATCCTAAGGGGAAGGGTATAGTGATCAACGACAAAGAAAAGGAGACCTTCGTCAACGAGCCGAAGGACGACAAGCCTACCGACTCCGGCTCGGGCCAAAGACGGAAGGAAGGGAAGAAGAAGAAGACAAGGCGCATCAAGGAGATCGTCTACTACGACAGCGACGAGTCTACTTCTTCCCAAAAGGATGAGGACCACAACGACTACAAACAAAAGACGGTTAACTCAAACTTTTCTTTTGATTATTCGCGTATTCCGCAAAGTTCACATTCACATTTGCTCTCCATTCCACTCGGCAAGCCCCCACACTTTGATGGAGAGGACTACGGATTTTGGAGTCACAAAATGCGTAGTCACTTATTCTCTCTCCATCCTAGCATATGGGAGATTGTGGAGAACGGAATGAAATTCGATAGCTCGGATAGCCCTATGCTTATAAATGAACAGATTCATAAAAATGCACAGGCTACTACTGTTCTCTTAGCATCTTTGTGCAGGGAAGAGTACAATAAGGTGAGCGGCTTGGACAATGCCAAGCAGATATGGGACACCCTCAAGATCTCTCACGAGGGGAACGACATCACCATGCTCACCAAGATGGAGTTGGTGGAGGGCGAGCTTGGACGGTTCGCCATGATAAGGGGAGAGGAGCCAACTCAGACGTACAACCGGCTCAAGACCCTTATCAACAAAATAAGGAGCTACGGAAGCACGCGTTGGACGGATCACGATGTCGTCCGCCTAATGCTCAGGTCCTTTACCGTACTTGATCCTCATCTCGTGAACAATATTCGTGAGAATCCCAGGTACACGATGATGACACCCGAGGAAGTGCTTGGAAAATTCGTAAGCGGGCGGATGATGATCAAGGAGGCAAGATACGTCGACGAAGCGTTGAACGGTCCGATCAACGAGCCGCAACCCCTTGCTCTCAAGGCAACACGAAGCAAGGAGGCGCTACCTAGCAAGGTGGCACAGATTGAGGCGGCTGGCCTTAATGATGAAGAGATGGCTCTCATCATTAAAAGATTCAAGACGGTGCTTAAAGGTCACAAGGGACAACCAAGCAAGACCAAAGCCAAGGGGAAGCGCTCATGCTTCAAATGCGGTAAGCTTGGTCATTTCATTGCTAACTGTCCCGATAATGAAAGTGACCAGGAAAAGGGGAACAAAAGAGAGAAGAAGAAGCAATACAAGAAGGCAAAAGGCGAGGCGCATCTAGGAAAGGAGTGGGACTCGGATTGCTCCTCCTCCGACTCCGACAACGAAGGACTCGCCGCCACTGCCTTCAACAAATCGGCTCTCTTCCCCAACGAGCGTCTCACTTGCCTTATGGCAAGGGAGAAGAAGGTAAGTACTCAAGACTCCACTTATGCTTCTTCTAGTGATAGTGAGTCTAGTGATGATGACATAGATTACTCATGCTTGTTCAAGGGCTTAGATAGATCTAAGATAGATAAAATCAATGAATTAATTGATGCTTTGAATGAAAAGGATAGGCTTTTAGAAAAGCAAGAGGATTTATTGTATGATGAACATGATAAGTTTGTAGAGGCACAAAAATCATATGCTTTAGAAGTGAAAAGAAATGAAGTGCTTTCTAGTGAAATATCTTCCTGTCATGAAACCATTGCTACTTTACAAAGTGTTAACCATGATTTAAATGCTAAATTAGAAGTAACAAATAAATCTAAGTCTTGTGTTGAAAATGTTACAATTTGCACTAGGTGTAAGGATTTTGATGTTAACACTTGTAGCAAACACTTAGTTTCAATTTCAAAACTAAAAGATGAAGTGGCTAGTCTTAATGCCCAACTTAAGACTAGCAAGAGTGAAGTTGAAAAGATAAAATTTGCAAGGGATGCCTATACAATTGGAAGACATCCCTCAATTAAGGATGGGCTTGGCTTCAAAAGGGAAGCCAAGAACTTAACAAGCCATAAGGCTCCCATCTTCGTTAAGGAGAAGGGGAAGGCCCCTATGGCTAGTAGTGCTAAAAAGAACCATGCTTTTATGTATTATGGGAGGAGAAATGCTAGAAATGCTCATAATGATATTGATGTTTATGATTCCCATGCCATGATTGCTTCTAGTTCGTCTTATAAGCATGATAGAGATATGTGTAGGAAAAATGTTGTACATATGCCTAGGAGAGATATTGCTCATGTACCTAGAAAGAATGTTATTCATGCTCCTAGGAAAGTAGTGAATGAACCTTCTACCATTTATTATGCTTGTAATGCTCCCTTTGCTATTTGTAGAAAGGGTAAGAAGGTAGTTGCTAGGAAATTAGGGGCTAGATGCAAGGGAGATAAATCTTGCATTTGGGTCCCTAAAGACATTTGTGCTAACCTTGCAGGACCCAACATGAGTTGGGTACCTAAGACCCAAGCCTAAATTTGCCTTGCAGGTTTATGCATCCGGGGGTTCAAGCTGGATTATCGACAGCGGATGCACAAACCATATGACGGGGGAGAAGAAGATGTTCACCTCCTACGTCAAGAATAAGGATTCCCAAAATTCAATTATATTCGGTGATGGGAATCAAGGCAAGGTAAAAGGGTTAGGTAAAATTGCAATTTCTAATGAGCATTCTATCTCAAATGTATTCTTAGTGGAGAGTCTTGGATATAATTTGCTATCTGTTAGTCAATTATGTCAAATGGGATATAATTGTTTATTTACAAATGTAGATGTGTCTGTCTTTAGAAGATGTGATGGTTCACTAGCTTTTAAGGGTGTACTAGACGGCAAGCTTTATTTAGTTGACTTTGCAAAAGAAGAGGCCGGTCTAGATGCATGCTTAATGGCTAAGACTTGCATGGGCTGGCTGTGGCATCGCCGCTTAGCACATGTGGGGATGAAGAACCTCCACAAGCTTCTAAAGGGAGAACACGTGATAGGTCTAACAAATGTTTATTTCGAAAAAGATAGACCTTGTGCAGCTTGTCAGGCAGGTAAACAAGTAGGAGGAGCACATCACAGCAAGAATGTGATGACCACGTCAAGACCTCTGGAGCTGCTGCATATGGACCTCTTCGGACCCGTCGCCTATCTAAGCATAGGAGGAAGTAAGTATGGTTTAGTTATTGTTGATGACTTTTCCCGCTTCACTTGGGTGTTCTTTTTGCAGGATAAGTCTGAAACCCAAGGGACCCTCAAGCGCTTCCTCAGGAGAGCTCAAAATGAGTTTGAGCTCAAGGTGAAGAAGATTAGGAGCGACAACGGGTCCGAGTTCAAGAACCTTCAAGTGGAGGAGTTTCTTGAGGAGGAAGGGATCAAGCACGAGTTCTCCGCTCCCTACACACCACAGCAAAATGGTGTGGTAGAGAGGAAGAACAGGACGCTAATCTATATGGCGAGGACGATGCTTGGAGAGTTCAAGACCCCCGAGTGCTTTTGGTCGGAAGCCGTGAACACGGCTTGCCACGCCATCAACAGGGTCTATCTTCACCGCCTCCTCAAGAAGACGTCATATGAGCTACTAACCGGTAACAAACCCAATGTATCCTACTTTCGTGTTTTTGGGAGCAAGTGCTACATTCTAGTAAAGAAAGGTAGAAATTCTAAGTTTGCTCCCAAAGCTGTAGAAGGGTTTTTATTAGGTTATGATTCAAATACAAAGGCGTATAGGGTCTTCAACAAATCATCGGGTTTGGTTGAAGTCTCTAGCGACGTTGTATTTGATGAGACTAATGGCTCTCCAAGAGAGCAAGTTGTTGATTGTGATGATGTAGATGAAGAAGATGTTCCGACGGCCGCTATACGAACCATGGCGATTGGAGACATTCGGCCACAGGAACAGGATGAACGAGATCAACCTTCTTCCTCAACGACGGTGCAACCCCCAACTCAAGACGGTGAACAGGTTCATCAAAAGGAGGCGTGTAATCAAGGGGGAGCACAAGATGATCATGTGATGGAGGAAGAAGCGCAACCGGCACCTCCAACCCAAGTTCGAGCGATGATTCAAAGGGATCATCCCGTCGACCAAATTCTGGGTGACATTAGCAAGGGAGTAACTACTCGATCTCGATTAGTTAATTTTTGTGAACATTACTCTTTTGTCTCCTCTATTGAGCCTTTCAGGGTAGAGGAGGCCTTGCTAGATCCGGACTGGGTGTTGGCCATGCAGGAGGAACTTAACAACTTCAAGCGCAATGAAGTTTGGACGCTGGTGCCTCGTCCCAAACAAAATGTTGTGGGAACCAAGTGGGTATTCCGCAACAAACAGGAAGAGCACGGAGTGGTGACGAGGAACAAGGCTCGACTTGTGGCAAAAGGTTATGCCCAAGTCGCAGGTTTGGACTTTGAGGAGACTTTTGCTCCTGTGGCTAGGCTAGAGTCCATTCGTATCTTGCTAGCATATGCTGCTCACCATTCTTTCAGGTTGTACCAAATGGATGTGAAGAGCGCTTTCCTCAACGGGCCAATAAAGGAGGAGGTGTACGTGGAGCAACCCCCTGGCTTCGAGGATGAGCGGTACCCCGACCACGTGTGTAAGCTCTCTAAGGCGCTCTATGGACTTAAACAAGCCCCAAGAGCATGGTATGAATGCCTTAGAGATTTCTTACTTGCTAATGCTTTCAAGGTTGGGAAAGCCGATCCAACTCTCTTTACAAAGACATGTGATGGTGATTTGTTTGTATGCCAAATTTATGTCGATGACATAATATTTGGTTCTACTAATCAAAAGTCTTGTGAAGAGTTTAGCAGGGTGATGACGCAGAAATTCGAGATGTCGATGATGGGCGAGTTGAACTACTTCCTTGGGTTCCAAGTGAAGCAACTCAAGGACGGCACCTTCATCTCCCAAACGAAGTACACGCAAGATCTGCTGAAGCGGTTTGGGATGAAGGACGCCAAGCCCGCAAAGACTCCGATGGGAACCGACGGACACACCGACCTCAACAAAGGAGGTAAGTCCGTTGATCAAAAAGCATACCGGTCAATGATAGGATCTCTACTTTATTTATGTGCTAGTAGACCGGATATTATGCTTAGCGTATGCATGTGTGCTAGATTTCAATCCGATCCTAAGGAGTGTCACTTGGTGGCGGTGAAGCGAATTCTTAGATATTTAGTCGCTACGCCTTGCTTCGGGATCTGGTATCCAAAGGGGTCTAACTTTGACTTGATTGGGTACTCAGATTCCGACTATGCTGGATGTAAGGTCGATAGGAAGAGTACATCGGGGACGTGCCAATTCTTAGGAAGGTCCCTGGTGTCATGGAACTCTAAGAAACAAACCTCCGTTGCCCTATCCACCGCTGAGGCCGAGTATGTTGCCGCAGGTCAGTGTTGCGCGCAACTACTTTGGATGAGGCAAACCCTCAGGGACTTTGGCTACAATCTGAGTAAAGTCCCACTCCTATGTGACAATGAGAGTGCTATCCGAATAGCGGAAAATCCTGTTGAGCACAGCCGCACAAAGCACATAGACATCCGGCATCACTTTTTGAGAGACCACCAGCAAAAGGGAGATATCGAAGTGTTTTATGTTAGCACCGAGAACCAGCTAGCCGATATCTTTACCAAGCCTTTAGATGAGAAGACCTTTTGCAGGCTGCGTAGTGAGCTAAATGTCTTAGATTCGCGGAACTTGGATTGAAATATAGCATACATGTATTTATGCCTTTGATCATGTTCATTCTGCACTTTGTTGCTTATTATGGTGCTCAAGTTGTACAAACACTCCCTGGACCTCACAAGTCCGTTGCAAAGTGATGCACATGTTTAGGGGGAGATGTGTTGCAACTTGACCCTTTGAGACTAACCATATGCTTGAGTTTGTTTGATTTAGTCTCAAAGGAGAATTGAAAGGGAAAAGGTGGACTTGGATCATGCAAGACTTCCACTGCACTCCGATGAGAGGGTAACTTATTCCAAGTCCATCTCTGAACTCTTATTGCCATTTGCTCTTAATTGAAGATTTTGGTGAGGCAATGGGGTTAAAGGGCCACAATTGATCCCGTTTTGGTGCTTGATGCCAAAGGGGGAGAAAATAAAGGCCAAAGCAATAAATGGATCAGCTACCACTTGAGAGATTTGAAAATAGTAGAATAGAGTTTTTGGTTTGTCAAAATTCTTATGTTGTCTCTCTTGTCAAAAGTTGGCTTCTTGTGGGGAGAAGTATCGTTTATAGGAAATAGGGGGAGTTTTTGAAAGCTTTGATCAATCTCTTTTGGAATGACTCTCTTTGTGCTTCAACATGTGTGTTTAACTTAGAGATAGAGATTTGAGTTTGATTTGCAAAAACAAACCAAGTGGTGGCAAAGGATGATCCATATATGCCAAAATAGGGGGAGTTTTTGAAAGCTTTGATCAATCTCTTTTGGAATGACTCTCTTTGTGCTTCAACATGTGTGTTTAACTTAGAGATAGAGATTTGAGTTTGATTTGCAAAAACAAACCAAGTGGTGGCAAAGGATGATCCATATATGCCAAAATTGATTCAAAATAAATTTGAGTTCTTATTTGAAGTGTTTTGTACTTGTTCAACTTGTTTATGTTGTGTTGGCATAAATCACCAAAAAGGGGGAGATTGAAAGGGAAATGTGCCCTTGGGCCATTTCTAAGTATTTTGGTGATTTAGTGCCCAACACAGGTGCCTAATTGTAAAATGGGACAAAGTACAAATCATGGAGTAAAGGTATGTTTCTAATCCTTAGTACATTTGTTTTGTGGACTAACATATTTGTCTAAGTGTTAGAAACAGAAAGAAGAAAAAGAGAAAAGGGGAGAGAAAGACTTGGCTGTGTGCAGCCAAGGCTCAGCTCGGTCTGGAGCACCGGACTGTCCGGTGTGCACCGGACAGTGTCCGGTGCGCCAGGCCAACTCGACTCAAACTGGCCGCTCTCGGGAAATTGGCCGGTGGCGTACGGCTAAAATTCACCGGACTGTCCGGTGTGCACCGGACTGTCCGGTGAGCCAACGGTCGGCCAGGGCCAACGGTCGGCCGCGCAATCCGCGCGGGACACGTGGCCGAGCCAACGGTCGGAAGACGGCACCGGACTATCCGGTGTGCACCGGACTGTCCGGTGCGCCAACGGCTCGCAGATCTACGGCAGTCTTCCAACGGTCGGAAGCGCCAGAAAAGGAAACAAATCGGGCACCGGACAGTGTCCGGTGTGCACCGGACTGTCCGGTGCCCCCGTCGACAGAAGGCCAGGATAGCCTTCCAGAATTGCTCTCAACGGCTCCTAGCTGCCTTGGGGCTATAAAAGGAGCCCCTAGGCGCATGGAGGAGACACACAAGCAACCTTTGAGCATTCTTGATCATCCACACTCAATCTCTGCGCATTTGATTGTCATTCTAAGTGTTTCGAGCTCTGTTCTAGTGAGAACTGTGTGAAACTCTTGTGAGCTCGATTCTTGGCCGTGTGTGTGCGCGTTTCGCTGTGGATTTGTGTGTGTTGCTTCCCTCCCTTACTCTGTGCTTTCTTTGTGATCATATACTTGTAAGGGCAAGAGACTCCAATTTGTGGAGATTCCTTGCAAACGGGATAGTGAAAGGAACAACAAAACAACGTGGTATTCAAGTGGGTCTTTGGACCGCTTGAGAGGGGTTGATTGCAACCCTCGTCCGTTGGGACGCCACAACGTGGAAGTAGGCAAGCATTGGCTTGGCCGAACCACGGGATAAACCACTGTGTCCCTCTGTGCTTGATTCTTGTGGTATTGTGTTTTGTTGAGACTTCACCTTAGCCACTTGGCATTAATCGTGCTAACGCTTAACAAGTTTTTGTGGCTTAAGTTTGAAGTTTTTACAGGATCACCTATTCACCCCCCCTCTAGGTGCTCTCAACCACCCTAGGGGGCAGTTCAACCGGTCTCAGGCAAAAAAATCTGCCCAGCGGCTAGTTTTGAGCTCCACCTATATATACTCCCTCCTACCTCTCTCCCCATAGCCAAGAGCATGACCCAAACTCCATTTCTTACTTGAAGAACACCTGCCACTCTCTCTCACACATCTCTTGCCTCTCCCATTTCAAATCTTTGGAGAGAAATCTTTGAGTGAGTTTGAGAGCTACGGTTTTTGTGCTTCATCTCCAAATCTCTCTTGCTCTTCTTCATTCGAGCTTTGGTACTACATCGAGTTCTTTGTGGATTCATTACTCTTGGAGCTTCTAGCTCCTAGACGACTAGGTGTCTCTTGTGAGTCTCCAAATCTTGTGGAAGACCACAAGAAAGTTTGTATTACCCGCTCGTTTGAGCAAAGATTATTGTGTGGGCTTGACCTTTGTGGTCGGCGAAGAGATGATTAGGGTTGAAAGAGACCCGGCTCTTTGTGGGCGCCTCAACGAGGAAGTGGGGCACCTTTTGTGGTGTGACCGAACCTCGGGATAAATCTTGTGTCTCTTGTGTTCTTGTTCATTGTGCTTATTCATGTTCTTCGTTCTCTCACCCTTCCGTGGAAGATTAGTTCATATCTTTTTGGTGTGTGGATTTTGAGAAGTGCCCTTCTCAGATCTACTACTTTGAACCCTGTGGATCATTTAGAACATCTCATTTCCAAAGTTAACTGGGTGAATTTCAAGATCAATTCAGTTTTACCCAGTTTGCTTCTAGTTTTTGTAGAAAAAGTTTTAACTTGCCTATTCACCCCCCTCTAGGCAACTTTCAATTGGTATCAAAGCCTAATCCTCGTTCTAACGCTTAACCGTGTGAGGAAAGATCATGTCGGGGGGACTAAGAAACGAAAGTGCTTCTAAGCTTGAAAAAGTTGAGGTTGCCTCGACTTCATCTTTTGGTGCAGATGTTGATCCTAGGGCAATAGACCTTGCCATGAGAATCGCCGAAAGGATGTTCCTCAAAATGAAGGAAGATGAGGCGAAGAACATTATTGAAGAAGAAGAAAATGATCGATGGAGACCAAACGATGAATCCACCTCTTCACAAGGTTCGTCTTTCAAATCCACTTCTCATATGTGCTTTGTTGCTAATGAGAGTGACAGTGAAAGCGAAAGTGAGGATGAGGAGGAGCATGAAAGTGATAGTAAAGATGAGGATGATCTTCAAAAATTCTTCGCTCAACTAAGTAAGAAGAACCGGATGAGCTTGCTCAAACTCATGAAAAGAGCGGAAGAACAAAAGGAAATGCTTCATAAGCAAGAAGATATCCTCATTGAAAAAATCAAAGACTTGGAGAAGTTGACCAAAGAGCATGAGAAGCTAAAGTGCTCTCATGATGATTTGGTCCAAAGGTATGAAGACATTTCAATTGAGCAAATTAAAGCTATTAATCATTCATCATATATTGCTCAATTAGAAAATAAAAATGCTATGCTCAAGAACACGGTAGAAAAGCTAAACATTGAAAATCTAGCTTTGCAAGAAAAACATGATATGCTTGTATGCTCTCATAATAAATTTATGGATTCACATATCATGTTAGAAATGGCTCATGAGGTTGTGTTAACTAATTTGAAATCATACCAACCTCACACGTGCACATGTGTTGAAATTGAAACTATATTACCATGTGCTAACAATTGTTGTTATCAAGCAAGCCAATCTTCCATTGAGCTAGAAATTTCAGGAATTAGTGATATTTCTATCACACAAGAAAATAAAGAGCTCAAGGAAGAAGTTGGAAGGCTAAGAAGGAGCTTAACTCTTTTGAAGGGAAAGTGTCATGCTCAACCTTCTCACGATAACCGTGATAACATGGTGAAGAAGCTTGAGAAGGGGACAACCGTAGCATGCACAAACCCGCTTCAAAATAATGCTAAGTTCCCTAAGAAAGGCATGAGCAAACATCAAGAGAAGAAAGCCAAAGCTCATGACAAGTGCCTCAACCATGCCTCCACATGCTCCACACAAGGTAACAAACAAGCCACTCTTCCAAATAAGAGAAGATGCACTAGAAAGTGTTATCAATTTCATGAGAAGGGACATGAGATTAAGTCATGTCCTTACATAAAAGATAGTGGTTTAACTTTGGAAAGAAAGAGGCTCACTAACCATGTAGCAAACAAGAAGCAAGGCAAGAAGGAGTCTTGCAAAATTAAAAATCATATTTGCTACACTTGCCGAAGAAAGGGACACCTTTGCAAGGATTGTCCCATGAGTAAGTATCCTAAGTCTACCATGTCAATTCATTCATATTCGCTTAGGAGACCCAAAAATGACACTTGTGCTAGAAAGGTAATTAGTTCACCTAAAACTAGCACAAAGGCCATTTGGGTGCCTAAGTACTTATTAGCTAACCTTGGTGGACCCATCCAAAAATGGGTACCAAAATGTACTTAATAAGTTTTGCAGGTACCCAGAGATGATATGAAGCTTTGGGGTGCCTGAGAAGTTTAACTCGATTCTTATCTCAAGCTATCAATCTTACATTGTTTATCCTTTAAGATTGACCCAAAGATGAATTGAGTTGTTATATCACTAACTTCATATTCATCTCTAGAAAGAATTTGTGTTGTAGGGAATAAGGATTAACCTTTGTGGGAATCAAGCAAAAGGCCTACAACCAAGTGATATCCAAAGGATGGTAACAATTAAATCTTAAGTGCACATTGTTTTTAATTAGTATATTCCTTTGTATCTTTTGTAGCCACATAGAAAAAATGAAGCACTTGAGAATGAACTTAAAATATTTTACCTTGTCTTGGAAAAGTTCCAATCATATGGTAGATTGCATATTTGTTATTCTTATATGTGGCAATCTACATGCTTTAATCGATGATAATTAATTCGTGGCATATTTCAAGTTAATCATCATATTATTGCCATGACCTAGACATAAAGAGTATTATCACATGTTCTTAAATTAATAGAGTGCTAAGTAAGAAATTCAAATTCTTAAAGCACTTACCAAAAGGGAATTCTCTATATGACTAGAGTTGTGAGACTAATGTTTCTATCCAAGTGTTTATGTAGTCTCATAACATGAGAATGTGTTTCCCAAATGGAGTGTGCCATTCAACATTCAAAGAAGATCGAACCAATACTATGTGATGTATTCATTCTTGTTTAAATTGGTTTTGAGTCTTCTACATAATCACTCACCATGCTATGAATTAAACTTGCCATGTAAACTTAATTAAATAATCATGCTTTTTCACCTTGTTTAATTTTGGTGTTATGCATGATGCTTGTAAGGGCAATTTAGTTCATATCATGAGGTTTCTTTATTTTAGTAACCTTCTTGTCATTCATATACTAGAGGTTTCTAAATAGGAAACTATTGTTTGTGTTTCTAATGCAATCTCTTTTAAGCCATTTCATGGAAATTCATAAGTAGAGATTGTGCTCTTTCATTTGGTAAAATCACAAGCATTAAAGGTTAATCTTCACCTAAAAGAAAGATTAGGAATGCTCAAGGCAAAGGTATGGAACTAGTTGTTTCATTTGGTATGTGACCAATAATAGTTCCTTTCAAGTGGCATTCTTTCAATTGGTAATAGTCTATTTTATGGAAAGAAATGACAATATGAAGGTTAAATTCCTTTTGGCTTAAATTTGTAAATTGGTGCATATTATTAATTCACTCATCCATGTGCATTAATTTAAAAGGAATTTAATTTATGCCTTTACGCCTCATAAATGATGATTTGTTTGCCATTCATATATATAGATATCATCATTCATTAAATACTTCCTTGTACTACTAATACCTCTTTTCAAAGTGTTTTATCGACTAGTCTTTAAAAGGAAAAGAGATAACAAAGAAGAAAGTCTCCACAAATGATGAAAAGAAGAATACTAAGGTGACACCACCACAGATAGTAAGATCTGTCAAATTGGTATAAAAATGGTATGTTCTATATGGTGGTAAGTACTGTTAGGCATAAGTTAATTCATTGCAAATTTGTCATTCCTTGACCATGCTACGTAATGTACTCCTCATGAGACTCTTAACTGAATTGAAAGTGCATGTGGTAAGTCATTCAAATACTTGATGCACATATCTAGTGGGAGAACATTATATATCTTATGTCATAGAGAATAAGTTTCACTTGAGTAAGCTATACTAATACAATCCAAAATGGTAAATTTGTATCTCATTCATATGGATTGTAATCTTTGTTTTCTAAATAGCTACTCTTGATGCAGTTTAAAATTCCCTTATCGTTAATTCTAAAAGTGCATAAGAATCTTTTTGTTAATATTCATCACATATATATGCACTAACATGGATATGATTTTTAAACTGTAAAAGGTACAATTAATGATCCATACTCTCTAAAATTTGGAAACCCACATTTTGATATCTTAGAAATCTACTTCAATCGATATCCATATGCTTCACATTGAATTGGATCACTAAGTTGTAAATTCCATGCATAACTTGTCTTTATGATATGAATGCTTGTGCGACTAACCTTGATAAGCTAGGTGCACCCAAAGTCAAGGTAGGTTCATCATCAAGAAGGCAACAAAAAAATGTATTAATAAAAGGAGAAAAGGCTCCTATTCTTAACTCTAGTTTTTATCTATGTGATTAAATATTGACTTGAAACTATGTAAGATGGTTGTCAAGTATATGTGGGTGCCTACACAAAGAGAAAGGCCACAATAAGGATTGTGTGGGTACTCAAGGCTCTTACTACTAATCTCAAAGGACCCAATTCAAATTGGGTACCAAGATATGAAGCTTAAACTTGTTTTGCAGGATCACTCCTTCAATGGATCAAGTTGGGTGCTCGATAATGAATGTATAAATCATCTTTGGAGATAGTAGCTAGGGTGGTAACAACTGAATCTCAAGTGCATATTATTTTCAAATCTTATCTTTTTGTGACTTATGTAGCCACTAAGGAAAAAGAAGCACTTGAGGATATACATCAGTTGTTGATTATGAAATTAAGGTCTAACTGGAAGTTGAATGAATATTATCATATGGTGAATAATCCAAAATTATGTGATGTATTCTCTATCTAGTTAATTTGGATTTGATTCTTCTATATTAGACACTCACCATAATATGGATTAAGTCATCCCTTTAGACTTCATTGAATAACCATGCATATTATCCATGTCATTCAAAATATATTGTGCATGAGGGTTCAAGGAAATTTAGTCCATATTATGATGTTTCTCTATTTTAGCAACATGCTTGTCTTCCACATATAAAAGGGTTGCTAAATAAGAAACTAGTGCTTGTGCTACTAATTCCATCTCTTGTGTTGAGTTTATCCATAGAAAATCTATGTTAAGAGATGGTGCTTGTTTTAAATTGGATAAATCACAAGCTTAAAGGATATTATTCAACTAAAGTAAGATGAAGTTGATAAGAGGCCAAGGTATGAAAACTTCCTCTCCTTCAGTTGTTTTAGTATTCTATCCTTAGTGGGATGTACCATAGTATAGGTTAATTTCCTTGCAATATAAAATGTTCAATAGTGCATATAACTTTGAGATCAACTATATGTGTGCACTAATTTAAAGGAATTTAATCTATCCTTTTGGGTTTCAAGAATGATGATTCATTCTCCATCCACATATAAGGATTATCATTTGTGAAACCCTCCCATGTGTTTCTAATGCTCTCTTTTCTAAGTGTTTCAATAAGGTCCTTCCAAGTGTTTTCAAGATGGATTTAAAATCTACGGATATAAGAGTCTTGGTTGTTTCGATCATTGAGTTTCAATTGATCTCATATCAAGTATGATCGAATCAAGAAAAGATGAAAGAAGTTCAAGATCACTTGGTTGGATGAAATCGTAAAGAGAAAAGAGATCACAGTGATTCAAGAAGGGAGTTATATTTTTTTGTCAACCAAATAATGAAGATGTAGTGACATATTTATATGATATCCTTCATTATGAGGTTTGAGGTTTATATCAGCATGCTTTACCTTTTAGGAATTAAATTGATATACTTTCAGTCCTTAAACCTTCAATTGGTATAATTTTCATCATCTATGTAAAGCATGTTATGTTAAACCAAGATATAGTGCAAACATCTTGTAACACCCACTTTGTAATTGTTAGGAATAATGTCAATAGAGAAACATTTTCTCTTTATGTGAGTTTGATCTATATTCATCATCATATGAGAACACCATGTCCAAGAACAAATAATGAAAAGATATGATACTAAATTGTTGCATCATGCTGGATATTTTATTTTTGTGTGCATTTTGTGACAAGAAAAAAAAAATATATTAAATATCCAAATGAGAAATTAAAACCTAAAAGAAATGCTAAACTTTGGAAAGAAAGAAAGAAATAATATAAAATATAAAACAAAATTTATAAATATACAAACTCAACTATATTGGTATGATTGAAATTTATCTATAGTTTGAGTACAAGTTCAAAGTCAAATTTGGATTTCAAATTGGGAATTGAAAAAAATAAAAAGAAAAGAAAACAGAAAATATAAAAAGAAAAGGAAGACTATGCCTACCTAGGGCCGCAGGCTCCATTTTCGGCCCACCAAGGCATTCACTCCGCGTCGGCCCACTACTGGTCTCCACTGCGCGCGCGCGCCCGGCCAACTGACAGGTGGGACCCGCTCGCCAGACGCTCACTCGCGCCCGCGTGCGCCGACAGATGGGGTCCACTCGTCCGCCTCTACCGCACGCGCGCTTGGATACCGTCTCACTGGCGTGTGGGACCTTCTTGTCAGCGCTTCCTTCTCCGTCGTAACAACCGCGCGCGAGAATCTCGCCGCCGTCGCCGTGAATCGCGGGCGACCTCCTTACAGCCGAGCCGTGTCCACAGAGGATAAGTAGGCGACCTCCTCTGCTTCTTCCGTCCCTCCTCATCCGCTTGCGCCGCCGTGAATCGCACAGAGAAAGGGGGAGGCGAGAGAGAGATTTTGGCCGCCGCCGTGAATTGCCGCCAGCGGGGCAATTCGGGCCCTAACCTCACCACCCGTGGCTTGGGCTGCTCGCGAAGAAGCTGTACGTGGGCGCAATCGGTGTATGGTGCCCTAGGATCCCGGCAATTCTTCGCCGGATTTGGAAACGCCGCCGCGCTCGGGTGCTGCCGTGGCCAGGATCTTCGGCGCCTCAATCCGCGGTATGATTGACTCCCCTGTGTTCGCCATATCCTCTACTTCGTGTAGCAGCTCATCGTGTCGCGAAACGGTCGCCGGAGCGGGGATGGCATTGCTCGTCGGAGCACCCCGCGCCGCCGTGCCTGGTAGCCGGGTTGGAGTGAGGAGGAAGACTTGGATTCGCGCCGTCGGATGTATTTTGGACGGCCGTGATTAGATGTAGGGTTGGAGTTGCGTGAGCCATCGGATTTGTATCGTGCGGTCGAGATTAGATCGGGGCATACCCCTTCGCTCGGTTTGATCGCAGCCGTCCGATTGTGGATGGACGTTCGGGATGGGATCACGTAGTTTTAAAGTCGTGACCGTTAGATCTGGATCCGACGGCTCTGGGCGCGTACCGTTTCGGTGTCGGCTCGATTTAATCTGGGCCATCGGTTTGTGATCGGACGGCCCTGGATTCACGATACCCCTTCGGCTGGGTATTTTTCTAAAGAGCCCCTGGGTTCCTTGAATTAGAACCCGCCGTCCTTCTTCACTGTTCACTGTGTCTCTGTAGTTTTACCCCGAGCCCCCTGTGTTTTCCAGGATTTGAGGCCCAGTCCAACAGAGTTTTAAATTGATTAAATGATTAGGAAATAGATTTTTAATATGAAAATAATTGCTAGAACTTAATTAATTCATAACTAATTCATTTTAGCTCCAAATTGAGTCATTCCAATTCCTAAAATTTTGTAATAATATTCTCTACCATTTAGAATCACTGTTTTGACCTAAACTCTATCAGAAAATTTATTTATCATTTAATCATATTATAATCACCTTAAATCTTAGGAAATTCATAACTTGAATTCTATAACTCCAAAATTAATAATTCTTTTCCCTGTGATCTTATTTTAATATGTAGATTATTAATATGTATTTTGGCATACATGTTTGGTGTAATGTTAATTTTGCCTATACCATGTATGTTTGTATTGCTACGACTAGTGCGAGGTCACGAGTCATCATGAGGAATCATCCTGGTACCTGGATCTCAAGGCCCAGGCAAGTTGTGCCCTTGATCACTTCTTTTCACCTACTCATGTTCTAATTAATCATAATGATCTGCATAGGTTAATTTTGATGGGACCCTAATAGGTTACCCTAGTTTGATTATCTTTATACCTTGTTTACCACTGAATCTTTCTGGGTAGTACTTGCTAGTGCTTATATGTGGCTTTGGGTATAGAGATTACACCTTATTCATGATTATACTTTTATTATCAGTTGTTATTTATGGTTCATGTTGAGATCATTATGTTAATTGGAACATGGAGCGACCACCCGGGAAAACAGTGCTACCACAAGGGTAGTATGGGATGCCCTTGGCTGATTAACTTAGGAAAGCTAGTGGAAGACTACCTTACCCGAAAGGGGCAAGGGCAGTAGGGGAGAGGTCAGTGCGGGGAGTGCCCTCGGGAGGATTTTGCTGCGATGGCGGTCCTGCAAGGGATTCCTGTACTGGATCTTCCTATAAACTGTAGCGGGTTTTCGGAAGCTAGTGGAACTTTGTAAAGGCCTCGTAGTGCTACCCTGCCTCACTTCCTTGGTAGAGGTGTATGGGATTCATGACCCCTTGGCAGATGGGTAACACGGCTTGTGGGTAAAGATGCGCAACCTCTGCAGAGTGTAAAACTGGTATACTAGCCGTGCTCACGGTCATGAGCAGCTCGGACCCTCACATGATTAATTTATGGAACTAAATTCAATTTGTCATATGCATTGCATTGCAGGTGATGTGTTGTTACTTTTGTTCTATTACTTAATTGGGTTTGGTATTTACTTATACTTAGTAATTGCTAATAAAATTTTGACCAACTTTAAAAGCAATGCTCAGCTCTAACCATCTTCTTTGGTGAGCCTTACACTTTCACGTGAGCTCCCACCTTTGGTGAGTTCATGCACATTATTCCCCACAACTTGTTGAGCGATGAACGTATGTGAGCTCACTCTTGCTGTCTCACATACACCACAGGTCAAGAATCAGGTACTGCAGGATGATGCTCATGGGGGATGCTGCGAATGAGTTCGTGAGAGGTCTAGGTCGTCGTCTCCCAGTCAACTTTGGGTTGCTGGACCGTTGTCTCCTTATAATGTAATTATTTATTTTGTATAGAACTCCTGTTATATATAAAGATGTGACATTCGATCCTGTGCCACTATACATCATATGTGTGAGACTTGGTCCCAGCATACCTGGTGTTTATGTTAACCCCGGGTTTTGGACCCCTAAAATCCGGGTGTTACAGAAGTGGTATCAGAGGAATGTTGACTGTAGGACGAAACCTAGATAGAACTGGACAACCATTATCTACTTACCTTACTTCTTGCTACTCTGATTCTTTCTAAACTTATCTTAATCTTTTTCTCATCCATTTCCGCTTTACTCTGATTATTCTTACCTTTATCTTTCTAGAGACAATTGTGGATTTCACACCTTGAAATCCTGTGCCTAAAGTGACCTTTAGGAATAGGAGACCTACTCTCAGGAACAAAAACAAAACTATTTTTATGGTTATCTATGCACTTGAATGTTTGTTCTTATGATATCTGTCTGATTTGGATCTTTGATTGAGTGTGATGGGTTGTGGAGTAATGTCCATAATTGCATCTATACTTACACCTAGACATAAGGGAGAATACTGATAAAATAGACAACATAGATTATCCCCCATTAAACATATATCAAGTTTAATAGATCCATCTTATCTTAAAAGACCCTCTCTTATCTTAATAGATCCATCTCATCTTAAAAGATACCCATCTTATCTTGAAAAGATTTTATCTCATCTTAATAGACCTAACTGACCTCGAAAGATTCTATCTTATCTTTATGGACCCATCTTATCCTAATAAGCATACTTATCCACCCTAGTTCATCAACCATGATCTAATGCAAATCAATTAGATCCTATCTAGTCAAACTAGTCACACCAATCTAACCTAGATCTGATCAAATCTAAAGTGACTTATCAAATATGTTAGATAACACTGATGGAATAGTTTAGACTCTACCCCTATAGAACAAGTCTTAACTTAGTTCACCCCGCACTAAATTAAGAATGATAGATCAACTTGGCTATATACAACTACCTCAACTATCTGATAGTTGCATAACCCCTCAATTTTAACCTAGCAAGAGATTCTATCTCATCATAACATATCAAATTAATCTTAAAACATCCTAACATATCCTAATAATACATATTCTACCCAGTTGGACCTATCTAAGCCTAAACTAGTCTAATCTAGTCATATCCAATTCTTATCCTACCTAACGTGACCTGATCTATTGTGGTCTAATGTTATCTAACTTAATGTGGTCCACTTAAACAGATTAATGACACTAGTAGAAGAGATTAGACCCCACTAGCCATGTATTAACTTATCTTAGCACATTGGATCTATTCAACCATGAGCTAACCCAACCTATAGTGCCATAATGAATAGTATGACCTTTCTATTCCCACCTAATAACGAACAAACTTTTGACCTACAATCTTGTAGCCTATCTCACCCATGTATATCTCTCATCTTGACAGATTCTATCTTACCCTTGGATATTCACCTTATATGATTGGTTACCCCAATCTGGACATAAATTAAGCTCTACCAAAGAATCTATAGATTATAATCAACTACTAGCTTATCCATTCCGCTTAGTGACTTTCCTTTGCAAAACTATTATCACATGCTTCTAACTTTCATGGTCAATACCAGGAAAGGAAAGATTATCACGTAACAACAAACAGAAAATGAATCCTCCAAATCCTCCACCTGTTGACCTCAATCAAGTGGTTGCTACCCAAAGACTGGTAATACAACAGTTAACAGACATGGTGACCGAGATGCAGAATCAGATAAGACAACAACGCGAGGAAATACGTCAAGGCCCGCCAAGAAATAAGGCAAGCACGGCTGGAGAGACAACAACAACAACAACCCCCACCACCACCAGCTTCACCAAGCTACATAGATATAAATTATGATGACTTGTAAGATCTAGGTGTTACTTTAGTAATATGATAATATTTTAGAAGAAATAATAAAGGTCTATTGACCCAATGTTTTGTTAAAGAATTATACCTCATGCTGAGATCTCTTTGTTTGTGCATATGAGTATGCATCCTTTTTCTTACAAATCTCGAGGACGAGATTATTTTTAAGGGGGGTAGGATTTGTAACACCCACTTTGTAATTGTTAGGAATAATGTCAATAGAGAAACATTTTCTCTTTATGTGAGTTTGATCTATATTCATCATCATATGAGAACACCATGTCCAAGAACAAATAATGAAAAGATATGATACTAAATTGTTGCATCATGCTGGATATTTTATTTTTGTGTGCATTTTGTGACAAGAAAAAAAAAATATATTAAATATCCAAATGAGAAATTAAAACCTAAAAGAAATGCTAAACTTTGGAAAGAAAGAAAGAAATAATATAAAATATAAAACAAAATTTATAAATATACAAACTCAACTATATTGGTATGATTGAAATTTATCTATAGTTTGAGTACAAGTTCAAAGTCAAATTTGGATTTCAAATTGGGAATTGAAAAAAATAAAAAGAAAAGAAAACAGAAAATATAAAAAAGAAAAGGAAGACTATGCCTACCTGGGCCGCAGGCTCCATTTTCGGCCCACCAAGGCATTCACTCCGCGTCGGCCCACTACTGGTCTCCACTGCGCGCGCGCGCCCGGCCAACTGACAGGTGGGACCCGCTCGCCAGACGCTCACTCGCGCCCGCGTGCGCCGACAGATGGGGTCCACTCGTCCGCCTCTACCGCACGCGCGCTTGGATACCGTCTCACTGGCGTGTGGGACCTTCTTGTCAGCGCTTCCTTCTCCGTCGTAACAACCGCGCGCGAGAATCTCGCCGCCGTCGCCGTGAATCGCGGGCGACCTCCTTACAGCCGAGCCGTGTCCACAGAGGATAAGTAGGCGACCTCCTCTGCTTCTTCCGTCCCTCCTCATCCGCTTGCGCCGCCGTGAATCGCACAGAGAAAGGGGGAGGCGAGAGAGAGATTTTGGCCGCCGCCGTGAATTGCCGCCAGCGGGGCAATTCGGGCCCTAACCTCACCACCCGTGGCTTGGGCTGCTCGCGAAGAAGCTGTACGTGGGCGCAATCGGTGTATGGTGCCCTAGGATCCCGGCAATTCTTCGCCGGATTTGGAAACGCCGCCGCGCTCGGGTGCTGCCGTGGCCAGGATCTTCGGCGCCTCAATCCGCGGTATGATTGACTCCCCTGTGTTCGCCATATCCTCTACTTCGTGTAGCAGCTCATCGTGTCGCGAAACGGTCGCCGGAGCGGGGATGGCATTGCTCGTCGGAGCACCCCGCGCCGCCGTGCCTGGTAGCCGGGTTGGAGTGAGGAGGAAGACTTGGATTCGCGCCGTCGGATGTATTTTGGACGGCCGTGATTAGATGTAGGGTTGGAGTAGCGTGAGCCATCGGATTTGTATCGTGCGGCTCTGATTAGATCGGGAAATACCCCTTCGCGCTTTAGATCCGAACCGTAGGATTCAATCGGATGGTTGCGAGTTGATCTCGGTTTCATTAAATTCGGGCCGTTGATCGCCGATCGAACGGCTCTGGGCGCATACCGGTTCGATGTAATATAGATCTAATCTGCGCCCTTCAAATCTGATCGGGCGGCCAGAATATCTCCATACCCCTTCGCGGGTTACTTTTATTAAAGAGCCCCTGGGTTCCTTGAATTAGAACCCGCCGTCCTTCTTCACTGTTCACTGTGTCTCTGTAGTTTTACCCCGAGCCCCCTGTGTTTTCCAGGATTTGAGGCCCAGTCCAACAGAGTTTTAAATTGATTAAATGATTAGGAAATAGATTTTTAATATGAAAATAATTGCTAGAACTTAATTAATTCATAACTAATTCATTTTAGCTCCAAATTGAGTCATTCCAATTCCTAAAATTTTGTAATAATATTCTCTACCATTTAGAATCACTGTTTTGACCTAAACTCTATCAGAAAATTTATTTATCATTTAATCATATTATAATCACCTTAAATCTTAGGAAATTCATAACTTGAATTCTATAACTCCAAAATTAATAATTCTTTTCCCTGTGATCTTATTTTAATATGTAGATTATTAATATGTATTTTGGCATACATGTTTGGTGTAATGTTAATTTTGCCTATACCATGTATGTTTGTATTGCTACGACTAGTGCGAGGTCACGAGTCATCAGAAGAATCATCCTGGTACCTGGATCTCAAGGCCCAGGCAAGTTGTGCCCTTGATCACTTCTTTTCACCTACTCATGTTCTAATTAATCATAATGATCTGCATAGGTTAATTTTGATGGGACCCAATAGGTTACCCTAGTTTGATTATCTTTATACCTTGTTTACCACTGATCTTTCTGGGTAGTACTTGCTAGTGTTATATGTGGCTTTGGGTATAGAGATACACCTTACTATTCATGATTATACTTTTGTTATCAGTTGTTATTTATGGTTCATGTTAAGATCATTATGTTAATTGGAACATGGAGCGACCACCCGGGAAAACAGTGCTACCACAAGGGTAGTATGGGATGCCCTTGGCTGATTAACTAGGAAAGCTAGTGGAAGACTACCTTACCCGAAAGGGGCAAGGGCAGTAGGGGAGAGGTCAGTGCGGGGAGTGCCCTCGGGAGGATTTTGCTGCGATGGCGGTCCTGCAAGGGATTCCTGTACTGGATCTTCCTATAAACTGTAGCGGGTTTTCGGAAGCTAGTGGAACTTTGTAAAGGCCTCGTAGTGCTACCCTGCCTCACTTCCTTGGTAGAGGTGTATGGGATTCATGACCCCTTGGCAGATGGGTAACACGGCTTGTGGGTAAAGATGCGCAACCTCTGCAGAGTGTAAAACTGGTATACTAGCCGTGCTCACGGTCATGAGCAGCTCGGACCCTCACATGATTAATTTATGGAACTAAATTCAATTTGTCATATGCATTGCATTGCAGGTGGTGTTGTTACTTTTGTTCTATTACTTAATTGGGTTTGGTATTTACTTATACTTAGTAATTGCTAATAAAATTTTGACCAACTTTAAAAGCAATGCTCAGCTCTAACCATCTTCTTTGGTGAGCCTTACACTTTATGAGCTCCCACCTTTGGTGAGTTCATGCACATTATTCCCCACAACTTGTTGAGCGATGAACGTATGTGAGCTCACTCTTGCTGTCTCACATACACCACAGGTCAAGAACAGGTACTGCAGGATGATGCTCATGGGGGATGCTGCGAAGAGTTCGTGAGAGGTCTAGGTCGTCGTCTCCCAGTCAACTTTGGGTTGCTGGACCGTTGTCTCCTTATAATGTAATTATTTATTTTGTATAGAACTCCTGTTATATATAAAGATGTGACATTCGATCCTGTGCCACTATACATCATATGTGTGAGACTTGGTCCCAGCATACCTGGTGTTTATGTTAACCCCGGGTTTTGGACCCCTAAAATCCGGGTGTTACACATCTCCTTTAACCTCGTATTGTTGATATGCATAAGTGTACTTTATGTACTCTTGTATGCACAAATTGAGGGAGAGTTTAGCCTATATATTGTGAGACTAATGATTTCTTTCAAGTTCATGTTGTGTAGTCCACATCTTGGAGAACATCAAATGAGGATGAGTGGTTCCATAGAAATGAAAATGAGTTTCTCTTGAACCTATCAAGAAAATGAGTTTCTCTTGATCGTTTGAAGAGGATAAGTTTCTCTTTGAAATGTCAAGCCTATCAAAAGCTAAGATGGAAATTCATGATTATAATGGAGACCATGTGGCGTAGAGCAAAGGTGTGTCACTCCATGAACTATTGTATTACATTTATGTATCTAGGCTCTTACATGCTAGTGTGTGCATGTATATGAAATATCTTAATTCACATCATAAGGTTGCACTTGTGGTGACGATTAAAGAATCTCTAGATATTTGATTAATACCTCTTGTGGTGATATCATAAGTTAGTCTTAAGTCATCTTAGTGAGGTATGAGTCAAACATGCTAACTTCTCAAGAATCTTGGCTTAAAATATTGCATATCATGTCTATTAGTATACCTTTTGATTATGAGTAATTCCTTCAATTGGTACAATTTCACATTTTCATGTTTTATTTGTACCAAGGTTCAAATTGTAGAACTTAATCCCCTGGCCTCACAAGTCCAAGTGCATAAGCTAAACAAGTATTCATCACTTGTATGCACACATTTGGGGGGAGAATAGTCTATAATTTGAATCTTTGAGACTAACTTCATTTTCAAGTCTATTATGTGTGTAGTCTCAAATTAGAAAGGAATGTTCGGGCAAAGACAATCACTTCCACTGCAAATTTTGATGGGTATCAAAGATTCTTTGCTCCAATAAATGTATCTTTTATACATTTCATAAGGGAATGAGTTTCTCTTTTATATGCTACTCCAACATCATCTAAAACTGGTAAACATGTATCATATTATTTTGGTTTGCATATGTCTAAAGTAGCATAACTTATAAATTCTCCTGTCTAGAACTTAATTGATTAAATAGTGCACATGTTCCTTATGTTGCATGATTGTGTTCAATTGATACTCCTTTTATGCCAATGGTATTTTAAGTTGCAAATAAGTACTCTCAACAAGTATCAATTGAATTCATATATATGTGCGCACTAAAACTTGAGGAGAACTTAGTGTAATATGCAATTAGTGATCTGCTTATCTAACAAATTGTATCAACTGGTGGTTTTCAATTGATATTTTTCATACATGATCACTAGCTATAGAATCCATACTTGTGCAGTTTTCTTGTTGCCTCTTGTTGTGATAAGAAAATACTAGGTGACGTCTAGACTCCAAGTATCAAGTTTCACCTTCGATTTAGTATGACAATCTTCATTTGATATCTTGGACTTATGTCACAACTAAACCAACAAGAGCGTGAAAATGAATTCAAAATCCAACACAAGTTTGGAACACCCCCCCTAAAAAGGTAAAACACAAAGGTACATCACTTCATGTCACTTCTAGATTACTTTTTTTGTCATCTAAGGATCCTTTTCATGATAGTGTGTTCACATCTTGCTTAAATCATAATTTCTACCCTTTATATTCTTTGTATCCTTTTTGGAGATTTATGACAAAGGGGGAGAAATTTTGCATTAAAGCTTATCTTTATTTTTGAAAAGGGGAGAAATAATTAACAAAAGGGGGAGAATCATAAGTAAAGCATAAGATGTGGGAGTTGATAAGTGCATTCTATGTCATGAGCATCACGTTTATTTTATGACACACTGCATTCATCCCTTTTGTGAGTTTTGGTGATTTGGATAACAACACATTTAAAGGTCTAACGAGTTTGCTAAGTGTTGAACAGAAAATTCAGTATGATGAACATACTTGAATAGTGTACAATGATCAGTGAACAAAGGTTCAACATGAGGTTAAATAACAAATGAGACAATGCAAATGGATATAATATGATCTCTATATTGGTTTGAATATATGGACAAGACCTAAGAAATCACTACATACATATGATTAGAATAGAGGATGAAGTGATTAAGAGGATTGGTCAAGCCAAAGTGAATAAGATATGAGGAATCGTGAATTGGCTTGACCATATTACTATCAGTCCATATATGCTTCTATGAGAATCAAACTAGAGCTTGATTAATCTTAACAGTTATATCTAGAAGACATTCAAGCAAGGTTCACAATATTGAAGAAATGATTCTCTCAAAGGACGTTCAATATGATGTGACTCAAGAATGGCTTGATAGGGTGAAGATAGCAAGGAAAGGGCTTCGAGGAACTAAGCGAAGGTGAAGGCCAAGCGACGGCTTGTGGACCGAGGTACCATGGTGTTGGGGACTTGTTCTCAAATGCTATGAATTAAGAACAAGGCAACACAAATGTTAATGGTTAAAGGTCCTTCGTCCTTCGAAGCATTATTTCCCTTAGGACATAATGATCTTCAGACGAAGGTCATGAAGGACCTACCTTCATCATCATAGCATGTGTTAATGAAAGAAGAAACATATGAAATATAAGAGACAACATGAATAAACATATGACATTATTAATATATCTTCTTCTTTATTAACATGAATAAATAGAAACAATATAGAATTACATTTGTACCTTCAGATTGATAGAAGGTAGAAGTCCAAGCGTGACGCACAAATGAATACCGGTCAGCGTGAACAGTACGGGAGTACTGTTCATCTATTTATAGGCACGGAACGCAGCCCGTGTAGAATTACATTGATGCCCTTTACATTTATCAATAACTTTATAGCAATCCTTCGAGGTTTAATTTGACTTTTCATCTTTAAGTCGGTTCCTCTTTTCCGCCGTCAGCCGAAGCTTTTCTGCACATAGCTTCGTGATCATCTTATCCTTCGTCGTGGTCGCTTTCCATCCCAGTCAAGCTTTGTCTTAACCATGCTCTTGTACACCCGCAACCTGACTCCGAAGATACCTGTTCACGTGTTTCACTCGGAAAATATTGTCAAATCATGTTTTTGAGGACCTTCGGAAGCCGAAGGCCCCCAACAGTAGCCCCTCGCAATATTAATTTACTGTAATGATAAATTCATATTGCGACATGGACGAAGGCTTTAAGCCGAAGGTCCGAAAAAACACCTTCCTTCTGCTAGAATAGCAATCAATCATTGACAAACGGGGCCCTCCAGTTTTCGACACATTGGGTGTATAAATAAGAGCTCACCACAAGTTTATTTGGCATGCTCTTTTGCCATCTGCTTTTACTCACCCAACTTTTTAGCCTGCACGCAACAGCACTTGCTCTATTTTAAATTTTTAAGCTTCGGTTTCGAGTGTGTTTTTGTCAGCATTTGCGAAGATGTCTGAGGATAAGAAAGTTGTTGTTGCTTCGAAGCTAAGCCTTTCTGAGGAGATGCACCTGGGCTTTCTTGAATCATTGTCGAAGACCAATGCGGAGAAAATTGTCAAGGAGACTTTGGAGGGTCTATCTGAAGATACTGGCGATAGTGATAGTTATGATGTGGATAGTGGTGGGGAGGATTCCGAAGATCGCCCGTGGCGGCCCAGTCACTCAAATTTCGGAAAATCAACTATAAAGCAGAGTCACCTTGAAAATATGAGGGGGAGATATTTCCGAGATATATCCATTGTAAGGGCAGATGACGGAGAGAAAACTGCGCCGTCTCCTGAAGATAATGAAGTCGTGATCTTCCGAAGCTTTTTAAAAGCTGGGCTACGATTCCCTTTAAGCAGATTTGTGGTAGACGTTCTAAAAATATATCAAGTTTACCTTCATCAACTTACTCCTGAAGCAGTGATAAGGCTAGGAGTCTTCGTCTGGGCCGTGAAGAGCCAGGGCCTGGAGCCAAGTGCAAAAAGCTTTTGCAATATACACGAGTTAGTGTACGAGACGAAGCCCTGGGGTAAGGAGCAATATCATAATAATTTTGGCTGCTATAGCTTCGGCGCCCGCTCTGGGTCAAGTTGTCCTGTGCCAACTTTTCGGAAGAGATGGCCCGGGGAATGGATGAAGGAATGGTTCTATGTGAAGAACGATTTGAAGGTTCGAGAAGATATTAAAGATATCATCATGCGTCCTATCTGGCAGCGCTTCGGACTCCGGAAACCAAAGGTAGAAATGGACGAAGCAGCTGAAGAATGCCAGAGAGCCTTCGGCGTAGTCTGCTCTTTTATTGGTACCAGGGATTTAATGCAAGAGCACATTGCCTTCAGAGTGTGGCCACTTGCAGATAACTGGGAAATGCCGAAGGAGACCGTTAAAGAAACTGACGAGGGTGGGCTAATTAGGCTGAAATATACATTCAAGTATGGAGATAAGTTCGTTGAACCAGATGATGATTGGCTAAAAAGCATTGAGAATGTAAGTGATGAATTGCTTGGGGCATACTCAAAGGCCGAAAATACTGCATTATCAGCGGCTTTCGGAGGCCGAAAGAAGAAAAGACTGAACCGAGTATTTGATGCAATTGGGTTTATCTACCCCGACTACTATTATCCAATGCGAGGCCAAAAAAGGAAAAATACTTCTCCTGCAAAGGAAATTGCTTCGGCTGCTCCTAGGGAGCCAGCGCCGAAGAGGAAGAAGGTAAAAGTGCTCACACACCCTCCACGCTGTATTGAGCCGGCCACAGTGCCTGAGTTTATTGGTGAGGCTTCTTCGGCCACCAAAGCCAGAGAACCAACTCTAGTGCCAAAATCCGAAAAAATGGCCGAAGCACCAGCAATAGAGAAAACGGAAGAACCGAGAACTGAAGAAGGAAAAACATTGGACGTTTTAAGTCCTACATCAAAAGTTGAGGCAGCTAAAAACCAAAAGGGGCCAGCAGCGACCCCGAAAAGAAAAAGGATGGTTAATGTGCTGGATGTTTTGGAGACAATTAAATCTTCAAGCATAACTCCAAAGAAAACTGTTGAAACTTCTGAAGTGCCTACTGAAGCCTTTGTTGCTGAAACTTCGAAGGAACAATTTGAAACTGAAGTTGGGCCTTCAGAGCCCACCAAGATACAACCTTTGGAAGCCGAATAGACGAAAATGTCAGAGGCAAGTTTAGAAGCTGAAAAAACAAAATCAACAGAGCCAATTTTGATTGAGGAAATCAACACTGCCACCCCGAAGCATCTTCCAAAATACGTGATTATATTGTGCGACATGCTTCGGGGAAGAAATTATCTGAAGAAGAGATTTTTGAAGCTAATCACTATGCCCGAGAACTGAAGTATCTGAAGGGGGCCCTAGTGTTCAACGGGACGGACGAAGATGACTTTCTATACTGTCTCCCAGACAGCAAATAATTGTCCGTCTGCCGGGAGATGGCTAGAAGCATGGGGTTCCCGAAGCTTGAAGCTGGCCTCTGCGCTATAACGAAGGACGATCTTGCGGATAGTCTGGCATACAATAGTCTGAAGGTACAAAAAATTGTGAATTTTGAAGTTTATGAATTTTGAATTAGTCTTTTGTTCTTAT
Source organism: Zea luxurians (assembly GCA_029449295.1). NCBI lineage: Eukaryota > Viridiplantae > Streptophyta > Magnoliopsida > Poales > Poaceae > Zea > Zea luxurians. The sequence goes on from JAOPSE010000006.1 coordinate 93,543,035, forward strand.
GTTAACTCATTCATTCTTTTGAATAGGGCTTAATACTTAGCAATGCCTTAAGGGCGTAGAAGAATGCCGAAGATGAGAGCTGCACCATTGCTCTTAACAACCTTCGAACAGAGGTTATCAGGCTAAGAAACGAAGCCTTGGAGAAGGACACAATTCTGCTTACGTTGGTGGAAAAAATGAAGGAAGATGAAGCTAACTCTAAAACTCAAGCCGAAGCTCAGAAGCACGAAATCGAAGATCTTCGGAAACAACTAGCCCGAGCTAAAGAAGAACGCATTCTTGAAGAAACAAAACGAGAATTAAGTGATCAATGGGCAAATCATTTGGAAGTAAATGTCGAAGAGCTTCGTGCTTCGAAGAAAAGGTGTTATGATAAATCCATAGAGTGTGTTAAAAAGATAAAATCCAGCTTCGCCAGCGTCGGTGCATTTTCTAGTGAAGAAAATTTCACAAGAGGGAATCCAGAAGGCCCGATTGAATGGATCAGTCGCGAAGCTGAGGCCTTCGAGGAAATCTTGAATAGTCGCGGGGACATTTGTGCTTTTTCAGGCGCCAGAGGAATTGTTACTATTTTGGAAAAAAAAAGGATGTGAATATGTGAAATCTTTAGCACAGTCTGGAGCTGCTTTATCCTCTGAAGATATCAAAGACCCTTCAGCCGAAGCAAGCCAGGTTGGTGGGAAGTTTTTCACTGACATTTGGGACAATGGCGGCCGAGAAATGGCTCAAGAAATCATTCAAAGAAGTGAAAAAGGCATCCATGATGCTAGGAGGGTAGTAGAGGCTGCTGAGAAAAACTCAGGGCCTGAAGGGCAAATAGGTATTAACTAGTGGTTTTTATTGTGTTGCAATTTTTGATTTCAAACTTTATTCACGGTTTGTAATAGTAATATAGTCGTATCCTGTTCTCCCTCAGAACCTGCTGAGGCGTCTCCGGGCCCTCACCCAAAGGGAGACGATGAAATTAGAAAAATGGCCGAAACCATCATGGACAAAGTTGTCGATCAGCTACTGAACGAAGCTGCAGAAGTAGTTCTCAGAGAAAATTAAATACTATTGTAAAAATATTTGGAATGTAACATGTGTAAAACTTTGTAACTTTGAATGTAAAATATAATCTATTTATGGTTTAATTCTTTACGATGCATGAAATTTTGCATACATACCGTTTTTTGAGCCTTCGGCGAAAAAACACCTTCCCTTCTTTTCATGCTTCGTGAAGAAGATCTTTTATGTATCACAAAAATTTTCATACTTCTCTGATGAAGAATATCCAAGCTTCGTGAAAACATTCTTCGAAGCTATAAAAAAGTTTTATATTGTGTCTCTAATGAAGCTACACTTCTTCTCAATTTATCTTGTGCCTTAGCACGATTTTCTCTTTTTCAAAACATTCTCCGAAGATCAATGTTGTGTCCCCTTCTTGTTCCACATGCGATATGATGTATGATGCTTATGTTATGCAAAATGATGTGATGATGTTATGTTATGCAAAATGATATTTGTGCCGAAGATACACACATCCCTGCAATAGAGCACACAATCTTTTTATATCAGCGCTGACTTTTCGCTGTAAGCCTCCCTTAGGAGCTTCTTCGCCTTTTACTTTCAGCGGAATCAGCGTTTATTTTTCGCTGTAAGCCTCCCTTAGGAGCTTCTTCGCCTTTTACTTTCAGCGGAATCAGCGTTTATTTTTCGCTGTAAGCTTCCCTTAGGAGCTTCTTCGCCTTTTACTTTCAGCGGAATCAGCGTTTATTTTTCGCTGTAAGCTCTGCATTCCCTTCGGAACAACTTTTGAGCAGAAAACTTACACTGCGCTCCCTTAGGAACGACTTTTTTCTACTTCAAAGAAGTTGCACTGTGTTCCTTAGAACAAGTTTTTGATAATTCGAAGGTTCTCCGTGCCACCACAAATTCTTGTGCTTCGGCAACTCAAGCCTATGGAGAAGATATATTTTCATTGTGATAAAAAACTAAACTGTTACAAGAAATTGAAAAAACGATAAAAGACATTTAAACTTCCCATAATTGTTTCTTACTAAAAAGAAAGTAAAACTGAATGCGAAAATGAAAAACTGCTGTCGAAGTAGGATATTTTGTCAGTATATGTGCTTCGACTCTGGCACAGTGCTATTGACTGTGCGAGCTTCGGACTCCTCTCTGAAGTCCCGCTGGGGGTGAGAGTGCTGACTCCCTTCTAGCTGCGGACCTCGTTGTATTGGTGGCGGTGGAAGCTGTTGCCAAGATGCTTGGGGTTGACTTACCGAAGCAACAGAGGCTGCAGGGTATTCTGGAATGTAAGGCGAATGGTACAAAGCAGTATGCATAACCTGCTTCGGCTGGCTCTGTTGTGCTGCAGCTTCTGCTAGCTCCTTTTGCTTCTGGATGGTAACATGGCACATCCTGGTGGTATGGCCCTTGCCTTCACCACAGAATAGGCAGTAATTTTTTCTTGGTTAATCTACAAATCTTCCCCCGAAGCCCCTAGCGCCTCTGCCCCTTGGGGCTGGCGGCCGGAAAGAGCTTTGCTGTTGCCCTGAAGCTTGCGAGGAGCACTGTGGCCTTTGCTGTTGACTCCCTTTGTCATCACTTTGAGTAGAATTGTGAATTGACCTGACGTGCCTCGGATAAAATCTTCCTCTGAAGCCCCTTGATCATGGCCTCAATGACAATTTCATTGGGCACTGTTGGTGCCTGTGCCCTCAGACGTAGGAACCTTTGGACATATGCCTAAAGGTATTCTTCGTGATCCTGGGTACATTGGAATAAAGCTTGAGCAGTGACTGGCTTCGTCTGAAACCCTTGGAAGCTGGTTATCAACATATCCTTCAGCTTTTGCCATGAGGTGATTGTCCCTGGCCTAAGAGAGGAGTACCAGGTTTGTGCAACACTCCTGACAGCCATGACGAAAGACTTTGCCATGACCGCTGTGTTGCCACCATACGAAGATATGGTTGCCTCATAGCTCATCAAGAATTGCTTCGGATCTGAATGCCCGTCGTACATGGGGAGCTGGGGTGGCTTGTAAGATTGTGGCCAAGGAGTAGCCTGCAGTTCTATTGACAGGGGAGAAGCATCATCAAAAACAAAATTTCCATGATGGAATTCTTCATACCAGTCGCCCTCGTTGTAGAAACCCTCTTGATGAAGCTCTCTACGCAGGGGCCTTTGGTTCTGGTCATCTTGAGCAAGATGTCGAAGCTCTTCAGAGGCTTCGTCTATCTGCCTTTGAAGATCAGCTAGACGAGCCATCTTCTCCTTCTTCCATTGGACCTGTTGATGGAGCATCTCCAAATTTTGGATTTCTTGATCCAAATCGTCGTCCGGAGGCATTGGACTGGTGGCCTTCCTCTTCTGGCTTCGGGCCTCCCTAAGAGAAAGGGTCTCCTGGTTCGGGTCCAGCGGCTGCAAAGCAGCAGCCCCTGTTGCTGGAGCTTTCTTTGGCGGCATGACGAAGGTCGATGCTTGCCGAAGGTATTCGAAACTCAAGAAATGGACGTGAGTTCACCGGAGGTGGGCGCCAATGTTGGGGACTTGTTCTCAAATGCTATGAATTAAGAACAAGGCAACACAAATGTTAATGGTTAAAGGTCCTTCGTCCTTCGAAGCATTATTTCCCTTAGGACATAATGATCTTCAGACGAAGGTCATGAAGGACCTACCTTCATCATCACAGCATGTGTTAATGAAAGAAGAAACATATGAAATATAAGAGACAACATGAATAAACATATGACATTATTAATATATCTTCTTCTTTATTAACATGAATAAATAGAAACAATATTGAATTACATTTGTACCTTCAGATTGATAGAAGGTAGAAGTCCAAGCATGACGCACAAATGAATACCGGTCAGCGTGAACAGTACGGGAATACTGTTCATCTATTTATAGGCACGGGATGCAGCCCGTGTAGAATTACATTGATGCCCTTTACATTTATCAATAACTTTATAGCAATCCTTCGAGGTTTAATTTGACTTTTCATCTTTAAGTCGGTTCCTCTTTTCCGCCGTCAGCCGAAGCTTTTCTGCACATAGCTTCGTGATCGTCTTATCCTTCGTCGTGGTCGCTTTCCATCCCAGTCAAGCTTCGTCTTAACCATGCTCTTGTACACCCGCAACCTGACTCCGAAGATACCTGTTCACGTGTTTCACTCGGAAAATATTGTCAAATCATGTTTTTGAGAACCTTCGGAAGCCGAAGGCCCCCAACACATGGTGTTGGAACTTGCTCTCAGTTGCAAGGGGATCCAACAAGGGTGAACAGTGATGACAACAGGGCACTCGCGCTAGATGGCAAAAGCTCTGTTAATCTGGCCTCTCACGGGCACTGTGCAGGGGTATTTATAGGTATCTGAGTGCGCAGCACCTCAAGCTAAGGACGCATGTGCCCTCAGCTACCTAGGTTATCCCTAGAATATTCCCATAAAGCGGGGTTACAGACCGTAATTACAGGAATGCTTTTACAAATTAGGCCCGTAACGCACGGTGGCCACGCGGGGCCCGTTACAATGGGCCGGATTGCACGTGGGCCTCCGAGCTGAACGAGGCCGCACCGTGGGATGCCCTTCGCCGCCAGTCTTCGTCTGGTGCGGAAGAAGCGAAGGGTGTCCCCGCTTGTTTTGTTTCTGTTAGCTGAGCTGCTGCAGCGAAGGCTTCGAGCGAAGGGTGGCGCCTTTGCCTTCGCCCCAACATTTGCCCTCCGAGGGACCAGTTCGACAAAGTCACCTGGTGCCGAAGACGTCGTTAGATGGCGGGTCCGCGCCCTCCGGTGGTGCGAAGCCTGAGGGTGGCTGCGGTTGTCCCTCCGGGTCGCAGGTGCGGAGGGTGTCGTCTTCGCATGTGCGAGGGACATCGTCTTCAGTGGCCTCTTGGTGGGTGGATTGGGTGAGGGCGAGGGCCTTGCCCTTTCTTGCGGCGAGCAGTGCTGCCTTCGCAGCCTCGTCAGCCTTCGGGTTAGCTCTCTTGGGTGCCATCGCGGGTGGTTTTCTCGTAGCACGAACGGTGGGCGCCAAATGTTGGAACTTGCTCTCAGTTGCAAGGGGATCCAACAAGGGTGAACAGTGATGACAATAGGGCACTCGCGCTAGATGGCAAAAGCTCTGTTAATCTGGCCTCTCACGGGCACTGTGCAGGGGTATTTATAGGTATCTGAGTGCGCAGCACCTCAAGCTAAAGACGCATGTGCCCTCAGCTACCTAGGTTATCCCTAGAATATTCCCATAAAGCGGGGTTACAGACCGTAATTACAGGAATGCTTTTACAAATTAGGCCCGTAACGCACGGCGGCCACGCGGGGCCCGTTACAATGGGCCGGATTGCACGTGGGCCTCCGAGCTGAACGAGGCCGCACCGTGGGATGCCCTTCGCCGCCAGTCTTTGTCTGGTGCAGAAGAAGCGAAGGGTGTCCCCTCCTGTTTTGTTTCTGTTAGCTCAGCTGCTGCAGCGAAGGCTTCGAGCGAAGGGTGGCGCCTTTGCCTTCGCCCCAACACATGGCTAAGGTGAAGAAGAGAGTACTTGCACTAAGTTGATGAACTAATTAGCTATGAAGAGTTATAACATGTTGATGCATCAGTAAGGTGACTTGAAGCCATGATTTGAACTCATATATGGTGATATGGTACAAGTCACAGGGTTTGGTTTGTGTTTGCTTCAAATGCTGATACAAAGATATTTGTGATCCTTATGAAGCAACGCCATGGAGAAATCACACATGAGACACCAATGACTCAAAGAGTTTACTTAATTAATTTTATATAATTTGAGTATAGGAATCATCGTACTATAAAGGGGATCCAAAAAGAAGGTTGGTGTTTGCCAAAGCTCAAACCTCTATATTCAAAAGCTATTTTTGAAAAACAAAAATCTCTTTAACATTCTATGGTAGACCATGGTTAGGTTTGAGAAACCTAGAGTGTTCTTGTTGAAAAGCAGCTGAACTTCTTCAACTGTAGCTGAGCTTTTTAGCTGAGCTGAACTTCAGCTGAGTTGAGCTTCTTCAGCTGCAGCTGAGCTGAACTTCAGCTGAGTTGAGCTTCTTCAGCTGCAGCTGAGCTGAACTTCAGCTGTGTTGAACTTTCTCAACTCCAACTGAACTTCAACTTCAACTTGGGTCCAGGCAGGTTCAACCGGGGTCCAGGGCAAGTTCAACTAGGGTCCAGAGAGGTTCAACCGGGGTCCAAGAAAAGTTCAGCCAGGGTTTTTTTTCGAACCTCACTGGTCAATACCGGTTGAACCGGTCCTAGGGGAGGTTCAACCGGTGTCAGGGTCACCTGACCGGTCTGACCTCCTGACTGGCAGACTGACTGCCAGTCTGACCCCCAGGTGGTTGAACTGGTCATAGGGGCAGTTCAACCGGTCTTGGTCAACTTGACCAGTCTGCAGGTCAGTCTACGCGTCAGTCTGCCAGGCAGACATGCTGCCAGGCCTGCCAGGGGTGGTTCAACCACCCTAGGGGGCGGTTCAACCGGTCTCAGGTAGAAAAATCTGCCCAACGGCTAGTTTTGAGCTCCACCTATATATACTCCCTCCTACCTCTCTCCTCATAGCCAAGAGCACGACCCAAACTCCATTTCTAACTTGAAGAACACCTCCCACTCTCTCTCACACATCTCTTGCCTCTCCCATTTCAAATCTTTGGAGAGAAATCTTTGAGTGAGTTTGAGAGCTGCGGTTTTTGTGCTTTATCTCCAAATCTCTCTTGCTCTTCTTCATTCGAGCTTTGGTACTACATCGTGTTCTTTGTGGATTCATTACTCTTGGAGCTTCTAGCTCCTAGACGACTAGGTGTCTCTTGTGAGTCTCCAAATCTTGTGGAAGACCACAAGAAAGTTTGTATTACCCGCTCGTTTGAGCAAAGATTATTGTGTGGGCTTGACCTTTGTGGTCGGCGAAGGGAGGATTAGGGTTGAAAGAGACTCGACTCTTTGTGGGCGCCTCAACGAGGAAGTAGGGCACCTTTTGTGGTGTGACCGAACCTCGGAATAAATCTTGTGTCTCTTGTGTTCTTGTTCATTGTGCTTATTCATGTTCTTCGTTCTCTCACCCTTCCATGAAAGATTTGTTCATATCTTTTTGGTGTGTGGATTTTGAGAAGTGCCCTTCTCAAATCTACTACTTTGAACCCTGTGGATCATTTAGAACATCTCATTTCCAAAGTTAACTGGGTGAATTTCAAGATCAATTCAGTTTTACCCAGTTTGCTTCTAGTTTTTGTAGAAAAAGGTTTAACTTGCCTATTCACCATCCCTCTAGGCAACTTTCAGGAGGCGGCATCGACCCCACATCTAGGAGGTCAAACAGGAATAGCCATGTGACTTCAGCGTAAGAAGTGTATAGAGGAGGTGTCGCTTCTAGGTTTTGGGGATTAGGTGTATATATAAGAATGAAACAAAAAATATTGTGTGTGGTACTGGAAGGCTGATAAATGGAGAGGATGAGTTTATTGGATCATTAAAAATGAAGGCTTGCAATATAGCTAGGTCTGGTATTTATTTATGTGCCTTGTTGATATAATCCCAGTGCTTTGTCTATCTCGGTTAACTAAGGTATATAATCAAATAAACTCATCAAAATTTGGCTACCTAATAATTAAGACTAAACAAAAAACAAAAAAGTGACTTTAGTCTCGCCTCTACCTCACTTTTGTTGGTAGCTGAGTCATATCTACATGTCGCCTACAAAGTTTCTGAGATATTCTATTAGAAAACAAATACAACTCCTATTTTGATAATCAAATTAAATAATTTCACTTTAATCGTATGTCATGTACTATATTAATTTTCCTACATATTTCAATAACGTAATTTATTAAAATTTAAGACTCGCCCACAACCAAATATCCCATTAGTTTAGGTCAACGACAAAACGGTAATGGCACTTCTTGCCTGGCTCGTGGGGAAAAAATAACGTAACGTGTGAAAAGAACCGTATCATGTGTGGATACTAAACGAATTTTACCATATTTTAAGGACTAAAAACAAACAATGCTCTAGTATATAAGAAGAGCCAGCCGGCAATACTTTCCCCCATTCATTACCGGAAGAGAAAAAAAATAACTCGGAAAAGAAGGAGACGCCGAAAATTCGAAAGGGGAGGGGAAAGCAAAGCTGATGGCGGAGGACCAGGGGAAAGCAAAGCAAATGGCGGAGGCCCCGAGCAAGATCGAATCCATGAGGAAGTGGGTCGTCGAGCACAAGCTCCGAGCCGTAGGTATGCCTCGTCAATTTTTCCACGGATTCGTTTTTTCCGCCCGGATCTAGTTATTCGGCGTTGGATACTTGGATTATGATGTATCCCAAATCCCTGCATTTTCTTTCTTACTTCTGTTTTTTCATGTTATTATCGGAGTTCCGAAGTCTGTAGTATGGAAATATATCACGAATTTATTACCTAGTTATTGTGTTCCTCGAGGAACTTTTGGGGAAAATAGTATTTAGATTATTCCGCCTGCTGGATGCAAAGTGTTCTGATTGTCGCTTTTTTCTGGGGAGAAAAAGGTTGCCTCTGGCTAGGTGGGATCAGCAGTTCGATCGCCTACAACTGGTCGCGGCCCAATATGAAGCCTAGCGTCAAGATCATCCACGCAAGGTTTGTTTGATTTCCCATTTAGTTTCACGAAGTTTATGAGCCTTAATCGTTATAGTGTAGGCAGTCTTGTTTACTGTAGTCAAGATACCACATTCGATTTTTTTTTTCTTGATGAAGATGCAGTTAACTAGCTGGTTTGACGAAAATGCAATTAACTAGCTGGTTTTGACCATTTTAGCAAATTATTGATTCTAAATGCTACAACTACAACAGAAAAAGTTTTTTTTCATGTGTGAGTGTGAATGGTTGTTTCCTTAAAAGCCTAGGAGCTAAATGTGCATTACGAATAAATCCAGCCAACTTATATTTTATCTATATCTATATGAAGCCTGGGCAGACTTCCCTTATGGCCTTATTTGAGTTTATGGGAATTTATGTAAGGCAATAACTTAGTATGATAAGTGGAGTATATCTTAATGATTGCTAACATATAAGCTGTAGATGGTAGGGATTATTTAACATCAGTTTTATGAAGGAAAGGACAATGACCAGGCTAATTTTGGAATTTTCTTTTTGACTACAGGAAATTACTATTTTTGTTGTTATAATTGTAAATTGTTTCCAAGTGGTTCTAAAGTAGGTGCTGTCCATGGATGGGGTTTATAGGGCTGCACGATGTTTGTTCTGAGAAAGATTTAGTTTCACAATTTATGTTCAAGGTTGGGTATCAGACAAATAGCATTCGTTTAAGGAGCAGCCTAACTCCTCCAGATCATTCTGGAGGGAAGTTAAACTCTAGGAGCTTATTAGTTGTTCTGCACTTACAGTTTATGACCCACTTAATATTCATAGTATTTGCTTGATATTAGTACAAGCTGTATAAAGTACTTTAGGCAACATCCTGTCACTTGTAAAGTTGGAAGAGTATCAAGCTCTCTCTGTTTGTTTGCGCACCTCAATGCATTTAAATTATACTCATTGACCACCCAACCTAGAAAGAACCTCAGCAAATAGTTCTGTGTAATCCTTTGAGAATGAGTGTCATACTTTAGGTTCGGATATTCTTGATCTTTGAAATTGCCAGACCTAATTGTTAATTGGCCCTGAAAATTCTGTGTTTTGCACTTTGTCTGCACTTGCACTGTGGCCACTTTGAACTGTCAAAAATGCACCAAACTCAGCGCATTCTTGATATTTCTCTACTCTCTAATACCTTCAGCATGCTGCCTACATTAGGCAGACCTTGCTCGTTTTTGTGCCATATGTGACCAAAACAGACTGCTAATATATTTGTGCTCCCAGTTTTTGACAATTTTTTAGGCTTCTGGTGAGGAATTTAGACATTAAGTGGACCAGAATACCAAATTTCTAATATGCTGATCTTCAATATTCTTGCAACTTTGCAAACGTAGTTACCACATCCACAAATGTAGTCTGTGTTGATGCACAGAACTGCATAGGAAAATGAAATCCTTGATAAACTTTATTCTTTCACCGTGGCTGTTGAAAAGGGCAGCAATCTTCACCTCAATGCACTATGCAAAAAGGTTATTTAACCTATGTAATCAAGTTTTCATAGATATTTTTTTTGATAAAATATTACGGATTCTTAGAAGCTTTCTTTCTCTTTCATTTTGATAGTTGTCTTCTGGTCTCAGCTCTTCATGTGTTCATGTAACACTTGTCACCTTCTGCTATTTGTTTGCCTCTTAGGCTCTTATTTTTGTGTACATATGTGATGTAATCCATTGTGCTTTCTTCACTGGCACTCCTTAATGTGCTCAATAAGGTTTAGAACGTGTTGAGGATTAAAAAGATAGTTTGCACGAAAATTTGGTACAAGCATCCAATAGTAAGTTGCGTGCTGCTTTTTTTTTAGATTATTGTCGCCTTGAGTGGGAAACAGTCCAAACCTTGGATGAAGATCCCTAGCTCGAAATGCTGCCCATAGGACAGCCATTTCATGTATTTTGGAATATATAGATGGCAGACGTTTTAAATTTTTACTTCTATCTGGATTCAATTATGAATAAACGGTTGGTTTTTGCAGGTTGCATGCTCAAGCTCTAACCCTGGCTGCATTAGTTGGTTCTGCATGCGTGGAGTACTATGACCAGAAGTATGGTTCTTCTGGGCCAAAGGTGGACAAATACACAAGCCAATACCTGGCCCATTCGCATAAAGATTAAAGGTCGCCATGTTGGTTCCTGCATGCCGGATTAATTTTGGGCTCATCTCGGGTTGCTCATGACCTGCCCATGGATGCTGGATGTTTATTCTTTTTTTGTCTTCATAATTACAAAATGATGGTGTACTTGCCAGGCAAATGTTAATGAGGGTATAATGCAGATATTGTCGTCATAATTTGGCCTCATGTTGCATTATCTAACCTCACTTTGTTGACTGTCAGCGACTCAGCGTCTCTGATTTTTTTTTATATTTTTTGAGAAAAGGAAAAGAAATCCCGGTTTGTGCCTAAAATTTGAGTTCTATGTGCCCCGTGTAACTTCTGTTCTGTGTTCCTGTGCTTGTATGAATACAAGGGAAATGCAAAAATGTTTTTAAGTTGATGTGGAGATCGTGGATTTGTATGATTAGGAGATCCGGATCTTATGTTGCCAAGTGAGGCAGCAAACCAAAATTGAGGCATATGTTTGGTTTGTGTCGTCAACATCAAAATTGGGGCTCACCAGCGTTGTTGGCATCAAACTTGAGGCACTGGAGAGCCTGTCGAGATAATATGTGTTTGGTGTAACTGGATTGTGAAACTCAGCGGCATGGAGAGACTAGTGAGCCCGTTGGGTGAATATAAACACCATCTAATTATGCCTTGAATAGAGGGGATTATAGGAAACTTAGTATCACAAAAGGTCATTAGCAAGCAAATAACGTTTTCATCCACTAGATGTACTCTAATACTCTCTCGTGCGAATACAATGACCTCAATATCATAGAAACACTATTTTTAGTTTCAAAGGTGATCTATTTATTTAAAATTCTTTGTTCTACAACATTTTTTTCCAAATGTATCACGACAAACATGTGCTTTACGATATTTAACAAACATTGGAGAATGCTTTCATATATTTTGGCTAAGTTTTTCAAGAAATGTAGCCTAATGTTGTGTGTTGTGATGCACAACTTGACACAAACATTGTATATGTATACCTTCATTACAGGGGATTATTTGGAACTTGATATCGAAAAAATCTTTAGCATAACCTATAAATTTTTCATCCTCCACCAGTATCATAATACTCTCTCGTGCGAATAGAATGCCCTCGACATCAGAGAAACGTCATTTGTGGTTTAAAAGGTGATTTATTGTTTTGAATTCTTTATATTCCAAATTTTTAGCAACTGTATGGTGGAAAAAAGGTGTCTTATAACCTTAACCTATATTTGTACAATTCTCTCACGAAATTTGGCTAAATTTTCCATGATCTTTATTTTATTTTGAGAAACGATATGGCATAATGATGTGTGGAGTTTTACTTGAGTGGACATAAACATCGTCTAGGTATGCCTTGGATAGAGGAGATTATGGGAAACTTGGTATCTCAAAAGGTCATTAGCTTGCCCAATAACGTTTTCATCCAGTAGTTGTATTCTAATACTCTCTCATGAGAATATAATGCCCTCAATATCATAAAAACAATATTTTAAGTTTCAAATATGATCTATTGTTTTAAATTCTTTATATTCCAACTTTTTAGCAACTGTATGGTAGAAAAAGATACCTTGCAACCTTAACTTATGTTTGGACAGTTCTCTCACGCAATTTTGCTAAATTTTTAATGGACTTTATTTTATTTTGAGAAACGATGTGGCGTAATGATGTGTAGTGTTTTACTTGAGTGGACATAAATATCTTCTAAGTATGCATTGAATAGAGAGAATTATGGCAAACTTGGTATCACAAAAGGTCATTAGCTAGCCCAATAATGTTTTCATCTAGTAGTTGTACTCTAATACCCACTCACGCGAATACAATGCACTCAATATCATAGAAACATTGTTTTAAGTTTAAAGGTAATCTATTGTTTTGAATTCTCTATATTACAACTTTGTAGCAACCGTATTCCAACTTTGTAGCAACTGTATGGTGAAAAAGGTGCCTTACAACCTAAACCTATGTTCGAACAGTTCTCTCATGCAATTTTGCTAATTTTTGCATGGTCTTTATTTTATTTTGAGAAACGATTTGGCATAATGATGTGTGGCGTTTTACTTGAGTTGTGTGCTGTCCAGACATAGGTTAAGGTTGTAAGGCACTTTTTTCCACCATACAGTTGCTAAAAAGTTGGAATATAGAGAATTCAAAACAATAGATCACATTTGGAACTTAAACATTATTTCTATGATATTGGGGGCATTGTATTCGCATGAGAGGATATTAAAGTACAACAAGTGGATGAAAACGTTATTGCGCTTGCTAATGACCTTTTGTGATACCAAGTTTCTTATAATCCCCTCTATTCAAGGCATACCTAGACGGTGTTTATGTCCACCCATGTAAAACACCACACATCATTATGCCACATTTGTTTCTCAACATAAAATAAAGACCATGGAAAATTTAGCCAAAATGCATGAGAGAGTTGTCCAAACACATTTGAAACTTAAAACAATTTTTCTATGATATTGAGGGCATTGTATTCGTACAAGAGGGTATTAGAGTACAACTAGTGGATGAAAATGTTATTGGGCTAGTTGATAAACTTTTGTGATACCAAGTTTCCCATAATCCCCTCTATTCAAGGCATACGTAGATAGTGTTTATGTCCACTCAAGTAAAACACCACACATCATTATACCACATCCTTTCTCAAAATAAAATAAAAACCATGAAAAATTTAGCCAAATTTCGTGAGAGAACAATCCAAACATAGGTTAAGGTTGTATGGCACATTTTTTCCCATACAGTTGCTAAAAAGTTGGAATATGAAGAATTTAGAACAATAGATCACCTTTTAAACCACAAATGACGTTTCTCTGATGTCGAGGGCATTCTATTCGCACGAGAGGGTATTAGAGTACAACTAGTAGATGGAAACTTTATTGGGCTAGTTAATGATATTTTGTGATATCAAGTTTCCTATAATACCCTCTATTCAGGGCATACCTAGATAGTGTTTACGTCCACTCAAGTAAAACATCACACATCATTATGCTACATCATTTCTCAAAATAAATTAATGACCATGGAATATTTAGCCAAATTGTGTGAGAGAACTGTCCAAACATAGGTTAATGCTATAAGACACATTTTCCACCATATAGTTGCTAAAAAAGTTGGAATATAAAGAATTCAAAATAATAGATCAGTTTTAAACCATAAATAGTGTTTCTCTGATATCTAGGGTATTCTATTCGCATGAGAGGGTGTTATGATGTTGGTGGAGGATGAAAAATTTCTAGGTTATGCTAAAGATTTTTTTGTGATATCAAGTTCCAAATAATCCCCTGTACTAAAGGTATACATATACAGTGTTTGTGTCAAGTCGTTGTAACACCCTGAATTTGAGGGTATAAAATTTCTTCTCTAATATCTACCAAATTCGGGTGTTACTCCTTTTCTCACCTCTATAGATTTTTCTTTCCGTTATTTTTAATAGAATTTTGGTTACTTATGTGAGAGGTGTATTATTTCTTTAGAATATTAAAACATAGGGGAGATATGAATGTTTGCCTCATGCTGAGCTTAAACTTTGTTTTTTGTTGATGCACACGTTTGAAATATTTGAATTTGAATTTGTGGTTTGATTTGATTTGAATTCAAAGGAGAAAATAAAAAGAAAAGGAATTAGAAATTCAAAATAAAAAGGAAAAGCAAAAGCAGCCCGACTCTCTCTCTCTCTGTCGGCCATTTGGCCCAACTTGGCCCAGTCAACCCCGCGTGCACGCCCGCGCCCTCCCTCTGCCAGGCGCGCCCCGCCTGTCAGCGCCAGCTCACGCACCCGCCCCCCTCTCTCCCTCTGTCCGATGGGGCCGACTTGTCGGTGCCAACCTCCCCAACCTCGCGCGCTCTCTCTCTCCCTCTACACAGCGAGCCCTGCCTGTTAGTGCAGTTACCCATTCACTCCGCGCCCTCTCTCTCCCTCGCTGTGCCATGGGACCCCCTGTCAGCTCCGCCCTCTCCACGAACCGCCGCTGACCATGTCGCCTGCCCACGTCCCCTAGCTCCCTTTTGAGATTGCCCACACCCGCTCTCTCTCCCCTGCCCTAGTTCGCCCACTCTTGCCATCTCTCGCGCTCAGCGGCCACCGCCAGAGCTCACCAGAGGAAAGCACCACCGTGTCGGACGTTCAGAGCATCAGATGTGGCACCAAGTCTCCCCGAGCGCCGTCCTGAAGTGAGAAATCTATTCCCGTGCTCTGGCTGCCTTGATTCTGCCCTGCCTTAGCGAATTCGTGCTCGCCAGAGCTCTACCGCGCCGTTTCGCCGCGCTCGCACAACGCCCGGTTGATTCAGCCCATCCCCACGCCCCTGCTTTGGTCCGTAGTGTTCCCCCTCCCTCGCTGGAACTAGCCCTAGCCTTAGCGCACCCGATTCCCCCTCCTCGCGGCCGGGATTGCTCGCCGGAGTTACCCTGACCTGCCCGAAGTGCTCCCTCCGCCATTCCCTCATCCCTAGTCCTGTTCTCACGGTCGAAATCCCGCCATCGAGTTCGGCGTGCCCTCCTCGCCAGTCTTGGTCAACTCTGGCGACCCTAAGCCCACCGGAGGCCGCGCCTGCCTCTACTCCGGCGGCTTCACCTTCGTGGGCAAAGTAGCGTCGGCCGTCGTGCTGGTTAGCCCTGTGCGCTAGATCCTAACCACTCACTTCCAATCCAGCGGTCCAGATCTTCAGATACCGCTTCGAGTGCGCGTGCCCTGCCCCTATGTCCCACCCGTCGGATGCTTGCGCCCCCTGGAGCTGGGCCCGACCGGTCAGCCTGCCTTCGCCCCGAGCCGTTGACTGCCCTAGCCCGCTTGTCAGCGCTCACCCACGCCCGCGCGCTCTCGCTTGGATCTGATCTTGTTCGTTGATCTGTGATCAGACGACCGAGAACGCCCCGTACCCCTTCGCTTGGTTATTTTGTTAAAGAGCCCCTCGGTTTCCTGGAAATAGAACTCGCAGTCCTGTTTCTTGCGTCTAGGCCCCTGGTTTCTTGCAGAGAAGCCCATGCTCTTTATTTTAATAACAGATATGGGTTTAATTTATTAGTTTTGAATTCTAAAACTTGTATATTTCATATCTTTTGCATGTGAACTCCAAATTGGGTGGTTCAAATTTCAAAATGTTCATAATGTTACTCTCTATCTGTTTAAATCATGTTCATCCTCTGTTTGCACGACTTAATTTTGTGGCTAGACTCTAAGTTAGTTTAAAGGGATAGAATAATTATTAAGGGTAAATAAAAGTGAAACCCTAATGAATGTGCAAGTGCTTAACTTTGTAGATTTAATTTCAATTAATGTATGATCCCATCCCTGGATTAACTTTATCTAAATAAGTAGTTCACTAAGATAGACATAGTTAAATAGTTAACCTACTGAGATAGGCAATACTTAGAGAACAACAGACCTCTAGGTATATTGACCTACCCTAGAACCTAGAGTTCTCTTGTGTGTTTGTACTTCTCCACTGAATATGTGTTTACTCTGTTGCATATGATTGACGTATTGTTCCTTTGTCATTTCCCAAGTGTGTTGAATGAATGATTGTTTTGCGTAGACAACGAGCAGTCCGAGGTTTTCGAGTGTGTTGCAAGAGACTTCCCTAAGCAGCAACCTGGTGAAGGCAAGTGTCCTCTGACCCATTATGTCCCATTTACTTTATAATTCACTATACCGCATACCATGATCAACCTAATGATGGACTAGTATTCTGTTTTTACTATCCTTGTTTACCCTTTGGGAATTGGTTATTATGATTAGTATTTTGCTATTGCTTTACTTTAATCAATGAACATGATGAGAACATTTATGATATGATGATGAGCTTGTGTTACTTTAGGGGACTCGAACTGTTTCTCGAGTACCTCTCCATAAGAACCTGTTCGTTGGATGACCAACCAGGAAAATAGTACAACTATGAGGGTGTGTCACACCCGGCTTTAAGGGACAAAGCCAGGTGCATCTCATACATGCGCCAAGAAGACAACATATACAATAACAGAGTGTATAGAGATAAATGTCACAATAACATCAGAGTATTTATTACATAGCGGAAGACTTATTACAAAGTAAAAGAATAAATATAAAACGAACTAAGGATCGTTGGCGCCAATGTCAACAGAGAAACGCCACCTAGATCAGATCGAATGCCTCAGTGTTAGGCGGCTCCTCTTCGACCACCTGTTCTTCTCCTGTGGGGGTGTGAGACAGCAAGAGTGAGCTCACATACGTTCATAGCTCAACAAGTCGTGGGGAATAATGTGGCATGAACTCACAAAAGGTGGGAATTCATGAAGTGTAAGGCTAATCAATGAAGAAAAGGCTGAGGCTGAGCATTGCTTTTATAAGTTGGTCAAAATTTTATTAGCAATTACTAAGTGTAAGTAAATACCAAACCTTAATAATAATAAAGAAAAGTAATAGTAAAATAATCCCAAATGCGATGCAAATGTCAATTTAAATTTAAGTTCCATAAATTAATCATGTGAGGGTCCGAGCCGCTCATGACCGTGAGAACGGCTAGTATACTAGTTTTACACTCTGCAGAGGTTGCGCATCTTTACCCATAAGTCATGTTACCCATCTGCCAAGAGACGGCCAATCCCATACACCTCTACCGAGGAGGCGAGGCAGGGTAACACTATGAGGCCTTTACAAAGTTTCACTAGCTTCAGAAATCCCGCTACAGTTTATAGAAAGCTCCAGTGCAGGAATCCCTCGCCCGACCGCCATCGCAGCAAAATCAACCCAAGGACCTCCCTACACTGACCACTCCCCTACTGCCCTTGCCCCTTTCGGGTAAGGAAGACCTCCACTAGCTTTCCTAGTTAATCAGCCAAGGGCGTCCCATTAAACCCTTATGGTAGCACTGTTTTCCCGGGTGGTCGCTCCATGTTCCCATTAAATCATTAATTTAATGATCTTAACATGAACAATAATAATAACAAGATAATAACAGAATAATCATGAATAGTGTATCTCCATACCCAAATCCACATAAAGCAATAGCAGGTACTACCCAAAAATATTTCAGGGGTGAACAAGGTATAAAGATAACCAAAACTGGGGTAACCTATTGGATCCCATCAAAATTAACCTATGCAGATCATTATAATTAATAAGAACATGGCTAGGAAAAAGTAAGTGATCAAGGGCACAACTTTCCTTCAATGAGCTCCTGCTCAGCTACTTCTACTTGCTGAACCTCAGATTCCACAGTGGCTTGCTCGTCTACTCGGATCAACACAATACATACACAGTATAGCATAAATTAACATCACATCAAACATGCAAATAAAATATACAATAAAAATCTATACATTAAAATGAGATCATAGCAACTGGAATCATTAAATTTGGAGTTATAGATTTCAAGTTATAAATTTCCTAAGGTTTAATGTGATTAAAATAGGATTAGATGAGAAATTAATTTTCTTATTGTTTTCATGTAGAAACAGAGACTCTAGATGATGGAGAATAAAATTACAAAATTTTAGGAACTGGAATGGAGTGATTTGGACTAAAAATGGATTTTTTATGCATTTTACAAGTTTCTAGATTTGTTTTTGTATTAAAAACGAATTTCCATAATTATTTCACTGTTTTTAATCTACTCTGGACTGGGCGCACTATTTACAGAAAACTCAGGGGCCTCGGGGTAAGGATTTCCAAGGCACAGTGAATAGTAGCGATGGACTGCGGGTTAATTGTTTCAAACCCCAGGGGCTCTTTAATAAAAATCTGAGGCCGAAGGGGTACGGTGGTATTCTAGCCGTCTGATCGACTGTGAACGACCACGATTAGATCAAACCATTGTAAACCCTCACTCTCACCAGACACCATCGGATTCCTAATGTACGATCCAGATTTAATGAAGCTAGTTCTAACATGAATCGCAGGATCGCAGATCTACGGCGCCAGATCAATCACGCGAACGGGTACTTGATTGTCTAATCCTGGCCGTTGCGCAGAGGATCAATATTGGTTCACAGCACCGCGCACACGATTCTCCCTACTGACCGCACCCGACCATGGCAAGCCGGCCCCCAGCGGCGGCGCCATGGACGGCGCGGTGGATTCCGGCCCGACCAAGGCCCCCCTGATCGATTAACTGACACAGCGCAACAATTAAACCGAGGCGAACACGGTGAGGTGATTTACCGGGCGTGTAGACCACTGGCAGAAGCAGGCCACGACGGAGGGCGGAACAGGGACCAGGCGCAAGCTCCGACGAGGAATTGAGAGCGACGCGACCGGAATTCGTGCCCCCCGAGGGGTCACACACCCGCGTGGAGCGACGCCCCGGCACCACCCGAGAGCCTGATTATGGAACAACGACCAACTACCATGGTGGCGGTGACGAAGGTTTCTCTCCTCTCTCTCAGCGTCGACGACGAACTGACAGAGGAGGTGGATGGGTCGCGGTGGTAGGAGGACAAAGAGGGAGAGGCGAGCCCGGATGTGCTACCTTTAAGGACGCGGGCGTGGTCAAGCGCTCAGCGGCCTCCCGCGAGTGTCGCGCATGCCGCCATGCTTGGAAGCTCTATTGAGGATGGAGCTTACCTATCAGGTCCACCCGTCAGCGATACAGCCTCAAGACGCGAGCGAGGGAAGATAGCGCAGCGGCAGACAGACGGGGCCCGCAGGGCGGCGACAGCAGGAGTCCGCAAGCGCCGAGAGAAGGAGAGGCTGTCTCGCGGGCCCGTGCTGTCAGCGCACGCGGGATGAAGTTGGGCCGCGCAGAGGTGGGTTAGGTGGGCCGCCAAAAACAGACTCGGCCCAAGCAAGGTTTTATCCTTTTCTTTTTCTTTTTTTCTTTTTTCTTTTCTCTTTTCTTTTTCAAATTTAGATTTTCATTTCTACTTTTAGATTTCAAATTCAAATTTGAATTTCAGTTATGGATTTGTACTTATCTCAAATGTGCTAATTTACATTTGAAGTTGAAGAGAATATATTTATGTGTATATTTATTCCCTATGTGTTATGTGGTATTTCTTTTTTTTATTTTCAAAATCCTATATTCAAATTAGGGTTTAATTCAACTTCTAGTAATTATTATTTTATTATCATTAACATTATTATTTTATTTAACGCACAAACATATAAACTCCAGCATTATGCATTTTTTTATCATTTGTTTGAATTAAACTCTAAATTTTGTGTATGCTCTTTTTATGATGCAAATGAGGCACATAAAATTGAGGAGCTCTCTCTATTATTCTTTGTATCCAACTTTGAGTATTACAGGGTGGAATGGGACGCCCTTAGCTGATTAATTAGATGGACATGGGGGTGTAGTTGGCTTTGTCGTTGTGCCATCAATGGGGGTCGGGGCATAGTGCTTGCTCTGCTAAGGGTGGGTACCGAGATTCATTAGATTTGGTTTTGTTAGTCACCCACCTTAGGGATGAGTACTGTGTTTGTACGACTAGCGAAACCTAACGAGCAATTACACACTAGAGGAATCTTTGTAAAGGATACGTAGTGATACCCTGCCAGGCCACCTAGGTAGTGGTCAATGGGGAGTTGCGCTCCTCGGTCAGAAAGGGAATCACGGATCATGGGTAAAGTGTGCAACCTCTATAGAGTATTAGAAACTATAGATGTTCATCCGGGCCGCCCGGCATGGACCCGGCCCGAGCCCGGTTAGGCACGGCACGAACAGGGTCGTGCCTGGCCCGGCACGCTATTTGCCCGGGCTGTGCCGGATCGAGTCTCGTGCTAGGACATGTGTCCCAGCACGGCCTAGACAGGCCCAAAACGTGTCGGCCTGGCCCGATAGCCTGTGGGCCACTTCAGGTCGTGCTCTCCACTGGCCCAGCACGCCCCAAAAAATCAGAAATAACAAAAAATTCTAAAATTCACAGAATTCACAGCACAACACACAAGCACACATAACATATGAAATGAGATAATTATGGAGTTGTGTGCAATGACTGCCTCATTAAAAACCTTCTTAGGCAAAAACTCACACCTCGTGAGAAAAAAACCTAAGAAGGAAAAAAGAGTACTGCCACAGCTCCTAAGCCCTAAGGCATAAGTTCATACAGTCCATGAGTTCATACAGTCCATGAGTTCATTACAAGAATAAGCCATCAGGCAAACAACTAAGATAGCCCACCACCAGTCCACCACCAACTACTGTTTGTGTTCTTCTGGATCATCAAGGTACAAGTTCTCATGTTCAGCTTCAAGTTCCCGTGTCTCTTCCTCCACAATATGCTGCAGGTGAGCATCAACAAGCTCCCAGACTTTTATGCAAGGCAAAACCTCGACCATATCTATAGCTAGGTGACGTCGACGCTCTTCAATCACCCTGCTAGCAAGACTAAAGGTAGACTCTGAAGATATAGTAGAAGCTGGGACTGTCAAGACATATTTAGCAAGTAGAGCAAAATAGGATAAGTGAGCTTATGCTGATGCCACCAAGATAGGACATTGAAGTCCTCATCAAACTCAGTTATAGTATCACTATCTAAGTAAGATGCCAGCTCAGAAGTGGATGCAGCAGTAGAGATAGAACTAGAACCTGGTCTCCTTCCCACAGAAAACTCACCATCATAGTCATCATCACCATAGATGTCATCCCATGCCATTTTTTCTTACCAGAACCAAGAGATGTTGGGTGTTGATTAGCACGCAGGCGTGTGTCACCAAATTTAGGTTCATACAACTGAAATATCTTGGAAAGTTTAGATCTAACTTCAATTGGAACATTAGAGTAATTTGTACCAGTTAAGCTAGCTAACCTGACAAGGAGTTTGTTAAAACCCCTCATCTTAGCCCTTGGGTCTAAAATAAATGCAACATCATATAGAATAGGAATATCCCTCCATTATTTCAAAAATTTATCTTTCATAGGAACAACAACAGCCCTAAGAAGTCTATCATTTTCAAATGAATTTAGATGTCCGGCTATCCTCAGAATATGGTGTAGCATCAAAGTAGCAGTAGGGTAGTAAACACCAGACAATGCAACAGTGGATTCATAAAATAATTCTAGGAAAGAAAGAACTTTTTTAGCAATTGTCCAATGATCATCAGTGAGTAAAGGAGTACCATCAATTAAAGCATAATCATCTATCACAGTAGCAACCAGATTAGCAATACTAACACCACTATGTTTACCATCAATTAACCACAGAACTTGCATCGAGCAGCATACCTTACACGCTTACCATTTACCAGATTGGTTAACTCATCGAAATTGTTCCAAACTTTGGATCTCTTCCTTGAGCCGCCACCAGCAGAGGCAGTGGTAGATGCTGGTGGGCTCGTGGAGTCCATAGCAGTGCCTGTTCTAGAGGCGACGAAATCCTCGAGCTCAATAGGATCTAAATGAGTGACACCAACACCCATTAAGGCTTGTCTAGCATCTATCGCCTCATTGTGGTCCTCAAGCTGTCGCTCCTCCTCCTCTGCTGCCGGGTCAAGATCCATAGCCTTGAGAGCTTGACCTCAACAACAAGCACGAGGAGCACAGCTGGAGTCCTCGACCAGTCAACCTCTTGCACACCGCACACGTCTCTGACTCCTCAACGACTACACGGCACCGGATTTCATCGATACCTACGTTGAGGAACACACCAAAAGAATTAGGGTTAGGAGTAGAGCCCGAGGAACATACCGACAGAATCACAGAATAGGGAAAGGAGTAGGGCCCGAGGAACTCACCTTGTGCAGTCGGAGCACCGGAGATGACGGACGATGGCCAAGATCCGTGGAGCGAGGAACACTGGAGGGGATTAGGGTTAGGAACACCGGAGAGGACCGGGAGAGGAAGGTAAGGACAGAGAGGAAGTATAGATGTCCAAGCACGGCAGGGGCGGCCAGCGGGCAACTGAGGCCAAGCATAGGAGACACCGACGGACGGCGGCGAACCGCAGATCCGAGAGGGGAGAGGAGATTAGGGTTTGGGCAGAGTCGTCGATGCGAGGGCGAGAGGCTAAGAGCGTAAATGCGAATGCGAGGGCAGTGGGGCTGGGACGCGCCGCACGCGGCCGATTAACATAACCGGGCCGCCGCGTGCCTCCCCCTTAGACGGGCCGGGTCGGGCTAAACCCGACGGGCTGAATTCCGTGGCCTAGCCCGACACGGCGAATGGGCTGGGCTTGCCCAGGCACGTTTGAAGCCGGGCCGTGCCGGTGTTGGGTCGGGCCATTTTCGTGCCATGTCGCGGGCCACTCTGTGGGCCCGGTCCAGATGGACATCTATATTAGAAACTGATGAAAGGGAAATGGACTTAATCATTTCCTATAATCGATTTTGGTGGTTGACGTCCAACACAAACCACGTGGACTAACTAGTTTGTCTAGATGTCATGTATCTCAGGTGCGTAAGGTTCAACATAAACCAAGAAAGAATCCAAGTTGGGGACTCAAATTTATTTGGAGCAATTCTTGAGAGTGTGCTGAAAAATGGCGCACGAACAGTGTCTGGTGTGCACCGGACACTGTCCGGTGCATTAGGCCAGCTAGCAAACAAACATGCCACTCTCAGGAATTCCTTAGACGCGCTACGCTATAATTCACTGGACTGTCCAGTGTGCATCAGACTGTCCGGTGAGCCAACGGAGCAACGGCTCCCTGCGTGCCAACGGTCGACTACAAAAGTCTACAGTGGCAAACAGTGCCACACAGAAGTCAGAATGCAAAAGTCAGAGGTCATCGGACTGTCTGGTACAACAAAAAGACAAAGGGTTCCAACGGTCAATAGCTCCAAACCCCAACATGTGCGCTGATGTGGCGCGCACCGGATAGTGAACATTGACTGTCCGGTGCGCCACCGGACTGTCCGGTGTGCCCATCGCCAGCAGACTTTGCCAACGGATAGGAAGTGGTTTGTAACACCCCAGGTGTTACTTGGAAGTTCCACTAAGGACTACAAAAGGAAAGCTCATCATCACATGTGATTTAACTTGAGTGAAGAACTTCACACTTAGAAATCAAGATCCAAAATAAGTGTAACCCATCTTAAAAGATATACCTTGGTTTGTCATGCACATATGAGGAGGAGAATTTCCCAAACCCTAATCCAAACCCCTTTGAGCAAGTGGAGCACTAGAAGTAAGTATGATCAAAAGGTTATGAAGACCACATGATCATGACTTGGGCCAATTATAAAAGTTGTAGTACACTTAATATCCTACAACTAATAGTAAGAAAGTAACCCCAAAAAGATTTCAGAAAAACCCCAAAAGGTTCACACAAGGGTTGAGCACAAAAGAAAAATCAGAATTTGTCTAAGTCCAAAACCAACCTTTGGCCAAAGATCAAACATGTTCACCCTCATTCAAACTTCAAAACCATTTGACCCAATTGACAAAGTGGCGCCAAAACACCCCTAGAACACCCTGGAAAAGTTTGAACCCAGCCCTAAGTCGTTTGACACGACTTGGCACCAATTTTGTCTCGGTTTGGACAGCTAAGACATAGGCCACTTCTCACCCCTATCTCTCCCTACCCCGACCGTATCTTGACTTGGGGCATACATCAAAAAGGTAGGATATGGTGCAGGGAAGAGATTGTGTATAGTGGTTTTGCCAAGATCTTCACGCTAAAATGCTCCAACCGGTCGTTGAACATGGGCAGAAGCAAACGCACACGTGTTCGACGCGCTCTGAGCTCGCCAGAGCACGCCCGACGCGCGCCCCGGTGCCCCGCGTCGCGCCAAAGACCAGCCGGCGCCATGGCCCGTGCCCGCGCCTATAAAGCCCCCAGGGACCTTGACCGTACCCCTCCGCACGCGCTCGACCTCGCCGGAGCCCAAACCCACCGGCGTTTGCCTGTGCACGGCATGTCCGCGGCTGCCCGATCCCCCTGCCACCGTAGACCGGCCAGCAGAACCCTTCCCAGCCCCATCCAGCCCTCGAAGAAGACTGTGCACACCTCGGTGAAGCTCCCCGAGCGAGGAATCGGAGTTTGCTTCGCCGGAGAGGCCAGTCCACGGTCGCCGGACTCCACCCGACCGCCGGCGAGCGTAGACAGGGTAATCCTCTGCCCCATTCCTCGATTCCTTGTGCACACAGCCTCTACGTCACCCCGTGAAGCTCACCGTGCCCGTGGATTGAACTAGGTCGTCGTGGTTCAGCCGGAACACCCGTCGCCGACGAGATCACCCGCCTGCGCACGTGGACCGGCCGATTCCGGCCACCCCCGCCATCAAGCTGTACACCATTGTGACTGCCAGAACCTCCCGGAGCCAACCCCGCCCCTCGCCGGACCTCTCTCACCGTCGGTAAGCCGCGCCACCATTTTCTTTCTCGCGGGTACTGTTTAAACCCAGGGAGGGACCGCAGAGAAGAAGAGAAAGCTAGGGGGTTTCGCACACTGTCAGTGACTCGGTTGAATAGTAGCACGAGGGTATAACTGAGAGAGTTAGTTTGGAAATAACCAGAAGACTTCGGTGAAAAGTGGGTTTTCCAGGAGACCTTTTATTAAATCTGTTTTAAATTTCAAACAGAACTTGAATAAATCATATCTTCTGTTTTATTCACCCAAATCAAGTCAAACTAATTTTGCCAGGTCTTGAATAATGTAAACTACCTAAGAAAAATATGAAACCCCTAAATGCTACAGAAAACTTTAGGGTTCTGATTTAATTATTGTTTTGGCCAAAAACTAAATAATAGGAAGAAAAATAGTTGCACTATTTAACTGAGGTTAAGAAAATTTGGAGAAATACATGACCACCTATTGACCTATTTAAAAATAATAAACCCCTCTGTACACCCAATTAAGGTAGAGTTTGCCATTTGTTTCACATTGTGCTTAAAGTTAAGGAAAATAAGAAAGGTGATTTAATTGAGGAACCAGGGGGCACCCCTATTTTTGTTAGTATATTTATTCAGTATAGTTCACTAGAAAAATTTATCATACCCTGGTTTAGTACAAAATAATTGGGATACCTTTTATTTTGAGAAAACAAGGAAAACTTAGAAAAACCTTAGAAAAATAACCCTAAGGCAAAAACACCCCAAAACCTTGGGATAACTAATGGGTTGTTGTTATGAACATAAGAAAAATATGAAGTCTGTTGTTTGATATTTTTCAAATAACAAGTTAGTTATAAGCACCTTTTTGGCATAAAACTTTAGAAAATCACAACTAAATAACCACCAATTAACCTTTGGTGATTTTTGGCACAGAAACTTGTGATTACTGTTAGATACCAACAAAAATAATCCTTAAGACAGAACCCACACCTAGATAAGGGTTGTAGTGCAAAGTAACCCCTCTGCCCCAACTTTTGTTATTTTTTGTCTAAGGCATAGCCTTTTTTATTTTTGAACCTCAAATTCCTAGAACAGGCTATAATGACCAATGACAACCCACTGTAATTTTTACAGAATTTTTGGAGAAAGTTTAATCATGCTTATACTTCAAACCTACACTAGAATTTATAAATAGAAAATAAAGAAGGAGAAAATGAATGATGGAAATTAGTGCCATCCTAAAACCTTTGTAAGTTGCCCACTGAATTATACAAGGGAGATACCAATCCACTATGCTTATCCTTAATAAAACCTAAACCTAGAGTGATAAGCATAAACCACCAAAAGCCACGTATGACCAAGAAACCCTAAGTTACTAACTAACTTAGTTTTTCTTCCTTTAGCATAATGTTATTAAATCCTGCATAATCATGACATACATATTCATTGCATTTCGATAGACTGTAACCTCGCTGACGGAGAATACGTCCTCGTGCCAGAGCAAGGAGTTGCTCAGGAGGTAGCCCCAGATCCAGCACCAGAGCCTGCACCTGAGGATCTGCCTGCCACAGCTTTGGAAGGCAAGCCCCGGTTTATGCATAACCTGTTATTTATGCTATTTTACTATACTTAATGATTGTAGGATTGAATGTGCACTTAAGTGTAGGAGTTTTTTGAAACCCTAGTTGCATGATCTCAGGAATCCTATTGAACTGAATACTAGTATGCTAGGCCGAGTAGTTGCTTATTTAATTAGGACCTCGGTAGAAGTCGAGTGATTTTCTAGCACTCGTGCGAGGTCAGGAATTGGTTGTACCCACTTTCATATCACAATGATGCTGGTCTATGGACAACAATCCATGGGGATTGGTTGTCTACAAGATGGAAAAATTGGAATAAGGATTAACGTGCGGATACCTGTGTCAAGCGTTTGAACGTACTAAGCACATGCCGAGAAATATGGTAAATCGGTAAGCCTAGTACCTGATTGAACCTGGCAGTGGACTTTACCCCTCATGCGACCTGAGACGTGGTCTCCCATTCCGGTTATGGTGGGTACAAGTGCGGTCACTGCACGACGGCAGTCGGGGTCAGTGAGGCATTGTACGCCAAGGCGGTGAGCCCTGATCTGCTGACGGGAAATCGATGGGGACGGTTGATGTGTGTGGGGACGGAGTGCCTCACCACGTCGTGTGTTTAGGTTTACCTTGCAAGGATAAAAACTCGATTCGAATCGTCTGCTTCTCGTAGCTAATGAGACTGCTTGATCCATTGTACTGCATTGAGTAACAAGTGGAAATGTGATGAGTCGATACAAGATGTTGTTTGCTAAAAATGTTTGCTACTATGTATGAGTTGATAGTACACATTTAGCCTTAAGAGAGTCACACTTAAACTTGACAAAGCTAAAACTTGTGATAGAAACTCAGCTAGTGCTTTTGGCAACCAAACCCCACAGCCAAACAGCTGCATGTCTAGAGGTAGAGGAGTAGACTCCTCACACCGGGTAAGTCTAGCTGAGTATTAGTATACTCAGCCTTGCTTGTGGCATAATTTTACAGGTTCTCTGGAGGACATGGTTGCTGGAGTGACTTGGCCATCCATCTTGCCACCGGGTTGGACTGTTGAGTGGGACCCCGCCTCGGCCGAGGAGGAGCATGAGGAGTGTTGGGACAGGCTTCCCCATCTCTCTATTTTATTTATCGTTAGTTTTATTCCGCTGCACTTCGAACAATGATGACCACTTTTGCAAAAACTCAGATGCTGATGTAATAATTTGATACTCCTTAATGTATGGTTTTATGCTTTATTGTATTTGCTCTGTGACTCACCATCGAGTGAGATTGTGGTACTTGATCCTGTCAGTGGCCTCGTCGGACTAGATCCGAGGGATTGATGGGTTATTCCCATTTAAGTGTGGTCTAGCCTCTAAGGCGGGACTTAGGCACTTAAGTCGGAATAATTCAGGCAGTTCCGCCACAGCTGGTATCGGAGCTTGTACCACCACAGAGGAATCAATAAACTATAAATACCATCCTTTTCTAAGTAAAACTGGATAGTAACAAATGTTGGATAGATCGTAGGACGATCAGGATAGACCTCGAACGTGAAGCCTTAGGATGATAGAGGGGTAGTTAGGTGGCTAAGTGATTAAGCCCTACAGGCTACTATAAGGGATGGGAGTCCTTCCCTATTTCCTTTACATTGATGCGAGGTCGTTCAGGACGAGCATGCATGCATTCTTAATTAAACTAATGGGTAAGAACTTAATACAAAATGATGACCAACTAAGTACCCCAGTACCACTATCATAATTAGAGAGAGGCTGAGTTGTGTTTCCTTTTCTTTTTATAATTTTTTTTCTTTTACTTACGATTAACCGTACACAGATGACTTCCCACGGATCCTCGGGCGGAGGGAATGCACTGTCACACACTGACGGACTTGCACGAGAGGGTTTTCCCCGTATTTTGTGGGAGGTACTTCAGGGAGCTGGTTACATGACACCTCCCCAGTACACGGTGCAGCAGTTCGAGAAGCATAGAGTACCCCGCTGTAGGGTGAGGATGACCCTGGAGCCTCATCCCCTACAGCCAGGCTGGCGTTCGCTGGACTCTGAGTCTTTTGGGTACCGGGCTGAGGATACAATCGAGGCGATTGCTCTGCACGGGTTGACCACTTTCTGCGGATTCCACCCCTTGGAGCTATCCACCCACCCCATTGGCTTGTTCCCCGCTGAGAAGGAGGATGACCCAATGTGGAAGGACCGAGTGGAGCATGCCATGAACATCTGGGCTCTCTACCCAGGCCAGACTGCTCACTTGACGGTGCAGTGCATGAATGCCCTGTATCATCTACAAGTGATGCGTGGAGAGGCAATGTCCCATTTGATGGCATTATTGGAGGCAACTAAGATCACCCTGGACAACAAAGAGGAGCTTGTGGTTGACTTGTCCACTGAAATGGTGGAAAAGGACTTGCAGGTGGAGCAGATGTCAAATGAGATCCAAGAGCTGGAGGAATTAGTGGGAACAAGGGAGAACACCATCGAGGTTCTTGAGGATGAGCTTATCAACACCCAGCAGCAGCTTGCCGAGGCTATCGAGCACCTGGATATGCATCACCAGGAGAATCAGGATATGGGGGCCAACGAGGATGTCGACATCGAGGGAGGAGAGGAGCCTGCCTCCAGTTTGGACACTGTGGGCTCAGGGAGACCACCTTCCCCCGAGTCGAGTGTTGCCTCGTTCGCTCACTAGGTCGCAGGGATAGAGTTAGAAGTCTGTGATGGTAGGACTCCTCGAAGCTAGCTTAGCTTTTGCGCCCCTTGGGTACTAGGCTAGATAGAGTTGAGTCTTTTGGGCTAATGATGTAATCGTGATGAACTCTTTTGGAAGCATGGTTGGTGAATGCTGTCAGTCTTAATTTAAGGGAAAAGTATGGACGATGTGAAATCTTTTATGGTTGTGCGATATAAATTGGTTTTGCTCATTTGACTCTTTCACCACAATTGAACATTGAACATCAGAAATGTGATATTAAGAATATACATGATTTTTCAGATGGCTGGAAGAGCGCGTCGTGGACAGAATGAGCACATTCCCCCATCACCGCCACCATCGCCTACTCTACAGGAGCTGATGGCTCAGCAGAACGAGATCTTGAGACAGCTAGCTCAGCGTCAGCCGCCACCTCAGCACTATGGTGGTGGTGACCATCAGCGTCACCCGGCCGTAGCTACTTACCAGGAGTTCCTCAGTACTCAGCCATCGTTGTTCACCAGGGAAGAGGACCCACTTGATGCTGATGTATGGCTGAGGGTAGTGGAATCTAAATTCCCACTACTCAATGGAGTTTGTTCCGAAGTGACTAAGGTCAGGTTCGCCACCCAGCAGCTTCGCGGACCCGCGCGGACATGGTGGGACCACTACCTTGCTATGCAACCAGTTGACCATGAAGTGGATTGGAGAGAGTTCAAGGCAGCTTTCAGAGGACACCATATTCCAGCTGGCATTATGGACCGTAAGCTCAACGAGTTTCTGGCACTCACTCAGGGAAACAGGACAGTGTTGCAGTATGCTCAGGCCTTCAATGACCTATGCTAGTATGCCAGGTATCATGCAGACACCGACGAGAAGAAGAGGGACAGGTTCAGGAGGGCGCTCAGCACTAAGCTCCGTGACCGTCTCAACACAGTCAGGGCCAACAGCTATAATGAGTTAGTCAACATGGCCATTTCCCACGAGGACTGTATCACAGCTCGTTAGGCAAAGAAGAAGAGGAAGACCCCTGTGGCAGGACCCTCAGCTCAGCCACAACGCTTCAGGATTGTGTCTGACACCCAGAGCAGGGGACCTCAGCAGCAGCAAGGACGTTGGGTGATCTGACCACAGCAGCAGCAGCAGGCACCCAACCGCACCCAGTTTCCAGTTTAGAGGAACAATCAACAGCAGCAGCAATACCGCCAGGCCAATGACAACATGTGTTTCACTTGTGGTAACACCGGACATTATGCCAAGAATTGCCCCAGAAACCAGCAGCGGCAGGGGCAGAATGCCAACCAGAACCAAGGCAAGAGGCAGAAGGTGCAAGTGAGGCAGGGCAAGCTGAACTTCACCACCATGGTTGATATTCCAGAGGGACCACCCATCATGACTGGTACCTTTACAGTTTTGAATTATCCTGCAATTATTCTTTTTGATTCTGGTGCTTCACACAGTTTTATCAGTGCCAAATTTAGTGCCAAGTGCCAATTACCTTTTTACCACACTAGCGGGGTTGTTGCAATTTCAACATCGTGAGGCAGGATTGCCACCAATCAAATCAACCGGCATGTGCCCATAAAGTTTGGTAGTCTAATAATTAAAACCACCCTTCTCATATTGGGTTTGGATAGCGTGGATATCATCTTGGGAACCGACTGGCTAACAAGGCATCAGGCAGTTATTGATATTGCAGCTAGGGCCATTGAGGTGCACTCACCGACTTGTGGTGAAACCACACTATTTTTGCCCGACCAGGGTTGTACCCGTTCTTGTGCATTCACTATGATAAAGTCGCCAGTGGAAGGGATCTCAGTGGTCTGTGATTACCCAGATGTTTTTCCGGATGAATTGCCAGGGATGCCACCTGACCGAGACATTGTGTTCGCCATTGAATTGCAACCCGGGACTGCTTCTATCTCCAAGAGACCATATAGGATGCCTCCCGTAGAATTAGTAGAACTGAAAAAGCAACTGCAAGAGTTGTTGGACAAGGGGTTCATTCGCCCAAGTACTTCACCTTGGGGATGTCCTGCTTTATTTGTGAAGAAGAAGGATGAAAGCCTGAGAATGTGTGTTGACTACCGCCCTCTCAATGCGGTGACCATCAAGAACAAATACCCACTACCCTGCATTGATGTTTTGTTTGATCAGTTGGTGGGAGCCAAGGTATTCTCCAAGATAGACCTTCGCTCGGGCTACCATCAGATCAAGATCCGTGCCAGTGATATTCCCAAGACTGCTTTCTCTACCAGATATGGGCTCTCTGAATTTTTGGTGATGTCCTTTGGGCTGACCAATGCCCCGGCTTATTTCATGTACTTGATGAACTCAGTATTCATGCCAGAGTTGGACAAGTTCGTGGTCATTTTCATTGATGATATTCTGGTCTATTCCAAGAATGAAGACGAACATACTGAGCATCTGCACATCGTGCTTCAGCGACTGCGCGATCATCATCTTTATGCTAAATTGTCTAAATGTGAGTTCTGGCTAAAGGAAATTAAGTTCTTGGGTCACACAATTTCTCAGGATGGGATATCAGTTGATCCTGAGAAGGTACAAGAGGTAATGGATTGGAAACCCCTGACTACAGTGAGGCAGATTTGGAGTTTTCTGGGATTGGCAGGGTATTATCGACGATTTATTCCGGATTTCTCCAGAATTGCCAAGCCAATGACTGAACTATTGAAGAAGGGAGTCAAGTATAATTGGAGCCAGAAGTGTGAGGATGCCTTTCATACATTAAGGCAGCACTTGACAACGGCCCCAGTGCTAGCTCAACCTGATAACACCAAGCCCTTTGAAGTTTATTGTGATGCTTCTGGTACTGGATTGGGATGTGTCTTAATGCAGGACAACAGAGTAATTGCCTATGCCTCCCGAGTACTCAGACTTCATGAGCAGAACTACCCTACACATGATCTGGAGTTAGCAGTCGTGGTTCATGCTCTCAAGATATGGAGACACTACTTGATGGGAGCTCACTGTAACATTTACACTGATCACAAGAGCCTCAAATACATTTTCACTCAGGCAGATCTGAACATGAGGCAGAGAAGATGGTTGGAGTTAAACAAGGACTATGAATTGGAGGTGCATTACCATCCGGGCAAAGCCAATGTTGTGGCAGATTCCTTGAGCAGAAAGGCCCAGTGCAATTGTGTGAGCATGGATGCAAGAGTCACCACCCTGTGTGATGAGTTGTGCAAATTGAACCTAGAAGTGGTTTCTTCGGGTGATTTAAACTATATCGCGGTGGAACCCACACTGCAAGAGCAAATAGTCAGAGCACAGATTGAAGACAAGGGTGTTCAGGTTATCAAAGAAATGATCAAGCAGAAAGCAAAAAAATACAAATGCTTCAGGCAGGACAGCAAAGGAATCCTATGGTTTGGAGATCGATTGGTTGTTCCCAAGGACCCTGAGC
This sequence comes from Zea luxurians, assembly GCA_029449295.1. Classification (NCBI taxonomy): domain Eukaryota; kingdom Viridiplantae; phylum Streptophyta; class Magnoliopsida; order Poales; family Poaceae; genus Zea; species Zea luxurians. Next base: position 93,575,635 of record JAOPSE010000006.1, read on the forward strand.
TCAGAAAGAAGATTTTGGATGAAGCTCACCTTTCAAAATTCTCCATGCACCCCGGCAGCAACAATATGTATCATGATCTCAGATCCCTATACTGGTGGACCAGGATGAAGAGGGAGATTGCTAAGTATATATCAGAATGTGACACCTGCCAGAGAATCAAAGCCAGTCATTTGAAGGCAGCAGGCCCCTTACAACCCCTTCCCGTACCATCTTGGAAATGGGAGGACATTTGCATGGACTTTATCATGGGATTGCCCAATACCTCCAGGCACCATGATTCCATTTGGGTTATTGTGGACAGATTGACCAAGACTGCTCATTTCTTACAGTGCATACCACCCACAAGACCGAGAAATATGCAGATATCTATGTTGATCAGATAGTACGTTTGCATGGCATTCCAAAAACCATTGTATCCGACAGAGGAGCACTGTTTGTGGCACGCTTTTGGGAGCAGCTACAAGAATCACTTGGGACCTAGGTGATACGAAGCTCAGCATACCACCCTCAAACAGATGGCCAGACAGAAAGAGTAAATCAAATCCTCGAAGACATGTTGCGAGCCTGTGTGCTACACTATGGTAAAAATTGGGACAAGTGTCTTTCCTTGGCGGAATTCTCCTATAATAACAGCTATCAGTCCAGTTTGAAGATGGCACCTTTTGAAGCCTTATATGGGAGGAGATGTAGGACCCCGCTGAATTGGTCGCAAGCTAGAGAGAGAAATATTTGGGCCAGATTTGGTACTTGAAGCAGAGGAAAAGGTCAGAGTCATTAAGAAGAACTTAGAAGCTGCTCAGGCCAGGCAAAAGAGCTATCATGATAAGAGGCGGAAACCTCTGCAGTTTGAAGTGGGGGATCATGTTTACCTTAAGGTGTCACCCACCAAGGGTGTCCAGAGATTTGGGATCAGAGGAAAATTAGCTTCTCGCTACATTGGACCCTACGAGATCAAGGGAACTTGTGGACCAGTGGCATATCAATTGAAGTTGCCACCACACATGTCAGTTGTTCATGATGTGTTCCATGTATCTTAGCTGTGGAAATGTGTCCGCCTGCCCACTGAAGTGCTACCTGAACCAGACATTGAGATAGAACCAGACTTGTCCTATCAAGAGTACCCCATCAAGGTATTGGATCAGAAAGAGAGGTCAACACGGGCAAGGTCGATCAGAATGTTTAAGGTTTAGTGGAGTCACCATTCAGTAGAAGAAGCTACATGGGAGACTGAGGATTTTCTACGCTCTCGCTTCCCTGACTTCCTACCCAAAAGAGTCAGTACGTAACCCCAAAACCCCACCCCCACCTGCTCTTTGAATATAATTATAAGAAAACTCAGATAACAAGGGTAGTCTAAGTTGTGGATTTAACTTAAAAAGGACTTCCTTCTGAAGTTGCAAAGAGAATGACATTCGAAGAGCAGTTAACTAGAGGAACTCGGATAAAGGAAGGAACCACACACTAGCACACCTTCATGGCACCCCTCCAAAGGACTATACCTAAAATCTCGGGACGAGATTCCTTTAAGGGGGGAGGGCTGTAACACCCCAGGTGTTACTTGGAAGTTCCACTAAGGACTACACAAGGAAAGCTCATCATCACATGTGATTTAACTTGAGTGAAGATCTTCACACTTAGAAATCAAGATCCAAAATAAGTGTAACCCATATTAAAAGATATACCTTGGTTTGTCATGCACATATGAGGAGGAGAATTTCCCAAACCCTAATCCAAACCCCTTTGAGCAAGTGGAGCACTAGAAGTAAGTATGATCAAAAGGTTATGAAGACCACATGATCATGACTTGGGCCAATTATAAAAGTTGTAGTACACTTAATATCCTACAACTAATAGTAAGAAAGTAACCCCAAAAAGATTTCAGAAAAACCCCAAAAGGTTCACACAAGGGTTGAGCACAAAAGAAAATCAGAATTTGTCTAAGTCCAAAACCAACCTTTGGCCAAAGATCAAACATGTTCACCCTCATTCAAACTTCAAAACCATTTGACCCAATTGACAAAGTGGCGCCAAAACACCCCTAGAACACCCTGGAAAAGTTTGAACCCAGCCCTAAGTCGTTTGACATGACTTGGCACCAATTTTATCTCGGTTTGGACAGCTAAGACATAGGCCACTTCTCACCCCTATCTCTCCCTACCCCGATCGTATCTTGACTTGGGGCATACATCAAAAAGGTAGGATATGGTGCAGGAAAGAGATCGTGTACAATGGTTTTGCCAAGATCTTCACGCTAAAATGCTCCAACCGGCCGTTGAACATGGGCAGAAGCAAACGCACACGTGTTCGACGCGCTCTGAGCTCGCCAGAGCACACCTGACGCGTGCCCCACGTGCCTCGCGTCGCGCCAAAGACCAGCCGGCGCCATGGCCCACGCCCGCGCCTATAAAGCCCCCAGGGACATTGACCGTACCCCTCCGCACGCGCTCGACCTCGCCGGAGCCCAAACCCACCGGCGTTTGCCTGTGCACGGCGTGTCCGTGGCTGCCCGATCCCCCTGCCACCGTAGACCGGCCAGCAGAACCCTTCCCAGCCCCATCCAGCCCTCGGAGAAGACTGTGCACACCTCGGTGAAGCTCCCCGAGCGAGGAATCGGAGTTTGCTTCGCCGGAGAGGCCAGTCCACGGTCGCCGGACTCCACCCGACCGCCGGCGAGCGTAGACAGGGTAATCCTCTGCCCCATTCCTCGATTCCTTGTGCACACAGCCTCTACATCACCCCGTGAAGCTCACCGTGCCCGTGGATTGAACTAGGTCATCGTGGTTCAGCCGGAACACCCGTCACCGACGAGATCACCCGCCTGCGCACGTGGACCGGTCGATTCCGGCCACCCCCGCCATCGAGCCGTACACTGTTGTGACCGCCAGAACCTCCCGGAGCCAACCCCGCCCCTCGCCGGACCTCTCTCACCGCCGATAAGCCGCACCGCCCTTTTCTTTCTCGTGGGTACTGTTTAAACCCAGGGAGGGACCGCGGGGAAGAAGAAGAGAAAGCTAGGGGGTTTCGCGCACTGTCAGTGACTCGGTTGAATAGTAGCACGGGGGTATAACTGAGAGAGTTAGTTTGGAAATAACCCGAGGACTTCGGTGAAAAGTGGGTTTTCCAGGAAACCTTTTATTAAATCTGTTTTAAATTTCAAATAGAACTTGAATAAATCATATCTTCTGTTTTATTCACCCAAATCAAGTCAAACCAATTTTGCCAGGTCTTAAATAATGTAAACTACCTAAGAAAAATATGAAACCCCTAAATGCTACAGAAAACTTTAGGGTTCTGATTTAATTATTGTTTTGGCCAAAAATTAAATAATAGGAAGAAAAATAGTTGCACTATTTAACTGAGGTTAAGAAAATTTGGAGAAATACATGACCACCTACTGACCTATTTAAAAATAATAAACCCCTCTGTACACCCCATTAAGGTAGAGTTTGCCATTTGTTTCACATTGTGCTTAAAGTTAAGGAAAACAAGAAAGGTGATTTAATTGAGGAACCAGGGGGCACCCCTATTTTTGTTAGTATATTTATTCAGTATAGTTTACTAGAAAAATTTATCATACCCTGGTTTAGTACAAAATAATTGGGATACCTTTTATTTTGAGAAAACAAGGAAAACTTAGAAAAACCTTAGAAAAATAACCCTTAGGCAAAAACACCCCAAACCTTGGGATAACTAATGGGTTGTTGTTATGAACATAAGAAAAATATGAAGTCTGTTGTTTGATATTTTTCAAATAACAAGTTAGTTATAAGCACCTTTTTGGCATAAAACTTTAGAAAATCACAACTAAATAACCACCAATTAACCTTTGGTGATTTTTGGCACAGAAACTTGTGATTACTGTTAGATACCAACAAAAATAATCCTTAAGACAGAACCCACACCTAGATAAGGGTTGTAGTGCAAAGTAACCCCTCTGCCCCAACTTTTGTTATTTTTTGTCTAAGGCATAGCCTTTTTTATTTTTGAACCTCAAATTCCTAGAACAGGCTATAATGACCAATGATAACCCACTGTAATTTTTACAGAATTTTTGGAGAAAGTTTAATCATGCTTATAGTTCAAACCTACACTAGAATTTATAAATAGAAAATAAAGGAGGAGAAAATGAATGATGGAAATTAGTGCCATCCTAAAACCCTTTGTAAGTTGCCCACTGAATTATACAAGGGAGATACCAATCCACTATACTTATCCTTAATAAAACCTAAACCTAGAGTGATAAGCATAAACCACCAAAAGCCACGTATGACCAAGAAACCCTAAGTTACTAACTAACTTAGTTTTTCTTCCTTTAGCATAATGTTATTAAATCCTGCATAATCATGACATACATATTCATTGCATTTCGATAGACTGTAACCTCGCTGACGGAGAATATGTCCTCGTGCCGGAGCAAGGAGTTGCTCAGGAGGTAGCCCCAGATCCAGCACCAGAGCCTGCACCTGAGGATCTGCCTGCCACAGCTTTGGAAGGCAAGCCCCGGTTTATGCATAACCTGTTATTTATGCTATTTTACTATACTTAATGATTGTAGGATTGAATGTGCACTTAAGTGTAGGAGTTTTTTGAAACCCTAGTTGCATGATCTCAGGAATCCTATTGAACTGAATACTAGTATGCTAGGCCGAGTAGTTGCTTATTTAATTAGGACCTCGGTAGAAGTCGAGTGATTTTCTAGCACTCGTGCGAGGTCAGGAATTGGTTGTACCCAATTTCATATCACAATGATGCTGGTCTGTGGACAACAATCCATGGGGATTGGTTGTCTATGAGATGGAAAAATTGGAATAAGGATTAATGTGCGGATACATGTGTCAAGCGTTTGAACGTACTAAGCACATGCCGAGAAATATGGTAAATCGGTAAGCCTAGTACCTGATTGAACCTGGCAGTGGACTTTACCCCTCATGCGACCTGAGACGTGGTCTCCCATTCCGGTTATGGTGGGTACAAGTGTGGTCACTACACGACGGCAGTCGGGGTCAGTGAGGCATTGTACGCTAAGGCGGTGAGCCCTGATCTGCTGACGGGGAATCGATGGGGACGGTTGATGTGTGTGGGGACGGAGTGCCTCACCACGTCGTGTGTTTAGGTTTACCTTGCAAGGATAAAAACTCGATTCGAATCGTCTGCTTCTCGCAGCTAATGAGACTGCTTGATCCATTGTACTGCATTGAGTAACAAGTGGAAATGTGATGAGTCGATACAAGATGTTGTTTGCTAAAAATGTTTGCTACTATGTATGAGTAGATAGTACACATTTAGCCTTAAGAGAGTCACACTTAAACTTGACAAAGCTAAAACTTGTGATAGAAACTCAGCTAGTGCTTTTGGCAACCAAACCCCACAGCCAAACAGCTGCATGTCTAGAGGTAGAGGAGTAGACTCCTCACATCGGGTAAGTCTAGCTCAGTATTAGTATACTCAGCCTTGCTTGTGGCATAAATTTACAGGTTCTCTGGAGGACATGGTTGCTGGAGTGACTTGGTCGTCCATCTTGCCACCGGGTTAGACTGTTGAGTGGGACCCCGCCTCGGTCGAGGAGGAGCATGAGGAGTGATGGGACAGGCTTCCCCATCTCTCTGTTTATTTATCGTTAGTTTTATTCCGCTGCACTTCGAACAATGATGACCACTTTTGCAAAAACTCAGATGCTGATGTAATAATTTGATACTCCTTAATGTATGGTTTTATGCTTTATTGTATTTGCTCTGTGACTCACCATCGAGTGAGATTGTGGTACTTGATCCTGTCAGTGGCCTCGTCGGACTAGATCCGAGGGATTGACGGGTTATTCCCATTTAAGTGTGGTCTAGCCTCTAAGGCAGGACTTAGGCACTTAAGTCAGAATAATTCGGGCAGTTCCGCCACATGGTTGGGGGCTATAAATACCCCCAACCACCTCATTCATTAGCATCAAAGCATTTTGAAGTTTTCATTCATTGCAAGAGCAAAGTCCAATGCTCCAAGACACAATCAAAGCAATCAATCCACTCCAAGTTCCAAAAATCAACTCTAGTGCTTAAGGGCTTGTGAGAGGATAATTTGTGTTCTTTTGTTGCTCTTGTCGCTTGGATTGCCTTCTCTTCTTCCCATTCTTATTTCTAAGTGCTTTGTAAAGCTAGCTAGAGACACCTAAGTGTGTGTTGGTCCTTGTGGGGTCTTAGTGACCCAATTGATTAAGGAGAAGGCTCACTCGGTCTAAGTGACCGTTTGAGAGAGGGAAAGGGTTGAAATAGACCCGGCCTTTGTGGCCTCCTCAACGGGGACTAGGTTCTTTGGAACCGAACCTCGGTAAAACAAATCACTGTATTCACTCGCTTTGACTCTCGCTTGATTTGTTTTGCTCCCTTTCCTCTCTCTAAAGTTTCCTTGCAAATATTGATTTGAATTTTGTTCCCAAACATCATCCGCATCATTTGAGAAATTTGTGGCAAGAGAAACAATCTTCCGCACTCGAATTTAATTCTAACTCTAACCCCCGGGCTTAGTGTGTGTTTATGTTTATAAATTTCAGGTTTTGCCTATTCACCCCCCTCTAGGTGACTTTCTATTGGTATCAGAACCAGTGCTTCATTAAGAGCCTAATCAACTCGAAGTGATGTCTGGAGATCAAGCCAAGAGGGAGATCCTGACCGACGACAAGCCCGCGGGCTCAGGGAAGACTCTCTCAAGAGAGTCCTGCAACAAGTACAAGGAGGAATACTCTTCCTCCATCAAGTCACATAGGAGGGGTGACAAGAAGAAAAAAGTTGAAGAAGGTGGTCTACTACGAGACCGACTCTTCAACACCCTCCACCTCCGGCAACGAGTCGCCCACTACTTCTAAGCGCCATGAACGCAAGAAGTATAGTAAGATGCCCCTACGCTATCCCTGTATTTCAAAGCACGCTCCATTACTTTCCGTACCCCTAGGCAAACCACCAAATTTTGATGGTGAAGATTATTGCATGTGGAGTGATAAAATGAGGCACCATCTAACCTCACTCCACAAAAGTATTTGGGATATTGTTGAGTTTGGAGCGCAGGCACCTCAAGTGGGGGACAAGGACTATGACTCAGATGAGGCCGCCCAAATTAGACACTTCAACTCCCAAGCAACTTCTATACTCCTCGCCTCCTTGTGTCAAGAGTAGTATAATAAGGTGCAAGAGTTAAAAAATGCCAAAGAAATTTGGGACATCCTCAAAACGACGCAAGAAGGGAACGAGATGACCAAGATCACCAAGCAGGAAATGACCAAGGGAGAGCTCGGTCGATTCGTCCTCAACAAAAGAGAAAAGCCACAAGCCATGTACAACCGGCTCAAGACGATGGTCAACCAAGTGCGCAACCTTGGAGCACCAAATGGGATGACCATGAAATGGTCAAGGTTAGTCTAAGATCCCTTGTTTTTTGTAATCCTACTCAAGTACAATAAATACATGGAGATCCTAGATATAAACAGATGTCTCCCGACGAGGTTATTGACAAGTTTGTGAGCTTTGAACTTATGATCAAAGACTACAAACACATTGTCAACTTGGAGCAGGGCACCACCTCTACACCCGAGGTGCAACCCGTTGCATTCAAAGCAACGGAAGAAGAGAAGGAGGAGTCTACACCAAGTAGGCTTCCAATCGATGCCTCCAAGCTCGACAACGAGGAGATGGCTCTCATCATTAAGAGCTTTCGCCAAATCCTCAAGCAAAGGAGGGGGAAGGACTACAAGCCCCGCTCCAAAAGGGTCCGCTACCGGTGTGGTAAGTCCGGTAACTTTATTGTTAAATGTCCATACTCTAGTGAAAGTGATAGGGACGAAGACAAGAAGGGGAAGAAGAAGGAGAAGAAGAAATACTACAAGAAGAAGGGCGGCGAGGCACACATAGGGCGGGAATGGGACTCCGACGAGAGCTCCATCGACTCCTCCTCCGACGAGGACGCCGCCAACATCGCCGTCAACAAGGGACTTCTCTTTCCCAACGTCGGCCACAAGTGTCTCATGGCTAAGGACGACAAGAAGAGGAAGGTATACTCTAGAGCCACCCCTAAATGTACTACATCCGATGATGAGGGTAGCTCTAGTGATAATGACGATGATTTAATTTCTCTCTTTGCCAACCTTAACATGGACCAAAAGAAAAATTGAATGAATTAATAGAAACCATTAACGAGAAATATGCCCTCTTGGAATGACAAGAGGACTTGCTCATTAAGGAAAACAAAAAGTTTGTTAAATTGAAAATTGCTTATCCTCTAGAAGTAGAAAAATGTGAAAATTTGTCTTAGGAGCTTAGCATGTGCAATGATTCAATTTCATGTCTTAGAAATGAGAATGCTAGTTTAAATGCTAAGATTGATGAATTGAATGTTTGCAAACCATCTACATCTACTGTCGAGCATGTCACCATTTGCACTAGATGTAGTAATATTAATGTTGAAGCTATTGATGATCAACTTGCCATGATTAAACAATAAAATGATCACATAGCTAAATTAACTGCTAAAATTGCCGAGCATGAGCTAGAAAATGAAAATTTTAAATTTGCTAAACACATGCTCTATAATGGGAGACACCCTAGCATTAAGGATGGCATTGGCTTCCAACAAGGGAACCAAAGCAATGTCAAGCTTAATGCTCCCAAGAAATTGTCTAACTTCATTAAGGGTAACGCTCACATGGTTCAGGATAGAGAGGATTACATTTTATATCCTGCAAACTAACCTGAGCATAAGATTAGGAAAATTCATGCTAAAAAACCTCACAATATTTCTCATCATGCTTTTATGTATAAAAATGAGGCCTCTAGCTCTAGGCATTCCACTCATGTTCAAATGACTAAAAAGAAAACTCCTAATGCATAAAATAAGCATAATATTTCATTTAAGACTTTTGATGCCTCTTATGTGCTCACTAATAAATCAGGCAAGGTAGTTGCCAAATATGTAGGGGGCAAACATGAGTCCAAAAACTTGTGTTTGGGTACCCAAGGTGCTTGTTTCTAATGTCAAAGGACCCAAGACCATTTGGGTACCTAAGAACAAAGCCTAAATTTGTTTTGTAGGTTTATGCATCCGGCAGATCAAGTTGGATAATCGATAGCGGGTGCACAAACCACATGACAGGGGAGAAAAGAATGTTCTCCTCATACGAGAAAAATGAAGATCCCCAAAGAGCTATTACATTCGGGGATGGAAATCAAGGCTTGGTCAAAGGTTTGGGTAAAATTGCTATATCTCCTGACCATTCCATTTCTAATGTTTTTCTTGTAGATTCTTTAGATTACAATTTGCTTTCTGTTTCTCAATTATGCAAAATGGGGCTACAACTGTCTTTTTTACTGATATAGGTGTTATTGTCTTTAGAAGAAGTGATGATTCAAAAGAATTTAAGAGAGTGTTCGATGGTCAGCTATATTTAGTTGATTTTAATGATAATCAAGCTGAACTAGACACTTGCTTAATTGCTAAGGCTGGCTCTGGCATCGCCGACTTACCCATGTTGGGATGAAGAATCTTCACAAGCTTCTAAAGGGAGAACACATTTTAAGACTAACCAATGTTCATTTTGAGAAAGACAGGGTTTGTAGCGCATGTCAAGCAGGGAAGCAAGTTGGATTCCATCATCCACACAAGAATATCATGACGACTGATAGGCTGCTCGAGCTACTCCACATGGATCTATTCGGTCCGATAGCTTACATAAGTATCGGCGGGAGTAAGTACTGTCTAGTTATTGTGGATGATTATTCTCGCTTCACTTGGGTGTTCTTTTTGCAGGAAAAAAACACAAACCCAAGAGACCTTAAAAAGATTCTTGAGACGGTCTCAAAATGAGTTCGGATTGAGAATAAAAAAGATTAGAAGCAATAATGGAACGGAATTCAAGAACTCTCAAATCGAAGGATTTCTTAAGGAGGAGGGCATCAAGCATGAGTTCTCCTCTCCCTACACACCTCAACAAAATGGTGTAGTGGAGAGAAAAAATAGAACTCTTTTGTACATGGCAAGAACCATGCTTGATGAGTACAAGACACCGGACCAGTTTTGGGCCGAGGCGATTAACACTGCCTGCTACTCCATCAACCGGTTATATCTTCACTGAATCCTCAAGAAAACATCATATGAACTTCTCACTGGTAAAAAGCCTAATGTTTCATATTTTAGAGTTTTTGGAAGCAAATGCTTTATTCTTATTAAGAGAGGTAGAAGTTCTAAATTTGCTTCTAAAGCTGTAGAAGGTTTTTTACTCGGTTATGACTCAAACACAAGGGCATAAAGAGTCTTCAACAAGCCCACTTGATTAGTTGAAGTTTCTTGTGACATTGTGTTTGATGAGACTAATGGCTCTTGAAAGGGAAATATGGTTAACCTTTTTCCAGTATTAATTTTGGTGGTTGAATGCCCAACACAAATATTGGACTAACATTGCACACATAGCTCATTTGTATACCTTTGATCATATCTCTTTCATTACTACGACTAATGGGTTTTCAAGTGTATTTCTATGCTAAGTCGTAGATTGAAAGGGAAATGGAGTACTCGACGAAGACAAGGCTTCCACTCCACTCTACCGGTATCTTTCATCCTTCGTCGTCACTCCACACCACTCTTCGATTGGTATAATCTTTTCATTCATATTTACTTGTACCAATGAGGGAGAAGGTAAGAAGGGCTCTCAAAGTCTCCGTTTTTGGCGATTAATGCCAAAGGGGAGAAAGTATTAGCCCAAAGCAAAAGGACCGCACCACCACCAATTTAAAACTTCATTTCGAAAGTCTCTCAAATTGGAATCTAACTATGTTTTCAAATAAGTTTTCAATTGGTTAGTATTTTCAAAAATTGGTAAAACCCTCTTGAAAACTAAGAGGATAATTTCATTCAGGGGGAGTTTTGTTTTAAGTCAAAGGAAAAGCATTTGAAACAGGGGGAGAAATTTCAAATCTTGAAAATGCTTCTTGCAATCATATTCATATACCTTTGACTATTTGCAAAAGGATTTTGAAAAGACTTTCCAAAAAAAGAATTTGCAAAAACAAAACAAGTGGTGCAAGCGTGGTCCAAAATGTTAAATAAAAGAAAATAATCCATGCATATCTAGTGAAACTATAAATTGGTTTAATTCCAAGTAACCTATGCACTTACCTTATGCAAACTAGTTCAATTCTGCACTTATATATTTGCTTTGGTTTGTGTTAGCATCAATCACCAAAAAGGGGGAGATTGAAAGGGAAATAGGGTTAACCTTTTTTCTAGTATTAATTTTGTTGGTTGAATGCCCAACACAAATATTGGACTAACTAGTTTGCTTTAGATTATATACTCTAAGGTGCATAAAGGTTCAACACAAACCAATAAATGATTGAAGTTAGGGATCAAATTCGAAGGAGCAAAGAAACTGAGTGTGCTCTGGTCTAGCGCACCGGACTGTCCGGTGTGCGGTGTGCCACCGAACAGTGTCCGGTGCACCAGGACCATACAAGAATCAACTGGTCACTCTCGGGTTTCTTCTGGCGCTCTCCGCTATAATTCACCGGACTGTCTGGTGTGCCACTGGACTGTTCGGTGCACCAGCGAAGTAACGGCAATCCAGCGCAACGGTCGACTGCAACGGCTCCTAACGAGCGCTATAGTGCACAATAGTGCACGGCAGAGGTAGAGCGTAGAGTCAGAACGCACCGGACACTGAACAGTGCCTGTCCGGTGCGGCACCGGACTATCCGGTGCCACTAGAGGACAAAGCCTCCAACGGTCAAAAGCTCTAGAACCCTGATGGTTGGGTGATGTGGCTGGCACACCGGACAGTGTCCCGTGGCGCACCGGACTGTCCGGTGCGCCCATCGATAGCAGCCTGCCCCAATGGTTGTTTGATGGTTGAGGGCTATAAATACCCCCCAACCACCACCACTTCAAGCACCCCAAGCATTTCTGATCTTTGCATTCAATACAAGAGCAATAGACTCCACTCCAAGACATAATCAAAGCGATCGATCCACTCAAAGTCCCCAATTCAACTCTAGCGCATTAGGACTTGTGAGAGGATCCCTTGTGTTCCTTGCTGCTCTTGTTTGCTTGGCTTGGTTATCTTTTCTTTTCAATTCTTACTCTCAAGTGCTTTGTAAGCAAGGCAAGAGACACCAATTGTGTGGTGGTCCTTGCGGGGTCTAAGTGACCCGCGAGATTAAGGAAGAAAGCTCACTCGGTCTAAGTGACCGTTTGAGAGAGGGAAAGGGTGGAAAGAGACCCGGTCTTTGTGACCACCTCAACGGGGACTAGGTTCTTTAGAACTGAACCTCGATAAAACAAATCATCATGTTCATCCGCTTTATTTCTTGGTTGATTTGTTTTCCTCTCTCTTTCGGACTCGGATTCATTTCTAACGCTAACCCCGACTTGTAGTGTGTGCTTAAGTTTATAATTTTCAGATTACGCCTATTCACCCTCCCTCTAGGCGACTTTCAATTGGTATCAGAGCCCGATGCTTCATTAGAGTCTAACAACTCGAAGTGATGTCGGGAGGATCCGCCAAGAGGGAGATGGAAACCTACGAGAAGGCCACAAGCCACGAGAAGGCTCCATCAAGGGAGTCCAGCACCAAAGCCAAGGAGGGATCCCTTCTCCGTGTCAAGTCACATCGGAGTGGCGACAAGAAGAAGAAGATGAAGAAAGTGGTCTACTACGAGACTGACTCTTTGCCTCCCTCCACATCCGGCTCCGACGCGGCGTCCGTCACTTCTAAGCGCCATGAGCGCAAGAAGTATAATAAGATGCCACTTCGTTGTCCCCGTATTTCCAAGCGCGCTCCTCTACTCTCCATTCCATTAGGCGAACTACCATATTTTGATGGTGAGGATTATTGTATGTGGAGTGATAAAATGAGGCACCACCTAACCTCACTCCACGCAAGCATTTGGGACATTGTTGAATTTGGAGCGTAGGTACCTACGGTGGAGGACGAGGGCTACGACTCGAACAAGGTCGCCCAAATACGGCATTTTAACTCCCAAGCAACTACTATACTCCTCGCCTCCTTATGTCGAGAGGAGTATAATAAGGTGCAAGGGTTAAAAGTGCCAAGGAGATTTGGGACGTCCTAAAGACCGCTTAAGAAGGAGATGAGGTGACCAAGATCACCAAACAGGAGACGATCGAGGGGGAGCTCGGTCGATTCGTCCTCAACCAAGGAGAGGAGCCACAAGCGATGTACAACCGACTCAAGACCTTGGTCAATCAAGTGCGCAACCTTGGGAGCACAAAATGGGATGACCATGAAATGGTCAAGGTTATTCTTAGATCCCTCGTATTTCGTAATCCCACTCAAGTTCAATTAATACGTGGTGATCCTAGATATAAGCTAATGTCTCCCAAGGAGGTAATTTGAAAGTTTGTGAGCTTTGAACTAATGATCAAAGAATCCAAACACATCATCAACTTGGAGCAAGGCGCCACCTCAACACCCGAGGTGCAACCCGTCGCATTCAAAGCGACGGAAGAAAAGAGAGAAGAGTCTACATCAAGTAGGCTCCCCATCGACGCCTCCAAGCTCAACAATGAGGAGATGGCGCTCATCATCAAGAGCTTCCGTCAAATCCTCAAGCAAAGGAGGGGGAAGGACTACAAACCCTGCTCCAAAAGGGTGTGCTACAAGTGTGGTAAGCCCGGTCATTTTATTGTTAAATGTCCAATGTCTAATGATAGTGACAGGGGCAACAACAAGTGGGGGAAAAAGAAGGAGAAGAAGATATATTACAAGAAGGGTGGCGATGCCCACGTGTGTCGGGAATGGGACTCCGATGAGAGCTCCACCGACTCCTCCTCCGACGAGGATGCCGCCAACATCGCCGTCAACAAGGGCCTCCTCTTCCCCAACGTCGGCCACAAGTGCTTCATGGCAAAGGATGGCAAAAAGAAGAAGGTACAAACTAGAACCGCCCCCAAGTATACTACATCTAGTGATGAGGGTAGTTCTAGTGAAGATGAAGATGACTTGCTTACTCTTTTTGCCAATCTTAACATGCAACAAAAGGAAAAATTTAATAAATTGATAGGAGCCATTCATGAGAAGGATGAACTTTTGGATAGCCAAGAGGAATTCCTTATTAAAGAAAACAAAAAACATGTTAAAGTAAAAAATGCTTATGCTTAGGAAGTTGAAAAATGTGAAATTTTGACTAAGGAGCTTAGCATGTACCATGATTCAATTACCAATCTTAGTAATGAAAATGCTAGTTTAAATGCTAAGATTGATAAATTGAATGAATCAATTTCTAGCCTTAGAACTGAAAATGCTAGTTTAATTTCTAAGGTTAAAGATTTAAATGTTTGCAATGATTCTATTTCATGTCTTAGAGATGAGAATGCAATTTTAAATGCTAAGATAGAGGAATTAATATCTTGCAAACCCTCTACATCTACTGTTGATCATGTTTCTATTTGTACTAGATGTAGAGATATTAATGTTGATGCTATAAATGATCACCTTGCTTTAATTAAACAACAAAATGATCATATAGCTCAACTAACTGCTAAAATTAACGAACATGAAATTGAAAATGAAAAATTTAAATTTGCTATAAGTATGCTCTATAATGGGAGACGCCCTGGCATTAAGGATGGCATTGGTTTCCAACAGGGAAGCAATGTCAAACTTAATGCCCCTAAGAAATTGTCTAACTTTGTTAAGGGCAAAGCTCCCATGGTTTAGGATAATGAGGGCTATATTTTATATCCTGCTGTTATCCTGAACACAAAATTAGGAGAATTCATGCTAAGAAATCTCATTCTGTTTCTCACCATGCTTTTATGTATAAGAATGAGGCTTCTAGCTCTAGGCATTCTACTCATGTTAAAATGCCTAAAAAGAAAACTCCTACTACATAAAATGAGCCTAACATTTCATTTAAGACATTTGATGCATCATATGTTTTAACTAACAAATCAGGCAAAATAATTGCCAAATATGTTGGGGGCAAACACAAAGGCTCCAAGACTTGTGTTTGGGTACCCAAGGTGCTTGTTTCTAACATCAAAGGACCCAGGACTGTTCGGGTACCTAAGAACAAGGCCTAAATTGTTTTGCAGGTTTATGCATCCAGGGGCTCAAGTTGGATAATTGATAGTGGATGCACGAACCACATGACAGGGGAGAAAAGAATGTTCTCCTCCTACGAGAAAAACGAAGATCCCCAACGAGCCATCACATTCGGGGATGGAAATCAAGGTTTGGTCAAAGGACTTGGTAAAATTGCTATATCACCTGACCATTCTATTTCCAATGTTTTTCTTGTAGATTCTTTAGATTACAACTTGCTTTCTGTATCTCAATTATGCAAAATGGGCTACAACTATCTATTTACAGATGTAGGTGTTAGGTGTTACTGTCTTTAGAAGAAGTGATGATTCAGTAGCATTTAAGGGAGTATTAGAGGGTCAGTTATACTTAGTTGATTTTAACAAAGCTGAACTCGATACTTTCTTAATTGCTAAGACTAATATGGGTTGGCTCTGGCATCGCCGGCTAGCCCATGTTGGGATGAAGAATCTTCACAAGCTTCTAAAGGGAGAGCACATTTTGGGACTAACAAATGTTCATTTTGAAAAAGACAGGATTTGTAGCGCATGTCAAGCAGGAAAGCAAGTTGGCATTCATCATCCACACAAGAATATAATGACAGCGGACAGGCCACTGGAACTACTCCACATGGATCTATTCGGCCCGATAGCTTACATAAGCATCGGCGGGAGTAAGTATTGTCTAGTAATTGTGGATGACTATTCTCGCTTCACTTGGGTATTCTTTTTGCAGGAAAAATCACAAACCCAAGAGACCTTGAAGGAATTCTTGAGACAAGCTCAAAATGAGTTTGGATTGAGAATCAAAAAGATAAGAAGCGACAACGGGACGGAGTTCAAGAACTCACAAATAGAAGGATTTCTTGAGGATGAGGACATCAAGCATGAGTTCTCTTCTCCCTACACACCTCAACAAAATGGTGTAGTGGAGAGGAAGAATAGAACTCTACTGGACATGGTGAGGACCATTGTTGGGGGCCTTCGGCTTCCGAAGGTCCTCAAAAACACGATTTAACTATGTTTCTAGAGTATAATGTGTAAACAGGTACATTCGGACATAAATCAAAACCACAGCGTGAAGATTATGAATGGTGGCGTAGAGCCGAAGTTGTGCACAAAGGAGCTTCGGCGTGATGACAGGAAAAAAGAACCGACTTAAAGAGGAAAAGTCTATCTAGACCCTAATAAATTACTATAGAGCTATTATCAAATGCAAAGGGCCTGAATGTAATTTTGCATGGGCTGCGTCCCGTGCCTATAAATAGATGAACAGTGTTCCCGTACTGTTCACGCTGACTTGGCATTCGCTTTTTGCGTCACGCTTGTGCCCTTACTTTCCTTCAAACCGAAGGTACATTTATAATTTGTTATTGTTAATACAGTAACGCGAATAAAATAAGTTAATAACAATGTTTAAAGTGTTTATATTATTTTCCATATTTTGTGTATGAATCCTTCTCCATCATTTATTGTGCTTATGAAGGCTTGTCTTTTATAACCTTCGTCCAGGATTCATTATATCCAAAGGGAGATAATGCTTCGAAGGACGAAAGGCTTTAACATTTAACACTTTTTATGTTGCCTTGTTCTTAACTCTTAGCATTTGAGAACAAGTCCCCAACATTGGTGCCCACCTCTGGTGAACTCACTTCCACGTTTTGAGTTTCAAACATCTTCAGCAAGCATAGACCTTCGTCATGCCGCCAAAGAAAGCTTCAGCAACAGGGGTTGCCGCTCTGCAGCCGCTGGACCCCAACCAGGACACCCTCTCTCTTCGGGAGGCCCGAAGCCAGAAAAGGAAGGCCATCAGTCCAACGCCTCAGGAGAACGACTTGGACCAAGAGATCAGAAATATGGAGCTGCTCCATCAGCAAGTGCAAAGGAAGAAGGAAAAGATGGCTAGGTTGGCTGATCTGCAAAGGCAGATAGACGAAGCCTCTGAAGAAGTTCGCCATCTTACTCAAGATGAGCAGAACCGAAGGCCTCAGTATAGAGAGCTTCATCAAGAGGGCTTCTTCAACGAAGATGACTGGTATGAGAATTTTCATCATGGAAATTTTGCATTTGATGATGCTTCTCCCCTATCAGCAGAACTGCAGGCTACGCCTTGGCCTCCATCTTACAAGCCACCTCAGCTCCCCATGTACGACGGTCATTCAAATCTGAAGCAGTTTCTGATGAGTTATGAAGCAACGATATCTTCCTATGGTGGCAACACTGCAGTCATGGCAAAGTCTTTCGTCATGGCTGTCAGGAATGTTGCACAAACCTGGTACTCCTCCCTTCGGCCAAGAACAATCACATCATGGCAGAAGCTGAAGGATATGCTGATCACCAGCTTCCAAGGTTTCCAAACAAAGCCGGTTACCGCTCAAGCTTTATTCCAGTGCACCCAGGATCACGAAGAGTATCTTCAGGCGTATGTCCGAAGATTCTTACGCCTGAGGGCACAAGCGCCAACAGTGCCCAATGAAATTGTCATTGAGGCCATGATTAAGGGGCTTTGGCCGGGACCTTCAGCCCAATACTTTGCCAGAAAACCCCCTCAGACTATGGAGAAATTGCTTCAGAAGATAGATGAATACATCCGCGCTGACAATGACTTCCGACAGAGAAGGGAGGAAGCTTACAGGTTCTCCGAAATAGCCAGGGGCTTCGGAGGGAGATTTCATCCCAGACATGTCAGATCGATTCATTCCACTCAGAATGATGACAGGGGAGGTCAGCAGCAGAGGCCGCAATATTCCTCTCAGGCTTCGGGGCAGCAGCAGAGCTATCCTCGACCTCCATCTCCAAGGGGTAGAGGCGCTAGGGGCTTAGGAGGGAGATTTGGGGATCAGCCCAGGAAGATTTATTGCCTATTCTGTGGTGAGGACAAGGGCCATACCACCAGAATGTGCCATATTACCATCTAGAAACAAAAGGAGATAGCAGAAGCTGCAGCCCAACAGAGCCAGCCGAAGCAAGTCATGCACACTGCTTCGTACCATTCGCCATACATTCCAGAGTATGTAGGCAACCACCCTGCAGCTTCTATCGCTTCGGCAAGCCAACCTTAGGCATCCTGGCAACACTTCCCCCTCCACCGCCAATGCAACAAGGCCAGCAGCCAGAAGGGAGTCAACATCCCCACCTCCAACGGGACTTCAGAGAAGAGTCCGAAGCTCGCACAGTCAATAGTACTGTGCCAGAATCGAAACATATTTACTGACAAATATCCTACTTTGACAGCAGTTTTTACATTCAGTATCATTTTCTTTTTTTAATAAGGAACAATTATTGAAAGCTTAAGTGTTTTTTCCGTTTTTCTAAACCTCTTGTAATAGTTTCGTTTTTTGCCACAATAAAAGTATACCTTCTCCACAGTGTAGCGGAGTGCCGAAGTACAAGATTTATGATTACAAGGGGAATTTCCAAAATAACAAAAAGTCGTTCCTAAGGGAGCGCAGTGTAAGTTTTCTGCTCAAAAGTCGTTCCGAAGGGAATGCAGAGCCTACAGCGAAAAATAAACGCTGATACCGTTGAAAGTAAAAGGCGAAGGAGCTCCTAAGGGAGGCTTACAGCGAAAAATAAACGTTGATACCGCTGAAAGTAAAAGGCGAAGAAGCTCCTAAGGGAGGCTTACAGCGAAAAATAAACGATGATTCCGCTGAAGTAAAAGGCGAAGATTATTTTGCATAACATCACATCATTACATCATTTTGCATAGCATAACTGAGAGCACCTAGAGGGGGGGTGAATAGGTGATCCTGTGAAACTTGAAAACTTAAGCCACAAAAACTTGGTTAATCGTTAGCACAATAATTGCCAAGTGGCTAGAGAGGAATTCTCAACAAAACACAATAACCAACAAGGATCAATCACAGAGATGGCACGGTGGTTATCCCGTGGTTCGGCCAAGACCAACGCTTGCCTACTCCACGTTGTGGCGTCCCAACGGACGAGGGTTGCAATCAACCCCTCTCAAGCGGTCCAAAGACCCACTTGAATACCACGGTGTTTTGCTTGCTTTTTCTCAATCCCGTTTGCGAGGAATCTTTACAACTTGGAGCCTCTCGCCCTTACACTTGAAATTCACAAAGAAGCACAGAGCAAGGGAGGGATTAGCAACGCACTCAAGACAAGAAATCACAGCAACACCACGCACGCAAGTTGCAATGAGAGCTCACAACACAACTCAATGAGTTCACCACTCAACTAGAGCTCTAATTGCTATCGCAAAGAATCAAAGACGCGGAATCGATGTCTTGGTGCTTAGGAATGTTGTAGGAATGCTTGGTGTCCTCCTCCATGCGCCTAGGGGTCCCTTTTATAGCCCCAAGGCAGCTAGGAGCCGTTGAGAGCAATCTAGGAAGGCTGATCTTGCCTTCTGTCGACTGGCGCACCGGACAGTCCGGTGCACACCGGACACTGTCCGGTGCCCGATTTCCTTCTAAAAATGGCGCAGTCGACCATTGGCAGCCTGAGAGCCGTTGGCGCACCAGACATGTCCGGTGCACACCGGACAGTCCGGTGCCTCCTTCTAGCCGTTGGCTCGGCCACGTGTCCCGCGCAGATCGCGCGGCCGACCGTTGGCCCTGCCGACCGTTGGCTCACCGGACAGTCCGGTGCACACCGGACAGTCCGGTGAATTATAGTCGTACGTTGCCGGTGAATTCCCGAGAGCGGCCACTTCGCTCGAGCCAGCCTGGCGCACCGGACACTGTCCGGTGCACCACCGGACACTATCCGGTGAGCCACCGGACAGTCCGGTGCACCCAGACTGAGCAGAGTCTTGGCTGCTCGGGCCAAGACATTTCTAGTTGGTCTTTTCCTGTTTCCAGCACTTAGACACAATACATTAGTCCATAAAACAATGTACTAAGTCTGAGAAACATACCTTAATTCTTGATTTGTACTTTGTCCACCTTTTTACACTTAGGCACTTGTGTTGGACACTAAATCACCAAAATACTTAGAAATGGCCCAAGGGCACATTTCCCTTTCAATCTCCCCCTTTTTGGTGATTTATGCCAACACAATATAAAGCAAGTAGAACAAATACAAAATCAATCCAAATAAGAACTCAAATTGTTTTGATTCAAATTTGACATATATGGATCACTCTTTGCCACCACTTGGTTTGTTTTTGCAAATCAAACTCAAATTTCTATCTCTAAGTCAAACACACATGTTAAGACATAAAGAGAGTCATTCCAAGAGAAATTGATTCAAGATTTCAAAAACTCCCCTTTTTTCATACTCAACACTTCTCCCACTAGAAACCAACTTTTGACAAGAGAGACAATAAAAGAGTTTTGACAAATCAAAAGCTCTAATCTACTATTTTCAAAATTTCTCAAGTGGTAGCTGATCCATCTATTGACTTTGGCCTTTATTTTCTCCCCCTTTGGCATCAAGCACCAAAACGGGATCAATCTTGGCCCTTTAACCCCATTGCCTCACCAAAATCTTCAAATAAGAACACATAGGCAATAAGAGTACATGAGATGAACTTGGAATAAGTTACCCTCTCATCAGAGTGCAGTGGAAGTCTTTCATGGTCCAAGTCCACCTTTTCCCTTTCAAATCTCCTTTGAGACTAAAACGAACAAACTCAAGCATATGGTTAGTCTCAAAGGGTCAAGTTGTAGCACAGCTCCCCCTAAATATGTGCATCACTTGCAAAAAGGACTTGTGAGGTCCAGGGAGTGTTTGTACAACTTGAGCACCACAATAAGCAACAAAATGCAGAATGAACATGATCAAAGGCATAAACACATGTATGCTACAATTCAATCCAAGTTCCGCGAATCTAAGATATTGAGCTCACTACGCAGCCTGCAAAAGGTCTTCTCATCTAGAGGCTTGGTAAAGATATCGGCTAGCTGGTTCTCGGTGCTAACATGAAACACTTCGATATCTCCCTTTTGCTGGTGGTCTCTCAAAAAGTGATGCCGGATGTCAATGTGCTTTGTGTGGCTGTGCTCAACAGGATTTTCCGCTATTCGGATAGCACTCTCATTGTCACATAGGAGTGGGACTTTGCTCAGATTGTAGCCAAAGTCCCGGAGGGTTTGCCTCATCCAAAGTAGTTGCGCGCAACACTGTCCTGCGGCAACGTACTCGGCCTCAGCGGTGGATAGGGCAACGGAGGTTTGTTTCTTAGAGTTCCATGACACCAGGGACCTTCCTAAGAATTGGCACGTCCCCGATGTGCTCTTCCTATCGACCTTACATCCAGCATAGTCGGAATCCGAGTATCCAATCAAGTCAAAGTTAGACCCCTTTGGATACCAGATCCCGAAGCAAGGTGTAGCGACTAAATATCTAAGAATTCGCTTCACAGCCACTAAGTGACACTCCTTAGGATCGGATTGAAATCTAGCACACATGCATACGCTAAGCATAATATCCGGTCTACTAGCACACAAATAAAGTAAAGACCCTATCATAGACCGGTATGCTTTTTGATCAACGGACTTACCTCCTTTGTTGAGGTTAGTGTGTCCGTCGGTTCCCATCGGCGTCTTTGTGGGCTTGGCGTCCTTCATCCCAAACCGCTTTAGCAAGTCTTGTGTGTACTTCGTTTGGGAGATGAAGGTGCCGTCCTTGAGTTGCTTCACTTGGAACCCAAGGAAGTAGTTCAACTCGCCCATCATTGACATCTCGAATTTTTGCGTCATCACCCTGCTAAACTCCTCACAAGACTTTTGGTTAGTAGAACCAAATATTATGTCATCGACATAAATTTGGCACACAAAAAGATCACCATCGCAAGTCTTAGTAAAAAGAGTTGGATCGGCTTTCCCGACCTTGAAAGCATTAGCAATTAAAAAGTCTCTAAGGCATTCATACCATGCTCTTGGGGCTTGCTTAAGTCCATAGAGCGCCTTAGAGAGCTTACACACGTGGTCGGGGTACCGTTCATCCTCGAAGCCAGGGGGTTGCTCCACGTACACCTCCTCTTTGATTGGCCCGTTGAGGAAAGCGCTCTTCACATCCATTTGGTACAACCTGAAAGAATGGTGAGCGGCATATGCTAGCAAGATACGAATTGATTCTAGCCTAGCCACAGGAGCAAAAGTCTCCTCAAAGTTCAAACCTGCGACTTGGGCATAACCTTTTGCCACAAGTCGAGCCTTGTTCCTTGTCACCACCCTGTGCTCGTCCTGTTTGTTGCGGAACACCCACTTGGTTCCCACAACATTTTGCTTGGGACGAGGCACCAGTGTCCAAACTTCATTGCGCTTGAAATTGTTGAGTTCCTCCTGCATGGCCAACACCCAGTCCGGATCTAGCAAGGCCTCTTCTACCCTGAAAGGCTCAATAGAAGAGACAAAAGAGTAATGCTCACAAAAATTAACTAATCTTGAACGAGTAGTTACTCCCTTGATAATATCACCCAAAATTTGGTCGACGGGATGATCCCTTTGAATCGTCGCTCGAACTTGGGTTGGAGGTGCCTGAGGTGCTCCTTCCTCTTCAACTTGAACATCATGTGCTCCCCCTTGATCATGCGCCTCCACTTGAGGTACCTATTCGTCGTCTTGGGTTGGGGGATGCACCATAGTTGAGGAAGACGGTTGATCTTGCTCCAAATGTTCCTGAGGCCGTACATCTCCAATCGCCATGGTGCGTATCGCGGCCGTGGGAACGTCTTCTTCATCTACATCATCAAGATCAACAACTTGTTCTCTTGGAGAGCCATTAGTCTCATCAAATACAATGTCGCTAGAGACTTCAACCAAACTCGATGATTTTTTGAAGACCCTATACGCCTTTGTATTTGAATCATAACCTAATAAAAACCCTTCTACAGCTTTGGGAGCAAATTTAGAGGTTCTACCTTTCTTCACAAGAATATAACACTTGCTCCCAAATACACGAAAATAAGACACATTGGGTTTGTTACCAGTTAGCAGCTCGTATGAAGTCTTCTTGAGGAGACGGTGAAGATAGACTCTGTTGATGGCGTGGCAAGCCGTGTTCACGGCTTCCGACCAAAAACACTCGGGGGTCTTGAACTCTCCAAGCATAGTCCTCGCCATATCAATGAGTGTCCTGTTCTTCCTCTCTACCACACCATTTTGCTGAGGTGTGTAGGGAGCAGAGAACTCGTGCTTGATCCCCTCCTCCTCAAGGAACTCCTCCACTTGAAGATTCTTGAATTCGGACCCGTTGTCGCTTCTTATCTTCTTCACCTTGAGCTCAAACTCATTTTGAGCTCTCCTTAGGAAGCGCTTGAGGGTCCCTTGGGTTTCAGACTTATCCTGCAAAAAGAACACCCAAGTGAAGCAGGAAAAGTCATCAACAACAACTAGACCATACTTACTTCCTCCTATGCTCAGATAGGCGACGGGTCCGAAGAGGTCCATATGCAGCAGCTCCAGAGGTCTTGAAGTGGTCATCACATTCTTGCTGTGATGTGCTCCTCCTACCTATTTCCCTGCTTGACAAGCTGCACAAGGACTATCTTTTTCGAAATGAACATTGGTTAGACCTATCACGTGTTCTCCCTTTAGAAGCTTGTGGAGGTTCTTCATCCCCACATGTGCTAAGCGGCGATGCCACAACCAGCCCATGCAAGTCTTAGCCATTAAGCATGCATCTAGACCGGCCTCCTCTTTTGCAAAATCAACTAAGTAAAGTTTGTCGTCTAGTACACCCTTAAAAGCTAGTGAACCATCACATCTTCTAAAGACAGACACATCTACATTTGTAAATAAACAATTATATCCCATATTACATAATTGACTGACAGATAGTAAATTATATCCAAGAGACTCAACTAAAAACACATTAGAGATAGAGTGCTCATTAGATATTGCAATCTTGCCTAAACCTTTCACCTTGCCTTGGTTCCCATCACCGAATATGATTGAATCTTGGGAATCCTTATTCTTGACGTAGGAGGTGAACATCTTCTTCTCCCCCGTCATATGGTTTGTGCATCCGCTGTCGATAATCCAGCTTGAGCCCCCGGATGCATAAACCTTCTTCTCCCTTGCCATAAGGCATGTGTGACGCTCGTTGGGGAAGAGGGATGACTTGTTGAAGGCTGTGGCGGCGAGTCCTTCATTGTCGGAGTCGGAGGAGGAGCAATCCGAATCCCACTCCTTTCCTAGATGTGCCTCGC
This sequence comes from Zea luxurians, assembly GCA_029449295.1. Classification (NCBI taxonomy): domain Eukaryota; kingdom Viridiplantae; phylum Streptophyta; class Magnoliopsida; order Poales; family Poaceae; genus Zea; species Zea luxurians. The sequence continues at coordinate 93,599,825 of JAOPSE010000006.1, forward strand.
CATTTGCCTTCTTATAGTTCTTCTTCTTCTCCCTCTTGTTCCCTTGGTCCTGATCACTATCATTGTCGGGACAGTTAGCAATAAAATGACCAAGCTTACCGCATTTGAAGCATGAGCGCTTCCCCTTGGCTTTGGTCTTGCTTGGCTGTCCCTTGCGACCTTTAAGCGCCGTCTTGAATCTTTTGATGATGAGGGCCATCTCTTCATCATTAAGTCCGGTCGCCTCAATTTGTGCCACCTTGCTAGGTAGCGCCTCCTTGCTTCTTGTTGCCTTGAGAGCAAGGGGTTGCGGCTCGTTGATCGGACCATTCAAGGCATCGTCCACGTACCTCGCTTCCTTGATCATCATCCGCCCGCTCACGAATTTTCCAAGGACTTCTTCGGGCGACATTTTGGTGTACCTGGGATTCTCACGAATATTATTCACCAAATGAGGATCAAGAACGGTAAAGGACCTTAGCATCAGTCGGACGACGTCGTGGTCCATCCATCGCGTGCTTCCGTAGCTCCTTATTTTGTTTATGAGGGTCTTGAGCCGGTTGTATGTTTGAGTTGGCTCCTCGCCCCTTATCATCGTGAACCGTCCAAGCTCGCCCTCCACCAACTCCATTTTGGTGAGCAAGGTGACGTCGTTCCCCTCATGAGAAATCTTGAGGGTGTCCCAGATCTGCTTGGCGTTATCCAAGCCGCTCACTTTGTGGTATTCATCCCTGCACAACGAAGCTAGAAGAACAGTAGTAGCTTGTGCATTCTTATGAATTTGTTCATTAATGAACATGGGACTATCCGAACTATCAAAGTGCATTCCACTCTCTACAATCTCCCATATACTAGGATGGAGAGAGAATAGGTGACTACGCATTTTGTGGCTCCAAAATCCGTAGTCCTCCCCATCAAAGTGTGGAGGCTTGCCGAGAGGAATGGAGAGCAAATGTGAATTTGAACTTTGCAGAATACGAGAGTAGTCAAAAGAAAAGTTCGAATTAACCGGTTTCCTTCTCTCGTAGTCGTTGTGGTTGTCGTCCTTTTGGGAAGAAGTAGACTCATCGCTGTCGTCGTAGTAGACAATTTCCTTGATGCGCCTTGTCTTCTTCTTCTTCCCATCCTTTCGTCTATGGCCCGAGCCGGAGTCAGTAGGCTTGTCATCCTTCGGCTCGTTGACGAAGGATTCCTTCTCTTTGTTGTTGATCACGATTCCCTTCCCCTTAGGATCCATCTCTTCGGGCAGTTAGTCCCTTTGTGAAGAGAACGGCTCTGATACCAATTGAGAGCACCTAGAGGGGGGGTGAATAGGTGATCCTGTGAAACTTGAAAACTTAAGCCACAAAAACTTGGTTAATCGTTAGCACAATAATTGCCAAGTGGCTAGAGAGGAATTCTCAACAAAACACAATAACCAACAAGGATCAATCACAGAGATGGCACGGTGGTTATCCCGTGGTTCGGCCAAGACCAACGCTTGCCTACTCCACGTTGTGGCGTCCCAACGGACGAGGGTTGCAATCAACCCCTCTCAAGTGGTCCAAAGACCCACTTGAATACCACGGTGTTTTGCTTGCTTTTTCTCAATCCCGTTTGCGAGGAATCTCCACAACTTGGAGCCTCTCGCCCTTACACTTGAAATTCACAAAGAAGCACAGAGCAAGGGAGGGATTAGCAACACACTCAAGACAAGAAATCACAGCAACACCATGCACGCAAGTTGCAATGAGAGCTCACAACACAACTCAATGAGTTCACCACTCAACTAGAGCTCTAATTGCTATCGCAAAGAATCAAAGACGCGGAATCGATGTCTTGGTGCTTAGGAATGTTGTAGGAATGCTTGGTGTCCTCCTCCATGCGCCTAGGGGTCCCTTTTATAGCCCCAAGGCAGCTAGGAGCCGTTGAGAGCAATCTAGGAAGGCTGATCTTGCCTTCTGTTGACTGGCGCACCGGACAGTCCGGTGCACACCGGACACTGTCCGGTGCCCGATTTCCTTCTAAAAATGGTGCAGTCGACCGTTGGCAGCCTGAGAGCCGTTGGCGCACCAGACATGTCCGGTGCACACCGGACAGTCCGGTGCCTCCTTCTAGCCGTTGGCTCGGCCACGTGTCTCGCGCAGATCGCGCGGCCGACCGTTGGCCCTGCCGACCGTTGGCTCACCGGACAGTCCGGTGCACACCGGACAGTCCGGTGAATTATAGTCGTACGTCGCCGGTGAATTCCCGAGAGCGGCCACTTCGCTCGAGCCAGCCTGGCGCACCGGACACTGTCCGGTGAGCCACCGGACAGTCCGGTGCACCCAGACTGAGCAGAGTCTTGGCTGCTCGAGCCAAGACATTTCTAGTTGGTCTTTTCCTGTTTCCAGCACTTAGACACAATACATTAGTCCATAAAACAATGTACTAAGTCTGAGAAACATACCTTAATTCTTGATTTGTACTTTGTCCACCTTTTTACACTTAGGCACTTGTGTTGGACACTAAATCACCAAAATACTTAGAAATGGCCCAAGGGCACATTTCCCTTTCAATAACATCATACATCATATCGCATCAATAGCGCAAGAAGGGGATCGATATTGATAGTTGGAGATTGTTTCGAAGAAATAGTGCCAAGGCACAAAAAGTAAATTTTGAAGAAGCATACCCTCATCAAAGCTCCGAAATGAAAAGATTTATCGGATATTGATTTTACGAAGATTGGACGTTTTTATGAAAATACAGATATTCTTTACGAAGCATGAAAAGAAGGGAAGGTGTTTTTTCGCCGAAGGCTCAAAAAACGGTATGTATAATTTCATGCATCGTAAAGAATGGAACCATAAGTAGCTTATATATTACATTCGAAGTTACAAAATATTGTTCTTACAACATCTAGTCTTCCCTTAGAACAATTTCTGCAGCTTCGTTCAGTAGTTGATCAACAACTTTATCCATGATAGCTTCAGCCATTTTTCTAATTTCATCGTCCCCTTTCACGTGGGGGTCCGCTGATGGCCTGGCAGGCTCTGAGGGGCGAGAAAGTACGGCTGTGTTACAAAGCATAAACAAGTTTGAAATCAAAAATTACAGTAGACCCAAAAACTGCTAGTCAGTACCTATTTGTACTTCGGCATCTGCACTCTTTTCAGCGGTCTCTGCTACTTTTTTAACATCATGAATACCTTTCTCGCTCTTTCGTATAATTTCTTGGGCCATCTCCCGGCCACTGTTGTCCCAGATGTCGGTGAAAAATTTCCCACCAACCAGGCTCGCTTCGGCCGAGGGGTCTTTTATATCTTCAGGAGACAAGGCGGTTTCGGATTGTGCCAAGAATTTTACATGATCACAGCCTTTCTTCTCCAAAATAGTGGCAATCCCTCTGGCACCTGTAAAGGCACATATGTCTCTACGGCTACTCAAAACTTCTTCAAAAGCTTCAGCTTCATGGCTGATCCATCCAATTGGGCCTTCGGGGTCACCCCTTATGAAGTTCTCTTCACTTGAGAATGCGCCAATGATGGCGAAGCTGGTTCTTATTTTCTTAACATATTCTATAGATTTTTCATAACACTTTTTCCTGGATGCACGAAGCTCTTCAACGTTTCCTTCTAAATGATTGGCCCATTGTTCACTAATTTCTCGTTTTGTTTCTTCAAGTGTGCACTCTTCTTTAACTCTGGCTAGTTGTTTCCAAAGATCTTCAATTTCGCGTTTCTGAGCTTCGATCTGAGTTTTGAAAGCAGTTTTGTCTTCTTTTATTTTATTTAACAACGAGTGCAATATTTTATCTTTTTCGAGACCTTCGTTCCTTAGCTCAATTACTTCGGAACGAAGGTTGCTCAAGACTATGGTATACCCTTCGTCTTCAACGTCTTTTTGTGCCCTGAGGGCATTGCTAAGTATAAGACCCTGAAAAAAAAATGTGTTTGTAAGTAAGTTTAAGCAAATGAAAAACCTTGGTTTCAAGAAATTATTTAGAGATTTTATTTTTTCACCTTTAAACTATTGTACGCTAAGCTGTTAGCCAGCTCGTTCTTTGACAACACTGAAAGCCCGTCTTCTAGTGTTGGGAATCTAAAGCTTCTGCTCATCTCCCGACAGACTGAAATTTCCTTGTTGTCAGGGAGACAATACAAGAAGTCTTCTTCTCCACTTCCATTGAATATCAACGCCCCCTTGGGGTACTTCAATCTTTGGGCATAGAACTGAGCCTCCTGCCCTTCTTTATCAGTCAATTCTTTCCCTGAAGCATGTCGTAAAATATAGTCGGAAGTTTCAGAAAAGACTTCGGGGGCAGTAATGCCACTTCCTTCAACAAAGAGTTGTTCTGTTGTTTCCATCTCTTTGGTTTCTAAGAATTTTACCTTGGCGGGCTTTGAAGGCCCTGCGTCAGTTTCAGCCTGGTGCTTTGAAGTTTCGACCTCAAGGGCTTTGATGTGTATTTCGGGAGTTTTGGCAATTTTCTTCGGAGTAGTGCTTGAAGACTTTATTGCCTCTAGTACATCCAGTACATTAACCATTCTTTTTCTTTTGGGGGTCAATGCTGGCCCCTTTTGACTTTTTGGTACTTCAACTTTTGCTGAAGGACTTAGAATCTCAGATGTCCTTGTTTCTTTAGCCGTCGGTTCTTCTGCTTTCTTTGTCTCCGGCATCGTGATCGGCTCTTCAACATTCTTCGGGGGAGTCGCATCTTTGGTTTCGGGGGTCGAAGAAGACTCACTGACAAATTCGGGCACTGTGGCCAGTTCAATATAGCGTGGATGGTGTGTAAGAACTTTTATCTTTTTCCTCTTCAGCGCTGGCTCACTGAGAACAGCTGAGGCGGCTTCCTTTGTAGACGTCGTGTCTTTCCTTTTTGACCCCGTGATGGGAAATGGTAGTCAGGATACACAAACCCAATGGCATCAAATACTCGGTTGAGCCTTTTCTTCTTTCGACCTCCGAAGGCTGCGGATAATGCAGTATCTTCTGCCTTCGAGTATGGACCAAGCAGCTCATCGCTTACGGCCTCAATACTTTTCAGCCAGTCGTCGTCTGGCTCGACGAACTTATCTCCGTACTTGAAGGTGAATTTTAACCTAACCAGTTCACCTTCGTTAGGTTCATCAACGGTTTCTTTCGGCATTTCCCAGTTATCTGCAAGTGGCCATACTCTGAAGGCAATGTGTTCCTGGATCAAGTCCCTTGTCCCAATGAAAGAGCAAACTACTCCGAAGGCTCTCCGGCATTCTTCAGCTGCTTCGTCAATTTCTACCTTCGGTTTCCAAAGGCCGAAGCACTGCTAGATAGGGCGCATAATGATACCTTTAATGTCTTCTCGTGTTTTCAAGTCGTTTTTCACGTAGAACCATTCCTTCATCCAGTCCCCAGGCCATTTTTTCCGAAAAGTTGGCACAGGACAGCTTGACCTAGAGCAGGCACCAAAGCTATAATAGCCAAAATTGTTGTGATATTGTTCCTTACCCCATGGTTTCATCTCATACAATAACTCTTGCATATTGCAGAAACTTTTTGCATTTGGTTCCAAACCTTGGCTCTTTGCGGCCCATACGAAGATTCCCATCCTTATGATTGCTTCAGGAGTAATTTGATGAAGGTAGATTTCAAATATCTTCAAAACTTCTACCACGAAGCTGCTCAAAGGAAACCAAAGTCCAGCCTTAAAGAAGCTTCAGAATATCACGACTTCATTTTCCTTAGGAGTCAGACAAGTTTTCTCCCCTTCGTCAGCCCTTACAATAGTCAAATCCCGAAAATATCTGCCCCTCATATTGACAAGATGACTTTGTTTGATGCTTGATTTTCCAAAAACTGCATGGCTTGGTCGCCAAGGTCGATCTTCGGAATCTTCACCGCCACTTTCCACATCGTAGCTGTCGCTATCACCAGTGTCTTCAGACAAACCCTCTAAACTCTCCCTAGTAATCTTCTTTGTATTTGTCTTTGCTATTGATTCAAGGAAGCCGAGATTCATCTCTTCAGAAAGGCTTAGCTTTGACTCAGCGACAGTTTTCTTGTCTTCAGACATCTTCGAAGATGCTGAGAAAGTGCTCTCAAAGCCGAAGCTTAAGAATTTTAAAAAGCCAAGCAAGTGTTGGTGCGCAAGAGCTAAAAATTGAGTAAGCAAGAGCAGATGGCAAGAGAGCGTGCCAAATGAGCTGGAGATGACTTCTTATTTATACGCCCAGTACATCGCAAGTGGCAAGGCCCCGTATGTCATTCACTGTTGCTATTCTAGCAAAGGGAAGGTGTTTTTTCGGACCTTCGGCTTAAGGCCTTCGTCCATATGGCAATTTGAATTTGTTATTTCAGCAAATTAATATTGCGAGGGGCTACTGTTGGGGGCCTTCAGCTTCTGAAGGTCCTCAAAAACACGATTTAACTATGTTTCTGGAGTATAATGTGTAAACAGGTACATTCGGACATAAATCAAAACCACGGCGTGAAGAGTATGAATGGTGGCGCAGAGCCGAAGCTGTGCACAAAGGAGCTTTGGCATGATGACAGGAAAAAAGAACCGACTTAAAGAGGAAAAGGCTATCTAGACCCTAATAAATTACTATAGTGCTATTATCAAATGCAAAGGGCCTGAATGTAATTTTGCATGGGCTGCGTCCCGTGCCTATAAATAGATGAACAGTGTTCCCGTACTGTTCACGCTGACTTGGCATTCGCTTTTTGCGTCACGCTTGTGCCCTTACTTTCCTTCGAACCGAAGGTACATTTATAATTTGTTATTGTTAATACAGTAACGTGAATAAAATAAGTTAATAACAATGTTTAAAGTGTTTATATTATTTTCCATATTTTGTGTATGAATCCTTCTCCGTCATCTATTGTGCTTATAAAGGCTTGTCTTTTATAACCTTCGTCCGGGATTCATTATATCCAAAGGGAGATAATGCTTCGAAGGACGAAAGGCTTTAACATTTAACACTTTTTATGTTGCCTTGTTCTTAACTCTTAGCATTTGAGAACAAGTCCCCAACAACCATGCTTGATGAGTACAAGACTCCAGACCGGTTTTGGGTTGTGGCGATTAACACCGCCTGCTACTCCATCAACCGGCTCTACCTTCACCGAATCATCAAGAAGACATCATACAAACTCCTCACCGGTAAAAAGCCCAATGTTTAATATTTTAGAGTCTTTGGTAGCTGAAAGTAGCCTAGAGGGGGGTGAATAGGCTACACCTGAAATTTTTCACTAAAAACTTCGAGATAGGTTAAATTAAAGTTGCACTGGTGCAAACCAGTTCAGTTGATTTTGTTTACAACTGAACAAGTTTGAACCTGCTCAACTTAGATAAACAAATATTACGAAGTAGTGAAAGATTTTGCTAATGACTTGCCCTACGCAAGATCTACTCGAATAGATAATATGAACCAACCAACAAATTTAAAGTGCTTAACAAGAACACACAAGAACACGCGATATAACCCGAGGTTCGGCAACCACCACAAAGGTGTCCTACTCCTCGTTGAGGAGCCCACAAAGGGCCGGGTCTTTTCCAACCCTAATCCTCCACAAACCGACCACAAAGGTCAAGGCAATCTCTTTTCAAATATGCTCAAAGAGTGGGTGATACAAACTTCTTGGGGTCGTCCACAAATTTGGAGACTCCCAAGCAACCTCTAACCGTCAAGGAACACGAGGTTCCAAGAGCAACAAATTCGCACAAGGTTAAGTTTGCAACGAGCTCAAGAACAAAGAGAATAGGAGAATTGAGATGAAAATGACAGCGTGTTAGATCGAGTTCACCTCACACCAATGGATCCTTCAAGCGATTGAAGGAGATGCGATTGTGGGTGTGAAAGGTGAAATGAATGCACTTGTTGAGAGTTTGGTCAGCCAAGATTTCGTGGGAGAGGCAGAAGTAAATAAGAGAGAGAGTGTGGAGGGGTATATAAAGGATCCCCCAAAAGCTGGCAGCCGTTGGGAGAAAAACGGTAAAACCCGGTTGAACCGGTTTGCAGACCGATTGAACCGGTTTCCACCAGGGAGAACCCGGTTCACTGACTTACTGAGCCGGAGACTCGACCGGAATCAAAACTGGTTGAGCCGGGAAAAATTCCGGTTGAACCGGTTTTCCCAAAAAGTCTGCAACGACTTTTCTGACAGCACTGACTGTCAGACAGGTCAGAGCAGGGATGGCAAAGGAACAGTCCCAAAACCGGTTGAACCGGTTTTAGGGCCGGTTGAACCGGTTTCTAGGGCTAAAAACCAAATTTTGAACTTTTTGAAGTAAACAAAGTGGAACTTTTGTGGGAAGTGAAAAATGATTTTTCTCAAGGCATTCATGATCTGGAAAAATGTTCTCGAAGATGATTTTGAAGGATTTTGAACTTAGCTCATTGCAAAACTTACTTAACCATTGCGAATCCCTCTTAATTGAACGGCGAATCCTATAACTCAAGAATTATAAAAAGAGTACTGTCGTTGTTTCCAAGCACTTGGAGCACACCATTTGATGTAGAATTTTAAATCCGCTGTGCTTTCTATTTTTATGCTCATACGATCTGTGCTTCTCCTGTCTGTAGAAATACTGTGTACATGCTAGGAGCAAACTTGTTGAAGACTTTGTTTGTTTTGTCATTTAATCACCAAAACCCTCAATTAGGGTTGATTGCACTTACAATCTCCCCCTTTTTGGTGATTGATGCCAAAACAAACAAGAGTAGAGATAAAAATTGAAAATTAAGAACACTTGCAAGATGAAAGTATTTGTGTATGTGCAGCTCCCCCTAAATATGTGCATGAGTTTTGAGATATTAACATTGACTTGATATGTCAATTTGCAACATATTTTGAGAGAGTGAACAACCAACACAATACACAAAAAAATTGAGGGATGCAACATAATTATATATGATGTGATGATAACAAGAGTAGTGTTACACAGACAAGCTCATTATTGCATAGCATAAGATATGAAAAGTTACTACTAGCTATTACAATACTGATATCACATCACAGCATTAAGAAGTTTATGGCCCCACAACCATCATCACATGCATCACGAGACAGGTGAATTATTACAGACCAAATTGTTCATTACATAAATAAAGATGCAGCTAAGATAATAAACCACCTTCTCCCCCTTTTTGGCAACAAGAACCAAAAAAGGAGAGAGCCATCAAGTCAAAGATCACCAGTTAGGAGGAGGATGATGCGGAGCAAAGAAATGATGCACCAGGTGAGATGCAAATTGGTCTTCCCCAGACTGATCTGGGGGAGGATAGCTTCCAGATGGATCCTGGGGCGGAGGGTGAGAGAAGGATTGACCCGGATCCCCTTGGTAGGGAGGCGGGGCAAACTGCTCGCGATCATCAAAGTAAGCTTCTTCTTCTTCTTCATCGTCTGCTGACATAAACGACACCCCGTAGGCCTGCTGGTGCCACTCATTGATCTCCAGGGGAGGCGGATGGAGAGGCACGTTAGGCGAGCGAGGGGCAAAAGGCATACCCATAGTGGAAGCTTGACGATAAAGATTGTCGTCAGCCTCCCGCTGATGCCTTGCCAGCTCATGCACATCAGTAGAAATATTTCGGCACATAGAGAAAAATGCCGCAATCCCATGGGCCAAGCGGGCACCCATCCCTCGGCCACGACCTCGACCACGACCACGACCACGTGGTGTGGGAGATCCGCGGCCAGGGGAGGGACGCGAGGCACCAGCAGCAGCAGCAGCAGCAGGACCAGCAGAAGGACCAGTAGAAGTAGAAGTACGTGCACGGGAGCTGGAAGGGGCTTTCCTCAAGCGCCTTGCTGGATTATTGGGATCAATCCAGAAGGGGGTATAAGATTGATGTCTAGTGCCTTTTTCATAATGGAACTAGGTCACAACTTCAATCATCTTCATTATGAAAGGAGCATGTAGACATCCCTTTAGTGGAAAGCAGGCAGCATGAATAATCTCCTGCCAGATCATATCAAAAATGTTGATACTCTCAGAACTGGTGGGCTTCATGAACGAGAGCAAAACCTTACTCTCTCCAAGAATATTCATTTGGTTACCCCCTTTGGGAATGATGGTCATCCGGCTGAGAGAGTTGATATATCTGTAATACTTGTGCATGTTGGTGGACTCCCAATATTTTCCAGACTCAGAGAGATGAAGATCTCTGGCTTCATCTCTGGTGGGTTGGCGAAAATCATGTATTTTGATCTTGTCACCAGAGATGTCCTCATCAGTGAACCCAAGAATGTGAGCGAACCGACGGTAGCTCACCTTGTACCAGCTGCCTTCAATGTAGAAATTAAGATAAGGAAAGTTGTAGGGACTTTCCTCATCGGCCAGCTTGATCCATAGAGTGGAATAGAATTGGGCAATGACCTCATCATTCCAGTCATATTGAAAGGTCATTATATTCTTCATCTTCTTTCTTTCATAGGCCCTCAACGCCTGTGTCATCTCTAGGTCTCCAATAGCCTCACATCCTTCCCAGTTGATGTATCGTTGATGTAGTATGGGCTGATGTTTCTTGGGAAGGATTACTGAGTTGTAGAAATCCATATGCTGGAGAGTCCAGAAACGGTTCCCATCAATCCTGGCATCACGAATGCGCAATGCAGGATTCTGAAAGCGGATGTCCTGAAGTAGTGCAGAACCCCTGCTGGCAGTGAAATCAGTAACTGGCTCATTGCCAGAGCGACGGGCCTCCGCCCGGTGGAGGACCAACCCACGAATAATAGGGGTGTGGGAAGGTGGAAGGTCAATCTCATCATCTTTCCCACCATCATTATCACTTGTTGCTTCCCATGCATGTGGATTTGTCGCTGGTCGGGACCGACCGGAGGGATTCTGGGCCATCCGACCGTGACCTCCATGAGACCCGGAGGCCTCACCACCCTGCATGACGTTGCCAGATCCTCGCCCACGTTTGGATCTGGAACGCGGGGGAGTTTCTTCGTGAATCTCTTGTTCGTCAGAGGAGTCGGATTCAACAACAGAGGGATTCCTCCGACACACCATCCTTAAAAAGAAAAGATAGAACCTATGATGAGCAAGGATCTTAACAAACACGTTTGAGTAGAGACGCGTATGATATTGAGCATGCACTTCAACCGTTCATGCGAGCGGTTCAACTACAACGAACAATATCAAACCGCTAAAATCAAACAATGTTCAAGACAAACGAAGATAGTCTAAGTGTAGCAAGCACCTAAACTCAAATGTATCCAAGAAACGATACACTAGATAATCAAGAACGGGTGAGATCAAGTGAACAAAATGAATTAAAGTAATACCTCGATCCGAAGTTTGAATCACAGAAATCCCAACAAGAGTACGGGAGATGATGGAGGAAGCCGAGATGAACGAATCTCCAACAAAACTTCCAAAGAGTGGATGGCACAAATGGTTTTTTGGAGTGGAGAGAGTGTGAAGGAGAGAGAGGAAGATGTGTAGGCGGTGTCGGCTGGAAAAGAGGAGCAGGTAAGAAGAGAAGGGAGAAAGGGGAGAGAAATAAGGAGGCGTCGGCTGGTCAACAAGTCAAAAAACCGGTTCAATCGGTTCAAAAACCGGTTCAACCAATTTCCCATCAGACTGCGCAGAAAAAGTGATTGACTGCACGGATTTTCTGCCAGACTGACAGCGCAGTCTGCGAGACTGACGGCGCAGACTACGGCGCTGACAGACAGCACGGACGCGGAGGCGGTCAAAACTGGTTTAACTAGTTTTTAGACCGGTTCAACCGGTTTTCACCAGGGGAAAACCGGTTGAGTGCCCTACTCAGCCGATTCACTCAACCTGTTTTCAAATATTGCCCGCAAAGGCTATAAGAACACTTAGCAAAAAAGACATGAGCAATTTTAATGATAAAAACAATATTTTTCATGACATATTGAGCATACAATCATTTTATATCCATCAAACTTGTGATCAAGATTTTAGTTTTAAGACACGTTTCGAGAATCCAAGATGTTTAGCTCACTCCTAAGAAAGCAAAACCTAGTCTCATCAAGGGGTTTTGTGAAGATATCGGCTAGTTGATTTTCGGTGCTCACATGAAACAATTCGATATCTCCTTTGGCTTCGTGGTCTCTCAAGAAATGATGTCTAATGTCAATATGTTTGGTTCTAGAGTGTTGCACTGGATTGTTTGCAAGTTTTATGGCACTCTCATTATCACACAATAGTGGAATCTTGTTAAACTCACAACCAAAATCTCTCAGGGTTTGCTTCATCCATAACAACTGTGTACAACATGCCCCAGCTGCTATGTACTCAGCTTCTGCAGTGGAAAGTGCAACACAATTTTGTTTCTTGGAACTCCACGACACTAAGGACTGCCTAAGGAATTGGCAAGTCCCAGTAGTGCTTTTTCGATCTACTTTACAACCGTCATAATCTGAGTCAGAGTAGCCAAGCAAATCGAAAAGGGAGCCTTTAGGGTACCATAAGCCTAGGTTTTGGGTGTGCACTAAGTATCTTAGGATTCTCTTAACGGCAACAAGATGGCAATCTTTAGGATTAGCTTGAAAGCGTGCACACATGCAAACACTTAACATTATATCAGGTCTAGATGCACACAAATAAAGCAGTGACCCTATCATTGATCTATATAACTTTTGATCTACAGGTTTACCTTCTTCATTTAGGTCGAGATGTCCATTTGATGACATTGGAGTCTTGGCATGCTTTGCCTTTTCCATGCCAAACTTCTTGAGCATATCTTGTGTATATTTAGTTTGGCATAGAAAAGTACCTTCCTTGAGTTGTTTGACTTGAAATCCTAGGAAGTATTTGAGTTCGCCCATCATAGACATCTCAAACCTGTTCGTCATTACTTTGCTAAACTCTTCACAAAATTTTTCATTAGTACTACCAAATATAATATCATCGACATATATTTGGCACACAAATAATTCATTGTCAACTTTGCGAGTAAATAATGTAGAGTCAGCTTTTCCTATTGTAAACTCATTCTTAATTAAAAAATCTTTAAGGCAATCATACCAAGCTCTAGGGGCTTGTTTAAGCACGTATAGTGCCTTGTGGAGTAGATAGACATGATTTGGCTTCCTTGGATATTCAAAGCCCGGCGGTTGCTCCACATAGACCCTCTCTTGTAGTGGTCCATTTAGAAACACGCTCTTGACGTCCATTTGATATAACTTGAAATCATGGTTAGTAGCATAGGCAATTAATATTCTAATTGACTCTAACCTTGCTACCGGCGCATATGTTTCACTAAAATCAAGTCCTTCCACTTGAGTGTAGCCTTGGGCAACCAACCATGCTTTATTTCTTGTAACCACGCCATGCTCATCGTGTTTGTTCCTAAAGACCCATTTTGTACCAATCACATTTTGCTTGGGTCTTGGAACTAAGGACCAGACTTCATTTTGGGTGAAGTTGTTCAATTCCTCTTGCATGGCAATTATACAATCCGGATCACCCAACGCTTCTTCAACCTTAAGTGGCTCAAGAGAGGAAACAAACGAGTAAAATTCACAAAAATTTGCTAAACGAGATCGAGTTGTTACCCCTCTCCTGATGCTACCCAGGATGTTGTCCACCGAATGATCTCTTTGAATAGTGTGATGGACTCGAGGATGAGGCACTGATGGTTGTCTTTGAATTTGTTCCTCCTCATCATCTACTTGATCAAGAGGCACTTCACCATCAATACTTTCATGTTCATCTTCTACCACCATTGGCATCCTTTGGGGTTGATGATTTTCTTCAAGATTTGGATGACTTGAGGTTGATGGGTTTGCTTGGGTGGAGGATTTGTCACCCACCACCTTTGCACCCACATCAAAAACCTCATTGGTCATCCACAAAGTTCCTTCTTCATCATCCTTTTCTTGAGGTCTCACCTCACCTATTGCAAGTTTCTTTATGGCCTCACAAGGTGGTTCTTCATTTCCAGTGAGAAGCTCATAAGCAGTCTTCTTGTAGATCTTGTGAAGATAGAGGCGGTTGATTGCATGATAGGCGGTGTTGACCGCCTCTGCCCAAAAGTTTTCAGGTGTCTTGTACTCATCCAACATGGTTCTAGCTGCTTCAATTAAAGTTCGGTTCTTTCTTTCCACAACACCATTTTGTTGTGGAGTGTAAGGAACCGAGAACTCATGTTTGATTCCTTCTTCGCCTAAGAATTATTCGACACCTGTGTTCTTGAATTCCGTCCCATTATCACTTCTCACTTTCTTGATTTTGAGCTCAAACTCATTTTGAGCTCTTCTCATGAATTTCTTCAATGTTTCTTGAGTTTCACCTTTATCACTCAAAAAGAAAACCCAGGTGAAGCGAGAAAAATCATCAACAATGACTAAACCATACTTACTACCACCAATGCTGATGTAAGCCACAGGTCCGAAGAGGTCCATGTGAAGAAGCTCCAATGGCCTTTTTGTTGTGACCACATTCTTTGATTGATGTGGGACTCCATGTTGCTTTCCTGCTTGGCATGCGCCACAAACCCTATCTTTCTCAAACACAACATTTGTTAGTACAATAATGTGACTATCCTTTTGAAGTTTGGCCAAGTTCCTCATGCCAACATGAGCTAGCCGGCGATGCCAAAGCCAACCCTTGTCAGATTTTGCCACTAAACAAGTCTCAGGCGTCACTCTACTTGTTGTGAAATCAACAAGATAGAGTTTACCCTTCAAGCGACCTGTAAAGGCAACAGAGGATTCCTCCCTTCTAAGGATCTTCACATCCACATCAGAAAATAAGCAATTATAACCCATTCCACAAAGTTGTGAAACGGACATCAAATTGTAGCTTAAAGAATCTACCAATAAAACATTTGAAAGTGATTGTTGGTTAGAGATAGGAATTTTACCAATACCAATCACCTTACTCTTGCCACTATCTCCAAACACAATTTCTTGTGCTTCTTGAGTTAGTTGCAAGGAATGGAACATGTCTTCCTCCCCGGTCATGTGATTTGTACATCCACTATCAAGCACCCAACTTGACCCACCAGAGGAGTAGACCTGCAAAACAAATTTAGGCTATGCTTTTAGGTACCCAAATTGAATTGGGTCCTGCAGTGTTAGTTATAGCCTTGGGTACCCACACACTTCTTTTCATGACTTTTCTTTTAGTGTGGGCACCCACATATTTAACAACCAATTTCCCTAAATCCCAAGTCAACATGTAATCACAAAGATAAGAGTGAGAAATGGGAGCATTAAATTTTTCTCCACTTGTCGATGCCGCTTCCTTCATCTTACTCTTTGTGGAACTCAAGTTTACCTTTACTTGAGTTGACTTGTCATTTGAGGAGTGAATCCTCCCCAAGGCATCATATAGGGTGGTTCCCTCTATGAACTTGGGGGATCTCCACCCCTTATGCACTGTGCTAGGGTTTTCCTTGGATGAGTTGAACCCAAGCCCCCTTCTTCCATTGTTGGGCTTTAGGGACTTGTACTTGGGTTCAATTTTCTTTAACCCATCATTGCTAGAGCATCTTTTCAATATTTCTTTGACCTTCACCTGTGGGCTCTTCTTCCTTGCATGGTTAGTTAGACAACAAGAAGCATGATATTTGGCATAATATTTGCAAAAGGTATTATTTGAGTAGCTAGACTTAGATTCAATTAATAAAGATGAAGCATTGATGTTCTTGCAATTTTCAAGTTGCACTTGAAGTTCTTGATTTTGGACATTCAAGCTTAACATGCTTGATTCAAGTGCATCCTTTTCATTTGCAAGATTAGTTATAGAGGTTTTCATATTGATTACTTCTTTTTCTTTATCCTCTATAGTTATCTTGACTAAAGATACTTCCTTAGTCAAGGCATCTAGCATTTCATCTTTATTGAGTAGCAATCCTTGAAGCTCTAGGTTTCTTTCCTTTTCAAGGATAAGCAAGTCTTCTTGAGCATCAAGAGTTGCTTTTCTTTTATCTAGCTTCTCCATTAATTTGATGATAACATTATATCCATTCAAGCCAAAGTCCTTAATCATTTTATTTTTCATGGCAATTTGTTCATCATCATCATCATTTGGAAAATCATTACTAAATAAAGTTACCTTATCTCCTTTTGCCATGAGGCAAGTTGGAGTGTAGGAGTCGTCTTGTAGATTGGTGAAGAGTTGCGAGCTTGAAGTAGATTGGATGGCAACGTTTGCCACCACTTCCTCTTCTTCGGAGCTAGAACTCTCTTCATCGGAGTTCCATTCTTCACCAATATGGGCTTGACCATATTTCTTCTTCTTGAAATGTCCCTTGGTCTTGCCTCCCTTTTTGAACTTGTCCTTCTTGTATTCCTTCTTGGCTTCTTGTTCCTTTTTGTTAGGACAATCCGCTATGAAATGACCGGTTTGGCCACATTCATAGCATGCCCTCTTCTTTCCTTTCCTTTCAAACTTGTCATTTTTCCTTACAAATTTCTTGAATGTTTTGATGAACATAGATGTGTCTTCATCACTTGAGCTATCTTCATCACTTGATGTCTCGACCACTTTCTTTGCCTTGTGGTCTTTGTTCTTCTTGGGGGTGTCTTGTTCATTTGTGATCAAGGCATGAGAGTCTCTTGTCTTGATGGGGGCTTCTTTGGACTCGTGTTGTTGAATCTTTGCAAATAATTGATGAGGTGGCATATCCTCATAGTCATCACGATCCCTTATCATCCTTGCTAGACTCTTATCCTTTTCTTTGTATGCTCTCATGAATAGTCTTGTGACCTTGGAGTCACTCCAATCTTCACTTCCAAGCACTCTTATTTTGTTTACTAACACCATCAACCGATCAAAGAGTGATTGAAGCGACTCACCCTTAGTCCAATCGTATCTAGCAAGCTCACTCTCCAAAGCTTCAATTCTATGTCTTTTAGCTTTGGGATCTCCTTCATGTGACATTTTAAGAATATTCCAAATGTCACGGGCATCTTCTCTTCCTTGAACTTTCCGGTATTCTTCCGGACAAAGACTTCCTTTAATTATGCTGACTGCTTGAGCATTGTGATGAACCTCTTGCATCATTTCCGGAGTCATCTCTTCTCCTTGGGCGGGCTTATACATACCTACATTAACAATCTCCCAAAGACTAGGATGTACACCGATTAAATGCGACTTCATCTTATCGGCCCACTCATCATAGTTCAACTCACTAAGAGTTGGTAACTTTCCAAGTGGGGCGGAAGAGAAGTTGGGAATAAAATTTCTAGAGTAATCGAATTGAACTTTACTAAATTCGTTACCTTTACTTTTGGTAGATGATCCTTCAGTGTTGAGACTTACCTTGCTCAACACCTTCGACACCAAAAGATCCACTAGGTCGTCATTGTAATCAAATTTTCCCTTGCCTTTATCTTCTTCGGTCTTTCTTCTTGATTCTTCTTCTTCGGCCTTTTTCTTAGCATCTTCCTCTTTCATCTTGAGGAACATCCTCTCGGCAATCTTCATGGCGAGGTCAAGGACCTTGGGGTCCACTTCCTCACCGGAGGATGTGACGGGAATATCCTCGAGGATAGGATCCACATGGTACCGTTGAGTAGACATAATCGTTTCCTCACGCGGATAAGCACAAAACGAGGTACGAGGCTCTGATACCAATTGAAAGTAGCCTAGAGGGGGGGTGAATAGGCTACACCTGAAATTTTTCACTAAAAACTTCGAGATAGGTTAAATTAAAGTTGCACTAGTGCAAACCAGTTCAGTTGATTTTGTTTACAACTGGACAAGTTTGAACCTACTCAACTTAGATAAACAAATATTATGAAGTAGTGAAAGGTTTTGCTAATGACTTGCCCTACGCAAGATCTACTCGAATAGATAATATGAACCAACCAACAAATTTAAAGTGCTTAACAAGAACACACAAGAACACGCGATATAACCCGAGGTTCGGCAACCACCACAAAGGTGTCCTACTCCTTGTTGAGGAGCCCACAAAGGGCCGGGTCTTTTCCAACCCTAATCCTCCACAAACCGACCACAAAGGTCAAGGCAATCTCTTCTCAAATATGCTCAAAGAGCGGGTGATACAAACTTCTTGGGGTCGTCCACAAATTTGGAGACTCCCAAGCAACCTCTAACCGTCAAGGAACACGAGGTTCCAAGAGTAACAAATCCGCACAAGGTTAAGTTTGCAACGAGCTCAAGAACAAAGAGAATAGGAGAATCGAGATGAAAATGACAGCGTGTTAGATCGAGTTCACCTCACACCAATGGATCCTTCAAGTGATTGAAGGAGATGCGATTGTGGGTGTGAAAGGTAAAATGAATGCACTTGTTGAGAGTTTGGTCAGCCAAGATTTCGTGGGAGAGGCAGAAGTAAATAAGAGAGAGAGTGTGGGGGTATATAAAGGATCCCCCAAAAGCTGGCAGTCGTTGGAATAAAAACGGTAAAAACCGGTTGAACCGGTTTGCAGACCGGTTGAACCGGTTTCCACCAGGGAGAACCCGGTTCACTGACTTACTGAGCCGGAGACTCGACCGGAATTAAAACCGGTTGAGCCGGGAAAAATTCCGGTTGAACCGGTTTTCCCAAAAAGTCTGCAACGACTTTTCTGACAGCACTGACTGTCAGACAGGTCAGAGCAGGGATGGCAGAGGAACAGTCCCAAAACCGGTTGAACCGGTTTTAGGGCCGGTTGAACCGGTTTACAGGGCTGAAAACCAAATTTTGAACTTTTTGAAGTAAACAAGGTGGAACTTTTGTGGGAAGTGAAAAATGATTTTTCTCAAGGCATTCATGATCTGGAAAAATGTTCTCGAAGATGATTTTGAAGGATTTTGAACTTAGCTCATTGCAAAACTTACTTAACCATTGTGAATCCCTCTTAATTGAACAGCGAATCCTATAACTCAAGAATTATAAAAAGAGTACTGTCGTTGTTTCCAAGCACTTGGAGCACACCATTTGATGTAGAATTTTAAATCTGCTTTGCTTTCTATTTTTATGCTCATACGATCTGTGCTTCTCCTGTCTGTAGAAATACTGTGTACATGCTAGGAGCAAACTTGTTAAAGACTTTGTTTGTTTTGTCATTTAATCACCAAAACCCTCAATTAGGGTTGATTGCACTTACAGTAGCAAATGTTTTATTCTTGTTAAAAGAGGAAGAAAATCTAAATTTGCTCCTAAGGCTGTAGAAGGCTTCTTACTTGGCTATGACTCAAACACAAGGGCATATAGAGTCTTCAACAAATCCACTGGATTAGTTGAGGTTTCTTGTGACATTGTTTTTTATGAGACTAATGGCTCCCAAGTGGAGCAAGTTGATCTTGATGAGCTAGATAATGAAGAGGCTCTGTGCGTAGCGCTAAGGAACATGTCCATTGGGGATGTGTGTCCTATGGAATCCGAAGAGCCTACACAAGCACAAGATCAATCGTCATCTTCCAATCAAGCATCCCCTCCAAGGCTCCAACTCAAGATGAGGATTAGGCTCAAGACAATGAAGATGAAGATCAAGAGGATGAGCCACCTCAAGAGGAGGACAATGATCAAGGGGGAGATGAAGTTGATCAAGACAAGGAAGATAATCAAGAGATTTAGGGTCAAAGACCGCCACACCCAAGAGTCCACCAAGCAATTGAACGAGATCACCCCGTCAACTCCATCCTCGGTGACATTCATAAGGGGGTAACTACTAGATCTCGAGTTGCTCATTTTTGTGAACATTACTCTTTTGTCTCCTCTATTGAGCCATACAGGGTAGAGGATGCACTAAGAGATTCGGATTGGGTGCTGGCTATGCAAGAGGAGCTCAACAACTTCACGAGGAATAAGGTTTGGCATTTAGTTCCATGTCCTAACCAAAATGTTGTAGGTACCAAGTGGGTATTCTGCAACAAACAAGATGAGCATGGTGTGGTGACAAGGAACAAATCCTGACTTGTGGCCAAGGGTTATTCACAAGTTGAAGGTTTGGATTTTGATGAAACTTATGCACCCGTAGCTAGGCTTGAGTCAATTCGTATATTACTTGCCTATGCTACTTACCATGGCTTCAAGCTTTATAAAATGAACGTGAAGAGTGCCTTCCTCAATGGACCAATCAAGGAAGAGGTATATGTTGAGCAACCTCCCGGCTTTGAAGATAGTGAGTACCCTAACCATGTTTATAAACTCTCAAAGGCGCTTTATGGGCTCAAGCAAGCCCCAAGAGCATGGTATGAATGCCTGCGAGATTTCCTCATCACTAATGGCTTCAAAGTCGGCAAAGCCGATTCTACTCTCTTTACTAAAACTATTGCAAAAGATTTGTTTGTATGCCAAATTTGTGTTGATGATATCATATTTGGGTCTACTAATAAATCTACTTGCGAAGAGTTTAGTAGGATCATGATTCAGAAATTCAAGATGTCTATGATGGGGGAGTTGAAGTATTTCCTAGGATTTCAAGTCAAGCAACTCCAAGACGGCACCTTCATCAGCCAAACAAAGTACATTCAAGACATACTTAACAAGTTTGGAATGAAGGATGCTAAGCCCATCAAGACCCCCATGGGAACAAATGGGCATCTTGACCTCGACATGGGAGGTAAATCCGTAGATCAAAAGGTATACCGGTCGATGATAAGGTCTTTACTCTATTTATGTGCATCTCGATAGGACATTATGCTTTTCATATGCATGTGTGCAAGGTTTCAAGCCAATCCTAACGAAGTTCACCTTAGGGCCATGAAAAGAATCATGAGATATTTAGTTTACGCTCCTAAGTTTGGGCTTTGGTACCCTAAGGGATCCACTATTGACTTAATAGGATATTCCGATGCCGATTGGGCAAGGTGTAAAATTGATAGGAAGAGCACATCAGGGACTTGTCAATTTCTAGGGAGATTCCTGGTGTCATGGGCTTCAAAGAAACAAAACTCAGTAGCTTTTTCCATCGCCGAAGCCGAGTATATTGTCGCAGGCCATTGCTGTGCGCAATTACTTTGGATGAGGCAAACACTCAGGGACTATGGCTACAAATTGAGCAAAGTCCCTCTCCTATGTGATAATGAGAGTGCAATACGCATGGCGGATAATCCCGTTGAACACAGCCGCACTAAGCACATAGACACTCAGTATCACTTTTTGAGAGATCACCAACAAACGGGGGATATCAAAATTGCTTATGTTAGCACCAAAGAACAATTAGCCGATATCTTTACCAAGCTATTATGAAAGTCACCTAGAGGGGGGTGAATAGGCAAATCTGAAACTTATAAAGTTTAAGCACAACTACAAGTCGGGGTTAGCGTTAGAAATATAATTGAGTCCGAAAGAGAGGGCGAAAACAAATCACAAGCGAATAAGAGCAGATGACACGGTGATTTGTTTTACCGAGATTCGGTTCTTGCAAACCTACTGCCCGTTGAGGTGGTCACAAAGACTGGGTCTCTTTCAACCCTTTCCCTCTCTCAAACGGTCACCTAGACCGAGTGAGCTTCCTTCCTTGATTTCACAGGTCACTTAGACCCCGCAAGGACCACCACAGAATTGGTGTCTCTTGCTTTGCTTACAAGGCTTTGAGAGTAAGAATGATAGAAAGAAGAAAGCCAACCAAGCAACAACAACAACAAAAGAACACAAGCCGATCTTCTCACAAGTCCTAAAAACTAGAGTTGAATTGTGGACTTTGATTTGGTCGGAGACTTTGATTTGTATCTTGGAGTGTTGTGTATTGCTCTTGTATTGAATGAGGAGTAGTGAATGATTGGGTGCCTTGAAGAGTGGTGGTTGGGGGTATTTATAGCCCCAACCACCAAAATGGCCGTTGGGGAACTCTGTTGTCGATGGGCACACCGGACAGTCCGGTGCGCCACCGGACACTGTCCGATGCGCCAGCCACGTCACCCAACCGTTAGGGTTCGACCGTTGGAGCTTCTGACATGTGGGCCACCGGACAGTTCGGTGGTGCACCGGGCAGGTCCTGTTCACTGTCCGGTGCGCCATCTGCGCCTGCTCTGACTTCTGCGCACGCAGTCCGCGCACTATAGCGTTGTCAGTCGACCGTTGAACTTGACCGTTGCGCTGGCGACCGTTGCTCCGCTTGGCACACCGGACAGTCCGGTGAATTATAGCGGAGTGGCTTCCCAAATTCCTGAAGGTGGCAAGTTTGGAGTTTATCTCCCTGGTGCACTGGACACTGTCCGGTGCGCCAGACCAGGGCAGCCTTCGGTTGTCTTTTGCTCTTTTTATTTGAACCTTTTCTTGGACTTTTTGTTTGTTTGTGTTGAACCTTTGGCACCTGTAGAACTTATAATCTAGAGCAAACTAGTTAGTTCAATAATTTGTGTTGGGCAATTCAACCACCAAAATCATTTAGGAAAAAGGTGTAAGCCAATTTCCCTTTCAATCTCCCCCTTTTTGGTGATTGATGCCAACACAAACCAAAGCAAATGTATAAGTGCAGAATTGAACTAGTTTGCATAATGTAAGTGCAAAGGTTACTTGGAATTAAACCAATATACATTTCATAAGATATGCATGGATGCTTTCTTCTAATTTAACATTTTGGACCACGCTTGCACCACTTGTTTTGTTTTGCAAATTCTTTTCAAAGTCTTTTTGCAAATAGTCAAAGGTAAATAAATAAGATTTCAAGAAGCATTTTCAAGATTTGAAATTTTCTCCCCCAGTTTCAAATGCTTTTCCTTTGACTAAACAAAACTCCCCCTCAATGAAATTATCCTCTTAGTGTTCAAGAGGGTTTTAGATAATAATTTTGAAGAGGTTATACCAATTTGAAATTCTATAAAAAAATAAGATACCAATGAAAAACCTTCTTTTAATACAAATTTGAAAGACTACATTTTTGAAATTGGTGGTGGTGCGGTCCTTTTGCTTTGGGCTAATACTTTCTCCCCCTTTGGCATGAATCGCCAAAAACGGATACTTGTGAGTGAAATATAAGTCCTTTTTCAAACTTTCTCCCCCTTTGGTAAATAATATAGGAGTGAATATTATACCAAATTGGAGAACGGTGCGGAGTGACGGCTAAGGATGAATAATTCGATGGAGTGGAGTGGAAGCCTTGTCTTCGCCGAAGACTCCATTTCCCTTTCAATCTATGACTTTAGCATGTAATACACTTGAAAACCACATTAGTCATAGCAAATGAAAGAGATATGATCAAAGGTATAGAAATGAGCTATGTGTGCAAGGAATCAATCAAAGTTCCTAGAATCAAGAATGTTTAGCTCATGCCTAAGTTTGGTAAAAGTTTTCTCATCTAATGGCTTGGTAAAGACATCGGCCAATTGTTCTTTGGTGCTAACATATGCAATCTCGATATCCCCCCGTTGTTGGTGATCCCTCAAAAAGTGATACCGAATGGCTATGTGCTTAGTGCGGCTGTGCTCAACGGGATTATCCGCCATGCGGATTGCACTCTCATTATCACATAGGAGAGGAACTTTGGTTAATTTGTAACCATAGTCCCTAAGGGTTTGCCTCACCCAAAGTAATTGCGCGCAACAATGGCCTGCAGCAATGTACTCGGCTTTGGTGGTAGAAAGAGCTACAGAATTTTGCTTCTTTGAAGCCCAAGACACCAGGGATCTTCCCAAGAACTGACAAGTCCCTGATGTACTCTTTCTCTCAATTTTACACCCTGCCCAATCAGCATTTGAATATCCTATTAAATCAAATGTGGATCCCCTGGGGTACCAAAGACCAAACTTAGGAGTATAAACTAAGTATCTCAAGATTCGTTTCACGGCCCTAAGGTGAACTTCCTTAGGATCGGCTTGGAATCTTGCACACATGCATACGGAAAGCATAATATCCGGTCGAGATGCACATAAATAGAGTAAAGATCCTATCATCGACTGATATACCTTTTGATCTATGGATTTACCTCATGTGTCGAGGTCGAGATGCCCATTGGTTCCCATGGGTGTCTTGATGGGCTTGGCATCCTTCATCCCAAACTTGGTGAGTATGTCTTGAATGTACTTCGTTTGGCTGATGAAGGTGCCCTCTTGGAGTTGCTTGACTTGAAATCCTAGAAAATACTTCAACTCCCCCATCATAGACATCTCGAATTTTTGAACCATGATCCTACTAAACTCTTCACAAGTAGATTTGTTAGTAGACCCAAATATAATATCATCAACATAAATTTGGCATACAAACAAATCATTTGCAATAGTTTTAGTAAAGAGAGTAGGATCGGCTTTTCCGACTTTGAAGCCATTAGCGATAAGAAAATCTCTTAGGCATTCATACCATGCTCTTGGGGCTTGCTTGAGCCCATAAAGCGTCTTAGAGAGTTTATAGACATGGTTAGGGTACTCACTATCTTCAAAGCCGGGAGATTGCTCAACATAGACCTCTTCCTTGATTGGTCCATTGAGGAAGGCGCTTTTCATGTCCATTTGGTAAAGCTTAAAGCCATGGTAAGTAGCATAGGCAAGTAATATACGAATTGCCTCAAGCCTAGCTACGGGTGCATAGGTTTCACCAAAATCCAAATCTTCGACTTGTGAATAACCCTTGGCTACAAGTCGGGCTTTGTTCCTTGTCACCACACCATGCTCGTCTTGCTTGTTGCGGAAGACCCATTTGGTTCTTACAACATTTTGGTTAGGACGTGGAACTAAATGCCATACCTCATTCCTCGTGAAGTTGTTGAGTTCCTCTTGCATTGCCAACACCCAATCTGAATCCCTTAATGCATCTTCTACCCTGTATGGCTCAATAGAAGACACAAAGGAGTAATGTTCACAAAAATGAGCAACACGAGATCGAGTAGTTACCCCCTTATGAATATCGCCGAGGATGGAGTTCACGGGGTGATCTCGTTGTATTGCTTGGTGGACTCTTTGGTGTGGTGGTCTTTGACCCTCATCATCTTCCTTGTCTTGATTATTGGCATCTCCCCCTTGATTAGTGTCCTCCTCTTGAGGTGGCTCCTCTTGATCCACATTTTCATCCTCTTGAGCTTGGTCCTCATCTTGAGTTGGTGGAGATGCTTGATTTGAAGATGATGGTTGATCTTGTGCATGTGGAGGCTCTTCGGATTCTTTAGGACACACATCCCCAATGGGCATGTTCCTTAGCGTGACGCACGGAGCCTCTTCATCATCTAGCTTGTAAAGATCAACTTGCTCTACTTGAGAGCCGTTAGTCTCATCAAACACAATGTCACAAGAAACTTCAACTAGTCCAGTGGACTTGTTAAAGACTCTTTATGCCCTTGTGTTTGAATCATAACCAAGTAAAAAGCCTTCTACAGCCTTAGGAGCAAATTTAGATTTTCTACCTCTTTTAACAAGAATAAAGCATTTGCTACCAAAGACTCTAAAATATGAAACATTGGGCTTTTTACCGGTAAGGAGTTCATACGATGTCTTCTTGAGGATTCGGTGAAGGTAGAGACAGTTGATGGCGTAGCAAGCGGTGTTTATTGCTTCCGCCCAAAACCGGTCCGAGGTCTTGTACTCATCAAGCATGGTCCTCGCCATGTCAAGTAGAGTTCTATTCTTCCTCTCCACTACACCATTTTGTTGTGGCGTGTAGGGAGAAGAGAACTCATGCTTGATGCCCTCATCCTCAAGGAAGCCCTCTATTTGTGAGTTGTTGAACTCCGTCCCATTGTCACTTCTAATTTTTTTCATCCTTAAGACGAACTCATTTTGAGCCCGCCTCAAGAATCCCATTAAGGTCTCTTGGGTTTGAGATTTATCCTGCAAAAAGAACACCCAAGTGAAGCGAGAATAATCATCCACAATAACAAGATAGTACTTACTCCCGCCGATGCTTATGTAAGCTATCGGGCCGAATAGATCCATGTGGAG
Organism: Zea luxurians; assembly: GCA_029449295.1. Taxonomy (NCBI): domain Eukaryota; kingdom Viridiplantae; phylum Streptophyta; class Magnoliopsida; order Poales; family Poaceae; genus Zea; species Zea luxurians. Next base: position 93,625,497 of record JAOPSE010000006.1, read on the forward strand.
TATCTCAAGCGGCCTATCAGTCGTCATGATGTTCTTGTGTGGATGGTGAACACCAACTTGCTTCCCTTCTTGACATGCGCTACAAACCCTGTCTTTCTCAAAATGAACATTGGTTAGTCCCAAAATGTGCTCTCCCTTTAGAAGCTTGTGAAGATTCTTCATCCCAACATGGGCTAGTCGGCGATGCCAGAGCCAACCCATGTTAGTCTTAGCAATTAAGCAAGTGTCGAGTTCAGCTCTATTAAAATCAACTAGGTATAGTTGACCCTCTAACACTCACTTAAATGCTACTGAATCATCACTTCTTCTAAAGACAGTAACACCTATATCCGTAAAAAGACAATTGTAGCCCATTTTACATAATTGAGAAACAGAAAGCAAATTGTAATCTAAAGAATCTACAAGAAAAACATTAGAAATGGAATGATCATGTGATATAGCAATTTTACCAAGTCCTTTCACCAATCCTTGATTTCCGTCCCCGAATGTGATAGCTCTTTGGGGATCATGGTTTTTCTCGTAAGAGGAGAACATCCTTTTCTCCCCAGTCATGTGGTTTGTGCACCCGCTATCAATGATCCAACTTGAGCCCCCGGATGCATAAACCTACAAAATAAGTTTAGGCCTTGTTCTTAGGTACCCAAACGGTCTTGGGTCCTTTGACATTAGAAACAAGCACCTTGGGTACCCAAACACAAGTCTTTGAACCCTTGTGTTTACCCCCCAACATATTTGGCAACTACTTTGCCTGATTTGTTAGTTAAAACATAAGAAGCATCAAAAGTCTTAAATGAAATATTAGGTTCATTTGATTCTTTAGGAGATTTCTTTTTAGGAAATTTTACATGGGTTGATTGCCTAGAGCTAGATGCCTCACTCTTATACATAAAAGGATGATGAGAGCCACAGTGAGACTTCCTAGAATGAATTCTCCTAATTTTGTGTTAGGGATAACCGACAGGGTATAAAATGTAACCCTCGTTATCCTGAACCATGGGAGGTTTGCCTTAAAAAAGTTAGATAATTTCTTAGGAGCATTAAGCTTGACATTGTCTCCCTGTTGGAAGCCAATGCCATCCTTAATGCCTGGGCGTCTCCCACTATAGAGCATGCTTCTAGCAAATTTAAATTTTTTTATTTTCTAAGTCATGCTCATTAATTTTAGCACTAAGTTGAGCTATGTGTTCATTTTGTTGTTTAATTAAAGCTAGGTGATCATGAATAGCATCAACATTAATGTCTCTACATCTAGTACAAATAGTAACATGCTTAATGGTAGATGTAGAGGGTTTGCAAACATTTAATTTGTCACACCCGACTTTAAGGAACAAAGCCAGGTGCATCTCATACATGCGCCAAGAAGACAACATATATAATAACAGAGTGTATAGAGATAAATGTCACAAATCATCAGAGTACTTATTACATAGCGGAAGACTTATTACAAAATAAACAATAAATATAAAACGAACTAAGGATCATCGGCGCCAATGTCAACTGAGAAACGCCACCTAGATCAGATCATACTCCTCGCCTTGTGGCTCCTCCTGAACCACCTGTTCTTCTCCTGTGGGGGGGTGTGAGACAGCAAGGGTGAGCTCACACATGATCATAGCTCAACAAGTTGTGGGGAACCAGTGGACATAAACTCACAAAGGTGTGAGTTCATGTGGTGTGTAAGGCTAATCAATGATAGGGGTTAAAGCTGAGCATTGCTTTTAAGTAGTTGGTCAAAATTTTATTAGCAGTTACTAGGTGTAAGTAGATACCAAACCTTAAATAAAGTAATTGAACAAAATTAATAACAAACCCATGCAATGCAAATGATAAAATTGAATTTAAGTTCCATAATTTAAACATCAGAGAGTCCTGAGCTGCTCATGACCGTGAGCTCGGCTAGTATACCAGTTTTACACTCTGCAGAGATTGTACCTAGAGATGGCAACGGGCATGAGATATCCGCCTGCCCACGGATACTAAACCCGATGGGCACGGATACGGGTATAATTTTATATCCGCGGGCAAGGATAAGGATACAATAACAGACCCAGAGGATATTTTTTAGCGGGCAAGAAAAAACAGTATCCGCACCCGCATATCCGCTAAACCCGCTCCACAAATATGACATGTAGGCCCATCTCAGGATATATATATATATATATATATGTAAAATTAGGGTTTCACCACTCTCTCATCCGCTCACGGTCTCACCACCCAGCCGCACTCATCACTCATCTCTGTCCATTCCATTCACGGGCAGTCGGGCACACAGCCACCCTATGCCCCAGCCCCCAAGTGGCCAAGTCCCCATTCCCCAACCGCACTCGTCCATCGTCCCCCAGATCTCCAGGAGGCTAGGCGGCTAGCAACTCCCGAGTGGTCAAGTGTCGACGGCCAGCGAGCAGCGACTCCCGGTCCTGGCCCGCAGACCTCCCGGCGACCGTCCCTGCTCCCGGAGCTCTGCGGTCCTGGCTAGCATACCAGATCCCGTCGGCCTGCGACATCCCGGCGGCCGCGGACCTGCTCTCTGCGGTCAGTGGCTGGCGGCCGTCCCTACTCCCGGAGCTCGTGCTCCCGGCTCCAGGACCTCTAGATCCAGCGGCAAGCCGGCGCCCGGCGCAACCCCGTGCAGAGGACCCCGTGCGTGAGCCCATCCAACAGCAAGGTGAACTGAATATCCAATATCTTCCATTGCTAATGTCTTGTTAATATCTTAGGTTTGTTGTTCATGTAAAATCAATATGCTGTGTGGATTTGTACAGATTTATGACAACGCCTAGTAGCTCTCAAATTCAACCCTCTCAGGGAACAACTGGCTCTAGTCCTCCTGCTGTGGCTGCACCGGCTCTTAGGGAGGAGGGTAGAGGTGCAGTGAACATATCAGATGATGAGGAAACAGTGGCTCCTCCTGGTAGTAAGAGGAAGCTCACCTCTGAAGTTTGGAATGACTTTGATCTTGTGTCAGTTGATGGTGTATGGAAGGCCAAGTGCTCTCATTGCAAGAAGAAGCTTTCAGCTACATCAAGAAATGGTACTACTCATTTAAAAACGCATCTGAAAACTTGTGTGTACAATAACAAGAAACCTGGACAAAAAGTTCAATCTAATCTAAGGTTTGGTAGCACTGAAAAGGGGGCAGTGGCTGTAGAAAATTATGTGTTTGATCAAGAAGTAGGTAGAAGAGCTCTTTATTCTATGATTATATTGCATGAGTATCCATTGTCTATTGTTGATCATCATGGTTTTCGTAAGTTTGTTAGTGCGCTGCAACCATTGTTTAAAATTGGTACTAGAAACACTATTCGGAGGGATATCATGAGCTTCTATGAGGGAGAGAAAAGGAAAGCTAGAATATTTTTGCAAAGAACAAATTGTCGTGTTGCTATTACAACTGACTTATGGACAGCTGATAATCAAAAAAGAGGATATATGGCAGTCACTGGACATTTTATTGATGATTCATGGACACTTAGAAGCTGCATTTTGAGGTAATTATCTATTTTTTATTGTTGTCACGTAATTACTTGCAAACATTATTGCTATCAATTTGATCTATTTCATGATGTCCAATTAACTTTTAACAACATTTTGTCTAGGTTTATATATGTGCCATGCCCGCATACAGGAGAGGCAATTTGTGATGCATTGCACAAGTGCCTCCAGAGTTGGGATATTGACCGAAGGGTATCAACTGTCACCCTTGACAATTGCAGCTCCAACGATGTCATGATTGGTTTAATGGAGACGAGGCTTGGGACAGCTAACATGTTGTTGAAAGGAAAATGGCTGCATATGAGGTGTTGTGCACATATTCTCAACCTCATTGTCAAAGATGGTTTGCAAGTCATTGGGAGTGCAATTGAAAGCATCAGAGTTAGTGTTGCTTATTGGGTTGCTACACCAAAGAGGTATGAAAAGTTTGAGAAAACAGCTCTTGATGAAAATGTTGAATTGAATAAAAAGTTACACCTAGATTGTAAGACTAGATGGAACTCAACCTACATCATGCTAAATATTGTTATACCCTATAGGAAAGTTTTTGAGCGCTTGGGTGAGCTTGATAGAAACTATATTTGTCCATCACAAGATGAGTGGAAATTCGCCACTATCATTGTTGAGAAATTACAATTATTTTATGACCTCACAGAGTTGTTTTCTGGGACAAAGTATGTGACAGCTAACCTTTTCTTCCCTAAAGTATGTGAAATCAAACTTAAAATGAACTCTTGGGGTCATGATGGAGATGAAACTATTAGAAAGATGTCTGCTGCCATGATTGAAAAGTATGACAAGTATTGGATTGATATTCATGGTCTTATGGCTGTTGCTGTCATTCTTGATCCACGTCTTAAAATGACAATGTTACATGCTTGCTACATTGCCCTTTTTGGTGAAGAGGCAGCTGAAAACTATGTTAGTGAAGCCCATGAATTGTTGACTAGTTTGATGAAACACTATGAAGTGAAAGAGCAAGATTTTGTGAGTACATCGTCTAGTGGTGCACAATCTTCAGTCAATGCTGCTGCTGTGCTTTCGATTTTTAAATCTCTTGCTGCAAATAAGAAAACTAATAGCTTTGTTCGAAGTAAGAATGAGCTAGATCGCTACTTGGAGGAAGAATCTCTTCCTCATGATGAGAATGATTACTTTGATGTTTTGGGTTGGTGGAAATTGGAGGGAACTCGTTATCCAACTTTGAGGCTAATTGCTCGTGACATCTTAGCTATTCCAATCACCACTGTTGCATCGGAATCAGCTTTTAGTGCTAGTGGGAGGGTTTTAAGTGAGCATCGTAGCCGTCTTACACCTAAACTGTTGGAAGCTCTTATGTGTAGCCAAAGTTGGCTTCGTCATTCTCTCAAAGGTACATGTGCATTTGCATTTGTATTCTCTTTATATTTCATATGTTAACTATAGGTTGCAGCAACTAATATATTTCATATGGTCTTATGGTTGTAGATGTTGCCGATGAAAGGTTTAACAGCTTCTGGTCATGTCTTGAAGACAATGAAGAAGAAATGAAAGAATCTTGCATCACTATGGCGAACTCCGACTAATGAACTTCCTGTTATCTTTATTTATTGAACTTGTGAGAACTGTGTGAGAATTGTGTGTCATGTGTGAGAACTATGTGTGTGAACTATGGAGAACTGTGTGTCTGTAAGTCTGTGTCGGTATGACTTGTGAGATTGTGAGAGCTGTGTGTGTTAACTATGATTTAGTATTTTGCATTTTTGCTACTTACTGTCTTTATGGCGGGTAATCGGGCATTCCCGCGGGTATCCTCTACCTGCGGGTAGAGGATATGGGCTTGATACTATGCCCATGGAGGATGGAGGGCGCGGGCGCGGGCACGGGTTTTGCCTCGCGGGCGCGGGTATTACAACCTCGTATCCGCGGGCATTTTACCCGTTGCCATCTGTAATTGTACCCTTTACCCATAAGTCATGTTACCCATCTGCCAAGGGGTCGCGACTCCCATACACCTCTACCTAGGAAGCGCGGCAGGGCAACACTACGAGGCCTTTACAAAGTTCCACTAGCTTCCGAAAACCCGCTACAGTTTATAGGAAGCTCCAATGCAGGGTTCTTGTCTGACCGCCATCGCAGCAAAATCAACCAAGGACCTCCCTACACTGACCACTCCTCTACTGGCCTTGCCCCTTTCAGGTAAGGTAGTCTTCCACTAGCTTTCCTAATTAGTCAGCCAAGGGCGTCCCATTAAACCCTTGTGGTGGCACGTGGTTCTCAAGTTAAGCTCTATGTTCCAATTAACATTAATGAATTTGACATGAACATAAATAGAATAACAAGAATAATTGGAACATAGATATGATAAATGATTATCCCAAAACCATGTAAAGCAATAGCAAACTACCCAAGTGATTCAGGGGTAAGCAAGGTAATGAGATAAACAATCTAGGGTGACCTATTGGGTCCCATCAAAATTAACATATGCATGGATAAATGGTATTAAAGAACATTATTGGGTAAAAAGTGGTCAAGGGCACAACTTGCCTTCAATGAGCTCCTGCTCAGCTACTTCAACCTGCTGCTCACCAGGATCCTCAGCAACGGGCTCTTCTACTCGCCACAATACAAACAAGCACAGTGCATATAGAGAAATTAACATTACACCAAACATATATACAAAATACACAGTAATAATCTACACATTAAAATAAAATTCTAGAAACAGGAATCATAATTTTTGGAGTTATAGAATTTAAGTTATGGATTTTCAAAGGTTTTATGTGTTTAAAATAGGATTAAGTGTGGAATTAATTTTCTTACTGTTGTCATGATAAAACAGAGACACTAAGTGCTAGAGAATAAAATTACAAAATTTTAGGAATTGGAATGGAGTAATTTGGAGTTCATATGCATTTTCTATGAATTATTGAAGTTCTAGTAATTATTTTCTCATTAAAAACCATTTCCTGATATTATTTATTCAATTTCCCATGACCTCTGGACTGCGCGCATATTAAACAGAGATGCAGGGGGCTCGGGGTAAAATTGCCTAGACAAATCGGCTGGCGCCAGGACCACGGGTTGTTTTTTCACTTTCTGCGAGGGCTCTTAAGTAAAATATCCAGGCCGAAGGGGTATGGTGCGCTCCCAGCCGTCCGATCAGAAACCGGCCGCCAGGATTAGCCCACGCATTATAAGAACCGGTAAGCAATGCTATGCGCTGGATTAGAAATAAACGGTGCCGATTTAAAGTGCCCCAGACCCATCCTCGACCGCCCGATCGCGATCCGATGGACTAGACCGAATCCCACGAAGGGGATTCTCTAACCTAATCTCAGCCGTCCGCACCGATCCGACGGCCTGCGAGCGCCTTCAACCCCACGACCAAGCCACGACGGCGCAGAGCCTCCCCACGGCGGCGCCATCACCGGAGTTGGCCGAGCAGACACCCAAGAGCCTCGATCCTAACTCCGATCGATCCTACACGGTCTACCAAAGTATGTGAGAAGATCTAGAAGACCCTTACTGGTGATTACGGTGCGGAGGTTCCCAGCCACGTTGTGATGCGGTCGGCGGCGAACCGTGAGCGACGGAGAGAAATTTCCCCCGCTTTCGGCCAAATTCCCAAGCGAGAGGGGACTGCCCAGGTCCCACACGGCACGAAGCTTCCCCAGAATCCTTACACGAGTACTGAACGGCGGTGACGGCCGTAGACAACGTCAGCGGTGCCCTAGACCTCCACTCCTCTCTCTGTGTGTTCTCGACGGCGGACTACAGCGTTAGGGTAGGGGCTGTCGGCGCAAGCGGATGAGGAGAGAAGGAGGAAAGGTGCGCGACTTCATTTGTACCCAGCCCGGGGCGGCGGTCGGGTCAACCACCCGCGAGCTTCGCGGCGGAGCGGCTGCGTACACCACGCCGCGGTCTTCGCGGGGTCGTTGTAACGGTGACGAAGCGGCTGACAAGCCGGCCCGCGTGACAGTGAAACAGATGAGTGCGCGGCGTGAAACGGTGAGGCTGCACGTGGGACCCACCGATCAGTGGCTCACAACGCAAACAACGTTCTCGCCTGGGCTGCGCAGAGGGGGAGTATGGAGCTGGGCCGGATTGGAGACAGTCGGCCTAGTTAGGGTTTTATTCCTTTTTCTTTTTACTTTATTTTCTTTTGTCTTTTCCCTTCTTTCCAATTCAAACTTCAATTCAAATTCAAACTTTGGGGCACTTTGTACACCAGCTAATTATTTATTTTGATCATACCAACTGTGATGAAGTTATCAAATTATAATTTTATTTGTATTGAACAATATTCCTTCCTCTCTATTTTCATGGTTTTATCCCCAAGTTTAGAGTTTAAATTTTTATGGATCCATTGATATGTTTCTAATGACTCATTTATTTTATTAACCACAAATGCGCAATCGAGTAAAACTCAGCATGATGCAAGATTTATTTAGGTGTCTTTGGGGTATTTATTTAATTGTGTAAGTGGTGTGTTTACATATGATAGTAAGTAGAAATAACACATGCAAATAGATAAAGGAATTAATTCCTCCTCTTTTATTATATGTTACAAAATAGGTGTTACAAATCCTACCCCCCTTAAAAATAATCTCGTCCTCGAGATTTAGGAAGAATGAGGGAAAAGGTGGGGGAAATCTATACGAAGCTCTTCTTCTCTTTCCCAAGTGGCTTCATCTTCACCGTGGTGACTCCGTTGGACTTTGCACATCTTTATCACCTTATTTCTTGTAACTCGAGTCAATGTGTCAAGAATCTTGATCGGATACTCCGTGTAAGTCAAATCACCTTGAACACTGAGCTCTTCCATTGGTAACTGTTCCTCAGGGACACGGAGACACTTCTTAAGTTGAGATACGTGGAACACGTTATGCACATCCGATAGACTATCCGGTAACTCCAGTTGGTATGCCATCTCTCCAACCCTCCTAAAGATCAAGAATGGTCCAATGTAGCGAGGGGACAATTTGCCCTTAACTTTGAATCTCCTCATTCCACGAAGTGGTGACACCTTGAGGTACACATAATCTCCTTCTTCAAATTCCAGTGGTCTTCTTCTATTATCAGCATAGCTCTTTTGCCTGGTTTGAGCCACCCTCAAATTCTCTCGAATTATACGGACTTGTTCCTCTGCTTATTGAATCAATTCAGGCCCAAAGAATTGTCTTTCTCCAGTCTGATCCCAATACAAAGGAGTCCTGCATTTCCTGCCATATAAAGCTTCAAAAGGTGACATCTTCAGACTGGCCTGGTAACTATTATTATATGAAAACTCAGCATAAGGTAGACTCTTATCCCAACTTCCTCCATGCTGAAGGGCACATGCTCTCAACATATCTTCCAATACTTGATTAGTTCTTTCAGTCTGTCCATCAGTCTGAGGGTGATAAGCTGTACTAAAATTCAACTTCGTACTCATATTCTCATGAAAGCTTCTCCAAAATCTTGAGGTAAACTGCGAACCTCGATCAGACACGATCTTCTTCGGCACTCCATGCAAACACACAATCCGAGCCATATATAACTCTGCTAGCTGAGAACCTTTATAAGTAGTCTTGACAGGAATAAAGTGAGCCACTTTAGTCAATCTATCCACAATCACCCATATAGCATCATATCCTTTCTGGGTGCGAGGCAATCCTGTAATGAAATCCATACCAATCTCTTCCCACTTCCACTCGGGTATCTTCAGTGGATGCAGTAGTCCAGCTGGCCTCTGGTGTTCAGCCTTAACTCTTTGACATACATCGCACATAGCCACATGTGCAGCCACATCTCTTTTCAATCCATACCACCAATATTTCCGCTTCAAATCCTGATACATCTTAGTGCTACCAGGATGAATAGAATAATCCGAGTCATGGGCCTCTTTCAATATAGTCTCTCGAAGGCCCTCAATATCAGGAACACACATCCTGTCCTTGAACCATACGGTGCCTTGCTCATCTTCCGTAAATTCCGGAACTCGACCTTCAGTAATCAGATCCTTAATCTCTTTTATTTTAGCATTGTCAAGTTGACCTTTGCGGATTTCTTGCTCCAAAGTAGGTTCCACATCAATAGTAACTCCTTCAGTATGAGCAACTATCCCCAGGTTAAGTCTCCTGAAATCCTCAACAATCTCATCGGGTAGCTGGGCAACAATAGCTGAATGAACATGCTCCTTTCGACTCAAGGCATCTACAACCAAATTTGCCTTGCCCGGATGATAGTGAATCTCCAAATCATAATCCTTAATAAGCTCCAACCAACGGCGTTGCCTAAGGTTGAGATCCTTCTGAGTGAATATATACTTCAGACTCTTATGATCCGTATATACTTGGCACTTGGTCCCCATAATGTAATGTCTCCAAATCTTAAGCGCATGCACAACGGCTGCCAATTCCAAGTCATGAGTGGGGTAGTTCAATTCATGCTTTCGTAACTGACGAGAAGCATAGGCAATCACATGTCCCTCCTGCATGAGCACACATCCTAAGCCTTGGCCACATGCATCACAATAGATATCAAATCCTTTCTGTAGGTCTGGCATAACCAATACTGGTGGCGACATCAATCTCTTCTTCAACTGATCAAAGCTATCTTGCCACTTCTCGTCCCACTTAAATTCTCTTCCTTTCTCCAAAAGTGAAGTCATAGGTTTAGCAATCTTAGAAAATCCCTCAGTAAATCTCCGATAATATCCAGCAAGTCCCAAGAAGCTTCGAATCTCAGTAACTGTAGTGGGTACTCTCCACTCCATTATCTCCTTAACCTTAGCGGGATCCACTGAAATTCCTCCATTAGAAATAATATGACCAAGAAATGGCACCTCGCCAATCCAAAACTCGCACTTGCTGAACTTGGCATATAGCTGGTTATCTCGTAGCTTCTGTAGCACCAATCTCAGATGTTCCTCATGATCGCTATCACTCTGAGAATAAATAAGAATATCGTCGATGAATACCACGACGAATCTGTCCAAATACTCCATAAACACATTATTCATCAAGTTCATAAAATAAGCTGGGGCATTGGTCAATCCAAACGACATAACTGTGAACTCATATAATCCATATCGAGTCGAGAATGCTGTCTTGGGAATATCCGATGGTCTAATCCTCATCTGATGGTAACCCGATCGGAGATCAATTTTCGAGAATACTCTAGCACCTCTCATCTGATCAAATAAATCCTCAATACGGGAAACGGATACTTGTTCTTCACCGTAACATCATTAAGAGATCTATAATCCACACACATCCGCTGCGATCCATCCTTCTTCTGTACAAACAAGACCGGCGCTCCCCATGGTGAGGAACTCGGACGAATGTACCCAGCATCTTGTAACTCAGTTAACTGCTTCTTAAGTTCCTTCAACTCCTCTACGGACATCCTATATGGCCGTTTAGAAATAGGGGCGGTTCCAGGTAAGAGATCAATAACAAACTCAACTTCTCTATCAGGTGGCATCCCTGGTAACTCCTCTGGAAAGACATCCGGAAAATCTCTAACCACCTGGATGTTGTCACCAACAAACTCCTCAGGTATAAAGAACATTGCACGCATGGATGAGGAGGTTACTGCAATATTAACTTGAAATCTTTCTCCTTTAGTGGTAGTGAGTTCTACGGTACCTCTACCACATGCTATAACGGCCTTTGCTTTTCTTAGCCATGACATACCAAGGATCAGATCTATACTGCTCGACTCTAATATTATAGCAGTAGCTCCAAATTCTCTACCCATAATGGTCAATGTCAATCCACGTGTCATTTGATTTGCCTCAACAGGCCCTTTAGGTGTAATTACTATCATGGGTTTTCTCATATTTAGCAGTGGTATTTCATTTGTGTTGGCATAACGAGCAGACATGAATGAATGTGTAGCACCAGAATCAAATAATATGGTTGCAGGGATTGCATTAACATAAAACATACCAAGTACGAGGTCCCCACCATCCGGAGTAACATCAACGCTGACTTGATTAACTTTGGCAATAGAATATCCCTTGCCAGATCCTGGAGTTTGCTGCCTGTTCTGAATTGGAGTAGTAGCAATCCTCTGTGGGCAGACATTTGCATAATGACCAGTCTTCCCACACTTGAAACAAGTAGTGCCTGGACTCTGTCCTGAAAACTTCGTCGGGGTGCCAATAGGGGTAGCCTGTCGAGGAGGTGGAGTCCTCAGTGGTGATTGCTGAACTGGGCGTGGTCCTCCTGGTCGAGTCGGTGTACCCTGTGGTGAACTGTAGCGAGGACGAACACTGCTGCTTCCTTGTCCTTGAGATATGGCCTTTCTCTTCAAATCTTCCAGCTGAACACGCTTGTGTTCAATAGCCAGGGCCTTATCAAGCAGCCTCTGAAATGATGGGAATGTGTGTGCCACTAGAGCATACTGCAGTGGTCCATTAAGTCCTTCAATAAAATGCTCCTGCTTCCTCTCATCTTCAGCAACTTCTTCAGGGGCATATCTGGATAACTGAATGAATTTGTCTCTGTACTCGCTGACCGACATGTTGCCTTGCTTCAATGACAAAAACTCCTTCTTCTTGATCTTTATCATACCAGCTGGAATATGGTAGTTCCTGAACTGTGTACTGAACTCTGCCCAAGTGATAGTATCAGCAGCATCGTGAGCAGCAGTATAAGAATCCCACCAGTCAGCCGCAGGACCTATCAGACGACCTGAAGCATATAAAACCTTCTCCCAATCAGTGCATTGTGCAATATTCAGCATCTTCTCAACGGACTTCAGCCAATCATCCGCGTCCAGTGGATCAGGTGAGCTAGCGAATGTAGGTGGCTTATGACTCATGAACTCCCGGTGCTTATCTCGGGGTGGAACTGGTGGTGGTGGTGGAGGCAATGGCACTTGTTGCTGCTGTTGCTGCTGTTGTTGCTGTTGCATTTGTTGTTGCAGCTGCTGTTGTTGTGCCCTCCTTTCCTGGTGTATTTCATCTCGCTCCTGGCGTAACTCCTGACGTATATCTTCTCTTTCATGACGCATCTCCTGGCGTTCTTGCTGCATCTGGGCACGCATATCAGCCATAGTATCCGCCATTTGCTGCATCACCGCCATCTGAGCAGCAACCAGTGGGTCAACTCCGCCTGGTGGAGGATTAGGAGGATTCATCTCTGCAGGCTGTGGCTGGGGTTGTCTGTATATTCTCCGAGTGTGTTGATTAGGAGGCAAATCATATCCACCACCCCGCCTGGTATTGACCATCTGAGTTAGATACATATGGTAAGAGAATAGTAGACAAGGCAGTTATTTACAAATCAGGTTACTTTGGGGGATTTATTAGCTAAACAGATTAATGTTTTACCTAACATAGCTAATTTATTACCTTATGCTGGCACATACTAAGATGTCCATATATAATATCTCAATCAATCAAAGAAGCAAATCAGGCATTGATCATCAGAACAATCAACCAACATTTTTAATAGAAAATAGTTTTTTTTTGTCTTAGGTCTCCTATCTCTTAAAAATGTCATAGGTGTAGGGATTCCAAGGTGTGAAATCCATCTTGTCTCAGAGTAGAAAAGGTAAGAATGATCAGAGTAGAACAGTAGAAGGTGAGACAGTATCAAGATGAGATGAGTACAGAATGAGTCAGAGTAAGGTAAGTAAGGAGGGGTTGTCCATTTCTATCTAGGTTTCGTCCTACAGTCAACATTTCCTCTGATACCACTTCTGTCACACCCGACTTTAAGGAACAAAGCCAGGTGCATCTCATACATGCGCCAAGAAGACAACATATATAATAACAGAGTGTATAGAGATAAATGTCACAAATCATCAGAGTACTTATTACATAGCGGAAGACTTATTACAAAATAAACAATAAATATAAAACGAACTAAGGATCGTCGGTGCCAATGTCAACTGAGAAACGCCACCTAGATCAGATCATACTCCTCGCCTTGTGGCTCCTCCTGAACCACCTGTTCTTCTCCTGTGGGGGGGTGTGAGACAGCAAGGGTGAGCTCACACATGATCATAGCTCAACAAGTTGTGGGGAACCAGTGGACATAAACTCACAAAGGTGTGAGTTCATGTGGTGTGTAAGGCTAATCAATGATAGGGGTTAAAGCTGAGCATTGCTTTTAAGTAGTTGGTCAAAATTTTATTAGCAGTTACTAGGTGTAAGTAGATACCAAACCTTAAATAAAGTAATTGAACAAAATTAATAACAAACCCATGCAATGCAAATGATAAAATTGAATTTAAGTTCCATAATTTAAACATCAGAGAGTCCTGAGCTGCTCATGACCGTGAGCTCGGCTAGTATACCAGTTTTACACTCTGCAGAGGTTGTACCCTTTACCCACAAGTCATGTTACCCATCTGCCAAGGGGTCGCGACTCCCATACACCTCTACCTAGGAAGCGCGGCAGGGCAACACTACGAGGCCTTTACAAAGTTCCACTAGCTTCCGAAAACCCGCTACAGTTTATAGGAAGCTCCAATGCAGGGTTCTTGTCTGACTGCCATCGCAGCAAAATCAACCAAGGACCTCCCTACACTGACCACTCCCCTACTGCCCTTGCCCCTTTCAGGTAAGGTAGTCTTCCACTAGCTTTCCTAATTAGTCAGCCAAGGGCGTCCCATTAAACCCTTGTGGTGGCACGTGGTTCTCAAGTTAAGCTCTATGTTCCAATTAACATTAATGAACTTGACATGAACATAAATAGAATAACAAGAATAATTGGAACATAGATATGATAAATGATTATCCCAAAACCATGTAAAGCAATATCAAACTACCCAAGTGATTCAGGGGTAAGCAAGGTAATGAGATAAACAATCTAGGGTGACCTATTGGGTCCCATCAAAATTAACATATGCATGGATAAATGGTATTAAAGAACATTATTGGGTAAAAAGTGGTCAAGGGCACAACTTGCCTTCAATGAGCTCCTGCTCAGCTACTTCAACCTGCTGCTCACCAGGATCCTCAGCAACGGGCTCTTCTACTCGCCACAATACAAACAAGCACAGTGCATATAGAGAAATTAACATTACACCAAACATATATACAAAATACACAGTAATAATCTACACATTAAAATAAAATTCTAGAAACAGGAATCATAATTTTTGGAGTTATAGAATTTAAGTTATGGATTTTCAAAGGTTTTATGTGTTTAAAATAGGATTAAGTGTGCAATTAATTTTCTTACTGTTGTCATGATAAAACAGAGACACTAAGTGCTAGAGAATAAAATTACAAAATTTTAGGAATTGGAATGGAGTAATTTGGAGTTCATATGCATTTTCTATGAATTATTGAAGTTCTAGTAATTATTTTCTCATTAAAAACCATTTCCTGATATTATTTATTCAATTTCCCATGACCTCTGGACTGCGCGCATATTAAACAGAGATGCAGGGGGCTCGGGGTAAAATTGCCTAGACACAAATCGGCTGGCGCCAGGACCACGGGTTGTTTTTTCACTTTCTGCGAGGGCTCTTAAGTAAAATATCCAGGCCGAAGGGGTATGGTGCGCTCCCAGCCGTCCGATCAGAAACCGGCCGCCAGGATTAGCCCACGCATTATAAGAACCGGTAAGCAATGCTATGCGCTGGATTAGAAATAAACGGTGCCGATTTAAAGTGCCCCAGACCCATCCTCGACCGCCCGATCGTGATCCGATGGACTAG
The DNA here is from genome assembly GCA_029449295.1 of Zea luxurians. NCBI lineage: Eukaryota > Viridiplantae > Streptophyta > Magnoliopsida > Poales > Poaceae > Zea > Zea luxurians. The sequence goes on from JAOPSE010000006.1 coordinate 93,640,635, forward strand.
ACCGAATCCCACGAAGGGGATTCTCTAACCTAATCTCAGCCGTCCGCACCGATCCGACGGCCTGCGAGCGCCTTCAACCCCACGACCAAGCCACGACGGCGCAGAGCCTCCCCACGGCCGCGCCATCACCGGAGTTGGCCGAGCAGACACCCAAGAGCCTCGATCCTAACTCCGATCGATCCTACACGGTCTACCAAAGTATGTGAGAAGATCTAGAAGACCCTTACTGGTGATTACGGTGTGGAGGTTCCCAGCCACGTTGTGATGCGGTCGGCGGCGAACCGTGAGCGACGGAGAGAAATTTCCCCCGCTTCCGGCCAAATTCCCAAGCGAGAGGGGACTGCCCAGGTCCCACACGGCACGAAGCTTCCCCGGAATCCTTACACGAGTACTGAACGGCGGTGTCGGCCGTAGACAACGTCGGCGGTGCCCTAGACCTCCACTCCTCTCTCTCTGTGTTCTCGACGGCGGACTACAGCGTTAGGGTAGGGGCTGTCGGCGCAAGCGGATGAGGAGAGAAGGAGGAAAGGTGCGTGACTTCATTTGTACCCAGCCCAGGGCGGCGGTCGGGTCAACCACCCGCGAGCTTCGCGGCGGAGCGGCTGCGTACACCACGCCGCGGTCTTCGCGGGGTCGTTGTAACGGTGACGAAGTGGCTGACAAGCCGGCCCGCGTGACAGTGAAACAGATGAGTGCGCGGCGTGAAACGGTGAGGCTGCACGTGGGACCCACCGGTCAGTGGCTCACAACTCAAACAACGTTCTCGCCTGGGCTACGCAGAGGGGGAGTGTGGAGCTGGGCCGGATTGGAGACAGTCGGCCCAGTTAGGGTTTTATTCCTTTTTCTTTTTACTTTATTTTCTTTTGTCTTTTCCCAGTTAGGGACATTTTGCTATAAAGTGATCGAGCTTACCACATTTGTAGCAAACCTTCTTGGAGCGGGGTTTGTAATCTTTCCCCCTCCTTTGCTTGAGGATTTGGCGGAAGCTCTTGATGATGAGCGTCATCTCCTCGTTGTCAAGCTTGGAGGCATCGATGAGGAGTTTACTTGATGTAGACTCTTCTTTCTTCTCCTTCGTCGCCTTGAATGCGACGGGTTGCATCTCGGGTGTGGAGGAGGCGCCTTGCTCGATGATTTTCTTGGAGCCTTTAATCATCAATTCAAAGCTCACAAATTTTCCTATCACTTCCTCGGGAGACATTAGTTTATATCTAGGATCACCACGAATTAATTGAACTTGAGTAGGATTAAGAAATACAAGTGATCTTAGAATAACCTTGACCATTTTATGGTCATCCCATTTGGTGCTCCCGAGGTTGCGCACTTGGTTCACCAAGGTTTTGAGCCGGTTGTACATGGCTTGTGGCTCCTCTCCTTGGTTGAGCATAAATCGACCGAGCTCCCCCTCGATCGTTTCCCGCTTGGTGATCTTGGTCACCTCATCTCCTTCGTGCGCGGTCTTGAGTACGTCCCAAATCTCTTTGGCACTCATCAACCCTTGCACCTTATTATACTCCTCTCGACTTAGAGAGGCGAGGAGTATAGTAGTGGCTTGGGAGTTGAAGTGTCGGATTTGGGCTACCTCGTCCGAGTCATAGCCTTCATCCCCTATGGATGGTTTCTGCGCACCAAACTCAACAATGTCCCAAATGTTAGCGTGGAGTGAGGTTAGATGGTGCCTCATTTTATAACTCCACATACAATAATCTTCACCGTAAAAAACCGGTGGTTTGCCTAGTGGGACGGAAAGTAAAGGAGTGTGTTTGGAAATGCGAGGATAGCGTAAGGGGATCTTAATAAACTTCTTGCGCTCATGGCCCTTAGAAGTGACGGACAGCGCGTCGGAGCCGGAGGTGGAAGGCGACAAAGAATCGGTCTCGTAGTAGACCACTTTCTTCATTTTCTTCTTGTCACCACTCCGGTGTGACTTGACGCGGGGAGGTGATTCCTCCCTCTTCTTGTTGCCGGACTCTCCCGATGGAGCCTTCCCGTGGCTTGTGGCGGGCTTCTCGCCGGTCACCATCTCCTTCTTGGCGTGAGCTCCCGACATAACTTCGAGCGGTTAGGCTCTAATGAAGTACCGGGCTCTAATACCAATTGAAAGTTGCCTAGAGGGGGTGAATAGGCAAATCTGAAATTTATAAAGTTTAAGCACAACTACAAGTCAGGGTTAGCGTTAGAAATATAATCGAGTCCGAAAGAGAGGGCAAAAACAAATCACAAGCGAATAAGAGCGGATGACACGGTGATTTGTTTTACCGAGGTTCAGTTCTTGCAAACCTACTACCCGTTGAGGTGGTCACAAAGACCGGGTCTCTTTCAACCCTTTCCCTCTCTCGAACAGTCACCTAGACCGAGTGAGCTTCCTTCCTTGATTTCCCGGGTCGCTTAGACCCCGCAAGGACCACCACACAATTGGTGTCTCTTGCTTTGCTTACAAGGCTTTGAGAGTAAGAATGAGAGAAAGAAGAAAGTCAACCAAACAACAAGAATAACCAAAGAACACAAGCCGATCTTCTCACAAGTCCTAAAAACTAGAGTTGAATTGTGGACTTTGATTTGATCGGAGACTTTGATTTGTGTCTTGGAGTGTTGTGTATTGCTCTTGTATTGAATGAGGAGTAGTGAATGCTTGGGTGCCTTGAAGAGTGGTGGTTGGGGGTATTTATAGCCCCAACCACCAAAATGGTCGTTGGGGAACTCTACTGTCGACGGGCGCACCGGACAGTCCGGTGCGCCACCGGACACTGTCCGGTGCGCCAGCCACGTCACCCAACCGTTAGGGTTCGACCATTGGAGCTTCTGACATGTGGGCCACCGGACAGTTCGGTGGTGCACCGGACAGGTCCTGTTCATTGTCCGGTGCGCCATCTGTGCCTGCTCTGACTTCTGCGCGCGCAGTCCGCGCACTGTAGCGTTGTCAGCCGACCGTTGAACTCGATCGTTGCGCTAGCGACCGTTGCTCTGATTGGCACACCAGACAGTCCGGTGCTACACCGGACGGTCCGGTGAATTATAGCGGAGTGGCTTTCTAAATTCCCGAAGGTGGCAAGTTTGGAGTTGATCTCCCTGGTGCACCGGACAGTCCGGTGCGCCAGACCAGGGCAGCCTTCGGTTGTCTTTTGCTCTTTTTATTTGAACCCTTTCTTGGACTTTTTGTTGGTTTGTGTTGAACCTTTGGCACCTGTAGAACTTATAATCTAGAGCAAACTAGTTAGTTCAATAATTTTTGTTGGGCAATTCAACTACCAAAATCATTTAGGAAAAGGTGTAAGCCTATTTCCCTTTCACATTAGATGAGAAAACCTTTAGCAAACTTAAGAATGAGCTAAATATTCTTGATTCTCGGAATTTTGATTGAAACATTGCACACATAGCTCATTTGTATACCTTTGATCATATCTCTTTCATTACTACGACTAATGGGTTTTCAAGTGTATTTCTAAGCTAAGTCGTAGATTGAAAGGGAAATGGAGTACTCGACGAAGACAAGGCTTCCACTCCACTCTACCGGTATCTTTCATCCTTCGTCGTCACTCCACACCACTCTTGGATTGGTATAATCTTTTCATTCATATTTACTTGTACCAATGAGGGAGAAGGTAAGAAGGGCTCTCAAAGTCTTCGTTTTTAGCGATTAATGCCAAAGGGGAGAAAGTATTAGCCCAAAGCAAAAGGACCGCACCACCACCAATTTAAAACTTCATTTCAAAAATCTCTCAAATTGGAATCTAACTATGTTTTCAAATAAGTTTTCAATTGGTTAGTATTTTCAAAAATTGGTAAAACCCTCTTGAAAACTAAGAGAAGAATTTCATTCAGGGGGAGTTTTGTTTTAAGTCAAAGGAAAAGCATTTGAAACAGGGGGAGAAATTTCAAATCTTGAAAATGCTTCTTGCAATCATATTCATATAACTTTGACTATTTGCAAAAGGATTTTGGAAAGACTTTGCAAAAAAAGAATTTGCAAAAACAAAACAAGTGGTGCAAGCGTGATCCAAAATGTTAAATAAAAGAAAACAATCCATGCATATCTAGTGAAACTATAAATTGGTTTAATTCCAAGTAACCTATGCACTTACCCTATGCAAACTAGTCCAATTCTGCACTTTTATATTTGTTTTGGTCTGTGTTGGCATCAATCACCAAAAAGGGGGAGATTGAAAGGGAAATAGGGTTAACCTTTTTCTAGTATTAATTTTGGTGGTTGAATGCCCAACACAAATATTGGACTAACTAGTTTGCTCTAGATTATATACTCTACAGGTGCATAAAGGTTCAACACAAACCAATAAACGATTGAAGTTAGGGATCAAATTCGAAGGAGCAAAGAAACCGAGTGTGCTCTGGTCTAGCGCACCAGACTGTCCAGTGTGCCACCGGACAGTGTCCGGTGCACCAGGACCATACAAGAATCAACTGGTCACTCTTGGGTTTCTTCTGGCACTCTCCACTATAATTCACCGGACTGTCTGGTGTGCCACCGGACTATTCGGTGCACCAGCGGAGTAACAGCAATCCAGCGCAACGGTCGACTGCAACGGCTCCTGACGAGCACTACAATGCGCAACAGTGCGTGGTAGAGGCAGAGCGCAGAGTCAGAACGCACCGGACACTGAATAGTGCATGTCCAGTGCGTCACCAGACTGTCCGGTGTCACTAGAGGACAAAGCCTCCAACAGTCAAAAGCTCCAGAACCCTAACGGTTGGGTGACGTGGCTGGCGCACCGGACTGTCTGGTGCGCCCATCGACAACAGTCTGCCCCAACGGTTGTTTGGTGGTTGAGGGCTATAAATACCCCCCAACCACCACCACTTCAAGCACCCAAGCATTTTTTATATTTGCATTCAATACAAGAGCAATAGACTCCACTCCAAGACACAATCAAAGCGATCGATCCACTCAAAGCCCCCAATTCAACTCTAGCGCATTAGGACTTGTGAGAGGATCCCTTGTGTTCCTTGATGCTCTTGTTTGCTTGGTTTTCTTTTCTTTTCAATTCTTACTCTCAAGTGCTTTGTAAGCAAGGCAAGAGACACCAATTGTGTGGTGGTCCTTGCGGGGTCTAAGTGACCCGTGAGATTAAGGAAGAAAGCTCACTCGGTCTAAGTGACCGTTTGAGAGAGGTAAAGGGTTGAAAGAGACCCGGTCTTTGTGACCACCTCAATGGGGACTAGGTTCTTTAGAACCGAACCTCGGTAAAACAAATCACCGTGTTCATTCGCTTTATTTATTGGTTGATTTGTTTCCCCCTCTCTTTCGGACTCGGATTCATTTCTAACGCTAACCCCCGCTTGTAGTGTGTGCTTAAGTTTATAATTTTCAGATTACGCCTATTCACCCCCCTCTAGGCGACTTTTAGCTCTCAAGTAGAACAAGTTGATCTTGATCAATTAGATGATGAAGAGGCTCCATGCGTCGCGCTAAGGAACATGTCCATTGGTGATGTGTGTCCAAAAGAATCCAAAGAGCCTCCACAAGCACAAGATCACCGTCATCTTACATGCAAGCATCTCCACTAACTCAAGATGAGGATCAGGCTCAAGAAGAAGAGGATGAAGATCAAGACGGTGAGCCATCTCAGGAGGAGGACATTGATCAAGGGGGAGATTAAGAAGATCAAGACAAGGAAGATGATCAAGAAATTAGAGATCAAAGACCGCCACACCCAAAAGTCCACCAAGCAATTCAAAGAGATCACCCCGTCAACTCCATACTTGGTGACATTCAAAAGGGGGTAACCACTAGATCTCGAGTTGCTCATTTATGTGAATATTACTCTTTTGTGTCCTCTATTGAGCCATACAGGGTGGAGGATGCACTAAGAGATCCGGATTGGGTTGTGGCAATGCAAGAGAAGCTCAACAACTTCACAAGGAATGAGGTATGGCATTTAGTTCCACATACTAACCAAAATGTTGTAGGTACCAAGTGGGTATTCCGCAACAAGCAAGATGAGCATGATGTGGTGACAAGGAACAAAGCTCGACTTGTGGCCAAAGGTTATTCACAAGTCGAAGGTTTAGATTTTGATGAAACCTATGCACCCGTAGCTAGGCTTGAGTCAATTCGTATATTACTTGCCTATGCTACTTACCATGGCTTTAAGTATATCAAATGGACATGAACAGTGCCTTCCTCAATGGCCCTATCAAGGAAGAGGTCTATGTTGAGCAACCTCCCAGCTTTGAAGATAGTGAGTATCCTAACCATGTCTATAAGCTCTCAAAGGCGCTTTATGGGCTCAAGCAAGCCCCAAGAGTATGGTATGAATGCTTGCGAGACTTTCTTATCACTAATGGCTTCAAAGTCAGAAAGACAGACCCTACTCTCTTCACTAAAACTATTGCAAAAGACTTGTTTATATGACAAATTTATGTTGATGATATTATATTTGGGTCTACTAACAAGTCATCTTGTGAAGAGTTTAGTAGGATTGTGATACAGAAATTCGAGATGTCTATGATGGGGGAGTTGAAGTATTTCCTTGGATTTCAAATCAAGCAACTCTAAGAGGGCACCTTCATCAGCCAAACTAAGTACATTCAAAATATACTTAATGAAGAATGGCAAACCCATCAAGATGTCATGTATCTCAGGTGCATAAGGTTCAACATAAACCAAGAAAGAATCCAAGTTGGGGACTCAAATTTATTTGGAGCAAGTCTTGAGAGTGTGCTGAAAAATGGTGCACCAGCCAGCAAACGAATAGGCCACTCTTGGAATTCCTTGGATGTGCTCCACTATAATTCACTGGATTGTCCGGTGAGCCAGCGGAGCAACGGCTCCCTGCGCGCCAATGATCGACTGCAAAAGTCTACAGTGGCAAACAGTGCCTCACAGAAGTCAGAGCGCAGAAGTCAGAGGTCATCGGACTGTCCAGTGCAGCAAAAAGACAAAGGGTTCCAACGGTCAACATCTCTAAACCCCAAGTGGCGCGCTGATGTGGCGCGCATCGGATAGGAAGTGGTTGGGGGCTATAAATACCCCCAACCACCTCATTCATTGGCATACAAGCATTCTGAAGTTTTCATTCATTGCAAGAGCAAAGTCCAACACTCCAAGACACAATTAAAGCAATCAATCCACTCCAAGTTCCAAAAATCAACTCTAGTGCTTAAGGGCTTGTGAGAGGATAATTTGTCTTCTTTTGTTGCTCTTGCCGCTTGGATTGCCTTCTCTTCTTCCCATTCTTATTTCTAAGTGCTTTGTAAAGCTAGCAAGAGACACCTAAGTGTGTGGTGGTCCTTGCGGGGTCTTAGTGACCAATTGATTAAGGAGAAGGCTCACTTGGTCTGAGTGGCCATGTGAGAGAGGGAAAGGGTTGAAATAGACCCAGCCTTTGTGGCCTCCTCAACGGGGACTAGGTTCTTTGGAACCGAACCTCGGTAAAACAAATCATCGTGTTCACTCGCTTTGACTCTCGCTTGATTTGTTTTGCTCCCTTTCCTCTCTCTAAAGTTTCCTTGCCAATATTGATTTGAGTTTGCTCCAAAACATCATCCGCATCATTTGAGCAATTCATGGCAAGAGGAACAATCTTCCGCACTCGGATTTAATTCTAACGCTAACCCCTGGCCTTAGTGTGTGTTTAAGTTTATAAATTTCAGGTTTCGCCTATTCACCCCCCTCTAGGCGACTTTCAACTGGTATATCAGTCGTGCTCGCGGTTATGAGCGGCCTTGTGAGCTCTTTTGATTAGAGTTACTCTGGTTAACTTTTATGATGATGCTTAATGATGATGACTATCTTTATGGTATTTAGTATTTCCTCTTGGAGGGAGTGCCATTTGGGTAATAACTTGGGATTGTTGATAAAACTTGGTTTTCTACAATAATAAATATTTGACCAACTAAAAGCAACTGCTTTAAGCTTAACTCCACATATAGCTAGTCCACTTTAGCCAAATGGGACATTTGCTGAGTACGTTGATGTGTACTCAACCTTGCTTTAAAACACCAAACCCCTTAGGTTGTCCCCATTGCAACCAGTGCTCAGGAGAAGATGAAGGCAACATGGATGACTTTCAGGAGTTTTATGACTTCGATGAGTTCTAGATTAGTTTAGTGGCAAACCCCCAATCAGTTGCCTGTGAAGGCCTTATCATACTACGTTTCATTTTCGCGCTTTGATTATGATTATTATTATGACTTCAGTTGATGACTCTGTGGATGTCTTGGACATCTTGTTGTAATAAAGTACTATTTTCGCTATTATTTTGAGCAATGTGTGATGATGTCCAACTATGTAATCGTTGTGTACGTGAGTGTTGGTCACTTGTTCTCAAATGTTGTGAATCAAGAACAAGGCAACACAATTGTTAAGTATTAAGGACCTTTGTCCTCTAAAGCATTATCTCCCTTCGGATATAATGATCTTCAGATGGAGGTCGTGAAGGACGAACCTTCATCATTTACAAGGGCAATCATTTAAAAAGATGATGAATATTAATCATTCGTATATCAATTCATATATTTATTTTATGATGAACATATGAATGGAATTCATATTACATTGACACCTTCGGTTTGCTCGAAGGTGTTGACGCGAGAGCGATTACAATCCAGAGTGAATAGTACGGGGTACTGTTCACCTATTTATAGACACGGGACGCAGCGCGGGTAGAAATACATTTGTTGTTAACTAGTCATCAGGGGTTAACTAGTCTTTTCCTCTTCAACTTTGGCACCATACTTGACCTTCGTCGCCACCTTAAGCCGAAGCTATCGTCCTTCGGCTGTAGCTTCGGCATTCATTGTTAACGCCCTTAGATGACATGTTCGTCTTGAGGACCTCCGGCAGGGAAGAGGATCCTCAACATCTCTTTGTCAATGACACCTTCGTCTTGAGGACATTCGGTGGAGAGGAAGACCCCCAACAATGAGTTTTTGATCCTGGCACATACATGGTTCGTATTTGTTTGCCTTCTAAAACTGGGTTTGACAATCGTGTAGAACCACGCACAACCGTTTTTGGAGGGGGTATACAAAATAGTACACCCAAGGCGTTGCGCACTGTGGTTGGGACGTGCAGAAGCCTGGCCAATGGGGGTTGTGGCATGTGGGACCACCAAGACATGTCCACTGGTCAGAGGTCGCGATGGAGAAGACTGTGTGAAAATTCGATATCTCATGTGACATGGCACACGGTCTGACTTACTAGATCAGGTGTTACAACCAACTACTTAAACTGGCGATCATGTTGACGTCGTTATAGTCGTGTTGCATAGTAAAACATGACAATCCTAAGAGAAAGCACCACCCCTACCTGACGTGCCAAATATCATTGTATAATAATATCATGGTGCGTAAAATATTAAAAAAATAAATTTAGGAGAGAGCGGGCGTAGCTCAGCAGTTGTGCTAAACCTGGGCATGACTGAGCCAGCACGCGTACATTTAGAGAGGTTCGAGCAACAATGTGTGTAGTAATTTACGTTCTTTTATTATCCATGGATTAATGAACACTAATAAATAATATTACAAACTTATAACACAACTGATCATCAAGACCTTCTACCTTTCTCTCACCTCATGATTATGGTAGGAGTTCTAGCCTAATAGTCCTAATCCACTTTTACGCACGTACTCTACATGGAGCGAACTCTTGTGAAAGAGAACCCCCAAATGTTACTATGCACTTTTCTTTAATGAAAAAACTCTAAATTACACCCCTCACCAAAATTACTTTACTCCACTTATTTGAGTTGGTTCAATCTATCCTTTAATAAAATTTATCTTTTTATCCATTTATGTACAAATTTACTTTTCAGTTCAGTTTTTGTTAGTTAGTAGCTAATGTCATAACTTGGTCTAAAAATATATATTATACTTTTTTCATAATTACTTTGATATGTTAGAGATAAAATAAGATAATAACTTTAACAATACGAAACTAAATATAAAATAATAATGAAAATTTTGAATTTTTATACAATAAGTTACTATGTCTTCAACAATCTCAAAAAATATGAATTTGGAATTAATTTGTACGTGGAGAAACGAAAAAAGAAAAATCTTATTAGGTGGAGATTTTTTCCACATAGATATACACATAAATATGCTCTACTATCCTATATAGGGCTTGTTTGTTTCGTTTCTTTCTGACAAGCTTTTCTGAGAATCTTGTTGTAGGGAGAATATGAGTATTGTGAGGATTACGTGCGAAAGAAGATAAAGTAGTTCATAAGGTTTATGATATAGTCATTGACGGATTCCTCATATCTTGGTCGATTGTGGGTTCATGTTGATTTTGGATGATTTTCATCAAAGTTATTCTCAGAGAAGCGGTCTGAAAAGTTGAGCTTTGATAGTAGTCTGCAGTACCTTTTAGTGGCTAGAATCAGCAAAAAAAAAAAGCTAAAGCAAAAATGCCCATAAACTCACAGATCACAAATCATGTAGGCATGTTGCCGGATATCAATGGCTGCAAAACATGTCATTTCCAAACAATACGTACATGAGTTCATCACAGCTCGTAAGTAAAGTTCTGCATTCCAGGAATACTCAGTGACAACTTACAGACTCTTCTACAGAATGGTGACAAGGAGGTCGTAGCTGGTGTATCTAAGCACTGAGAAGAGCACATGCTACAATCTATTGTTCACAGTTGATTGATTATATACTGATCACAAAAGTAGAAGCACAAGTCCAAGAATCCTCTATGAGTTACACTAAGTTGCCTATGCCTCCCTAGATCCCCTTTGTTTGTTGTGAGTTGACTCTAGAATCCAGCCTTCTCAATCTCATATTGCAAACAATACCAGCTTGCTTCTGGCGATGGCCGTAGCTCTTTCTTTTGCTGCACAGATAAATGAGAGTTTGAAGTTCAATAGAAAAGAAGGCATATGAAGTGCAAGATTCCAATGTGCCATCTTAGCAGTAATTTAAGGCATCATGCCAGATAGTTGCAAGATTACACTGAAAAAGGGACAAGATAAGAAGGTCCTTTTCATGTAGACCAACCATATATAATTAGCTTATGCAGTATGTATTCCAAGAATATAAAACATACTCAGATCTACAATAATTATTTAGGCAGATACTTTAGTACCTAATTGAGTTAGTTTTTTTACCTATCTATGCATATATAAAGTGTAAGAGAAAAAGAATATGCGATACCTGATAAAAATAAGGCCAGCTGTGCCTGTGAGAACCATTCCTCCAATTGCCCACAAAACTCTTTCACTGACCGGCATTTCCCTTGCCCATCTCTGAAAATCTTGAGCGTCCCACGAAGCCACACCACTTAAGTCTTGTTCGGTTATTCTAATTACATGTGTATTGGAATGGATTGTGATGGATTTTGACTTGTTATGGATTTAAACCGACTCAATACCACCAAATCCACATGGATTAACGGTGAAACGAACAAGCCCTTAATGTTGGACGATCTTTTGAGGAAGTCCATGAATCAGAGATGGAATCCAAACTTGCTTTCCCACCATAGCAGAAAGTGTCATCAACTCCAGCAGAGCTCGACTCAGAAACTTGAACAGAGAAACCAGCAAGACGGCATAACTCTCTGCCGTTTTAGAGACCCATTTATGTGCTTTGCCACAAAGGATGTCACTTAAACCACAAGGAGACAAGGCCTGACATAGCAGTAAGGGGCATATTCAGAATCAAACCACGAAATCATAATCGACAAAAAGGACCATGAGATATTGAAGCTAAAAATCTCTTAGCTACTAAGGATTATTTAAGCACAGGAAAAGGAAACTTCAGCAGAATCAGCAGCTATCCAGAATGTACAGAACATCCATGGGCTAAAATATGATTGTTTACTGCATAATCCCACCATGAAAAAACTATCAAGATTAATCTAGCAGCAGCACTTGTACTTGTGTGTCAGTACATATTTTAGGTATCAATAACTACTTGTCTCAATCATGTCTCCTAATCAGAGGGTTTACCTGTGTCTTCATATCTACAGAGAAGTATGACTCCGAACAAGCTTTGAAGACCATATCACAAAATGATGTGCATACAACAGGAGGTCCAGGCCTGATACCTATTCTCGGATCACATATGGAGCACTCAAGCAATTCCCACAAATGAATACATTCTTGACTGCCTTCACCAGTCAATGCAAGGTTTCTCACCGAGACAAGAGCAGGAAATGTCTGTGTCACATCACAACATGTACTCTGACGGAATATCCTACACAGTGCTAGATCTCTTTGCCCTCAGGTGCTCTTCCAGCAGGCTTGCCTTCAGATGAAAATACAGGGAACCGTCCACCCGGTGAAACACATACACCTTTTGGTTGTCCTGGGGAGAAAAAAAATAGACAACATAAGGTATGATAAGAATCAAGAGTATCGGTACCCTGGTGTTCATCTAACAAGACATCACAAGTCCAATCTATCTTAACAATGAGCAATAATCCAATCGATATATTCTGCATTGCTCATAACCTCATCTATATTAACAATGAGCAATAATTTAATACTCAACCACAATATTCATACTAGGTTTATGCCCGTGCGTTGCCACGGGAGTAAAAAATTAGTATGAAACATATATACGGAACGACAAACATCACTATCCGTCTAATTGGTTGGACGCACCGTTTCATCGTGAGTCACTGCATGCACTGATTTTATCTAAGCATTTGTTTGGTGAGGGAATGTTGAAACACTATCTATATATCTATTCGGATGACTGCAAAATCATTGTTGCGAAATAGTTCTTTGCTTTCCAGTTTAGTTTACTACTATTATGAACACTGATGATATTTACTTGATCCAGTTTACTTGATCAAATCCGAGTTGTGGGGTATATGGTGTCTCCGTTATGCTCTAACTTAACTTCAGAAGAGGTTTACTTTCAGTGTGTATGTGTGTGTGCGCATGGGGTAGGGCGAAGGACAAAAGGCAATGTTGTACATAAATAATAGCTTTTGAAAACTTGGCTAGCTGATTCAGCAGAGATGATTTGGCAGCTAGGTTAATTAGAACCAAATGATTTTCCCATGTTAAGTTAATTTCTTCTTTAGAGATGGACAAGAGTTTTGTGCAATAAGAAAAAAGCAAAGCAGAAGGATATGTAGGGATATGCTCTTACTTAAATTCAGAAGAGGCTCTATTATTACTTTCAGTGTGTATGTGTTTGGGTGCAGGGGGTAACCAGTAACAAGCATAGATGTAGTGGCAAGAGACTATATAACTATTTTAAAGCAGATGACTGCTAGGGGAGACTACTAAAGGATAAAAAATCGTCGAAAAAATTAAAAACACTTGTTTCGTCATTTTTCTGAATACTAAAGGATAAAAAAACTTTTCAACCATCCCTATCTTTCCAGTAATTTCAAGGGAGCTAAGCTGATAGGGATAGTTGATACAACGATGAGAGAAGCGTGAACCATTCCGTGCAAGGAAAATCACCGCCAAAAGCTAGACGGTACAGAAGCTGGAGTCCATAGAAACAGCACCGGGGTGTTTTTTTTGGCTTATTTCTAGCTTCCTAGAAGGTGTTGTGGACCGTCAAACGTCTATCTTTTCAGTCTGTTTTTATAAGAATCGTTTTGGTGAAAACAGTTCAAAACCAACGTGAAGACAAAATCGATCATCGTCATAAAGGTAGGAATCTGTCAATTTCTAGATCCTAAGAATGTCTCCAACAGATAGAGTAAAATAGGGGACGCAGAACTGTAGATGACACGGAGACATTGTTTATAGAGTGGAGTTTGAAATAAAAGATAAGATTGAAAATAAAGCTGAAGATACCCTGTGAACTCCTCACTTAATACCCATGATATTCAGAATCTTCTGGTGGCTAGATTCTCTCCGCATCCATATTTAAAAAAAAGACGAAACAAGCAGACCCCTAGTCCGCTAGAGCTTAGCAGGCGCTGACATCAGGAATTCAACTCGTTGGGTGGAGGTGGAGGTGTTATGAGTTGCAAGATGAAGAAGAGGCGCATCATCAGGTGTTACAAAGGAGCTTCTATCTGATTTTGCCGACTTGAGTGTTGGTAGTGAGAATTTAAGTATACATAGGTTTTGTATAGGGTTCGTCCATTACTATGTAACCCGGTCGTGAAATTGAAAACGCTCAACATACTGAAAACATATCATTGGAAAGAAATAGCTTGATGCAGGATACTTGAGTTCCAATATCTATTGTAGTTTGTTAGTGTTTTTTTCAGTTTTATTTAATGGATTTCATCAACTTTCAGAGAACTGATAGACAGTTTGGCTTCCGCGAACTCGTAGGCATCCTGAATAGAGTCATACGACTACCCTATCCAATCTACGGAGTAGAACGATTGGTCTATGCAGCATCAAGGGAAACGTATCCATGTTCGTACCTGCGATAGTTGCAGCGTCCGGCCTCGCGCGCCTCGCGCTTCTTCTCGTCTATCTTGCTCTCGTACCTCCGGCGGCGCTTGATCTCCTGCAGCACGCCGGCGCGCATCACCTCCCGCCGGAACCTACGGAAGATGGACTCCCCCTCGTTCTCGTCCACCAGGATCTGCACATTATACCCCTTGGCCGCCACCACCGCCGTCGGCGAGAGGCTGAGCGCGCGCGTGGTGGGCCATCGCCGTGGAACTTCTACGGCCAGCTCGACCTCCTCGTCGGGCCCACGCTCACCGGCATCAAGAAGTCGTCCCCACCGCGTGCCGCGCTGCCCGTGTTTCGGAGGGGGAGACGACCGAGGGGGATCTAGGGGCGATGCACGCGGGCGGGATAGGGGCATAGGATGGACGGTCCGGGTAGCAGCCATAGGTCGGACGGTCCAGATTAACAGAAGACAGAACAAGGGGAGGCAGGCTACCCCCTTACAGCCTTAATATAGTAGTATAGATATAGATTTACAAGCAATTAAAGCTAATAAGGTCTATTTAGTCTTTTATTTCTTTGCTTGGTCTGAGCCGAAGCTATTGAGCTTCGACATTCCGCAAGATTGCTTGTACACAAAGTCTTGCCTTGAGAAACAAAGCCGAGGTTGATGATAGTTTCGGCGAGCCTTCGTATTATCTTGCCGAAGGTGTTTTTGCCTTGAGAACCTTCGGCGGAGAAGAAGGCTCCCAACAATGTATATATTCAAATAGATGATGATAAATCTAAACACATATCAAATGTTTAAAACAAATTTTAATTTGGGGTGGGGGAGTATTACTTTATATAGGAACAATCAAAATAAAGTTGGCTACACTTCAAATTCTATTGTCCATTCAGGTAGTCCAATCTTTGTATACCACACAATTTGTATCCAGTAATCCAACAACATTAAAATCAAACACTCACAATCCTCCCTCATGCTTGAACTCAATTCAAGGGCCCAAAGGTCGTGGTTCTTTATGTGACCTGGCTTCAACACCGATGGACCTGTCAGAATCTGCACACATTGATCCTCACAGAAGGGAAAAAAACTTGTCAACACTGGTAAGATTGTAACATTTGGAGCAGACATACATGTCAATTCAGGAATCCTGATTTTATGTTGTTGATTTTTATTTATGATCAATTATCAAAACACCTGCTAAGAGTCGATTGATTTGTGTTTTGAGAAGACACCATAGACGCTAATGACACATACGTAGCTAGGCCTAACAGAAGTACTGGCAAGATCATTCTAAACACCAGCTTAACAAAATTACTGGAAAGATCATTCTAAACACTATTCGCACATTTGCCTACGACCCCATCATCATAGGTCTCTTGTAGCTCTTCCACAAGCTTGAGCAAAGCCATGGCCGAGGTTCCACCGTGGCTCACCGCTGACTTGGCTGCTTGCTGCGCCCACGCAGCCCTCTCCCGCATCCGCTTCGCCGCCTTGCTTTCAGCGTCCATCAGCTCCCGAACCTTCTCCTCCACCTCCGCTCTCCCGACGACGACAGCGCCAACCTTCAGGGCTATCCTGACGCCGGCGCCTAAGATGTTGGCCACGTGCCTTGCGTTCAGGTGCTGCTCCGCGATCATCGGCCACGTCAGCATGGGCTTCCCGGCGGCGAGGCTCTCCATCACAGAGTTCCACCCGCAATGGCTCACGAACCCACCAACTGTCTTGTGGGCCAGAATACTTCTCTGCGGAATCCATCCACGGACGATCCGGTTGTTGGGGCCCACGTCCACCGGCGGCGACCAGGTGTCAGATCGGACGGCCCAGAGGAAGGGATGGCCAGACTGCACCAGCCCGTGCACCAGCTCGTCTAGCTGCGCGTCCGTGATGTGGGCCTGCGTCCCGAACGAGATGTACACCACCGACCCCGGATGCGCCGCCCTCTCGTCAAGCCACGAGAGACAGCCCTCGGGGTCTTGCTCCTTCTTCTCGCCGTCCGGCATGTCGCCGGCGGCCATGAACAGCGGGCCCACGAGCCAGGCACGGGCGCCCGTCTCGTAGAATGACTCCAAGGCCGACACGTAGGCCGCGTCGAGCGCGTCGAGGCTGTTGCTGAGGACTCCCCAGCTGCGCACGTCCGAATCACCGATCTCGTCCATGAAGAAGCGCGTGAACGGGTTGTCGGGGTCGGCCCTCTTGGTGACCCCATCGGGAACCTCCTCCGCCCTGACCGCCACGTGCTCCGGCATGCCGGGCACCTGGATCATGGTCCCGGGCTCGAAGCTGGTCGGTGGGCTCGCAGCGAGCGCCTTGCAGATCGCCGAGGCGAAGCAGGACATGCCGTTGAACACGATGCGGCGGACGCCGGCGTCGGCCGCCACGCGGCGCGTGAACCCGAGGAAGAAGTCGGAGACGAGCGCGAGCGGCGGGGACGGGAGCGACGCCAGGAACTCGGCGAACGGCCCGCGCAGGAGCCCCGTCGCCTGCATGAACGTCAGGTGCAGCGACGGGCACGGGAGGGCGTCGGTGGACTCGACGCCCTCCGGCAGCGGCGGGAACGACGGGAACGGGAGCGCGACGAGGCCCACCGACGCGGGCAGACGGCTCCGGGCGAAGGCCACGTTGCCCGGGGTGGTGACCAGGGTCACGCGGAGCCTGCCGTGTTGCGCCGAGAGTGCCGTGGCGAAGTGGAGCAGCGGGAGCATGTGGCCCTTCGCCATGAAAGGGAAGATGACGACGTGGTCGCGGCCTGACCTTGACACAGGAACGTTCAAATCCCCGATACGAACGAACTGCACGTAGGGGAGAATGCGACAAAGAATTGGAAAGGGTTTTCTCACCAGCGACAGCTGCGAAGTAGTCTGCCCGCGGGGCGCAGCGGAATCCGCGGCGGAGCTCCGACTCCGGCATGAAATCGCCACGCGCTCCGATCACCACTTCGCCCGTTGATGCAACAGCCGGTTCTCTCGAGCGTTGCCGAACCCCACTGACCCAATCGATTGAGCCCAACGGTGGAGGTTCGCCCGGCACGGTGCTTCTCTCTCAAGCCGCACGGCAGCGACGGATCTTGACTCTCTCTCGCGCGGTGGTTCACGAAGGCAGAGAAGTGGTAGTTCGGCGGCTGGTGAAGGCGGTCTTATAGCACAGAGATGCGAGGGGGAAGAAGTCCGCGGCGCCGGATCCTCGGCGAGATCCAGCATCGGCGGGTGGTTACGCCCGAGCCGGGCGCCATTGCAACGGCCCTGGCGGAGAAGGCGGGCTGACGCCTGGGTCCCGCTCCCGCGCAACGGTGACTGTGAACGCGCTCGGCGAGCGGAGCCCACTAGTTAGTGACTGGGAAAGAAAACGCGGCGCGGGAGGGTGCGACTGATGCGCGGGTCCGGCCTGTCAGCGCCAGGCTGCGCGAGAGCGAGAGTTGGGCCACCGCGGGTGTAATTCGTTGGTGGGCCGAGAAACAAAGTTGAGGCCCAACAGGCATTTTCTCTTGTTTTTCTTATTTCTGTTTGAATTTATTTCACAATTTCGAATTTTGGTATTTAATTTATGAATTGTTCATGAGTTTCACACACAATTCAAGTGCACAAACAAAAGTCCCATCATGATGCAATATTTTATTTTATTATTATTATTATTTTATTTTATTATTTATTAGGGAATTTATCCATGTCAATTGGTTTTTTATACATGTGTGTGCTCAAGGAAGGGAAGAAATACATATAATGTACATCCAAAACTCTATCTCCTTTATTTATTACTAGGTTGAAGCGTCCCGATCCTTTGGGACTCAAATGTGATACAATTACTAGTCCTAGGATGCTAGTAACCACATTCCTTACTTCAAATAGTACAGAGTCTGAGTAAATGTTATTACAATACCGAGGGTACAAGCTCGAGAGTGAGCCGGAATTATAAAACGCAGTGGAAGATAAATTAGCCCAGGCCACAGGCGGAACTGGGTGAAGACATAGCCCCTTCAATCAAGCATAGCAGAAAAGAAGTCTTCAGCTGCTGAAAAACATAAATAAATCTGGGTGAATACACTAGGTATTCCGCAAGCCCACCCGGCTCCCGTAAAAAGAAAGAGACCTATATCATACATGCTTCATATGGTGGAGTTGAAGTCACTCTTCCTTTTTCTCAGAGAAAGGCAGTACTTGTTGTTAGGGTTTTCTCGAGACAATAGAAATGACACTTGCTTAACCACCACTGAGCTTCCCGCTCCCGTGGCACCATTTTCTTTCCAGAGACACACTTACACACACATATTTCCCTATTCCCGGTTGTTGTAGAAACACTAATTGTCATACCACATCAGACTCGTCCATACCAGTGGACACGGACTATTCGAATAGGTTTAAACTCTGCGCAGAGGGGTACACTTTCCCCACTAGTCCGGCTCTGCGATCTCACGGCCAATGAGATCCGAATCCGAATCTCTTTCCTTCCTCGCACGTCCTAACCTTAATAGTTATACCAGAAGGAGTCAGGCCACCGCCATGTCCAAACCATACAAAACATTCCCCCTCCTTATCCTCCCGGTGCTCCCCAGCCTTCATAACCCTGGGGTTGGACCATACGAGTTCAGATCGAGTGACTGCCCACACAACCTCGAGTGGTTGTACTTTTTATGAGTATAGGTAGTGAAGGATGACAAACCGGTCCTTATATGAGAGGACAATCCTTCTGCTCACGCCTAAACCAGCTGAGCCATCACCTTTAGGCCCTCCCCTAAACCAGGGAGTCCCTGATCATCCTACTCACCAGGTGATGAGGGTGAATACCCTTCATCGCACACTTTTTGGAAAACATCGTTGTTCATACCCCTTTTCTTATCCCATATCTTGTGATCAAAAGGTATTAGTTAATGTGGGCTCTCTCATTCTCACCATGCAAATAGATTCCATCCCTAAATCCCGGCTTAGGTAGTGGTAGAGAGAAATAGGTAAATTATGCATCAAGGGAAGGATGGACTTGCCTTCGTCGAAGCTTTCCTGGCACAAAAGATTTATCTCGGAGGGGTCAGGTTCCTGCCCTTCTTCCGGAGCTACAAATTCCTGAGGATCGGATCCCTCTTCCGCTAACAAACACAGATAAGAACAATACATCAATCATGGTGACTTTAGTGGGGTGTGCCATTTCTTATATCTTAATATTTTTGTGCCCTATAATTTATTTAAACTATTTTTGTGCATAAAATATTAGCATATAATTCTATATGTGAAAATGGGAAAAAGAAATGAGAAAAGAAAAAGGAAAAGGGGTTTTCCTGCTTGCTGGACCGGGGGGATTTTGGCCTACCCTGGCGCGAGCGCGGCAGGTGGCCTAGCCGGCCCATCAGCGAGGGAGACGGCGGGGGACAGCGCCATGGCACGGGCCCACACGCCAGCGAGGGGAGGGGGTTTAACGGCGCGGAGCAGCGACAGAGGGGGGGAGGTCGACCGGAGCTCGACCGCCGGTGAGATCCTGTGGCGGTTCTCTATCGTGGGTTCGGTTCTGTGGCGGGGGAGCGGTGGCGAGGCACGGGCGGGGGTAGGGGATCACGGGGGTGGCGTTAATTTGACCGGCGGGGGCCTAGGGTGGCCGGTCCACGGCGCGGTGGCGGGTGCTCACGGCGGTGAGGTCGCCGGCGAGGCAGCCGAGCGCCAAAGGAGGTGGGGATGGGTGTGTTGCGATCGTGAGTGAGTGGCGGAGCTCAAGCACCAAGTTAATTCGACTGAAGGCTACCAGAGAGGCGAGAACGGAGCTCACCGAAGTGACGGGGGAATGCGGCGGCGCTAGCTCGATTGGGCTCGGGGAGGAGTGGAGGAGATGGCCGGGGCTGGTGTGGAGGAAACGGAGCTCGGGCGGTCCCTTTTATAGGCGCCCGGGAGGGGGAAGGGAGGGAGGGGACGGCAAGCGTCGACGGGCTTGCCATGATGGCGGGGATGGAGCAAACGACGACGAGATAGCTCGGGCAGGCGAGGGGTGATGGGACGGCTCGAGTACAGTGGCGGGGTGGTTGATGAGGCCGGTGCGAGCATTAATGGCAAAGCGATGGGGCATGAGGCGGTCGGCGGCGAACGCGCCGGTGATGGCATGGGCGGGACGAAGGTCCGGACAGGCGGGCCCGTGCTGCTAGTGGGAGAGCGACGCGAGAGGGAGAGAGGCGGAGCCGCTGACTGGTGGGGCCGGTTTGTCAGGTGCGGCGCAGGCGTGCGCAGTTGGGCCGAGGAGGAGAGGGGGGGAAGAGCGGGCGCGGCGCGGTTTGGGCCAGAATTGGCCTAGCCGAGGGGGGGGGGAGGTTTTTCTTTTTCTTTTTCTGTTTTCTATTTCCTTTTTCCATTTTCTATTTTTGTTTATTTTTATTTCCTTTTCCTTTGAATCAACAATTTGCTAAATAATATTGAGTGTTGAAAATAGTCTATGTGAGGTGCTCCTAACATTTCAAGTGTATGCACATGATGAGATGACCTAAGGGTGGAGTTTAGGGAGAAGATAAAATAAAAGGGGGTTTAGGAGATTAGGGTTCCAAACCTTGGGTTGAGATTTTTGGGATGTTACAAACCTACCCCACTTAAAGGAATCTCGCCCTCGAGATTTAGACTGGATTTGAGAAAAGATAAGGGTATTCCCTCCTCAAGGAGTCCTCACTCTCCCAGGTAGCTTCCTCTTCTCCTTCTCTGCTCCACTGAACTTTACGGGTTTCACTTCTGAGGTGCGGGTCTTCTAGACTGCTGAATCAAGGATCTTTACTGGCTTCTCACGGTACTGAAGATCTTTCTGAATCTGCACTACCTCTTCTTCGACGTGACTTTCTGGTGCTTGTAGGCATTTGCGGAGCTGGGATACGTGAAACACATTGTGGATGTCAGACATGGATTCTGGCAATTCAAGGCGGTATGCTGCGGGTCCTACTCTGTCAATGATGGGATAGGGACCCACGAATCATGGTGCTAGCTTTCCTTTTACTTGGAACCTTCTGACACCATGCATCGGGGAGACCTTGAGGTAGACGAAGTCTCCTTCCTCAAATCTGAGTTCTCTCCGCCTATTGTCCGCATAACTCTTCTGCAGACTCTGAGCTTCAAGTAATCTCCTGCGGATCAGGGCAACTTTCTCTTCCGCCTCTTTGACAAAGGCAGGTCCTTCCAGTGCCTTTTCCCCTACGTTGGACCACATGATAGGGGTCTGGCATTTTCGTCCATACAATGCTTCGAACGATGACATTTTGATGCTGGTCTGATAGTTGTTGTTATACGAGAACTCTGCGTAGGGCAAACTGGATTCCCAACTTCTATCGAATGCTAGCACATAGGCTCTTAATAGATCTTCGAGGACCTTGTTGACTCTTTCTGTCTGCCCGTCTGTCTGAGGGTGATAGGCGGTGCTAAAATCTAGCTTGGTGCCCATAGCTTTCTAAAGGCTTGTCCAGAATTTGGAGATGAACTGGGTTCCTCTGTCTGACACTATCTTTCTTGGAATGCCATGGAGTCTGACTATCTCTTTGAGATAAATTCGGGCAAGGGTGGCTCCTCCAAAGGTAGTTTTCAGTGGGATGAAATGGGCTACCTTGGTGAGGCGATCTATTATTACCTAGATAGAGCCATTCCCTTTTTGTGTCCGGGGTAGTCCGATTACAAAATCCATGCCTATTTCTTCCCATTTCCATTCAGGCACTGGGAGGGGTTGCAATAGGCCTGCAGGTTTTTGGTGCTCGGCCTTCGTTCGTTGGTAGGTGTCACACCGGGCCACATACTGTGCTATATCTTTCTTCATCCCTTTCCACCAGTATCTGGTTTTGAGGTCTAGGTACATCTTGGTAGTTCCTGGGTGGATGGAGTAGGCTGAGTTGTGAGCTTCCTCGAGCAGGACTTCTCGTGCCTCTCCTTTTGGTACACACAGACGATTCTTGAACCAAAGGGCTCCTTGTTCATCTGTCCTGAGGTCCAGGAGTTGTTCCTTGCGAGCTTTCTCCACAAGTCTTGCTGTCTCTGAGTCTAGGCGTTGAGCTTTGCATATGAGGTCTTCTAGCATTGGTTTGACTTTGGTTTGACTTCGAGACTGTCGTTGTTTCCCAAACATGCATTCAGTTGAGCTGATTCCTTCTTCCAATCTTCTAAAAAGTTGGTTCCTTTTATTCTGAAAGGTTTTTGGCTGAGGGTGTCTGCTACCACGTTGGCTTTTCCAGGGTGATAATGAATCTCAAGGTCATAATCTTTGATCAATTCCAACCATCTTCGTTGACGGAGATTGAGATCTGGCTGAGTGAAGATATACCTCAGACTCTTGTGATTAGTGAAGATGTGACATTTATTCCCAATTAGGTAATGCCTCCATATCTTCAAGGCATGCACTATTGAAAGGGAAATGTGCCCTTGGGCCATTTATAAGTATTTTGGTGATTGAGTGCCAACACAAGTGTTTAAGTGTTAAAGTATGCCAAGTGATGGACAAAGTGTAAATCAAAAGTAAAGGTATGTTTCTAGACTTAGTACATTGTTTTTAAGAACTAATGTATTGTCTCTAAGTGCTGGAAACAGGAGAAATCAAGTTGGAGAAGAGATGGCTTTGTTCAGCCAAAGTCTGCTCAGTCTGGGTGCACCGGACTGTCCGGTGGTGCACCAGACAGTGTCCGGTGCGCCAGGCCGGCTCTGGCGAACTTGCTGCTCTCGGGACTTCGACAGCGGTGTACGGCTATAAATCATCGGACTGTCCGGTGGTGCACCGGACTGTCCGGTGAGCCGTTCACAGGCGAAGTCATCGCTCTCGGGATGTGATTAACGGCGTACGGCTAAAAATCACCGGTCTGTCTAGTGGTGCACCGGACTGTCCGGTGAGCCAACGGTCAGCCGGGCCAACGGTCGGCCCAGGATTCTGCGCGTGACGCGTGGCCAAGCCAACGGTCACATTGGGGCACCGGACTGTCCGGTGTGCACCGGACTGTCCGGTGTGCACCGGACAGTGTCCGGTGCGCCAACGGCTCTGGATCTTCAATGGTCGGCTGCGCCACAGAAGGAAAGAAATCCGCACCGGACAGTGTCTAGTGGTGCACCGGACTGTCCGGTGCGCCAGGCGACAGAAGGCAAGATTTGCCTTCCAGGAATGCTCTCAACGGCTCCTAGCTGCCTTGGGGCTATAAAAGGGACCCCTAGGCACATGGAGGAGTACACCAAGCATTCTCTAAGCATTCCTAAGCACCAAGACTTCGATTCCGCGCATTTGATTCTTTGCGGTAGCAACTAGAGCTCTATTTGGGTTGTGAACTCGTCGGGTTTTGTTGTGAGCTCTTGTTGCGACTTGTGTGCGTGTTGTCACTCTGATTTTGTGTCTTGTGTGCGTTGCTCATCCCTCCCTTACTCCGTGCTTCTTTGTGAACATCAAAGTGTAAGGGCGAGAGACTCCAAGTTGTGGAGATTCCTCGCGAGCGGGATAAAGTAAACAAAGCAAAACACCGTGGTATTCAAGTGGGTCTTTGGACCGCTTGAGAGGGGTTGATTGCAACCCTCGTCCTTTGGGACGCCACAACGTGGAGTAGGCAAGTTTTGTACTTGGCCGAACCACGGGATAAACCACTGTGTCTATCTGTGTTGATCCTCTTGTGGTTGTTGTGTTTTGCAAGAACTCCTCACTAGCCACTTGGCCTTATTGTGCTAACGCTTAATCAAGTTTTTGTGGCTTTAAGTTTAAGTTTTTATAGGATCACCTATTCACCCCCCTAGGTGCTCTCAATTGGTATCAGAGCCGTTCTCTTCACAAAGGGACTAATCGCCCGAAGAGATGGATCCTAAGGGCAAGGGGATTGTGATCAATGATAAGGAGAAGGAGTCTTTCGTCAACGAGCCGAAAGATGACAAGCCTACCGACTCGGGCTCGGGCCACAAACGAAAAGATGGGAAGAAGAAGAAGACAAGGCACATCAAGGAGATTGTCTACTACGACGACAGCAACGAATCTTCCTCTTCCCAAAAGGACGACGACAATGACTACGAGAAAAAGAAGACGGTTAACTCAAACTTCTCTTTCGATTATTCTTGTATTCCGTATAGTTCAAATGCACATTTGCTTTCCATTCCTCTTGGCAAGCCTCCACACTTTGATGGGGAGGACTACGGATTTTGGAGTCACAAAATGCGTAGTCACTTGTTCTCTCTCCATCCAAGCATATGGGAGATTGCAGAGAGTGGAATGAAATTTGATAGCTCGGATAGTCCTATGTTTATAAATGAACAAATCCATAAAAATGCACAAGCTACTACTATCCTTTTAGCATCTTTGTGCAGGGAAGAGTACAATAAGGTGAGCGGCTTGGACAATGCCAAACAGATCTGGGACACTCTCAAGATCTCACATGAGGGGAACGACGTCACCATGCTCACCAAGATGGAGTTGGTGGAGGGCGAGCTTGGGAGATTTGCAATGATAAGGGGAGAAGAGCCAACCCAAACATAGAACCGGCTAAACACCCTCATCAACAAAATAAGGAGCTACGGAAGCACGCGATGGACGGACCACGACGTCGTTCGCCTAATGCTAAGGTCTTTTACTGTCCTTGATCCACATCTTGTGAACAATATTCGTGAAAATCCTAGATACACCAAGATGTCACCCGAAGAAGTACTTGGGAAGTTTATAAGCGGGAGAATGATGATTAAGGAGGCGAGATATGTGGACGACGCGTTGAATGGTCCAATCCATGAGCCTCAACCCGTTGCTCTCAAGGCAACCAGTAGCAAGGAGGCGCTACCTAGCAAGGTGGCGCAAGTTGAGGCGGTCGGGCTTAATGATGAAGAGATGGCCCTCATCATCAAGCGCTTCAAGACGACGCTAAAGGGTCGCAAGGGGCAGCCTAACAAGAACAAGACGAAGGGGAAGCGCTCATGCTTCAAATGTGGTAAGATTGGTCATTTTATCGCTAATTGTTCCGATAATGATAGTGACCAGGAACAAGGGAACAAGAGGGAAAAGAAGAAAGCTTACAAGAAGGCTAAGGGCGAGGCACACCTTGGAAAGGAGTGGGACTCGGATTGTTCGTCATTCGACTCCGACAATGAAGGACTCGCCGCCACCGCCTTCAACAAATCGGCCCTCTTCCCCAACGAGCGTCACACATGCCTCATGGCGAAGGAGAAGAAGGTATGTACTCGAAATACTACTTATGCTTCTTCAAGTGAGGACGAGTCTAGTGATGATGATGAAATAGATTATTCATGTTTATTCAAGGGCCTAGATAGAACCAAGGTTGATAAAATTAATGAATTAATTGATGCCTTGAATGATAAGAATAAGTTATTAGAAAAGCAAGAGGATTTGTTGTATGAAGAGCATGATAAGTTTGTAGAGGCTCAAAAATCCCTTGCTTTAGAAATTAAACGGAATGAAATGCTTTCTTGTGAATTGTCTGCATGCCATGACTCAATTTCTAGTTTAAAAAATGTTAATGATAATTTAAATGCTAAGTTAGAAATAGCTAGTAAATCAACATCTTGTGTAGAAAATGTTGTAATTTGCAATAGGTGTAAAGATTTTAATGTTGATGCTTGTAGTGAACACCTAGTTTCAATTTCTAAATTGAATGATGAAGTGGCTAGTCTTAATGCCCAACTTAAGACTAGCAAGAGTGAATTTGACAAGCTAAAATTTGCAAGGGATGCCTACACAATTGGTAGACACCCCTCAATTAAGGATGGTCTTGGCTTCAAGAGGGAAGTCAAGAACTTAACAAGCCATAAGGCTTCCATCTCCGCAAAGGAGAAAGGGAAGGCCCCTATGGCTAGTAGTGCTAAAAAGAACCATGCTTTCATGTATCATGACAGGAGACATTCTAGGAATGTTTATAGAAGTTATGATGTTTTTAACTCTCATGCCATGATTGCTTCTAGTTCTTCTTTTATGTATGATAGAAATTTGACTAGGAAAAATGTTGTTCATCATACGCCTAGAAGAAATATGGTTCATGCTCCTAGGAAATTAATGAATGATCCTTCTACAATCTATTATGCTTGCAATGCTCCCTTTGTTATTTGTAGAAAGGATAAGAAAGTAATTGCTAGGAAGTTAGGGGCCAAATGTAAGGGAGACAAAACTTGCATTTGGGTCCCTAAGACTATTGTAACTAACCTTGTAGGACCCAACATGAGTTGGGTACCTAAGACCCAAGCCTAAATTTGTCTTGCAGGTTTATGCATCCGGGGGCTCAAGCTGGATTATCGACAGCGGATGCACAAACCACATGACGGGGGAAAAGAGGATGTTCTCTTCCTACGTCAAGAACAAGGATCCCCAAGATTCAATAATATTCGGTGATGGGAACCAAGGCAAGGTGAAAGGGTTAGGAAAAATTGCTATTTCATCCGAGCACTCTATTTCTAATGTGTTCTTAGATGTGTTGCTTGGATATAACTTGTTGTCTGTGAGTCAACTCTGTAATATGGGATATAACTGTTTATTCACAAATGTAGATGTGTCTGTCTTTAGAAGAAGTGATGGTTCATTAGCTTTTAAGGGTGTACTAGACGGCAAACTTTATTTAGTTGATTTTGCAAAAGAGGAGGCTGGTCTAGATGCATGCTTAATTGCTAAGACTAGCATGGGCTGGCTGTGGCATCGCCGCTTAACACATGTTGGGATGAAGAACCTTCACAAGCTTCTAAAGGGAGAACACGTGATAGGTCTAACTAATGTGACTTTCGAAAAAGATAGACCTTGTGCAGCTTGTCAAGCAGGTAAACAGGTGGGAAGCTCTCATCATCCCAAAAATGTGATGACCACATCAAGACCTTTGGAGATGCTTCATATGGACCTCTTCGGACCCGTCGCCTATCTAAGCATAGGAGGAAGTAAGTATGGTCTTGTTATAGTTGATGATTTTTCCCGCTTCACTTGGGTATTCTTTTTGCAGGATAAATCTGAAACCCAAGGGACCCTCAAGCGCTTCCTCAGGAGAGCTCAAAATGAGTTTGAGCTCAAGGTGAAGAAGATAAGGAGCGACAACGGGTCCGAGTTCAAGAACCTTCAAGTGGAGGAGTACCTTGAGGAGGAAGGGATCAAGCACGAGTTCTCCACTCCCTACACACCACAGCAAAATGGTGTGGTAGAGAGGAAGAACAGGACGCTCATAGACATGGCAAGGACGATGCTTGGAGAGTTCAAGATCCCCGAGCGGTTTTGGTCGGAAGCCGTGAACACGGCTTGCCACGCCATCAACCGGGTCTACCTTCACCGCCTCCTCAAGAAGACTTCGTATGAGCTTCTAACCGGTAACAAACCCAATGTATCTAACTTTCGTGTATTTGGGAGCAAATGTTACATTCTAGTGAACAAAGGTAGAAATTCTAAGTTTGCTCCCAAAGCTGTAGAAGGGTTTTTGTTAGGTTATGACTCAAATACAAAGGCGTATAGAGTCTTCAACAAATCATCGGGTTTGGTTGAAGTCTCTAGCGACGTTGTATTTGATGAGACTAATGGCTCTCCAAGAGAGCAAGTTGTTGATCTTGATGATGTAGATGAAGAAGACGTTCCAACGGCCGCAATTCGCACCATGGCGATTGGCGATGTGCGACCACAGGAACAATTGGAGCAAGATCAACCTCTTCTTCCTCAACAATGGTGCATCCCCCAACTCAAGACGATGAACAGGTTCATCAAGAGGAGGCGTGTGATCAAGGGGGAGCACAAGATGATCATGTGATGGAGGAAGAAGCACAACCGGCACCTCCAACCCTAAGTTCGAGCGACGATTCAAAGGAATCATCCCGTCGACCAAATTTTGGGTGACATTAGCAAGGGAGTAACTACTCGTTCTAGATTAGTTAATTTTTGTGAGCATTACTCCTTTGTCTCTTCTATTGAGACTTTCAGGGTAGAAGAGGCCTTGCAAGATCCGGACTGGGTGTTGGCCATGCAGGAAGAGCTCAACAACTTCAAGCGTAATGAAGTTTGGACACTGGTGCCTCGTCCCAAGCAAAATGTTGTGGGAACCAAGTGGGTGTTCCGCAACAAACAGGACGAGCACGGGGTGGTGACAAGGAACAAGGCTCGACTTGTGGCAAAAGGTTATGCCCAAGTCGAAGGTTTGGACTTTGAGGAGACTTTTGCTCCTGTGGCTAGGCTAGAGTCCATTCGTATCTTGCTAGCATATGCCACTCACCATTCTTTTAGGTTGTTCCAAATGGATGTGAAGAGCGCTTTCCTCAACGGGCCAATCAAGGAGGAGGTGTACGTGGAGCAACCCCCTGGCTTCGAGGATGAACGGTACCCCGACCACGTGTGTAAGCTCTCTAAGGCGCTCTATGGACTTAAGCAAGCCCCTAGAGCATGGTATGAATGCCTTAGAGACTTTCTAATTGCTAATGCTTTCAAGGTTGGGAAAGTTGATCCAACTCTTTTCACTAAGACTTGTGATGGTGATCTTTTTGTGTGCCAAATTTATGTCGATGACATAATATGTGTTTATGCCTTTGATCATGTTCCTTATGCATTTTGTTGTTTACTTGTGGTGCTCAAGTTGTACAAACACTCCCCGTCCTCACAAGTTCTTTTGCAAGTGAAACACATATTTAGGGGGAGATGTGCTACAACTTGATCCTTTGAGACTAACCGTGTGCTTGAGTTTGCTTGATTTAGTCTCAAAGGAGGTTTGAAAGGGAAAAGGTGGACTTGGACCATGAAAGACTTCCACTGCACTCCGATGAGAGGGTAACTTATTCCAAGTTCATCTCATGTACTCTTATTGCCTTTGTATTCTTATTTGAAGATTTTGGCGAGGCAATGGGGTTTAAGGGCCAAGATTGATCCCATTTTGGTGCTTGATGCCAAAGGGGGAGAAAATAAGGCCAAAGCAAAAAAATGGATCAGCTACCACTTGAGAATTTTGAAAATAGTAGAATAGAGCTTTTGGTTTGTCAAAACTCTCTTATTGTATCTCTTTGTCAAAAGTTGGTCTCTTGTGGGGAGAATGTTTGATTATGGGAAAAAGGGGGAGTTTTTGAAATCTTTGATCAATTTCTCTTGGAACACCTCTCTTTATGTCTCTACAAGTGAATTTGACTTAGACATAGGAAATTGGTTTTTGAAATCTTTGATCAATTTCTCTTGGAACACCTCTCTCTATGTCTCTACAAGTGAATTTGACTTAGAGATAGGAAATTGAGTTTGATTTGCAAAAACAAACCAAGTGGTGGCAAAGTATGATCCAAATATGCCAAAGTTGAATCAAAACTATTTGTGTTCTTATTTGCATTGATATTGCACTTGTTCTAGTTGCTTTGTGTTGTGTTGGCATAAATCACCAAAAAGGGGTAGATTGAAAGGGAAATGTGCCCTTGGGCCATTTCTAAGTATTTTGGTGATTGAGTGCCAACACAAGTGTTTAAGTGTTAAAGTATGCCAAGTGATGGACAAAGTACAAATCAAAAGTAAAGGTATATTTCTAGACTTAGTACATTGTTTTTAAGAACTAATGTATTGTGTCTAAGTGCTAGAAACAGGAGAAATCAAGTTGGAGAAGAGATGGCTTTGTTCAGCCAAAGTCTGCTCAGTCTGGGTACACCGGACTGTCCGGTGGTGCACCAGACAGTGTCCGGTGCGCCAGGCTGGCTCTGGCGAACTTGCTGCTCTCGGGACTTCGACGGCAGTGTACGGCTATAAATCACCGGACTGTCCGGTGTGCACCGGACAGTGTCCGGTGCGCCAACGGCTCTGGATCTTCAACGGTCGGCTGCGCCACAGAAGGAAAGAAATCCGCACCAGACAGTGTCCAGTGGTGCACCGGACTGTCCGGTGCGCCAGGCGACAGAAGGCAAGATTTGCCTTCCAGGAATGCTCTCAACGGCTCCTAGCTGCCTTGGGGCTATAAAAGGGACCCCTAGGCACATGGAGGAGTACACCAAGCATTCTCTAAGCATTCCTAAGCACCAAGACTTCGATTCCGCGCATTTGATTCTTTGCGATAGCAACTAGAGCTCTATTTGGGTTGTGAACTCGTCGGGTTGTGTTGTGAGCTCTTGTTGCGACTTGTGTGCGTGTTGTCACTCTGATTTTGTGTCTTGTGTGCGTTGCTCATCCCTCCCTTACTCCGTGCTTCTTTGTGAACATC
The DNA here is from genome assembly GCA_029449295.1 of Zea luxurians. Classification (NCBI taxonomy): domain Eukaryota; kingdom Viridiplantae; phylum Streptophyta; class Magnoliopsida; order Poales; family Poaceae; genus Zea; species Zea luxurians. The sequence continues at coordinate 93,670,999 of JAOPSE010000006.1, forward strand.
AAAGTGTAAGGGCGAGAGACTCCAAGTTGTGGAGATTCCTCGCGAGCGGGATAAAGTAAACAAAGCAAAACACCGTGGTATTCAAGTGGGTCTTTGGACCGCTTGAGAGGGGTTGATTGCAACCCTCGTCCGTTGGGATGCCACAACGTGGAGTAGGAAAGTTTTGTACTTGGCCGAACCACGGGATAAACCACTGTGTCTATCTGTGTTGATCCTATTGTGGTTGTTGTGTTTTGCAAGAACTCCTCTCTAGCCACTTGGCCTTATTGTGCTAACGCTTAATCAAGTTTTTGTGGCTTTAAGTTTAAGTTTTTACAGGATCACCTATTCACCCCCCTCTAGGTGCTCTCAACTATGGCTGCCAATTCCAAATCATGGGTGGGGTAATTCTGCTCATGCGGCTTAAGTAGGTGCGATGCATAAGCAATGACTTTCTCGTTTTGCATCAGTACACACCCTAAGCCTTGCCTCGAGGCATCACAGAAGTTGACAAAAGCCTGATGTATATCTGGTAGTGTCAAAACGGGTGCGGTCGTGAGCTTCTCCTTTATGATCTGGAAACTTCCTTCACATTTTGGGGTCCACACAAACTTATGGTCTTTCTTGAGGAGCTCGGTCATAGGTCTTGCTATGCTGGAGAATCCCTTGATAAAGCGGCGGTAATATCCTGCCATTCCCAGAAAGCTTCGAACTTCACTGACGTTGGATGGCTGCCTCCATTTTGATACTGCTTCCACCTTGGAAGGGTCTAGTTCTATTCCTTTCGCGGTCAAGATATGCCCAAGGAAGGCTATCTTTTCCAACCAGAATTCACATTTACTGAGTTTAGCATAAAGTTGGTGTTCCCTGAGTTTTCCGAGGACGATCTGAAGGTGACTCTTATGGTCTTCGCGATTCTTGGAGTAGATAAGGATGTTGTCAATGAAGACCATGACAAACTTATCCAGCTCTTCCATAAACACTTTGTTCATGAGGTTCATGAAAAAGGCGGGTGCGTTTGTCAGTCCGAACGGCATCACTGTGAACTCATATTGTCCGTACCGGGTGACAAATGCAGTCTTCTGGATATTTGCTTCCTTGATTCTCAATTGGTGATAACCGGACCTTAGGTCTATCTTGGAGAAGTATTTGGCCCCTTGAAGCTGATCGAAGAGGTCGTCGATCCGAGGAAGTGGATACTTGTTCTTGATGGTGACTTCATTTAACGATCGGTAATCAATACACATCCTCATACTTCCATCTTTCTTAGAGACGAAAAGGACTGGTGCTCCCCAAGGGGATGAGCTGGGACAAATGTACCCTTTTTGTTGAAGATCTGCGATTTGGAGCTTCAATTCTGCTAACTCGGTAGGAGCCATGCGGTATGGTCTCTTTGCGATGGGTGCCGTTCCAGGAATCAGATCTATGTAGAATTCCACTTCTCTTTCTGGTGGCATTCCTGGTAACTCTTCTGGGAACACATCCATGAATTCTTCTACCACTGATATGTTTTCTGTTGCTACATTAAACATCATTGGATCATTGGCGGGTGGCTGAGCCTGACAAGAGACCGACTTTCCTTGGTGGTCTGTGAGAAGGACTGTCTTGTTTGCGCAACTGATGATACCTTTGTATTTGGTCAACCAATCGATCCCTAAGATCACATCAATCCCTTGGGATGGCAAGACGGTTAAGTCTGCCAAGAACATTACCCCACTTAAAAGGATTCTGACTTGGGAGCATTTGAGCTGGCATAGAAGGTCTGACCCTGGGGTTCGGGTGACCAAGGGAATCTCTAGAGGGGTAGAGGGAATGCCATGCTTTTCCACAAAACTAGTGGCTATAAAAGAATTGGATGCTCCTGAATCGAAAAGTATGGTAGCGGGAGTAAATTCAACAAGGAACTCACCGAGCACTACTCCCGGAGCTTGCTGAGCCTCCTGAGCATCGACGTGATTAACTCGTGCCCTTCCTTGATACTGGGTCTTGTTCTGCTGGCTGATGGAGGAGGGCGCCTTAGGGGCGGATGCGGAGGTATTCTTGGGGCCATTCATCGAGTTGGAGTAGGCAGGTCCTGATGGCTTCAGCTAGGGACAGTTGTTCTTGAAGTGACTGGGATCTCCGCAGTGCCAACATGCATTCACCGTGGGTTGGTTGCTTGCAACTGAGGAGGCATGAAAAGAGCTCTGACTCTGCTGACTGAACCGTGACGGGGTGGGTCCAGCTGGTCTACTGAAGCTTGGTCCCTTGGGTGGAAATCCGAAGGATCGAGTTTTCTGGTGCCGATCTTGCTGTTGGGCCTGGAGGACTTGGAATTTTCTCTTGAGATGGCCTTTTTCTTCCTCCTTTGCCCTTTCCACTTGCATGGCCTTGTTGGAGAGGTGAGAGAAACTGAGGAAGTCTTGGCTGGCCAGGATGGTCTTGAGTTCTGGCCTGAGTCCCTTCAGGAAGCGGGCCATCTTCTTGACTTCGGTACTGACGTCATCTGGCGCGTAGTGGGCCAACTCCGTGAACTTGTGCACATATTCACTAACAGATCTTCCGTCTTGAGTCAGTTCCCGAAATTCGTCTTCCTTGAGCTGGACGATCCCTTGGGGTACATGGTGCTCCTGGAAAGTTGTTTCAAACTCTGCCCAGGTAGCATCTCTGATGGTGACATTGAAGGTATCCCACCAGGCTAAGGCCATCCCGGAAAGTTGATGGGCAGCCAGTTGAACACGCTGATTTTCTAGGCATCCGATGGCTTCCAGCTTTCTTTTAATCGTGCGCAGCCAATCGTCAGCATCGAGGGGATTGCTAGATCCAGCAAACGTGGGAGGCTTGAGCCTCAGGAAATCCCCCATCCTGTCTTGCGGTCTTCCACCATTCGGACGTTGATTTTCCAGACTTCGAGTGAGGACCTCGATGAGTCGGGTTTGGTTGGCTAGAACTTGGGCTAGATCTAAGGGTAGTTCTGGAGGTGCGGGGAGGTGGGTCTCACTTTCCTCTGTACCGGCTTCCTTTTCAGCTCTTAGGGGAAACCCTGCTCCAATCCTGGAGGCGGTAGGCGTGGTTTTATCCGAAGCCATCTGCCACGGGGGAGAGAGTCACTATTATGCACATGCCAATTGTTTTCAACCAAGTCATTTTATTCATTACACCAATACATTACAAGCATATGGCTACTACAAGTTGTACTACACGCGAGCGTTCTCTGAGGTACTACCGAACTCTTTCTCTAAAGTGTCCCCAAATTCCTTGAGAAGGTCATCAAGGCTAGCTAGGGACATATCCTCGATGTTGGACAAATTCTCTATCCTGGCGGGAGCTGGTGCTGGGGGGGCCTTCTTCCTCCACTCAGCTTGGCCTCCTTGGTTCCTGGTCTTCTTTTGGATTTTCTTCGTGGGGGCGAGCTTCTTTAGCTTCTTATCATAGTCCATCTTTAGGGTTCGATAGGCTTCACGGGTGTTGGCCTCCTTGCCTTCCGCTATGTCGAGACACTCCTAGAGGGATGCTTTCTCCTTCTTAAGCTCCTTGACCTGCTACTCTAAGCTTTCCACCCGAGAGTTTAGGTGGGTGCAGTGGGAGGAGAGATCATCGTAGTGGGTATCGAGAGTGTGGACGTATCTGGCCATGTAGACAATGGTGGGGTCATCCTCGGTGGGGTCTCTCCCTGACAGGGCCTGAAGTCTTTTCTTCTAGGTGGGGGTATTTTTGTTGCTGGGTGGGAAGTAACGAAGGGGGGTTTCAAAGATCTCTCTGCTATAGTTTTGGCATAGCTGTTTAAGGGCTTTTCGGGCAACACTTTAGCAAGTGTCTGGGAAGCGGTGCCCGATGAAGGTGACTTGGAAGGGAGGGTGGTTTGGGTAGCTTCGACTTTCTCCTAGGTAAACCACCATAGAGCACTTCTCTACTCCATTTTTGCGGTATTCCTTCCAGACATATTCGGGCTTCTTGCAGATCCCCATGCATAGTCCGCAACTCCGTGGGAGGTGAGGAAATCCTTCCTCCTCTGAGCAGTAGGATGTCCTAATGACCCAAGAGCCTTCCATCTGGTAGGAGAAAAGAAGGGTCTGTTAATATCGGGGAAAGGAGAGAAGGTGTTTCTTGGGGTAAGAGGTGTTTTCTTGTTAAGGCAACTTTTAAGGTCAGGGCTGCGGTCTACGGCTAGTCCTATAGGCTTTGATACCACCTGAAGCATCCTGATCCTTTGGGACTCAAATGTGATACAATTACTAGTCCCAGGAGGCTAGTAACCACATTCCTTACTTCAAATAGTACAGAGTCTGAGTAAATGTTATTACAATACCGGGGGTACAAGCTCGAGAGTAAGCCAGAATTATAAAACGCAGTGGAAGATAAATTAGCCCAGGCCACAGGCAGAACTGGGTGAAGACACAGCCCCTTCAATCAAGCATAGCATAAAAGAAGTCTTCAGCTGCTGAAAAACATAAATAAATCTGGGTGAATACACTAGGTATTCCGCAAGCCCACTCGGCTCCCGTAAAGAGAAAGAGACCTATATCATACATGCTTCATATGGTGGAGTTGAAGTCACTCTTCCTTTTTCTCAGAGAAAGGCAGTACTTGTTGTTAGAGTTTTCCTGAAATAATAGAAATGACACTTGCTTAACCACCACTGAGCTTCCCGCTCCCGTGGCACCATTTTCTTTCCAGAGACACACTTACACACACACACATATTTCCCTATTCCCGGTTGTTGTAGAAACACTAATTATCATACCACACCAGACTCGTCCATACCAGTGGACACGGACTATTCGAATAGGTTTAAACTCTGCGCAGAGGGGTACACTTTCCCCACTAGTCCGGCTCTGCGATCTCACGACCAATGAGATCCGAATCCGAATCTCTTTCCTTCCTCGCACGTCCTAACCTTAATGGTTATACCGGAAGGAGTCAGGCCACCGCCATGTCCAAACCGGACAAAACATTCCCCCTCCTTATCCTCCCGGTGCTCTCCAGCCTTCATAACCCTAGGGTTGGACCGTACGAGTTCAGATCGAGTGACTGCCCACACAACCTCAAGTGGTTGTACTTTTTATGAGTACAGGTAGTGAAGGATGACAAACCGGTCCTTATATGAGAGGACAATCCTGCTGGGCCGGGGGGGATTTTGGCCCACCTAGGCGCGAGCGCGCGCGCGGGCGCGGCAGGCGGCCCAGCCGACCCATCAGCGAGGGAGACGGCGGGGGACGGCGCCGTGGCTCGGGCCCACACGCCAGCGAGGGGAGGGTTTTAACGGCGCGGAGCAGCGACGGAGGGGGAGGTCGACCAGAGCTCGACCGCCGGTGAGATCCTGTGGCGGTTCTCTATCGTGGGTTCGGTTCTGTGGCGGAGGAGCGGTGGCGAGGCACAGGCGGGGGTAGGGGATCACGGGGTGGCGTTAATTTGACCAGCGTGGGCCTAGGGTGGCTGGTCCGTGGCGCGGTGGCGGGTGCTCGCGGCGGTGAGGTCGTCGGCGAGGCAGGCGAGCGCCAAAGGAGGTGGGGATGGGTGTGTTGCGATCGTGAGTGAGTGGCGGAGCTCAAGCACCAAGTTAATTCGACCGAAGGCTACCAGAGAGGCGAGAACGAAGCTCACCGGAGTGACGGGGGAACACGGCGGCGCTAGCTCGATTGGGCTCGGGAAGGAGTGGAGGAGATGGTCGGGGCTGGTGTGGAGGAAACGGAGCTCGGGCGGTCCCTTTTATAGGCGCCCGGGAGGGGGAAGGGAGGGAGGGGATGGCGAGCGCCGATGAGCTTGGCATGCTGGCGGGGATGGAGCAAACGGCGACGAGATGGCTCGGGCAGGCGAGGGGTGAGGGGACGGCTCGGGTACAGTGGTGGGGTGGTTGCTGAGGCCGGTGCGAGCGTTAATGGCGAAGCGACAGGGCGTGAGGCGGTCGGCAGCGAACGCGCCGGTGATGGCATGGGTGGGACGAAGGTCCTGACAGGCGGGCCCGGGCTGCCAGTGGGAGAGCGACGCGAGAGGGAGAGAGGCGGAGCCGCTGACCGGTGGGGCCGGTTTGTCAGGTGCGGCGCGGGCGCGCGCAGCTGGGCCGCTTGGGCCGGGGAGGAGAGGGGGGGAAGAGCGGGCGCGGCGCGGTTTGGGCTAGAATTGGCCCAGCCGAGGGGGAAAAGGTTTTTTCTGTTTCCTTTTTCTGTTTTCTATTTCCTTTTTCCATTTTCTATTTTTGTTTCTTTTTATTTCCTTTTCCTTTGAATCAACAATTTGCTAAATAATCTTGAGTGTTGAAAATAGTCTATGTGAGGTGCTCCTAACATTTCAAGTGTATGCACATGATGAGATGACCTAAGGGTGGAGTTTAGGGAGAAGATAAAATAAAAGGAGGGTTTAGGAGATTAGGGTTCCAAACCTTGGGTTGAGATTTTTGGGATGTTACATAGGTCTATGCCCGTGCGTTGCCACGGGAGTAAAAAATTAGTATGAAACATATATACGGAACGACAAACATCATTGTCCCTCTAATTGGTTGGACGCACCGTTTCATCGTGAGTCACTGCATGCATTGATTTTATCTAAGCATTTGTTTGGTGAAGGAATGTTGAAACACTATCTATATATCTATTCGGATGACTGAAAAATCGTTGTTGCGAAATAGTTCTTTGCTTTCCAGTTTAGTTTACTACTATTGTGAACACTGATGATATTTACTTGATCTTGTCCCAAAGCAGACCATGTTCAAATTCAGTTGTGGGGTATATGATGTCTCCGATATGCTCTAACTTAACTTCAGAAGTGGTTTACTTTCAGTGTCTATGTGTGTGCGCGCATGGGGTAGGGCGAATGACAAAAGGCAGTGTTGTACATAAATAATAGCTTTTGAAAACTTGGCTAGTTGATTCAACAGAGATGATTTGGCAGCTAGGTTAATTATAACCAAATGATTTTCCCATGTTAATTTAATTTCTTCTTTGGAGATGGACAAGAGTTTTATGCAATAAGAAAAAAGCAAAGCAGAAGGATATGCAGGGATATGCTCTTAGTTAAATTCAGAAGAGGCTCTATTATTACTTTTAGTGTGTATGTGTTTGGCTGCAGGGGGTAACCAGTAACAAGCATATATGTAGTGGCAAGAGACTATATAATAATTTTAAAGCAGATGACTGCTAGGGGAGACTACTAAAGGATAAAAAATCGTCGAAAAAATTAAAACGCTTGTTTCGTCATTTTCTGAATACTAAAGGATAAAAAAACTTCTCAACCATCCCTGTCTTTCCAGTAATTTCAAGGGAGCTGAGCTGATAGGGATGGTTGGTAGAACGATGAGAGAAGCGTGAACCATTATGTGCAAGGAAAATCACCGCCAAGAGCTAGACAGTACAGAAGCTGGAGTCCGTAGAAACAACACTAGGGTGTTTTTTGGGCTTATTTCTAGCTTCCTAGAAGGTGTTGTGGACCGTCAAACGTCTATCTTTTCAGTCTGTTTTTATAAGAATCATTTTGGTGAAAACAGTTCAAAACCAAGGTGAACACAAAAAACGATCGTCGTCATAAAAGTAGGAAACTGTCAATTTCTAGATCATAAGAATGTCTCCAACAGATAGAGTAAAAACAGGGGACGCAGAACTGTAGATGACACGGAGGCATTGTTTATAGAGTGGAGTTTGAAATAAAAGATAAGATTGAAAATAAAGCTGAAGATACCCTGTGAACTCCTCACTTAATACCCATGATATTCAGAATCTTCTAGTGGCTAGCTTCTATCCGCATCCGTATTCAGAAAAAAGACGAAACAAGCAGACCCCTAGTCCGCTAGAGCTTAGCAGGCGCTGACATCAGGAATTCAACTCATTGGGTGGAGGTGTTAGTGTTAGGAGTTGCAAGATGAAGAAGAGGCGCATCATCAGGTGTTACAAAGGAGCTTCTATCTGATTTTGCCGACCTGAGTGTTGGTAGTGAGAATTGAAGTATACAGAGGTTTTGTATAGGGTTCGTCCATTGCTATGTAACCCGGTCGTGAAATTGAAAACGCTCAACATACCGAAAACAGATCACTGGAAAGAAACAGCTTGATGCAGGATACTTGAGTTCCAATATCTATTGTAGTTTGTTGGTTAGTGTTTTTTTCAGTTTTATTTAATGGATTTCATCAACTTTCAGAGAACTGATAGACAGTTTGGCTTCCGCGAACTCGTAGGCATCCTGAATAGAGCCATACGACTACCCTATCAATTCTACGGAGTAGAACGATTGGTCTATGCAGCATCAAGGGAAGCACAACCATGTTCGTACCTACGACGGTTGCGGCGTCCGGCCTCGCGCGCCTTGCGCTTCTTCTCGTCTGTCTTGCTCTCGTACCTTCGGCGGCGCCTGATCTCCTACAGCACGCCGGCGCGCATCACCTCCCGTCGGAACCTACGGAAGATGGACTCCTCCCCCTCGTTCTTGTCCATCAGGATCTGCACATTGTACCCCTTGGCCACCACCACCGCCGTCCGCGGGAGGCCAAGTGCGCGTGCGGCGGGCCATCACCGTGGAACTTCTACGACCAGCTCGACCTCCTCGTCAGCCCCACGCTCACCGGCATCAAGAAGTCGTCCCCACCGCGTGCCGCGCTGCCCGTGTTACGGAGGGGGAGACGACCGAGGGGATTTGGGGGCGCGCACGTAGGCAGGATAGGGGCATAGGATGGACGGTCCGGGTAGAAGCCATAGGACGGACGGTCCAGATTAATAGAAGGCATAACAAGGGGAGGCATGCTACCCCCTTGCAGCCTTAATATAGTAGTATAGATATAGATTTACAAGCAACTAAAGCTAATAAGGTATATTTAGTCTTTTATTTCTTTGCTTGGTCCGAGCCGAAGCTATTGAGCTTCGGCATTCCACAACATTGCTTGTACACAAAGTCTCAGTCTTGAGGAACAAAGCTGAGGTTGATGATAGTTTCGGCAAGCCTTCGTATTATCTTGCCGAAGGTGTTCTTGCCTTGAGGACCTTCGGCAGAGAAGAAGGCTTCCAACAATGTCTATATTCAAATAGATGATGATAAATCTAAACAGATATACAAAACACATATCAAATGTTTAAAACAAATTTTAATTTGGGCGGAGGATTATTACTCTATATAGGAACAATCAAAATAAAGTTGGCTACACTTCAAATTCTATTGTCCATTCAGGTATTCCAATCTTTGTATACCACACAATTTGTATCCAAGAATCCAGCAACATTAAAATCAAACACTCACAATCCTCCCTCATGCTTGAACTCAATTCAAGGGCCCAAAGGTCGTGGTTCTTTCTGTGACCTGGCTTCAACACCGATGGAGCTGCCAGAATCTGCACACATTGATACTCACAGAAGGAAAAAACTTGTCAACACTGGTAAGATTGTAACATTTGGAGCAGACATACATGTCAATTCAGGAATCCTGATTTTATGTTGTTGTTTTTATTTATGATCAATTATCAAAACACCTGCTAAGATTCGATTGATTTGTGTTTTGAGAAGACACCATAGACGCTAACGACACATACCTAGCTAGGCCTAACAGAAGTACTACCAAGATCATTCTAAACACCAGCTTAACAGAATTACTGGAAAGATCATTCTAAACACTATTCACACATTTGCCTACGACCCCATCATCATAGGTCTCCTGTAGCTCTTCCACAAGCTTGAGCAAAGCCGTGCCCGAGGTTCCAACGTGGCTCACCGCTAACTTGGCTGCTTGCTGCGCCCACGCAGACCTCTCCAGCATCCGCTTCGCCGCCTTGCATTCAACGTCCATCAGCTCCCAAACCTTCTCCTCCACTTCCGCGGTCCCGACGACGTCAGTGCCAGCCTTCCTGGCGGTGAGGCTCTCCATCACAAAGTTCCACCCGCAATGGCTCACGAACCCACCAACTGCCTTGTGGGCCAGAATACTTCTTTGCGGGACCCATCCACGAACGATCTGGTTGTTGGGCACCACGTCCACCAGCGGCGACCACGTGTCAGATCGGATGGCCCAAAGGAAGGGATGGCTGGGCTACACCAGCCTGTGCATGAAAGGGAAATGTGCCCTTGGGCCATTTCTAAGTATTTTGGTGATTTAGTGTCCAACACAAGTGCTTGAGTGTTAATCTTTGCCAAGTGATGGACTAAGTGCAAATCAAGATTAAAGGTATGTTTCTAAACTTAGTACATTGTTTTAAGAGCTAATGTATTGTGTTTAAGTGCTGGAAACAGGAAAAATCACTTTGGAAAAGAGATAGCCTTCTTCAGCCAAAGACAGTTCAGTCTGGGAGCACCGGACTGTCCGGTGGTGCACCGGACAGTGTCCGGTGCGCCAGGCTGGCGACTGTCAACTGGCTGCTCTCGGGAGACGATCAACGACGTACGACTATAAATCACCGGACTGTCCGGTGGTGCACCGGACTGTCCGGTGAGCCGTTCACAGGCGAAGTCGTCGCTCTCGGGAAGTGATTAACGGCGTATGACTAAAAATCACCGGACTGTCCGGTGGTGCACCAGACTGTCCGGTGAGCCAACGGTCAGCCGGGCCAACGGTCGGTCGAGGATTCCGCGCGTGACGCGTGGCCGAGCCAACGGTCACAAGGGGGCACCGGACTGTCCGGTGTGCACCCGACAGTGTCCGGTGCGCCAACGGCTCTGAATCTGCAACGGTCGGCTTCGCCAAATAAGGAAAGAAATCCGCACCGGACAGTGTCCGGTGGTGCACCGGACTGTCCGGTGCGCCAGGCGACAGAAGGCAAGAATTGCCTTCCTGGAATGCTCTCAACGGCTCCTAGCTGCCTTGGGCTATAAAAGGGACCCCTAGGCGCATGGAGGAGGACACCAAGCACTCTCTAAGCATTCCTAAGCACCAAGACTTCGATTCCGCGCATTTGATTCTTTGTGATAGCAACTAGAGCTCCATTTGAGTTGTGAACTTGTCGGGTTGTGTTGTGAGCTCTCGTTGCGACTTGTGTGCGCGTTGTCGCTCTGATTTTGTGTCTTGTGTGTGTTGCTCATCCCTCCCTTACTCCGTGCTTCTTTGTGAACATCAAAGTGTAAGGGCAAGTGGCTCCAAGTTGTGGAGATTCCTCGCAAGCGGGATATAGTAAAGCAAAGCAAAACACTGTGGTATTCAAGTGGGTCTTTGGACCGCTTGAGAGGGGTTGATTGCAACCCTCGTCCGTTGGGATGCCACAACGTGGAGTAGGCAAGCGTTGGACTTGGCCGAACCACGGGATAAACTACTGTGCCATCTCTGTGTTGATCTCTTTGTGGTTATTGTATTTTGCTAAGACTCCTCTCTAGCCACTTGACATTATTGTGCTAACTCCTAATCAAGTTTTGTGGCATTAAGTTTCAAGTTTTACAGGATCACCTATTCACCCCCCTCTAGGTGCTCTCAATTGGTATCAGAGCCGTTCTCTTCAAGAAAGGGACTAATCGCCCAAAGAGATGGATCCTAAGGGCAAGGGGATTGTGATCAATGATAAGGAGAAGGAGTCCTTCGTCAACGAGCCGAAAGATGACAAGCCTACCGACTCGGGCTCGGGCTACAAACGAAAAGATGGGAAGAAGAAGAAGACAAGGCGTATCAAGGAGATCGTCTACTACGACGACAGCGACGAGTCCTCTTCTTCCCAAAAGGACAACGACTACGAGAAAAAGAAAACGGTCAATTCGAACTTTTATTTTGATTACTCTCGTATTCCGCAAAGTAACAATGCTCATTTACTCTCCATTCCACTCGGTAAACCTCCTCACTTTGATGGAGAGGACTACGGATTTTGGAGCCACAAAATGCGTAGTCACTTGTTCTCTCTCCATCCAAGCATATGGGAGATAGTCGAGAGTGGAATGAAATTTGATAGTACTGATAGTCCCATGTTTATAAATGAGCAAATTCACAAAAATGCACAAGCTACTACTGTTCTTCTATCCTCATTGTGCAGGGACGAATACCATAAGGTGAGCGGCTTGGATAACGCCAAGCAGATTTGGGACACCCTCAAGATCTCACATGAGGGGAACGACGTCACCATGCTCACCAATATGGAGTTGGTGGAGGGCGAACTTGGGAGATTCACAATGATCAGGGGCGAGAAGCCAACCCAAACGTACAACCGGCTCAAGACCCTCGTCAACAAAATAAGGAGCTATGGAAGCACGCGATGGACGGACCACGACGTCGTCCGCCTAATGCTAAGGTCTTTTACAGTCCTTGATCCACATCTTGTGAACAATATTCGTGAGAATCCTAGGTACACCAAGATGACGCCCGAGGAGATACTTGGAAAGTTTGTAAGCGGGCGGATGATGATCAAGGAGGCAAGATACGTCGACGATGCATTGAATGGCCCAATCCAAGAGCCTCAAACTATTGCTCTCAAGGCAACGAGGAGCAAGGAGGCGCTACCTAGCAAGGTGGTGCAAGTTGAGGCGTCGGGCTTAATGATGAGGAGATGGCCCTCATCATCAAGTGTTTCAAGACGACGCTAAAGGGTCGCAAGGGGCAGCCTAACAAGACCAAGACGAAGGGGAAGCGATCATGCTTCAAATGTGGTAAGATTGGTCATTTTATCGCTAATTGTCCCGATAATGATAGTGACCAGAAACAAGGGAACAAGAGGGAAAAGAAGAAAGCTTACAAGAAGGCTAAGGGCGAGGCACATCTTGGCAAGGAGTGGGACTCGGATTGTTCGTCGTCCGACTCCGACAACGAAGGACTCGCCGCCACCGCCTTCAACAAATCGGCCCTCTTCCCCAACGAGCGTCACACATGCCTCATGGCGAAGGAGAAGAAGGTATGTACTCGGAATACTACTTATGCTTCTTCAAGTGATGATGAGTCTAGTGATGATGATGAAATAGATTATTCATGTTTATTCAAGGGCCTAGATAGAACCAAGGTTGATAAAATTAATGAATTAATTGATGCCTTGAATGATAAGAATAGGTTATTAGAGAAGCAAGAGGGCCTTTTATATGAAGAACATGATAAGTTTGTAGAAGCTCAAAAATCCCTTGCTTTAGAAATTAAACGGAATGAAATGCTTACTTGTGAATTGTCTACATGCCATGACTCTATTTCTAGCTTAAAGAGCATAAATGATGAATTGAATGCTAAGTTAGAAATAGCTAATGAATCAGCATCTTGTGTAGAACATGTTATAATTTGCAATAGGTGTAAAGATTTTAATGTTGATGCTTGTAGTGAACACTTAGTCTCAATTTCTAAATTGAACGATGAATTGGCTAGTCTTAATGCCCAACTTAAGACTAGCAAGAGTGAATTTGACAAACTAAAATTTGCAAGGGATGCCTACACGGTTGGTAGACACCCCTCAATTAAGGATGGTCTTGGCTTCAAGAGGGAAGTCAAGAACTTAATAAGCCATAAGGCTTCCATCTCTGCCAAGGAGAAAGGGAAGGCCCCTATGGCTAGTAGTGCTAAAAAGAATCATGCTTTCATGTATCATGATAGGAGACATTCTAGAAATGCGTATAGAAGTTATAATGCTTTTGATTCTCATATCATGTTTGCTTCTAGTTCTTCTATTATGCATGATAGAAATTTAGCTAGGAAAAATACTATGCCTAGAAGGAATATTGTTCGTGTTCCTAGGAAAGTAAACAATGAACCTTCTACAATTTTTCATACTTGCAATGCTTCCTTTGCTATTTGTAGAAAGGATAAGAAGGTAATTGCTAGGAAGTTAGGGGCAAGATGCAAGGGAGATAAAACTTGCATTTGGGTCCCTAAGACCATTGTGACTAACCTTGTAGGACCCAACAAGAGTTGGGTACCTAAAACCCAAGCCTAAATTTGCCTTGCAAGTTTATGCATCCGGGGGATCAAGCTGGATTATCGACAGCGGATGCACGAACCACATGACGGGGGAAAAGAGGATGTTCTCTTCCTACGTCAAGAACAAGGATTCCCAAGATTCAATCATATTTAGTGATGGGAACCAAGGCAAGGTGAAAGGGTTAGGAAAAAATGCTATTTCATCCGAGCACTCTATTTCTAATGTGTTCTTAGTTGAGTCGCTTGGATATAACTTGTTGTCTGTGAGTCAACTTTGTAATATAGGATATAATTGCTTATTCACAAATGTAGATGTGTCTGTCTTTAGAAGATGTGATAGTTCACTAGCCTTTAAGGGTGTACTAGACGGCAAACTTTATTTAGTTGATTTTGCAAAAAGAGGAGGCCGGTCTAGATGCATGCTTAATTGCTAAGACTTGCATGGGCTGGCTGTGGCATCGCCGTCTAGCACATGTGGGGATGAAGAACCTTCACAAACTTCTAAAGGGAGAACACGTGATAGGTCTAACTAATGTGCATTTCGAAAAAGATAGACCTTGTGCAGCTTGTCAAGCAGGTAAACAAGTGGGAAGTGCTCATCACATCAAGAACGTGATGACTACATCAAGACCTCTGGAGTTGCTGCATATGGACCTCTTCGGACCCGTCGCCTACCTAAGCATCGGGGGAAGTAAGTATGGTTTAGTAATTGTTGATGATTTTTCTCGCTTCACTTGGGTATTCTTTTTGCAGGATAAATCTGAAACCCAAGGGACCCTCAAGCGCTTCCTAAGGAGAGCTCAAAATGAGTTTAAGCTCAAGGTGAAGAAGATAAGGAGCGACAACGGGTCCGAGTTCAAGAACCTTCAAGTGGAGGAGTACCTTGAGGAGGAAGGGATCAAGCACGAGTTCTCCGCTCCCTACACACCACAGCAAAATGGTGTAGTAGAGAGGAAGAACAGGACGCTCATAGACATGGTGAGGACGATGCTTGGAGACTTCAAGACCCCCGAGCGGTTTTGGTCGGAAGCCGTGAACACGGCTTGCCACGCCATCAACCGGGTCTACCTTCACCGCCTCCTCAAGAAGACTTCGTATGAGCTTCTAACCGGTAACAAACCCAATGTGTCTTACTTTCGTGTATTTGGGAGCAAATGTTACATTCTAGTAAAGAGAGGTAGAAACTCTAAGTTTGCTCCCAAAGCTGTAGAAGGGTTTTTATTAGGTTATGACTCAAATACAAAGGCGTATAGAGTCTTCAACAAATCATCGAGTTTGGTTGAAGTCTCCAGCGACGTTGTATTTGATAAGACTAATGGCTCTCCAAGAGAGCAAGTTGTTAATCTTGATGATGTAGATGAAGGAGACGTTCCAACGGCCGCAATACGTACCATGGCGATTGGAGATGTGCGGCCACAGGAACAAAAGGAGCACGATCAACCTTCTTCCTCAACAATGGTGCAACCCCCAACTCAAGACGATAAACAAGTTCATCAAGAGGAGGCGTGTGATCAAGGGGGAGCACAAGATGATCATGTGATGGAGGAAGAAGCACAACCGGCACCTCCAACCCAAGTTCGAACGACGATTCAAAGGAATCATCCCGTCGACCAAATTTTGGGTGACATTAGCAAGGGAGTAACTACTCGTTCTAGATTAGTTAATTTTTGTGAGCATTACTCCTTTGTCTCTTCTATTGAGCCTTTCAGGGTAGAAGAGGCCTTGCTAGATCCGGACTGGGTGTTGGCCATGCAGGAGGAGCTCAATAATTTCAAAAGGAATGAAGTTTGGACACTGGTGCCTCGTCCCAAGCAAAATGTTGTGGGAACCAAGTGGGTGTTCCGCAACAAACAAGATGAGCACGGGGTGATGACAAGGAACAAGGCTTGACTTATGGCAAAATGTTATGCCCAAGTCGCAGGTTTGGACTTTGAGGAGACTTTTGCTCCTGTGGCTAGGCTAGAGTCTATTCGTATTTTGCTAGCATATGCCGCTCACCATTCTTTCAGGTTGTTCCAAATGGATGTGAAGAGCGCTTTCCTCAACGGGCCAATCAAGGAGGAGGTATACGTGGAGCAACCCCCTGGCTTCGAGGATGAACGGTACCCCGACCACGTATGTAAGCTCTCTAAGACGCTCTATGGACTTAAGCAAGCCCCAGGAGCATGGTATGAATGCCTTAGAGACTTTTTAATTGCTAATGCTTTCAAGGTTGGGAAAGCCGATCCAACTTTATTCACTAAGACTTGTGATGGTGACTTATTTGTGTGCCAAATTTATGTCGATGACATAATATTTGGTTCTACTAATCAAAAGTCTTGTGAAGAGTTTAGCAGGGTGATGACTCAAAAGTTTGAGATGTCGATGATGGGCGAGTTGAACTACTTCCTTGGGTTCCAAGGGAAGCAACTCAAGGACGACACCTTCATCTCCCAAACGAAATACACACAAGACTTGCTCAAGCGGTTCGGGATGAAGGACGCCAAGCCCGCAAAGACTCCAATGGGAACCGACGGACACACCGACCTCAACAAAGGAGGTAAGTCCGTTGATCAAAGGGCATACCGGTCTATGATAGGGTCTTTACTTTATTTATGTGCTAGTAGACTGGATATTATGCTTAGTGTATGCATGTGTGCTAGATTTCAATCCGATCCAAGGGAGTGCCACTTAGTGGCCGTGAAGCGAATTCTTAGATATTTGTCGCTACGCCTTGCTTCAGGATCTGGTATCCAAAGGGGTCTACCTTTGACTTAATTGGATATTCAGACTCCGATTATGCTGGATGTAAGGTCGATAGGAAGAGTACATCAGGGACGTGCCGATTCTTAGGAAGGTCCCTGGTGTCGTGGAGCTCTAAGAAATAAACCTCCGTTGCCCTATCCACCGCTGAGGTCGAGTATGTTGCCGCAGGACAGTGTTGCGCGCAACTACTTTGGATGAGGCAAACCCTCCGGGACTTTGGCTACAATCTGAGCAAAGTCCCACTCCTATGTGACAATGAAAGTGCTATCCGCATAGCGGATAATCCTGTTGAGCACAGCTGCACAAAGCACATTGACATCCGACATCACTTTTTGAGAGACCACCAGCAAAAGGGAGATATCGAAGTGTTTTATATTAGCACCGAGAACCAGCTAGCCGATATCTTTACCAAGCCGTTAGATGAGAAGACCTTTTGCAGGCTGCGTAGTGAGCTAAATGTCTTAGATTCGTGGAACTTGGATTGATTTATAGCATACATGTGTTTATGCCTTTGATCATGTTCCTTATGCATTTTGTTGTTTACTTATGGTGCTCAAGTTGTACAAACACTCCCCGGACCTCGCAAGTCCTTTTGCAAGTGATGCACATATTTAGGGGGAGATGTGCTACAACTTGACCCTTTGAGACTAACCGTGTGCTTGAGTTTGCTTGATTTAGTCTCAAAGGTAGATTGAAAGGGATCAGCTACCACTTGAGAAATTTTGAAAATAGTAGAATAGAGCTTTTGGTTTGTCAAAACTCTCTTATTGTCTCTCTTGTCAAAAGTTGGCCTCTTGTGGGGAGAATGGTTGATTATGGGAAAAAGGGGGAGTTTTTGAAATTCTTGATCAATTTCTCTTGGAACAACTCTCTCTATGTCTCAACAAGTGTGTTTGACTTAGAGATAGGAAATTGAGGTTGATTTGCAAAAACAAAACCAAGAGGTGGCAAAGAATGATCCATATATGCCAAAATTGAATCAAAACAATTTTGAGTTCTTATTTGCATTGATATTGCACTTGTTCTAGTTGCTTTGTGTTGTGTTGGCATAAATCACCAAAAAGGGGGAGATTGAAAGGGAAATGTGCCCTTGGGCCATTTCTAAGTATTTTGGTGATTTAGTGTCCAACACAAGTGCTTGAGTGTTAATCTTTGCCAAGTGATGGACTAAGTGCAAATCAAGATTAAAGGTATGTTTCTAAACTTAGTACATTGTTTTAAGAGCTAATGTATTGTGTCTAAGTGATGGAAATAGGAAAAATCACTTTGGAAAAGAGATAGCCTTCTTCAGCCAAAGACAGTTCAGTCTGGGAGCACCGGACTGTCCGGTGGTGCACCGGACAGTGTCCGGTGCGCCAGGCTGGCGACTGTCAACTGGCTGCTCTCGGGAGACGATCAACGACGTACGACTATAAATCACCGGACTGTCCGGTAGAGCACCGGACTGTCCGGTGAGCCGTTCACAGGTGAAGTCGTCGCTCTCGGGAAGTGATTAACGGCGTACGGCTAAAAATCACCGGACTGTCCGGTGGTGCACCGGACTGTCCGGTGAGCCAACGGTCAGCCGGGCCAACGGTCGGCCGAGGATTCCGCGCGTGACGCGTGGTCGAGCCAACGGTCACAAGGGGGCACCAGACTATCCGGTGTGCACCTAACAGTGTCCGGTGCGCCAACGGCTCTGAATCTGCAACGGTCGGCTTTGCCAAATAAGGAAAGAAATCCGCACCGGACTGTCCGGTGCGCCAGGCGACAGAAGGCAAGAATTGCCTTCCTGGAATGCTCTCAACGGCTCCTAGCTGCCTTGGGGCTATAAAAGGGACCCCTAGGCACATGGAGGAGGACACCAAGCACTCTCTAAGCATTCCTAAGCACCAAGACTTCGATTTCGCGCATTTGATTCTTTGTGATAGCAACTAGAGCTCCATTTGAGTTGTGAACTTGTCGGGTTGTGTTGTGAGCTCTCGTTGCGACTTGTGTGCGTGTTGTCGCTCTAATTTTGTGTCTTGTGTGTGTTGCTCATCCCTCCCTTACTCTGTGCTTCTTTGTGAACATCAAAGTGTAAGGGCGAGTGGCTCCAAGTTGTGGAGATTCCTCGCAAGCGGGATATAGTAAAGCAAAGCAAAACACCGTGGTATTCAAGTGGGTCTTTGGACCGCTTGAGAGGGGTTGATTGCAACCCTCGTCCGTTGGGACGCCACAACGTGGAGTAGGCAAGCGTTGGACTTGGCCGAACCACGGGATAAACCACTGTGCCATCTCTGTGTTGATCTCTTTGTGGTTATTGTGTTTTGCTAAGACTCCTCTCTAGCCACTTGGCATTATTGTGCTAACTCCTAATCAAGTTTTGTGGCATTAAGTTTCAAGTTTTACAGGATCACCTATTCACCCCCCTCTAGGTGCTCTCAGTGCACCGGCTCGTCCAGCTACGCGTTCGTGATGTGGGCCTGCGTCCCGGACGAGACGTACACCACCGACCCCAGATGCGCCGCCCTCTCGCGAGCCACGAGAGACAGCCCTCGGGGTCTTGCTCCTTCTTCTCGTCGTTCGGCATGTCACCGGCGGCCATGAACAGCGGGCCCACGAGCCAGGCACGGGCGGCCACCTCGTGGAACAACTCCAAGGCCGACACGTAGGTCGCGTCGAGCGCGTTGAGGCTCTTGCTAAGGACTCCCCAGCTGCGCACGTCCGAATCACCGATCTCGTCCATGAAGAAGCGCGTGAACGGGTTGTCGGGGTCGGCCCTCTTGGTGACCCCATCGGGAACCTCCTTCGCCCTGACCACCACGTGCTCCGGCATGCCGGGCACCTGGATCATGGTCCCAAGCTCAAAGATGACCGGCGGGCTCGCGGCGAGCGCTTTGCAGATCGCCGAGGCGAAGCAGGACATACCATTGAACACGATGCGGCAGACGCCGGCGTCGGCCGCCACGCGGCCTGTGAACCCGAGGAAGAAGTCGGAGACGAGCGGCGGGGACGGGAGCGACGCCAGGAACTCGACCAACGGCCCGCGCAGGAGCCCCGTCGCCTGCATATGAACGTCAGGTGCAGCGACGAGCACGGGAGGGCGTCGGTGGACTCGACGCCCTACGATAGCGGCGGGAACGACGGGAACGGGAGCGCGACGAGGCCCACCGACGCGGGCAAACGGCTCCGGGCGAAGGCCACGTTGCCCGGGGTGGTGACCAGGGTCACACGGAGCCTCCCGTGTTGCGCCGAGAGTGTCATGGCGAAGTGGAGCAACGGGAGCATGTGGCCCTTCGCCATGAAAAGGAAGATGACGACGTGGTCACGGCCTGACCTTGACACAGGAACGCCGTTGCCGGGACCGTTCGCGCCATGGTGGGACGCGGGAGAGCCGTAGGCCGTGGCGGAGGCGCCGTTAGCCCTAACTGCGCTGGCTGTGGCGACGGTGGCAAGGGCACCGTTGGTGGTGGCGGTGGCTGCCATGTTAGGGTTGCGAGCTTGCGTAGTAGCTGCAGGTATTCTGTTAGTATATCTCTCCTATTTGTAAGGCATCTTCAACCGACTCCCATTCCTTCTCCTGAAGACCGGTTTTCAAATCCGGGGTTTAAAATCGCGTCCAACAAATACAGATCCTGTATGGTGGGATAGTGGCATAGGATGCACGGTCCGGGTAGCAGCCATAGAACGGATGATCCAGATTAACAGAAGGCAGAACAAAGAGCGGCAGACTAACCCTTACCGCCTTAGTATAGAAGTATAGATATATACAACCAATATGTCCTGCATTGCTCATCAGTCATACTAACAACCGGGAGTAGCGTCTGGAACCAGCTATATGACAGTAAGGTAAGCAAAAACTGACACAGTACAGCTTAACTTGATACAGCATATACAAAAGAGCTTTCACTCGATACGATCATAGCTCATCCAACAGCTCCTTTCCAAACCTGTTATCTGCGTTATGAATTATAAAACTTCGCAAAATGTCAACAATAACTCCAAATGAAGTCATAAAGCGCGCACAGGTAGTCAGCCATCTCTAACTGCCTCTTGCTACAGTTTAAACTTCTAGCTCCAAGACTAACTAAATCTACATAGCAAAAACAATCGGAGCCACCAAATGCATCACATAGAATAGGATCCATTCAAAGACAACATGAATCTGTAGCACCACATGCGAAAACTTAAAAAAAAAGAGATATCGAGGACTCACAGGCCGGCAACTGTCCGTACCAGCTGACGCGAGTGGCAATAGGAACAGCAGCATCAGGATTCAAGAGGAGAGTGACACCGGTCGTCCTCCGCGGCCGTGTGGGAGAGCCCATCGGAGCAGCCAGACCGTCGGTCGGCGGCGTGCTGCGGTGACGAGGGGAACAAACAGGCGGTCGGCGAATCGATGCGCTTCGGCGGGTTCCGTAACTGAGTCTAGATCACAGAAGTCAGGCTAGCAGCTTAGCCATAGCCGTAGGCCGTAGCCGTAGCCATATTCAAACTCACCAACAGTGCAGAGCTTTTGGAGACGGACGACCTCAACAGGCTGGCTCCCACGTTCCAACAATGGGCCATACCCATATGCTACGGGAAGCGCAACAGAAAAAACAAGGCCCGGTTTTGCCTCTCTCAGGTTTACCAGACCCCGTTTGCAGCCGCTGCGTTCGGTGGGAAATTGGCAAAACGTTAGCACCATATCGGCTGTCGAGAGCAAAAGGCGGAGGGTGGGATCTATAAAACGAGGCGCACGGGAGCAGTGTAACTCATATCTTTCTCGGCAGATCAAGTGTAGTATCTGTTCTTATCAGTTTAATATCTGATATGTGAGCTATATGCTTACTTTGATATTAAATTTATTTTTTATGGGGGAGGGTTTGATATAGTGGCGTGCCACTGCTGCCCTTAAGCGTCGCTATGCCGGTGCACTTCTGGCCCGGCGCACCCAAACCAAATCAATGTTAAGTTTTCACCCCGACCAAATCAATATCAAGTTTTTATCTCCAGCTGTGGGCCTTTGGTGGTTTGGAGTTGAACTGTCTGGTCTAACAACTCGAGCCCATGTCTGGTATTGGCCTTCTTAAGAAAGCAATGCGATGTACTCGCACGTCTTTTTTGCTGTATATGCCATGAGGCATGATGGAGAATCAATAGAGAACTGGACTACAGGTCTATAGCAACTGTATTATTGTCCCACAATATAGAAATAATACAAAACCGGATACAATAAGTGGAAGAAAAAAACAAAATCATTTCCAGCAGATACCGCCGCGCGCCCATACGGGATCAACTCCGCTGACTGCTCAGTGATCCACCGTTGCGTTGACGAATGCGGTTAAGGTTTGCGTGCGTGAGGTGATCTGCATTTCAAGGGGAGTGGATTTGACGTGACAAAAAAAAAAGGAAAAGAAGCGAAGATGCGGCCCGCTAACTACTCGGTCGGATCCTGATCCAATTCATGAGGTGGGGCCCAAAGGGCGGCTCCAAGTCGTGCGGCCATCTTATCCAGTGGGTCCAGCAAGATGCCACGCACGTACTACTAGTGTGCTGCGCATGCGACGGCGACGGACCCCACGGGGGATGAGCTGGCAGACACTTCCACACTGTGTTCATCATCTTCATCCTTGTCTTGTCTCCGTCTCCCATCCATGTTTCCATGAAGAAGATCTGGTCATCTGGTGCACCACCTAAGCTACGTCTCCCATTCACGTTCCCATCCTGCTTGTCTTGTCTTGACTCGCCGCCTGCCGCGCACGGTGGTGGCGGCGGCGCCCGCGCCGTTGCCGCAGCAGCTGCTGATGGCGTCCTCGTCCATGAAGATCTGCCGGCACCGGCACTCCTCGCTGCAGAACGCCCGGTCGCCTCTGCATGCATGCAGATCACATACACCGCCAGTCAGGGCACAGGTATATATTAGGAGTACACAGACAGAGAGGCTCGCGTGAGGCGGCGCGGACGACGGGTCAGTAGATTGCAGTATGTAGCCGCCTACTTGTACATGTAGATGTCCATGCCCTCGGCAAGCTCTTTGTGGCACAGGCAGCAGCGCTGCAGGAAGGAGCCCGCAGCCGCCGCAGAGACAGGGACCTTCTGCTGCTGCTGCTGGTGGTTGGGGCCGTGGGTCGTCACGAGGGTGGCCTTGCTGATGATCTGCGCCGCCGCCGCCTTCCCGGTGTAGCTCTTGCTGTGGTTCTCCAGGAGAACGCTTAGCCCGGCCATGAAGCCAAAAGCCCAGAGCGGAGTAGACTAGCTAGCTAGTAGCCGCAGCTACCGTGGATTGGATGCAGGATGATCTATTGCGCCTGTTTTTCTTCTTATTCTTTTCTTTGAAGACCACCTGCAGGTGATTATATAGAGGAGGAAAGAGGAGGGCGTGCGGGCGTGCGTGCGTGGCAACGTACGTGGGGTGTTGCGTTGCGCTTAACACAACGCCGAGCAGGGTTATTAGCAGGCAGATAATGACTGGAGAGTGAGTTCGCCAATGTAACCCTAACACGCCTAGCTAGCCACGTACTCCATTGGGACTGTCCACGCTGTTCCATTAGTAATCTCAACAGCTAATCACGGTGGAGCCCCATGGCTACACACTCGCGCCCAGACTGTGTTCCAGATGGTCCAAAGCGTTCGCATCATCCATTCATAGCCATGCAATGCATTGATGCACCGAGCAGCAACAGCCAACAGCAAATGGAGGCTGCGGCCCGCGGCGCTGCCATATGCATGCCCCACTGCCCTGCGTTCAGGCCCTCTCCTCCCTCCACGTGTAGGTGACAGGACTCGGTCGTCGTTTGTGGTGTGGCGTACGGATCCACTGCGCCCGCATGTGCTGTGTCCGGCCGTGCTTCCTGCCCTCGCAACGCATGCATGCTTGGTTCAATGCTTCTGACGCGGGGGGGGCACTCGTCCGTATATGCAGTACTCCAATCAGGACGAGTCCTCTGGCGTCTTTTGGAATGAGAGTATGAGACGCACCAACCGTACGCTTCTGGTGGCAAAGCCATGTGACCAGCATAAGGCTTACGGGGGAATCGGAGGCCAACAATAACCAACAACATTTACATGAAACGAAAAAAAAATTCTGACAACTGCTATCTTTGCCTACAAAAGAGATATTACGTAGCAAAAGGTACGTAAAGCAAAAACTGACCTCATAATTATAACCAGGACTTCCCAAAACATTAGAAACGCACGTGATTTCACTTGGACCGTGTTCTGCAGTTTTTGTATCCAAAACATTATTTTGAATTGTTCTGTATCGTAGGCTACTGTTCGCATGGTGAAGTTTGAATATGAGAATTTATAAGGGCATGTACAACTTCATTTAATATGCGATCTCTAACGAGCTAAGTGAAAAAAATATAACGTCTCTTCACAATTTTCCATATACGTTGTCTCTCTTAGTTGCATTGATGATCTAGGATCTTAGGGTTGTACCATGTAATCTTTTAGTCGTCTCTAATACTTTGAAAACCAAACTTGTGTCTCAGGGCTGTACATGCCCTAAGCTGCTTGAGACAGTCTTAGACAGTAGGGCATAGAGAGAACTGAGCCTTAGGTCCAGTTTGTTTCTTTCCAAGATTAATCTATCTTATACATTATATAAACACCTAATAACCTACTTATAGATAGTTTATATCATCCACTCAATAATCCATATTGTATGTTTATCTCTCGACTTATTTAAGGGTCTAAGTATAAAGTATACGCATGTGTGGGTGTTCAGTGGCATTGGGTATTTACTATGTACTAAAGGTCTAGGTCTAGCGGGTAATAGAGTGTGAATTGGTGTGTAGTGGCGTGATTTCGTGGTGTCCATGTACCCTTAAAAAAAGAGAGTACAGGGCGTAGAGTCGGAGGAAGAAACGAAATTAGTAGGGGGAGGAGGACAAGAAGCACAGCAGGAGGGGGGCTACGGAGTTGGGTGGGTCGCAGAATGGTCGGGGGATGCCGCAGCAGAAGCTGGTGCGGTGGCCAGTGGCCTCCAGCCCGCTGCGCTGAAAAAGGTGAAAGCGAAGGAGCGTTTGGTCCGCTACCTTACTGTTTCGACGTGGCGCTGTTATCCAGAGGGCCGGAGCACACTGTTTCATCGTAAGACAGCCCCTACCCCTACTTGTTAGTCGTTACATCACGTAACGACTGATGTTAGTACACCAAGAAAACCATGTACGACACCCTGAAGAAAGGAAACGTGGCCTTCACGTTCCAGACAAGTCAAATGGAAAGGGGAGAGCGCCAGGATTACGGCCTCTTCACCAAACTTCAGAAAACAATAAAACAAAACAAGCAATGCACACAGTTCTGTTCTTTCAGGGACTTGACAAACTGACCAAAAAACATGTTACAAACACCAGAGGAGGACCAGCATCTAAGAGAAAATATTGAATGGTCACAGGCACAGCTCAACTGACCCAGCGAGAAGACGTGGAGAACCAATTTAATTGGGCCTCTGCCCCCTTGCTTTGTTGAGGACAATAAAAACGTCACCAGATCGTTCCGTTAGAAAGATTTGATGCTTGTTAGTGTGCAGACCGCAGAAGGCCCAGCAGCTGCTTCTGTATCCGCTCAGTTTGAAACTCTCTGAATACACGTTTGGCTGCACAGGCAAAAAAAAATACAGATTGCTAAGGGATGTTACATGCAAAAATATGAAACATAAACAGCAAAGGATCTTGCAAAGAGAAAAGGAACTGTCAGTGGCTGAAACTATCTTTTCGAAGAGGACTAGCGTTTCTTGTCGCAAAGGTATTCGCGTAGTAGCACGTAAACAGTCCGGACCTGTCGCTCAGCTTTTCTCACAGAAATCTTCCTGGCGGCCACCATTCTTCCATCCAGTCTCACCGTCTGCTTCTCCCCCCGTGGCACCGGCACCGTTCTCGACGTCGCTTTCGCTAGCTGTCTCCCACTCGGAGTCGTCGGCCTCCTGGCCAAACGCAGCGTCGCTAGCATCCCCCGCGCAACGGACGCCCCCGTGCTTCAGGGCTGCTTCCCTGAACAGCCAAGCGGCGCGCATCTGCTTCTTCACCAGCCGCTCGGCATAATCAGGGACTTTGTTCTGCTTCAGGGATAGGTCAGGATCGTTCGACTGGGAGCACTCGTTTATGAAAAGGATCGCATCCAGCAAGCTCTCCTTCGCAAAGCCGAGCATATC
Source organism: Zea luxurians (assembly GCA_029449295.1). Taxonomy (NCBI): domain Eukaryota; kingdom Viridiplantae; phylum Streptophyta; class Magnoliopsida; order Poales; family Poaceae; genus Zea; species Zea luxurians. The sequence goes on from JAOPSE010000006.1 coordinate 93,696,575, forward strand.
GTACGCCTGAGCTCTTCTCCACAGACTCTTGGCGTGACGATTCACGGGGCTATGAAGGCACAACGCTCGAGTGGCATCGCTTATGGCAGCCGATGGCTGCTGCAGGAGAAGGTAGCACTGAGCTCGGTTGCTGTAAAGAACCACCCGCTCTTTCTTAGATTTCATTGGACATAGTGCCAGTGCTTCGGAGTATTTCTCTGCAGCTCCTGCAATGTTCCCTGAAGAGAACAGTGAGTTGCCTTCCAACTTGACAACCAGTGCTGCAGCTTGTTTTATATGAAGATCCTCCTTTGGCATACTCTTTTCCATTTTCAAACTTTGCTTGGATCTCAAGAGCTCATCGATTTCTGCTTTGGTCTGAGCACTGATTGCGCCACGTGAGTTCCCGCTTTGTTGCATACATTCTTGGAGGACTGTGACAATCATGTCACCAAGCTTTTTATAATCACCCAGTGTCGAAATATCTGCTAAATCTATCAGTGTTGGTGCAACTTTGTCTATAACCTGCACAAAGGGAAAAAAATAAGTGACTAAAGCTAAAGAAAATACAGCTAACAGATAGCGGTCAACTGAATTGGAATTGAATAACAAAAAAAATATGTATGCATTTTAGCACAATGCTATTTGAGGAAACCATTGCATGATTACTCCTTAAACATCCAAACATCCAATTAGGGAGTACCAATTTGAGCAAGCAAAACGTATTTCACAAGATCTTACCTTATGACAAGTACTTGCATCCTGCACTAACCAGATCAGACAATCAACTGCCATGTATTGCCAATCATCTGAAGAGCGAGCAATGTTACATAAAGCATCAATAGTACCAGGAATGTTGGCAGCATGACCTCGGCCAACTTTGCTCTGGCAGATTGTTCTTAGCAAACCAACACCAGCAGGCGAGTTCTCATTCACAAGTCCACCCCACATTCCAGGTAACTTGACTAGAAAATCAGGCTTGCAAATATCATGGAGGAATTCAGGCTTAAATGCAAAGCAGTTAATGAGTTGCAATGACCAGCACTGTAGTTGACTTGCCCATTCCTCAGCTTTGCGGGATTCCATTTCCACACCACCCATGCCACGAGTAAGAAGGCCACAATGGTAGTCAAGTCTTCGATCCACAAACTGGTAAAAGTGAGTGTACACAATCTCAAGGGAGCTCGAAGCAAGTTGAGTGGCAAGTTCAAGTACTTCCCCATTATCGGCAACTGCAGGGAATGTACTAGGATATGTAGCCAAATGCCCCAAAGCTCTAACAGCAACTCTTTGCTCGACCCATGTCAACCTACCTCTTAACAGTTCAACTAATGGAGGTATTACACCAGCACGAACAGCACACTCTGCAAATTCCTCCATATTCATTGTGTATGATCCAATTATGTGAGCTGCATAATATGGGACGTAAATATTCTGATCATGTGCAAGCCAACGCCTATTTTTCAACCCTTTCCATATAAGAGCTGCCATGCATTCAAATATGCCCAAGTTGATGAACTCAGGATCATTTGGGTGAGCCATCGCTGTGTTCCAGAGACCGCTGATAGGGAGAACTTGACTATCGTCATCTTGGGAAGGAAGTTCCCTAAAAAACTTTAGCACACTTGCTCTTCGTTTACTAGGGTTCGCCTCTTTCATAACACAAAAGAAACATCCCGGATAAGGGCAATCAGATTGTATCTTATCCATTTATGGGAGGGGAGTCACTCGATTCTAGAAGCTTATTTAACCAGAACCTCAATGATCACACTTCAAACTGCATCAGAACAAACCATGAGCAAAATACACAAAGTTCTCCAATGAACAAGTTAAAGGACTACTGGACGCATTGTCAATGTAGGAAACTAATTACAACAATAAGCAAACAACTATGCCATATGATAAAGTGTATTCTTCCTATAATAATCTGATAACTTGGGGAAAGCCAGACTACTGAAAAGTGCTAAGCACATCTGCTTGGCAACCATCGGGAAGCAGATATGGAGCACAACAAGCAACTTCAGCAAAATCAAGCAAGCACTAGTGTTGAGACTTAAGTGACTGAATGACCATGCCAAAATAAAAAAGGACTATGCATATATCAGGAGAGATGATAACAAGATGATACTAGTGAACAGATGGACACTAATTTGTGTGCAGTTTATCTACTGTATGAACACTGTTTAAGTTCTGAAATAAATAGGAATTTTCGAAATAAAATCTTTTGTACAAAGTAACACAACCTAAACAGAAAGTCAGAGATTCAATCAATTTGGTTTGAGGAACATGAAAATTGGGAGGTGGATTCAACACTCAAGAAAGGATGACTTTAAATTGCATCCAGAGTTATAACAGATCAAGAGTATGAACTGGAGAGTGAACTGTCAAGAGTATGAACTTGAGCTCGCAGGTTGAAATTTCGAAAGCCTTGAGTGAGTGACTGGAACTTGCAGCTACGAAAAGAAACTCTAATCGGATAGCCGGAGATTTGAAGATCCTGGCCGCAACCTGAACCTCAGCTAACCAATCAGGAGTCTGGACTCTGCACAGCGAAATGGCACCTTACCAGTGCATTCCAACGTATCAGCGCAAGCGGTCGGTGCGGCGCGTTGGTGGCGCCGCCGGGGCAAGGGGGGAAGTGCCCAAGCTAGGGTTTGGCGAGGGCGCGCGTGGAGGGGCAGCAGCAGGCTGCGGGCGCAAGGGAGGAGGGAGATTGACGACGACCCCGGTGGATCTCCTCCGCGAACACGACGACGACAGCGGCGGGGAGTCGAGCGCGCGCGTGCGGTTTGGGGTGGGGAACATAATTGGGTGGAGGGGGCGGAGGAAGGGGCGTGCGTGTGCGCGACGGCCCCGGGGAGTGCGCGATGATGGCGACGGATGGACTCCCAACTCCATCTCGCCGGTCGACGGCTACGATCGATCTCGCCGCGAGGGGGTCGACCAGTCTGGTCCGGTCCAGCCATGTGACGGACGGGCCTCGCCACCCACCCAGGCCGCGGACGGCGGACCTCCCTGTCACGCTGCTCCCGTGCGTTGCACTCGCGACCCGCACCCGCGTCGGGCCGCCGACGCGCCGACAGGCGCTGACGGGACCGCGACGCGGTGGCAGGCCGGCAGCAGGGTTTCGATGAATCCCATCACATCAAAATCATGGCGCCCGAAACGGCCATGGGCCCGTCCGAACAAGGCTGGAGACCCGGCCCAAACAAAATCTAGCTGACCGGACACGAAACGAAACGGGCCGCGCCATGGCTTGGCTTGGGGGCTATATATAAGGAAGGACTACGGACCCTAGCTCCTCGTCGGATCGCGGAGGTATCCTGCCCTGCAGTTCCTCCTCGGCGGAAACCAAGACCCTAGCTCTCGTCATCGTCGTCGTCGGCGGCGGCGACCGCGGCGGATCCGACAGCCAGCCTTCGTCGCAGGTGAGATTCCCTCATCGTTAATTATTGACCAGTCCGCTTTGCCAGTTTTACTTTACTGTTCATCTGTGACCGAAGAAGGATAAGGATATCCATCGCATCGCATCGCATGGCAGCCGGGCCGCCATGCCGTCGTCCAGCTCCCAAGACGGCGTACCTCCTTATATTCTCCAGATCCGGAACCGTGCGGATGGTGTTCGGGGTTCGGCGACCGGAAAGAAAAACGTTTTGGCCCGGGTATACAGCGTCTTTTGTTACTCTTTCCTCCCATATTATGGTTCGTTTATTTGACCCTGCAGCTGGACTGTGAGGAGCCTATATATTCTATATTCATTGTATGCATCCATATTCCATGCAATCATGTCACTTTACATTTCCCCCATCATGCAGTCTTGACATAAGGTTGGAGAGTTGGAATGACTACTCAAGACGTCGGTTAGCAATGGACTGTTCGGTTAGCACTGGATTAAAAAGGATTGAAGGAAATTAAATTACTAACAAATTAAATTTCTTGTTAGTAAAAAATAATTAGAAGAGGATTTAATCACTGAACCTTAATCCTCTTCGATCTAAGAATTTACTGTCCATGATCTTCACGCGATGCTTGTGTTGATGCCCTCAGTCTCAGCTACGTACTTCCCTTATTCTTTGACCAAGCCTACTGAGGAGAGGAAAGAGCATGATCGCAAGAGCCCGGTGACAGCATTGGAGATCTATCCCAGCAAAAAAACAGGCAGGTCCCTAACCTAGAGAAATTTGGAATTATGCCACTATGCGACATGGGCTTCGCCGAATTGCCATTAAATATAGGGGCTTCGTGGAGGTGCCATTATCAACTGAGACATATATACTGGAATGCCATTTAGCCATTAAAAAAAAGAAAAACTAACTTAACTGAGCTGAAGCAGGTGAGCTGACAGATTTACCCTTTATTTCTACATTCCTCCTCTCCTCACCGGTTCCTGAGGCCTGAGGCTATGCGGTGATGGTGCGATTGACTAACCTCGTTTGCAAGGTCCTAACTACGTTGCAACAAGAAATAAAACGAGAAAATAAGTCAAAGTAAGGAGAGTAAGCTATGGGTATATCTACTACAAGTCAGCAGCAGAATCCGAGCACCATGCCATCGAGCGGCAAGACCCCGAAGCAGTAGATCTTGGCAGCCTGGACGCGGTGCGTGAGGACGCACAGGACGTTGACTCTGCCCTTAAACACTAGCACTAGCGGACCACGTTGAGCGGCGGCTGTGTGGCGACGGAGATGGCGGGAACAGCCAAGACAGAAGACACGTGCTTGGCGCGGCCGCCGTCGATGAGTCCTGCAGGGATGTAGACGGCAATGTCGTCTGCTCAAAGGTGAAGGCGATGGATGGTGCTGTTGGACGCAGAGGAGGGCAGGCGTGTGGCAGGGCGGGTGTGAGTTCCTGGCTGCACTCGCTGGTCTCGCGACGCCGCGGGTCGACGTGGCCTCCAGTAAGCGCCTCGACCGCTGCGGCACTGCGTCCAACTTCGCGACATTCGTCGTCGGTGAGGAGAGGAGGAACAGAGAAAGAAAGGGTAGATATGTCAGCTCGGTTGCTTCAGCTCAAGTTAAGTTGGTTTTTATTTTTTAAAATGGCTAAATGGCATTCCACCGTATGTGTCTCGATTGATAATGGCAACTCAACGAAACCCCTATATTTAATGGCAATTCAATGAAGCCCACATCTGATAGTGGCATAATTCCAAATTTCTCCCCTAACCTACCCATCTCAATCAGTAACTAATGTCAATATATTAGTTAGTTACTTCATCTCACATCATAATTGGTTTGACTTTTTTATACCATGATTGACTGGCTTATCCTATTCATTTTTTTTACGACAAATGAAAAATTGGGAGCCACATTTAAAATATATTATATATGCTAAACAATATCACAACAAAATTTAGATGAGCTGGTCAAACTTAGGGTAAAAAAGTCAAATGATTTATAGATTTGAACTGATGGAGTATTGTACTATTCGTTTATTCAGAAAATGGACATGCAGTTTGTTTGTTTACTGATTTAGCTCATTATTAAGCTAGCTCCGATCTGTAGTTGAAATATATTGACCTTCATTTTATATTATTGTTATTAATATTACTACTATTATTATACTGCAGACCACCGATCTTTTTGAGAAGAAACCTCATCGCTGATTTACGGCCAGCGTGTCTGCATCGGCTCGATGGTAAACATACAATGCCTTTTTTTTTGCCGAAGTGCATCATGATCTCAGAGATGAGGAAGATGTTTATCTCTTCAAAGCCTTCGGTGGGAGGATGACTCCAATCCATCAAAAAAGAACGACCAAGGTATCTTAATATTGATAAAAAAAAATGTTAGTGCAAAAATGATTATATAAAAACGAATACCACATATATTATCGATCTAGATATTTCATATTTTTTAGCAACAACCAATACATAACTAAACTGATTTAAATCAAATTATACTACAATGCGAATATTAAGTAAAAAATAAAGTATAAGAAGTGAGTACAATGCTCTTTCGTGTGACAGCATAAATTATATAGTGATATACCTGTGCTAAAGCTACAATAAATTTAAAAGGCAATAATCTTAATTGAAATGAACTGAATACACATTAAAAATCATGCCAAAAGCATCGAAATAACAAGTAGGGGCAAACAAAAATCTAAATGTTTGTTTTTATCATAAACTCTGAAATCGTGCTAACGTTACGACAAATCTATTGTATATCTGAAAACCAACCCTAGTGTATTTAATAATTTCTTGTATTTCTTCTGGAATGTTGTCTTTATATTCATTCTCCTTATATTTCATCAATTATATCTAAAATTTAGCCTTCAACATATTTATAGTATGTGCACATTCGATATTACATATCATTAAATTTAGGTAACAACAATTAATTATAGAAGAATAATATTGACTAAGTATTAGAATAATGAAGTTACCCACGGTGGAAATACAGAGTAACCTAGTACCATCACAAGAGCATAAAGTTGATAAAAAGAAAGCCTGTCAAATTCTTACAAATTAAAATAACATGTTGTGATATATATTTAGACAAAATGAATTAATTGTCTTCAATATATAAAAAATATTAGTCTAACATTCTTGGAACTTATGTTGGTAATATGCAATTCTACACAAAAAATATTGCTATTCCATGTAGAATTATCTAATTTCATGGCGACTTTTATATTATTGGTAGTATTATGTATTTTATGAATATGTTTGAATGATTATCATTAAACTATGGTAGTTTATGTCTGAAGTCCATTAAATAGACGTTTCTAGTGTTCATGTAGTCTAAAGTGACCTAAGAAAGAATAAGACAATATAATTTACAAGTTAAGCAAACCGTTCAAATAAGAGAATAAAAATACAAGATTACAAAAGGACAAAGTAGTACAATTTACGTGGTTGCAATTTGAAATATCTTACTCCATGTCACACCAACATTTAAATAATTTTTCTCAACATGTTGATATCTAGCTTCACACGAAGACAAGAATCTCGATCAAAATCAGATATGGACGATTTTTTTGTGAGTAAAATAATGATATAATGAACATATTTATATGGCTACAAAATAATTGCTTCATTTTACACAGAATTGTAGATCAATATAGCGATTTTGTAATTTGTCTTTGAACCACAACAAGACGTCATTTCATACGAGCATTTGAACAACCATGTTAAAGCAATTAATATCCATCGACTTATTTGCATTTAATTTATGTTTTAGCTTTTGAAGAATTAAAGAAATTCGATAAGGCGTATCTGCATGTGCACAATGTTGGAATACTTGTTTAAACAGAAAACTGAATACACATACATAGAAGAGAGCGAGAAAGTTACACAAGATTTGTCTATCAAAGTTATCACGTGAATTTAGTCACATGTTTAATATAGCTTCACCTTGTTTGACGACGACGATGGAGATTTTTATGTGTTATCACAGAAGTGCAATATTCTCGCTTTAGTAGAGGTAAAATTCTCTATTGAACCACATTATCGTAATAGACAACATTTCATTTTATCTGACATCAATGGAAGATAACATTTCTATATGTTTCATTAAAAGATTATTTCATTAAAAATTTATATGATCTCCCTACAACCGTGTCTTTTTCTACTAAAATAATATTAAGGAAACAAGATAGAGACCATGACAAATTGTTATTAGACAATCCAACACTTCAACAATTTGCTTCATAAAAAGTATGTTTATAAGATACGTAGTGTAGATTTCAGTTTTAATCTAGGCGGAGTTGAGTTTTAACATATAAGTGGTGTCGTAGAATTGTATTCCACCAAACAAACTGCCGTGGGGCCATACACTGCTCCAGTTCAAATGCCGGCATTTTCAAAACATATATTGTTAAACATTGCAGATATTGACAAGGTGCTAAATATAACTTTATTTGATAACAATATATCAATCTCCTACTCCCTCCGGTGTCCTATTAGTTGTCGTTTTGAACAAGATTTGAGTCAAACTTATAAAATTTTGACTACAAGTATTTATTTTCTTCTTTAGTTTTGAAACCTAATGTTTCATCGATTAGTCTTAAATAGTACTTTTATGAAAGTAAAAATGTATTAAGAGATTATTTTTATTTAAGAAAAAAAATATTGGTTAAAGTTATATTTTGGAGACCATGTCATTGTACTAAACGACAACTAATACGACACTAAAGGAAGTAAAATTTTAAATGTCTTCTACATAAAATTAATTATTAATTTATTTTTCATTATGGTTTTATCGATATTATGAGTATTGTAGTCCACTTAAATACAATTTACCCCACAATGTGGGGTCCATTTAAGAAGATTGTTATCATGGTTGGTAGGTATATCCTATTTATTGTCGGTATGATGTGAAATGTAATATATTTAAAATAGTGCTAATATATTCGTCTCAAAATCAAAGTATAGGTGTCATTTACATATCATTAATGTTTGGGTGACTTACTAAACAAAAATACACTCCGCTGGACATTGACCAAGGAGAATTATAACATAATAATTGGAACTATATTTCGATGATTTAGAAGGCAAGGTACAATATATACTTGCGTCTTGCAAACCCATCGATCACTATTTTTTGCTTACAATGATCGGTAACGTTGATTTAAATGTGTTATAGTAGAGTGTCTCGAGTCATCTAATCATACAACAATGCACTTTAATTCGTTCTATCATAAAACCCATCATTTTGAATGTAAGTTTTTGGTAAAATTATTTACATTAAAATTTATGTTATTGATCTCATTAAATCGTGAAGACATACATTTTATGAAATGTGGCATATACATTTAATGTAAGTAGTTTTTTTGTAAAAACTTACGTTCAAAATGATGGGTGTTGAGATAGAACGAATTGAATAAGATGATCCGAGTCATTCTAGTATAATACATTTAAATCATCGTTACTAACCATTATAACTAAAAAATATTAATTGATGTTTTGCAAGACTAAAGCGCCGAAACATAATCTTAATTATTATGATATAATTCTTCTTAACCAACGTCCAACGAAGTGCATTTTTGTTTAGTAAGTCTCCCTAAACTTTAATGATATGTAAAGACCACCTAGGACATTGATTTTGAGACGAATAGATTAGTACTAATTTGAATATATTATTGATAATTAATAACCTAGCATCTATGATAAAAATCTTTCTGAATGAACCCGACATTGTGCGATGAATTGTATCTAAGTGGACCATAATGTCTACAAGATCATAATGGAAAATGGATTAATACCGAATTTTGTGTAGAAGAGATTTAAAATTTAGGAAATTAATATATTTTTACCAAATAAAGTCTTGTTTGGCACCTCGGCAATATCTGCAAGGTTCAAGAATATATATTTTGGTAATGTCGATATTTCAACTGGAGCATTGTATGGCTCTATGACACTTTGTGTGGTGAAATATAATTCTATGACACCACTTATAAGTTGAAACTCAAATTCACAACTCTACATTGTGCATCTTATAAACACACTTTTCATGGAGCAAATTGTTAAAGTGTTGGATTGTCTCATAACAATTTGTCGTGGCCTTGTTGTTGGCTCCCTAATAGTATTTCAGTATAAAAAGACACGGCTGTAGAAAGATCATATATTTTTTTAATAAATAATCTTTTAACGAAACACTTAGAAATGTTATCTTACATTGATGTCAAACAAATGAAATGTTGTCTGTCACGATAATGTGGTTTAATCGAGAATTTAACCTCTACTCGAGCGACAATACTTCACTTCAACGGTAGCCCATAAAAATCTTCACCATTGTCGTTAAACAATGTGAAGCTTATTAAACATGCGACTAAATTCCCGTGATAACTTTGATAGACAAATCTCATGTAACTATTAATATAACATCCATAGATATCCCATTTGGGTGGTCCGCTGCAGTTATTGTATGGTTCAATACGATCGATTAAATCAAAACCTTTTATCCTTTAACAATATTTAAAACTAAAATGCTAAATGGAACACAGAATATCCAATTTAAATTTACTTTGTGTTTTGTATCTTGACTCCTATGTATACTTTGGAGATTAGAGGTAATTAGTTAATTATATATTAGTTTATTGATTCTGTAATTTATTTAGGAGGGTGTTTGGCATAGCTTAGATTCACAAAAACTTGCACAGCTTCATAAACTTTAGAGTTGAGCTACTCTACTTCAAAATTACACAGTTTTTGAAAGTGTTTGACTTGCACATTGGTTCAGCTTCACTAAAACGAAATTTTATTTAGAAAAGTCTCTTGTACCCCGATAGCGATTTAAGTTCCTATCATCATTGGAAGACCATCATCGGTGTTGAGGCCAACTGCAAGCATGCTAATCAATCTCACCATGCCACACGAGCCGAGGCCACCAACCATGAGCCCTGCTGTTGCGTCATGGATTGCTGTGTGGATTGCAATGTCTTTGGTGAGGTCATTCGTTGTGATGTGCCTGGCGGCATGAACATCTCAGGGGTGGATCTATGGAAAGAGGAGATTGGAAGGCTACACTTGAAAGAGAGACGAAAGGCTGCGCTGTGGGATAGACGAAAGGTTGTGCCTGCGCTACATTTGGGAACTGGAGGAAAAGTGAAAAGAATGATGCATTTTCTTTGTGTAATCGGTGGTCATGGTGGGTAATTATCCCCTAAATTTATGAGGTTATTGGAAAGTAGTGTTTGTGAAGCACCATTTTTTATTGCTTTATAAAAAACGTGAAGTTAACCCTAACTTCACATTTTTTTTAGTGAAGCTAATTTATTGAAGTTGGAAGTGTTTGGCTAAAGATTTGTGAAGCTGAGTTGATTTTTGTAAAGTGAAGCAGTCCCAAACACCCCCTTATTAAAAATATCAAAATATGTTCAAGCCTACATGTTTCATTTCTGTTACCTACAGTTGGGCTCCATAGGGATCTCGAGAGGGCAAAGGTATACGCATAAAGGTTAAGATAATGGATCATGGAGATGGTGAACGTGGTTGGATGTCATTTCTTTGGAGTATGATACTAGGGTCCCTTAGACACAATGTTTATAGTAAAGGGGTATGTCTTAAAATCATTGGGTGGACGTGACAAGCAATGCTTTGAAGATTACATTTCTTGATATCTATTTTTAAAGAGAAAGTTATTGAACATGTGATGACTCCTTGTGTGGTTCAACATGTGATCATAATTAGTTGCATGAACATGTGATGGGACCTTCTTGTGTGGTTCAACCAAAAAGAATCAAACTCAAGGAAAACAACAAAAGAAGTGGAGGCAAAAGTGACACAAGTAGCATGTATTTCCCTTATGTTTGTCTTTGTGTTCAATGGTAGATCCGGAGAAGAAGCATGTGAGATAGAGTGAAATGGGGACAAATGCAAGTGCACCGAACAAAAAGCATACTACCAGCTAAGCCTTTCATTTATCCTTTTATCTAACATTAGCATCGACCTCTGTATACCAGAAGCATGCATCTAAACTTTATACCTTAATCATTACCACCAATACACATCAACTCATTATATTGCTTAATGTATGTGCATATAAATTATAATTTGTCGACAATATATTTCTTGTGCTTATCAATTATTTACTGATAAATAATAAACATACACTAAGCATGGTGAATCCAAATTTATGAAAAATGATATATTGAGAATGAATCATGACATTAGAAGGCAAACTATATTAGGGTAGAATGTTATTTTTTACCTGATTGGCATAAAAATCAACACTTTATTTTGTTTTGAGGATTGCATCACTATTTTTTCTTAGTTTTAAAAAAATACTAAAGCAAGGACTAAGAAGAAAATCGTGATTATTTACAAAATGCACTAAAGATAAACGATTTTGGATTTGACAGATCACTAAAAAAGGAATAAGTTTTAGTTACACAACACCATGTATTGTTGTTACCTTATTTGCAGAAGCAATTTTAGAAGTTACCTCACGACTTATTCTAGATTCCCTCATGTTTTTCCCCTTCTACAATGACACAAAAATGAACAAGATATGCAAATCTTAAGTCATTGTTTGAAATATCCATGGGAAGCAAAACAAGCAGCACTGCTGGAAAAGGATAATTTTTATGGCAGTCACTGAAAGTGGAGTAATGATACTACTGAAGATCAAACTAAGCCACACTAAGTAAATTTAGGCACAATCTGCAGAAAGGGAGGGAGGAGACATTTTAGTTTGTTTATCGATATGAATAGGGCACGGTTTATCTCCTACTTTATGTTGGTGATATTGTACTAACAATTTCCTCAACCACTCTGCTTGCACTAACAATTACCTCCTACTTTATGTTGGTGCACTTCAGCAGGAGTTCCCTATGAGGCCATGTTCGTTTTGTGCCAATTCATAGGGATTGAGGAGGATTAAATCCCCTACAAGTCAAAATCCTCTCCAATCCCTTTCAATCCCCCTCAATCCCTATGCTTTTGAGATCAAACGAACATAGCCTGATAGATCTTAACGCTCTTCATAACTTCTTGGGCATACATGTTGAGCACACAGGTTTGGGTTTCTTCCTCTCTAAGCTATAGTACATTATTGAGATTGTTGAGCATGCTAGAATGATTGACTGCAGAGGCCACCTAGTTACGTCAATTATTGTTGCCTAAGATGCACACTCTCGGCCATTGGTCATTCAGCCACCTAGGTGCTGTTTGGTTTACGAAATGTAACGTAAAGGGTAATGGTAATGGTTTAATCTCGATTACTGTCGGTAACAAGTTTGAATAGTCCGGTATCAATTTTTAGTATAGTATCTGATTACGGTTGGACTAAAACAAACATGATTTAATGTTATCACTTACCCATTACGTTACAGATATTTGAACCAAACGGTACCCTAGTTCACTCATTCTGTTGTGGTTTCAGTGATTTTGTTACTGTTACAGTTGCAGACGTCCGGTCAGAGCGGGACACATGGGGAGTGACGTGTATTGGGTGGTTGCAAAGTGCGGGCTAATCGGGGTGCGGCGGTTAGGGCACCTGAAGCGCATGGGCTAATTAGAATACATGCGTTTAGTGTGTTTACAACGGTTCCCGATGGAATGTTTCGAAAGTTTTAATTGACATTTTTTATTTTAAAGATTTTCATAAATGGCTTACGAATTGACATAGTGGCTTACGAAATGACATGTTCTCAAGTATGCCATTGGGTAATACTGATCCCGTGGAGGAACTGTAGAACAGGCCCTGCTCATAGCATGAAAGCATAGATCTGGGCCTAAGCCCAGGAATGCATGGGCTTATCCCTGAGCCCTTCACCATCTCGGTTGTCGAAGCCGTAGTAGAAGATATGACAGGGACAAGTATTCCACACCTGATCCCCGGACATAAAAAGAAAGAAAAAAAAACTGAAAAAGACCCCGCCGATTCTAAGCGGCTGGCTGCCACTCAAGTTGCTCGTCCTTTTCTTGCCGTGGTCCTGCAGCGCTCCATCTGCATATTGGCAACGGAGAAAACCTTTACTATCTCGATGATAAGCACATAGAACCTTTGCGTCTCAATGACAAGAACCTAAAGGTTACCTTTCTTTGTTCTTGGGCCACATGCCACTCTGTTCACGCATTTAGCTAGAGCAACGAAGCAGATATCCTACGGGAGGGAAAACAAAACATGCCCATGAATATTCACGGCACGCCTTGTCAGCGGCGCGGCGCTGGTAAATACTTTGTGGCCATGGAGATGCAAGCGGGTAGCAGGACAGCAGCAACCATACGACCAGCATGGCACTTTCTTATCATACGAACCGAGCACAGTGCGAGTTTAGTGCAAATAAAAAGACTTGATATATGGTGCTCGTCCAATTTGATTACTGTGCACGGTGTGTGTGTACTATATAACAGTACATATGAAAATCCAACAAGGAACAGGCACGACAAAACATTTCAGAATCCAGGATTTTTTCAACCGCCCTAAGATGCTAGCGACATGCTGAACAGTGACGAACAGCAGAAACGGACACAGAACTAGATATCTGGAAAACCGGCTGGGCGGAAGGTGAGGCCAAAACGATCATGCAAACTGGAAACAGTGAGGTGATCAGCTGCGACACAAGTTATGGATCAGGCAGGAATCTTGCCCACATCCCCTTCTTCCACCACTCATTCGCAGCCACCAACCGTTCGCCTCAGCGTGCGCAGCCGCGGTCACCACATCACAGAACGGCGCTCACTTCTTCCCATAGCTAGGTTCCTATGCCCACAGTCACACAGCTTCTTCTCCTTCTCCTTCTCCTTCCTCCTCTCCACCCCGGCCCCTTGATCTCATCTCTTCCATCCTAGCTTGCTCGCCGCTGCCAGTCTCTCCTCCGCCTGCAACGACTCCCATGTCTCAGTCTTCTCCTCTCTTCTCCGTCGCCCGAGCAGGAGGGCGAGCCGTGGCAGCCGCTCTCCTGCTCCGTCGTCGCCCCATTGCACAGCTGCCGCACAGCATCCATGGCCTACGGTGTCTCTCTCCAGCCAGGGCGACACCTTCCAAGACGCTCCTCAGCCTCCCCCGCGCCAGGCTGTCCTCCTTCGCCGACCCCGACGGCGGCGGCGGCTCCAGCGCGAAAGCCAGCGACGGCGGCGCCGGCGGGGAGGAGCAGGTCGGGGAATGCGAGATGTCGGAGATGGCCAGGGCGTTCCACATCTCGCCACGGATGGCGACGTCCATCTCCGTAACGATCGCGTTCGCCGCCCTCGCCGTGCCGCTGGCCATGCGCTCGCTGGTCTGCCACGGGACCTTCAGGATGAACGCGCTGGCGTATTTCACGCTCCTGTCGGGGTTCTACATGGCGTGGAACATCGGCGCGAACGATGTCGCGAACGCCATGGGGACGTCGGTTGGGTCCGGAGCTCTGACGCTCCGGCAGGCGGTGCTGACCGCCGCGGTGCTCGAGTTCTCCGGCGCATTCCTCATGGGGACCCATGTCACCAGCACCATGCAGAAGGGAATCCTGGTTGCATCTGCGTTCCAAGGGAAGGACTCTCTGCTCTTCGCTGGACTCATATCCTCCCTTGCTGCTGCCGGTACATGGCTGCAGGTATGTGGTCCATGATTCCATCGCCCTTGAGTTCTGCTGAGATTTCACCCAGTTTCTTGGGAACTAGGATGTGCTACCACTACCAGTGACATGATCATGCAACCATCTCTATCGGTCGCGCTACGTACAAATGAGGACCTTGATCAACGGCGACGTGCCTTCCAAAACCAATTTTGGAGGCCTTCGTATGCTTTCTGCTCTTGTTTGTTTGTTTGTGGGTTGGCCCTCTCAAGTGTTTGTGGTTGTCCCGTAGCCTTCTGAGGCATATGCCTGTCTCGTTGAGCCAAACCTTCTGTTTCCTTGTGGAAGCTAGTTAATGTTGCCAAACAAATCATGGCGGCTAACTGCATCTTTAACAAAGACTCTGCAAAGGGAAAGGAACCAGCAACTTAGTAAATATAACCATCTGCCCATATCATGGTTTTATGCCCATGTTGAGATTGGTTTAGTTATATTATTATATGTGATCATTATTGCAAACTGCGCCATAAGAGTATGCATCTACATGTATTAACCTGTGCTGTGTTCTTAGGTTGCTTCGTCATATGGCTGGCCTGTCTCAACTACACATTGTATCGTTGGGGCCATGGTTGGTTTCGGGCTGGTGTATGGAGGGGTGGATGCAGTTTTCTGGAGTTCTTTGGCTAGAGTATCTTCATCCTGGGTCATCTCTCCTTTGATGGGCGCAGCTGTCTCTTTTCTTGTTTACAAGTGCATACGCAGGGTGAGTTCCAGAGTAGCCTCCCTTTATAATAAGCTCAATGACACACTAAAAAAAAGACAGTTCCATTCCAGTACTTACACAAAAATGATTATATAACCAAAATGCCATAAATACATAGACTGTTTATGAGGAGGTGCAAAGGTTATTTTTGTACTGACCTGTTTTTTTTACTCAGTTTGTATACAGCGCACCAAATCCAGGCCAGGCTGCAGCAGCTGCTGCACCAATCGCAGTCTTCACCGGTGTCACTGCAATCTCGTTTGCTGCTTTTCCTCTCAGCAAGGTGTTCTCCATTGCCATCCTGCAAGCAGTGTCCAGTGGGGCAATAGGAGCCATCATCGTCTCCCGAGTGATCCAAAAGCAGCTAGGTGACTTGCTGTCTTCAGAAGCAGAGAAGATCGCGTCTGCTGAGAAGTCAAGTGTCCAGCAGGCTGGATTTCTCTCGGACATTGCTGGCCCTACGGGAGCTCAGCTGCAGATCGTGTACGGTGTGTTTGGTTACATGCAGGTCTTATCGGCATGCTTCATGTCATTTGCCCACGGAGGGAACGACGTCTCCAATGCCATAGGGCCCCTGGCTGCAGCTTTGTCCATCCTTCAAGGCGTGGCAAGCAGTGCTGAGATAGTGATACCCACTGAAGTTCTCGCTTGGGGTGGTTTTGGGATTGTTGCTGGGCTCACAATGTGGGGATACAGGGTGATAGCAACAATTGGCAAGAAGATCACAGAACTAACACCTACCAGGGGCTTTGCCGCAGAGTTTGCAGCAGCTTCAGTAGTCTTGTTCGCATCAAAGCTCGGGTTGCCTATATCTGCCACGCATACACTTGTTGGAGCGGTGATGGGTGTCGGGTTTGCAAGAGGGCTCAATAGAGTCAGGGCAGAGACAGTTCGCGAAATTGTGGCGTCCTGGTTGGTCACAATTCCAGTTGGCGCTGTCCTATCTATCTTCTACACACTGATCTTAACCAAAATTCTGGCGTACTTCATGTGAGTGGATTGTAAAATAAAAGGGCTGCTTTTAAGTGGTACAGCCCATTGTCACTTCATAAATTTTGATCAGTGGAAAAAGGATTTTCTTTTGCAAAAGTAAAGAGATGAACTGATTCCACAAGTTCTACCAGAAATTTACAAGAATTTCCAAGACCAAATAACCATTTTCTTGGAAACTGAGCAAATTAGGAGAAGTGTTTCCCAGCAAATAATCATGGTACAGGCTCCTGAATTATTATTTTTTTCAACTTTTTATACTACCTTGTATGTCTATCACAAGGTCGAATACTGTAACTTCTCGTAGAGCTGTTATACATATAGATGTAATGTAATGGTTGGTCAAATTTCTTCTTGTAAATTGTAATGAGATCGCATGACTTTGTTCATTGCCAATCATCCTAGAATAAGAGCTCATTCCTCTGCAGGAAATTATATGACAAAAAAAAGTTTAAGATTGACAAGAATTAAAAAATATAGGTGGAAGATGATACTGAGTTATTATACTAAACAAGCAAATAACAGCTTGCAGTAATTATATTATTATGACTATGGCATACTGTGTTGTACAGCCTGTAATAATGTCAGAGCTTTGGAGTTTGGATCATCAAATGTTGATGAAATTTTACGTACAGGTTCAGTAAAAGGAGAATGAGGAAAATGAGACACAATGTATTCAATATTCATAGCTTCAAAATACGCATACCTAATAACACAGTAGACAAACTGGTCTTATTAAATTAGAAAACTGAAAAGTAAATTAATAAGCTTTTTTGGGTGTCAAGTACAGAAAATCAACATGCAATCAATGAAAATTAATAAGCACATTCCAGCAACACACTGACAACAAACACTTTATAGTTCAACTGCTAAGAGGACACTCATATAGCACGCTTTGTTTTTTTAAAGGAATCCTCGATGTGAATGTCTAGGTTAATGACACCTGACAATTACAGTACTTGAGTGTTACTACGGCAAGTCGATATTACTAATAGCTCAATTTAATTCGCTCCTTGATGTCTCTTTTCTGTAAAGCAGTGCTTCAAAATTTTCATATAAGAAGATTCGACCACAAAAACAAAAGAAATAGAAAAGTGTAAGAAACTTGACAAGGACTTGTTGGTCATGGCACAAACAACAAAATGGCAAGAAGTAGCAGTATCTGGCACAGATAGAGGAAACTAATATAGCATTTAAATTGGACCGACTAATCATGTACTTGTTTCATACACAAGGTCCACACGACAAGGACATGCTCAGATCCTGAGAACAGACAGCAGCAGAATAGGGTAACAGCGTATCTAGATAGAAGGAGCAACTCAGGGATTGCGAAATACAGACTGGACAGCGGGGATGACGACGCTCAAGGACGCCGGCGAAGCACGGGGGAGCCACCTGGGTCAACCGGTCTCCTGATCGAAGTCGTCGCCGTCAGACTCCTCGACGTTGTCTGCATCGTCGTCCTCCACCTCAGCGTCGTACTCCTCCTTGGTGTCGCCCGTGGGCTTCCCGATGATAACCAGGTGGCTGTTGGTCTTCCGGATCTCGTTCAGCTGAGAGGCAAGCAAAGGGAGAAACAAAGGAAGCGTCAGTCAGTCACCCCGTCGGCATCGGGAGCGTTGGAGAAGGGGGCAAGGGAATAGAGAGAACCACTGCACCTTATCCTCGAGGTCGGACTCGGCCATGGAGAGGAGAAGCTCGTCCTCCTGGGAGGTGGCCGGCACGGGGAGCAGCGTGGACGCCGGGATCAGCGGCGGCGATGGCCACTGCCGCATCAGCGCCGGGAACTGCAGCATCTCTGCACTCAGTCGCGACCGCCGCAACTTCGTTTCAGTTTGGGGGAGGGGACCTGGAGCGGGTGTGGCGGAAGCCCTTTTTACTGGGCTGAAATGGGCTTTCGTCTCGGTGTGCCGCTGGCAGAAGCCCTTCTTACGGCCCATCGTAGCTGCCAATTCTCGCGTCCGGACCACGGAACGCGCGGCCGTTCACTCAAGCTCTCGAATAAAATTTCCCGGTTTTCCGGTCCGGATCCCAAATCCAGAAATCCTACGAGTCGCTCGTCCTCTCGTCTCCTCCGATTGGTTCCGTTCGCGAGCCACCGATCCCGCCAACGGGAGCGAACGAGAACGATCGCGTCGTCGTCGTCGCAGCCGCCGCCGCCGCCATGGATCCGACGCCGCAGTCACACCCGATCCTCGCCTACGTGCTCTCCCGCCTCCCCTCGCTGCCCGCAGTGAGGACGCCGAGGTCCCCGCGCGAGCGGGACCTCGAGCAGCCGTCCCCGCGCACACCGTCGGGCGCCGCGGAGATCGACTTGGTGGGGCGCATGCCAGGCCTGCGCCACCCGTCCGTGCTGTCCGCCATGACCCGCGCCGTCGCCGACGTAGCCTCGGCGCGCGACGCGATCCGCCTCCTGGGGCCCCGGCCCGACCACGAGCAAGTCGACGCCTCCCGCGAACTTCTCCGCTTGGCCGATGCTGGGAAGAAGGCAGACGCCAACGCGGACGTGAAGACGAAGGATCTCGACGAGGAGAAGCTGGCCGAGTGCCGGGAGGTGGTGCGGCTGGAGGAGGACCACGAGGCGTACGGCGCCCTACTGCGCGACGCGGAGGGGAAGCTGGAGCACGTGTACCAGATGGCGATGCACGGGAGGGACATCAAGAAGGCGGGCGGCGGTGATGGCAAAGGGGAAGAGGGGTCCGGGGCGGTGGACGAGGAGGTGGTGCGGGTGCTCAAGGACGCGGGGGAAGGGAAGGTGGTGGAGCGGGTGAACCTCGCCGATCGGCAGATGCGCCTACTGCCGGAGCCCATTGGCCGGATCCGCGGCCTCCTAGCGCTCGACGTCTCCCGCAACCAGCTCAAGGTTAGGGACTCGTACCTAAGCATTCGCGTCGTCTCACTACATCATGCATTGACGTCCACGAATCTTCTGAATGAGTTATTGAGATTAGTCAAATGGCAGTATTTTGTAGTGATCATATCGAAGTTCATTCTCCCTTGCACACTGCACAAAGTGCTTTGAAATGCAAGATACTATCTTTCATGATTCTGTGTTTTTCTGTGGAATTAAAATGTTTTATGAAATTCTTAAACCGATTCACATGCAAAGGTCAATACAATTTCGGTTAAATTTTCGCGTTCAAACGGATCTAAATTAATTAAACCACACATGTGGCGCTGTGGCAGTTCACGGGCGAATTCCCTGTTTGGCGCCTTCAACAGTGATGTTCCTTGCTTGAATTCGCAGGTGATTCCCGACGCGATTGGTGGGCTCGAACACCTAGAAGAACTCCGCCTCGCTTCCAACGACTTGGTTTCTCTTCCAGACTCCATTGGCCTTCTCTCCAACCTCAAGATCCTCGACGTCTCCGGCAACAGGCTGAGGGTTCTGCCCGACACCATCTCGAAATGCAGGTAAACAGCCAACCAACCATTGTATTGCTTCTTGTTCCACCAAGAAACGTTCGTTCTGATGGATGTGCCACTCGGAGCTTCAGATCGCTGGTGGAGCTGGACGCGAGCTACAACGCCCTGGCTTACCTCCCCACAGGCATCGGGCACGAGCTGGTGCACCTGCAGATACTGCGCGTGCACCTCAACAAGCTGC
Source organism: Zea luxurians (assembly GCA_029449295.1). Lineage (NCBI taxonomy): Eukaryota > Viridiplantae > Streptophyta > Magnoliopsida > Poales > Poaceae > Zea > Zea luxurians. The sequence continues at coordinate 93,716,857 of JAOPSE010000006.1, forward strand.
GCTCCCTACCGTCGTCGGTCTGCGAGATGCGATCGCTGCGCCTCCTGGACGCGCACTTCAACGAGCTCCACGGCCTACCGGCCGCCATCGGCCAGCTGTCCGCGCTGGAGACGCTGGACCTGAGCAGCAACTTCAGCGACATGCGGGACCTGCCGCCATCGTTCGGCGACCTAGCTGGCCTGCGCGAGCTGGACCTGAGCAACAACCAGATCCGTGCGCTGCCGGACTGTTTCGGCCGGCTTGCCAAGCTGGAAAGACTCCGCCTGGACCAGAACCCGCTCGCTGTGCCACCCCCCGAGGTGGTCGCCGACGGCGTCGTCGCGGTGAATGAGTACATGGCGAGGCGGTGGGCCGAGGCCGTTGCCGAAGAAGAGAGGCGGCGTGCGAACGCGGCCGCCGTGGCCGAGAGCCCCAGGGCTTCCACGCCCAGGGAGTGGCTGACGCGGAGCGTGTCGTCGCTGAGCACCTGGGTGTCGGACGTGACGGTGAAGGTTGTCGGGCAGGAGAAGGTGGACGATGAGGACGAGTTCCTGCAGCAACAGTTCTGAACGTGAGCTGGCACCACCGTCGCCCGACCTTTACATTACCATTCAAATAACAGCAGATTGTTTATTTGTGAGGATGATAAGACATTATTCAATTGCTTTTCAAATTTCATTGCTTACCAGTTGAGTGACCGTGTGTAAAGATCTATGACATATTATTTTTATATTTATACTTGCTGTAATTTTCTTATTATGACATTTTTTATATTTGTTATAATTTCCTTCAGCCTGTTTGTCTGTGCTGTCTATAGCTGCAACAGGCAAAAAAAAAAAAAACAATAAGAATCTGTTGGTTCATGACTAACTGTGTCACACTTTGTTTAAGGTTATTCGTTCGTATTAAAGAACTAAGCTTAAACAGAAAAGTTAAGCAAAATATGAAAAGTTAGGCAGTAAACGAAACAGAACCTAAAATACTGCTCTGGGATAACTACACCTCAGCTAACGAGCGCACCATTTTTTCATATTTGTGTGATAATATTACTTTCCCTTATCAAAGTTAGCCATATAATTGCTTAAATAATTATGTTTTAATGGCATATATTGATATCAAAAGCATTTGTTCATAGCATGATTAAGGTCCTGTTGGGAAACAACACAGTTTTCACGAAACTAGTTTTATCTTTTAGATAGGAGAGGCTAGCTTCTTGATTTTTAAGAAATTGAAAATCTAATTTCTGGCATAAATTGGTATGTTTGGAACCACCTTAATTTATATAAACTAGTTTATTAAAAACTGGATGCTTCTAAATAGACACTATGCTAGCTAAGCCTATACTGGTGGAGCTGAAAAATGTCACCGTAATAAAATATACATGGACAAGTCGTGATATAAATCAAACTAAAAAGAGATCTTATTATATGGTTATGAACCATAGAACTTCTAAAAACTTTGTCAAAAACCTGTTTGGGTCGGTTGCAAAAGAAATAGGAGTAATAGGCCATTACACCTAGAATAAGCATTACATCAGCATACGAAAAATGTCAGGCTTATCCTCACTCTCATGTGTTGCTTGTCGTGCATCCTCTCAAGTCTCGACTGTTCTTGTCTCATGGAGTCTAACTATATTTAGGAAATCGTCATTATTTACCTGTACTTCCCTTCATAATTCATAAGGCTCAGATGCGGCGTATGTATCTAAGCAGAATTAGTTAAAGGTCTTCTAGTGCACAAGAGATTTTGTTTAAAATGTCATAAGTTAGATGACATGTCAATGTACTATGCATGTATAAAAAAAGGCAGAAGCGAGCTTGAATAGCACGCAATATATGACACCAGTTTTTCTCCTGAATATTCAGTGGGTCCTACATAGACACAAACGGTTATTCATTCAAGCTATTCACTCTACAAAAGATAATCAACTCCCAAGGGTCGTCTCTTTGTAGCTACTACCTACAACTACAACCCAAACGATTTTGCCTGCCAACTTTCTACAGAAGCACGTAGATAAAGATGAAACACACACACCCAAAATACCAATGGCTGCAAGAGACATTTCTGAATCAACAATATAGTTTTTTTCTAGAAAGCCCTTCGGTCTAATTGATGGCCTGCAAAATAGTATTATAGTGGCCTAAAAGGTATGGATCAATGTGGTATAGGGCATGCTACCTAAAAAACACAGTAAAGTCAGGTGCCAGTGCACTACCGCTTGTAACACCTTTAAAACCCACCTGTTTTTGATGAAATAGACCAATGAGAAGGGAATGCGAGGGGGAGGGAATAGACCAAGCAGGATTTGACTTTCATTGATCATGCTTAAAAACTCTTTTCTCTTGAATCTAGATGGATGGATGGGTGTAAGGGCCGATGGTGACAAGCAGGGAATTTCAAAGAATAATAGAGAAAATAGATGTGCCCAAATAAAATTTTAGAGCTAAACAAATTGCGAGAAAAATCAAAGTAAGTAAATATTCATAAGTGGCACTGTTTTTTCTACTATACTATTTACAAAAAAAAAAACTACTGGTTGATCATTGAGCAAATCGTATACTAACATTAGGTTACCCATCACCGGTGGTGGCCAATCCGGCCCTTCCCTGTCTTCGATGGGCTGCTGCCCCTCCTCGCCGGTTGCCGGTGCGGCCCTTCTCTACCTCCGACAATGACCGGAGTTTTCAATTTCAATGCCAATAAGGGAAGGGAACAAAGGGAATGATATGTGGGGTCATACGTGCCATACTAGAATGGATTTGGAAAATAATCGTGTGTTTGGTTGCACATTCGATGGTAGTCTGGTTTACCATATGCGTTGACTGAGTCTCTAAACTTGTTCGGTTGTCCGTATTGATATGGTTGAGCATACATGCATCGATGCAAGTTACGTTCGCGCGAAAGCGCCCTATGTGTTGGGCCATGCTCACATGAGCCCGACTACACGACGCAGGCATGCATCGATACAAGTTACGTTCGCGCGAAAGCGCCCTATATGTTGGGCCATGCTCACATGAGCCCGACTACACGACGCAGGCATCCAATCAACGCCTAAGTGTATACTCAGATAGATAAAGATAGGTAGAGATAATCAGAGGATTTGATTTTGGTAATATTAGTAGAGATACAGAGAGAGTAGAAACACCACATTACACGTGAAATAAAGCTCTTCAGCGTCTTCAGCGTGTCACATATAGGAAGTGGAAGCAATAGTCCTCGGAGCCGGCCGATTGACCGAAGTTCCCGCTCCTTACGAACTTGTTCAGATGCAATGAAATAAATTCCATCATATCATAGATTTAATCTGAGTCTGGGTTAGATAAATTCATAGTCACAATCACCAATTCTATGGTGAGATTAAATCTATCATTTAATCAATTTATCTCTTAAAACTAGTTATTCTTTTAATCCATGGATTCTAATATAAAATTGTACAATATTTTTATAAATTTGTTCCATACCTAATGGGCTATAGATATAATCCATACATTCTATAGTTAAAAAATTCTTAAACCCTTGGGTTATAATTTATGATGAGTTTAACCGAATAAAAAAAATTTGAGTAGACTTAGATTATTTTGGGGTACGGATTGTGACATTGATTTAATTCTAATCTATGTTAGGGCTTGTTCGCTTAGCTTTTAATCCATATGAATTGAGTGAGATTAGGTAGATTTAATTCCAAGCAAATCAAACTTTTTTTTAATTTTTTCTAATCCCATTTAATTTATGTGTAATGGAAATAACCGAACAAGGCTTTAATCTAAAGCTGAATTGGTAATTCATGTGTAATGAGAATAATCCAATAAGACTTTAATATAAAGTTGAATTGGTGTAAACAAACCTACATCGGTGCCCAAACTCCACGTAGGGTCGCCAGGTTCCATTCCATTATTGGCAGTGCATATCACCAAATCGCTGCATACAGTTATCCTGATTACGTGCGTGCAGACGCTCGCTTCTGCAAGCAAAGCAAGCAGCAAGATTTACCTGGAGCTGACAAGCAAGCAACAAGCCAACCGTTAATACATTATCACGAGGGCAAGAGCGCCAGCATCAAACATTGGTCCATGCATCATTTTTTATATACATGGTAACAGACAGTAGGCACGACAGCCAGTCCACGTGGCATGGCAGGGTAACTGCTGAGACGCACACGCTCACATACTGTAGAGTTCATCGACACCACAGACACGACAGATTTAAGGAAACCTAACACGAAGAGTTCACCAAAGCAAGCTCTGAGACGCACCAGGGCTCCACCGCAGTGGCACAGCCGTCTCATTATTTACGAATATATACTTGGATCTAGATAGCACACTGGCACACGATCTTCACTTGTCCTTCTTCTCCCTGGCAATGAGCTCCATCACAGCTCGCTTGATGCTTCCCTCATTCTTCGCAAGCAGCTCCTTGTTCATCTCTGTGTCATCAAATCCCTATGAACGAACGGCAACAAATCAAGAAGCTTGTAGCAAGTAGTTGAAACTATACAAGATAAGGCGGAGGCATGTCTTACCATCTCTTCCAGCTCTGCAAGGAGAGGATCCCATTCATTGACGCCACATAGGTCATCAACAGACTGCTCCAGATTGTAATTGTTCTGCCTGAGGATTTCCTTGTTGAGATCGACCTGCCTAAAACCCATTTCCTCCAGCTCCCTCAGCAACTTCTCCTCATTGTGAACATCCAGTTCTGACAGCTCAGGTACCACAGCACTAACAGGTGGAGGCACACCAACAGCCCCGGATGCAAGCTCAGGGGCAATTGCAGGAGCAGATACTGGGGCTGAAAAGTGTATAGTTGTAGGCAAGACAGGCGTAATAGGTGACGGTGTATGAGTAGTGACAACTTCATGCATAGGGACATTAACAGAGGGCAAACAAGCAGAAGCAGGTGTACTGGACATGGGAACATCACCAGTTTGGTTTGTAGGAGCTGCTGCAGACAAAGAGGTAGTGGCCAACGTAAAAGGCACAGACTTACTGGGTTCAGGAAAATCAGTTGAACAGAAATGGAACTCTTTTGTGCGTTTAGCATGTGCACTAAGGGCTGAGTCAGCAGGCTCAATGTTCACATCAATTAAGTTGGTTGTGTTTGAACTATAGCTCTCTGGAGGCAGATTCAGGTTAATAGCAGCATTCCTGTTATTGTCATTAACAAAAGAAGGGTCTTCCACCTATAGATACAGATACAATTGCAATTCAGAACATCAGGCAACATAAGGAAATTATCGAAGATAGAGCAACCATATTTTGAATAGGTAACAACCTGGATATGAACCCAAACTCGCTGACCAAATTTCTGACCAGAAGGGGAAGCCAACCTCCAGTAAGATATGTACCTCCCTGGCCTTGTAGGTGCCACAAAATCAACAGGAACATCAATCTCTTTGTCCACAGGAAAACCATCCACAGGAATCTGCACAATTAAAAACAACTAAGAATGTCTTCCAATTCTACAACGTGCAGTCTAATTTGCAATCGAAACAGCAAGCAGACATAGGTGTAAAAGCAATGAATATGTATAGCTACCTCTAATGGAACAGATGTCTGCAATGCAAACTGATCTCCACCAACCCAGACAAGCTGTGTGCCCCGTGGCCACACAACAGACCCATTGTTATGCATGCGCCAAATCTTAGTGAACGGGGTAGAAGGTGTCATCAGTGTTCCATCAAGAACAGTCACATCCAAAATGAAGCGACTTTCAAGTTTCTCCCGTCTTGATTTCATTAGAACCCGTGGATGGTGCACCTTCCGGTACTTTTGAAGGAAAAACATTCAAATCAGTTATTCTGCTGAGAAAATTAGTAATACAAAGAGTTCCATGAAGAATGAGATGGGGCACCCACCACATGGGGATCTCTTAGAAACCTGTGGGGTAAAATAGGCTTGTCTATTTTGGTGTACTCCATTTCATTTCCCATGCGCTGGAAACAGGAATCACATAAATCATAGTCTTCCTTCCTGTAGGACAAACAAGGAAGATGTCAGTGCTAACATCACAAAATACAACCAACAGAATATTGAAGTAGAAACTTATTCAAGGCCTTACACATTAGATTTATAACGTGGACCAACAATTGGTTGCGCTCCACAGCCATCACACTGAATCCATCTATGCAGACTATGTGGTGTTGAGTTTTCCATGTTACCAGCAAGATCTCCGTATGGATGCCCAGAAGATAAGAGGCGGCCTGGATAAGGAAAATGTGGAGAAGGTACATAGCCTGGGGGTGGCACTGTTGGAGGTGGTGGTGCATAGGGCATTTTATACATCGGAATGCACCATCTAGAATCATTAGTGGTTTTTGCAATGTCTTCAAATTTCAATTGACGGTGTTGGCTTCTTTGTGCTCGGGACCATTCTGAAATGCACGGATGTGGTGGAGGTGGGGCATGAGTACGAAGAGAATGAGGAGCAGGTTGGATGCCTGAGGACGTAACAGATTTTCCCTTACTTTGAGCATCAATCTTCCCTTTGCAAACAGATTTGTCGACTGAATTACAGGGGAACAGCATCTCTTCAACAGATGGATACATTAATGGCTGTTGAACCTGAGAAGCTCCAGCATTAGGAACAGGTCCAGCAGCCTCTTTCAACACGGTCTTAAGACCCAAACTTGGCCTAACTTTGGGCTCATTTTTAGCTTCAGCAGGCACCTGCGCACTGGAAGAGCTAGATGACCCCTCAGCATGCACATCAGATGGCCCATTGCCATTATTGTTTGGTGCCATCAATTGTGCAAAAGGTTTCATCAGCTCAGCTAATGGTGGTGGTGCTGCATCAAGTATTTCATGAGAAAGTTTTGCAAGGGCATCAGGTATTGGCTCTGGGATAGACTTGATTGCTTCACCAATAGCTGATTTTATATGGGCCAGACTATCTTCCTGAACAGGCTTCAAACCTTCAATAACTGACATTATCTGGGATAGTGGATCCTGAGCAGTGGATTTCACTGGTGCAGAAGTATCTTTGTTTTCAGTTGGTTGATTTTTCTTCAGTTGAACAGTAATCCTGAGAGGGTTTAATTTCTGACGGAGAGCTGCGTCACGCAAGTCATCATCATCATCTAGCATGACAATATCACCATCCTCATCGGTGTAAGTCAGAACAAAGTCAACGTCAGGACCAAACTTAAAGGCAGTATCAATCCTCGCCCGTAGAGCAGATAAATTCATGTCAAAATGATTCCCATTGACACAACCATAAAACCTTTTAAGTGTATCACCATATTTGACCTGAAATATCAAAGAGGAAAAATCTGATAAGTATACATAGACTGGGAAGTAGTGTGCAACACTATTCAATCTTATTATTTTGAAACAATTACATGGCCGAAATTTCATATAGTCAAACAAAAGAAAAGAAACAAGTGCTACAAATTGTTACTTTGTACTGGACAACACTTAAGATCCCCTTCTGCCTAAACCTTTGTTAAAATCTATCATTTCTGGGGCCACAAAATGCCCACAGAGAAACTACACCGACACATACTGCAAACACACTAATTGGAAGATGAACGCAACCATATTCCAGACCAAAACATCAAACTTATAAGAAAGTAAACAGATCTCGTTCAGAATAATACAGGACGTTAACTTGCCCAAAAGATGTCTTTTTCTTGCTATTTTTAGAGCCCAAAGAGGGGATCTCGTCTATAACAATACCATGAGCGCTAAAAGATAGATATAGGTGCATCCTCACGATTTTAACTATAATGCCACAGAAAAGGATCCAAATCATGGTCTTACACTACCATAGTCTTCACGTTTAAACCATATACAGACCAAAATACGTGTTCACCAAAGCACATAGGGATTGGTAGTAGCAATGAAAATCTACTCCCCGAGACGAAACGGGCCTACACAGACAAACAAATCGCAACACCCGAGTCGTAAAACCCTATAACCACCATATAACCACATGAAGAGTGCGGACAACCCCTCTTTCCGTCGATCAAACCCCGAATCCGCACTACTACTACGGCCGATTGACGGTTCAATACGGAAAGCCCAACCCCCGGTCCCCCAAAGCGATCAAACCCTACAACTAACGCGATTTACCGCACCTCGCGCCACTACCGAGTGCCGTCCCCATATCGCGAAGGAGTGTAGTAAAGAAAGAAAGAAAAATCGATCGGATGCCTCACCTTGAAGGTGACGTCCCACGCCTCGGCCTGCGGGCCAAAAGGGAAGAACGTCGGCGCAGCAGGCGAGCTCCGGTCAGACATCTCGGCGGGGTCCCCGCGGGAGCCGGGAGGACGAAGCGGCGATCGGGCCGAACCCTAGCGGAGTCAGTCGGCGATCGATTCGGGCGAAACTCTATGTGCTAGTAGCAAAAAGAGGAGGGCACGGGGGTCGGGAGAGCGGGCTGCGTAGCCGTGAGCCGCAGCGGTGGTGGTGGTGCGCGGCGAGTGTCGATGCGGCCAACGCCGGGATCCAGGAGCCCCACTTTATCACGCCTCGTTTGCTTCCACGCGAAGGGATGCCTCTGCCTCTCTAGGCGGTGCGGCTGGAGGGTGGGACCCGCACGTCAGGGGCTGAACCACCGCTGGCTTTCGCCGGGTCCATGGGCCTGTCCGTGAATTTCGAATCTGCTGGTGTGGATAAGGTCGTGGAATAGAAAACTGCGGTTAAAAATCCTTGATCCTGTATCTTCTTTGGGCGCAAGTCGGGATCTTCTCGCCCGCTGGACCGCGTGCGTTGCCTACGTCTCACTGGTGAGTGGGGCCTCTTGTTTTCTTTTTGTCACCTGTATCTGGTTGGTAGTTGTCGGCTTGCCGTGCCCATGAAGAAGCTCATTTATTATTTGGCGTGACTGACTGACTGGTCGATGTGTGTCGTTTTGTCACCTGTATGTGCTGTGCTGTTTGTAGAGTACGAGAGCTTCTTTCTTAGCGTGCAAGCTCCAAGCTATGCTTGGGCCAAGGAATTGACCTCGCCTCCAGGTCGCCGTCGTGGACAGCAACGACGAAAGCTAGGCCCAGATGTGTGATTGTGTGAATATCATTTGATGGGTAAAGACACCAAAAATTGGGACCAATATGGTTAAAGAGATGTTTGGTTTTCCTGACTAACGTTTAGTCTATATTATACCGGATGTTTAATGTTAATTACGAATATTAAATATAATCTAACTACAAAACTAATTATATAGATAAAGACTAAACAACGAGATGAATATATTAAGTCTAATTGATCTATGATTAGCAAATATTTATTATACCATCACATAGATGAACCATGGACTACTTAAACTTAATAGATTCGTCTTGCCATTTAGTCATCATCTATATAATTAGTTTTATGCTTAGACTATATTTAATACTTCTAACTAGTATCTAAATATCTGACTAGCAAAGTGTGTATACATTGCTACGCTTTCTATTTATGCTTAAGTATAGAACTAGTTAGTTACTCTTACATTGTTATGAATTCTATATATCATATATGTAATTTTTATTTAAATCAGATTTTTATTCAATCATGATTTTAATTTTTATTTTTAAATTGTTAGTATATATATTTATATACTCTATATAACATAAAGCGACACATGGTGCAATGGTTAAGGCTAAAGCTTTGGTCCTTAGGTTGGCTGCAGGGTCGTCCACTCGCCACCCCCTCCTCTACTCATGTAGATGTTTATAGATAAGGATGAAAACGATCGGAAATAGTCAGAAAACCTCTCTCCTACTTCCATTACCATATTTTTTTTACTGAAAACAGGGGCAGGAGCGGTATAGCCAGAAATAGAAACGGTTGCGGGATATACGATTAAACTAAAACGGATTAAAACGAACGGATATGCAACAAAAACGGACGGTAACTTTGTCCAGAATATGCAATATTATACAATCACTTAGCAAACTACAATATTAAGAGTTTAGGACACTATAAATCACAACTTTACAAGTTTAAAAGTTGGCACGAAAACATATATTTTTAAAAGATCAACAACTTGCGCAGGGCAACACTTTTTTGTAAACATTCTTCAATCATAAATCTTAAACTTATGGATACATAAGATAAGAATGATTACCCTATGCATTTGTAAGATGCTAACATGACAACATCAAATATGCAAGCATGCCATAGAAAGTAGGGCTAATACATTATTTTTGGTATATTGTTTTTTGTTCTACCTAAAACGAGATTTTGGAAACGGGGAAAACATAAATATCCTGATAAAAATGGGATTTTAGAAATACGAACGAAAAAATAGAATTATTTTCGTTCCCGTTCCCGTTCCCGCAATATACCATCATGTTTCTGTACCGTTCCCGTTTTTTCCCGCAAATACGGAAACCGTACAGGTAAAAACAGAATACGATATTGGACGAAACGAGATTTTCCCGTCCGTTTTCATCTCGTCTCCCTTGTCCTGCAATGGCTATCCCTACTCCCTCCGCTACAGGTATTCTGCACCCGAGCGTACACCAGATCAAGAGTGTCATGTACCGCCCCCTTGCATAGATTTTCGTGCATGCCATTATTTGTTAGTTTGGAAAAAATGATGTTGGATGATGAATAAGTTTGGAAAATAATATTTTATGGTTGTGTTGCGGTATATAGGGAGAATTTAGGGGTAACTGCTATGAGAAGAAGAAAAGGGGCGAAATCTAGGTGAAGTGGTCGCATAGTGTGGTGTATTGGCAAATTTCAGGGGAGAGTGTTGCTGTCAATCTTATAGACCCAAGTTTGAACCTCAGCGTCCTATTTTTTTTACTAAATCCAGGCGATAGTTTGTAGAGCAGGCGCGCATAGCACTGGAAACGTGAGCATGTGTGCTCTGTTTGCTAGGTGTGTGTGAATGTGGGTTTAGAGACGACAATCATATTTTGAGTCTTCATTATGCATAAATTTAGCATTTGTACTATTTTAATATGGGGAACACAATAGCAGTGGAAATCGTGGAACCATACAAACTAGTGCTTTAATAAAGTACAGATAGCGAAGATAAGAGATGTGATAGGGACTAACATTTAGTCTAGATATCCAAACAACCCTAAGCCGGGTAGTCAACCAGCCGGACTGGTTTACAGTGGCTGGTTTGCTTGTAAAATTCAGTCTAATCGCTTTTTGGTCTATTTGGGATAGCTTATTTTTGAAGAGTTTTTTTTAGAATCTAGATTCTTGGATAATAAATTTGTCATGAGAATCTAGTCATCACGAGGCTTCTTGCGGAGGAAGATGAAGGGGTCTACATGGTTTAGGGTTTAGAAAGTGACACATTTCTCCCATCGCGATGACTCGGTGAATTCTGCATTTGTGTTGGTTGGACAATTTTCTCATAAGTGGACTGAGAAGCAAAACGTTTGGCTGTCAGAAGCAAGCTAGAAGATGAAACAAAGTGAGCCTGTCATGGTTGGTGTAAGGGAAATGTGTCTTTATGTCATTTTTATAAAATGTTTCGGTGATTAATGCACAACACAACAATATGACTAACATGCTTGCTAAGTGTGTATATGCAGATATTTTATACATGTATACATGAAATTAAGTTAGAGATTTAAATAAATCAAGTACATTACATAGACATAGTTGGATTGTCACTTAGAATATCTGTCTAAGTCATGGTAATGTTCTTGGAATAAGTGAAAACTATTTGGATAAGAAAAACCAGAGAAAAGGATAAGTGTTGTTGTCTAGGGTGCATAAGATCAGTCTGGTGCGTAGGGTGTAATCAGATCAAATACGGACGAATATCATCGAAATCATATTTGTTTTCGTATTTTTATTTGGATTCGAATTTGAATATGGATATCTTCGGATATGAATACAAATATAAATGTTTTCGGATGCAACTACGAATAATCGTGTGTCAAATACGGAACTAGCCGTCACGGATAGCGTCAGTAATGGAAATTTTATCGGATACCGTGTAAGACATCATTCTACAAAATCATAGTTGTTGTAATCATTTAGCCACTCCTTGAGTTCAAACATTTTTAAAATTATATGTTACTGAAATGAAAGCACTTCTAAATGAATATAAATATTTTTGGCATGATTAAAATTTTGGACCATATTTGCATCACTTGCATTGATTTTTACAAACTTTTTGGTAAAATCTTTTCAAAGACATTTAATTTGCTTTTGGCTGGAGGTACAAAAATGAAAATATTCAAACATTTCTAAGTTTTGAAAAATTCTCCCCTTTTTCAAATGCTTTTTTTGGCCAAATAAATGCTCCGCTTTGGCATAACATTTTTTCTCCTCTTAGCTATCAAGAAGGCCTTACTAATTTGGAAGATTAAAAAGTTTTGAAAAAACAAGTGGTAGAGCGGTCCTTTTGCTTTGGTCTAGTGAATTTCTCCCTCTTTAGCATTGAGCACCAAAAACAAAGAGATCTAGAGGCCTTTACAACAAAGATATGAATTTAAGTACATGAGTTGGGCAAAGAGTGTTTGATACCAGTTGAAGTGCTCTCTTTGCTTGCAACTCTATTTTTCTTTCAATCTAAGACTAAGTACATAAATAGACTTGGAAACACATCAGTCTTAGTTTTGGCATACAAAGAGTGTGAAATAGGCAATTGTACAAAATGAGAGAGATGAACATGATCAACTATATAATGAAGAGGCAATATGTGCAATATCTCAATCTATCTTCTGACAATCGAGTACATTTAGTTCACTTATAAGTTCACAAAACCTCTTTTCATCTAAGGGCTTGGTGAAGATATCGTCTAAATGTTTGTGGGTGCTAACATGGTCAATTACGATATCCCTCCTTTTGCGAGTGGTCTCTCAGAAAATGATACCGGATGTATATGTGCTTTATACGGTCGTGATCAATAGGATTATTTGCCATGTGGATTGCACCCTCATCATCACATAGGAGGGGGGACTTTACTCAACTTGTAGCTATAGTCCCTAAGGGTTTGCCTCATCCAGAGTAATTGTTCACATCAATGCCCTGAATCAATATACTCGGCCTCGGAGGTGGATAGAGCTATTGATTTTTATTTCTTTGAAGTCCAACACACTAGGGATCTCCTAAGAAGCTGACAAGTCCCTGATGTACTCTTTCTATCTATCTTTCATCTGGCATAATCGACATCTAAATACCTGATGAAATCGAAGTTTGAACCTTGGGGTACCAAAGCCCAAAGTTAGGAGTGTGAACTAAATATCTCAAGATTCACTTAACGACCCTTAGACGGCTTGAAATCTTGCACACATGCATACATGAAGCATAATGTTCGGTCTAGAAGCACATATGTAAAGAAGTGATCCTATCATGAACCGGTATACCTTTTAATCTATTGAGTTACCTTTTGTGTTGAGGTCGAGATGTCCATTTGTCCTCATAGGAGTCTTGATGGGATTGGCATCCTTCATTCGAAGCTTCTTGAGTATGTCTTGAGTGTACTTCGTTTGGCTGATGACGGTGCCCTCTTTGAGTTGCTTGATTTGGAATCAAATAAAATACTTCAACTCCTTCATCATAGACATCTCAAATATTTGTATCTTGATTCTACTAAACTGTTAACAAGATGGTTTGTTAGTAGACCCAAACCATATTCATACTTTTATTGTTTTTTATGAACTAACTATTGTGCTTGTTGTTTGGTGACATCTTAGATGCGTGCAAGATTATCTGGTGGCCATTTCAGAATGTTAAACAAGAAGTTATACACTTGCAGGTTCACATTCTATACATCACACTTCTTTTTTGGTTTAATTTTTATGTTGACTAGCTTGAATGCTATACTTTTTTGTGATTGTAGATGACAATCGTTAATTCGTTAGACGATACATACAAAGTTATCTCGTTAGCTCCTATTATCTGTACAAATACTGATAGTATAGTGATATAGTGTCTCATTACCTCCTACCTTCTATGATTTGCCAATGCTAACCATTTCCCCATATGACTTTATATGTTGGTTGCTTTATCATTAGTAAAACATACTATACTGAATTATTAATTGTTAGACCTTGGTATCCATAGACATGAGAGATTCACTTTTTACGTTTCATTCACAATTTTACACACATATATATTCTTTATCTTTCTCAGTGGAGAGGATGCATTTGACTACTTCAAAAATGACCCTAGTCTTTTTGATGTGGTATGTTATTATATTATTTTTTTCTTGCTTTAATACCAGTATATTTGCTAATACTAAAAGAAAGATTTCATCTTGCCATCACATTTTTTCTCTCGAATATGCAGGAGTTGTATATCATTGCATCAAGAAGAAAATAGTATACAACGCACTCATACCACACAGACACACACCACTCAACCAGGGAAACAATACAATATGTGCCTTTGAAAGAACAAATAAACGACCCAGCCAAATACTAAATGGGCCAGCCAGTTATCTGACATCAGCCTCCAAATGGGCTAACCTGTAATCTGAGAGGTGTGCCTCCTCCAAAATTTGTTGAAGATAAGCCAAATGTTAGGGATAGTCCCGTTAAACATAAGTATTGCAGTGCTTCCACAAAGTCCATGCTCCCAAAGTTAGCAAAGTGTTGAGACCTTCATTTATGTCCCTAGGCACTAAGGCAACAATTCTCAACCACAAGCCGTATAACTCATTTTTGAAAGGGAAATGTGCCCTTGGGCCATTTCTATAATTGTTTTGGTGATTAGATGCCCAACATATTGTTTTAAACTCTTATGTGCTAAGTAGGTGAAAAGTGCACATCAAAGAACAAGGTATGTTTCTAGACTTAGTAAATTGATTTTGGGTACTAACATGTTTATCTAAGTGCTAGAGACATTGCCAAGAAAAGAGGAAAAGAGTTGGAAGAGAATTGGTTGTGATCAGCCAAACCAGCACCTGCCTGTGGCGCACCGGACTATCCGGTGGTGCACCGGGCTGTCCGGTGGTGCACGGGACAGTGTCCGGTGCCCAGGCTGGCCCGGCGGCGAACTCACTGCTCTCGGGAATCGGCGGGGCGACGTGGCTATTAATCACCGGACTATCCGGTGGTGCACTGGACTGTCCGGTGAGCCATCAACGCCCGTGCTCAAGTCTTCGGCGACGAACTCGTCGCTCTCGAGAAAAAATGAGGACACCGCAGCTAAAATTCACTGGACTGTCTGGTGGTGCACCGGACTGTCCATTGAGCCAACGGCGCCCGCAGCCAACGGTCGTCTGCGCGATCAACGGGCAACATGTGGCCGAGCCAATGGTCGGATGGTCACACCGGACTGTCCGGTGTGCACCAGACAGTGTCCGGTGCGCCTATGGGACAAAAAATCCAATGGTCAGCTTCGCCAGAAAAGGAAGGAGGTCGAGCATCGGACATGAACTGTTCATGTCCAGTGGTGCACGGACTGTCCGGTGCGCCACCCGACAGAAGGCAAGAATTAACTTCCTATTTAATCTCCAACGGCTCCTAGCTGCCTTGGGGCTATAAAAGGGATCCCTAGGCGCATGGAGCAGTACACCAAGCATTCTCTGATCAATCTAAGACACCTAGACTCTGTCGCCACACATTTGGATCGTTGTGTTAGAGATTTGAGCACCTTTCGAGTCAAGAACTCCTGCGTCGTGTTTTTGTGCTCAAGTCTTGGATTGTGTGTGTGTGTTTGCTGCGTATTGAGTCTTGCGTGTGTTGCTTTCCCTCCTTTATTCTTGTGCTTCTCTTGTGATCAGACACTGTAAGGGCGAGAGGCTCCAAATTATGGAGATTCCTTGCAAACGGGAAAAGACTACTGAGAAAACTAACCGTGGTACTCAAAGTTGATCATTGGATCACTTGAGAGGGATTGAGTGCAATCCTTGATCGAAGGAGGTCACCACAACATGGAGTAGGCATTGGCTGAACCACGAGATAAATCACTGTGTCTTGTGTCCATCTTCTTTGTGATTGGTTTTCTTCTAAAGTTCACAATTTAGCAACTTGGTTTTAATTGCACTAACATTTCATAACCAAGTGTTGGCTATTTAGTGTTGAATTTCACAGGATCGCCTATTCACCCCTATGGGGACAGATATCCCCCGGGTCCACTAGAAGGTAAGAAGGCCCCACAAGAGGCTTTAGGCCTGTTATCTCGCTAGGCCATTCCTTCGTGGGCCAGGGGAGGGCTACTAGTGGAATGGGCTGACATGAGAAGGAAGCTGGCTTAGGCCTAAGTAACTCGAGCGCTATCCATAGCGTCCGTTTGACTTTCCCGCATGCAGCGTCCTTGCACATCATAATGGATTAGAGGTAAATCGATCAGATTATAGGAAGATAAGTTCAGTCGGTTCACTATTGTTTAGGTACTCATCATCATCTTATACACATGTAGTGCCCCATGGTCGAGTATATAAGTCCTAGGGGGTACCCCATCATTTCCATCGATCAACCATCTACTCAACCCATTAGCTTTCCTCCACACTGGAGACTTCTCTAGTAACCTACCACATAAAGATCGACACCAAGAAGTAGGGTATTACGCATCTCAAAGCGGCCCAAACCTGTAGAGAACCGCCTGTCATCTCTCGTGCATCTCGCACGAACCATTGAGCTACAGTCAACAACATCGTCCTACCCAAAGCACCACGAGGGGTAACCCTAGGTGTGCAGTCGGGCTCCAAACATGGACAGCTGGTGCGCTAGGTAGGGGGTGTGTCGTTGATCCAAGCTAGCTCAATGGCCGTCACTTCCCAATGCAGGATTGCTCTTCGCCCTGGATCCGTATTTTGCTTCGGGACCATCTCATCTATAGCAGACGAGGATGGAGTTTTACACCGCATAGCAGATCCATTGAAGGAGAAATTCTCCTCGGAAGTTCCTAGGAAAGCCAGAACAAGACAGCAGATAGCACAACCTCTTATGCCTCAGGCGAAGACTACTGCTTGCAAGCCGAGGATCGAGAATTCACCTGCCCGACGAACTCCATTGCCCACTTCGCCCACAAAGGAGTGGATACAGATTACAAGAAAGAAAGAAGCAAGCGTTCCTCAAAAGGGGACAGAGTTCTGCCGAGCTACCTTTCTAGCGCCTTCGCCCTCAAAGAAGGATAGAAAAGAACTCGCCACCACAGTAACTCCTTTCTACCCCGATGTGCTCTTCATCAGAGGAAGATTGGAATCATCTCCCATCTCCGACGACGAGCCAACCATCTAAGGGGAAGAACCTCCCCAGCGTGAAGCTCGGTGAAGGAGGAACAGGCGCCGGAATATTTGGCAACATCACGAGGCTAGGGAGCGGGACCCAGCATAGCCCGTATCTCAGGATGAAGTCTCAAAAGTAGGAGAAACCCCTGATGAGCGGGTATACCGAGAAAGGCAGAATTCTCGCCGACGCGATCACCAACAAGCTCAAGACCGAGAACGAGAACAAGCCGAGTAGGGCGCAAGGTTATGTAGAGAAAATCCTCTCTTTGCTCGGAACCTGAACCCTGATTTTGCTCGCGCAATGAACACGCCGAGCGAAGTCGGAGGAGTGCTGGCTCAAATAGCTGATGGCCTCCCGCGGACTCCGGATGCAGAAGGCTATCGGCGACTGCTTACTCGAGCAGCTAACCACCTTCTACCCTCGCTCATCCCACGAGCGACCTGCGACACTCTAACAATAGTCGGCGAGACGCGAGGAACTCCATCAACGCTTTGCGTGACCGACGACACGAGAACGAGATAAGGCGCCGAGAGGAATATGATCGGGACCATGGCGTCCCGCCCCAAAGTCACTTCACCCGAGTTGAATCGGCTGCGGCCTCAACTAGTGGCCCGAACCGGGGATGGTCGAGACGACACATCTCGACTCCCCTCCCCGGGACCGACACCATGAACGTCGACAGGAAGACACATGTGGAGTATCTGCGCTTACTCCGTGTCTTCGGGCCATTCAGTGGCCCCCGAACTTCAAGGTCTCCAATGTCGACAAGTACGAACCTAAGTAGGACCGGGAGGCTGGTTGGCCGTCTATACAACCGCTGCCCGGGCCGCTGGGGAAACCGAAGACATGACGACAACATATTTGCCCACCGTCCTCAGGCAAGATGCGTTGCAGTGGCTACGACATCTGCCACGACACTGCATCGATGATTGGAGTGACTTCAGTCGGTGTTTCATTGCCAACTTCCAGTCCCTCTCTGATAAGCCGGCACAACCATGGGAGCTCAAATCCATTAGGCGCCAGGGCGATGAAACACTTTAGTCATACCTCAAGAGGTTTCAGACCATAAGAAATCGTATCCCTGAAGTCACTGAGGTAGCAGTGATTGAGGACTTCTACTGGGGATCTAATGACTCGGCCTTCGACCGAGCCATACTGCAGAAAGTGCCAACCACCTCCGAACAACTGTTTTGAGAGGTAGATCTCTACATCATCGTTGACGAGCAGGCTCAGGACCTCATCGAAGGAACAAAATCTGCGCCACCGATGCCACGACGCGATGCAAACCAGCAGCCCAACAAGCGTTGGGAGGAGAGGCCTCGTGAGGAGGTCCACGCCGCTAGACCACCCATCACTCGTGCTTGACAGGCACCCCGCGGAGGCGAGCGGACACTGGATGACATCCTTGACGCCTAGTGCCCGTACCACAAGGACATGCGCCACACCCTGCGGAACTGTAGGGACTTCAAGCACTCCGTCAGAAATGGTCAACTGTTCCAACCTCTACCACCTCCCCCACCACGAGGAGGGCCTAGCGAGCCCAGGCAACCTCAGCAACTAGAAGGGGGAGGGGTGGAGCAGTCCCACGCGTTGATAGGGAGGTCAACGTCATCTTTGGAGGGCACGGATCGCAGGAGAATAGAAGGCAGTAGAAGCTCAATGACCAGTAGGTCCTGGCGGCGACCACTAATGCCCTAACTCCTTACCGGTGGTCGGAACATGCCATAACCTTCAGCCGAGCGGATCAGTGGCTCAACTTCGACCACCCTAGCAAGTACCCGCTCCTCGTTGATCCGGTGGTCCGAGAGAGCAGGGTAAAGAAAGTACTAGTGGACGGGGGAAGTAGCATCAACGTCACCTTCCCCCGAATGCTTCGAGCCTTGGGGGTTGCACTCAAAGACCTCATTGAGTCAAACGCTCCTTTCTTCGTCATCGTGCCGACCAAAGGGGAGTACCCACTCGGGCATATCTACATGCCCGTCACCTTCTGAAAGTCGCCTAGAGGGGGGGTGAATAGGGCGAAACTGAAATTCTCAAAAATAAACACAACTACGAGCCGGGTTAGCGTTAGAAATATAATAGAGTCCACGAGAGAGGTTGCAAAACAAATCGCAAGCGAATAACGAAGTGAGACACGTGGATTTGTTTTACCGAGGTTCGGTTCTCGCAAACCTACTCCCCGTTGAGGAGGCCACAAAGGCCGAGTCTTTTTCAACCCTTTCCCTCTCTCAAACGGTCCCTCGGACCGAGTGAGCTTCTCTTTCTCAAATCACTTGGGAATCAATCTTCCCGCAAGGACCACCACACGATTGGTGTCTCTTGCCTCAATTACAAGTGAGTGTTTGATCACAAGAAAGAATGCCAAAGAAAAAGAAGCGATCCAAGCGCAAGAGCTCAAATGAACACTACAAATCACTCTCTCTAGTCACTAAGGCTTCGTGTGGAGTTGGGAGAGGATTTGATCTCTTTTGGTGTGCTTTGCAATGAATGCTATCTCTTGTATATTGGTTGAAAGCTGGAAAACTTGGATGCAATGAATGGTGGGGGGTTGGGGGTATTTATAGCCCCAACCACCAAACTAGCCGTTTGGTGGAGCTGTCTGTTCGATGGTGCACCGGACAGTCCGGTGCACACCGGACATGTCCGGTGCGACAACCACGTCACCAAAAGCCGTTGGGGTCGACCGTTGGAGCTCTGTCCTCTAGGCCCGCCTGGATGTCCGGTGGCGCACCGGACATGCACTGTAGAGTGTCCGGTGCGCCATGACGCGCGTGCCTGACTTCTGCGCGCGCTGGCGCGCATTTAATGTGCTGCAGGTAGCCGTTGGCGCCGAAATAGCCGTTGCCCCGCTATCACACCGGACAGTCCGGTGCACACCGGACATGTCCGGTGAATTATAGCGGAGTGGCCGAAGTGAATTCCCGAGGCAGGCGAGTTCCGGAGGCCATTCTTCGTTGGAGCACCGGACATGTCCGGTGTACACCGGACATGTCCGGTGAATTATAGCGGAGCTGCCTCCGGAAATTCCCGAAGGTGACGAGTTGGAGTTCGGAGTCCTCTGGTGCACCGGACATGTCCGGTGGCACACCGGACAGTCCGGTGCGCCAGACCAGAGGTGCCTTCGGTTGTCCCTTTGCTCTTTTGTCGAACCCAAAACTTGGTCTTTTTATTGGCTAAGTGTGAACCTTTGGCACCTGTATAACTTATACACTAGAGCAAACTAGTTAGTCCATTTATTTGTGTTGGGCAATTCAACCACCAAAATTATTTAGGAACTAGGTGTAAGCCTAATTCCCTTTCAATCTCCCCCTTTTTGGTGATTGATGCCAACACAAACCAAAGCAAATGTAAAAGTACATAATTGGACTAGTTTGCATAATGTAAGTGCAAAGGTTGCTTGGAATTGAGCCAATATAAATACTTACAGGATATGCATGGATTGTTTCTTCATTTTTAACATATTGGACCACGCTTGCACCACATGTTTTGTTTTTGCAAATTCTTTTGTCAATTCTTTTCAAAGTCTTTTTGCAAGATAGTCAAAGGTAAATGAATAAGATTTTGAGAAGCATTTTCAAGATTTGAAATTTTCTCCTTTTGTTTGAAATGCTTTTCTTTGATAAAACAAAACTCCCCCTCAAATAACTTCTCCTCTTAGTGTTCAAGAGGGTTTTAAGATATCAAGTTTTGAATATACTACTTGCTCCCCCTTTAGAACACAAAGAGATGCTAATTTGAAATTTTCCAATTGAAAATCATTAAATTTAAAAATTAGGGTGGTGGTGCGGTCCTTTTGCTTTGGGCCAATACTTTCTCCCCCTTTGGCATGAATCGCCAAAAACGGATACTTGGAATGAAATATAGGCCCTTTAGTACTTTCTCCCCCTTTGGTCATAAATAGATGAGTGAAGATTATACCAAAGACGGAGAGTGAAGCGGAGTGACGGCGAAGGATGAGTAGTAGAGTGGAGTGGAAGCCTTTGTCTTCGCCGAAGACTCCAATTCCCTTTCAATATACCTATGACTTGGTTTGAAATACACTTGAAAACACATTAGTCATAGCATATATAAAAGAGACATGATCAAAGGTATACTTGTGTGCTATGTGTGCAAGTTTAGCAAAAGAAATTCCTAGAATCAAGAATATTGAGCTCATGCCTTAGTTTGGTAAAAGTTTGTTCATCTAGTGGCTTGGTAAAGATATCGGCTAATTGATCTTTAGTATTAATGTATGAAATCTCGATATCCCCCTTTTGTTGGTGATCCCTAAGAAAATGATACCGAGTGGCTATGTGTTTAGTGCGGCTATGCTCAACGGGATTATCCGCCATACGGATTGCACTCTCATTATCACATATAAGAGGAACTTTGGTTAGTTTGTAACCGTTGTCCCCCAGGGTTTGCCTCATCCAAAGCAATTGCGTGCAACAGTGGCCTGCGGTAATATACTCGGCTTCGGTGGTAGAAAGAGCGACCGAATTTTGCTTCTTTGAAGCCCAAGACACCAAGGATCTTCCCAAGAACTGGCAAGTCCCCGATGTGCTCTTCCTATTGATCTTACACCCTGCCCAATCGGCATCCGAATAACCAATCAAATCAAATGTGGATCCCCGAGGGTACCAAAGCCCAAACTTAGGAGTATAAGCCAAATATCTCAAGATTCGTTTTACGGCCGTAAGGTGAGATTCCTTAGGGTCGGCTTGGAATCTTGCACACATGCAAACGGAAAGCATAATGTCCGGTCGAGATGCACATAAATAAAGTAATGAACCAATCATCGACTGATATACCTTTTGATCCACGGACTTACCTCCCGTGTCGAGGTCGAGATAGGAGTGGGCATATTTTTACCATAAATCGAAAACCGAACCGAACCATACCGAACCGAACCGAAATTTCGGTTTTTTTTGGTAGTTCGGTTCGGTTTCGGTTTTTGTATCTAAGAAGTTCGGTTTTCGGTATCGTAATCGGTTTTCACCGTATACCGAACCGAAAAAACCGAATACCAAACTTTATCAATTCTCAAATTTGACTATTCGATTATGTGAACTAATTGTGTGATACAATTAAATTGTTATTCACTTATTTGTATGTGATGTTTGATGTATATATAAATATTTGTACCTATATAATTTTTACTTTTTAAAATTATGTGTAATCTATCATGTAAACTTGTTGTATGTATTGTCTTGATTATAAGTTTGGTATTCGGTTTTTACCGAAAAACCGAAGTAAAAAACCGAAACCGAACTTCCCGGTTTTTCATTTTCTAGAAAACCGATCGGTTTCTAATGTTTGAAAAACCGAAGTTTTTTAAAACCGAAAAACCGAACCGAAGTTTAGAAAAAAACCGAATGCCCAACCCTAGGTCGAGATGCCCATTTGTTCCCATGGGAGTCTTGATGGGCTTGGCATCCTTCATTCCAAACTTGGTTAGGATGTCTTGAGTGTACTTCGTTTGGGAAATGAAGGTGCCCTCTTGGAGTTGCTTGACTTGGAATCCTAGAAAATACTTCAACTCCCCCATCATAGACATCTCGAATTTTTGTGTCATGATCCTACTAAATTCTTCACATGTAGATTCGTTAGTAGACCCAAATATGATATCATCAACATAAATTTGGCATACGAACAAATCATTGTCAAGAGTTTTAGTGAATAAAGTAGGATCGGCCTTGCCGACTTTGAAGCCATTAGCAATAAGGAAATCTCTAAGGCATTCATACCATGCTCTTAGGGCTTGCTTGAGCCCATAAAGCGCCTTAGAGAGCCTATAGACATGGTTAGGGTACTCACTGTCTTCAAAGCCGGGAGGTTGCTCAACATAGACCTCCTCCTTGATTGGTCCATTGAGGAAGGCACTCTTCACGTCCATTTGGTAGAGCTTGAAGCCATGGTAAGTAGCATAGGCTAATAATATGCGAATTGACTCAAGCCTAGCTACGGGTGCATAGGTTTCACCGAAATCCAAACCTTCGACTTGGGAGTATCCCTTGGCCACAAGTCGAGCTTTGTTCCTTGTCACCACACCATGCTCATCTTGCTTGTTGCGGAAGACCCACTTGGTTCCTACAACATTTTGGTTAGGACGTGGAACTAAATGCCATACCTCGTTCCTCATGAAATTGTTGAGCTCCTCTTGTATTGCCATCACCCAATCCGAATCTTGTAGTGCTTCCTCTACCCTGTGTGGCTCAATAGAGGAAACAAAAGAGTAATGCTCACAGAAATGTGCAACCCGAGATCGAGTAGTTACCCCCTTATGAATGTCGCTGAGGATGGTGTCGACGGGGTGATCTCGTTGGATTGCTTGGTGGACTCTTGGGTGTGGCAGCCTTGGTTCTTCATCCTCCTTGTCCTCATCATTTGTATCTCCCCCTTGATCATTGCCATCATCTTGAGGTGGCTCATTTCTTTGATCTTCTTCTTCATCAACTTGAGCCCCGTCCTCATTTTGAGTTGGTGGAGATGCTTGCGTGGAGGAGGATGGTTGATCTTGTGTATGTGGAGGCTCTTCGGATTCCTTAGGACACACATCCCCAATGGACATGTTCCTTAGCGCTATGCATGGAGCCTGTTCTTCACCTGTCTCATCAAGATCAACTTGCTCTACTTGAGAGCCATTAGTTTCATCAAACACAACGTCACAAGAAACTTCAACAAGTCCTGAGGACTTGTTAAAGACTCTATATGCCCTTGTGTTTGAGTCATATCCTAGTAAAAAGCCTTCTACAATTTTAGGAGCAAATTTAGATTTTCTACCTCTTTTAACAAGGATAAAGCATTTGCTACCAAAAACTCTAAAATTTGAAATATTGGGCTTTTTACCGGTTAGGAGTTCATAGGATGTCTTCTTGAGGATTAGGTGTAGATATAACCGATTGATGGCGTAGCAGGCGGTGTTGACCGCCTCGGCCCAAAACTGATCCGGTGTCTTGTACTCATCAAGCATGGTTCTTGCCATGTCCAATAGAGTTCGATTCTTCCTCTCCACTACACCATTTTGTTGTGGAGTGTAGGGAGAAGAGAACTCATGCTTGATGCCCTCCTCCTCAAGGAAGCCTTCAATTTGAGAGTTCTTGAACTCCGTCCCGTTGTCGCTTCTAATTTTCTTGATTCTTAAGCCGAACTCATTTTGAGCCCGTCTCAAGAATCCTTTTAAGGTCTCTTGGGTATGAGATTTTTCCTGCAAAAAGAACACCCAAGTGGAGCGAGAATAATCATCCACAATAACTAGACAGTACTTACTCCCGCCGATGCTTATGTAAGCGATCGGGCCAAATAAATCCATGTGTAGGAGCTCCAGTGGCCTGTCACTTGTCATGATATTCTTGTGTGGATGATGAGTGCCAACTTGCTTCCCGGCTTGGCATGCGCTACAAATCCTGTCTTTCTCAAAATGAACATTGTTTAATCCTAAAATGTGTTCTCCCTTTAGAAGCTTATGAAGATTCTTCATCCCAACGTGGGCTAGTCGGCGATGCCAGAGCCAACCCATGTTAGTCTTAGCAATTAAGCATGTGTCGAGTTCAGCTCTATCAAAATCTACCAAGTATAGCTGACCCTCTAACACACCCTTAAATGCTATTGAATCATCACTTCTTCTAAAGATAGTGACACCTACATCAGTGAATAGACAGTTGTAGCCCATTTGACATAATTGAGATACGGAAAGCAAATTGTAATCTAAAGAATCTACAAGAAAAACATTGGAAATGGAATGGTCAGGAGATATAGCTATTTTACCCAAACCTTTGACCAAACCTTGGTTTCCATCCCCGAATGTGATAGCTCGTTGGGGATCTTGATTTTTCTCGTAGGAGGAGAACATTTTCTTCTCCCCTGTCATGTGGTTTGTGCACCCGCTGTCGATGATCCAACTTGAGCCCCCGGATGCATAAACCTACAAAACAATTTTAGTTCTTGACTTTAGGTACCCAAACGGTTTTGGGTCCTTTGGCATTAGACACAAGAACTTTGGGTACCCAAACACAAGTCTTGGAGCCCTTGTGTTTGCCCCCAACAATCTTGGCAACTACCTTGCCGGATTTGTTAGTCAGCACATAAGAAGCATCAAAAGTTTTAAATGAAATAGCATGATCATTTGATGCATTAGGAGTTTTCTTTCTAGGCAACTTGGCATGGGTTGGTTGCCTAGAGCTAGATGTCTCACCCTTATACATAAAAGCATGGTTAGGGCCAGAGTGAGACTTCCTAGAATGAGTTCTCCTAATTTTGCTCTCGGGATAACCGGCGGGGTACAAAATGTAACCCTCGTTATCCTGAGGCATGGGTGCCTTGCCCTTAACAAAGTTAGATAAATTCTTTGGAGGGGCATTAAGTTTGACATTGTCTCCCCTTTGGAAGCCAATGCCATCTTTGATGCCAGGGCGTCTCCCATTGTAGAGCATACTTCTAGCAAATTTAAACTTTTCATTCTCTAAGTTATGCTCGGCAATTTTGGCATCTAATAATGCTATATGATCATTTTGTTGTTTAATTAAAGCCCTGTCACTATCACTGGATAATGGACATTTAGCAATAAAATGACCGGGCTTACCACATTTGTAGCATACTTTCTTGGAGCGGGGTTTGTAGTCTTTCCCCCTCCTTTGCTTGAGGATTTGGCGGAAGCTTTTGATAATGAGCGCCATTTCCTCGTTGTCGAGCTTGGAGGCATCGATGGGTGTTCGACTTGGAGTAGCCTCCTCCTTCTTTTCTTCCATCGCCTTGAAAGCGACCGGTTGTGCCTCGGGCATGGAGGAGGTGCCTTGCTCGATGATTTTCTTTGAGCCCTTAATCATTAGCTCAAAGCTCACAAATTTTCCTATGACCTCCTCGGGAGACATTAGCTTATATCTAGGATCACCTCGAATTAATTGAACTTGTGTAGGGTTAAGAAATACGAGGGATCTAAGAATAACCTTGACCATCTCATGGTCATCCCATTTTTCGCTCCCGAGGTTGCGCACTTGGTTCACCAAGGTCTTCAAGCGGTTGTACATTGCTTGTGGATCCTCCCCTTGGTGAAGCATGAAGCGACCGAGCTCCCCCTCGATCGTCTCCCGCTTGGTGATTTTTGTCACCTCATCTCCTTCGTGCGCGGTCTTGAGTACGTCCCAAATTTCCTTCGCACTTTTTAACCCTTGCACCTTGTTATACTCCTCTCGACTTAGAGAGGCGAGGAGTATAGTGGTTGCTTGGGAGTTAAAGTGGTGGATTTGGGCCACCTCGTCCGAGTCGTAGTCTTCATCCCCTACGGACGGTACCTGTACACCAAACTCAACAACATTCCATATGCTTGTGTGGAGTGAGGTTAGATGGTGCCTCATTTTGTCACTCCACATATTATAATCTTCACCGTCAAAAACCGGTGGTTTGCCTAATGGAACGGAGAGTAAAGGTGTACACTTTGAAATGTGGGGGTAGCGTAGGGGGATCTTACTATACTTCTTGCGCTCTTGGCGCTTAGAAGTCACGGACGACGCATCGGAGTCGGAGGTTGATGGTGATGAAGAGTCGGTCTCGTAGTAGACCACTTTTCTCATCCTCTTGTGCTTGTCGCCTCTCCGATGCGACTTGTGGGAAGAGGATTTTGTTTCCTTCCCCTTCCCTTTGTTTGAGAAGCTCTTCTTCTTCTCCTTCCTCTTGGTACGGGACTCTTCCGATGAAGTGCTCCCGTGACTCGTAGTGGGCTTGTTGCCGGTCTCCATCTCCCTCTTGGTGTGATCTCCCGACATCACTTCGAGCGGTTAGGCTCTAATGAAGCACCGGGCTCTGATACCAATTGAAAGTCGCCTAGAGGGGGGGTGAATAGGGCGAAACTGAAATTCTCAAAAATAAACACAACTACGAGCTGGGTTAGCGTTAGAAATATAATAGAGTCCGCGAGAGAGGTTGCAAAACAAATCGCAAGCGAATAACGAAGTGAGACACATGGATTTGTTTTACCGAGGTTCGGTTCTCGCAAACCTACTCCCCGTTGAGGAGGCCACAAAGGCCGGGTCTTTTTCAACCCTTACCCTCTCTCAAACGGTCCCTCGGACCGAGTGAGCTTCTCTTTCTCAAATCACTTGGGAATCAATCTTACCGCAAGGACCACCACACGATTGGTGTCTCTTGCCTCAATTACAAGTGAGTGTTTGATCACAAGAAAGAATGCCAAAGAAAAAGAAGCGATCCAAGCGCAAGAGCTCAAATGAACACTACAAATCACTCTCTCTAGTCACTAAGGCTTCGTGTGGAGTTGGGAGAGGATTTGATCTCTTTTGGTGTGCTTTGCAATGAATGCTAGCTCTTGTATATTGGTTGAAAGCTGGAAAACTTGGATGCAATGAATGGTGGGGGGTTGGGGGTATTTATAGCCCCAACCACCAAACTAGCCGTTTGGTGGAGCTGTCTGTTCGATGGTGCACCGGACAGTCCGGTGCACACCGGACATGTTCGGTGCAACAGCCACGTCACCAAAAGCCGTTGGGGTCGACCGTTGGAGCTCTGTCTTCTGGGCCCACCTGGATGTCCGGTGGCGCACCGGACATGCACTGTAGAGTGTCCGGTGCGCCATGACGCGCGTGCCTGACTTCTGCGCGCGCTGGCGCGCATTTAATGCGCTGCAGGTAGCCGTTGGCGCCGAAATAGCCGTTGCCCCGCTGTCACACCGGACAGTCCGGTGCACACCGGACATGTCCGATGAATTATAGCAGAGTGACCGAAGTGAATTCCCGAGGCAGGCGAGTTCCGGAGGCCGTTCTTCGTTGGAGCACCGGACATGTCCGGTGAATTATAGCGGAGCTGCCTCCAGAAATTCCCGAAGGTGACAAGTTGGAGTTCGGAGTCCTCTGGTGCACTGGACATGTCCGGTGGCACACCGGACAGTCCGGTGCGCCAGACCAGAGGTGCCTTCGGTTGTCCCTTTGCTCTTTTGTCGAACCCAAAACTTGGTCTTTTTATTGGCTAAGTGTGAACCTTTGGCACCTGTATAACTTATACACTAGAGCAAACTAGTTAGTCCATTTATTTGTGTTGGGCAATTCAACCACCAAAATTATTTAGGAACTAGGTGTAAGACTAATTCCCTTTCACCTTCAGAACTCTAGAGAACTACATAATCGAGTTCCTGAGGTTTGAGGTGGCGCATTTCGACTGCGAATACAACGCCATCATTCGTAGGCTGAGACTGGCAAAATTCATGGTCATTTCGCACTATTCATACATGATATTGAAAATGCCGGGACCACAAGGAGTCATCACCGTGTGTGATACACCCAGCCCAGATGGGGTTGGCCGAGGCCCAACAAATTAGGGTTGCTCGGAGCCCAACAGTTCATTAAGCACACCCAACTCAGGGAAAGGCTCGATCGCCCCAAAAGACTAGTCCAATGGGGAAGGGTGGCTCTCCCTTTTAAAGTGGCTTCCTCCTCCCAAGTTAAGCGAGGTGGGATAATTCTGAGCCTCACATGGTCGCCGTCCGACTACAATTGGGCCAACTGGGCCAATTGCGTCTTTGCCAACGGGTAATAGTGGAGGATGACCTCATCATTCCCATCTTCTTAAAATGGGCCCTAGCTCCGATACTAGATGATACACCTAACCAGGTGGGCTTGGCCGAGGCCCAACAAATTAGGGTTGCCCGAAGCCCAACAGTTCATTAAGCACACCCAACTCAGAGAAAGGCCCAATCGCCCCAAAAGACTAGTCTAATGGGGGAAGGGTGGCTCTCCCTTTTAAAGTGGCTTCCTCCTCCCAAGTTAAGTGAGGTGGGATAATTTTGAGGCGCACACAGTCGCCGTCCGACTATAATTGGGCCAACTGGACCAATTGCGTCTTTGCCAACGGGTAATAGTGGAGGATGTTCTCATTAGTGTGCGCTGACTTCCAAGGCGCCGTGGAATGCTTTCGGGGAGCCATTCAGGCAGCCCTTACTACTAGACCCCCGATAACTTCCTCCACACAGGCGGACACAAAGCCTGAGGAAGACCTCGCAATACCTACAAACGAAGCCCAAGCCGTGACCTCTATATGACCGATTGAGGAGACTAAAAGAATTAACCTAGGATTTGCTGATGAGCGCAAGACTGCTATCATCAGCTCTAGCCTTGATGACAAATAGGAAGGCGCGCTCATCCGGTTCTTGCAAGACAACTGAGACGTATTCGCATGGAAACCTATGGATATGCCAGGAGTCCCGAGAGAACTGGCCGAGCACAAATTGAAGGTTTATCCCCAAGCATGGCCGATGCGACAGAAGCTACATCATTTCACGCCTGACAAGAGAGACGCTATTCTCGCTGAGTTAGCTCACTTAGTGGCTGCAGGGTTCATCAGAGAAGCGCTGCATCCTGAGTGGCTAGCAAATCCTGTTCTTGTACTAAAAAAGAATAAAGTGGATTGGCGCATGTGCGTCGACTATACTGATCTCAACAAGCATTGTCCGAAGGATCCCTTAGGGCTCCCTAGAATAGATCAGGTGGTTGATTCAACCGCTGGCTGTTCTATGTTGTCCTTCCTAGACTGTTATTCTGGATACCATCAGATTAGCCTAGCAAAAGAAGACGAGGAGAAAACTGCATTCATCACCCAATTTGGGGCTTTCTGCTATACCTCCATGTCGTTCGGCCTCAAGAACGCGGGTGCAACTTACCAGAGAGCCATTCAGACATGCTTGGCTGACCACTAGGGCAAGCGAGTGGAAGCCTATGTCGATGATGTGGTGATCAAAACAGAAAACTTCAATGATGATTTGCAGCTGGTCTTGAACAGCTTGAGGCGATACCAGTGGAATCTCAACCCAGAAAAGTGTGTCTTCGGAGTACCAGCGGGGAAGTTACTCGGATTCATTGTCAGCCACTGAGGAATTGAAGCTAACCCAAAAAAATCAAGGCTATCATAAGAATGGAAGCACCACGATCACAGAAAAAGGTACAAAGGCTTACTGGATGCATGGCAGCTCTAAGCAGATTCATATCAAGGCTAGGCGAGAAAGGCATGCCATTCTAGAAGTTGCTCAAAAAGGTGGACAAGTTTCAGTGGACCACAAAGGCACAGGAAGCCCTAGAGGCACTGAAAAAGTTCCTAACTACACCATCGGTACTCAAGCCACCACGCCGAGCCACGCCAAATCAGCCAGTAGAAGATCTGTTACTATATATCTCCTGCACGACTCACGTGGTAAGTACCGCGTTGGTAGTCGAGCGGGAGGAAGGGCCTGCGCACTCGGTACAACATCCAATCTACTTCATTAGTGAAGTCCTTGGGCCCTCAAAGGTAAGGTATCCTCAAATCCAGAAGTTGTTGTATGTGGTACTTCTAACCGCACGCAAACTCCAACACTACTTTGACGACCACAAAGTCATAGTAGTCACATGATTCCAATAGGGGCATTCTCCACAAGAAAGAAGCTATCGGAAGGATAGCCAAGTGGGCATGTGAGCTGGGAGCTCACGACATAGAGTTCCGGCCTCGCACGAGAATCAAGACTCAGACACTAGTTGACTTCATATCTGAGTGGACTGAACATCAGGTCTCAGACGGCCCAGAGACCATCGAAGCATGGAAGATGTGAAAGGGAAATAAGGTCAAACCTTTTCCAATATGAATTTTGGTGGTTGAATTACCCAACACAAATTATTGGACTAACTAGTTTGCTCTAGAAAATATGTTCTACAGGTGCCCAAGGTTCACAACAAACCAATACAAAGATAAAAGAAAGGGTTCAAAACAAAGGAGCAAAGTATACCGAAGGCAGCCCTGGTCTGGCGCACCGGACTGTCCGGTGCACCACCGGACAGTGTCCGGTGCACCAGGGAGATCGACGCTGAACTTGCCAGCTTCGGGAATTTGGGAGGCCGCTCCGCTATAATTCATCGGACTGTCTGGTGTAACACCAGATTGTCTGGTGTGCCAGCGGAGCAACGACTACTTCGCGCCAACGGTTGTCTGCAGAAGGCATTAAATGCGCTATAGTGCGCGCCTACGCGCGCAGAAGTCAGAGCAGGCGCCAGATGGCGCACCGGACAGTCCGGTGGCCCCACAAGTCAGAGCTCCAACGATCGAACCCTAACGGTTGGGTGACGTGGCTGGTGCACCGGACAGTGTCCGGTGGTGCACCAGACTGTCCGGTGCGCCCGTCGACAGAAGCCATCCCCAACGGCGATTTTGGTGGTTGGGGCTATAAATACCCCCAATCACCCCACATTCATGGGATCTAAGTTTTCAGCCTTCAAACCTCATACAAGAGCTATAGCATTTAATACAAGACACAAACAAAGAGATCAAATCTTCTCCCAAGTCCGGAATCACTCCAAACAAATTAGTGACTAGAGAGAGAGAGAGACTTTTGTGTTCTTTTGAGCTCTTGCACTTGGATTGCTTTTCTTCTTCCTCATTCTTGTTTCCATAACACTTGTAATCAAAACAAGAGACACCAATTGTGTGGTGGTCCTTGTAGTGGACTTAGTGTCCCATTTGATTGAGAAGAGAAGCTCACTCGGTCTAGGTGACCGTTTGAGAGAGGGAAAGGGTTGAAAGAGACCCGGTATTTGTGACCACCTCAACGGGGAGTAGGTTTGCAAGAATCGAACCTCGGTAAAATAAATCACCGTGTCATCCGCTCTATTTCCTTGGTTGATTTGTTTTGCGCCCTCTCTTTCGGACTCGTTTATATTTCTAACGCTAACCCCGGCTTGTAGTTGTGCTTAAGTTTATAATTTTCAGATTCCGCCTATTCACCCCCCTCTAGGCGACTTTCATTTGGTATCAAAGCCCAATTCTTCATTAGAGCCTAACCGCTCGAAGTGATGTCGGGAGATCACGCCAAGAAGGAGATGGTGACTGGTGAGAAGCCCATTACAAGCCACAGGAAGGCTCCATCGGGAGAGTCCCACAACAAGGGGAAGGAGAAGGAATCCCCTTCACACATCGCATCGGAGTGGCGAAAAGAAAAAGAAGATGAGGAAGGTGGTCTACTACGAGACCGACTCTTCATCACCATCCACCTCCGGCTCCAACGCGCCGTCCGTAACTTCTAAGCGCCATGAGCGCAAGAAGTTTAGTAAGATTCCCCTACACTACCCTCGCATTTCTAAACATACTCCATTACTTTCCATTCCATTAGGCAAACCACTGATTTTTGATGGTGAAGATTATGACATGTGGAGTGATAAAATGAGACATCACTTAACCTCACTCCACACTAGTATTTGGAATGTTGTTGAGTTTGGTGTACAGGTACCATCCATAGGGGATGAGGACTATGATTCAGACGAAGTTGCCCAAATCCGGCACTTCAACTCACAAGCCACCACAATACTCCTCGCCTCTCTAAGTCGAGAGGAGTATAACAAGGTGCAAGGATTGAAGAGCGCCAAGGAGATTTGGGACGTGCTCAAAACGGCGCACGAAGGAGACGAGGTGACCAAGATCACCAAGAGGGAGACGATCGAGGGGGAGCTCGGTCGCTTCATGCTAAACCAAGGAGAAGACCCGCAAGCCATGTATAATCAGCTAAAAACCTTGGTGAACCAAGTGCGCAACCTCGGGAGCACCAAGTGGGATGACCATGAAATGGTCAAGGTTATTCTTAGATCACTCATATTTCTTAACCCCACTCAAGTTCAATTAATTCGTGGTGATCCAAGATATAAACTAATGTCTCCCGAGGAAGTAATAGGAAAATTTGTGAGCTTTGAGTTGATGATCAAAGGCTCCAAGAAGATCATCGATCAAGGTGCCTCCTACGGGGGCCCGAAACACAACCCGTTGCATTCAAAGCAACGAAGGAGAAGAAAGAAGATTCTACTCCAAGTAGAATCCCCATCGACGCCTCCAAGCTCGACAATGAGGAAATGACGCTCATCATCAAGAGCTTCCGCCAAATCCTCAAGCAAAGGAGGGGGAAATATTACAAGCCCCACTCCAAGAAAGTGTGCTACAAGTGTGGTAAGCCCGGTTATTTTATTGCAAAATGTCCATTATCTAGTGATAGTGACAGGGGCGATGACAAGAAGGGAAAGAGGAGAGAAAAGAAGAGGTACTACAAAAAGAAGGGCAGCGATGCCCATGTTTGCCAGGAGTGGGACTCCGACGAGAGCTCCACCGACTTCTCCTCCGACGAGGACGCTGCCAACATCGCCGTCAACAAAGGGCTCCTCTTCCCCAACATCGGCCACAAGTGTCTTATGGCAAAGGACGACAACAAGAAGAAGGTAAAATCAAGGTCCTCCACTAAATATGCAACCTCTAGTGATGAGGGTAATTCTAGTGATGAGGAGGATAACTTGCTTACTCTTTTTGCCAATCTTAACATGCAACAAAAAGAGAAATTAAATGAATTGATTAGTGCCATTCATGAGAAGGATGAACTCTTGGATAGCCAAGAGGACTTCCTTATCAAAGAAAACAAAAAGCATGTTAAGACTAAAAATGCTTATGCTCAGGAGGTAGAGAAAAATGAAAAATTAACTAGTGAGCTAAGCACTTGCCATGACATTGTTTCCAACCTTAAAAATGAGAATGCTAAATTAATTGCTAAGGTTGAGAATTTAAATGTTTGTGATGATTCTCTTGTTAATCTTAGAAATGATAATGCCAATGTAATTGCTAAGTTTGATAAGTTGAATACCTCTCTCACTAGCCTTAGAAATGAGAATGAAAAATTGATTGCTAAGGCTAAGGAACTAGATGTTTGCAATATTTCTATTTCCAATCTGAGAGATGGGAATGACATTTTACATGCTAAGATTATTGAATTAAATGATTGCAAACCCTCTACATCTACCGTTGAACATGTTTCTATTTGCACTAGATGTAGAGATGTTAATGTAGATGCTCTTCATGATCACCTTGCTTTAATTAGACAACAAAATGATCACATAGCTACATTAACTGCTAAAATCAATGAGCATGACTTGGAAAATGAAAAATTTAAATTTGCTATAAGCATGCTTTATAGTGGGAGACGCCCTGGAATTAAGGATGACATTGGCTTCCAACAGGGAGACAATGTCAAGCTTAATGCCTCGCCTAAAATATTGTCTAATTTTGTTAAGGGCAAGGCTCCCATGGTTCAAGATAACGAGGGTTACATTTTATACCCTGCCGGTTATCCCGAACACAAAATTAGGAGAATTCACTCTAGGAAGTCTCACTCTGGCCCTAATCATGCTTTTATGTATAAGAGTGAGGCATCTAGTTCTAGGCAATCAACCCATGCTAAATTGCCTAAGAAGAAAACTCCTAAAGCATAAAATGATCATAATGTTTCTTTCAAAACTTTTGATGCTTCTTATGTGCTAACTAACAAATCAGGCAAAGTAGTTGCTAAATATGTTGGGGGCAAACACAAGGGCTCCAAGACTTGTGTTTGGGTACCCAAAGTTCTTGTATCTAATGTCAAAGGACCCAAAACTGTTTGGGTACCTAAAATCAAGAACTAAATTTGTTTTGTAGGTTTATGCATCCAGGGGCTCAAGTTGGATCATCGACAGCGGGTGCACAAACCACATGACAGGGGAGAAAAAGATGTTCTCCTCCTACGAGAAAAACCAAGATCCCCAACGAGCTATCACATTCGGGGATGGAAATCAAGGTTTGGTCAAAGGATTGGGTAAAATTGCTATATCACCTGACCGTTCTTTTTCCAATGTTTTTCTTGTAGATTCTTTAGATTACAACTTGCTTTCTGTTTCTCAATCATGCAAAATGGCTTACAACTGTCTTTTTACGGATACAGGTGTTACTGTCTTTAGAAGAAGTGATGATTCAGTAGCTTTTAAGGGAGTGTTAGAGGGTCAGCTATACTTAGTTGATTCAATAGAGCTGAACTCGACACTTGCTTAATTGCTAAGACTAACATGGGTTGGCTCTGGCATCGCCGACTAGCCCATGTTGGGATGAAGAATCTTCACAAGCTTCTAAAGGGAGAGCACATTTTGGGACTAACAAATGTTCATTTTGAGAAAGATAGGATTTATAGCGCATGCCAAGCAGGGAAGCAAGTTTGTGTTCATCATCCACATAAGAACATCATGACGACTGACAGACCACTCGAGCTCCTTCACATGGACCTATTCGGTCCGGTAGCTTACATAAGCATCGGCGAGAGTAAGTACTGTCTAGTTATTGTGGATGATTATTCTCGCTTCACTTGGGTATTCTTTTTACAGGATAAATCTCAAACCCAAGAGACTTTGAAAGGATTCTTGAGACAGGCTCAAAACGAGTTCGGCTTAAGGATCAAGAAGATAAGAAGCAACAACGGAACGGAGTTCAAGAACTCTCAAATTGAAGGCTTTCTTGAGGAGGAGGGCATCAAGCATGAGTTCTCTTCTCCCTACACGCCACAACAAAATAGTGTAGTGGAGAGGAAGAATAGAACTCTATTGGACATGGCAAGAACCATGCTTGATGAGTACAAGACATCGGATCGATTCTGGGCCGAGGCGGTCAATACCGCTTGCTACGCCATCAACCGGTTATATCTACACCGAATCCTCAAAAAGACATCATACGAACTCCTCACCGGTAAAAAGCCAAATGTTTCATATTTTAGAGTCTTTGGTAGCAAATGCTTTATTCTTGTTAAAAGAGGTAGAAAATCTAAATTTGCTCCTAAGGCTGTAGAAGGCTTTTTACTAGGATATGATTCAAACTCAAGGGCATATAGAGTCTTTAACAAGTCCACTGGACTAGTTGAAGTTTCTTGTGACATTGTGTTTGATGAGACTAACGGCTCCCAAGTGGAGCAAGTTGATCTTGATGAATTAGATGATGAAGAGGCTCCATGCGTCGCGCTAAGGAACATGTCCATTGGGGATGTGTGTCCTATGGAATCCGAAGAGCCCATTCAAGCACAAGATCAACCATCTTCCTCCATGCAAGCATCTCCACCAACCCAAGATGAGGATGGAGCTCAAGATGAAGAAGAAGATCAAGAAGATGAGCCACCTCAAGATGACGACAATGATCAAGGGGGAGATGCCCTCAATCAAGACAAGGAAGATGAACAAGATGCAAGGCCGCCACACCCAAGAGTCCACCAAGCAATACAACGAGATCACCCCATGAACACCATTCTAGGAGACATTCATAAGGAGGTAACCACTCGATCTCGTGTTGCTCACTTTTGTGAACATTACTCTTTTGTTTCCTCTATTGAGCCACACAGGGTAGAGGAAGCACTTCAAGATTCGGATTGGGTGTTGGCGATGCAAGAGGAGCTCAACAATTTCACAAGGAATGAGGTATGACATTTGGTTCCACGTCCTAACCAAAATGTTGTAGGAACCAAGTGGGTCTTCCGCAACAAACAAGATGAACATCGTGTGGTGACAAGGAACAAAGCCCGACTTGTGGCCAAGGGGTATTCACAAGTCGAAGATTTGGATTTTGGTGAAACCTATGCACCCGTAGCTAGGCTTGAGTCAATTTATATATTACTTGCCTATGCTACTTACCATGGCTTCAAGCTTTATCAAATGGACGTGAAGAGTGCCTTCCTTAATGGACCAATCAAGGAAGAGGTCTATGTTGAGCAACCTCCCGGCTTTAAAGACAGTGAGTACCCTAACCATGTTTATAAACTCTCTAAGGCGCTTTATGGGCCCAAGCAAGCCCCAAGAGCATGGTATGAATGTCTAAGAGATTTTCTTATTGATAATGGCTTCAAAGTCGGAAAGGCCGATCCTACTCTCTTTACTAAGATCATTGAAAATGATTTGTTTGCATGCCAAATTTATGTTGATGATATCATTTTTGGGTCTACTAGCAAATCTATTTGTGAAGAGTTTAGTAGGATCATGATTCAAAAATTCGAGATGCCTATGATGGTGGAGTTGAAGTATTTCTTAGGATTTCAAGTCAAGCAACTCCAAGAGGGCACCTTCATCAGCCAAACGAAGTATATTCAAGATATTCTCACCAAGTTTGGAATGAAGGATGCCAAACCCATCAAGACACCCATGGGAACAAATGGGCATCACGACCTCGACACGGGAGGTAAATCCGTAGATCAAAAGGTACACCGGTCGATAATAGGTTCTTTACTCAATTTATGTGCATCTCGACCAGACATTATGCTTTCTGTATGCATGTGTGCAAGGTTCCAAGCCGACCCTAAGGAAGTTCACCTTAGGGCCGTAAAGCGAATCATGAGATATTTAGTTTATACACCTAAGTTTGGCCTTTGGTACCCCAGGGGATCCACTTTTGATCTAATTGGTTATTCAGATGCTGATTGGGCGGGTTGTAAGATCGATAGAAAGAGCACATCAAGGACTTGCCAGTTCTTGGGAAGATCAGTGGTGTCTTGGGCTTCAAAGAAACAAAACTC
This sequence comes from Zea luxurians, assembly GCA_029449295.1. NCBI lineage: Eukaryota > Viridiplantae > Streptophyta > Magnoliopsida > Poales > Poaceae > Zea > Zea luxurians. The sequence continues at coordinate 93,754,239 of JAOPSE010000006.1, forward strand.
AGTAGCTCTTTCTACCGCCAAAGCCGAGTACATTGCCACAGGCCATTGTCGCGCGCAATTACTTTGGATGAGGCAAACCCTTAGGGACTATGGCTACAAGTTTAGCAAAGTCCCTCTCCTATGTGACAATGAGAGTGCAATCCGCATGGCGGATAATCCCGTTGAACACAGCCGCACTAAGCACATAGCCATTTGGTATCACTTTCTGAGAGATCACCAACAGAAGGGGGATATCGAGATAGCCTATATAAACTCCAAAGATCAATTGGCCGATATCTTTACCAAACCATTAGATGAGAAAACCTTTACTAAACTTAGGAATGAGCTAAATATTCTTGATTCTAGGAATTTTGATTGATTCCTTGCACACATAACTCATTTATATACCTTTGATCATATCTCTTTTATGTCTATGACTAATGTTTTTTCAAGTGTATTATCATGTTTAGTCATAGAATTGAAAGGGAAATGGAGTATTCGGCAAAGAAGGCGCTTCCCCTCAACTCCATTGGTATTTGCCGGTGCTCCGCATCGTTCTCCACTTTGGTATAATCTTCACTCATATCTATTTGTTTGCCATTGGGAGAAAGCTAAAGGGCTTATATTTCACTCACAAGTATCCGTTTTTGGCGATTCATGCCAAAGGGGGAGAAAGTATGAGCCCAAAGCAAAAGGACCGCACCACCACCGAATTTTTTTTTAAAAATGAAGTTTTCAAAATGACATCTTATTGTGTTCCAAAGGGGGAGAAAGTAGTATCTTCAAAACTTGCAAAACCCTCTTGAACACTAAGAGGAGAATTTTATTCAGGGGGAGTTTTGTTTAAGTTAAAGGGAAAGCATTTGAAACAGGGGGAGAAAATTTCAAATCCTGAAAATGCTTCTTTCAATCTTATTCATGTACCTTTGACTATTTGCAAAAGGTTTTCAAAAAGAATTTTACAAAGGATTTGCAAAAACAAAACTTGTGGTGCAAGCGTGGTCCAAAATTTTAAATAAGAAGAAAACCATCCATGCATATCTATTGAAATAAGTATATTGGTTTCAATTCCAAGCAACCTTTGCACTTACATTATGCAAACTAGTTCAATTCTGCACTTTTATATTTGCTTTGGTTTGTGTTGGCATCAATCACCAACAAGGGGGAGATTGAAAGGGAAATAAGGTCAAACCTTTTCCAATATGAATTTTGGTGGTTGAATTGCCCAACACAAATTATTGGACTAACTAGTTTGCTCTAGAAAATATGTACTACAGGTGCCCAAGGTTCACAACAAACCAATACAAAGATAAAAGAAAGGGTTCAAAACAAAGGAGCAAAGTATACCGAAGGCAGCCCTGGTCTGGCGCACCGGACTATCCGGTGTGCCACCGGACAGTGTCCGGTGCACCAAGGAGATCAACGCTGAACTTGCCAGCTTCAGGAATTTGGGAGGCCGCTCCGCTGTTGGGGACTTGTTCTCAAATGCTATGAATTAAGAACAAGGCAACACAAAAAATGTTAAGTATAAATGCCCTTCGTCCGCTGAAGCATTATCTCCCCAAGGATTTAATGAGCTTCGGACGAAGGTCAAGAGTAAAATATTACGAAGATTTCATCTTCGTAATCATACTTGTAAAACAATAAGCAATGAGAAATGAGATATATAATATAAAATATATTCACATATTTCATTATATGAATATCTAAGTATTAAAACATAATATTTGGGCACATTTATACCTTCGCCTTGGTGGAATGCAATAATTCAAGTGTAATGTGCCCGTGATTACAGGATCGCGTGAATAGTGCCAGGGTACTGTTCACCTATTTATAGGCACAGGGTGCAACCTGCATAAAATTACATTTAAGCCCTTTACAATTGATTACAATAATGACACAAACATCATGGGTCTTTAAGTCAATCCATCTTTAAGTCGGTTCGGCCCTTCATCTTGAGATCTATCATTGTGCCAAAGCTCTCTAAGTAATAGCTTCGACGCTTGCTCCTGAGAGTGTCTGCCGAAGGTGTTCTCTTTCTTTAGGATCTTCAGCTGCGAAGCATACCCCCAACAGTAGCCCCTTCGCGGTGCTAGATCGTTTTTCGTAACGAGCTTGATCCGTGAAAAAGTCTTCTATGCTTCGGGATGTCGAAGATTTGAAAAACACCTTCCCTGAGCTCGTTGGCGAGAAACGATTAAAATAATCCACGCTCGAGGTGGCTCCATCTTGCAGCAGTTACGCGCGCCCTGGCGATTCACCCTCTCGAACCCTGGGGCCCACCGTTCAGCGAGTGCGGGTGACTGTTTGTTCGGTGCAGGAGTCTTTGACGATTCACCTTCTCACCTACGACACTATATAAACAGACGGGTAGGTGTGGAGTTACCACAACATTCATTGCTATTGCACTGTTTTACTGCCAAAATTTTAGTCATAGCCGAAGCTTAATCATCGTGCTCAGACGAAACCCCGCTTTTGAATCTGCTTCGTCACAAAAGGAAGAGCTTCGGGAAAATCAGAAAAGTCAACAACAACAAAAAATTTCAAGGAAGACATAATTAAATGGCCAGAGTTCGCTCCATTGCTAGGGTTGATCATGAGGGAGATGAGACCGAAGCTGTTGAGACCGTTCTGATTTCCGAAGCCATGAAGCGGTCTGGGCTGGTAACACCGGAGGACGTCCCTGCTGCCGGAGCAGAGCAAGTTGATGCTGAGGAGACCGATTCCGAGGATGATTATAGCAGCGATGTGCCGAGCAAACCCAGCCACCTTGATTTTGGAAAATCCACAGTCTCCGAAGGTGACCTACCTAAAATGTTGAAATTGGGGTATTTCAATGAAGAGAAGAAAGAGCTGATTCGCTTTGGCGGAGATGAAACTACTCCGAAGCCAGGAAGAAATGAAATAGTAGTTTTAAGAGTTTCTTCAAAGCTGGTTTGAGATTCCCCTTGAATAAGATGATTGCTGATGTGCTGAAAAAGTTTGGGATCTACTTTCATCAGCTAACTCCTAACGCTATCGTTAGGCTTAGCGTTTACATTTGGGCTCTGTTGGTGACTTGTTCTCAAATGCTTCGAATTAAGAACAAGGCAACATAAAAAGTGTTAAATGTTAAAGTCCTTCGTCCTTCAAGACATTACGTCCCTTCGTATATAATGACTTCCGAACGAAGGTTATGAAGGAAGAGACCTTCGTAGGTTCAACAGATGATGAAGGAGAATACATATATGAAATACGAATAATTATACAGATACTATTATCAACTTATTTTTATTTTGGATTATCAAATTCATAATAACAAATTATAAATGTACCTTCGAATTGGCGAAAGGTAAAGGTACAAGCGTGATGCGAAAAGCCAATGCCAAGTCAGCATGAACAGTACAGGAGTCCTATTCATCTATTTATAGGCACAGGACGCAGCCCGTGAAGAATTACATTAATGCCCTTTACATTTATCAATAACTCTATAGTGATTCTTCGAGGTCTAATTTGGCTTTTCATCATATAAGTCGGTTCCCCTTTTCTGCTGTCATACCGAAGCTTTTCCTGTGCATAGCTTCGTGATCATCTTATCCTTCGTCATGACCGCCTTCCGTCTTACGCCAGCTTTGTCTTGACCATACTTCTTGTATACTCGTGGCCCGATTCCGAAGATACCTGTTCACATATTTCACTTGGAAAACATTGTCAAATCATGTTTTTGAGGACCTTCGGAAGCCGAAGGCCCCCAACAGTAGCCCCTCGCAATATTAATTTGCTGGAATGATAAATTCATATTGCGATATGGACGAAGGCTTTAAGCCGAAGGTCGAAAAAACACCTTCCCCTTGCTAGAATAGCAACAGTCTTTGACAAGCGGGACCCTCCTATTTTCAATACACTAGGTGTATAAATAAGAGCTTACCACCAGTTTATTTGGCACGCTCTCTTGCCATCTGCTTTTACTCACCCAACTTTTAGCCTGCGTGCAACAACACTTGCTTGGCTTTTTAACTTTTTAAGCTTCGGTTTCGAAAGCACTTTCTCGGCGTTTGCGATGATGTCTGAAGATAAGAAGGCTGTTGGTGATTCAAAGCTAAGCCTTTCTGAGGAAATGCATCTGGGCTTTCTTGAATCAATATCAAAGACTAACACAAAGAAAATTACTAGGGAGATTTTGGAGGGCTTATCTGAAGACACTGGTGACAGTGACAACTATGATGTGGATAGTGGTGGTGAAGATTCCGAAGATCGACCTTGGCGACCAAGCCATGTGGTTTTCGGTAAATCCAGTATTAAAGAAAATCATCTTGTCAATATGAGGGGCAGTTATTTTCGGGACTTGTCTGTTGTGAGGGCTGACGAAGGAGAGAAGACTTGTCCGACTCCCGAGGAAAATGAAGTCGTGATATTCCGAAGCTTCTTAAAGGCTGGACTGCGATTTCCCTTGAGCAGTTTTGTCGTGGAAATACTGAAGATATTTGAAATCTACCTTCACCAACTTACCCCCGAAGCAATCATAAGGATGAACATATTTGTGTGGGCCGTGATGAGCCAAGGTTTGGAACCTAATGCAAAAAGCTTCTGCAACATACATGAGCTATTGTATGAGACAAAACCCTGGGGTAAAGAGCAGTATCACAACAATTTTGGCTGCTACAGCTTCGGCGCCCAGTCTGGGTCAAGCTGCCCCGTGCCAACCTTTCAAAAGAGGTGGCCCAACGACTGGATGACGGAATGGTTTTATGTGAAAAATGACTTGAAATCACGGGAAGATATGAAAGGTATCATTATGCACCCTATCTGGCAACACTTCGGCCTCCGGAAGCCGAAGGTGGAAATGAATGAAGCAACCAAAGAATGCTAGAGAGCCTTCGGCGTTGTTTGCTCCTTTATTGGGACAAGGGATTTGGTTCAAGAACACATTGCTTTCAGAGTATGGCCACTTGTGAAAAAGTGGGAAATGCCGGAGGAGACCATTAAAGAAACTGACGAAGGTGGACTAGTCAGGCTAAAATACACATTCAAATACGGAGATAAATTCATTGAGCCAGATGATGACTGGTTGAAAAGTATTGAGGCCATAAGTGACGAATTGCTTGGGGTATACTCAAAGGACAAAGATACTGCATTATCAGCAGCCTTCGGAGGCCGAAAGAAGAAGAGACTCAACCGAGTATTTGATGCAGTTGGGTTTGTTTATCCCGACTATCACTATCCAACGCGGGGTCAAAAAAGAAAAAATATGTCTTCTGCAAAGGAAACTGCTTTAGCCGCTCCTAGCGAGCCGGCGCCGAAGAGGAAAAGGGTAAAGGTTCTCACACACCGGCCACGTTATATTGAACCAGCCACAGTGCCTGAGTTTATCGGTGAGACCTCTTCGGCCACCGAAGCTAAAGAACCAACTCCACTGTCAAAAATCGAAGAGCTGGCCGAAGTGCCAGCAACAGAAAAAACAGAAGAACCGAGGACTGAAGAAACAAAGACATCGGAAGTTTTAAGTCCTTCAGCAAAAATTGAGGTAGCAAAAAACCAAAAAGGGTCCAGCAGTGACCCCGAAAAGAAAGAGGATGGTTAATGTGCTGGATGTTTTGGAGACAATTAAGTCTTCAAGCACAACTCTGAAGAAAATTGTTGAAACTTCCGTAGTGCATATTGAAGCCTTTTTTGCCGAAGCTTCAAAGCAACAATCTGAAACTGAAGCTGAGCCTTCAGAGCCCACCAAGGTAAAATCCTTGGAAGCCGAAGAAACAAAAATGGCAGAGCCAATTTTGGCTGAAGAAACTGGCACTGCTGCCCCTGAAGCATCCTCCAAAGCCCTCGATTATATTGTACGACATTCTTCAGGAAAAAGATTATCTGAAGAAGAGATTTTTGAAGCTAATCACTATGCTCGAGAACTGAAATATCCAAAGGGGGCCTTAGTATTCAATGGCATAGACGAAGATGACTTCTTATACTATCTCCCAGATAACAAAGAATTATCCGTCTGCCGGGAGATGGCTAGAAGTATGGGGTTCCCGAAGCTTGAAGCTGGGCTCTGCGCTATGATAAAGGACGATCTTGCAGATAGCCTCGCATATAATAGTCTGAAGGTATGAAAATTGTATATTTGAAAATTTATAATTTTTGAATTATTTTTTTATTCTTATATTAATTCTTTTCACATAGGGTTTAATACTTAGCAACGCTTTGAGAGCGCAAAGGAATGCTGAAGACGAGAGCTATAATATTGCTTTGAACAACCTACGAACAGAGGTTATTAAGCTGAGGAACGAAGCTTTGGAAAAAGATAAAATTCTGCTTACATTGGTGGATAAGATAAAGGAAGACGAAGCTACTTCTAAAGCTCAAGCTGAGGCTCAGAAGCACGAAATCGAGGATCTTCGGAAACAATTAGCCAGAGCTAAAGAAGAACGCATACTTGAAGAGACAAAACGAGAACTTAGCGATCAATGGGCAAATCATTTAGAAGGAAACATTGAAGAGCTTCGTGCATCCAGGAAAAGGTGCTATGACAAATCTATAGAATGCGCTAAGAAAATAAAAACTTGTTTCGCTAGTGTTGGCGCATTCTCGAGTGAGGAAAACTTCATAAGGGGTAATCCCGAAGGCCCGATTGAATGGATCAATCACGAAGCTGAGGCCTTTGAGGAAATTTTGAATAGTCGCGGAGACATATGTGCCTTTTCGGGTGCCAGGGGGATTGCTACTATTTTGGAGAGGAAAGGCTGTGAGCATGTGAAATCTTTGGCACAATCCGAAACTGCCTTATCCCCCGAAGATATAAAAGACCCCTCGGCCGAAGCAAGCATGGTTGGTGGAAAATTTTTCACCGACATCTGGGACAATGGTGGCCGAGAAATGGCCCAAGAAATTATTCAAAAAAGCGAAAAAGGCATTCACGATGCTAGAAAAGTAGCAGAGGCCGCTGAGAAAAGCGCAGAGCCCGAAGGGCAAATAGGTATTAACTAGTGGTTTTTGACTCTGTTGTAATTTTTTGATTTCGAACTTGTTCACGGTTTGTAATAGTAATAAATCCGTATCTACTCTTCCCTCAGAACCTGCTGAGTCATCTGCGGGCCCCCACACGAAGGGGGATGACGAAATTAGACAAATGGCCGAAGCCATCATGGATAGAATTGTTGATCAACTTCTAAACGAAGCTGCAGAAGTAGTCTTAAGGGAAAATTAGATGCTGTTGCAAAAACATTTAGGATGTAATGTTTGTTGAGAATCATGTGTAATATTGTATAACTTAGGATGTAATATATTAGCTGTTTATAGTTCTATTCTTTACGATGCATGAAACATTATGTACATACCGTTTTTGAGCCTTCGGCGAAAAATACCTTCCCTTCTTTTCATGCTTCGTAAATAATATCCGTGTTCTCACAAAATCAGTAGCCAATCCTCGTAAAATCATTAATCAATAGATCTTTCCATTTCAAAGTTTGACGAAGATATAACTCTTCAATGGCTATTGTTTGTGCCGTGTCGCTATTTCTTCAAAATGATCTTCGAATATCAATGTTGAGACTCTCCCTTCTTGCGTTGTTGATGCACTATGATGTATGATGTTATGCTATGCAAATGATGTAATGATGTGATGTTATGCAAAATGATATTTGCTGAAGGTCGACATTTATTTTTCACTATAAGTCTCCCTTAGGAGCTTCTTCGCCTTTTACTTCAGTGGAATCAGCGTTTATTTTTCACTGTAAGCCTCCCTTAGGAGCTTCTTCGCCTTTTACTTTCAGCGGAATCAGCGTTTATTTTTCGCTGTAAGCCTCCCTTAGGAGCTTCTTCGCCTTTTACTTTCAGCGGAATCAGCGTTTATTTTTCGCTGTAAGCTCTGCATTCCCTTTGGAACGACTTTTGAGCAGAAAACTTACACTGCGCTCCCTTAGGAGCGACTTTTTGCTGCTTCAAAGAAATCGCACTGCATTCCTTAGAACAAATTTTTGATAATTCGAAGGTCCTCCTTACCACCATAAATTCTTATGCTTCGGCAACTTAAGCCTGTGGAGAAGATATATTTCTCTTATGGTAAAAAGCGAAACTGCTACAAGAGATTGAAAAACGATAAAAAGCACTCAAACTTCCCATGATTGTTCCTTATTAAAAAGAAAGTAAGACTAAAATGCGAAAATGCAAAAGGCTGCTTCGAAGTAGGATATTTGTCAATAAATATGCTTCGACTCTGGCACAGTGCTATTAACTGTGCGAGCTTCGGACTCCTCTCTGAAGTCCCGCTGAAGGTGATTGTGCTGACTCCCTTCTGGCTGCTGACCTCGTTGCATTGGTGGTGGCGGTGGAGGCTGTTGCCAAGATGCTTGGGGTTGACTTGCCGAAGCAACAGAAGCTGTAGGGTGATTTCCTACATATTCTGGAATGTAAGGCGAATGGTACGAAGCAGTATGCATGACTTGCTTCGGCTGGCTCTATTGTGCTGCAGCTTCTGCTATCTCCTTTTGCTTCTGGATGGTAACATGGCACATCCTGGTGGTATGGCCCTTGTCTTCACCACAGAATAGGCAGTAAATTTTTCTTGGTTGATCCCCAAACCTTCCCCCGAAGCCCCTGGCGCCTCTGCCCCTTGGCGCTGGCGGCCGGAAAGAGCTTTGTTGCTACCCCGAAGCTTGCGAGGAGTACTGTGGCCTTTGCTGTTGACTCCCTCTGTCATCACTTTGAGTAGAGTTGTGAATTGACCTGACGTGCCTCGGATGGAATCTTCCTCTGAAGCCCCTGGTCATTTTAGAGAACCTGAATGCTTCCTCCCTTCTTTGGCGAAAATCATTGTCATCTCGAATATACTCGTCCATCTTCTGGAGCAGCTTCTCCAAAGTTTGAGGAGTCTTTCTGGCAAAGAACTGAGCTGAAGGTCCCGGCCGAAGCCCCTTGATCATGGCCTCAATGACAATTTCATTGGGCACTGTTGGTGCCTGTGCCCTCAGACGCAGGAACCTTCGGACATACGCCTGAAGGTATTCTTCGTGGTCCTGGGTGCACTGGAATAAAGCTTGAGCAGTGACTGGCTTCGTTTGAAACCCTTGGAAGCTGGTTATCAACATGTCCTTGAGCTTTTGCCATGAGGTGATTATCCCTGGCCGAAGAGAGGAGTACCAGGTTTGTGCAACACTCCTGACAGCCATGACGAAAGACTTTTCCATGACCGCTGTGTTACCACCATACGAAGAGATGGTTGCTTCATAGCTCATCAAGAATTGCTTTGGGTCTTAATGACCGTCGTACATGGGGAGCTGGGGTGGCTTGTAAGACTGTGGCCAGGGTGTAGCCTGCAGTTCTGTTGACAGAGAAGAAGTATCATAAAAAGCAAAATTTCCATGATGGAAATCTTCATACCAGTCATCCTTGTTGTAGAAGCCCTCCTGATGAAGCTCTCTGTGCGGAGGTCTTCGGTTCTGGTCATCTTGAGCAAGATGACGAACTTCTTCAGAGGCTTCGTCTATTTGCCTTTGTAGGTCAGCTAGATGAGCCATCTTTTCCTTCTTCCGTTGGACTTGTCGATGGAGCATCTCCAAGTTTTGGATTTCTTGATCCAAGACGTCCCCCGGAGGCGTTGGACTGGTGGCCTTCCTCTTCTGGCTTCGGGCCTCCATAAGAGAGAGAACATCCTGATTGGGATCCAGCGGCTGCAGAGTGGCAGCCCCTGTGGCTGAAGCTTTCTTCGGCGGCATGACGAAGGTGATGCTTGCCGAAGATGTTCAAAACTCAAAAAATGGACGTGAGTTCACCGGAGGTGGGCGCCAATGTTGGTGACTTGTTCTCAAATGCTTCGAATTAAGAACAAGGCAACATAAAAAGTGTTAAATGTTAAAGTCCTTCGTCCTTCAAGACATTACGTCCCTTCGTATATAATGACTTCCGGACGAAGGTTATGAAGGAAGAGACCTTCGTAGGTTCAACAGATGATGAAGGAGAATACATATATGAAATACGAATAATTATACAGATACTATTATCAACTTATTTTTATTTTGGATTATCAAATTCATAATAACAAATTATAAATGTACCTTCGAATTGGCGAAATGTAAAGGTACAAGCGTGATGCGAAAAGCCAATGCCAAGTCAGCATGAACAGTACAGGAGTCCTGTTCATCTATTTATAGGCATAGGACGCAGCCCGTGGAGAATTACATTAATGCCCTTTACATTTATCAATAACTCTATAGTGATTCTTCGAGGTCTAATTTGGCTTTTCATCATATAAGTCGGTTCCCCTTTTCTGCTGTCATACCGAAGCTTTTCCTGCGCATAGCTTCGTGATCATCTTATCCTTCGTCATGACCGCCTTCCGTCTTACGCCAGCTTCGTCTTGACCATACTTCTTGTATACTCGTGGCCCGATTTCGAAGATACCTGTTCACATATTTCACTTGGAAAACATTGTCAAATCATGTTTTTGAGGACCTTCGGAAGCCGAAGGCCCCTAACAGGCTCTCCGAAGCCAAGGGGTGGAACCATTTGCCGAAGGTTTCTGCCGAGTACATGAGCTGCATTACCAAACCAAGGCCAGGAAAGATGGGTTGCATGAAAACTTCGGCTGCTACAATTTTGCCTACCGGAAGACTACAAAATTCCCAGTGATCAGCTACCAAAGCAAATGGCCAGCTAGATGGAAATCTGAATGGTTCTATGTGAGAGTTGACGAAGATGAAGACAAGTTGGTCCAGTGTCCGTTGGAATTGATCTTCGGAGAGACCCAACCCCCGTGCAACATGTTACCAGGGAGTCCAAGTCAGATTGCTCTAGCTGAATTTAGGATTATCGCAGAGCACATTGGCACTAGAGACTTAGTGCAGGAATTTTTGGCTTTCAAAATATTTCCAACTATGAAAGAGTGGGACATGCCAAAGCTCGAAGGAAAAAAGAAGGAAGGAGAACTTATCCGGCTGCCCTATCATTACAAATTCAAGAGACATTTCAAAGTACCCTGCCAAGAATGGTTGGATACAATCGAAGTGATGTGTAACGAAATTCTTGGAAATTATTCTAAAAAGGAAGATCAATTGATGACAGCAGCCTTCGGCACCCCTCCGAAACGAAGGCTAAACCGAGTGATGGATGCTATAGGCTTTGAATATCCTGACTATGAGCTACTGGACAAGGGTGCCGAAGGACAAAAAAGAAAAAGAGTGGCTAGTGCTCTGAATAAGGACGACGAAGATCAATCAAAGAAGAAAAAACAAGAGTCTAAGGCGAAAACAGTTGCTTCGAAGAAAAGAAAAACCTCGACTTCGAAGCAAAAATCAATTGATGAAGAAGAAAAGACTTCTACGACATCCTCTGCTTCTGAAATAGAGGAAATCCTAAAGGTAATGACTGAAACTTTGCCTATCAAACTAAGTCGACTGGGGCTACTTCTAACAAAGCTTTTTCAGAAGGAAAAGGAGCCCATAAAAACGAAAGCACCTAGGCCGAAGAGGCAAAAAATCGTTACTGTGACAGAAGTTATTGAAGCAACTCCACCAAGAGCTTCAGCTCCGAAGGTACCAGCCATTGAAAGCATGACAGCTACCGAGGCTGTTCCTTCGGAGGCTGCCGCAGAAGAGGTCAGATCCGAAGATGCCAAATCCGAAGATATTAATTTAGAGAGCGTAGCTACTGATATAGACAAGATGCTACTAAACATGGCCGTGGAAGAAGCTGCCACAGCCACCGAAGAGACTACGGCCGCAAAACCAGAGAAGGAAGAGATGACCGAAGATACTTCGAAAGATGAAACCTTTGACTTTCAAAACTTAATTGGCCAAGAGCTGACAAAAGCTGAGAAAGAGGAATTAAAAGAATATGCTATATCCTGCGGGTATCGACCGGGAGCACTTCTCTTCGGTGGCATTGATGACAAAAAGTTAGGCTGCATACGAGATCAGACTGGCACGAAGGTCATCGGTACTCTATCAAAGAGTATCGGTTTCCCGAAGCTCGAAGTAGATATCAACCGCTACCAACGACAACACATTGTCGGCAGTTTGTTTTATTCCAATTTTAAGTAAACATCTTGTGTCTAACCTTTACTATTTGTAATAACGCAAATATTTTCTAATGAAGGTCATTTGTCCACAGAGTATGCTTTTGAGCAAGGCCTTAAAAATGCAGTAGGACTTAGAAGATAAAAGGCACGAAGTTATAATTGAGAACTTAGAAAACAAAATAAAAGAGCAATCAGCTGCCATCGAAAAGAAAGACTTCGAGCTTCAAACAGCCGAAGGCTTATTAGCGGATGCTGAAGCCAAAATAATAGAATTAAATTCGAAGCTTCTTTCCCAATCAGAAAGTTTTGAACAAGAAAAGCTGAAACTTGATGCAAAGCTTGAAGCCAAAATTCAAAAAAGTTCAGAGCTGAAAGAATCCTTGACAAATCTTCAGAATAAATGCCTGGAGTTCAGCAATCGATGCATTCAACAGTTGAAGCAGGTGTTTTATTTTGTTGGAGCCAGCAGTGAAAAGTTCAGTCCTTCGGCTGAAGACCTGCCTGGTGCCTTCGAGCATATTGAAGGTGAAATTAATGATCTTGACGAAGTTATAGCTGGGCATGGCAACTTCTGTGCCCTGACAGCTTCTCGGGGCACAACTGTTGCCTTTTTGAAGTCTGGCTGTGAACACGGAAAGATTGTTAATAGACCCAACTTCAGCCTATCACCAGCAGACTTAGATAATATTCCTAGCTTGGCCTGAAGTATTGCGAATAGATTCATAAAATTAGTATGGACAAAGGGTGGCCGGAGCAAAGCTGGTGACGAAGCTCGAAGCCATCTTCAACTGGTAACGAAATCATACCTTATGCTTACCTTTTCCTTTGAATTTTGAATTTGGCTTATAATACTTACATACAGGTTGACCAAGCTGAAGCTGAAGCTGCAGAGTAAAAGGGATGAAGCTCTATGGATGCTGTCGAAGCTCGAATAGTCTGTAAAAATAGCTCAAAAAACTTTGTATAAAATATGATGTAATCAAATTTCACTTTGTAATATAATCTTACTTTTCCATCAATGTATGAAATGCTTTGGTGTGGACGAAATTAATTCTTTTGAGCCGAAGACGAAAAACACCTTCCCTTCTTTGCGTACACAACGAAGCATAAAATTGCCTCTTTTCCCTTTTTCCCGAAGCCTTCTCTTTCAAAGCCGAAGCAAGTTTGTATGTTATGATGATGATGATCCTATGCCTGTCTAAGTGAATGTTTATGAATGCAAATGTATGATGTGATGTATCGTGCAAATGAATGTTCAAAGACACATACGAAACCATAACCACAACTCTTATTCCCTTAGGAATAACAAATCTTTGCCGTTTAGTTTTCGACTTTACCGCTTATTTTTCGGTGTATCAGCGCTGACTTTTTGCTGTAAGCCTCCCTTAGGAGCTTCTTCGCCTTTTACTTCGGCGGTATTCGCGTTGACTTTTCGCGCTTCGCCTTTTACTTCGACGGAATCAGCGTTGACTTTTCGCTGCAAGCTCTGCATTCCCTTAGGAATGACTTTTGAGTAGAAAACTTACGCTGTGCTCCCTTAGGAACGACTTTTTGTAGCTTCGTCGTGCTCTGCATCCCCTTAGGGACGTCTTTCGAGCTTCTCCCTGTTTTTCCTTTTTCTCTTTGCACTCGATGGTGCATGCCCAGTTTTTACATTTACATCTTCGGGGGATATTGCTCTTGTAGAGCTGGTATAAGAAAAAGAGAAATTACATGCTATGACCCCATTAAAAACCTTTCTCCCCCTTTGGAAAGGAAAAGGGTGCCATAAGAAAGAAAAATAAAAAAGATTACATTAGATTACACATAATACCGCCGAAGCTCATCCGCGTTCCAAGATCTAGGAATGTCGTTGCCGTCCATATCCTTCAACCTGAAGGAACCGGGTCTTGACGAAGATATTACCAGAAAAGGTCCTTCCCACTTCAACTGAAACTTGCCTACTGTGTCGGGGTTGGCCACTCTCCGAAGCACCAGATGTCCTGGCTTAATATTCTTTAACCGAACCTTTCTGTCACGCCATTTTATTGTTTCGGCTTGATATTTATTGATGTTCTCCACAGCCTGAAGCCTGATTTATTCTATAGCATCTTTTTCCACAGAATAATCAGCTTCGGTTTCTGCTGAAGCTACTGTTCTTATTGATCCCGTTTTAGCTTCTTCTGGGGTTATTGCTTCATCACCAAACAGAAATTTGAATTGTGTAAAGCCTGTTGATCTTGACATTGTTGTGTTGTGACTCCACACCACTTTGATTAATTCATCTGGCCACTTTCCCCTAGGCTGATTGAAGATTAACTTCATTATTCCTGTCATTATAATGCCATTAGCTCTTTCAACAAGTCCATTTGACTCTAGATGCCGAACCGACGCAAAATGGATCTTCGTGCCAATTCGTTCACAAAACTCTCTGAAAGCTTCGGCATCAAATTGTGTTCCATTGTCCACAGTGATAGCCTTTGGCACCCCGAAGCGACACACAATATTTTGCCAGAAAAACTTTTGAACGGTAACCGAAGTTATTGTGGCTAAAGGCTTCGCCTCAATCCACTTAGAAAAATATTCTACTGCCACCACAACATATCTTAAATTCCCTTGTGTCGGTGGAAGTGGGCCTAGCAAATCAAGGCCCCACCTTTGCAATGGCTAAGTGGGCTGTATTAATTGAGTTAGAGACGAAGGTTGTTTTTGGTCTCTTGCACATTTTTGACAACCTTCGCACTTTTGGACTAATTCTGCTGCATCCGAAGCTGCCTTCAGCCAATAAAATCCTTGACGAAAAACTTTACCCAACAAAGGCCTAGATCCAATGTGAGATCCACACAGGCCTGCATGTATTTCATTCATTAGCTCTATACCTTCAGCTCTGGATAAACATTTGAGTAATGGAGAACAGACTCCATGCTTATATAACTCCCCATCTATTATTACATATGGATGGGTTCTTGCCGCTATTCTCTTATGATAAGCTTCGTCATCTGAAAGGAAATTGCCCTGAAGAAAAGATATGATCTCAGTTCTCCAATCTTCGCTATAGACGGGAGATATATTGAGTACTGCTCTTTCAAGAAGGTCAACCGAAGGTGCTTTTATTGTTTCAAAGAATACTTCCGAAGGTAAGGGCAGCCTCTGTGCCGCTGACTTGGCTAGTAGATCAGCGTGCTCATTTTCTCCTCGTGGAATATTCTTGACAGAAAACCCTTTGAAGGAAGCTTCAAGTCTTCGAACCGTATCCAAATACTTCTCAAGCTTCGGATCTCTTGCTTTGCAACTTTTGTCAACATGGCTAGAAATAACTTGGGAATCAGTTTTGAGAACCGCCCTTCTTATCCCCATTGCCTTCAACTTCCGAAGACCCAAAAGCAAAGCTTCATATTCAGCAATATTATTTGTACAACTAAAATCAAGTTTGACTGCATAGCATGTTCTGACTTTTGAAGGTGCAATTAAAACGACATCTGCACCTGCCCTGGAGGTTCCCCAGGAACCATCGCAAAATACTGTCCAAGCTTCGACATCTTTACTTGCTTCTTCTTCCTGAGCCCCTGGCGTCCAGTTAGCGATGAAATCTGCTAGCGCCTGGGACTGAATCGAAGATCTATGCACATAATCAATATAGAACTCATTGAGTTCCACAGCCCACTTTCCAATCCTTCCCGTAGCTTCTCTGTTTCTCATAATATCCTTCAAAGGCTGTGATGAAGGAACAATTATATGGTATGCTTGAAAGTAATGTCGAAGCTTCCTGGAGGCCATTAAAACAGCATACAGCACCTTCTCCAATTCTGTATAGTTTTTCTTTGATAAACTGAGAACTTCGGAAACAAAGTATATTGGAGCCTGCTTTTTCAATTGCCCTTCAAGCTTCTCCTGAACAAGCGCCGCACTTACTGCAGAGTGCGAAGCTGCCACATACAGCAGCAGAGGAGCCCCTGGCGCTGGTGGAGTTAAAGTTGTTAAATCTATCAAATACTACTTCAGTTCTTCGAAAGCTTTTTGCTGAGCTGATCCCCATTGAAAAACTTCGACTGACTTCAGCACTTCAAAGAATGGTAAATTTCTCTCTACCGATCTGGATATAAATTGATTCAAAGATGCCAGTCTTCTTGTCAGCCGTTGAGCCCCTTTCTTTGTGCTTAGTGGCTCCATCCGAAGGATAGCTTCGATTTTATTTGGATTAGCTTCAATTCCTTTTGTTGAAACCAGACAACCAAGGAATTTCCCCTTCTTTACCCCGAAGACACACTTTTCCGGATTCAGCTTCAGACCAGCTTGCCTAAAATTAGCGAATGTCTCCTGCAGATCAGCAATGTGATTTTCTTGCTTTGTGCTTTTTACTATGATATCATCAACATATGTTAGCACGTTTCTGCCTATCTGAGAATGAAGGACCTTTGCTGTCATTCTGCTGAAGCTTCCTCCAGCATTCTTGAGCCCCTCAGGCATCCGAAGGTAACAATATGTACCACTGGGGGTGATGAAGCTGGTTTTTGGCTCGTCTTCTTTCTTCATCCAGATTTGATGGTAGCCTGAATAACAATCTAGTAAACTCATGAGCTCTGACGAAGCTGCTGCGTCTACCAGAGAATCTATCCTTGGTAATGGAAATTCATCCTTCGGACAAGCCTTGTTGAGATCAGTAAAATCAATGCACATTCTCCATTTACCATTGGATTTCTTCACCATAACAGTGTTAGCTAGCCATTCTGGGTATTTTACTTCTCTGATGACTCCAGCGCTAAGGAGTCTTTTCACTTCATTCCGAGCACCTTCGGCTTTGTCATCAGACATCTTCCGAAGCCTCTGCTTTCTGGGTCTGAAGGATGGGTCCACATTGAGCGAGTGTTCAATAACATCCCTGTTGACACCACAGAGATCATTGGCTGACCAAGCAAAAACATCTTTGTTGTTGAACAAAAACCTTATCAGGGTTTTCTCCTGTTCTTCAGACAATTCGGAACCCAGCAGCACCTTCTGTTCTGCAATATCTTCACATAAAAGCATGGGCTTCGGCTGATCGGCCGAAGCAGCCTTCTCCCTTCTGTACTTGTACTGCTCACAAGCTTCGTTTCCATCTATATTATGGATTGCCTTTGAATCTGTCCAGTTCCCTTCAGCTTTTCTGGCAGCTTCCTGACTCCCATGAATAGCAATAGGTCCCTGATCCGAAGGTATCTTCATGCAAAGATATGCTGGATGAAGAATTGCTTCAAAAGCATTAAGTGTTGCATGACCAATGATTGCATTATAGGGGTACTCCATGTCAACAATATCAAACACAACTTGCTCAGTTCTGGTGTTGTTAACAAATCCGAAGGTCACTGTGTCACACCCGGTTTTAGAAGGTAAACTGAATGCGAACCATGTACGTGCCAGGATCAGTTATTCACGTACACAACAGTTACATAACATGGACATCATCACACAGTGCTCAAAATAGTATTAAAAAGGGAAATAGTAGTCGATTACATCATACGTCTGAGACGTCCACATAGTCCTTACAATAAATCAAAGTGCGAAAACGAAACGTAGATAACCGCGGCCTTCACAGGCAGCCGACTGGGGGTTGCCGCTAACCCACACCTAGAACTCGTCGTAGTCTTGGAACTCCTGGGAGTCTCCTTCCACAGCTTCATCTTCGCCTGAGCAGTGGTTGCAATGCTGACAACCTGGGGATGGGGGGGTTTGGTGTGTAGAGCAAGAGTGAGTACACATCAACATACTCAGCAAGTGTCCTGTTTGGCTGTAGTGGACTAGCTTTATGTGGGGATAAGTCAAGTAGTTGCTTTTAGTTGGTCAGATTATTATTTACTAGTAGAAAGCCAGGTTTTAACATTAATCCAAGTTATTAGCCCGATGTACCCTTTCCAAACGGAAAGAATACCACTTACCAGCACCATAGACATAACCAAAACCATCAGTCTCGTTGCCACCTGTAAACCAAAATGTCTCTGATCAAGTACCACTAATCATTGGAGCTCCCTTGGCCGCTCATAACCGCGAGCACGGCTGATATATCAGTTTTCAAACACTCTGCAGAGGTTGTGCACTTTACCCACAAGCCGTGATTCCCTCTTGCCTCGGGCCGATCAAACCCTTAAACACTACCAAGGTGAATAAGCAGGGTTTCACTACGTAGCCTTTACAAAGATTCCCCGGGGCTGTAGCCACACGTTAGGTTTCCTAAATGTACCGCACTCCTCCCCAAGGGACAAATCAACCTTGGTAGAGCGAGCCGCATACACCGAGCCCCATTGACGGCACAACGACTAAGCGAACTACACCCCAGATCCTCTAATTATTCAGCTAAGGGCGTCCCACTCCACCCTCATGGTTGCACTGTTTTCCCGGGTGGTCATCCATAGAACAGGTCCTTACGGAGAGGCACTTAAGAAACCGCTCGAGCCCCCTTAAAGGCCACAAGTACAACATCATAATAAGAGAAGGGAAAACATCGTATCATATATGATCTCATCATGTTCATTGATTAGAGTTGAGCAATAGCATAAAGCTAAACAATAATAATCTAACCCAAATAGGTAAACAAGGACATGGATAACAAGAGCTAGTCAATCCTTAAGTATAAATGTGTAATGCGGGAGGTGAATTAAAGAATGAATAGGACAGAGATAGGTCAAGGGACACTTGCCTCCACCAACCGACTGCTGCTCAGGGGCTTCTCCTACGAGTTCCTCGGTCTCTTCAACCGGATCGTTCTCTATGCGGTTGCAAACATACATACATCCATCCATTGAAATTAGGAAACAAACATTACACCATGCAAGAGAACAAATAAAGTAAATATGCATAGAATATCACATACGATGATGAATTTACCATGGTTAGAAAGAGGCGGGGAAAGGTCTCGCGAGAGTTAAAGCTTATGCCCGAGACGCACTACGGGTTGATGAATAGCTAGACGTTACGTGCTCTAGCTCTACTTAGCTTCAATGATAAGAATTAGCTACATGCACTAATGTAAGCGTGACCACTTTTAGTAGATTAACCTTGAATGAGATAGATGATTAGCTATACAAATTAACTAACGTAACCGATTTCCAAATTGAGACTCCTATCTTATTAATATAAACAACGGGATTAGCGCGCATAGGATACCGGGGGGGGGGGGGGGGGGGTAGACGGGGCGCGACGGGTCGTGCCAAGGCACGCGCACTATGCGGGCACGCGCGCGAGGCCGCACGCACACGCCACGAACTAGCCGTGCGCACGTCGGGGCCGTGCGCTAGCCGAGCTCAAAGCCGCGCGCCATAGGCACGCTGGGCCGAACTCGAGGCCACGCCGGGGCCGACACGACGCGAGCAAGGCATGGCGGGGCGAGAAGTCAAGAACGGCGCACGGGCGGGGCGAAGCACGGGCAGGGCGGGGGCACGACCGAGGCCGGGCACGGGGGCGGCCGAGGTCGGAGACGGGGGCGCGGTTGAGCCGGGGCACGGGGGCGGGCGGTTGAGCCGGGGCACGGGGGCGGGCGATTGAGCCGGGGCATGGGGCGGCCGAGCCGGGGGCGGCCGAGCACGGGACCGGCGCGGGGAGGGGCTGGGCGGGCGCGGCCGGGCGCGGCCGAGCCGGGGGCGGCCGGGGTCGGGGACGAGCAGCGCGGCCGGGCGCGGGAGGCCAGGGCCGGAACCGGGGCGGCCAAGGGCGGCAGGGCGCGGGGCCGAGTGGGGCTCGCGCGGGGGCGGGGGACGCCGGCGCGGGACGGGGGGCGCCGGGGCGGCCGAGCCGAGCGGCCGAGCGGACGAGGTCGGGGCCGGGGCCGAGCGCGCCCATGGCGCGGGGGAGGGCGCCAACGGGAGGGAAGGAGAAGGGAGGGGAGGAGAGGAGGGAGGAGGGGGGGGGGGGAGAGAAGCCTCACCGGAGGGGAGGACGGCGCGGCGGCGGCGCCGGGGAGGGGCGGCAGCGGCGCTAGGGCAGGGGAGGGCGGTGGCGGCGCTAGGGCAGGGGAGGGCGGTGGCGGCGCTATGGTTAGGGAGAGGGAGAGAGAGAGGGAGGGAGGGAAATTTTGGAAAAAAAGAAAGGGGAGGGGGGGGGGCGGTTGGGCCGGCTGGGCCCAAAGGAGGGGGAGGGGGCGCGCGGCTGGGCCGCCAGGCCGGCCCGTGGCGGGGGAGGGGCGGCTGGGCCGCATGGGCCAAGGGGAAGGGGGCAGCTGGGCCAAAAGGAGAGAAGGGAGGGGAGAGAGAAAAGAAAAGGCTTTTCTTTTTCTAATTTCAATATATTTTTTATATGCCAAGTTTTCCACTTCACTCAACCACAAACAAAAGAGTGCATAATCCGGCATGATGCAACAAACAAAAATAGTTCTAGGTTTTGGTTACACAAGATGTCGAGCTAATTCTCGCTATAACTTTGGAAAAGATCAAGGTTTAGCGAGGGGAAAAAGGGAAAAAGAAAGGGTAACGCCCGAATTTGGTGAGAGAAAAGAAGAAAAAATTCTACCCCCAAATTCAGGGCGTTACACACTGGCATGGTGATCTTGCCAAGTGCTACAATCTATCTTCCTCCGAAGCCACAGAGAGGGTGTGTAGCATCATGGATCTTATTTTCGGGCTCTTGCATCTGTCTGAAGGCCTTAGCAAATATAATATTCGCTGCACTGCCTGTGTCAACCAAAACATTGTGGACCAGAAATCCTTTGATAACACAAGAAATAACCATAGCATCGTTGTGAGGGTAATCCTTGAGCTGAAGATCCTCTTGGGAGAAGGTAATCGAGATGTGGGACCATCTTGACTTGATGAAGGGTCGTTGCACCCCGACATGCTGTACCCTTCTCTGTGCCTCCTTCTTCTGCTTCTTGTTAGCTGGCTCTGAGCTTGAACCGCCTGTTATCGGGAGTACCAGCTTCGGAGCCGAAGCAGGTCCGGCTTGGTTGTTGAACGAAGCCATCAGCTCAGAAAAGTGGAAGTGAGTTCACCGGAGGTGGGCGCCAATGTTGGGGACTTGTTCTCAAATGCTATAAATTAAGAACAAGGCAACACAAAAATGTTAAGTATAAATGCCCTTCGTGCGCTGAAGCATTATCTCCCCAAGGATTTAATGAGCTTCAGACGAAGGTCAAGAGTAAAATATTACGAAGATTTCATCTTCGTAATCATACTTGTAAAACAATAAGCAATGAGAAATGAGATATATAATATAAAATATATTCACATATTTCATTATATGAATATCTAAGTATTAAAACATAATATTTGGGCACATTTATACCTTCGCCTTGGCGGAATGCAATAATTCAAGTGTAATGTGCCCGTGATTACAGGATCGCGTGAACAGTGCCGGGGTACTGTTCACCTATTTATAGGCACAGGGTGCAACCTGCGTAAAATTACATCTAAGACCTTTACAATTGATTACAATAATGACACAAACATCATGGGTCTTTAAGTCAATCTATCTTTAAGTCGGTTCGGCCCTTCGTCTTGAGATCTATCATTGTGCCGAAGCTCTCTAAGTAATAGCTTTGGCGCTTGCTCCTGAGAGTGTCTGCCGAAGGTGTTCTCTTTCTTTAGGATCTTCGGCTGCGAAGGATACCCCCAACATCCGCTATAATTCACCGGACTGTCCGGTGTGCCAGTGGAGCAACGACTACTTCGTGCCAACGGTCGTCTGCAGAAGGCATTAAATGCGCTATAGTGCGCGCCTACGCGCGTAGAAGTCAGAGCAGGCGCCAGATGGTGCACCAGACAGTCTACAGGACCTGTCCGGTGAACCACCAAACTGTCCGGTGGCCCCACAAGTCAGAGCTCCAACGGTCGAACCTTAACGGCTGGGTGACGTGGCTGGCGCACCGGACTGTCCGGTGCGCCCGTCGATAGAAGCCATCCCCAACAGCCATTTTGGTGGTTGGGGCTATAAATACCCCCAACCACCCCACATTCATGGTATCCAAGTTTTCAGCCTTCAAACCTCATACAAGAGCTATAACATTCAATACAAGGCACAAACAAAGAGATCAAATCCTCTCCCAAGTCCGGAATCACTCCAAACAAATTAGTGACTAGAGAGAGAGACTTTTGTGTTCTTTTGAGCTCTTGCGCTTGGATTGCTTTTCTTCTTCCTCATTCTTGTTTCCATAACACTTGTAATCAAAACAAGAGACACCAATTGTGTGGTGGTCCTTGTAGTGGACTTAGTGTCCCATTTGATTGAGAAGAGAAGCTCACTCGGTCTAGGTGACCATTTGAGAGAGGGAAAGGGTTGAAAGAGACCCGGTCTTTGTGACCACCTCAACGGGGAGTAGGTTTGCAAGAACCGAACCTCGGTAAAACAAATCACCGTGTCATCCGCTCTATTTCCTTGGTTGATTTGTTTTGTGCCCTCTCTTTTGGACTCGTTTATATTTCTAACGCTAACCCCGGCTTGTAGTTGTGCTTAAGTTTATAATTTTCAGATTCCGCCTATTCACCCCCCTCTAGGCGACTTTCAAGATGTACTTTGATGGCTCGTTGAAGCTACAAGGAGCGGGTGCAGGGATTCTCTTTATTGCTCCTGGAGGAGAACTACTCAAGTATGCACTCCAGCTACTGTTTTTAGCATCAAATAATGCAGCAAAGTATGAAGCACTGATCCACGGGTTAAGCATTCTGTATCACTCGGCATCAAGAAACTGATGGTATATGGTGACTCGCTAGTGGTCATAAGCCAAATAAACAAAGACTGGGATGGATCGACTGACTCCGTGGGCAAGTATTGTGCAGCTGTGCGAAAACTGGAGGACAAATTCGAAGGATTGGAGTTCCATCACATGAAAAGGGACCGCAACACGGCAGCGGACGTGTTGTCGAAGCTGGGGTCCAGTTGAGCCCAGGCTCTGCCTGGGATCTTTGTCCAAGAAATATCACAACCAAGTATCCTCTCAGATCATATGGAAGAGTGCAACACCTTGAGCCAGCTAGAGTCTGGCCTCAATGACTGGAGAGAGCCTATCATCAGGTACATAAAAAATGAAGAAGAACCGAATGATAACACGACAGTGGAACGCATCGCGAGGCAGTCAGCCCACTACACCCTCATAGGAGGCATACTGTATAGAAGAGATGCGGAAGGAGTCCTCATGAAGTGCATTCACTCAGCCGTTGGGAAGCAATTGTTGGAAGAAATCCACGCTGGACAGTGTGGAATACATGCATCATCCAGAACTCTGGTCGGGAAGGCTTTCAGATCTGGTTTCTATTGGCCAACAGCGAAGAGTGACGCTGCCGAGTTAGTCTAGAGATGTGAAGCTTGCCAATTCTTATCAAAGCAACAACATTTATCCACACAGCAGCTGCAGACCATTCCTGTAACATGGCCATTTGCATGCTGGGGGCTATACATGATCGGACCTTTCAAGAAAGCTCAGGGAGGCTATACTCACGTACTGGTTGCCATTGACAAATTCACAAAATGGATAGAGTACAAGCCAATCGCTTCTCTGACCTTAGCCAAAGCGGTGGAGTTTATACAAGACATAATATTCAGGTTTAGGATACCAAATAGCATCATCACTGACCTAGGATCCAACTTCACCAGCTCTAAATTCTTCGATTTCTGCGAGCAACGGAGCATCCAAATCAAGTATGCATCAGTGGCACACCCAAGTGCCAATGGCCAAGTAGAAAGGGCCAACAGAATGATATTGGAGGCACTCAGAAAGAAAGTATTTGACAAAAGTGAAAAGCTTGGAGGAAAATGGATCAGCGAGCTGTCATACGTGGTTTGGAGCCTAAGGACTCAACCCAGTCGAGCTCTGCATGGGAATACCCCGTTCTTCATGGTCCATGGGTCAGAAGCGGTGCTGCCTGCCGACCTAATATTCGGGACACCCGAGGTTGACTTTCAAAAGCATAGCCGAAGCAGAAGCAACCAGGCTAGAAGATATCGATGTGCTGTAGGAAGAACGATTGAACACAGTAATTCAGTCGGCTAGGTACCAACAGACCTTAAGGCGCTATCATGATAAAGTTGTGCGACACCGGTCCTTTGCAGTGGGAGACTTGATCCTTCGCTGAATTCTAACGGGGGAGGGACGGAACAAGCTGTCACCACTATGGGAAGGACCATTCGTTATATCGGAAGTTACCCGACCAGGATCATACCGGCTTACTTAGATGGATGGTACCGAAGTGAGGAACTCATGGATCATAGAGCACCTCAGAAAGTTCTATCCCTAGCGAGGCCTCAAAATTCTTGAACGAACATTATACTCTATAATCTAGGAACTTCACCATCAATAAAGATTTTGTTTTCAAAGGCATTCAGACTCTTGACTTACAGCTGACTTCGATTGTGCTGAGCTTGAAATCAACATGCTTACTCGACTTAGGGTGACCACTAAACCCTACTAACGGAGCAATCAGCTTAAGTCGGTGACGACTTAAGTCGGTGCAACATGCTCGCGCTTACTCGACTAAGGGTGACCACTAAACCCTACTAACAGAGCAATCGGCTTAAGTCGGCGACGGCTTAAGTCGGTGCAACATGCTCGCGCTTACTCGGCTTAGGGTGACCACTAAACCCTACTAAGGGAGCAATCGTCTTAAGTCGGTGCGACATGCTCGCGCTTACTCGACTTAGGGTGACCACTATACCCTGGTAATGGAGCACTCGGCTTAAGTTGGCAATGACTTAAGTCGGTGCGACATGCTCACGCTTACTTGACTTAGGGTGATCACTATACCCTGCTAACAATCTAAGACGGTGCATGTACTATGACTTATTCCACTTAGGGCGACCACTATGCCCTACCAGCCAGGCGATTGGCTTAAGTCAGAAAGCGCCTTTAAACCAGCATGGCACACTTGCTTTTGCGTTGTTCGGGGTGACCACTATACCCTAACAGCGAAATAATTAGCTAAGATTAAAAGCTCACCAGGAAAAAAGAATATTTTACTTGCTAGTGCCAGGGGCGTGTTCTAGCACCCTGTTCATGAAATATTTGAGTTCTAACACAACTGTCACATGCACATAGAATTTATATTACAAAAAGATGCTAACTCGATAAAAATCAGTACTTGGCAGGAAATCACTGCATCGAAACATCTTTGCTGGCAATGTCTCTCGCAGGCGCGACAGAAGAAAAAGGACAGCTTGCAGCATCGGGCGCGACCTTGACATCAGCAACAATGTCGTCAGGCACCACGACACCGGGCCTCCTCATCAGGATCCGCCCAGCGCGAACAGCTTTATCCATAGCTTTGTTGCACTGGGCCTTAAAGACGATGCAACTGTCCTCTAAAGCTTTAACACCCGCTTGGGAAGCCTCTAGCTCCTGCACGACAAGCTTCTTAGAAGCGTGCAGATCCTTGATGGTGGAATCCTTGGCCAATAGTAGTTGTCCAAGTCGCAGAAATTCATCTTGGGATACCTGCAGCTCATGATGGTGATGATCCAGGTCAGACATAGTGAAGCGGTGGCTCCTCTCCAGGATAGTTAAGGAGTTGCTAGCGTCCCGATATAGCATGTCCAGATTGTTACGAGAGGCAACAAGTGCTCGTTTCTCCTCCTACAAACAGAAAACAACGTTCAACACCAAGGCAACAACAACGAAGCAGGGTTAGCCAAGGAAGTTTACCTCATGCACCATCTTCTTAGAGTCAAGCTGGGCATTAAGAGAGGAATTCAAAGAGCGTGCACCGTCTAGAAAAGCAGAAGTCTGGGCCAAGTCGGCTTGACTTTGAGAGTACTTCTCTTCAAGGTTAGAGCATCGCTGAGCCATATCTGACAACATAGCTGAAAGGGAATGCAAGATTAAGAACAAGTTGATCAATCAAAGTAGCCACGAAAGCTGTGAACTCACTAACCAACATTCGATGCCATTAGATCATCGATCTGTTTTTGAAGCAGCAATGGATTCCACTGCATCAGAGATAGAGCTTGTTCAGGAACAGCGACACCGTATGATTTCAACTGAGCAGATACTCCATCAACAAAATCCTATGATCATAGTTATATGAGCAGAAGAAAGATAATTCACTAGTTTGTATAACATAGACCAAAAGTCCGACTCACCTGGAGATTGGAAAGGAACAGCGGTAGACCTAGTGCAGGAGGAGCTGGAACATGGCTTGACGAGGGAAGGTCAGCAGGAACAATCTAAAGAGCACTATCCGGGGTGACCTCAACCCCACCAGCAGACAGCAGGCTTCTTGCATCTAGCTCGCCGACCTCCAAGGCGACTTGCCTAGTTAAAGTTGTAGAAGCACATGCTGTCGTCGCCCCGTTGGATCGAAGTGGGGATGACCCGACGTGGACATCCATGGAGGCATTGGATAAAGAGTACACCTGAACACCCTCGGGGGCTGGGTTGCAGTTTGCACTACCCACCAGAGCTGGATCACTACCAGCAACACCCTTGGGGGCTGGGTAGCTGACAGCACCACCCTCGGGGGCTGGGTTTTTTGTAGTAGCCACCTCTAAGGCTGAAGGCCCCTCCTCCACATCCATGGGAGTCGAGCGACTCAGGTCAGCATCTCTGCATGGAAGACTGCCCTCCAAATTCGACGATGCATGAGACACCACTCGGGTTATCTCTTGCTTGGCAGAGTCAAGCAACGAAAGCCCACCGTCTGGGACCTCTGAACAGACGGCGGAGATATCATCTTCAGGAGGCTCGAACAACATATCTTCAGGAATAACCTCCTCTAGTGCTTGATCAAAATCTGATATTGAAAGCCCTTGAAGACTGACAAGCGCTGACAGAGCTGGAGTGGGAATGTCACTACTCCCCTCGCTGCCTCTATAGTGCCAGCTGTTCTTGCAGATCAGCGGGACTTCCTCTTCCTCTTCCTCTTCCTCTTCCTCTTCGTCATCATCAAACATGCATCCAGTAGCCTGTACACGATCACAACCCTTGGCATCAACCTCAGGAATGGCCTCTGCCAGGATGTCATCAGGAACCGAAACAGAAGGGCCAACATCCCGATCCAAGCATGACAGTCGCCGAAGCCGCCTCCTTTTTCTTTTCTCCTCGACAAGTGTAGTCGGGCAACTCACTCGGCGTGGACACTTTGGGTGAGCACCTTCGAGTTTCCTAGTTTCCACCTCTTCACCAAATTCTTGCCCAGTTGTGATGGCCATCGGCTCGATGTGGGTAGAGTCGAATGATTCCCTGACCAGCAAGCTAAGCACAGCATCTATCTCCGCATCATTAGTGCTAGCTGGCATCTCAAAGTGAGTTTGCCTATCATCCTCGGGAAGACTCCAAAGTGGAGCAATCAAAGCCTCAATGTCCTCAGGAGAGGGTCGCACTCTAAGACCCAGGCTACCGTCACGAGCAGGAGGATTGGATACAAACTCAGAAAATGGCCTAAGTGGTGGCAGGTTCCATGCAGAATAGGCCACAGGAGCACCTGCATTTAAAACTCTGCCCCTCAGGATCATGTCCAGTCGACTCAGCAGATCTTCAGTGGGAATTCTTCTATTCGTGACTCGGGTAGAATCGTTGACACCGCTATACAAGTAAGCGGGGTAAGCCCTGTCCTTTAAGGGTTGAATGTTCTTGAATACGAAGTCAGCAACTATAGCTTCAGCACTTAGACCTCTATCCTTCAGCGAGCAGATCTCGACAAGCAGCACTTTGGCCTCTGTTATCTCTGAAGAGATTGGAGACTCTATCCAGCTAGGTGTGCGAACATCTAGCTTCCTCCCCGTCCGAGGGGGAGAGATTTGCAGTGATTCTCCACAATAAACCACTCAAGGCGCCACCCTTTGATGCTATCCTTGAGAAGAATGTCAAGGTACTTTGCTTTTCGCTCTAGACTTGCACCGCTAACAAGCTGATGCTGTCCCCCAGCCATCTCGGGCCAACAGTGATAGAGATACTTCCAGAGACCGAAGTGGGGGAGAATCCTGAGAAAGGCCTCACACAGGTGAATGAAAATGGAGACTTGCAGCATGGAATTAGGGTTCAGATGCGTCAAATTCAGCTCATAGAAATCAAGGAGATCGTGGAAAAAGGGGGAGATGGGAAGAGCAAGCCCACAGATGTGAAAAAGGAACATAACGACAGATTCATGTGTATCCTCTGTTGGGACGGTGGCACCGCAGCAAATCCACCAAGAGCAGAGCTCTTTTGGAAGCAAAACCCCAACTTCAACGAGATGAAGAAGGTCAGATTCAGAAATAACGGACACGTGATTACCAGCAAAGGGAAGCTAGCTGTTGGGGTCGATGGGGGGGATGAATGCAGCAGCGGTGCTCTGCCTCTTCTGTTTTGGCGCCATCGTGATCTCTCTGATGGAACGAGCAGGTTCAAAATCTCAAGGAAGCGGAGGAGTGGTTCGAAGGCAAAAAGTGAAGATTAGGGCTCAGAAATCAAAAAAGCACGTCAGCGCGAGTATAAATGGGGTTTCGGCGCGAGTACAAACTCAAAAGCCGACTCATTATGAGTCGGCCTTTTTCCCTCTTTCACTACATTACATTACCTTACATTACATTACACTACCTTACTGCACTACTAACTATAATTTACATTATTCTACTACTACTGCTACTACTACTACTACTAATTATCTATACTAATATTTAGACTAGTGGCGCTTTGCCACTGGCCTTGCTGCTGCCCTTGCCGCCACCGTCGTCGTCGCCTTTGCTGCCGTTGTCACCACCGTCGCCTTTGCTGCCGCTGTCGCCGCTGCCTTCACCGTCGCCGCCGCCACCGCGGCCACTGTCGTCGCCTTCATCGCCATCGTCGCTGCCACTCTCTTCCTCGGACGAGTCGGAGGATTTCTCCTCATCCGAGGAGACCTCCGACTCATTTGAACCTTCAAGCCCGACACGCTCGACGAAGTGGATGTACATCCACACCTCAGTGGCTAACCCCTGGGAGTCGTCTGAGTCATCGGACGACGCCTGGGGGAAGCATAGACCGGCGACCCCTCGGACCCGGAGGAAACCTCCTCCGAATACTCTGACTTGCTGAAGTCCTCCAAGGGAGGACTTGGGTCATGCTTCCGCTTGTCGCCTGCGCGACGGGGCGAACCTCGACCTTTCTTGCCCTTGTCCATGGTCGGATGGAGGAGAAGAGAGAGTTAGAAGAAAAGCAATAGATGATCAAAAGATGAGTGAGGAGAACGATGGTGCAAGCAGGCTATTTGTAGAGGCCGGGAGTGACCGTCCACTTCCTACCACGCTCACCGAACAGTCACAAGTATTCAATAAGCAATTCAAGCCGCCTGAAAATGAGTTAGGCAACAGGCGTCGCTTCACGTAACACGACACCGTTTGGACCAAGGTCAACTGCTCAGACGGTATGATTACACCCCACGGTCACATCAAGTTACTACTCCAGTACAGTGTTCTAAACGCTATGCGTACCAAGACACCCCTTGGTCACACCCATTGGGGGGTAGCCAAGAATCTTTACTACTTATTAAGACGGTAAGAGTAGTCTGCCGTTCTGCCGTTCTGTGATCTCAGCCATCCATTCTACACTTCTATGATCTGAGCCGTCCGATGCTGCCCACCCAATTTTCTGCCCCCGCTTCCTGATCCCGCCGCCCCAGCCCGAAGTCATCGCGATTTGCCCCTGCCTCCTCTTCCCCGATTCCGCCGCCGCCAACCCCGTCTTCACCCTTGCCCAACGCCACCGGATGTCGCGCGCTCTCCTGTGCCATCTCTCTCAACGGCTTGCCTCCAGAGATGGTCGGGAGTGCCGGATGTCGCGCGCTCTCCTCTGCCATCCTCCGTCCCACGCCTGTCTCGCCCTTGCCGATCCGGTTAGGCCTCGTCTCCCAGACTCCCATCTCGCCATGTCTCCACACGAGTCGGGAACGAGCAACTGCCTGCCTACCTCGGCCTCCTCCCTTGTCCTCCCCTCCCCATCGCCCCAGCCCCCACGCACGCGTGCTCGGTAGGGCACGCGCCGCAACCTCTCCCCACT
Organism: Zea luxurians; assembly: GCA_029449295.1. Classification (NCBI taxonomy): domain Eukaryota; kingdom Viridiplantae; phylum Streptophyta; class Magnoliopsida; order Poales; family Poaceae; genus Zea; species Zea luxurians. Next base: position 93,784,079 of record JAOPSE010000006.1, read on the forward strand.
TCTTCTCTCAACGCTCCCCTCCTCTCTCGAGCATGACTTCTCCGGCGCTAGACTCCCTCGCGCGGGCACGCGCCTGGTAGGGGGCAAGACGACCATCGCCAGCCACCGACGTCCGGTCTGAAGCGGAAGCCCGAGTTGCCATCGCCATCCAGCCATCGTCTCCGCGCTGCTTCCGGGGGCCGGATCTAGGAGCGTCGCGCTGACAAGTGACCAGATCTGGACATCTCCATATTCCTTTACTTTGTTTCCCTTTCAGTCGATCTAGCGCCCTGCGCCGCCTTGCCGTCGTCGCCTGATGTGTTCGCCGACGTGCCAGTGCACCTTCTCACTAGCCGTTGGGACCTCGACGGTCTGGGCCTCGATGCTGACGCGCTCTGCCTGCCTGCCACCTGTTTGGCGTATTCTACGGCTACGGCGGTGCGGAAGGATGCCCATCGACAAGGGGAACCCTCAAAAGCCACCACTGTCTCTTTACAGGATCGTGCGTCGACCATTCCGTGACCCCGCTGTCTCCTTAACTGCTCCTCCACCATCTTAGTCACGCCTGTGTCGGCCAAGCCTTCCTCCAGCCCTCAAGGGGAAAGAGCGGCGTGTTCAAGTCGTTGACCATCTCCAAGTCTACGTGAGGCGCGTGCAGAGGTTCAATCAGGGAGGAGATGAAATGGACGTGCTGCCTTGGTCTTGTTATATTTATGAGTTCTTTGTCTGGTGCCTCTTAAATTTATTCTCTTCATGATGTTAGAAACAGGTTTTCAAAGAGAAGACAAAACTGAATGGGGCACTAAGGCGATTGTAGGAATCACATGGACTGGCTTGCACACAAGCTATGGAGATTAAGGAGTTGAAGGCTGCTTTAGAGGTATTTGTATGTAGATGAACGTGATACATGTACTTTACATCCTAGACAAGTACTCTTCACGGTATTCTGCACTTAGAGGTTTGTCACTTCATCATGGTACTAATGCGTCCCATTTATTTCACTATAGAGATTTAATTCAGTGATGAACCTGGGTACAGTTTGCAATATATATATATCACTGTATTAAATGAGAGGAATTGAGATTAAAGTTAGTTTTTCTAGGAGTGTATTGAATCAATCCGTAGCTTTCCAAAGGCTAGGATTCAAGACTTATTTCTGAGCAAAAAATATATATGCAGTCATTGTAAGTAATCATTTGGTCATTGAATTTGGAATTTGATCATGTGGAACATTTTAGAATATTTGCCAAGCATATAACTACTTAAACAGAAAGGTCTACACATTTGTACAACTGTTAACCAACTGTTTTCTGCAATAATGTGTATTGCCAGAGCTGATCATTCAGTATAAGCTCATCTGTAATTTTCTTTGCTTATTTTCCTAGAACAAGCAGGAGACGCACCTCATTGTATTAGAGGAGAATATGCTTCACTTGTTGTTTTGTTTTATTTTTTAATGCATGTTCTTGCTAACTGATACTGACTTGTATATTGTTTTGCTAGACCTGCTTTGTGCCAAGACAAAGGTTGCCAAAGTTTGACTTGCATCTCCAGGTCGCAGCGACAAATAAAGGTGGGCGATGCGGTGGCGACGCGGGAGCACAACCACCAGGTGCAGCTGTTCCGCCTACTACTCTCCATTCCTTCTGAACACAACCTTTAGGTGTAGCGGTCCAGACTACTACTAAATAGTAATACATATTACCAATCGTTTACAATTTTGAATGATGAGCTCCCTAATTTTATAAATGTTGACTGATAAATAGTAATATACCAGGTATGTATGGTATTGATTTGGGGACAATAGTGGGATTGGAGCTTGACGTCGACATCGTGGCGGCGAACGCAACGACAAAGAAGGTGAACGCTGCATCTGTCTCGTTTTGTAGGACATTGAGTTGTCCAAAGAAATAAATGATTCATTCAGGCAATCATCTCGAGCTAGGACAAGGCTTCCCTCCAGCATTGAAATAAGTGGCCATATGCTTACAATAGGGTAAATATTTTTTGCCACATTGCTTTGATACTAGCTCTTGTTACAACATGTTCATAGCTTTAGAGACTTGATCTCATTCATGTGCTCTAGAGTCTAGAGTCCTAGCATGACAAGCTGGCTTTTTGATGTTGTTGGTCATGTTTGTGTAGTTCTGATAAAATATATTTGCTTTACAGCTATTGGCCTACATATCTACCAATGGACGTGTATCGAGTTAGTGTATGGCCTTGGTGGTGGTAGTAAATATTTTACTATCAGTCCGAGTATTTAAATCAATGACTTTAACATTTGTTCATGCCATGCAACTTAGCTTAAAAATGATTAGGCGTTTCTAGCTCCTTATACTCAGTGTTCAAATCTCATGTCATGTAGAGTGACTTCTACTTTCTTCTTATCACATCAAATCTCTACTACATATTAAGGCTCTAAGGGTAGCCTGCCGTTCTGCCGTTACGCAATCTCAGCCGTCAGTTGTGCCATTATGCAATCTAAGTCATCAGATTCGCCCACCATCAGAACGATCTTGCATGTCCAAACCAACGCCTCCATCCCCTGCAAGGCTACAACCTCTAGCCACGATCCCCCAGCAACCGTAGCTTCGATCCCGCAGCCGACGCCCTGGCCCTGATTTCGCAACGCCGCTGCCTGTTACGTTCGCCTTCAGCAGGCAACATCGCGCAGCAGCCTAGATGCCATGCCGCCGTGCGCCAAAAGAATGCGGGGTCCTTCGGCGCTGCCAGCTCCGACCTGGGCGCCACCACCACATACGTTTGCTCCTCTCGGTGGTTCGACGAATCTCTCGGCGACACAGCCATCACCTGCAACCAAATCCCGCTCCGACCGTGATCCCCACGCCGCTCTCCCCCGTCAGCCACCAGCCGACGGGATCTCGATGGCGAGCTCCGCGTAGCAGAAGGACAAGAGCAGCGCCACCAGGTCCCCAAACCACGTTCTGATAGGTATAAAAGGTAAGATTTGATATCACTTCGAATATTTATTAGGATTGATGCAAATACTAAAGGTGTACTCAGCATGTTGACATCCAAGTAGCACTCACATTCTTGATTTCTCTCTTAGGGCACCCGTATCCCGTAGTGCTTGTTTGAACCAAACCAAACTGCACTGAAGGTCATATATAATCTAGACCAAGATAATTAGCATTCACGATATGTTCTGTTCTTCATTGCTATTTATTGATTGGGTAATGCATGGCCAGATTATGTTGTTTGGCCATTGCGAGACAAACTTTTTCTGCATTTCTAGGTCATATATGAATTCTTATTAATGGAGAACTCCCATCTTAAAGTGTTTAGTTTGCAGTTCAACCTTTATTGAAAGATGGCACTGACCAAAAAAAAACTGCTAAGCTTATTCTGTCTTTGAATTTATCCATGATTCTAAATCATTTTTTTCTTTATCTATATCACCTTCTTTTTTTCCTTATATAAATAGTGTCTATAAAGTCCGGTATGAAAACACGAACCTACTGCTTGGTACATAGTAGTATTGAATGTGGGGAACCTAATTGGCCTTTTTTCTTTGATTTCACTTATTCTTCTGATAACACCGATTTAGTTAGATATAGATCTTCTGTTCTACAGTCGCGATGTGTTATTTAAATCCTGCTCCAAATTGCAAATGCAATTCTGTTATTGGAAGGTTTTAATTAAGATACTCGTTTTCGAATCAAACTGCTGCTCAGGTCTCCTGTTCTTCAGCTGAAGATCATACTTGTTGTGGAGCCTTTGATCCCTTCAGAGGGGCCAAGGATTGGAGAGCACATTTTCGGTTACACGGTCAGTACATAATCTATTTAAAGGTTCATTTGTCTCACTCTCACCAGTATTTATAATCTGTCTAGCTGTCCTGATGTATATTCGTCAAACTTTGCAACAGGAATATATAATACCAGTAGCGGGAGGTGGAGTTCAATCCTGCACTGGGGCCCAGCCCCGTCCCCCTCCCTCGGCGCCCAGATCCCACACCCTACCTTGGCCTTCAGAGAGCTCGCCGAGTTGGCGCATGAAGCGCCCGTGCTCCCCACTGATGGCCTCCCAGATGACTTTGACTGGAGGGACCACACCATCGTCGGGCCCATCAAGAACTAGGTCGTTTTCTGCTGAATCTGGTGACCATGGATCCAAAGATCGGAGTCGTTCCTTTCACATTGATCTATTTGCTCTTTACAGCGTACCAAGAAATCTGAGGATAAGGTGGCTGAGATACTGAATAAGTCTCAGACGGCAGTCACCAGCAGGCATCAAGATCCCTGGTGCAGGCTGATTTCACAATATTCATGGTGCGACTTCTCTTATGTCTTTTCACTTCTCTTTCAATTAATAGTCTCGTCATCTAACTGTTGCTTGCATTGGGTTAATTTGGTTTATTGATTTGTAGAGATGTACTTTCAATTGAAATAGCTACGAACTTTGATACGCTTGTAGCAAATAATGGTGCCGTGGATCCACCCTGTGTTGAAGCTAATTGCATTAGACCAATATTTTAGTCTTGACAACTCACAGGAAAACGATGTGCCCACAAAAGAAGCAAGAGGAACAAATCAAAGGATCCATTTCTCCAACCGAGGTGCCAAGTGATCCTTTACTTTAATCTGGCTTTGACTAATAATTTTCTGCTTGCTCGAATTAAAGTCTGAGGTTGCCCGCCTATGATTTTTTTAGAAAAAATATTGTCTTTAACTTTTCTATACCGAGAAGATAATTAAATCTGAGTTATCATGTTTTCAGTAGAACAATTCAACACATTCAGATTAGGGTCATGGATATGTTCTCGGTCAAGAGTCTCAATAACTACCTTTGGAACTGCATAGACTATCTCGGCTCGGAAAATACTTTCTTCAGAGATCAATCTATTAACTTGTTTTTTAGGCTAGCAGATCACTTAACTGATTTTGTTCTGGCACATGGGAATATGTGTCTAGGATGTGTTTTGGTTGAAAATTCGAATGGCTGAATTCTAGAATATTAAGTTTTTTTCAAACAGAATAGTAGTACAAGTCCTTTATTAGACAGTTAGTCTAGCTGGTTTGGTTTGGCCGCAACAAACACAGTCTTTAGCTAAAAGCCTGAGGCCACCCGTCAAGTCTCCTTTGTTATGGAGGTCCACCGAATTGTCTACTATATTAAGGCAACAGTTTCTCTACTATATTAACACAAGATGCATTATATCCCCATCCTTTTCAAGATAAGTGGATTTGATCCACCACTAGTATGTGTTTTTGCTTGGCGTCTCTTGGAGTTGAAAGGGCAAAGAGTCAGTGAAGATGCTGCAATGGTTGTAGCAGATGTACTTATTCTCTTATATGATCTTGTTTCTATTTTTTTGTCAAACACCCTTAAATATAAAATTTCAATTCTAGGCCTCACTGGAGTTATTTAAGTTTGAACACTATTGGTTTGATTGAATAAATATTGTATAACTATCATCCTTAATTTGTTCACAGTCCATTTGGGTCAACATTGAATATGGCAATTTATTCTGAAGTAGCAACTAGCCATGGTAGAGCATATGATCCTGGCCTGTCATTTGGAAATTCTCGATTTATAACCGAGGAAATGGTTTCTCAGCAAGCTGATAGAGATGTATATTGGTTGCTCCAGAATATTTTTCTTACAGCTGCATATCAGTTGCATTGCGACATGTTGGCAGGATATCAGTTTTCCCTTCAACTTGGCTCTCGTTTGCTTTCTATGTGATTATTGTATATCCATTCCTGTGATGAACATTTTAGTAATCTGAGTGCCCATTCAGCTGGTGCTCCTTCCTCATCACTTTGATGGGAGGTTGAAGGAACCAATATACGTGAGTACACTGTAGAGACCTGGCATTCTGAGGGATAGGTCATATTGATTGCTCTTAAAATTCAAGACCTTTATATTTTTTCGCTATAAAAATTTCTTGTGTTTTGTTTTTTGGGGAGGGAGGGGGACCCTGTAGTTTAAAGTTTAAACAAATCTTTTGGTGCTTATTTTGGTCATGTAGTATACCTCAAAGATGACTTTCTTGATTAAAGTGTGCCCTATAATCTATATGTATAGTCAGGCCGCATGTGTGCAATTAGGTGCCTGATCATTTGCCTACTTTTTCTGTTATGTTTGTCAGTAACAGCATTAGAAAGACCTAAAAATATGACTTCCTTTTCTCTTGTTCTCACGTAACTGAACTGTTCTGTTAAACTTCTGTTCTGGCACAAAAATGCAAAGGTTATATATCGAATTTGATATTTGTCGAAAGACTTAGGCTTTATCACATCTTGTAAAATTATCACTTTTCTTTGGACTACTTGATATCTGGTTGAGAAGATCCTTTTACCTTGCAGGAGCTGCACCTGCACTACTATGTAGTGACTACAAACTGGTGAATCAACAAAATCTACCACTTGAAGGTTCAGATATTAGTTCTTGATTTACTTAGGCCTGGAGCCTCAAATACAGGCCATGTTCGGCACATGTTCCATCCTCGCCACCCCGCATGCTGGCTAAGCCGCGCGCGTCTCGACCCCTTTCGGTGTTGGTTCTGACTCCCATGCCGAGCCCTGGATAGCCTTTCGGTGTTGGCTAAGCCGCGTGGCTACCGGTGCTGCTTCTGTCGTCTCCGCCGCCACCGCCTCAATCCCGCCCCGACCCGTGAGTGTGGCCATCTGTTTTACTTTCTTTGTTTATGTTGGTTAGCCATGTTAGGGCCGTACACGCATCAATCTTGGCGGCGTACATTGGTTTAGCCGTTTAGGGAAGGTTGTTGATTCGATTGCGTTTTTTGTGTCATTTATCATTTTTCTCTATTGATTGCCCTTTACTTGGGTAAATTACTGTGGAAATTTAAAAACTATATTAGAGGAAACTGACATATTAACTGTACAAATTGAGTGCTGCCACCTGTTAATAAGATGTATATTTCTGTTATGTTGTGATCTCAGGCGAGCAATGGAGCGCCAGGGGTTCATCAGCAGCAAAAGAGGCTGCTCTCAGTGCTTGTAGCGCCCAAGGTTGCAGGAACCAGCAATGTTGTGTTCCTCAAGCTGATGGGTGGTGCCCTTATTGGGAGACGCTATGCATTGAGTGCGGCAGCAGTTGACTCCACGGACCCGCCAGCAAAGAAGCATGAGTACCAGACTGAGGTACTTGTGGGGTGAATTGGTCTAACTCTGTGTTATCTTCTTCTGTGGTTGGTTATAAGATGTCATGGTGTTTCCGCAATGTTCTATGCAGGTCAACAGGCTCATGGATTTGATCGTACATAGCTTGTATAGTAACAAGGAAGTTTTCCATCGAGAACTGGTCAGGTGGGTCATAGTTACGCACACAATATTTTTTCAGTTAACGTAGCTTCTTTATAGAGACTCCGGGTTCCTTGTTAATGTATTTGGTTGAAACTTGTGAAATGCTATGTAATGACTGTATCACGTTTTTTATTTTAATCCCTAACTTAGTTTGCTGTTTCATTTCCTCTTCATCTGCTTCTGCACTGTTCTTCCTCTTGCTTCATATGTCATGTGCTGACCAACTATTTTGTGGCTTCATCAGCTTATGCACAATTCTCTTTTTTTGTTTTCATTAGATGTGTGGTAACGGATTCTGTTGCATTGCTTGGTTTATGGAAGAACATGAAAATATGTTGGGGACAATTAGGTAATGCGTTGCAGCATGATTGTAAAACAATTAAAATGATTTACACAAAAATTACACTTGAGGCCTTGCTGTTCTCTGCCTAATTTGGTTTTGTGGGGAATCTGAGTCTAATATTTCTTTTCGGGCTTCTTTCGGGTTAGTACGTTTTTCTAATATGGAGCTTGCAGGTCCCTTTCTATAACTCCACTATGTACACAACTTTGGAGAAACTTCAATACTATTTGTTGCAATTGTTATGGACATCCATAAGTTTAGCTCAGTGTTCCATTTTCTTAGAAGAATCAGATAGGAGGTTCTAATTTAAATTAGTAATAAGAGTAGCATATCTGAAGTTTGTTTTTGTTTTTAGAATAATCCGATACGTGATTATGGTAATACTATGTCCATATGCTGATCCTGACTGATTTTGTTGTGATGCTAACAGGTATGACTCTGGTGAAACCGTTGGGTTGTTACTCATTTGTATTTTATTCCGGAATGACCAAGGCGCCACCGGACGACTCTCCTCATCCTCCTCTGGCGGAGGCGGGCGCCGCCACGCCAAGCCGTTCGGTACGCACGACCAACTGCCTCTCGGGTGATGTGATGGAATCCACAATTCTGAATTTCTGATCCTTCACTTGCAGATACCGTCGGGGTTCAAGCAGCTGGACGGGCGAATCAAGGTGCTTCAGATAGTCGGCGTGGCACCACCGGGTTCTTCAAAGCAGCACTGCAGCAGCAGAGTTCAGGGCTAATCCTTATGCTTGTGTTGCAGGAGCTGACCTCGTCGCAGGCAGAGTAGCTGGAGAGGATCCAAAAGCTGAAACAGGTGCGTATGGATTTCCCAACACTTGGTTCGATTTGAGGATTTAGTTGTTTCCCTGATCAGATGCTGATGAGATGTGAATGGATGAGATGTGAATGGCTGACCTCTGCTTCAGGAGGTGCAGAACTGGCGCTCCAATGTAGAGACGCAGGTCAAGACATGCCAGAATGTGAGTTCTCTGCTCTTCCCTTTTTCACTCACCTTGGAAATTCAAGGCTGCTGCTTGTAGTATAAGAATCAGAAGCTAATAAAGTTCATTAATTCATATTCGTATGGGCTAGAATCTTAAAAGATTTAATACACATAACTAATTTAGAAAGCACTTAAATAAACTGCATGTTTCTCTTTGTTAGTTGGAACTCTTACTTTTGTATATTTTATTAAATCCCATCTTTCTTCCAAGCTTCAACACTTTCATTGAGATCACAACCCTAGAAGAATTTGTGTTAGATTTAGACCAAGTAAAGGTTGAGTTGGTCTATAAGACAATATATTAATATAGGAATTTGAGATGAAATTATATTTCTAGAATTACGGAATTACCTCTCAATTTATTGTAAACTATATAGTTCTTCGTTTTTAGAAAGACTCCTATTAAGCCAAAATTAAAGATTTTGCAATGCATTGTTTTCCCTTGCTATTCTACTATTATGATATTGATGAAGAAACCAAAATTAAAGTTTGCTTTCACTCAATAATTGCTTCTACACTTCTAATTCGACCCTGCTATGTTCTGTATTCTACTATTCTGCTTAGAAACCCACTGGTCGGGGGTTAGGTAATAGGTGACACTCCGACTTTGACGAATAATTTTTTTCAATACTCGGTCTGTAATAGTATTTATTTTTGAATTCACAATTCTGGTTTGATCATTCTTTCAAGTAGCACATGCTCTGTTCAAGTTTGGGGTTTAAATCTGCTTTAATTCCAATAGTATAATTCCCTGTTAAAAATTTTCAAATAGATGAGTATAATTCCCTTTAGCTAGGTTTTCTGCTTTCTAACTACATTTCAGCATCCACCATAGCTGCACACTTATACACCCAGTACCTTCTCCAGCACGGGAATTGAATTTCCAGGTCCCATCTTCTTTGTGTACTTGATCAGTAGTAGCCTCACATACTGGCAACGAAAGGTTTATGGGTGGCATTTAGAGGTAAGTTGCTTCACAGAAACTTTTCTTTATGGGATTTTTATTATGTCATTCTTGTTTTTGTAATGACTACTTGAAATTGGTTTCATTTAGGGTCGTATACTCATTTCTATAATTTCCAAAACATCAGATGCTGATGAGATGTGAATGGCTGACCTCTGCTTCAGGAGGTGTAGAACTGGCGCTCCAATGTAGAGACGCATGTCAAGACATGCTAGAATGTGAGTTCTCTGCTCTGCCCTTTTTCACTCACCTTGGAAATTCAAGGTTGCTGCTTGTAGTAATGAACACCCCATACCACCGGTGAATTTGAATTGTGTTGCTTACATGAACTCCAGGGTCTCAAGAAAGGACTTGACTCTGAAGTGGAACAGCTGAAATCGGTGCGCCCTCCCATTCTGTCGACTTCTATTCCTTTTTACCTTTGATCTGGTCTCTAGCAGGAGCAGCACACCATCCTGTCATTTTGCTCGTAGGAAATGAAGGCGATTAGGTCTGCGGTACAGGAAGAGAAGGGTAATCTACCTGCACAAAATACGACTTTAGAGACGGTTAGTTTTGTGTGAAAAAAGATCTATGTGAGTACGCTCTACTGAGCCATGCTGTCGTGCAAGAAACTGCAACGATTTTCTTGTTTTGTAGAACAACAACAATACAGAACAAGCTTGGCAGACACCAGTCCAAGCACTAAAGGTTGCAAGTGCATAGGTCCCTATTTCACACACTCTCTCTCTCACCGCTTCTTTTCATACTTCTCTTTTGGACGTACCATTGTAATATTTAGTGTTACAATGATATTATGCTACACGGATTTTGCATAACAAAGTGATGTTTATCGTCCCGTATCTATGTTTTACACTAAGATTTTACTTCCGTGGCAACGCACGGGCACCCACCTAGTTATCAAAAGATTTTCTGAAGAGGTCATATCCATATAGTATACGCAATGAATGTATTGAGACAGAAGGAAGAGGTCGATAGAGATTAGAGGAAGTCCAAATTTAGCTATTGAACCACAAGTCTAATCAGCAGAGGCATTGAAGCACAAAGCGGGGTGATGACTAGCCAAGAGCCATCTACCAAACGTCCAATCTGTCACCGATCAAATAAATTTCAGAACTAACAAGGTGTGGGCAGATAACGTTGTTTGAATTCGCAAGGGTATGAGATGAAGACAAAATGTTGATTTCTAAAGCACAAGACGATGACGAAATGCTGATTTCTAAAGCATGAGATGAAGACCTTTGAGTGGATTATTTTCAAAAATCCACTCAAAGCTCGGGGGCTACACCCATTGGGTGCCAATAGATTTTTAATTCCAGAAGACAAAATGCTGATTTCTAAAGCATAAGGCGAGATAGAATGCTGATTTCTAAAGCATAAGACAAGACAAAATGCTGATTTCTAAAGCATAAGACGACGACGAAATACTGATTTCTAGGGCATGAGATGAAGACCTTTGAGTGGATTATTTTCAAAAATCCACTCAAAGCTCGGGAGCTACACCCATTAAGTGAACCTTTGGTGCACCCAGTAGATTATCAATCCTAGAAGATGAAATGCTAACTTCTAAAGCATGATATGATGACAAGATGCTGCTCTCTAAAGCATCAAATGAAGACCCTTGAGAATATTGTTTTTACTAAGTCACTCGAAATTTAGGAGCAACACTCAACGGGAGCACCTCCGGCGCGCCCATTGTCAGAGTCGAAACCATGCTACAATCTCACGAGCTGGACTTAGGATCTTTGGACTGATTATTTCAAAATCAACTCAAAGATCGGGGGCTTGTGGGGGACAGATATCCCCCGGGTCCACTAGAAGGTAAGAAGGCCCCACGAGAGGCTTTAGGCCTGTTATCTCGCTAGGCCATTCCTTCGTGGGCCAGGGGAGGGCTACTGGTGGAATGGACCAACATGAGAAGGAAGCAGGCTCAGGCCCAAGCAACTCGAGCGCTATCCGTAGCGTCCGTTCGATTTTCCCGCGTGCAGCGTCCTTGCACATCAGAATGGATTAGAGGTAAATCGACAAGATTATAGGAAGATAAGTTCAGTCGGTTCACTATTGTTTAGGTACTCATCATCATCCTATACACATGTAGTGCCCCATTGTCGAGTATATAAGGCCTAGGGGGTACCCCATCATTTCCATCGATCAACCATCTACTCAACTCATTAGCCTTCCTCCACAGTGGAGACTTCTCTTGTAACCTACCACATATAGATCCACACCAGGAAGTAGGGTATTACACATGTCAAAGCGGCCCAAACCTGTAGAGAACCGCCCGTCATCTCTCGTGCATCTCGCACGAACAATTGAGCTACAGTCAACAGCACCGTCCTACCCAAAAGCACCCCGATGGGTACCCTAGGTGTGTGGTCGGGCTCCAAACACCGACAACCCCCCTCTAGGTGCTCTTAATTGGTACCAGAGTCGTACTCTTCATCTAAGGGACTAACCGCCCGAAGAGATGGATCCTAAGGGCAAGGGGATGGTGATCAACAACAAGATGAAGGAGTCCCTCTTCAACGAGCTAAGGGACGACAAACCCACTAACTCAGGCTCGAGTCATAAGAAGAGGGACGAGAAGAAGAAGAGACGCATCAAGAAGATTATCTACTACGACAGTGATGCCTCCTCCTCCTCACCAAGGGATGACGGCGACGACTCCTCGTCCAAACGGAAAACGGTTAACCAAAATTACTCGTTTGATTATTCTCGCATCCCGTACAATTCAAATGCACATTTACTTTCTATTCCACTTGGAAAACCTCCACACTTCGATGGAGAGGATTACTCATTTGGGAGCCATAAAATGTGTAGTCATCTATTTTCCCACCATCCTAGTATTTGGGAAGTTGTAGAGAATAGGATTCATTTTGACAGTACTGATAATCCTGTGTTTATTAATGAACAAATTCATAAAAATGCCCAAGCCACTACTGTTTTGCTAGCATCTCTATGCAGGGATGAATATAACAAGGTCAGCGGCTTGGACAATGCCAAACAGATTTGGGACACCCTCAAAATATCTCACGAGGGTAATGACACCACCATGATTACCAAAATGGAACTGGTGGAAGGCGAGCTAGGGAGGTTCGCGATGATCAGGGGAGAAGAGCCAACACAGACCTACAACAGGCTCAAGACTCTAGTCAACAAAATCCGAAGCTATGGGAGTACAAGATGGACAGATCATGATGTCATCCGACTCATGCTAAGGTCATTTACAGTTATTGACCCCATCTTGTAAATCTTATTCGTGAGAACCCCAGGTACACCAAGATGACGCCTGAGGAAATCCTCGGAAAATTCGTGAGCGGGCACATGGTGTTGAAGGAGGCACGATACATGGATGACGCCTTGGACGGTCCACTTCCCGTTTATGAGCCGCAGCCCGTTTCTCTCAAAGCAACCAGCAGCAGGGAGGCGCTACCTAGCAAGGTAGCATAAGTGGAAGCTGCCAGGCTCAATGAAGATGAGATGGCGCTCATCATCAAGCGCTTCTAGACCGCACTAAAAGGACAAAATGAGTACCCCAACAAGAACAAGTCAAGGGGAAAGCGCTCCTGCTTCAAATGCGATAAGACTGGTCATTTTATAGCTCAATGTCCCGATAATGTGAATGACCAGGCACAAGAAAACATGGGAAGAAGGAGAAAAAGAAGAACTATAGGAAGGCGAAGGGCGAGGCGCACCTTGGAAAGGAATGGGACTCCGACTATTCCTCATCCGACTCCGACGATGAAGGACTAGCTGCCTCGGCCTTCGACAAATCTTCGCTCTTCCCCAACGAACGCCATACATGCCTTATGGCTAAGGAGAAGAAGGTATGTATTCGGGACACTCCCAAATATTCCTCTTCTAGTGATGAAGAATCATCTGATGATGAAGTAGACTACACTGATTTGTTTAAGGGATTAGATAGAACTAAAGTAGACAAAATAAATGAATTAATTGACGCTCTTAATGAAAAGGATAGATTGCTAGAAAAGAAAGAAGATATTTTGTATGGGGGACATGATAAATTCATTAGTGTTCAAAAATCTCTTACTCTAGAAATTAAGAGAAATGAAATGCTATCCTCTGAGCTTTCTACCTATCATGAATCTATATATAGCTTAAAGAATTTAAATGATGATTTGAATGCTAAACTAGAGAAAGTCAATGCAACTAGTTCATGTGTAGAGCATCTGGTTATTTGCAATAGATGTAAAGATGTTGATTTTGATAAACATGCTGCTACTATTGCTAAGCTAAATAATGATGTTGCAAGTCTTAATGATCAACTTAAGACTTGCAAAATGATTATGAGAAACTAAAATTTGCTAGGGATACCTACACCATTGGTAGACACCCCTCAATTAAGGATGGACTTGGTTTTCGAAAGGAAACAAAAAATGTAACAAGCCAAAGGACTTCCGATCTCAACAAGGGGAAAGGGAAGGCTCCTATGGCTAGTAGTTCATATTCTTCACATGATCAAAAGAACCATGCTTATCTTTATGCTCATGTCAAGAAAGTTTCTCACCGTGATAGGAGTTATAATCATGCTGCTTTACCTATTTATCATGATTCACATGACATGTTTGCATCGAGCTCTACTTATGCTTATGGTAAAAATAGGCCTAGGCGTAATCATGTTGTGTCTCATGTGCCTAGGAAAACATGCAATAGTCCTACTACTGTTTATCATGCATGTTGTTGGGGACTTGTCCTCAAATGCTATAAATTAACGACAAGGCAACACAAAAAAATATTAAACGTTAAGGTCCTTCGTCCTTTGAAACATTATTTCCCTTGGGATATAATGATCTTTAGACGAAGGTTATGAAGGACATACCTTCGGCATAAGATAAGGTGATGGAGAAGAAATCATATGAAATATAAAATAACATAAACAATCATGTATTATTATCAATTCACTTATATTTCATCTCTATTTTATTACTATGGAAATTGGAGATGATATCAAATTACAAATGTACCTTCGGCTTGAAAGATGGTGAAAATACAAGCATGACGCAAAAAATAAAATGCCAAGTCAGCGTGAACAGTACTGGAGCACTGTTCATCTATTTATAGGCACGGGACGCAGCCCATGTAAAATTACACCCATGCCCTTTACATTTGCTAATGGCTCTATATTGACTCATCGAGGTCTGAATAGCCTTTTCCTTTTAAGTCGGTTTCCTTTTCTGCTATCATGCTGAAGCTCCCTTGCACATAGCTTCGTTTCTGCGCCAACCTTCGTACTCTTTGTGCTTCTTCACACTGTAGTTCCGGTCCAAGCCCGAAGGTACCTATTCATATATTATGCTCCAGAAACAATGTTAAAATCATGTTTTTGAGGACCTTCGGAAGCCGAAGGCCCCCAACAGTAGCCCCTCGCAATATTAATTTGTTAGAATAATAAATTTAGATTGCGAAATGGACAAAGGCCCTAAAGCCGAAGGTCTGAATAAACACCTTCCCTTTTCTAGAATAGCAATAGTCAATGACAAGCGGGGCCCTCCACCCTGCAACACACTAGGCGTATAAATAAGAGTACACCCCGGGCTCATCTGGTACGCTTTTAGCCATCTGCTCTGCTTGCTCAATTTTCTAGCTCTTGCTTACCAACGCTTGCTTGGTTTTTAGATTTTCTGAGCTTCGGCTTCAAGAGCACATTTTCATCATTTTCGAAGAAAAGATGACTCAAGATAAGAAAGCTGTTGCTGAAGTGAAGCTGAGCGAGGAGGAGAAGCTTCTTAAGGAGAAAACCGATGGATTCATCGAGTTTATTGCAAAGGCCAACACAGAGAAGATTACAAAAGAAACTCTAGAAGGCTTATCTGAAGATACCGATGACAGCGATAGTTATGATGTGGAAAGTGGGGGCGAAGACTCCGAAGATCGACCGTGGCGACCAAGTCACACAGTTTTCGGAAAAACAACTATCAGGCAAAGTCATCTTGATAACATGAGAGGAAGGTATTTTCGAGACATATCCATTGTGAGGGCTGATAGCAGAGACCAGACTGCTCCTGCTCCTGAAGAGAATGAAGTTGTAATCTACCGAAGCTTCTTCAAGGCTGGGCTTCGATTCCCCCTAAGCAGTTTTGTGGTTGAAGTTTTAAAGATATACCAGATTTTTCTTCACCAGATTACTCCCGAAGCCATCATAAGAATGGGAATCTTCGTTTGGGCTGTGAGGAGTCAAGGTTTGGAACCAAGTGCGAAAAGTTTCTGCAGTATACACGAACTTTTATATGAGACGAAACCCTGGGGTAAGGAGCAGTATCACAATAATTTTGGTTGCTATAGCTTCGTTGCTCGTTCAGGCTCGAGCTGCCCAGTGCCAACCTTTCAGAAGAGGTGGCCTGGAGACTGGATGAAGGAATGGTTCTATGTGAAAAATGATTTAAAAGCGAGAGAAGATATCAAAGAGATCATCATGCGCCCTATCTGGTCCCGCTATGGCCTTCGGAAACTGAAGAATGCCGAAGGGCCTTTGGCACAGTTTGTTCTTTTATCGGGACAAGGGACTTAGTTCAAGAACATGTGGCTTACAGAATATGGCCACTGCTAGAGAGCTGGGAGATGCCAAAGGAAACCATCAGCAACACTAACGAGGGTGATTTGGTTCGACTAAAATATACTTTCAGATTTGGAGACCAATTTATCAAACCAGATGACGACTGGTTGAATTGCATCGAAGCTACCAGCGATGATCTGTTTGGGCCGTACTCCAAAGCGGAGGATAATGTGTTATCTGTGGCCTTCAGAAGCCAGAAAAAGAAAAGGCTAAATAGAGTTTTTGATGCAATTAGGTTTTTGTACCCTGACTACCGGTACCCGCCAAAGGGACAAAAGAGAAAGAGTGCAATTTTCGGGAAAGATGCTGCTTTAGCCGCTCCCAGCGAGTGTGCGCCGAAGTGGAAGAAGGTGAAGGTTCTTACTCACCGGCCGTGATATATTGAATCGGCCGTAGTGCCCGAATTTGGCGGTGAGACCTCTTCGGCTACTGAAGCCAAAGAACCTGCGCCTACACAGAGGATTGAAGAGTCGGCTGCAATACCGAAGGCACCGTCAGCCAAGCTAGCTGAGCCGAAGGCCGGTGATATAGGGATCGAAGGACCAAAGATATCAGAAATTTCAAGCCCTTCGGTAGAAGTGGCAGTGCCGAAGGCACCAAAAGGTCCTGCAGCGACCCCGAAGAGAAAAAGAATGGTCAATGTACTAGATGCACTGAAGACAATAAAGACAAGCTCTACCCCAAGGAAAACTGCTAAAGCTCCAAAGACGTAGTCTAAGACAAGAGTAACCGAAGCTAAAGCTGCGAAGAGCCAGGTTGAGACTGAAGCTGGGCCTTCAGAGCCTGCAAAGGAGAAACGCTTGGAAACCGGGGAGAAGAAAACGGAAAAAGATGCCGCAGAACAGATTCTGCCTGAAAAAACTGCCACTCCTACTCCCGAGGCGTCCTCTGAAATTCTTGATTATATCATATGACATGCTTTGAGAAAAAGATTAACTGAAGAAGAGATTTTTGAAGCTAAACACTATGCCTGAGAACTGAAATATCCAAAGGGTGCCTTAGTGTTCAATGGGACAGAGGAAGATGATTTCTTATACTGCCTCCCAGACAACAAAGAATTATCTGTCTGCCGAGAGATGACGAGAAGTATAGGGTTTCCGAAGCTTGAAGCTGGCCTTTGTGCCATGACAAAGGACGATCTTGCAGATTGTCTTGCATATAACAGTCTGAAGGTACAAAAATTTGCACATTTGGAAGTTTTTGAACTTTGAATTATTTTTCTGCTCTTATACTAATTCTTTTCATATAGGGTTTAATACTGAGCAACGCCTTAAGGGCGCAAAAGAATGCCGAAGATGAAAGTTGCACTATTGCTCTTGGCAACCTTCGAACAGAGGTTATTAAGCTGAGGAACGAAGCTTTGGAGAAAGATAAAATTTTGCTTACATTGGTAGACAAGATGAAGGGGGATGAAGCTAACTACAAGACCCAATCTGAAATCCAAAAGAACGAGATTGAAAACCTCCAAAAGGAACTGACCGAAGCTAAATTGAAATGCGCTATTGCCAAAGCTGATCGTGATGCCAGTAATTACTGGAAAAATTATTGAGAGAAAACAGTTGTAGATCTTTGTTCCTTAAAAGAAAGATGTTATGAAAAATCTATAGAATGTGTGAAGAAGATAAAAACTAGTTTCACCAATGTTGGCGCATATTCTAGTGAAGACAACTTTGTACGGGGCGATCCCAAAGGCCCAATTGAATGGATCAGCAGCGAGGCTGAAGCGTTTGAAGAGATTTTAAGTGGACGTGGGGACGTCTGCGCCTTCTCAGGTGCGAGGGGAATCGCGGCGATCTTGGAAAAATCAGGTTGCGAACATGTGAAAAATCTGGCCCAAACCGAAGCTACCTTATCTATTGACGATACAAAGGCCCCCTCGACCGAAGCAAGCTTAGTTGGTGGAAAATTCTTTACTGACATTTAGGAAAATGGTGGTCGAGGGATGGCCCATGAAATAATAAAAAAGAGCGAAAAAGATACCCACGATGAAAGGGAAGCTACGAAGGCAGCCAAAAAGGCTGCGGAAATTGAAAAGCGAATAGGTATTGCTTAATAGCCTTTAACTTTATTTTCATTTTTGCGACTTCTAATCCTATTTACGTTTTCTACTATAGGCGAACTATCTCCTCCCCTAGAGCCCTTCGAGTCATTGATCGAGTCAGAGGCAAAGGAACCAGCAGAAATCATTGACGTGGCCGAAAGCATTTTGGACGAAGTCGTTACTCGACTTCTGACCGAAGCTGCAGACGAAGTTTTGAAGGAAGAATAATCTGTAAAAACATTGTTAGAATACCAATGTAACATTTGCTGGACTATACTTGTAATATCTGGTACTCATAGTTTTTAATGTAATGTACAAATGGCTTTGTAATTCATTTCTTTATGATGCATGGAACTTTTATTGTTCATACCGTTTTTGAGCCTTCGGCGAAAAAACACCTTCCCTTCTTTTCATGCTTCGTAAAAAAATCCTCCGATTGTCGCAGAAACATTGATGCTTCGTTAACAACAAACTTTTTCCTCCACTTTATAGCTGACAAAGCTGTATCTCTTCGAAACTTATTTTGTGCCTTAGCACAATTTCACTTTTTCGAAGCATTTTTCAAAGATCAACATTGTATCCCCTTCTTGTGCCATTGATGCAATATGATGTATGATGTGATGTTATGCGAATGATGTGATGATGTTATGCTCATGTAGAATGACATTTGTGCCGAAGATACACACACATCCCTGCTGTAGAATACACAATCTGTTTGCCGCTTATTTTTCGGTTTCACCGCTTATTTTTTGGTGTATCAGCGTTGACTTTTCGCTGTAAGTTCTGCATTCCTTTAGGAACATCTTTTGAACTTCTTTGCCTTCTATTTCGGCGGTATTCGCGTTGACTTTTCGCGCTTCGCCTTATATTTTGGCGGAATCAGCGTTGACTTTCCGCTGTAAGCTCTGCATTCCCTTTGGAACGACTTTTGAGCAGAAAACTTATGCTGCGCTCCTTTAGGAACGACTTTTTGTAGCTTCGGCAGACTTACACTGCGTTCAGTAGAACGACTTTTTGTAGCTTCGAAGACACTTGTGACTTAGGAACGACTTTTTGTGCCTATGCGACTTTTGGGATTCCGTAGGTCTGTGGAGAAGATATATTTTCACTATGGCAAGAACGAAGCTATTACAAGGAATTAAAAACGATAAGAAAACTTTTTCAACAATTGTTCCTTAGTAAGAAAAAGAACGACAATGAATGTAAAAACTGATTCAGGGGTAGGATATCTCTTAGTAGATATGTTTCGACTCTGGCACAGTACTGTTGACTGTGCGAGCTTCGGACTCCTCCCTAAAGTCTCTCTGCTGATGGATCTACTGACTCCCTTCTGGCTGTTGGCCGCGTTGTAGTGGTGGCGGAGGTGGGAGCTGTGGCCAGGATGCCTGTGGCTGACTAGCCGAAGCAATAGACACTGCGGGATGGTTACCTACATACTCTGGTATGTACGGTGAGTTGTACTAAGCAGTATGCATGACCTACTTCGGCTGGTTCTGCTGAGCTGCAGCTTCTGCTATTTCCTTCTGAATCTGGATGGTGATATGGCACATCCTTGTAGTATGGCCCTTGTCCTCACCGCAGAATAAGCAATAAATTTTCCTGGGCTGATCCCCAAACCTTCCTCCGAAGCCCTTAGCGCCTCTGCCCCTTGGAGCTGATGGCCGAGGATAGCTTTGTTGCTGCCCCGAAGCTTGCGAGGAAGATTGCGACCTCTGTTGCTGACTTCCTCTGTCGTCATTCTGGGTAGAATGAATTGATCTGACGTGTCTTGGGTGGATTCTCCCTCCGAAGCCCCTGGTCATTTCGGAGAACCTGTAGGCTTCCTCCCTTCTTTGATGAAAGTCATTATCAGCGCGAATGTATTCATCCATCTTTTGGAGTAATTTCTCCAGGGTCTGAGGGGGTTTCCTGGCGAAGTACTGGGCCGCAGGTGCTGGCCGAAGCCCCTTGATCATGGCCTCAATGACAATTTCATTTGGCACTATTGGCGCTTGTGCCCTCAGACGCAAGAACCTTCGGACATATGCCTGGAGGTATTCTTTGTGATCTTGCATGCACTGGAACAAAGCTTGAGCGGTAACCGGCTTCGTCTGAAACCCTTGGAAACTAGTGATCAACATGTCCTTCAGCTTCTGCCATGATGTGATTGTCCCTGGCCGAAGAGAGGAGTACCAAGTTTGCGCAACATTCTTGACTGCCATGACGAAAGATTTCACCATGACTACGGTATTGCCTCCATATGAAGATATGGTTGCTTCGTAGCTCATCAAAAACTATTTCGGATCCGAGTGCCCGTCATACATGGGAAGCTAGGGTGGTTTGTAAGACGGGGGCCAAGGTGTAGCCTGCAGTTCTGCTGATAGAGGAGAAGCATCATCAAAAGCAAAGTTTCCATGATGGAAATCCTCGTACCAGTCATCCTCGTTGAGGAAGCCTTCTTGATGAAGCCCCCTATGTTGAGGCCTTCGCTCTTGCTCATCTTGCGCAAGATGGCGTACTTCTTCGGTAGCTTCGTCAATCTGCCTCTGAAGGTCGGCTAGTCGAGCCATCTTCTCTTTCTTCCTTTGTACTTGTTGATGAAGCATCTCCATGTTTCTGATTTCTTGGTCCAACTCGTCCTCCTGGGGTGTTGGACTAGTGGCCTTCCTCTTCTGGCTTCGGGCCTCTCGAAGAGAAAAGGTCTCCTGGTTTGGGTCTAGCGGCTGGAGAGCAGCAGCCCCTGTCGCTGAAGCTTCCTTCGGTGGCATGACGAAGGTCAATGCTTGCCGAAGGTGGTCGAAAAGAGTTCACCGGAGGTGGGCGCCAATGTTGGGGACTTGTCCTCAAATGCTATAAATTAAGGACAAGGCAACACAAAAAATATTAAACGTTAAGGTCCTTCGTCCTTCGAAACATTATTTCCCTTGGGATATAATGATCTTTGGACGAAGGTTATGAAGCACATACCTTCAGCATAAGATAAGGTGATGGAGAAGAAATCATATGAAATATAAAATAACATAAACAATCATGTATTATTATCAATTCACTTCTATTTCATCTCTATTTTATTACTATGGAAATTGGAAATGATATCAAATTACAAATGTACCTTCGGCTTGAAAGAAGGTGAAAATACAAGCGTGGCGCAAAAAATAAAATGTCAAGTCAGCGTGAACAGTACTGGAGCACTGTTCATCTATTTATAGGCACGGGACGTAGCCCATGTAAAATTACACCCATGCCCTTTACATTGCTAATGGCTCTATATTGACTCATCGAGGTCTGAATAGCCTTTTCCATTTTAAGTCGGTTTCCTTTTCTGCTATCATGCCGAAGCACCCTTGCACATAGCTTCGTTTCTGCGCCAACCTTCGTAATCTTTGTGCTTCTTCACACTGTAGTTCCGGTCCAAGCCCGAAGGTACCTGTTCATATATTATGCTCCAGAAACAATGTTAAATCATGTTTTTGAGGACCTTCGGAAGCCGAAGGCCCCCAACACATGTAATGCTTCTTTTGCACTCTCATGCAAAAATGCAAAAGTGGTTGCTAGAAAATTGGGATCTAAATGCAAGGGAGACAAGACTTGCATTTGGGTTCCAAAAATTGTTGTGACTAACCTTGTAGGATCCAACAAGAGTTGGGTACCTAAAACCCAAGCTTAAATTCCTTGTAGGTTTATGCATCCGGGGGCTCAAGCTGGATTATCGACAGCGGATGCACAAACCACATGATAGGGGAGAAGAAAATGTTCACCTCCTACGTCAAGAACAGGGATTCCCAGGATACTATTATCTTTAGAGATGGGAACCAAGGCAAGGTTAAAGGATTGGGCAAGATAGTCATCACAACCGAGCACTCGATATCAAATGTGTTATTAGTAGAGTCGCTCGGGTATAATTTACTGTCTATAAGTCAATATGGGCTACAATTGTTTATTTACAAATATTGATGTATCTGTCTTTAGGAGTGATGGTTCATTAGCTTTTAAGGGTGTATTGGACAGCAAACTCTATTTTGTAGATTTCTAAGAGCACCTAGAGGGGGGTGAATAGGAGATCCTGTAAAATTCAACACTAAATAGCCACAAGCTTGGTTATAAAGATGTTAGTGCAATAGAACCAAGTGGCTATAGAGCGAGCTCTTGCGAATCACAATAATCACGGAGAAAGACAACACAAGAGACACAGTGTTTTATCCCGTGGTTCGGCTAAGTATAACACTTGCCTACTTCCACGTTGTGGCGTCCCAATTCACGAGGGTTGCAATCAACCCCTTTCAAGTGATCCAATGATCAACTTGAATACCATGGTGTTCTTCCTTATAGTTTTCTTCCCGTTTGCGAGGAATCTCCACAAGTTGGAGCCTCTCGCCCTTACAAGATTGTTCACAAAGAAAGCATGGAGTAAGGTTGGGAAGAGCAACGCACACTAGAATTAAATCCACACCGCAAACACGCACACAAGTGAGAAGATGAGCACACAAAACACGCTCAAGGAGTTTACAACTCGAAAAGTGCTCCAATCTCAAGAACGATGAACGATTGCGTGAAAGTGAGGACTAGAATTCTTGGAATGCTTAGAGTGTGCTTGGGTGACTCCTCCATGCGCCTAGGGGTCCCTTTTATAGCCCTAAGGCAGCTAGGAGCCGTTGGAGACAATCTTGGAAGGCTATTCTTGCCTTCTGTCGGGTGGCGCACCGGACAATCCGGTGCGCCACCGGACAGTCACTGTAGACGGTTCGGTGCAGATCTCTTTCCTATTCTAGCGCAGACGACCGTTGCAGATTCGCGGCAGTTGGCGCACCGGACACTGTCCGGTGCACATCGGACAATCCAGTGCCTCCTACCGACCGTTGGCGCGGGCCACGCGTTGCACGTGGATTGCACGGCCGACCGTTGCACAGTCGACCGTTGGCTCACCGGACAGTCTGGTGCACCACCAGACAGTCCGGTGAATTTTAGCCGTACACCGCTGATCCTTTTCCCAAGAGCGACGACTTCGCCGCGGACGACTCACCGGATAGTCCGGTGCACCACCGGACAGTCCAGTGAATTATACTCGTACGCCGCCATCGAGTCCCGAGAGCGGCCAGTTCACCTTCGACTCGCCTAGCGCACCGGACACTGTCCGGTGCACCACCGGACAGTCTGGTGCACCCAGACCGAGCAGGACAGCCAACTCTTTTCTAATTCCTTTTCTCCTGTTTCTAGCACTTAGACAACATATGTTAGTACTCAAAACAATGTACTAAGTCTAGAAACATACCTTGTAACATGATTTGCACTTCTTGATTGTTTGGCACATAATCAACTCACTCAATATGTGTTGGACACTTAATCACCAAAACATTATAGAAATGGCCCAAGGGCACATTTCCCTTTCAATCTCCCCCTTTTTGGTGATTTATGCCAACACATCCAAAAGCAACCAAAACATGCAACATCGATTCAAATTGATGACCAAATTGTTTTTGACTCTAATTTGGCATATTTGGATCATTCTTTGCCACCACTTGGTTTGTTTTTGCAAATCAAATTCATTTTCCTATCTCTAAGTCAAACTCACTTGTTTAGGCATAAAGAGAGATATTTCAAGAGTGAAATTGATCAAGATCCAAAAGCTCCCCCTTTTTCCCATAATCATAAATTCCCCACAAGAGACCAAATTTTGACAATAAGTGTATTTTGACAAATCAAAAGTTCTAACTCTACTATTTTCAAAATTCTCAAGTGGTAGCTGATCCATTTTCTTGCTTTGGCCTTAATTTCTCCCCCTTTGGCATTAAGCACCAAAACAGGATCATTTTTAGCCCTTTAACCCCATTGCCTCACCAAAAATTGTCAATTAAGAGCAAAAGGCAATAAGAGCATAAGAATGAACTTGGAGGTGAGTACACTAATACCGGAGTGCAGTGGAAGTCTTTGCATGGTCCAAGTTCACCTTTCCCTTTCAATGCACCTTTGAGACTACATCAAGTAACTCAAACACAAGGATTAGTCTCAAAGGGTCAAGTTGTAGCACTTCTCCCCCTAAATATGTGCATCATTCACACATGGACTTGTGAGGTCCGGGGATCCCTTGCACAACTTGAGCACCATAAATAAGCAACAAATTGCATAAGTAACATGATCAAAGGCATAAAACACATGTATGCTATAGATCAATCCAAGTTACGCGAATCTAAGACATTTAGCTCACTACGCAACCTGCAAAAGGTTTTCTCATCTAACGGCTTGGTAAAGATATCGGCTAGCTGGTTCTCGATGCTAATATGGAACACCTCGATATCTCCCTTTTGCTGGTAGTCTCTTAGAAAGTGATGCCGGATGTCTATGTGCTTAGTGCGGCTGTGTTCAACAGGATTATCCGCCATGCGGATTGCACTCTCATTGTCACATAGGAGTGGGACTTTGCTCAGATTGTAGCCAAAGTCCCGGAGGGTTTGCCTCATCCAAAGTAGTTGCATGCAACACTGTCCTACGGCAACATACTCGGCCTCAGCAGTGGATAGGGCAACGGAAGTTTGTTTCTTTGAGCTCCACGACACCAGAGACCTTCCTAGGAATTGGCACGTCCCTGATGTACTCTTCCTATCAACCTTGCATCCAGCATAATCGGAGTCTGAATATCCAATTAAGTCAAAGGTAGACCCCTTTGGATACCAGATCCCGAAGCAAGGCGTAGCAACTAAATATCTAAGAATCCGCTTAACGGCCACAAGGTGACATTCCCTTGGGTCGGATTGATATCTAGCACACATGCATACGCTAAGCATAATATCCGGTCTACTAGCACATAAATAAAGTAATGACCCTATCATAGACCGGTATGCCTTTTGATCAATGGACTTACCTCCTTTGTTGAGGTCGACATGTCTGTCGGTTCCCATTGATGTCTTCGCGGTCTTGGCGTCCTTCATCCCAAACCTCTTGAGAAGATCTTGAGTGTACTTCGTTTGGGAGATGAAGGTGCCGTCCTTGAGTTGCTTCACTTGGAACCCAAGGAAGTAGTTCAACTCGCCCATCATCGACATCTCAAATTTCTGTGTCATCACCCTGCTAAACTCCTCATAAGACTTTTGGTTAGTAGAACCAAATATTATGTCATCGACATAAATTTGGCACACAAAAAGATCACCGTCACAAGTCTTAGTGAAAAGAGTGGTGTCGGCTTTCCCAACCTTGAAAGCGTTAGCAATTAAGAAATCTCTAAGGCATTCATACCATGCTCTTGGGGCTTGCTTAAGTCCATAGAGCGCCTTAGAGAGCTTACACACATGGTCGGGGTACCTTTCATCTTCAAAGCCAGGGGGTTGTTCCACGTATACCTCCTCCTTGATTGGCCTGTTGAGGAAAGCGCTCCATTTGGAACAACCTGAAAGAGTGGTGAGTGTCATAGGCTAATAGAATGCGAATAGACTCTAGCCTACCACAGGAGCAAAAGTCTCCTCGAAATCCAAACCTGCAACTTGGGCATAACCTTTTGCCAGAAGTCGAGCCTTGTTCCTTGTCACCACCCCGTGCTCGTCCTGTTTGTTGCGGAACACCCACTTAGTTCCCACAACATTTTGCTTGGGACGTGGCACCAGGCTCCAAACTTCATTCCTCTTGAAGTTGTTGAGCTCTTCCTGCATGGCCAACACCCAGTCTGGATCTTGCAAGGCCTCTTCTACCCTGAAAGGCTCAATAGAAGAGACAAACGAGTATTGCTCACAAAAGTTAGCTAGTCTTGAGCGAGTAGTTACTCCATTGCTTATATCACCCAGAATCTGGTCGACGGGATGATTCCTTTGAATTGTCGCTCGGACTTGAGTTGGAGGGGCCCGTGGTGCTTCTTCCTCCATAGCCGGTTCTTCTTGTGCTCCCCCTTGATCACGCGCCTCTTCTTGAGGAACCTGTTCATCATCTTGAGTTGGGGATGCACCATCGTTGAGGAAGAAGGTTGATCTTGCTCTTGTTGTTCCTGTGGTCGCGTATCTCCAATCGCCATGGTGCGTATTGCGGCCGTTGGAACGTCATCTTCATCTACATCATCAAGATCAACTTGCTCTCTTGGAGAGCCATTAGTCTCATCAAATACAACGTCGCTAGAGACTTCAACCAAACCCGATGATTTGTTGAAGACTCTATACGCCCTTGTATTTGAGTCATACCCTAGTAAAAACCCTTCTACTGCCTTGGGAGCAAATTTAGAATTTCTACCTTTCTTCACTAGAATGTAACATTTGCTCCCAAATACATGAAAGTATGAGACGTTGGGTTTGTTACCGGTAAGAAGTTCATATGAGGTCTTCTTGAGGAGGTGATGAAGATAGACCTGATTTATGGCGTGGTAAGCTGTGTTCACAGCTTCCGACCAAAACCGCTCAGGCGTCTTGAACTCTCCAAGCATTGTCCTCACCATGTCGATGAGCGTCCTGTTCTTCCTCTCTACTACACCATTTTGCTGTGGTGTGTAGGGAGCGGAGAACTCGTGCTTGATGCCTTCCTCCTCAAGATAGTCCTCCACTTGTAGGTTCTTGAACTCGGACCCGTTGTCGCTTCTTATCTTTTTCACCTTGAGCTCAAATTCGTTTTGAGCCCTCCTTAGGAAGCGCTTTAGGGTCCCTTGGGTTTCTAATTTGTCCTACAAAAAGAATACCCAAGTGAAGCAGGGAAAAATCACCAATAATTACTAGACCATACTTAATTCCCCCGATGCTAAGGTAGGCGACGGGTTTGAAGAGGTCCATGTGAAGAAGCTCCAGTGGTCTTGATGTAGTCATCACATTCTTGTTGTGATGAGTGCTTCCCACTTGTTTCCCTGCCTGGCAAGCTGCACAAGGTCTATCTTTCTCGAAACAAACATTTGTTAGTCCTAACACATGTTCTCCCTTTAGAAGTTTGTGAAGGTTCTTCATCCCAACATGTGCTAGACGGTAATGCCAAAGCCAACCCATACTAGTCTTAGTTATTAAGCATGCATCTAGATCGGCTTCCTCTTTTGAAAAATCCACTAAGTAGAGTTTGCCGTCTAATACACCCTTAAAAGCTAGTGAACCATCACTCCTTCTAAAGATAGACACATCTACATTGGTAAATAGACAATTGTAACCCATGTTACATAATTGACTTACAGACAATAAGTTGTACCCGAGCGATTCAACTAAGAACACATTTGAGATAGAATGCTTGGATGAAATGGCTATTTTTCCAAGTCCTTTAACCTTGCCTTGGTTCCCATCTCCAAAGATGATTGAATCTTGGGAATCCTTGTTCTTGACGTAGGAGGTGAACATCTTCTTCTCCCCCGTCATGTGGTTTGTGCATCCGTTATCGATAATCCAGCTTGAGCCCCCAGATGCATAAACCTGCAAGGCAATTTACACTTGGGTTTTAGGTACCCAACTCTTGTTGGGTCCTATGAGGTTAGTCACAATAGCCTTTGGGACCCAAATACAAGTCTTGTCTTCCTTGCATTTGGCCCCCAATTTCCTAGCAATCACCTTTTTATTTTTACATGAGAGTACAAAAGTGGTGTTGCAAGCATGGAATATAGTAGCAGATTCATTACACATTTTTCTAGGCACATGATGCACAATATTACTTTTCCTAGGCCTACTTCTACCATGCACAAAAGTAGAGCTAGAGGCAAACATAGCATGTGAATCATTATAATCAACATAACTCCTATTAAAATGAGCATTCCTAGAATATTTTCTATCATAAATGAAAGCATGATTCTTTTGATTACTACTAGCCATAGGGGCCATCCCTTTCTCCTTGTTGGGAATGGGAGCCCTTTGGCTTGTTAAGTTCTTAGCTTCCTTTCGGAAGCCAAGTCCATCCTTAATTGAGGGGTGTCTACCAGTTGTGTAGGTATCCCTAGCAAACTTTAATTTATCAAAATCTATCTTGCAAGTCTTAAGTTGATCATTAAGACTTGCCACCTCATCATTTAATTTAGAAATGGAAATTAAGTGTTCATCACAAGCATCAACATTAAAATCCTTGCATCTATTGCAAATTACAACATGTTCTACACATGAACTAGATTTATTTGCTTCCTCTAATTAGCATTTAAATCATCATTTACACTCTTTAAACTAGACATAGTTTCATGGCAAGCAGATAATTCAGAAGATAGCGTTTCATTTCTTTTGATCTCTAAAGCAAGAGATTTTTGCACACTAACAAACTTATCATGCTCTTCATACAAAATATCCTCTTGCTTTTCTAAGAGTCTATTCTTTTCATTTAAAGCATCAATCAATTCATTGTTTTTATCTACTTTAGCTCTATCTAAACCTTTGAATAAGCTTGAGTAATCTACTTCATCATCACTAGAATCATCATCACTAGAAGTAGTGTATTTAGGGGTATCACGAACACTTACCTTCTTCTCCTTGGCCATGAGGCAAGTGTGTCGTTTGTTGGGGAAGAGAGCAGACTTGTTGAAGGCCGAGGCAACGAGTCCTTCGTCGTCGGAGTCAGAAGAAGAGCAGTCCGAGTCCCATTCCTTCTCGAGGTGTGCCTCACCCTTTTCCTTCCCGTAGTTCTTTTTCTTCTCCTTCTTCCCGCTCTTTTCTTGTTCCTGGTCATTAGCATTATCGGGACAATTTGCTATAAAGTGACCAGTCTTACCGCACTTGAAGCAGGAGCGCTTTACCCTTGTTTTGTTCTTGTTGGGGTACTCCTTGCGTCCTTTAAGGGCAGTCTTGAAGCGCTTAATGATGAGGGCCATCTCATCTTCGTTTAGCCCGGTAGCCTCAACATGTGCCACCTTTCTAGGTAGCGCCTCCTTGCTGCTTGTTGCCTTGAGCGCAACGGGCTGTGGCTCGTAGATGGACATTGGGCCGTTTAATGCATCATCAACATACCTTGCCTCCTTGACCATCATGCGCCCGCTCACAAATTTTCCGAGTATCTCCTCGGGTGTCATGTTTGTGTACCTAGGATTTTCACGGATGAGGTTCACAAGATTAGGGTCAATAATAGTAAAAGACCTGAGCATAAGTCAAACGACGTCATGGTCTGTCCATCTCGTGCTTCCATAGCTCCTAATCTTGTTGACCAGGGTCTTGAGCCTGTTGTATGTTTGTGTTGGCTCCTCTCCCCTGATCATCGCGAACCTTCCCAGCTCACCTTCCACCAACTCCATTTTGGTGATCATGGTGGCGTTGTTTCCCTCATGTGATATTTTGAGGGTGTCCCAGATTTGCTTGGCGTTGTCCAAGCCGCTCACCTTGTTGTACTTGTCCCTGCACAAGGATGTTAGCAAAACAGTGGTAGCTTGTGCATTCTTATGAATTTGCTCATTGATAAACACAGGGTTATCGGTACTATCGAAATGCATTCCATTTTCAACTATCTCCCATATACTAGGATGGAGAGAAAATAAGTGACTACACATTTTGTGACACCAAAAAGCGTAGTCCTCTCCATTAAAGTGTGGAGGTTTACCAAGAGGAATTGAAAGCAAATGAGCATTGGAATTAAAAGGAATACGAGAATAATCAAATGAATAATTTGAATTAACTGGTTTCTTTTTCTCATCGTCGTCGTCTCTTGGTGAAGAAGAAGATTCGTCGCTGTCATAGTAGACAATCTTCTTGATGCGCCTCTTCTTCTCGTCCTTCTTCTTGTGACTCGACCCAGAGTCAGTGGGCTTGTCATCTCTTGGCTCATTGAAGATGTACTCCTCCTTATCGTTGACCACCATCCCCTTTCCCTTAGGATCCATCTCTTCGGGCGATTAGTCCCTTACGTGAAGAGAACGACTCCGATACCAATTGAGAGCACCTAGAGGGGGGGGTGAATAGGTGATCCTGTAAAATTCAACACTAAATAGCCACAAGCTTGGTTATAAATATGTTAGTGCAATAGAACCAAGTGGCTATAGAGCGAGCTCTTGCGAATCACAATAATCACGGTGAAAGACAACACAAAAGACACAGTGTTTTATCCCATGGTTCGGCTAAGTATAACACTTGCCTACTTCCACGTTGTGGCATCCCAATTCACGAGGGTTGCAATCAACCCCTTTCAAGTGATCCAATGATCAACTTGAATACCATGGTGTTCTTCCTTATAGTTTTC
Source organism: Zea luxurians (assembly GCA_029449295.1). Lineage (NCBI taxonomy): Eukaryota > Viridiplantae > Streptophyta > Magnoliopsida > Poales > Poaceae > Zea > Zea luxurians. The sequence continues at coordinate 93,814,341 of JAOPSE010000006.1, forward strand.
TTCCCGTTTGCGAGGAATCTCCACAAGTTGGAGCCTCTCGCCCTTACAAGATTGTTCACAAAGAAAGCATGGAGTAAGGTTGGGAAGAGCAACGCACACTAGAATTAAATCCACACCGCAAACACGCACACAAGTGAGAAGATGAGCACACAAAACACGCGTAAGGAGTTTACAACTCGAAAAGTGCTCCAATCTCAAGAACGATGAACGATTGCGTGAAAGTGAGGACTAGAAGTCTTGGAATGCTTAGAGTGTGCTTGGGTGACTCCTCCATGCGCCTAGGGGTCCCTTTTATAGCCCTAAGGCAGCTAGGAGCCGTTGGAGACAATCTTGGAAGGCTATTCTTGCCTTCTGTCGGGTGGCGCACCGGACAGTCCGGTGCGCCACCGGACAGTCATTGTAGACGGTCCGGTGTAGATCTCTTTCCTATTCTGGCGCAGACGACCGTTGCAGATTCGTGGCAGTTGGCGCACCGGACACTGTCCGGTGCACACCGGACAGTCCGGTGCCTCCTGCCGACCGTTGGCGCGGGCCACACGTCGCACGCGGATTGCGCGGCCGACCGTTGCAGAGTCGACCGTTGGCTCATCGGATAGTCCGGTGCACCACCGGACAGTCCGGTAAATTTTAGCCGTACGCCACTGATCCTTTTCCTAGGAGTGACGACTTCGCCGCGGACGACTCACCGGTCAGTCCGGTGCACCACCGGACAGTCTGGTGAATTATAGTCGTACGCCGCCGTCGAGTCCCGAGAGCGGCCAGTTCACCTTCGACTCGCGTGGCGCACTGGACACTATCTGGTGCACCACCGGACAGTCCGGTGCACCCAGACCGAGCAGGACACAGCCAACTCTTTTCCAATTCCTTTTCTCCTGTTTCTAGCACTTAGACAACATATGTTTGTACTCAAAACAATGTACTAAGTCTAGAAACATACCTTGTAACATGATTTGCACTTCTTGATTGTTTGGCACATAATCAACTCACTCAATATGTGTTGGACACTTAATCACCAAAACATTATAGAAATGGCCCAAGGGCACATTTCCCTTTCAATTTCTCAAAAGAGAATGCCGATCTAGATGCATGCTTAATTGCTAAGACTAATATGGGCTGGCTTTGACATTGCCGTCTAGCACATGTTGGGATGAAGAACCTTCATAAACTTCTAAAGGGAGATCATGTGTTAGGACTAATCGATGTCTGTTTTGAGAAAGACAGACCTTGTGCAGCGTGCCAAGCAGGTAAACAGGTGGGAAGCACTCATCTCGGCAAGAATGTGATGACAACGTCAAGACCACTGGAACTCCTTCACATGGATCTCTTCAGCCCCGCTGCCTATCTCAGCATCAGGGGAAGTAAGTATGGTCTTGTGATAGTTGATCATTTTTCCTGCTTCACTTGGGTTCTCTTTTTGTAGGACAAATCCGAAACCCAAGGGACCCTAAAATGCTTCTTAAAGAGAGCTCAAAATGAGTTTGAGCTAAAGGTGAAGAAGATAAGAAACGACAATGGGTCTGAGTTCAAGAATCTACAGGTTGAAGAATATTTTGAGGAGGAAGGAATCAAGCACGAGTTCTTTGCTCCCTACACACCACAGCAAAATGGTGTGGTAAAGAGGAAGAACAGGACGCTAATCGACATGGCGAGAACAATGCTTGGAGAGTACAAGACGCCTGAGCAGTTTTGGTTGAAAGCTGTGAACACAGCCTGCCATGCCATAAACCGGCTCTATCTGCACCGTCTCCTCAAGAAGACCTCCTACGAACTCCTAACAGGTAATAAACCCAATGTTTCTTATTTCCGTGTATTTGGGAGCAAATGCTACATTCTGGTGAAGAAAGGTAGACATTCGAAATTTGCTCCTAACACAGTGGAAGGGTTTTTACTAGGATATGACTCAAATACAAAGGCATATAGGGTCTTCAACAAATCATCAGGATTAGTTGAAGTATCTAGCGATGTTGTATTTGATGAGACTAATGGCTCTCCAAGAGAGCAAGTTGATCTTGATGATGTAGATGAAGATGAGGTTCCGACGGCCGCAATGCGAACTGTGGCGATAGGAGATGTGCGACCGCAGGAACTACAGGAACAAGGTCAACCCTCTTCCTCTACAATGGTGCATCCCCCAACTCAAGACGATGAACAGGTTCCTCAAGAAGAGGGGAAGGATCAAGGGGGAGCACAGGAAGAACAGGAAGAAGCATCATAGGCCCCTCCAACTCAAGTCCGAACGATGATCCAAAGAAATCACCACGTTGATCAGATTCTTTGTGACATCAGCAAGGGAGTAACTACTCGCTCACGGTTAGATAATTTTTGTGAGCATTACTCTTTTGTCTCCTCTATTGAGCCTTTCAGGGTAGAAGAGGCCTTGCAGGATCTAGATTGGGTGTTAGCCATGCAGGAAGAGCTCAACAACTTAAAAAAATGAAGTCTGGAGCCTGGTGCCACGTCTAAAGCAAAATGTTGTGGGCAGCGACGACCCTGAGGGTGGGGGGGCGCGGGGCGGTCGCCCCGGGCCCCCCGGAGTGATGGGCCCCACCTTGAAACCATGCACCGTATGGCTCATCCGCTCATGGAAACAAAACATCAAGTCAAGAGCAGAAATCGTCAGCCACAAATCACGGAATTCGTCGCTTCAATTCCTTCCTAGGAAGCCCGCTCTACTAGTGTCGGCCCTAGTGCCTGGTGGCTTCCGTTCCCCTGGCCTGGCCCCGTCCTCTCTCTGTTCCAGCGTTTGCCGCCGCTCTGCACAAGCATAAGCCCTGCGCCCCTACCTACCGTCATCCGCTGCAGAGAGCCAGAGAGTCGGTGTTAGCAGCCCAGCACCGTCCTGGTAACTAAGCGATAGCTTCAGTTCATAATTTTGTTTTTTAATTCTTGTAAGTATCCATCTGTCTAGTTGCCCAGCACTGTCCTAGTAAATAATTCTTTAAGTTTATTCTTGTAACTAAGCGATAGCTTCAATTCATAATTTTGTTTTTAAATTTCAGCATATAGTCATGTCATCTAGAAAGTATCCATCCGGTTCTGAGAAAAGGAAGAGGAAGAAACGAGCAGATGAGTTCATAGAAACGCAGAGAGGAGCTATGGACATTTTTTTAGTAATTCAAGAACTTCAAGGAATCAAAATGAGAAGGCTATAGTTGCAATAGAGGAGCAACCTGATAATAACCCAGAAGATCAGGGCTTGTAAGGCCCAAAATTTGTATAAAAAATAATAATAAAACAAAGAAATAAGAATATCTATTATAGAGATTTTATAATTTTTGAAGCCTTTGGAATATAGTAGGCAAGTCCTGATCATAATCAATTAAAAATATTAAATTAACCACATGAAAGAGTGGGCATCTCATACATATGAATTGGTGGTAATACATTTTATTACCATAAGGAATCCTAAGTTAAACTTGACCTCAAATTATAAATGAAAATATAAAATAGACAATGAGAAAGAAAACAATTTATGAAACCATATATTCCTCCCACAAATAAATAACAAGGAAAATAATAAATAATAAAAATGAAAATAGTAGAGGTTATATTCTCAATAGTATTAATTTCGACACGTGGAAAATTTGAAATTTGAATTGGGAGTTTTGAATTTAAATTGAATATGAAACGAGAACCTTGAAATAGAAGAGAAAAATAAAAAGGAAAACACGCTCTCGGACCCAAACCTCCCTTCGGCCCAGCTACCTCCGCGGCCCATTTACTATTTTTTTCATTTTTTCTTCTTCCTCCTTACCCCACGCTGGCTTGTCTGCTCACGTTTCCTCTGCTGGCCGCCTGGACATCGGAGGGAGGCACGGACGGACGGACGGATGGAGGGACTCCGCACCGCTGGCAGCTAGCGCTCGAAGGACGGATATGGATCCACAGGCACAGCTCCCGCGCTCGCTCGGCACGGTGCCGCCCCGCAAACATGTCTCGCTTGGTCACCGAACAGCTAGCCCACTCGGTCTGCAGTCACCTCCGTCTGTTCTTCGCAATGGCGGCTCGCGCACGCGGCGAAGCCCCGTATCGAATCCCGTGAATTCCGCTACGACCGTTGCGACAGGGCAACAACCCCGCGGACTCCACCTCGTCTGATGGACTTCTTCCCCGTGCAGCTCACCATGGTTGTTGGGGGATCTCCATACCCGCCGCGTAGAATTCGTCGAAGAATTCGGCCATACCGTTGCCTCGGCCATTGCTATATATATAGAACCCTTAGGCCATCTCGATCGGTTGACTCGTTCCCTAGCACCACCCACAAGCCATTGGGGAGGAGAGTCTGGTGGACGGATTGTGGGGCGCGGTGGGCAGAAGTCTGACGCCAGTGGAAAGCGCCACCGTTTGAGGGTCGTCGTCGGTCGGGGAGCTTCGCTTCGGCTTGGTGATAGCTTTCGCGGCATCGACGTCGGGTTGGGTGCGTCCGGTGCCAACGAATTTTACACCGGATCACCACCATCCGCCGTGAACCTAGGAGCACGGCGTTGGGATTTCGTGCCTCTTTAAATCACGGTATGGCCCCATCCTTTGCTCCATAATTGTTTCGATTTCAATTAGGGCCGAATGCGTTTAGGAATTGTACCATGGTGGTCGGGGCGTGAGTTACGGTCATGGCGCTCCGCCGCGTCTGGGGTACAGTAGCTGTCGCGCGATGATTCAGGTGGGGAGGATGAGCTCCTGTCGTTCAATCCACATCATGCGGCTGCAGATTGATCAGAAGACAACCCTTCGCGTAGCCGTCCGATCGACTTTGGGCGATCAAGATTAGAATGGCGTAACCTTTCGATCAAAAGGGATCGCGGCCGTTCGATTCGGATCTAGCGCTCGAGACTTAATTCGGTCGTTTTAAATCCGGAGCGTCCATCTCGCATCAGGTGGCCGGGATTTGATACCGGTTCAGCAAGCATTTCATTTAATTGAGTACGTTGAAGTTAGATCCGACGGTCCTGGGCGGCCAATACCCCTTCGCGGCTGATTAATTGCATTACAGACCCTCAGTTTCTTCGAAACTAACCCGCAGTCCAGTGAATAGTGTTCTGAGTCTAGGGTTTAATTGTGCCGTGGCCCCTATGCTTATCTGTTTTGTGCACGAAGTCCAGAGGACGGGGAAAATCATATAAATAATTATAGGAATTGAATTTTAGTGCCAAAATAAATTCAGAAACTTTATTAATTCATAGAAAATTCATTTAAAGTCCAAATTAATCCGTTCCAATTCCTATAATTTTATAATATTATTGTTTATCACCTAGTGTCTCTGTTTTGGCATGAAAATAATATTAAAATTGCTTTCCTAGTTAATCCTATACCCAGTCATAAAACCTTCGAAAATTCATAACTTCTCCGTTTTAACTCCGATTTGATCAGTTCAAGTTGCGTTAGCCTCGTATAAATATTTACTATGCAATAACAACACTTATTATACCATGTCTCATTATTTTATAATTATATCTGTATTTAACTGATGTTGGTTAGTCTGGTTAAACTGCTTATAAACTACTGGAATATGATCTATGGTTAATTTATAGCTTAGACTAAAGTTGAGATAATTATTTATAGAATAACCTCTTATGTGATTTATATTAACCAATTTATAATATAGTTTAATATTTTAATCACATAAATCCTCTATAAAATCATAACTCCTTAATCGTAACTTCGATGTTAGTAGTTCTCGATCCCACGATCTCGTAGCAATGCGTAGATTATTATTATATAGTTTGTACTTATATTTGGTGTGATGTTAATTTTATCTATACTATGTTTATTTGTATTGCTATGACTAGCAGCGAGGTTACGAGTCACTTGAAGAGCAAGTGGTACCTGGAATCTCAAGTGCCAGGCAAGTTGTGCCCTTGATTCACTTTAGTTACCCAATAATGTTCTTTATTACCATTATTCAATGCATAGGTTTAATTTTGATGAGACCCAATAAGTCACCCTAGTATGTTTATCCTGTTTACCTTGTTTACTCTGAATCACTTGGGTAGTTCTGCTATTGGTTTATACGATTTTGGGTTAATATTTCACTATGTCCATGTTCCAATTATTATGTTATTTTATTTATGTTCATGCCAAGATCATTATTATATTTAATTGGAACATGGAGCTTAACTTGAGAAACATGTGCCACCACAAGGGAGGAATGGGACCCCTTGGCTAACTAATTAGGAAAGCTTGTGGAAGACTACCTTACCTGAAAGGGGCAAGGGCAGTAGGGGAGTTGCATGCAAGGAGGTTCTCGGGTTGATTTTGTTGCGATGGCGGTCAGACGAGGGATTCTTGCAAGTGCTCTTCCCATAAACTGTAGCGGGTTTTCGAAAGCTAGTGGAACTTTGTAAAGGCCTCATAGTGGATCCCTAGCCATTCACCTTGGTAGTGTCTATGGGCCTTGCAAACCCTGGCAACATGGGAAACACGACATGTGGGTAAAGGGTACAACCTCTGCAGAGTGTAAAACTGGTATACTAGCCGAGCTCACTGTCAAGAGCAGCTCAGGACTCTCGCATGATTAATTTATGGAACTTAAATTCAATTTGTCATTTGCATTTGCATGGGATTATTATTAATTTTGTTCTATTATTTATTATGGTTTGGTATTTACTTACACTTAGTAAATGCTAATAAAATTTTGACCAACTTTAAAACAATGCTCAGCTTTAACCATTCTCTTTGATAAGCCTTTCACATCACATGAACTCCCACATTTGGTGAATTCATGCCATATTATTCCCCACAACTTGTTGAGCGATGAACATTTCTGAGCTCACCCTTGCTGTCTCACACCCCCACAGGAGAAGAACAGGTGGTTCAAGAGGAGCCACACAACGAGGAGTTCGATTCGATCTAGGTGGTGTCTCCCAGTTGACTTTTTGGCACCAAGGATGGATTTTAGATCCTGTTATATTTATCTTTTATTTTGTAAGACTTCCGCTATGTAACAAGTACTCTGATTATATTGTGACATTTATCTCTATACACTCTGTTATTATATATGTTGTCTTCTTTGGCGTATGTATGAGATGCACCCGGCTTTGTCCTTTAAAGCCTGGGGTGTGACAGAAGTGGTATCAGAGGAATGTTGACTGTAGGACGAAACCTAGATAGAAATGGACAAATCCTTACCTACTTACCTTACTCTGATTCTTTTTATACTTATCTTGATCCTATTTCACCTTCTACTGTTCTACTCTGATTAACCTTACCTTTACTACTCTGATTCTTTTCTAAACTTATCTTAATCTTTTCTTATCTATTTCTGCTTTACTCTGATTATTCTTACCTTTTTTCTCTTCTAAATACAAATGTGGATTTCACACTTTGAAATCATGTGTCTAAAGTGACCTTTAGGAATAGGAGACCTACTCTTAGGAACAAAAAAATAAAACTATTTTTTATAGGTATCTATACGCTTGAGTGTTTGTTCTTATGACACTTGTTTGATTTGGATATTTTATTGATTGTGATGAGTTGTGGAGTAATGTCCACAATTATATCTACATATACGTATAGATATAAATAAATAAAATTCATGAGATAACTAAACAACTTAGATTATCCTCCATTAAAGTGTATATATTTTAAATGGATCCTTCTTATCTTAAAAGATTCTCTCTTACCTTAATTCATCTAATAGATCTAACTGATCTCATAAGATTCTACCTTATGGATTCATCTTATCTTAAAAGATTCCTTCTTATCTTAATAGATTCATCTCATCTCAAAAAGATTTTCATCTTATCCCAATAGATCTAACTAATCTCAAAAGATTCCATCTTATTCTTAGAGACTCATCTTGTCCTAATAAGCATATTTATCCCAACCACTTTGCTTATCTCATGATATTGTAATAGACATGATCTATTCCAAAATAAATTTAGTAGATCTTACGTAGTTTAATATGGTTTTACCAATTTAGTCCTGATCAGATCTAATCTAATGGACAAACATGTTAGATAATACTGGTAAAATAAGATCGGATCCTATTCTTATAAATATGTTTTAATCTAAATTGGAGACTTAATCCCACCTGCCCTGATGCAACTACCTTACCCAACCGATTGTTGCATAATCCCTCTGTTTAACCTAACAGAGATTCTGATCTACCTACCCATGTAATCCCTCCTATCTCAAAGGATTCTAATATATCTTAATAACACATATTCTGCCCTGGTAGATCTTTCTAACTTAAACTAGTCTAATCTAGTTATATCCAATCTAATCTGGACCCTACCTAATCTAATATGATCTAATCTATGTTACTAGTATTAACTAAACCATATTCCGATAAATGGGTTTTAAACCTAAATTAGTGTCTTAAACCAACTCGTCCGTGAAATCATGACCTGACCTATGGTATAGGTTGCCCAACCCATTTATCCTACAAGCAAAGTAAAAACTCTATTCAATCTACCTACCCCATATATCATAATGGTTATATCAACTTAGATAATGGCATGTAACACCACAACCGATGGTCCGTAATTCAGACCCCAAAGGAAACTCGATTATGCCATAATACACTCATTCTATGTCAACACTCACCAAATAGCTAAAACATGATGTACCTTTATTTCCATACCACACCTACTAATGGCATTAAAAAAAATTTAGGTGTATAAAAAATTATATATACTGGAATTTCATAAACATAAAGTCAGCTTATTATGCTTAACTAAATGATATTCCTAATATAGGATTATAGAATCTAATATGATCTATTCTAATGAGGTCTATTTAAACAGAACAGTGATACTGGTAGAAGAGATTAAACCCTACTAGCCAGGTGTTAACTTAACTTAGCACATTAGAACAACTCAACCATTAGCAAAAAGGAGCTAACCCAGACAATAGAGTCATGATGGATTGCATAATCTGTCTATACCCACCTAACGTCGAACAAACTTTTAACCTACATCATGTAGACTATCTCATCTTGACAAAATTCTATCCTACCTTTGAATATTCACCTTATACGACTAGTTTCCCCAATCTGGATACAAAACAAAGATTAAGCCCTACTAAAGAATTTTCAGATCATAACCAGCTACTAGCTTATTCATTCCGCTTATCGAATAATTTCCCTTGCAAAACTATCCTACCATGTGCTTCTAACTCTCATGGTCAATACCAGGAAGAGAAGATTATCAGGCAACAACAAACAGAAATGAATCCTCCAAATCCTCCACCGGTTGGAATCGATCAAGTGGTTGCTACCCAGATGATGGTAATACAACAAATGGCAAACATGGTTACCGAATTGTAAGATCAGATAAGACAAGAATGCGAGGAAATACGTCAGGACCGGCTGGAGATACGTCGAGAAATAAGGCAAGTACAGTTGGAAAGACAACAACAACAACGTCCACTACCACCACCACCACCACCATCTCTACCAAGCTACATAAACATATATATACATTACTACTATTTGTAAGATCTAAATATTACTTTATTTAGTAGTTAGTATGATACTGTTTTAGGAAGAATAATAAGGTCTAGTTGACCCCATGTGTTGCTAATAAATTATGCATCATGCTGAGATTTTTGTTTATGTTCTGAGATAACGTGGTTATATACCCCTTTCCTTATAAATCTCGAGGACGAAATTTCTGTTAAGGGGGGTAGGATTTGTAAGGCCCAAAATTTGTATAATAATAATAATAAAACAAAGAAATAAGAATATCTATGATAGAGATTTTAGAATTTTTGAAGCCTTTGGAATTTAGTAGGCAAGTCCTGATCATAATTAATTAAAAATATTAAATTAACCACATGAAAGAGTGGGCATCTCATACATATGAATTGGTGGTAATACATTTTATTACCATAAGGAATCCTAAGTTAAACTTGACCTCAAATTATAAATGAAAATATAAAATAGACAATGAGAAAGAAAACAATTTATGAAACCATATATTCCTCCCACAAATAAATAACAAGGAAAATAATAAATAATAAAATTGAAAATAGTAGAGGTTATATTCTCAATAGTATTAATTTCGACACGTGGAAAATTTGAAATTTGAACTGCGAGTTTTGAATTTAAATTGAATCTGAAACGAGAACCTTGAAATAGAAGAGAAAAATAAAAAGGAAAACACGCTCTCGGACCCAAACCTCCCTTCGGCCCAGCTACCTCCGCGGCCCATTTACTATTTTTTTCTTTTTTTCTTCTTCCTCCTTACCCCACGCTGGCTTGTCTGCTCACGTTTCCTCTGCTGGCCGCCTGGACATCGGAGGGAGGCACGGACGGACGGATGGAGGGACTCCGAACCGCAGGCAGCTAGCGCTCGAAGGACAGATATGGATCCACAGGCACAGCTCCCGCGCTCACTCGGCACAGTGCCGTCCCACAAAAACGTCTCGCCTGGTCACCAAACAGCTGGCCCGCTCGGTCTGCAGTCACCTCCGTCTGTTCTTCGCAACGGCGGCTTGCGCACGCGGCGAAGCCCCATATCGAATCCCGTGAATTCCGCTGCGACCGTTGCGACAGGGCAACAACCCCGCGGACTCCGCCCCGTCTAATGGAATTCTTCCCCCTGCAACTCACCATGGTTGTTGGGGGATCTTCGTACCCACCGCGCAGAATTCGCCGAGGAATTCGGCCATACCGTTGCCTCGACCATTGCTATATATATAGAACCCTTGGGCCGTCTCGACCGATTGACTCGTTCCCTAGCACCACCCACAAGCCATCGTGGAGGAGAGTCTGGTGAACGGATTGCGGGGCGCGGTGGGCAGAAGTCTGACGCCAGTGGAAAGCGCCGCCGTTTGAGGATCGTCGTTGAAAGGGAAATAGGGTCAAACCTTTTCCTATCTTAATTTTGGTGGTTGATTTGCCCAACACAAATAATTGAGCTAACAAGTTTGTTCAAGATTATATTCTACAGGTGCAAAAGGTTCAACGCAAACCAATCAAAAGAACAAGTTAGGTCTCAAGAGAAAGGAGCAAGAAGGAAACCGAAGGCTGCCCTGGTCTGGCACACCGGACTGTCCGGTGTGCCACCGGACAGTGTCCGGTGCACCAGGGTGCTTCAGCTCGAACTCTTCACCTTCGGGTTTCCCAGCACCGCTCCGCTATAATTCACTGGACATGTCCGGTGTACACCGGAGTGTCCGGTGTACCAGCGGAGCAACGACTATCTGCACTCAATGGTCGACTCTGCAAAGTGTACAATGCAAATCAGATGTCAGAACAGACGGTCAGAGGGGCACCGGACTGTCCGGTGTCGCACCGGACTGTCCGGTGCCACATGAGGACAAAGCCTCCAACGGTCGACCAGCTCCATGACCTAACGGGAGGATGACGTGGCGGCGCACCGGACACTGTCCGGTGGCGCACCGGACTGTCCGGTGCGCCCTTCGCCAGCAGACTTCACCAACGGCTAGATTTTGGTTGGTGGCTATAAATACCACCCCAACCGGCCACTTCAAGGTGTGGGAGCCCAAGCAACATTCCAAGTCATCTAGTTGACATACTCAAGCCCTCCCAACCACATATATTCATTGATCCATCCTATACACAAGATTTAGTCCACTACAACCAACACAAGTGCCACAAAAGAGAGAGCAAGCAATTGAAAGCTACTCAATTGAGTTTAGCCCTAGCGCCTTGTGAGATTCATTGAGAGATAGTGTGTGCTACATCTTTGTGTTCATTTGTGCGTGGAGTATTGACTCCCATCGAACTTCCTCCAAAGTTTTGGAGGCTTGTAAAAGCTAGCAAGAGACACCAAAGAGTGTGGTGGTCCTTGTGGGATCGAGAGTGATCCTTGAGAAGAAGAAGAGCTCGCCGATCCTTGTGTGATCGGTGGAGAGAGGGAAAGGGTTGAAAAAGACCTGTCCTTAATGAGAGCACCTAGAGGGGGGGTGAATAGGTGATCCTGTGAAACTTGAAAACTTAAGCCACAAAACTTGGTTAATTATTAGCACAATAATTGCCAAGTGGCTAGAGAGGAATTCTCAACAAAACACAATAACCAACAAGGATCAATCACAGAGATGGCACGGTGGTTATCCCGTGGTTCGGCCAAGACCAACGCTTGCCTACTCCACGTTGTGGCGTCCCAACGGACGAGGGTTGCAATCAACCCCTCTCAAGCGGTCCAAAGACCCACTTGAATACCACGGTGTTTTGCTTGCTTTTTCTCAATCCCGTTTGCGAGGAATCTCCACAACTTGGAGCCTCTCGCCCTTACACTTGAAATTCACAAAGAACACGGAACAAGGGAGGGATTATCAATGCACACAAGACACAAGAATCAGAGTGTCAACACGCACACAAATCGCAACAAGAGCTCGCAACACAACTCAATGAGTTCACAACTCCACTAGAGCTCTATATGCTATCACAATGAAAAGAATGCACGAAATCGATGTCTTGGTGCTTAGGAATGTTGTAGGAATGCTTGGTATCCTCCTCCATGCGCCTAGGGGTCCCTTTTATAGCCCCAAGGCAGCTAGGAGCCGTTGAGAGCAATCAAGGAAGGCTGATCTTGCCTTCTGTCGACTGGCGCACCGGACAGTCCGGTGCACACCGGACACTGTCCGGTGCCCGATTTCTTTCCATAAATGGCGCAGTCGACCATTGGCAGCCTGAGAGCCGTTGGCGCACCGGACACTGTCCGGTGCACACCGGACAGTCCGGTGCCTTCTTCTAGCCGTTGGCTCGGCCACGTGTCCCGCGTAGATCGCGCGGCCGACCGTTGGCCCGGCCGACCGTTGACTCACCGGACAGTCCGGTGCACACCGGACAGTCCGGTGAATTATAGCCGTACGTCACCGGTGAAATCCCGAGAGCGGCCACTTCGCTCGTGCCAGCCTGGCGCACCGGACACTGTCCGGTGCACCACCGGACACTGTCCGGTGAGCCACCGGACAGTCCGGTGCACCCAGACTGAGCAGAGTCTTGGCTGCTCGAGCCAAGACATTTCCAATCGGATTTTTCCTGTTTCCAGCACTTAGACACAATACATTAGTCTCTAAAACAATGTACTAAGTCTGAGAAACATACCTTAATTCTTGATTTGTACTTTGTCCACCTTTTTACACTTAGGCACTTGTGTTGGACACTAAATCACCAAAATACTTAGAAATGGCCCAAGGGCACATTTCCCTTTCAATCTCCCCCTTTTTGGTGATTTATGCCAACACAACATAAAACAGGTAGAACAAATACAAAAACAATTCAAACAAGAACTCAAATTGTTTTGATTCAATTTTGACATATATTGATCACTCTATGCCACCACTTGGTTTGTTTTTGCAAATCAAACTCAAATTCCTATCTCTAAGTCAATTCCACTTTAGAGACATAAAGAGAGGTTTTCCAAAGAAATTTGATCAAGGATTTCAAAAACTCCCCCTTTTTCCCATAATCAACACTTCTCCCCACAAGAGGCCAACATTTGACAAGAGAGACAATAAGAGAGTTTTGACAAACCAAAAGGCTCTAATCTACTATTATCAAAATTTCTCAAGTGGTAGCTGATCCATCTATTGCTTTGGCCTTTATTTTCTCCCCCTTCGGCATCAAGCAGCAAAACGGGATCAATCTTGGCCCTTTAACCCCATTGCCTCACCAAAATCTTCAAATAAGAGTACAAAGGCAATAAGAGTATAAAGATGAACTTGGAAAAGTTACTCTTATCATCGGAGAGCAGTGGAATTCTTGCATGGTCCAAGTCCACCTTTTCCCTTTCAAATCTCCTTTGAGACTAAAACAAACAAACTCAAGCATATGGTTAGTCTCAAAGGGTCAAGTTGTAGCACAACTCCCCTAAAAATGTGCATTACTTGCAAAAAGGACTTGTGAGGTCCAGGGAGTGTTTGTACAACTTGAGCACCACAATAAGCAACAAAATGCAGAATGATCATGATCAAAGGCATAAATACATGTATGCTACAATTCAATCCAAGTTCCACGAATCTAAGATATTGAGCTCACTATGCAGCCTGCAAAAGGTCTTCTCATCTAGAGGCTTGGTAAAGATATCGGCTAGCTGGTTCTCGGTGCTAACATGAAACACTTCGATATCTCCCTTTTGCTGGTGGTCTCTCAAAAAGTGATGCCGGATGTCAATGTGCTTTGTGCGGCTGTGCTCAACAGGATTTTCAGCTATTCGGATAGCACTCTCATTATCACATAGGAGTGGGACTTTGCTCAGATTGTAGCCAAGGTCCCGGAGGGTTTGCCTCATCCAAAGTAGTTGCGCACAACACTGTCCTGCGGCAACATACTCGGCCTCAGCGGTGGATAGGGCAACGGAAGTTTGTTTCTTAGAGTTCCACAACACCAGGGACCTTCCTAAGAATTGGCACGTCCCCGATGTACTCTTCCTATCAACCTTACATCCAGCATAGTCAGAATCTGAATATCCAATCAAGTCAAAGTTAGACCCCTTTGGATACCAGATCCCAAAGCAAGGCGTAGCGACTAAATATCTAAGAATTCGCTTCACAGCCACTAAGTGGCACTCCTTAGGATCGGATTGAAATCTAGCACACATGCATACGCTAAGCATAATATCCGGTCGACTAGCACATAAATAAAGCAGAGAACCTATCATGGACCGGTATGCTTTTTGATCAACGGACCTACCTCCTTTGTTGAGGTCGGTGTGTCCGTCAGTTCCCATCGGCGTCTTTGCGGGCTTGGCATCCTTCATCCCAAACCGCTTTAGCAGGTCTTGCGTGTACTTCGTTTGGGAGATGAAGGTGCCGTCCTTGAGTTGCTTCACTTGGAATCCAAGGAAGTAGGTCAACTCGCCCATCATCGACATCTCGAATTTCTGCGTCATTACCCTGCTAAACTCTTCACAAGACTTTTGGTTAGTAGAACCAAATATTATGTCATCGACATAAATTTGGCACACAAAAAGATCACCATCGCAAGTCTTAGTAAAAAGAGTTGGATCGGCTTTCCTAACCTTGAAAGCATTAGCAATTAAAAAGTCTCTAAGGCATTCATACCATGCTCTTGGGGCTTGCTTAAGTCCATAGAGCGCCTTAGAGAGCTTACACACGTGGTCGGGGTATCGTTCATCCTCGAAGCCAGGGGGTTGCTCCACGTACACCTCCTCCTTAATCGGCCCGTTGAGAAAAGTGCTCTTGACATCCATTTGGTACAACCTGAAAGAATGGTGAGCGGCATATGCTAGCAAGATATGAATTGATTCTAGCCTAGCCACAGGAGCAAAAGTCTCCTCAAAGTCCAAACCTGCGACTTGGGCATAACCTTTTGCCACAAGTCGAGCCTTGTTCCTCGTCACCACCCCGTGCTCGTCCTGTTTGTTGCGGAACACCCACTTGGTTCCCACAACATTTTGCTTGGGACGAGGCACCAGTGTCCAAACTTCATTGCGCTTGAAGTTGTTGAGTTCCTCCTGCATGGCCAACACCCAGTCCGGATCTAGCAAGGCCTCTTCTACCCTGAAAGGCTCAATAGAAGAGACAAAAGAGTAATGCTCACAAAAATTAACTAATCTTGAATGAGTAGTTACTCCCTTGCTAATATCACCCAAAATTTGGTCGACGGGGTGATCCCTTTGGATCGTCGCTCGAACTTGGATTGGAGGTGCCGGAGGTGCTTCTTCCTCTTCAACTTGAACATCCTGTGCTCCCCCTTGATCATGCGCCTCCACTTGAGGTACCTGTTCGTCATCTTGGGTTAGGGGATGCACCATAGTTGAGGAAGACGGTTGATCCTGCTCCAATTGTTCCTGAGGCCGTACATCTCCAATCGCCATGGTGCGAATCGCGGCCGTTGGAACGTCTTCTTCATCTACATCATCAAGATCAACAACTTGCTCTCTTGGAGAGCCGTTAGTCTCATCAAATACAACGTCGCTAGAGACTTCAACCAAACCCGATGATTTGTTGAAGACCCTATACGCCTTTGTATTTGAATCATAACCTAATAAAAACCCTTCTACAGCTTTGGGAGCAAATTTGGAATTCCTACCCTTCTTCACTAGAATGTAGCATTTACTCCCAAATACACGAAAGTACGATACATTGGGTTTGTTACCAGTTAGCAGCTTGTATGAGGTCTTCTTGAGGAGGCGATGAAGATAGACCCTGTTGATGGCGTGGCAAGCCGTGTTCACGGCTTCCGACCAAAAACACTCGGGGGTCTTGAACTCTCCAAGCAGAGTCCTGGCCATATCTATGAGCGTCCTGTTCTTCCTCTCTACCACACCATTTTGCTGAGGAGTGTAGGGAGCGGAGAACTCGTGCTTGATCCCCTCCTCCTCAAGGAACTCCTCCACTTGAAGATTCTTGAATTCGGACCCGTTGTCACTCCTTATCTTTTTCACCTTGAGCTCAAACTCATTTTGAGCTCTCCTGAGGAAGCGCTTGAGGGTCCCTTGGGTTTCAGACTTATCCTGCAAAAAGAATACCCAAGTGAAGCGGGAAAAGTCATCAACAATAACTAGACCATACTTACTTCCTCCTATGCTCAGATAGGCGACGGGTCCGAAGAGGTCCATATGCAGCATCTCCAGAGGTCTTGACGTGGTCATCACATTCTTGCTGTGATGTGCTCCTCCCACTTGTTTACCTGCTTGACAAGCTGCACAAGGTCTATCTTTTTCGAAATGAACATTGGCTAGTCCTACCACGTGTTCTCCCTTTAGAAGCTTGTGGAGGTTCTTCATTCCCACATGTGCTAAGCGGCGATGCCATAACCAGCCCATGCAAGTCTTAGCCATTAAGCATGCATCTAGACCGGCCTCTTCTTTTGCAAAATCAACTAAGTAAAGTTTGCCGTCTAGTACACCCTTAAAAGCTAGTGAACCATCACATCTTCTAAAGACAGACACATCTACATTTGTAAATAAACAATTATATCCCATATTACATAATTGGCTGACAGATAGTAAATTATATCCAAGAGACTCAACTAAAAACACATTAGAGATAGAGTGCTCATTAGATATTGCAATCTTGCCTAAACCTTTCACCTTGCCTTGGTTCCCATCACCGAATATGATTGAATCTTGGGAATCCTTATTCTTGACGTAGGAAGAGAACATCCTCTTTTCCCCCGTCATGTGGTTCGTGCATCCGCTGTCGATAATCCAGCTTGAGCCCCCGGATGCATAAACCTGCAAGGCAAATTTAGGCTTGGGTCTTAGGTACCCAACTCTTGTTGGGTCCTACAAGGTTAGTCACAATTGTCTTAGGGACCCAAATGCAAGTTTTATCACCCTTGCATTTTGCCCCTAATTTTCTAGCAACTATCTTCCTATCCTTTCTACAAATAGCAAAGGAAGCATTTAAAGCATGATAAATTGTAGATGGTTCAATAACTTTTCTAGGAACATGAACAACATTTCTCCTAGGCATATTATGAATAACATTTCTCCTACCAATATTTCTATCATGCACATAGGAAGAACTAGAAGCGAACATGGCATGAGAATCGAAAGCATTATATGCATTATAACTCCTAGAAGCATTTCTATATTGTCTCTTGTCATGATACATAAAAGCATGGTTCTTTTTAGCACTACTAGCCATAGGGGCCTTCCCTTTCTCCTTGGTGGAAATGGGAGCCTTATGGCTGGTTAAGTCCTTGGCTTCCCTCTTGAAGCCAAGTCCATCCTTAATTGAGGGGTGTCTACCACTCGTGTAGGCATCCCTTGCAAATTTTAGCTTATCAAAATTGCTTTTGCTAGCCTTAAGTTGGGCATTGAGACTAGCTATTTCATTGTTTAATTTTGCAATAGAAGCTATGTGTTCACTACAAGCATCAATATCAAAATCTTTACATCTATTGCAAATAACAACATTTTCTACACAAGTTGTTGATTTCCTAGCTATTTCTAACTTAGCATTCAAATCATCATTAGTGCTTCTTAAGCTAGAAATTGTCTCATAGCAAGAAGATAACTCACAAGAAAGCATTTCATTTCTTTTAACTTCTAAAGCATGAGATTTTTGTGCTTCTACAAATTTGTCATGTTCTTCAAACAACAAATCTTCTTGTTTTTCTAGAAGCATATTCTTATCATTCAAGGCATCAATTAATTCATTAATTTTATCTACCTTGGCTCTATCTAGGCCCTTAAATAGACATGAATAATCTATTTCATCCTCATCACTAGATTTGTCCTCACTTGAAGAAGCATAAGTAGAGTCTCGAGTACATACCTTCTTTTCCCTTGCCATGAGGCATGTATGACGCTGGTTGGGGAAGAGGGATGACTTGTTGAAGGTGGTGGCGGCGAGTCCTTCATTGTCGGAGTCGGACGAGGAGCAATCCGAATCCCACTCCTTGCCAAGATGGGCCTCGCCTTTTGCCTTCTTATAGTTTTTCTTCTTTTCCCTCTTGTTCCCTTGACCCTGATCACTATCATTGTCGGGACAGTTAGCAATAAAATGACCAAGCTTACCGCATTTGAAGCATGAGCGCTTCCCCTTGGCTTTGGTCTTGCTTGGCTGTCCCTTGCGACCTTTAAGCGCCGTCTTGAATCTTTTGATGATGAGGGCCATCTCTTCATCATTAAGTCCGGCCGCCTCAATTTATGCCACCTTGCTAGGTAGCGCCTCCTTGCTTCTTGTTGCCTTGAGAGCAAGGGGTTGCGGCTCGTTGATCGGACCATTCAAGGCGTCGTCCACGTACCTCGCCTCCTTGATCATCATCCGCCCGATCACGAATTTTCCAAGGACTTCTTCGGGCGACATTTTGGTGTACCTGGGATTCTCACGAATATTATTCACCAAATGAGGATCAAGAACGGTAAAGGACCTTAGCATTAGTCGGACGACGTCGTGATCCGTCCATCGCGTGCTTCCATAGCTCCTTATTTTGTTGATAAGGGTCTTGAGCCGGTTGTATGTTTGAGTTGGCTCCTCGCCCCTTATCATTGCGAACCGTCCAAGCTCGCCCTCCACCAACTCCATTTTGGTGAGCAAGGTGACGTCGTTCCCCTCATGAGAAATCTTGAGGGTGTCCCAGATCTGCTTGGCGTTATCCAAGCCGCTCACTTTGTGATATTCATCCCTGCACAATGAGGCTAGAAGAACAGTAGTAGCTTATGCATTCTTATGGATTTGCTCATTAATGAACATGGGACTATCCGAACTATCAAAGTGCATTCCACTCTCTACAATCTCCCATATACTAGGATGGAGAGAGAATAAGTGACTACGCATTTTGTGGCTCCAAAATCCGTAGTCCTCTCCATCAAAGTGTGGAGGCTTGCCGAGTGGAATGGATAATAAATGAGCGTTTGCACTTTGAGGAATACGAGAGTAGTCAAAAGAAAAGTTCGAATTAACCGGTTTCCTTCTCTCGTAGTCGTTGTGGCCGTCGTCCTTTTGGGAGGAAGTAGACTCATCGCTGTCGTAGTAGACGATCTCCTTGATGCGTCTCGTCTTCTTCTTCTTCCCTTCTTTCCGTCTATGGCCCGAGCCGGAGTCAGTAAGCTTGTCGTCCTTCGGCTCATTGACGAAGGATTCCTTCTCTTTATCGTTGATCACGATACCCTTCCCCTTAGGATCCATCTCTTCGGGTGGTTAGTCCCTTTGTGAAGAGAACGGCTCTGATACCAATTGAGAGCACCTAGAGGGGGGGTGAATAGGTGATCCTGTGAAACTTGAAAACTTAAGCCACAAAACTTGGTTAATTGTTAGCACAATAATTGCCAAGTGGCTAGAGAGGAATTCTCAACAAAACACAATAACCAACAAGGATCAATCACAGAGATGGCACGGTGGTTATCCCGTGGTTCGGCCAAGACCAACGCTTGCCTACTCCACGTTGTGGCGTCCCAACGGACGAGGGTTGCAATCAACCCCTCTCAAGCGGTCCAAAGACCCACTTGAATACCACAGTGTTTTGCTTGCTTTTTCTCAATCCCGTTTGCGAGGAATCTCCACAACTTGGAGCCTCTCGCCCTTACACTTGAAATTCACAAAGAACACGGAGCAAGGGAGGGATTAGCAATGCACACAAGACACAAGAATCAGAGTGTCAACACGCACACAAATCGCAACAAGAGCTCGCAACACAACTCAATGAGTTCACAACTCCACTAGAGCTCTATATGCTATCACAATGAAACGAATGCGCGAAATCGATGTCTTGGTGCTTAGGAACCAAGTGGGTATTCTGCAACAAGCAAGACGAACACGGAGTGGTGACAAGAAACAAGGCTCGACTTGTGGCAAAAGGTTATGCCCAAGTCACAGGTTTGGATTTTGAGGAGACTTTTGCTCCTGTGGCTAGGTTAGAATCAATTCGGATTTTATTAGCCTATGCTGCTCACCATTCCTTTAAGCTGTTCCAAATAGACATGAAGAGCTCTTTTCTAAATGGGCCAATCAAGGAGGAGGTATACGTGGAACAATCCCCTGGCTTTGAGGATGACAGGTATCCCGACCATGTGTACAAACTCTCTAAGGCGCTCTATGGACTTAAGAAAGCCCTAAGAGCATGGTATGAATGCCTTAGAGATTTTCTTATTGCTAATGCTTTCAAGGTTGGGAAAGCTGATCCAACTCTTTTCACAAGGACTTGTGATGGTGATCTGTTTGTTTGCCAAATATATGTCGATGACATTATATTTGGTTCTACTAACCAAAAGTCATGTGAGGAGTTTAGTAGGGTGATGATGCGAAAATTCGAGATGTCGATGATGGGCGAGTTGAACTACTTCCTCAGATTCCAAGTGAAGCAACTCAAGGAAGGCACCTTCATCTCCCAAATGAAGTATACTCAAGATCTTCTCAAGAGGTTTCGGATGAAGGATGCTAAGCCCGCAAAGACACCGATGGGGACTGACGGACATCTAGACCTCAACAAAGAAGGTACGTCCATTGATCAAAAGGCATATCGGTCAATGATATGTTCATTACTTTATCTTTGTGCTAGTAGACCGAACATTATGCTTAGTGTATGCATGTGTGCTAGATTTCAATCCGATCCCAAAGAGTGTCACCTTGTGGCCGTTAAGCGAATTCTTAGATATTTAGTTTCTACGCCTTGCTTCGGGATATGGTATCCAAAGGGGTCTACCTTTTACCTAATCGGATACTCAGACTCCAACTATGCCGGGTGCAAGGTTGATAGAAAGAGCACATCAGGGACGTTCCAGTTTCTAGGAAGGTCCCTGGTGTCCTGGAGCTCTAAGAAACAAACATCAGTTGCCCTATCCACTGCTGAGGCCGAGTATGTTGTCGCAGGACAGTGTTGCGCGCAACTGCTTTGGATGAGGCAAACCCTCCGGGACTTTGGCTACAATTTGAGCAAAGTCCCACTCCTATGTGACAATGAGAGTGCAATCCGCTTGGCGGATAATCCTGTTGAACACAGCCGCACTAAGCACATAGACATCCGGCATCACTTCCTGAGAGACCACCGGCAAAGGGGAGATATCGACATTTACCATATTAGCACCGAGAAACAGCTAGCCCATATCTTCACCAAGCCTTTACATGAGAAAAGGTTTTGCAGGTTGCGTAGTGAGCTAAATGTCTTAGATTCGCGTAACTTGGATTGATCTATAGCATACATGTGTCCTATGCCTTTGATCATGTTACTTTCAGCATTTACATCATTTAATGTTTATTTGTGGTGCTCAAGTTGTACAAGTCATTCCTGGACCTCACAAGTCCTTAAGCAAATGATGCACATGCTTAGGGGGAGATGTGCTACAACTTGACTCCTTTGAGACTAACTTGTTTGTTTGAGTGCACTTGAAGTAGTCTCGAAGGAACATTGAAAGGGAAAATGAACTTGGACGAAGAAAAGACTTCCACTACACTCCGGTATATGTGTACTTTATTCCAAGTTCATACTAATGCTCTTATTTGAAATTTTGGTGAGGCAATGAGGTTAAAGGGCCAAAAGTTTTCCTGTTTTGGTGCTTGATGCCAAAGGGGGATAAATTAAGGGGCCAAAGCAAATGGATCAGCCAACCACTTGTGAATTTTGAAAATAGTAGAGTTAAAATTTGTATTTTGTCCAAAACACTCTTATTGCAAAATTTGGTCTCTTATGGGGGAGAAATTTTGATTATGGGAAAAAGGGGGATGTTGGAACTTGCTCTCCTAGGAAAGTTGATCCAATGGGAGAGTGAAAGGAGAGTTTGCAAAGTTTAACGCGGGGTGGCAATAGCTCTGTTAATCTGGCCTCTCAAGGGCACTGTACGAGGGTATTTATAGGCACTCAAGTGACCACCCATCCCTTGTCAAAGATGTTTATGCCCTCGAGTACCTAGTCCATCCCCAGAATATTCTCACTAGAGGAGGTTATAGACTGTTATTACAGAAAAGGTTATTACAGACGCGGCCCGTAACATGCTTATCCACACGGGGCCCGTTTTAGTGGGCCGAATCCTACTTGGGCCTCCCAACGCGGTGAGGACGTGGGACTAGCAGACTTCGACAGAACCTTCGTCTTGCAATGGAGAGGACGAAGGAAGACTATGCCGGTCTTCGTCCAATCGACGCCTTTGTCTTGCTCGGGCGTGCTCCGTGGACGTGGTCTTCGTTGGTGTAGCGAGGCGACGAAGGCATCGAGCGAAGGGTAGCATGTTCGCCTTCGCCCCAATAGTGGAGTTTTTGGCACTTGATAAATTCTTCTCTTGGAATAGCTCTCTATTTGCCCAAACAAGTGTGTTTGACTTAGAGATAGGAA
Organism: Zea luxurians; assembly: GCA_029449295.1. NCBI lineage: Eukaryota > Viridiplantae > Streptophyta > Magnoliopsida > Poales > Poaceae > Zea > Zea luxurians. Next base: position 93,836,992 of record JAOPSE010000006.1, read on the forward strand.
AATGAATTTGTTTTGTGAAAATAAACCAAGTGGTGGCAAAATTGATCCAAATATGCCAAATCTCAATTGAGAAAATTTGGTATTCAAATCTGCACTTTTGAGAATGTTGTTGCACTTTATGTTGCTTTTTAATGTGTTAGCATAAATCACCAAAAAGGGGAGATTGAAAGGGAAATGTGCTCTTGGGCCATTTATATAATTGTTTTGGTGATTAGATGCCCAACACATGTTTTAAACTCTTATGTGCTAAGTAGGTGAAAAGTGCACATCAAAGAACAAGGTATGTTTCTAGACTTAGTAAATTGTTATTGGTACTAACATGTTTATCTAAGTGCTAGAGACATTGCCAAGAAAAGAGGAAAAGAGTTGGAAGAGAATTAGCTGTGATCAGTCAAACCAGCACCAACCTGTGGCGCACCGGACTGTCCGGTGGTGCACCGGACAGTGTCCTGTGCCCAGGCTAGCCCGACGGCGAACTCGCTGCTCTCGAGAATCGGCGGGTGCGACGTGGCTATAAATCACCGGACTGTCCAGTGAGCCATCAACACCCGCGCTCAAGTCTTCGGTGACGAACACGTCGCTCTCAGAAAAAACGAGGGTGTCGCGACTAAAATTCACTGGACTATCTGGTGGTGCACTGGACTGTTTGCTGAGCCAACGGCGCCCGCGGCAAACGATCATCTACGCGACCAACAGGCGACACGTGGCCGAGCCAACGGTCGGATGGTCACACTGGACAGTGTCTGGTGCGCCTACAGGACCAAAAATCCAACGGTCGGCTTTGCCAGAAAAGGAAGGAGATCGAGCACCGGACAGGAACTGTTCATGTCCGGTGGTGCACCAGACTGTCCGGTGCATCACCCTACAGAAGGCAAGAATTGCCTTCCAATTTGATCTTCAACGGCTCCGAGCTGCCTTAGGGCTATAAATGGGACCCCTGGGCGCATGGAGCAGTACACCAAGAATTCTCTGATCAATCTAAACACCTAGACTCCATCGCCACGCATTTGGATCGCTGTGTTAGAGATTTGAGCACCTTTCGAGTCAAGAACTCCTGCGCCGTGTTTTTGTGCTCAAGTCTTGGATTGTGTGCATGTGTTTGATGCGTATTGGGTCTTGCGTGTATTGCTTTCCCTCCCTTACTCTTGTGCTTCTCTTGTGATCAAACACTGTAAGGGCGAGAGGTTCCAAATTGTGGAGATTCCTCGCAAACGGGAAAAGACTACTGAGAAAACTAACCGTGGTACTCAAAGTTAATCATTGAATCACTTGAGTGGGATTGAGTGCAATCCTTGACCGAAGGAGGTCACCACAATGTGGAGTAGGCATTGGCCGAACCACGGATAAATCACTGTGTCTTGTGTCCATCTTCTTTGTGATTGGTTTTATTCTGAAGTTTACACTTTAGCAACTTGGTTTTAATTGCACTAACATTTCATAACCAAGTGTTGGCTATTTAGTGTTGAATTTCACAGGATCACCTATCACCCCCCCCTCTAGGTGCTCTCACTTTTCTAAGGGATAGGTGAAAAATCCAGCAAACCATAACAATGGAATAGGAATGATCACACATACCTAGAGAAGAAGCAACCTGATAGGGTATGATGGATAGTCTCAAGCTCTTGCTCACATAGAGGACAACAGTTGGGGTGGCAAACCCTGGTGGCCAACCAATCGGTTGTCCAGCACCTATGTGCAACCAACCAAACGAAGAATTGGCACCTCCTAGGAGCCCAATTCTTCCAAATAAGCTCCCATGGCTCAAAATAAAACAACCCAATAAAGAGAGAATTACAAGCTGACTATGCTGATGTAGGAAACGGGTGACGCCTAAGAGGGGGGGGGGGTGAATTAGGACTTCTAAAACTTTTACTAAACTAGGCCACAATAAAATCCCTAGAGCAAAACCTATGCAAATAATCAAACTAGAGAGTGCAATCTAGGTTTTGTCTAAGTGTTGCTATCTCTACCGCAAAGACTAAGTTTCAATCTACACTAGATAAGTATGAATACAAGATTGAAACTTAAATGCTTAATATAAATGCGGAAGCTTAAAGAGCAAAGTAGAGAAGCAAACTCTCGTGGATGGCGCCGGTATTTTTACCGAGGTATCCGGAACCACGCAAGGTTCCGACTAATCCTCGTTGGTGCCCCTACGCAAAGGGAAGCCCACGCGAGGGCCAAGCACCTCGGTCGAGTAACTCCATAGAGAGCCACGGGCCTTCTCCACGCGCAAGTGGTGCTCCGCTTCCGGCTCCTCTCGGACGCTCCCCACCGTCTCCACTATCGAGCTTCCGGCTGAAACGCCGCGGGCCTCATTCCCTCCGGTACATGATGGCGGCCGTGACACAAACGTGGTTGTCACGGTCTCGCAAGACTCTCGCCCCACTCGGTACAATTACAACGACTCGCACAAGAGTCGAGGGGTTGTGTGGTTTTTCTAAACTCACTCAACTAACTAGGATTCACCTAGAGCAAGCGCTAAAGCGGTCTAACTAACCTAAGCACTTCGCAAAGCACCTACGCTAATCACCGAGTGATTCTATTAAGCACTTGGGTGTTTGAGCTCTTGGAAATATGCACTATGTGCCTTGGTATGTTGCTTGGGATCTCACACTTGAGAATGCCGGTTGGGGTGGTATTTATAGCCTCCAATCCCCAAACTAGCCATTGGACAGAAAGCAGCAGCTTTCTGTCGTCGGGTGCACCGGACAGGCACTATGCACTGTCCGATGCACGCCACGTCAGCCGACCGTTGGCAGCTGTAGCAGTCGACCGTTGGATCCGACCGTTGCCGTCTGTTCGGTGCACACCAGACAGTCCAGTGCCGACTGTCCGGTGCACCTCCTGACAGTCCGGTGCTACAGCCCGAGAGCGCCTGTTTGCGGCCTCTCTGCGTAGACTGTCCGGTTGTCCCACCGCACAGTCCGGTGCGCCACCAGGCGCTGGCTGACAGCCCTCTTCTCAGATTTCTTCGCTGATTTCTTCAGGCTTCTTTTGTTCTTGAGTCTTGGACTTCTATGCATCTTTTTAAGTCTTCTTTTGAGGTGTTGCATCCTCATCGCCTAGGTCCAATCCTCATCGCATCCTGTGAACTACAATTATAAACACTAGCAAATGCGTTAGTCCATAGGTTGTGTTAATCATCAAACACCAAAACTCAATTAGCCAAATGGCCGAGGTCCATTTTCCTTACAATCTCCCCCTTTTTGGTGATTGATGACAACACAACCAAAGCAAGCAAATAATACAAGTATTTGAATGAAAATATGCAATCTACTTGCTAGGATGCATGTTTGTCCCCACAATGTGAAATTATGGACTTAAGCCTCCCCCTAACTCCATAATTCACTTACTTCCTATTTTAGGACCAAATAACCAAAACCACTTGAAAAACCATTTGTAGATATAAAATTTTAAATTTGTGGTGTTTGGTGTTTGATATAGTTTTCATTGCTTTGGTCCCTAAAACTTCTCCCCCTTTGGCATCAACCACCGAAAAGGAAGACATTAAAAGCATGTAGGAAGTAAATAAAAGCTTGACCTCAAAAGATTACTCCCCCTTTAGAAAGAATTTTCTCCCCCTTTAGAGACGAAGAAAAACTCCCCCTGATAGAGATCTTCTACTTAGGGAAAAGCATGTGAAAAATAGAGGTGCAAGTCATGATTTGAATAGACTAACTTCCCTTATGCATAAGTAACAGAATATGAGTTAAGTACTTATGCATTTTTAGCAACATGGAAGTATATGATATGAAATATAGTCTAATCAAATGTTGGAGAAGACATGTAAATGATATACAAAGTAGTCTCAAAAGATACCAATTGAAAGTCAATGGCGAGCTTGAGAGACATGAGAGATCTTGGAGATTTTGCAGTGGAATATTGTTGTCTTTCTCCGGGGACCTCATTTTCCTTACAATGAGACTATCACATGAAATAGACTTGAAAAGGTGTTAGTCTCAAAGTGTTAGATTATAGAGTAACCTCCCCCTAAAGGTGTGCATACAAGTTTTGAATACTTGTAGGAGACATGCACTTTGATTCGATATCAAGAGGGGCAAATTATCTATAATTAGAACTTTGGCACATATAAGTTAAATGATACAACTTGTAGAAATCAAAATTTTCAATTGATGTATCATTTACTATGGAGTGATATAGAAGCTATATGTCGTGCTTAAACATTTTAAGCCATGTAGATTTGCTTAAGTATATGAATTGAAAGCAAGCAATCCTACCATATGATTTACCTAGTATGCATGATTTTAAACAAGAGTAAATAACAAGTTTAATACTAGGCAAGAAAGGTAAACTAGATACAAAGTAAATAGAAACGTATATCTAAAAACAAGAGATACAATAAATCTAGTTACCTTAGTCATGGGTGGGAAATTTGGGTCCAAAATTTTCACTAACCCACTTGGCAATAAACTTGATCCAATATGATGTATCCCATGATATACATCCCAACTTCGCTAAGTCTTCAAATTTCCCGAAAACCTTTGGTCCACTCACTTCCCTTTTGGGATCCAAACCTTCTTGGTGCCTTTCATGGTTGAAATTATCTCCTTTGGCACCCAGATGCGTTTGGCCCCCTTTCCTTTGTTGGCTTGCTTGTTGGCCTTGATTGCTATCACCTTTCCATTCTTTTTCTTCTTGATCAAATATGGTGTAGCAGTCTTTTTGTCCACCTTTTTGATGTAGGTGTTGGAGATTTTGCTTGATGGCTTTCGCTTGAGCTTTTGCCTTTGTTTATCCCCGGTCATCGCCTTGCATTGGAAAGACTTATGGCCTTCCATGTGGCATAGCCTACAAATCACAGTTTCTCCCTCTACAGGCTTTTTCACTCCCGCAGTGGTGTTATCCTGTGCAGGTCGGATTTGTTTGGCTTTGCCTTTCTTGTCATACAAAGCCTTGCCAAGGCGTATCACTTCTTGCTTTAATTGTTCATTTTCCTTTGCAACCTCATCCGAACATGTCTCTACAACAATATTCTCAACAATGACTTGGTTGCAGGGGTTAGAATCATTAATTAAATCAAAGCAGGAAGTAGAAGCATCTTTCTTAATAATTTCAGGTATTTCAACCAAAGATGCTGCTGGGGTGCTACCAATGTTTTCCAGCTTAGTAGTTAGCTCATTATTGTGTATGCTAAGAGTTTCCATTTTCTCTAGCAAGTTTTCAATAGCTTCTTGGGAGCTAGCTAACTTAGCCTTAAGTTTTTCATTCTTTTTAATAAGGCCATCATTGGTAGCAGTGGATGAAGCACTAGACTCCAATAGCTCAATTTTAGTTGATAGCTCACAATTTAAGTTTGCAAAAGTTTCAAATTTTTCTAGCAAACCTTTGTAATCATTTTGAGAGCTAATCAACTTATTTTTCAAAGTTTTAAGTTGAGCTTTTTGCTTAGTGCAAACATCCTGGAAAAAATTAACGGCTTCCGCAAGCTCATCTACAGAGGGCTTTCCCTCACCTTCATCATCACTACTGCTTTCATCACTAGAGGATGGAATGCTTTTGTTACCTCTTGCCATAAGGCACTTGTGTGATGACCATGATGAGCGTGATGAGGATCGGTGGCTGCGCGTCCTTGGAGGTTCATCTTCACTTGAAGAATCATCCCAAGTTCTAACACTTGTTAGCGCCTTGCCTTTGCTCCTCTCCTTTTTGGGTTTGGCCATATTTGGACAGTTGTCCCTGAAGTGGCCCTTCTCCCCACATGCGAAGCATCCTCTCTTCCTTTGCTTTTTCCTGTCAATGTTAAAGAGAAGATCCTCGACCTGCAGGGGCACACCCATTAGATTAATCTTGCGGATCATCCTCATTACCTTTCTGACGCGTCAGATTGTTTCTTCGTCCTCGGAGGATGATGTGCATGGTTGATTATCTTCATCATCATCACTTTCTTCTTCTTCCTCTTCTTCACTTGAGGAGCTTGGAGTGGGAGCCTTCTTTTTGCCCTTCCTTTCATCACATGCAAAAGCATATGGTCTTGAGGAAGTTGGTTCCTCTCCCCGACTCATTTTTCGCGACATCTCAAAGGCCGCGATTTTCCCAATCACAGTGGTCGGGGTCATGTTGCTCAAGTCCTCCATGTTGTGAAGGATGGTGATGATGCTCCCATATTTTTGTTGTGGTAGCACGGAGATAATCTTCCTCACAATGTTCGCATCACCTAGCTTATTAATGCCAATAGAATTGAGCTCATTGATAATTAGATTTAAACGAGAATACATGTCTCTAACAAGCTCATCATCTTTCATGGCAAAAGAATTATACTCATTTAATACTAGGCAATGTTTTTGCTCACGGACATTGGATGTGCCGTCATGGAGCTCATGCAATTTTAGCCAAATCTCATTAGCAGTTTTCAAGGTAAATACTTGATTAAAAATATCCATGCTAAGAGATTCATACAAGCAATTTTTGGCTCTAGCATTTAAATGAATTTCTTTTTCCTCACTCGTGGTGGGTTTCTCGGGATTTTTAGGGGTTTCATCCCGTCACGAGTGACTCTCCAAACACCTAGATCAACGACCTCTAGGTAACAAGCCATTCTAGCACTATAATAGGGAAAGTTAGTGCTGTCGAAGTGTGGTGGCCTATGGGTATCCATCCCTTCCTCTAAAAAGCGTCAGCTCTTTTAGCGGTGAAGCTAAAGCGTTTTAAATGAGCCAAACCAGGCTCTGATACCAATTGTAGGAAATGGGTGACACCTAAGAGGGGGTGAATTAGGACTTCTAAAACTTTTACTAAACTAGGCCACAATAAAATCCCTAGAGCAAAACCTATGCAAATAATCAAACTAGAGAGTGCAATCTAGGTTTTGTCTAAGTGTTGCTATCTCTACCGCAAAGACTAAGTTTCAATCTACACTAGATAAGTATGAATACAAGATTGAAACTTAAATGCTTAATATAAATGCGGAAGCTTAAAGAGCAAAGTAGAGAAGCAAACTCTCGTGGATGACGCCGGTATTTTTACCGAGGTATCCAGAACCACGCAAGGTTCCGACTAATCCTCGTTGGTGCCCCTACGCAAAGGGAAGCCCACGCGAGGGCCAAGCACCTCGGTCGAGTAACTCTGTAGAGAGCCACGGGCCTTCTCCACGCGCAAGTGGTGCTCCGCTTCCGGCTCCTCTCAGACGCTCCCCGCCATCTCCACTATCGAGCTTCCAGCCGAAACGCTGCGGGCCTCGTTCCCTCCGGTACACGGTGGCGGCCGTGACACAAACGCGGTTGTCACGGTCTCGCAAGACTCTCGCCCTACTCGGTACAATTACAACGACTCGCGCAAGAGCCGAGGGGTTGTGTGGTTTTTCTAAACTCACTCAACTAACTAGGATTCACCTAGAGCAAGCGCTAAAGCGGTCTAACTAACCTAAGCACTTCGCAAAGCACCTACGCTAATCGCCGAGTGATTCTATTAAGCACTTGGGTGTTTGAGCTCTTGGAAATATGCACTATGTGCCTTGGTATGTTACTTGGGCTCTCACACTTGAGAATGGCCGGTTGGGGTGGTATTTATAGCCTCCAATCCCCAAACTAGCCGTTGGACAGAAAGCAGCAGCTTTCTGTCATCGGGTGCACCGGACAGTCTGGTGCACCACCGGACAGGCACTGTGCACTGTCTGGTGCACGCCACGTCAGCCGACCGTTGGCAGCTGTAGCAGTCGACCGTTGGATCCGACCGTTGCCATCTGTCCGGTGCACACCGAGCAGTCCGGTGCCGACTGTCCGGTGCACCTCCGGACAGTCCGGTGCTACAGCCCGAGAGCGCCTGTTTGCGGCCTCTCTGCGCAGACTGTCCGGTTGTCCCACCGGACAGTCCGGTGCACACCGGACAGGTACTGTTCACTGTCGGGTGCGCCACCAGGCGCTGGCTGACAGCCCACTTCTCAGATTTCTTTGCTGATTTCTTCGGGCTTCTTTTGTTCTTGAGTCTTGGACTTCTATGCATCTTTTTAAGTCTTCTTTTGAGGTGTTGCATCCTCATCGCCTAGGTCCAATCCTCATCGCATCCTGTGAACTACAATTATAAACACTAGCAAATGCGTTAGTCCACAGGTTGTGTTAATCATCAAACACCAAAACTCAATTAGCCAAATGGCTGAGGTCCATTTTCCTTACAGCTGAGTATTGGCCATAGCTTGTAAAGAGCCATCTGTGGTGATTCGGTGTGTTGGGCTGAAGCATTCTTTCTACCTAACAAAAAATTGGGCATTGTTTGGACGTGTTGTGCATAATTGATCTCCTGGAAACTACAAATGCAGTGCCATGTTGTTAGTTGTTTTCATCGTGTATACTGACTTAGTACTGGAGGCTCTCACATGAATGGGGTTTGTGGAAGGGATAAACCGATGAAAGCCTTCTCTCCACACATGCGGAGATATTACTTTTTTAACCTATGACCTAGTGACTAGTGCAGCTCTTACCACTTGACTAGGCCTTCCTTTTTTTAATATGATGTGGTTTTGCACATTTCATATTTCTCTCTCTAATTTATTGTTGTGATTATTATGCAAAAAAGGGTTCATTCAAGCAACTAATTAGCCATGAGGTTACATGCTTGAATTCATGTTTCTCTCGTTTAGTATCATACATGATATCAAGAGCAGATGTCACACTGGCCTGAGCAACCGGTGAATGTAATAGTCAATTGGTTGAAGAGTGTAACACCTAAAATTCTATTTTGGGGTTAAAAATCAATGAATAAGACAATCAAAGAGTCTAATAATAATATGTTTGAAGCTACAACTCCTAAAGCAAAAGGGAATCTTTAACAAAGACCTCTCAAAAGTATGCACACATGATTTTAGTTAATCTTTCTTTTAAATATACATATATTATATATTTATTGATTTATAAGTCCTAATAGATCCATCTTATCTTAGACTATTCTATCTTATCCCAATAGATTCATCTTATCTTTCCACCTTATCCCAACCACTTTGCTTATCTCATCATAGAGTAACAACCATGATCTGATCCAAAATTAATTAGATCTTATCTAGGCTAATCTAGTCATACCAAATTAATCTAGATCCTATCAAAACTAATATGATCTAATCTAATGTGGCTCACTTAAACACGATGGTTAGTACTAGTGAGATAGATTAGACCCTACTAAGCCATGTTTTATCCTAAATTGGAGCCTCAGACCAACTCGGCCATGCACATACACCTGACTTACATGATGGATTTATCTATTCCATGCCTAATCTATCTACTTCAACCTAAACAACATCTTGACCTATCTTATATTCAACAACCATCTACCTAACTAGATCTCCTAGACTCGCTAACACCAAGATCGGAGAGGGAAAAGATGAAAGGGAAATATGCTATTGGGCAATTTCTATAAGTATTTTGGTGATTAAGTGCCCAACACATATTCTTTAAGTCCTAATGTGTCAAAGATTGAAAAGTGCAAATCAAGGCATGAGGTATGTTTCTAGACTTAGTACATTTGTTTTTGAATACTAATGAGGTTATCTAAGTGCTAGAAACAGTGCTAAAGAAAAGAGAATTGAATTGCAAAAGACTTGGCTGGGTGCAGCCAAAACTCCAGTTCGGCCTAGCACACCAGACTGTCTGCTGGTGTACCGGACAGTGTCCAGTGCGCTAGGCTGGTCCGCGTGAACTTGCCGCTCTCGGGACTCAACGACGGCGTACGGCTAAAGATCACCGGACTGTCCGGTGGTGCACCGGACTGTTCGGTGAGTCATCTGCGACGAACTCGTTGCTCTCGGGAATGAAGAAAGGCGACATGGCTACAATTCACCGGACTGTCCGGTGAGCCAAAGGTCGCCAGCACCAACGGTCGGACACGAAATCTGCGGACGACGCGTGGCAGCTCCAACGGTCGGAAGGTGGCACCGGACTGTCCGGTGTGCACCGGACTATGTCCGGTGCGCCAACGGGCCCGGAGCTGCAACGGTCGACTATGCCTGTTTTGGAAGGAAATCACGCACCGGACAGGCTATAGTAGCTGTCCGATGGCGCACCGGACTGTCTGGTGCGCCACTCGACAGAAGGCAGGAATTGCCTTCCAAGATTGTCTCCAATGGCTCCTAGCTGCCTTGGGGCTATAAAAGGGGTCCATAGGCACATGGAGGAGAATCCGAAGCATTCACTAAGAATCCTAAGATTCGAAGACTCCAACTCCATGCATTTAATTCTCTGTGTTAGTGATTTGAGCTCCATTTGAGTTGCGAACTCCGTGTGTTGTGTTTTGAGCTCAAGTTGTGACTTGTGTGTGTGATTGTGCTGCGTATTTGAGTCTTGTGTGTGTTAGTCTCCCAACCTTACTCTTGTGCGTTCTTTGTGATCTATATTGTAAGGGCGAGAGGCTCCAACTTGTGAAGATTCCTCACAAACGGGAAGAAGACTATAAGAAAGAAAGTTGTGGTATTCAAGTTGATCATTGGATCACTTGAAAGGGGTTGAGTGCAACCCTCGTCCATTGGGACGCCACAATGTGGAAGTAGGCAAGTGTTACTTGGCCAAACCACGGGATAAAAATTGCGTCTCTTGTGTTGCCTCTTGTGATCATTTTGTTTGCACTAACGTGTTTATAGCCACTTGATTTAACTAACACTTTAATAATCAAGTCTGTGGCTAGTTAGTCTTTGATTTTGCAGGATCACCTATTCATCCCCTCTAGGTGCTCTCAATTGGTATCAGAGCCGTACTCTTCACTTAAGGGACTAACCGCCCGAAGAGATGGATCCTAAGGGAAAGGGGATGGTTGTCAACAACAAGGAGAAGGAGTCCCTCTTCAACGAGCCAAGGGACAACAAGCCCACTGACTCAGGATCGAGTCACAAGAAGAGGGACGGGAAGAAGAGGCACATCAAGAAGATCATATACTATGATAGTGATGCATCTTCCTCTTCACTAAAGGACGACGACGACTCCTCGTCAAAGAAAAAGACAGTCAATCAAAACTATTCCTTTGATTATTCCCATATTCCATACAACTCAAATGCCCATTTGCTTTCTATTCCTCTTGGAAAACCCCCACACTTTGATGGAGAGGATTACTCATTTTGGAGTCATAAAATGCGTAGTCATCTGTTTTCTCTCCAACCTAGCATCTGGGAGATTGTGGAAAATGGGATGCATTTTGATAGTACAGATAATCCTGTATTCATTAATGAACAAATTCATAAGAATGCCCAAGCTACTACTGTCTTGTTAGCTTCGCTCTGCAGGGATGAATACAATAAAGTGAGTGGCTTGGACAACGCCAAGCAAATCTGGGACACCCTCAAGATCTCACATGAGAGAAATGATGCTACAATGATCACCAAAATAGAACTGGTGGAAGGGGAACTAGGGAGATTCGCCATGATCAGGGGAGAAGAGCCAACACAAACCTACAACAGGCTCAAGAACCTAGTCAACAAGATTAGAAGCTATGGAAGCTCAAGATGGACGGACCATGACGTCGTCTGACTCATGCTCAGGTCATTTACAGTTATTGACCCCCCATCTTGTGAATCTTATCTGTGAAAACCCTAGGTACACAAAGATGATGCCCGAGGAGATACTCGGAAAATTCGTGAGCGGGCGCATGATGGTAAAGGAGGCACGATACGTGGATGACGCATTGAACAGTCAACTACCTATCTACGAGCTGCAGCTCGTTGCTCTCAAAGGAACGAGCAGCAAGGAGGCGCTACCAAGAAAGGTAGCTCAAGTGGAAGCTGCCGGACTCAATGAAGATGAGATGGCGCTTATCATCAAGCGCTTCAAGACCACACTCAAAGGAAGTAAGGAGTTGTAATACCCACTTTATAAGAAAAGTCTAAAAAGAGAAATCATATTCTTTATACATATATGTGTTATATATATTTATCGTTTCATGAGAACGTCACATGAAAACATATAAATAAATAACAAAAGATATCCAAAAATAAATTATGCCTCATGCTAGGATTTTATTTGGTGTGCATTTTGTGACAATATAAAAATGATGTGACAAGAAAAATATTAAAGTCCAAAAAGGGAATTTAGAACCTAAAAGAAATTCTTGAATCTAGAAAAGAGAAGGAAATAAATATGGTGAGGATAAAAATAAGTAAATAAAAATATATTATTCTAGCATTGAAGTGTGAATTTGTATAATGGACTCAAAGGTGAAACTCACATTCAAATTCAAATTTGGATTTACAAAATGAATAAAAGAGAAACCAGAAATAGAAAAGAAAAAGAAGAAAATAGCAAATGTGGTGTTGGGCTGATTCTTTCCGCTCGACCCAACTGTGCTCTGCGCGGCCCGCTTCTACTTCCTCTGCACGCGCGTATCCACTGAACTAAACCCTAGCCGCCACCACACATGCATGTTTCTAATTTCTCACTGATCGATGGGCCCAGCTCGGTTTTCTTTGGCGCACCGCACGGACTCGCCCCGGCCGCCGCCCTGTGGGTCCCTCAAGCTGCGTCGTGCGTCTTCTCCGCTCGAACTGACCCCGGGCGAACCGCGCGTTCGTTTCACTGGAGCCAGGGCCCACCTGTCACCCTGCTCGCGTCCGTAGCAAACCGAGCGCAACAGCCGGCGTCATTAGCTCCTCCTCCCTGCGCGCATGGCGGCCATGCCGACGTAGCAGGGATGGCTCGTGGCCAAACCCGTCCCCGCCTCGCCGCTATAAGACCGCAACAAACCGTAGCCGACCTTCCCTTTGTCCATCTCTGTGCGCACCACCAGAAGCACCGTGAAGATAGTGTAAGGGAGGCCACCATTGCCGAGAAGAAATGGAGCGGCTGCTAGGGCGAATCCCTCTGCGCAGGCATTCGAGGAAGTTGAAGTCGCCGTGAAACATCTCCTGGGTTCATAGAACCTGGGCGTGACCTTGCCGATGGCGTTTGGAGGGCCGTGACCTCAAACCTTCCAGTTGCTCGCCGTCGTGGTGATCCGCCATGGGGCCGCCGTGCGCTGGGATTCAACCAGGGAACCGCGTAACCCAAGGTGATAACCTCCCCTTCCGCTTTACCTCGTTCTCCCCATCGTATAGCTCCTATGGGACCTGGTGACAGTGCACCAGTGCTTTGTATCGCATATTGCCGGTGATGGCGTCGCCGTGCCACGCTCTTGCGCCGTCGAGCTGGCGCCGGTGGGAGACAAGGGAAAGGGTGGAGTTTGCCCTGGCCGTTGATCCATTAGTTTGCGGCCAAGATTAAATCGTGTGTACCCCTTTTGACTCATCAAATCGTGGCCTTAGATTTCGAGATAAACGGTAGATCCGGTTTCATCAACTCGGGGCCGTGGATCCATTAATGGACGAATCAGATTAGTTCTGGCATACCGCTTGGGGCGTTTGGATCTGTGTCGTCGGATCGGCATCCTACGACTTGAATTAGATCGCGATTCATTAAATTACTGCCATCAGATCTCGATCCGATGGTCTATATCACGTGCGGGTCCGGCTTAGCGTCGATCTAATCCCATCCGTTGAAAGTAGATCTGGCGGCCAGTAGTTCACTGTACCCCTTCGGCTCGGGTATTTTCTTAAAGAGACCCTCCACTTTAAGCTATTCAACCCGCAGTCCACACAGTAGCGCTATGTGTCTTAGGATTTCTTATGCGTTAGCCCCTGCGCTTTCCTATAATTGACGCCCAGTCCAGGAAATTAGAAAATCAGGAAAAATGAAATTGGAATTTATTTTTAATGCAAAAATAAATACTAGAACTTGTGTAAATCATAGAAAATTCATTTTAACTCGTTTTTGGCCCATTCCAATTTCTATAATTTTGTATTAATATTGTTTAGCACTTAATGACTCTGTTTTAGCATGAAAACTATATTAAATTTGACCACTTAATTATTTCCGTATCAAACACATAAAACCCTAGGAAAATCATAACTAATCTGTTTTAACTCCGAATTGATCCGTTCAAGTTGCGTTAGTCTCGTAGAAACGCATAGATCATTATTACTTAGTTTGTACTTATGTTTGGTGTGATGTTAATTTGTCTACACCATGTCTGTTTGTATTGCTACGACTAGTGCGAGGTTTTGAGGATCTGAAGAATCACCCTGGTATCTAGAATCTCAAGTGCCAGGCAAGTTGTGCCCTTGATTCACTTTTTACCCAATAATGTTCTTTATAATCATTTATCATGCATAGGTTTAATTTTGATGGGACCCGATAGGTCACCCTAGATTGTTTATCTCATTACCTTGTTTACCCCTGAATCACTTGGGTAGTTTGCTATTGCTTTATATGGTTTTGGGATAATCATTTATTATATCCATGTTCCAGTTATTATGTTATTTTATTTATGTTCATGTCAAGATCATTATATTATTGTTAATTGGAACATGGAGCTTAACTTGAGAAACACGTGCCACCACAAGGGTTTAATGGGACGCCCTTGGCTTACTAATTAGGAAAGCTAGTGGAAGACTACCTTACCTGAAAGGGGTAAGGGCAGTAGGGGAGTTGCATGCAAGGAGGTTCTCGGGTTGATTTAGCTGCGATGGTGGTCAGACGGGGGATTCTTGCAAGTGCTCTTCCCATAAACTGTAGCGGGTTTTCGGAAGCTAGTGGAACTTTGTAAAGGCCTCGTAGTGGATCCCTAGCCATTCACCTTGGTAAGGGCATAGCTAACCCTGGCGACATGGGAAACACAACTTGTGGGTAAAGGGTACAACCTCTGCAGAGTGTAAAACTGGTATACTAGCCGAGCTCACGGTCATGAGCGGCTCAGGACTCTCCGATGATTAAATTATGGAACCTAAACTCAATTTGTCATTTGCATTTGCATGGGTTATTATTAATTTTGTTCTATTATTTTTATTATGGTTTAGTATTCACTTACACTTAGTAACTACTAATAAAAGTTTGACCAACTACTTAAAAGCAATGCTCAGCTTTAACCTCTATTGTTGATCAGCCTTACACTTCATGAACTCCCACCTTTGTCGAGTTCATGCCACATTATTCCCCACAACTTGTTGAGCTATGATCATGTGTGAGCTCACCCTTGCTGTCTCACACCCCCCATAGGAGAAGAACAGGTGGTTCAGGAGGAGCCACAAAGCGAGGAGTTCGATCTGATCTAGGTGGCGTTTCTCAGTTGACATTGGCGCCGACGATCCTTAGTTCATTTTATATTATTATTTTATTTTGTAATAAGACTTCCGCTATGTAATAAATACTCTGATGTTTTATGACATTTATCTCTATACACTCTGTTATTATATATGTTGTCTTCTTGGCGCATGTATGAGATGCACCTGGCTTTGTTCCTTAAAGTCGGGTGTGACAGGAGTACCCCAATAGGAATAAAACAAAGGGAAGACGCTCCTGCTTCAAATGCTGTAAGACTGGTCACTTTTTTGCAAATTGTCCCGATAATGATAGTGACCAGGGACAAGAAAAGAACGGGAAGAAGGAAAAAAAGAAGAACTATAGGAAGGCAAAGGGCGAGGTGCACCTTGGAAAGGAATGGGACTCGGACTGCTCCTCTTCCGACTCCGACGATGAAGGACTCGCTGCTTCGGCCTTCAACAAATCCTCACTCTTCCCCAACGAACGCCATACATGTCTTATGGCCAAGGAGAAAAAGGTACGTGTTCGGGACTCTCCCAAGTATACTTCTTCTAGTGATGAAGAGTCATCTAATGATGAAGTAGATTATACTGATTTATTTAAGGGTTTAGATAGAGCTAAAGTAGATAAAATAAATGAGTTAATTGATGCTCTAAATGAAAAAGATAGATTGCTAGAAAGGCAAGAGGACATTTTGTATGAGGAACATGACAAATTTGTTAGTGTTCAAAAATTTCTTGCCTTAGAACTTAAAAGAAATGAAATGCTATCCTCTGAGTTGACTGCCTGTCAGGAATCTGTCTTTAGTCTAAAGAATTTGAATGTTGAATTAAATGCTAAACTAGAGGAAGCTAATGTAACTAAATCATGTGTAGAGCATGTTGTTATTTGTAATAGATGCAAGGATTTTGATATTGATGCTTGTGATGAACATCTTGCGTCTATTTCTAAATTAAATAATGAGGTGGCAAGTCTTAATGCTCAACTTAAGACTTGCAAAATTGATTTTGACGAATTAAAATTTGCTAGGGATGCCTAGACCGTTGGTAGACACCCCTCAATTAAGGATGGGCTTGGTTTTCGAAAGAAAGCCAAGAACTTAACAAGCCAAAAGGCTCCCATTCTCAACAAGGAGAAAGGGAAGGCCCCTATGGCTAGTAGTTCCCAAAAGTATCATGCCTACATTTATGATAGAAAATTTTCTAGGAATGCTCATTATGATAGGAGTTATGATCATGATGCTTTTAATTCACATGTTACGTTTGCCTCTAGTTCTACTTTTGTTCATGGTAGAAGTAGGACTAGGAGAAATCATGTTGTGCATCATGTGCCTAGGAAAATGTGTAATGAATCTACTACTGTTTTCCATGCTTGCAACACTTCTTTTATTCTTTCATGTAAGAATGCAAAAGTAGTGGCTAGGAAATTGGGATCCAAATGCAAGGGAGACAAAACTTGCATATGGGTTCCAAAAACTATTGTGACTAACCTTGTAGGACCCAACAAGAGTTGGGTACCTAAAACCCAAGCTTAAATTGCTTTGCAGGTTTATGCATCCGGGGGCTCAAGCTAGATTATCGATAGCGCATGCACAAACCACATGACGGGGGAGAAGAAGATGTTCACCTCCTACATCAAGAACAAGGATTCCCAGGATACAATCATATTTGGAGATGGGAATCAAGGCAAGGTCAAAGGTTTGGGAAAGATAGCCATCACAAGCGAGCACTCTAATTCAAATGTATTTTTAGTAGAGTCTTTAGGATACAACCTCCTGTCTGTAAGTCAATTGTGCCACATGGGCTACAATTGTTTGTTTACAAATGTTGATGTATTTGTCTTTAGAAGGAGCGATGGTTCATTAGCTTTTAAGGGTGTATTAGACATCAAGGTCTATTTAGTTGATTTTTCGAAAGAGAATGCCGATCTAGATGCATGCTTAATGGCTAAGACTAGTATGGGCTGGCTCTGGCATCGCCGTCTAGCACATGTTGGGATGAAGAACCTTCATAAACTTCTAAAGGGAGAGCATGTGTTAGGACTAACTGATGTCTGCTTTGAAAAAGACAGACCTTGTGTAGCATGTCAGGCAGGGAAACAAGTGGGAAGCACTCATCACAACAAGAATGGATGACAACATCAAGACCACTAGAGCTTCTTCACATGGATCTCTTTGGACCCGTTGCCTACCTTAGCATCGGGGGAAGTAAGTATGGTCTTGTTATTGTTGATGATTTTTCCCGCTTCACTTGGGTGTTCTTTTTGTGGGACAAATTAGAAACCCAAGGGACCCTTATTCGCTTTCTAAGAAGGGCTCAAAACGAATTTGAGCTCAAGGTGAAAAAGATAAGAAGCGACAACGGGTCCGAGTTCAAAAATCTGCAAGTGGAGGAGTATCTTGAGGAGGAAGGCATCAAGCATGAGTTCTCCGCTCCCTACACACCATAGCAAAACGGTGTGGTAGAGAGGAAGAATAGGACACTTATCGACATGGCAAGAACGATGCTTGGAGAGTTCAAGACGCCCGAGCGGTTTTGGTCGGAAGCTGTGAACACAGCTTGCCACGCCATAAACCGGCTCTATCTGCATCGCCTTCTCAAGAAGACCTCCTATGAACTCCTTATCGGTAACAAACCCAACGTTTCTTACTTTCGAGTATTTGGGAGCAAATGCTACATTCTGGTGAAGAAAGGTAGACATTCTAAGTTTGCTCCCAAGTCAGTAGAAGAGTTTTTACTAGGGTATGACTCAAATACAAAGGCGTATAGGGTCTTCAACAAATCTTCGAGATTGGTTGAAGTATCTAGCGACGTTGTATTTGATGAGACTAATGGCTCTCCAAGAGAGCAAGTTGATCTTGATGATGTAGATGAAGAAGAAATTCCGACGGCCGCAATACGCACAATGGCAATAGGTGATGTGCGACCACAGGAACAACAGGAGCAAGATCAGCCATCTTCCTCCACAATGGTGCATTCCCCAAGTCAAGATGATGAACAGGTACCTCAAGAAGAAGGGCATGATCAAGGGGGAGCACAAGAAGATCAAGCAATGGAGGAAGAAGCACCACGAGTCCCTCCAACTCAAGTCCGAGCAACGATCCAACGACATCACCCCGTCGACCAGATTCTGGGTGACATCAGCAAGGGAGTAACTACTCGCTCATGTCTAGCTAACTTTTGTGAGCATTACTCATTTGTCTCTTCTATTGAGCCTTTCGGGGTAGAAGAGGCCTTGCAGGATCCGGATTGGGTGTTGGCCATGCAGGAAGAGCTCAACAACTTCAAGAGAAATGAAGTTTGGAGCCTAGTGCCACGTCCTAAGAAAAATGTTGTGGGAACCAAGTGGGTGTTCCGCAACAAGCAAGACGAGCACGGAGTGGTGACAAGAAACAAGGCTCGACTTGTGGCAAAAGGTTATGCCCAAGTCGCAGGTTTGGATTTCGAGGAGACTTTTGCTCCTGTGGATAGGCTAGAGTCTATTCAAATATTATTAGCCTATGCCGCTCACCACTCTTTTAGGTGTTCCAAATGGATGTGAAGAGCGCTTTCCTCAACGAGCCAATCAAGGAGGAGGTATACGTGGAACAACCCCCTGACTTTGAGGATGACAGGTATCCTGCCACGTGTTTAAGATCTCTAAGGTGCTTTATGGACTTAAGCAAGCCCCAAGAGCATGGTATGAATGCTTTAGAGATTTCCTAATTGCTAATGCTTTCAAGGTTGGACAAGCTGATCCCACTCTTTTTACAAAGAATTGTGATGGTGATCTCTTTGTGCGCCAAATCTATGTCGACGACATAATATTTGGTTCTACTAATCGAAAGTCTTGTGAGGAGTTTAGCAGGGTGATGACACAAAAGTTTGTGATGTCAATGATGGGCGAGTTGACCTACTTCCTTGGGTTCCAAGTGAAACAACTCAAGGACGGCACCTTCATCTCCCAAACGAAGTACACACAAGATCTTCTCAAGCGGTTTGGGATGAAGGACGCCAAGCCCGCAAAGACACATATGGGAACCGATGGGCATGTTGACCTCAACAAAGGAGGTAAGTCCGTTGATCAAAAGGCATACCGGTCCATGATAGGTTCATTACTTTATTTATGTGCTAGTAGACCGGACATTATGCTTAGTGTATGCATCTGTGCTAGATATCAATCCGACCCCAAGGAATGTCACCTTGTGGTCGTTAAGTGAATTCTTAGATATTTAGTTTCTACGCCTTGCTTCCGGGATCTAGTATCCAAAGAGGTCTACCTTTGACTTGATTGGATACTTAGACTTTGATTATGCCAGGTGCAAGGTTGATAGGAAGAGCACATCAGGGATGTGCCAATTTCTAGGAAGGTCCCTGGTGTCCTGGAGTTCAAAGAAACAGACATCCGTTGCCCTATCCATCGCTGAGGCCGAGTATGTTGCCGCAGGACAGTGTTGTGCGCAACTACTTTGGATGAGGCAAACCCTCCAGGACTTTGGCTACAATCTGAGCAAAGTCCCACTCCTATGTGACAATGAGAGTGCAATCCGCATGGCGGATAATCCTGTTGAACACAGCCGCACTAAGCACATAGACATCCGGCATCACTTCCTGAGAGACCACCAGAAAAAGGGAGATATCGAGGTGTACCATATTAACACCGAGAACCAACTAGCCGATATCTTCACCAAGCCTTTAGATGAGAAAAGGTTTTGCAGGATGCGTAGTGAGCTAAATGTCTTAGATTCGCATAACTTGGATTGATCTATAGCATACATGTGTTCTATGCCCTTGATCATGTTACTTTGAGCATTTACATTATTCGTTGTATATTTATCGTGCTCAAGTTGTACAAAACCTCTCCGGACCTCACAAGTCTATATGCAAATGGTGCACATATTAAGGGGGAGATGTGCTACAACTTGACCCTTTGAGACTAACCTATTTGTTTGAGTATATATGTAGTCTCAAAGGTGCATTAAAAGGGAAAGGTGAACTTGGCGCCGAAAAGACTTCCACTGCACTCCGGTATTGGTGTATTTAATTCCAAGTTCATTCTTATGCTCTATTTATCGGTTGCTCTTAATTGACATTTTTTGTGAGGCAATGTGGTTAAAGGGCCAAAAATGATCCCGTTTTGGTGCTTATGCCAAAGGGGGAGAAATTAAGGGCCAAAGCAAATGGATCAGCTACCACTTGTGAATTTTGAAAACAATAGAGTTAGAACTTTTGATTTGTCCAAAAATACTCTTATTGCAAAATTTGGTCTCTTGTGGGGGAGAATTTTGATTATGGGAAAAGGGGAAGTTTTTGGCACTTGATCAATTTTTCTCTTGGAATATCTCTCGTTTTGCCCAAACAAGTGTGTTTGACTTAGAGATAGGGAAAAAGAATTTGATTTGCAAAAACAAACCGAGTGGTAGCAAAGAGTGATCCAAATATTCCAAATTATAGTAAAAAAACAATTGGATCTTCAAATTGAATTGATGTTGCACGTTTTTTGTTGCTTTTTGATGTGTTGGCATAAATCACCAAAAAGAGGGAGATTGAAAGGGAAATATGCCCTTGGGCAATTTCTATAAGTATTTTGGTGATTAAGTGCCCAACACATATTCTTTAAGTCCTAATGTGTCAAAGATTGAAAAGTGCAAATCAAGGCATGAGGTATGTTTCTAGACTTAGTACATTTGTTTTTGAATACTAATGAGGTTATCTAAGTGCTAGAAACAGTGCTGAAGAAAAGAGAATCGAATTGCAAAAGACTTGGCTGGGTGCAGCCAAAACTCCAATTCGGCCTGGAACATCGGACTGTCCGATGGTGCACCGGACAGTGTCCGGTGCGTCAGGCTGGTCCGCATGATCTTGCCGCTCTCGGGACTCAATGACGACGTACAACTAAAGATCACCGGACTTGTCCGGTGGTGCACCGGACTGTCCGGTGGTGCATCTGCGATGAACTCGTTGCTCTCGGGAATGAAGAAAGGCGACATAGCTATAATTCACCGGACTGTCCGGTGGTGCATCGGACTGTCCGGTGAGCCAATGGTCGCCAGCGCCAACGGTCAGCCGCAAAATCTACGGACGACGCGTGGTAGCTCCAACGGTCGAAAGGAGGCACCAGACTGTCCGGTGTGCACCGGACAATGTCCGGTGCGCCAATGGGCCCGGAGCTGCAACGGTCGACTGTGCCCGTTTTGGAAGGAAATCACGCACCGGACAGGCTACAGTAGCTGTCCGGTGGCACACCGGACTGTCCGGTGCGCCACTCGACAGAAGGCAGGAATTGCCTTCCAGGATTGTCTCCAACGGCTGCTAGCTGCCTTGGGGCTATAAAAGGGGTCCCTAGGCGCATGGAGGAGAATCTGAAGCATTCACTAAGCATCCTAAGACTCCAACTCCACACATTTGATTCTCTGTGTTAGTGATTTGAGCTCTATTTGAGTTGCGAACTCCGTGTGTTGTGTTTTGAGCTCAAGTCGTGACTTGTGTGCGTGATTGTGCTGCGTATTTGAGTCTTATGTGTGTTACTCTCCCAACCTTACTCTTGTGCGTTCTTTGTGATCTATATTGTAAGGGTGAGAGGCTCCAACTTGTGGAGATTCCTCGCAAACGGGAAGAAGACTATAAGGAAGAAAGTCGTGGTATTCAAGTTAATCATTGGATCACTTGAAAGGGGTTGAGTGCAATCCTCGTCCATTGGGACGCCACAACATGGAAGTAGGCAAGTGTTACTTGGCCGAACCACAGGATAAAAATCGCGTGTCTCTTGTGTTGCTTCTTGTGATCATTTTGTTCGCACTAACGTGTTTTATAGCCACCTGATTTAACTAACACTTTAAGAATCAAGTCTGTGGCTAGTTAGTCTTTGATTATGCAGGATCACCTATTCATCCCCCCCTCTAGGTGCTCTCAAAAGATCAACCATGTCACGGAAGATAGGAGTCAAACAGATCGCAGATGAGTCAAGATCCACCACCCGAAATAGAAGGCCCAAGAGGGAGTCAAGCCAGATCTCCAAAGGAATCAAGATCCATAATCCAGGATGGATTCTTTCTTCTGCCTAGTCTTTCTTGCCATAACCATTTCTCATCTTTCCAAATAGATGGCTAGCCATGGAAGATAACCATTAAAGAACTTAAACAAAGGAAATTGGTACTGGAACCAACTAGAAGCAAACCCAACTAACTATGTTCCTCTTCTTAGTAATCTCGAGGACGAGATTATTTTTAAGGGGGTAGAATTTGTAACACCTGAAATTCTATTTTGGGGTTCAAAAAAATCAGTGAATAAGACAATCAAAGAGTATATTAATAATATTTTTGAAGCTACAGCTACTAAAGCAAAAAGGGACCTTTAACAAAGACCACACAAAAGTATGCACACATGATTTTAGTTAATCTTTCTTTTAAATATACATATATTATATATTTATTGATTTATAAGTATCTTTTAAAAAAGGGGATTAAGTTAAATCATATTTTTATAGGAACAATACAATAGAAATATTATTTTCTCCAAAATAAATTATTTATGCGTGAATTGCATAGCTAGAAGCATCTGCTCAAATAGGATAATAAATAAATGTATTGCTAAAATATTATGATATCTCATGCTGGAGTTTTATTTGCTTGAGCATTTCAAATTTTGAGTGTGAATTTCAACCTAATTTTGAATTTAATCTGAAATAAGAAAAGAAAACTGAAAACAAAAAAAGAATATATAAAAGACTTCACTTACCTGCGCGGGCCAAAACTCACCTGCGGCCCATCATCTTCGTCACTGTATCGGCCCGTCTAATAATCCCGTCAGCCCAACTAACCCTGCTAGACTCCTCGCTCACACCCGCTGCCAAATGGGGCCAGGGTGTCAGCGCCCTCTTCTTCCCGCCGTAACAAACCCAACAGAAAACGTGGGGGCGGTTGCGGCTGCCTGCCTGGGGATCGCCTCCGATGCAACTCCGTGGGCTCCGGGGTATATATAGCGGGGCGCTGCAACCCTAGATGTCGATGCCTTCATCTGTCGGGGAGGCGAGTACAGCCGCGAGTGGAACCAAGACCGGTGCTGCGGTAGGAGAGAGAGATAAAGGAAAAAACCGCCGCCGAAGCCTACCTCGACCCTGCTCCCACCATCGTGATTCGTGACCGAGACCGGCACGAACCCGGCGACCTTCGTGGACCTTGGCCTATCGCAGTGGCTGGTGGATGCGTGCGATGCCCTGGGCATGCGGCGCCCCACAGAGGTGCAGCGCCGATGCATTCCGCGCGCGCTCGTGGGGGCGGACGGGCTCGGGATCGCCGAGACGGGGTGCGGCAAGACGACCGCGTTCGCGCTGCCCATCATGCACCGCCTCGGGGAGGACCCTTATGGCGTGGCCGCGCTTGCCCCCACGCACAAGCTAGTGGCGCAGCTTGCCGAGCAGTTCCGCTCGACCTCAGGTGCCTCGCTGCCATTGGAGGCTTCGTTGGGTGATCGGGGTATTCACCGATCCGCGCCGCGCGTACTCGGAGCTGGGCGGATGTCGAGGATCAGCCTAGGTGCGGGTTACTGCTTGTCGGCGTGCTCTGTCCGCCGTGGACCACAATCCCTCGTGGCCCGAGAGCGTCGTGGCATAATCAACGGTATGGTGTCCCTAACCAAGTTCGTCGTTCTCTAGTATTTGTCTAGACCCGTGCGAAGTAGGGTGTAGTGCACTAGGCATTGTATCGCCGCGCTCCGGCGAGCTCTGCGGCAGGGGAAACAGGCGCCTCCGCCGCGGGTCGTCTGGTGGGAGGAAGACTAGCCGGTGACCGTTAGATCTTGTTGGACGTTGTAGATTAGAACTAGTGTATTAGTTCGACCTGGGCTCTTCTCGGTCGTCGATCGAATCATGGGCGTATGTGATTAGATGGCGAGGTCTTTAAATCCTGTGTGTCGGTCCGTGATCCAACGATCTAGGATGCGTACCAGTTCGTGAAGGCTATGCTCTAACCGTGACTGTAGATTCATGATCCATCGGCCATAATGCGTCCATACCCCTTCGCTGCAGCAACTTTGCAAAAAGAGTCCCTCTGCTTTTTTATTAAATAGCCCTCATCCGCATTAGTTATAAAACTATCGCAGGATAGTCCTTTTATTTGTAAATCTAACCCTGCGTTTTCATGAAATAGTGTTGGCAGTCCAATAAAACCCAAGGAATTATAAACTAAATATAGAAAAGTGTTTCAAGTGTAAAATTAATTCAGTAAACCAAAATTTATAACTTATTCAATTTAACTCCGTTTTAGTTCATTGCAGTTGCGTTGGCTTTATAATAAAATTGTCTACACAACAGCGAACCTTATTTTGTTATATCATATACTTTTATAATTAGATATGTGTTTTGTTGAATAATTAGACAATTTCCAGATTAAATTTTGAATATAAATCATGACCAAATCAGAAGAACTGAAATAAAAAGTTAAATCAGATGATGTGTACTAATCAAACATACTGATAGATGGCGCGGGCCGGAATCAGCAGGGTCGACGATGTTGAAGCAGCGTGGTTGGTGATCAGCGGAATCAGCGAGCAGTCGCGTGAGGACGCTTCCCAAAAACCTTATTCGTCCTCTCCTGGTGCAGGATCTCGAAGGCGAAGGGTTCCGGAGACCTGCTCTCCCGATCGCAGATGCACGTCGGCGGTCGGGATGAAGGGAACTGAAGGCGGCTCAGTTGTGAAGAGAGGCGAAAGCGAAAACTAGGATGATTTGAATGCTGGCTGCCAAGCGCCTTTTATAGGACCGAGTCCGCGAACAGATAGCTATCTGCGATCCGATCTGCTAGCGAAAATCTCGCGTTTAGTTTAGATTTTATAGTGATCGGTTAGAATTCTGATCTTAACAGCCAAGCAATCAAAAAATTAAAACAGCAAAAGGGAGTCGCACCCCCGCAAGGCGAGGGGCCGGATTTCGGCGCACCATTCACGCGTATGTCGTGCGCCTGCGCCCTTCACCCCGCCCCGCCCTGACCAGGCGAGGCGAGCGCGCGCGTGTGTGGCTCTCCACACTCTCTCCTCTCATCCATGACTTGGTGGGTGAGTGTGGCCTCCATATTTAAACTAGTTCCACTCCACTTGGACTAGCGATATGGTACTATTGGTTCCACCATTCCCTAGCCATACACATATATGGGATTTTAAGATTTTTCTGGGATTTAATTGAATTTCTCAATTGGGCCTAGCCCATAAATCCTAACAATCCTCCACCAGATCTGAAATGCCCATCTGTAGTTTTCGCCACTGTTCACTACTGTGTTAATATACTAGTGTTTCAGTAGAGACTGTTAAGTTGAACTTCCGCCTAGAACTCCAAGCTACACCAACCCACAACTTGGACAATGGACTATGCCTTGAATTGCAAGTTTTGTGTGAATTGGTTTCACTTAAAGTCATGACCAGTACTTTGCTACCAGTAGTCCCTTTCTCGGGTGGAGCATATACGTCGTACTCCAAGGTCTCTTCATGAGTTTACTAGAGATCACCTAGATCTCATAGACTGCGGCGTTAGACAGACCAACTCGTATAGGTGTGTTCTTTCAAGAATGTTCTGCAGGACAACATCTTTGCTAATACAAGCCAACAAAACACATTAAGGCACAAAGCCAACCTGCTTTACAACATTTGAGAGTATTGCATCTTTACTTAGAGAGGGTCAAAGATTACTCTCCTCAGTTCACCAATGGCTTGTTCTTCCCAGGACCTAATTCACGGGATCTCCGATCATATAGACTGGGTTTCCACCATGGCAACTTATACGGGTCTAATACCCATCTCTCTCCATGCGATTTCTATCACATTACGTGGTAGTCCCTTGGTAAAAGGATCTGCTAGATTTTTATCTATTGAAATATGTCACACTTATAACTCCGGAGTTTCTCAACTTTCTGACAGACTTCAATCGTCTTTTGACATGTCTTGATGACTTGCCATTATCCTTAGAACTCGTTACTTTAGCAATCACTGTTTGATTGTCACAGTTCATAAGGATAGCTGGTATTGGTTTCTCAACCACCGACAAGTCCATCAAGAGTTCACGCAACCATTTTGCCTCAACAGTTGCTGTGTCAAGTGTAGTTAGCTCGGCTTCCATGGTTGACCTCGTCAAGGTGGTCTGCTTGCATGACCTCCATGATACCGCACCTCCACCAATAGTAAAGACATAACCACTGGTGGCATAAAGCTCGTCTGCATCAGATATCCAGTTCAAATCACTATATCCTTCAAGTACTGCGTGCTGACCAGAATAGTGAATTCCATAACTCATTGTACCTTGCAAGTAGCGCATAACCCGCTCAAGTGCATGCCAATGATCAGTCCCGGGATTTGATATGAACCTACTCAATTTGCTTGCTCACAGCAAACGAAATATCGGGCCTTGTTGCACCTGCAAGATACATGAGTGAACCGACAATCTAAGAGTATCTCAATTGGTCTAAACCAATTCTGTTGTTCTTTCATAGTGTCACACTGGGATCATAAGCTGTTGGAGAAGGTTTGCAATCAGAGAAGCCAAATCGCTTCAAAACCTTTTCAACATAGTGAGATTGCGAGAGAGTAATCCCACCATCTGCCTTAATCAGCTTGATGTTTAGAATCACATCTGCTTCTCACAGATCTTTCATATCAAAACTCTTTGATAGAAAAGACTTGACTTCATTGATCACATCAATGTTTGTGCCAAATATCAATGAGCACCCGATTTCTACAAACAAATTGGACCCTTCCGTTGTATAGGGAAGGTCTTCACCCTCATTTTAACCACCCTCAACCATGAGAAGGATAGCTCATGCAGGGCCACGTGGCCCGCTTTTGCTGCTTCCACTCTATTGTGGACTCAGATAGTTGAGTCAAATAGCTCTCGTCTATCTTACTTATATATCATCAACATATAAGCACAATATAACTCCTTCACCCCCACCACAGCGATAATATACACACCTGTCTGCCTCATTAATGGTAAAGCCTGCAGACGTTAGAGTCGTGACAAACTTCTCATGCCACTACTTTGGTGCTTGCTTCAGACCATATAACTTGCACACCTTGCTTTCTTGACCCTTTACTACAAATCCATCAGGATGTTCCATATAGATTTCCTCGTCCAGCTCTCCATTAAGAAAAGCTGTCTTTACATTCATCTGATGAATAAGGAGAGCATACGAGGCAGCCAAGGAAAGTAGTACTCGAATAGTAGTCATTCTAGCAACAGGTGAGTAAGTATCAAAGAAGTCTTCTCCTTTCTGGGTATAGCCTTTAGCCACAAGCCTAGCCTTGTACTTCTCAATTGTACCATCAGGCTTGAGCTTCTTTTTAAACACCCACTTACAACCCACAGGTTTACATCCATAGGGTCGATCAGTGACTTCCCACGTACCATTCGAAAGAATGGAGTCCATCTCATTATGAACTGCTTCTTTCCAATCATCTGCATCTGGAGATGCAAATGCTTCTGCAATGGTAGTAGGAGTATCGTCCACAAGGTACACAATGAAATCATCACCAAAGGATTTTTCAACCCTTTATCTCTTGCTCCTTTTAGGAGTATCATTGTCATCCTCCTCTAGGACAATTTCATGTGGCTGTTCAAAATTCTCAACAGGTGTACTATGTTCAGGAGTTATCTCTGAAGAGTATCTAGAATTGCTATGAATGTCTTTCATTGGAAATATGTGTTCAAAGAACGTAGCATCACGTGATTCCATAATAGTATCAACATACACATCAGGAACTTTAGATTTAACTACTAAAAATCTATATGCTATGCTACACGAAGCATATCCAAGGAAGACACAATCCACTGTCCTTGGACCAAGCTTGCACTTTTTATTAATTGGTACATTGACTTTCGCCATGCACT
Source organism: Zea luxurians (assembly GCA_029449295.1). NCBI lineage: Eukaryota > Viridiplantae > Streptophyta > Magnoliopsida > Poales > Poaceae > Zea > Zea luxurians. The sequence goes on from JAOPSE010000006.1 coordinate 93,864,900, forward strand.
CCCAAGTGCGCAAGTATGAAAGTGATGGTTTTCTCCCAACCCACTTCTCATAAGGGGTTTGCTCTTCTTTGCCCATAGAAATTCTATTCAGAACATGACATGAAGTCAGGACTGCCTCCCCCACCATGCCTTAGATAAACCACAAGTGTCTAACATGGCATTCACCAGGTCAGTCAACATACAGTTTTTCCTTTCAGCAATCCCTTTTGATTCGGGTGAATAGGGAGGCGTCCTCTCATGAATAATACCATGTTCTGCACAAAAAATCATCAAAGACTTTGGGAAAGAATTTGCCACTACGATCTGATCTAAGACGTTTGATCTTTCTCTCTAGTTGGTTTTCAACTTTAGCCTTATAGATTTTAAAGTAGTCTAAAGCCTCATCTTTGGTTTTTAGCAAGTATACATAGCAAAATCTAGACGCATCATCAATCAATGTCATGAAGTATCTCTTGCCACCTTTTGTCAACACACCATTCATCTCACAAAGATCAGAATGTATGAGTTCTAGAGGTGCCAGGTGTCTCTCCTCAGCAGCCTTGTGAGGCTTTCGAGGTTGCTTCGACTGCACACAACTATGGCACTTAGAACCTTTGACTATGGCGATATTCGGAATTAAACTCATGGTTGAAAGCTGAGACATAGAGCCAAAATTAATATGACACAAACGAGAATGCCAAATACTCGCAAGATCATCAACATTAGCGCAAATATGGTTCACAAACTTTTTATTGAAATCTAACACAGAAAAGCAGAACAAGCCTCCACAATCATAGCCTTTACCAATAAATTGTCCAGACTTAGACACAACTAATTTATTGGACTCCAAAACTACCTTGAACCCATCTCTACATAGAAGGGTTCCACTAATGAGATTCTTGTGTATAGAAGGGACATGCTGCACGTTCTTCAGTTGCACGATCTTTCCCGAAGTAAACTTTAGATCCACCGTGCCAGTGCCATGAACAGAAGCATGTGACCCATTCCCATTAGGACGGAAGAATCTCGGGCACCCTGATAAGAAGAGAACAAATTAATGTCAGAACACACATGAACATCAGCACCAGTATGAAGCCACCAACTAGGTGATTGAAATACTGAGAAGATGAAAGGTAAATTACCATACCCTTTGTCTTCATTGCTAGCGATCACTGTTTCGACATTGCCCTTTTTACCACGGTGATCCGCTCGATCAGGACAATCCTTGGCAAAAATGACCCGTCTCACCACATGCAAAACATGTCAGTTCTGCCTTCTTCTTCTTCTTCTTGAAGTTGGTAGTTTTGTTGGGCTTGTTAGATTTTGTCTTCTCTTTGCCCTTGTTATGGTTCTTCTGAACCATGTTGGCACTGGAGTGGCCCTCACCTACTTTAGATCCCGTGTCCTTAGCCCGAGCATTCTCCTCAACATCCAGAGACGCTATCAGATTTTTAACTGATATCTCCTGTATCTTATGTTTTAGAGATGTGGCGAAGTTCCTCCATGTAGAAGGCAACTTTGCAATAATGCATCCAACCACAAATCGGTCAGGAAGGACTATCTTAAGGTGGTCGAGCTCCTTGGCTATACACTGTATTTCATGAGCTTGCTCTACAATAGAGCGATTATCAACCATCTTATAATCATGAAAGCTCTCCATGATATACAGGTCACTGCCAGCATCTGATGTGCCATACTTAGTAGTAAGTGCATCTCACAACTCTTTCCCGTCTGTGTGCTAAATATTCGCATCAACTAGACGGTCAACAAGGGCACTAAGAACTGCTCCCGTAAAGATAGTATTGGCATGGTCGTACTCTTTCTCCTGTTCAGGAGTCAGTGCGCCCTCAGGTTTGCCTTTACTAACATCGAACACATTCATAACAGTAAGCCAGAGCGTGGCCTTGACTTGCCACCTCTTAAAGTGCATACCATTGAACTTTTCTGGCTTCAGCGCGTCGGCAAAAGCAGCCATAGAAAAACTAGAAAATTGTCTACAATAAGGTTTTTGGATTGTTGAATAATTAGACAATTTCTAGATTAAATTCCGAATATAAATCATGACCAACTCAGAAGAACTGAAATAAAAGTCAAATAAGATGATGTGTACTAATCAGACGTACTGATAGATGGCGCGGGCCGGAATCAGCAGGGTCGACGATGTCGAAGCAGCGGGGTTGGTGATCAGCGGAATCAGTGAGCAGTCGCGTGAGGATGCTTCCCAAAAACCTTATTCGCCCTCTCCCGGTCTAGGATCTCGAAGGCGAAGGGTTCTGGAGACCTGCTCTCCCGATCGCAGATGCACGTCGGCGGTCGGGATGAAGGGAACTGATTTTGGCGAGGGACCGGATTTCGGCGGACCATTCACGCGTATGTCGTGCGCCCGCGCCTTCACCCCGTCCCGCCTGGCCAGGCCAGGCGAGGCGAAGCGAGCGAGCGCACGCGCGCGTGTGGCTCTCCACACTCTCTCCTCTCGTCCATGACTTGGTGAGTGGGTGTGGCCTCCATATTTAAACTAGTTACACTCCACTTGGACTAGCAATATGGTACACATATATAAGCTTTTGAGATTTTTCTAGGATATAATTGAATTCCTCAATTGGGCCTAGCCCATAAATCCTAACATGTTTATCCTTTGAGTAGTAGATTTATCTTACTAATCAAGGATTGACATGTCTATAATTATAATTTGACTATAATATGATTTCTAAACAAGTTATAATCTACACTAAAGTTGAATTAATTATTTAGAGTATATGTTCTCATATGATGTATATTAACCAATTTTATAATATAGTTTAATATTTAACCACGTAGATCTTCGGAAAATCATATCTTTCTAACCGTAACTCTGATATTAGTGGTTCTCGAACCTACGGTCTCATAGCAACAAACAACAACAACAACAACAAAGCCTTTTTGTCCCAAGCACGTTGGGGTAGGCTAGAGATGAAACCCCGAATGAAAACCTCAGAGCTCAACCCCCAAAGAAAAAAAGGGGAAACAAAAGCAAAGGAGAACCGAAAAACAACGAAACAGGGAAACACATAGAAGAGATAAAACCCACAAGAACCAGCAAGATCTAAATGGGCACAATAAAAGGTCAAACGATTAAGGAGGAAAAGCGAAACTGTAAATCAAGGTTCTGGCACGTGAATTGCACACTTCCACCCCTTCCTATCCACGACGAGCTATTTATCAATATTACACTCCTTCAGGTCCCTCTTCACAGCCTCTGTCCACGTCAAGGTTGGTCGACCTCTACCTCTCTTCACATTCTCGGGACGGTCTTGTAGCAGCGCTGTCGGGGACCATAATTAGGGGTACCCTCAAGACGCCTAATTCTCAGCTGGTAACCCCCATCAGCATAAAGCTGCAGAGGCCTGATGGGTTTGATTAAGTCAGGGATCAGTCCATACGAGCGACTCGATCACGCCACGCCCGAGCCTAGCCTCGGGCAAGGGCAGCCGACCCTGAGGTGTTTCCGTCTCGCCCGAGGCCCCCTTTTTTACGGCAGACGCATCTCCGGCTCGCCCGAGGCCTTGCCTTCGTTAAGAAGCAACCCTGACTAAATCACCGCGCCGACCGACCAAGTCGCTGGGGCATTTAACGCAAAGAGTGAGACTGACGGGCGGCCAGGCTTTGCCAAAGGCGCCATAGGAAGCTCCGCCCGACCCAGGGCTCGGACTCGGGCTAAGGCCCCGGAAGACGGCGAACTCCACTCCGCCTGACCCAGGGCTTGGACTCGAGCTAAGGCCCCGGAAGACGGCGAACTCCGCTCCGCCCGACCCAGGGCTCGGACTCGGGCTAAGGCCCCGGAAGACGGCGAACTCCGCTCCGCCCGACCCAGGGCTCGGACTCGGGCTAAGGCCCCGGAAGACGACGAACTCCGCTTCGCCCGACCCAGGGCTCGGACTCCGCCCTGGCCTCTGCCGAACGACCTCCGCCTCGCCCGACCCAGGAGCTCAGACTCGACCTCGGCCTCGGAGGAGCCTCCACGTCGCCCGACCTAGGGCACAAGTCCGCCACGTCAACAGGAAGCGCCATCATCACCCTGCCCTGAGCCGACTTGGGTCGCAGAGAACAAGACCGACGTCCCATCTGACTAGCTCCGCCAGATAGGCAATGATGGCGCCCCGCTAGACCCATGACGACGGCGGCTCTCGGCTCCCTTACGGAAGCAGGGAGACGTCAGCAAGAGCCCAACTGTTCCAACAGCTGTCCCTCCACCAGGCTCCGTTACTCCTCCGACAGCCACGACACCACACCGGCTGGGTGCCAAGTTCTCTCCGGCTGCCACATTGGCATGTACCCAGGGCGCTAGCTCTCCCCCGCTAGACACGTAGCACTCTGCTGCACCCCCATTGTACACCTGGATCCTCTCCTTGCGCCTATAAAAGGAAGGACCAGGGCCTTCTTAGAGAAGGTTGGCCTCGCGGGAACGAGGGCTGGGGTAGGCGCTCTCTTGGGGCCGCTCGCTCCCCTCACCCGCGCGGACGCTTGTAACCCCCTACTGCAAGCGCACCCGACCTGGGCGCGGGACGAACACGAAGGCCGCGGGATCTCCGCCTCCCTCACGACCCGGCTCCGGCCACCTCGCGCTCGCCCACGCGCTCGACCCATCTGGGCTGGGGCACGCGGCACACTCACTCGTCGGCTCGGGGACCCCCCGGTCTCGAAACGCCGACAGTTGGCGCGCCAGGTAGGGGCCTGCTGCGTGTTGACGAGCAGTTTCCCGTCAAGCTCCAGATGGGCAGTCTCCAACGACCTCTTCAACCCAGGACGGTGCTCCGTTTCGGGAGCCTCGAGTTCATGTCTTTCGACGGCAGCTACGACATGATACTCCTTCCACCGCCGCGCGACAGCGACAATGGTGGCGGACAGCCCGCCCGCCGGCGGCGGAATCGACGACGTCTTTCCCGCGTGGGGGAAGGACAACTTTCGAGCTCGCCCCATCCTCTCCCTCGCCATCGGAGGAGGAGGCGGGGCAACCAGGGCCGAGCGGGAGGCTGCGCTCAGTCGGCTGTCGAGCAAATCGACATCCCCAGCGCCCCAACGGAGGACGCGTCGGGCGTCACCCTCGCGTTTGAGGCGAAGGCGAGCGCCGTCCCCCCGCGACACGCCAACCCCGAGCAAGTGGACGACGCCAGCGCGCTCACGGAGGGCCTGCAGGACGTCGCACTCGTACCCAGGACGACGGCGCGATCAGCCCCCGATGTGACTTCGTCGCTCCTCGTCGACCAAAAGGTACCGGCTGATTCCCATCCTTTGTCATTTCAACTCGACCTCAACCCGCCTAGTGACCTCGCTCTGGCGGGCGCTCACGTTGAGGCGAGTGCAACCCCTTTCGGGTTTCGTGTGCGGTCGCCTTGGGACCGATTGACGGGCGTCTCGACCTACGGACCCTCTGGGTCTGAGGAAGATGACGACCCCAGCATCTGCTGGGATTTCTCTGGATCTGGCAACCCCAGTGCCATGCGGGACTTCATGACCGCATGCAACTACTGCCTCTCCGACTGTTCCGACGGCAGCCGCAGCCTTGACGACAAGGACTGCGGCCCGAGCCGCGAATGTTTCCACGTCGAGCTAGGGGATCCCTCCGGAGGCAGTTGTCTCGGCATGCCGGAGGATGGTGATCTCCCTAGGCCAGCGCCTCGCGCCGACATCCCGTGGGAGCTAGCTGTGGTCCCCGTTCCGGCGGGGGGTCACGACCCACAGCTTGAGCAAGTCCGTGGGGCGCAGGCCGGGCTCGATGAGGGAGCAGGAGCGCTCGAGGCAATCCGCCGGGACGTCGGGCAGGTATGGGTGGGCCAGCCCCCGGCCGGAGAAATACGTCACCTGCCCCAGGGTCTCCAGCACCGCATCGCCAACGATGCCAGGGACAGACCGCCACCCGCATCCGGCGGAACCGGTCAGGACCTGGCAGCCGCAGCGATGCTCCTCCGCGCGATGCCGGAGTCATCAACCACCGAGGGTCGGCGAATCCAGGGAGAGCTCAAGCATCTCCTGGAAGGCGCTGCGGCCCGGCGGGCCGAGAGCTCTGCCTCCCGAAGGCAGGGGTACCCCTCGGAACCTCGTGCCGCGACTTCCCGACTCATGCGGGAAGCCTCGGTCTACACCGGGCGCACGCGCAACACCGCGCCTGCGGCCCTGGGCCACCTCGGCGGCGAGCACCCTCATCGCGACCGTCGGGCCCGCCTCGACGAAAGGGTGCGCCGAGGTTATCACCCCAGGCGTAGGGGACGCTACGACAGCGGGGAGGATCGGAGTCCCTCGCCCGAACCACCCGGTCCGCAGGTCTTCAGCCGGGCCATTCGGCGGGCGCCGTTTCCGACCCGATTCCGACCCCCGACTACTATCACAAAGTACTCGGGGGAAACGAGACCGGAATTGTGGCTCGCGGACTACCGCCTGGCCTGTCAACTGGGTGGAACGGACGACGACAACCTCATCATCCGCAACCTCCCCCTGTTCCTCTCCGACACTGCTCGCGCTTGGTTGGAGCACCTGCCTCCGGGGCAGATTTCCAACTGGGAGGATCTGGTCCAAGCTTTCGCCGGCAACTTCCAGGGCACGTACGTGCGCCCCGGGAATTCCTGGGACCTCCGAAGCTGCCGGCAACAGCCGGGAGAGTCTCTTCGGGACTACATCCGGCGATTCTCGAAGCAGCGCACCGAGCTGCCCAACATCACCGACTCCGATGTCATCGGCGCGTTCCTTGCCGGCACCACCTGCCATGACCTGGTGAGCAAGTTGGGTCGCAAGAACCCCACCAGGGCGAGCGAGCTGATGGACATCGCCACCAAGTTCGCCTCTGGTCAGGAGGCGGTCGAGGCCATCTTCCGAAAGGACAAGCAGCCCCAGGGCCGCCCGTCGGAAGATGCTCCCGAGGCGTCTACTCCGCTCGGCGCCAAGAAGAAAGGCAGGAGGAAGTCGCAAGCGAAACGCGACGCCGCCAGCACGGACCTTGTCGCCGTTGCCGAATACAAGAACCCTCGGAAGCCCCCCGGAGGTGCCAACCTTTTCGACAAGATGCTCAAGGAGACGTGCCCTTACCATCAGGGGCCCGTCAAGCACACCCTCGAGGAGTGCGTCATGCTTCAGCGCCACTTCCACCGGGCCGGGCCACCCGCAGAGGGTGGCAGGGCCCGCGACGACGACAAAAAGGAAGATCACCAAGCAGGAGAGTTCCCCGAGGTCCGCGACTGCTTCATGATCTACGGAGGGCATGCGGCGAATGCCTCAGCTCGGCATCGTAAGCAAGAGCGTCGGGAGGTCTGCTCGGTGAAGGTGGCGGCGCCAGTCTACCTAGACTGGTCCGACAAGCCCATCATCTTCGACCAAGATGACCACCCCAACCACATGCCGAGCCCGGGGAAGTACCCGCTCGTCGTCGACCCTGTCATCGGTGACGTCAGGCTCACCAAGGTCCTGATGGATGGGGGCAGCTGCCTCAATATCATCTACGCCGAGACCCTCAGGCTCCTGCGCGTCGATCTGTCATCCGTCCGAGCAGGCGCTGCGCCCTTCCACGGGATCATTCCTGGGAAGCGCGTCCAGCCCCTCGAACAGCTCGACCTTCCTGTCTGCTTCGGAACACCCTCCAACTTCCGAAGGGAGACTTTGACGTTCGAGGTGGTCGGGTTCCGAGGAACCTACCACGCAGTATTGGGAAGGCCATGCTACGCGAAGTTCATGGCCATCCCCAACTACACCTACCTGAAGCTCAAGATGCCGGGTCCCAATGGGGTCATCACCGTCGGCCCCGCGTACAAACACGCGTTCGAATGCGATGTGGAGTGCGTGGAGTACGCCGAGGCCCTCGCCGAGTCCGAGGCCCTCATCGCCGACCTGGAAAGCCTCTCCCGAGAGGTGCCGGACGTGAAGTGACACGCCGGCAACTTCGAGCCAGCGGAGACGGTTAAGGCCATCCCTCTCGACCCCAGTGGCGACACCTCCAAGCAGATCCGGATCGGTTCCGGGCTCGACCCCAAATAGGAAGCAGTGCTCGTCGACTTTCTCCGCGCAAACGCCGACGTCTTTGCGTGGAGTCCCTCGGACATGCCCGGCATACCGAGGGATGTCGCCGAGCACTCGCTAGATATTCGGGCCGGAGCCCGACCGGTCAGACAACCTCTGCGCCGATTCGACGAGGAAAGGCGCAGGGTGATAGGCGAGGAGATCCACAAGCTGATGGCAGCAGGGTTCATCAAAGAGGTATTCCATCCCGAATGGCTTGCCAACCCTGTACTTGTGAGGAAGAAAGGGGGGAAATGGCGGATGTGTGTAGACTACACTGGTCTCAACAAAGCGTGTCCGAAGGTCCCCTACCCTCTACCTCGCATCGATCAAATCGTGGACTCCACTGCTGGGTGCGAAACCCTGTCTTTCCTTGATGCCTACTCAGGGTATCATCAAATCAAGATGAAAGAGTCCGACCAACTCGCGACTTCTTTCATCACGCCCTTCGGCATGTACTGTTATGTCACCATGCCGTTCGGTTTGAGGAATGCGGGTGCAACGTACCAGCGGTGCATGAACCATGTGTTCGGCGAACACATCGGTCGCACGGTCGAGGCCTACGTCGATGACATCGTAGTCAAGACAAGGAAAACCTCCGACCTTCTCTCCGACCTTGAAGTGACATTCCGGTGTCTCAAGGCGAAGGGCGTCAAGCTCAATCCCGAGAAGTGCGTCTTCGGGGTGCCCCGAGGCATGCTCGTGGGATTCATCGTCTCCGAGCGGGGCATCGAAGCCAACCCGGAGAAGATCGCAGCCATCACAAGCATGGGGCCCATCAAGGACTTAAAAGGCGTACAGAGGGTCATGGGATGTCTCGCGGCCTTGAGCCGTTTCATCTCGCGCCTCGGCGAAAGAGGCCTGCCCCTGTACCGTCTCTTAAGGAAGGCCGAGTGCTTCACTTGGACTCCCGAGGCCGAGGAAGCTCTCGGGAACCTGAAGGCGCTCCTCACCCAGGCGCCCGTCTTGGTACCCCCAGCTGATGGAGAAGCCCTCTTGGTCTATGTCGCCGCTACCACTCAGGTGGTCAGCGCCGCGATCGTGGTCGAAAGGCAGGAAGAGGGGCATGCTTTGCTCATTCAGAGGCCAGTTTACTTCGTCAGCGAGGTGCTGTCCGAGACCAAGATCCGCTACCCACAAGTCCAGAAGCTGCTGTATGCAGTGATCCTGACGAGGCGAAAGCTGCGACATTACTTCGAGTCTCATCCGGTGACTGTGGTGTCATCCTTCCCCCTGGGGGAGATCATCCAGTGCCGAGAAGCCTCGGGACGGATCGCAAAGTGGGCGGTGGAAATCATGGGCGAGACAATCTCGTTCGCCCCTCGGAAGGCCATCAAGTCCCAGGTACTGGCGGACTTCGTAGCCGAATGGGTCGACACCCAGTTGCCGACGGCTCCGATCCAACCGGAGCTCTGGACCATGTTTTTCGACGGGTCGCTGATGAAGACGGGAGCCGGCGCGGGCCTGCTCTTCGTCTTGCCCCTCGGGAAACACCTGCGCTACGTGCTCCGCCTCCATTTCCCGGTGTCCAACAATGTGGCTGAGTACGAGGCTCTGATCAACGGATTGCGAATTGCCATCGAGCTAGGGGTCCGACGCCTCGATGCTCGCGGCGACTCGCAGCTCGTCATCGACCAAGTCATGAAGAACTCCCACTGCCGCGACCCGAAGATGGAGGCCTACTGTGATGAGGTTCAACGCCTGGAAGACAAGTTCTACGGGCTCGAGCTTAACCACATCGCCCGGCGCTACAACGAGACTGCGGACGAGCTGGCAAAGATAGCCTCGGGGCGAACGACGGTTCCCCCGGACGTCTTCTCCCGGGATTTGCACCAACCCTCCATCAAGATCGGCGACACGCCCGAGCCCGAGGCGCCCTCGGCCCTGTCCGAGGTGACCTCGGCCCAGCCCGAGCCAACCTCGGTTCAGCCCGAGGAACCCTCGGCCCCCGAGGGCGAAGCACTGCGCATCTTGGAGGAGCGGAGCAGGGTCACGCCAGATCAAGATTGGCAGACCCCGTACCTGCAATATCTCCGCCAAGGAGAACTGCCCCTCGACCGAGCCGAGGCTCGGCGGGTAGCGCGACGCGCCAAGTCGTTCGTCTTGCTGGGCGATGAGAAGGAGCTCTACCACCGTAGCCCCTCGGGCATCCTCCAGCGATGCATCTCCATCGCCGAAGGTCAGGAACTCCTGCAGGAAATACACTCGGGAGCTTGCGGCCATCATGCAGCACCTCGAACCCTCGTCGGGAACGCTTTCCGGCAAGGCTTCTACTGGCCGACGGCGGTGGCTGACGCCACTAGAATTGTCCGCGCCTGCGAAGGGTGCCAATTCTATGCGAAGCAGACCCACCTACCCGCTCAGGCTCTGCAGACGATACCCATCACCTGGCCCTTCGCTGTGTGGGGTCTGGACCTCGTTGGCCCTCTGCAGAAGGCGCCCGGGGGCTACACGCACCTGCTGGTCGCCGTCGACAAATTCTCCAAGTGGATCGAGGTCCGACCCCTGAACAGCATCAGATCCGAGCAGGCGGTGGTGTTCTTCACCAACATCATCCATCGCTTCGGGGTCCCGAACTCCATCATCACCGACAACGGCACCCAGTTCACCGGCAAAAAATTCTTGGATTTTTGCGAGGATCACAACATCCGGGTAGACTGGGCCGTCGTAGCTCATCCCATGTCGAATGGGCAAGTAGAGCGCGCCAATGGCATGATTCTACAAGGGCTCAAGCCTCGGATTTACAATGACCTCAACAAGTTCGGCAAGCGATGGATGAAGGAACTCCCCTCGGTGGTTTGGAGCCTGAGGACGACGCCGAGCCGAGCCACGGGTTTTACGCCGTTCTTCCTGGTCTACGGGGCCGAGGCCGTCTTGCCCACGGACCTGGAATACGGCTCCCCGAGGACGAGAGCCTACGACGATCAAAGCAACCAAGCTAGCCGAGAAGACTCGCTGGACCAGCTGGAAGAGGCTCGGGACAAGGCCTTACTACACTCGGCGCGGTATCAGCAGTCCCTGCGACGCTACCACGCCCGAGGGGTCCGACCCCGAGACCTCCAGGTGGGCGACCTGGTGCTTCGGCTGCGGCAAGACGCCCGAGGGAGGCACAAGCTCACGCCCCCCTGGGAGGGGCCATTCGTCATCGCCAAAGTTCTGAAGCCCGGAACGTACAAGCTGGCAAACAGTCAAGGCGAGGTCTACGGCAACGCTTGGAACATCCAACAGCTACGTCGCTTCTACCCTTAAGATGTTTCCAAGTTGTTCATATACCTCGCACCCACGCAAAGTTTAGTCAACAAGGAAGGGTCGGCCTCGCTTCGGCAAAGCCCGACCCTCCCTCGGGGGCTAAAAGGGGGGAAACCCCCTCTGCGTCAAAATTTTCCTCGAAAAAAAATCTCTTTTACCAGAATGTCTTTCGTGCTTTTTGACTACTTCGAAAAGTGGGTCCCGGAAACGACGGGGTACACGTAAGCAGTCAAGGCTGACCGAGCCAAGGGACTCCTACGCCTCCGGGATACGGATACCTCACTCATCACCTTCTGCGATAAGTAACTCACGTTCGGATAAAGCGGCTCCACGGATTGAACAAGTCTTTACGTTCGGAAGCCCTTCTGCCGAAGCGATCTTTCGGGCCTTCTCGACCAAGTCGGTGACGGGGCCTCATGGACGGGTGAAAGTACGCGTAAGCGGCAAGGCCGACCGAGCCGAGGGACTCCCACGCCTCCGGGATACGGATACCTCACTCATCACCTTCCGCGAGAAGCAACTCTCGCTCGCACTAACATCCCTGTTACCGACAAAAAGTCCAGATACTCGAAACAAGAGGAAAAGAGACGCAGCTTTACAACGCAGCAAGGGTGTGTGTTCTGGCCTCGACGGCCGCACAAGGCCCACGCTACAAGACAATCTGATCCTGCAGGCTCGGGTCTTGACGCTGGAAGGGGGCGGCAACACCCTCGGCATCAACGGCACCTTCGGCGAGGCCCGACCTAGCCTCAAATGGCAACGCGGTCCGAGGGTCTCCGCTCCGAAGGACGACGTCACCACCACCGCACCTCCTCGGTTGCAGAACCAATACCGTGACCCGAGGCGACCCAGCGCGCGACCCAGCAGCACCAGCCTGACGCAGCGGTCAAACGCGGTCAAAAGTGGGCCGGCAGTAATGACGGTGGCAGGCGCGCGGGAGCAGCGGTCATGCCGTCAGCCAAGCTCACGTCCCATCCGGAGGCAGCGAGAGAACCCCCTCTCACGGTGTGAAGACGACGCGCCCGTGACCCGTTCCTCGAACGGCTTGCGTACGCGCAACGGCAGCCTCGCCGACTACTCGCCCCGGCGCATTAACTCCGCGGCTGGACAGGCGACGCTTCTGGCAGGAGCAACTGGCGACGCTTCGCCTTCGCCAAAACGACCACACCAAAAAAGGTACGCCACGTCGTTCAAATTTGTATCCTTTTTCCCTTTTTTTCTCTTTCTCTATCTCTTGCAACAGGGACCGGGAAAGGGGATACCCCCAAAGGGATCCTTCCCCGTGAAGGAACTAGGCTCCGAGCCTCCTTACTGATCAGGGGTTCGAAGGCTGGCCCCCCGAAGGGTTCAACAGCCGCCTCAGATCGCGTGGGCCCGACACCCACTACTGGTCAGGGGTTCGAAGGTCGGCCTCCCGAAAGGTTCCACGACCGCCTCAGGCTACTCGGGCTCCGCGCCCATTACTGATCAGGGGTTCGAAGGCTGGCCCTCCGAAGGGTTCACAGTCGCCTCAGACACCGAGCGAGGGATGACCAGGGGTACGTTCGATACATAACCAAGGCTCGGGCTGCGCTCCCGAGGTACCCTAGGACATTTCCGAGACCAGCAGGAACGATCCTGTAACGGAATCCCATCGGAGGGAGGCAACGAGCCCTCGGACCCCGTCGCCAGGGGACCGGGTCCGGCAGATCACCCGCAGGTACTTTTGGGCGTGCCTCCGGGCCCCTAGCCGACCCCCAATGAACGGGGCACGGACGTCCACTCGGATTACCCGCTTGCAGCTCACCGGAGACACCATGTTCGGTGCCCATCGAGGGTAACATGGCGCTCTCCCCCCTCCTCCTTGCGGAAAGGCGACGTAGGGGCGTATGTAAAAAAGCCGAGTCTGTCCCTGATCGCCCTCTCGCCCTGTGCGGAGGCTCGAGGGCTGCTCTCGCAAACCCGGCTCCGGCCAAACCGTTGACAGCGTCAACATACCAGCCCGTGAACTTGGGCCCCGACAGTGCACCCGGGCTACGGCCTGTTCGCATGAGGGAACCGCCAGACCAGCCAAAGCATTACGCAAGGCATTAAGACCTCGAAGGAGTGAAACCACTCCTCCGAGGCCTCGGGGGCTACACCCGGCGGGTGCGCTCGCGCGCACCCACCGAAACAAAGTGCAACCGAGAAAGGCTGGTCCCCTTGCAAAAAAGTGCGACGAAAGCCTCCAAGCGAGTGCTAACACTCCCTTCGAGGCTCGGGGGCTACTGTCGGGGACCATAATTAGGGGTACCCTCAAGACGCCTAATTCTCAGCTGGTAACCCCCATCAGCATAAAGCTGCAGAGGCCTGATGGGTTTGATTAAGTCAGGGATCAGTCCATACGAGCGACTCGATCACGCCACGCCCGAGCCTAGCCTCGGGCAAGGGCAGCCGACCCTGAGGTGTTTCCGTCTCGCCCGAGGCCCCCTTTTTTACGGCAGACGCATCTCCGGCTCGCCCGAGGCCTTGCCTTCGTTAAGAAGCAACCCTGACTAAATCACCACGCCGACCGACCAAGTCGCTGGGGCATTTAACGCAAAGAGTGAGACTGACGGGCGGCCAGGCTTTGCCAAAGGCGCCATAGGAAGCTCCGCCCAACCCAGGGCTCGGACTCGGGCTAAGGCCCCGGAAGATGGCGAACTCCACTCCGCCCGACCCAGGGCTCGGACTCGGGCTAAGGCCCCGGAAGACGGCGAACTCCGCTCCGCCTGACCCAGGGCTCGGACTCGGGCTAAGGCCCCGGAAGACGGCGAACTCCGCTCCGCCCGACCCAGGGCTCGGACTCGGGCTAAGGCCCCGGAAGACGACGAACTCCGCTTCGCCCGACCCAGGGCTCGGACTCCGCCCTGGCCTCTACCGAACGACCTCCGCCTCGCCCGACCCAGGAGCTCAGACTCGACCTCGGCCTCGGAGGAGCCTCCACGTCGCCCGTCCTAGGGCACAAGTCCGCCACGTCAACAGGAAGCGCCATCATCACCCTGCCCCGAGCCGACTTGGGTCGCAGAGAACAAGACCGACGTCCCATCTGGCTAGCTCCGCCAGATAGGCAATGATGGCGCCCCGCTAGACCCATAACGACGGCGGCTCTCGGCTCCCTTACGAAAGCAGGGAGACGTCAGCAAGAGCCCAACTGTTCCAACAGCTGTCCCTCCACCAGGCTCCATTACTCCTCCGACAGCCACGACACCACACCGGCTGGGTGCCAAGTTCTCTCCGGCTGCCACATTGGCATGTACCCAGGGCGCTAGCTCTCCCCCGCTAGACACGTAGCACTCTGCTGCACCCCCATTGTACACCTGGATCCTCTCCTTGCGCCTATAAAAGGAAGGACCAGGGCCTTCTTAGAGAAGGTTGGCCTCGCGGGAACGAGGGCAGGGGTAGGCGCTCTCTTGGGGCCGCTCGCTCCCCTCACCCGCGCGGACGCTTGTAACCCCCTACTGCAAGCGCACCCGACCTGGGCGCGGGACGAACACGAAGGCCGCGGGATCTCCGCCTCCCTCACGACCCGGCTCCGGCCACCTCGCTCTCCCCCCTTCGCGCTCGCCCACGCGCTCGACCCATCTAGGCTGGGGCACGCGGCACACTCACTCGTCGGCTCGGGGACCCCCCGGTCTCGAAACGCCAACAAGCGCGTAGAATATTCTTATGCTATTTGTTTTTATGTTTGGTGTACTATTATTTTATGTGCTCTTTGTCTATCTATATGTATTGCTACGAGTAGAAGCGAGGTTATGAGTCACCTGAAGACTAACTTGGTACCTAGGATCTCGATTCTAGGGCAAGTTGTGCCCTTGATCACTCCTTTTTACCTAATAATGTTCGTTGTTATTCACTGTGACATGCTCATGTTAATTTGATGGGACCCAATAGGTTCTCCTAGGGCTTGTTTGGAAGGCCACTTCCTCACCGGAAAATCATACTTTTCTCGGGTCCAAAGCTCACATGGAGATGTACCCAGGGCATACTTTTTGGCCCATTTGGAAGACAAACATCCCGGTCCAGTTCTCCTCCGACACATAGGGATACCCGTGGAAGCGCTCCTAGCCACCCGAGGTCGGGTAACCTTCCCTAGTTTGGAAGGGACACGAGCGGATCCGAGCGACCACGCGTCCACGCCCTCTATCGCCACCACCATCCACTCTGTCGCCGCTCCATCGCCGTCCACACTACTGTCATCCGCTCTATCGCCGCTCCATCGTCGTCCTTCCCCGACGCAGTCGAGAGCGAGACATGAGGCGACGGTGCCCTCCACCACCGGCACCGTCTCAGATTTGTCGTCCTCCACCGCCATCTCTGCCCTCAGTTTGCTGTCCTCCACCGTCGTCTTCTGCGGCACTATGTAAGACCTTCGCTCCTCCTTGTAAATTATGTACTTACCTAGGATTTCAATTCATTCTCCATTATTCGGTTCTTTGAAAGTACAATACAATGTTGCCTCCAAGACCCAGTACATGGTCTTCTCCAAGATCCAGTACAAGATCGTCTCCTCCAAGATTCGAACCCCAAAGCTAGTGAGGTATGCACCTACCGAGTACAAGGCCAGCTCTCCTCTGATTTATCATGAACTGCATGAACTCTGATGCATGCACCTAGCGAGTTCTAGAGTCCTAGTGAACTCTGATGAATTTTTATGCATGAACCAAGAGGAAGTTGTTGGTTTCAGTTTGGGGCACAATTTTTGGATCAGTTAAGTGATTCCTATTTTTGGTTCAGAACTACACATTGATTGATCTATTTAAACTGTCCATCTTGATGCATTTTTTGTTCAGTTGAACTTGAACTGGGTTCTTTAATAAATTCACTACAAAAATCTGCATTCAACAATTGTTTGGAGGTTTGAATGAACTAACCTCAGAAGGGGTTTAGTTGCTTGGTGAAAGTTGCCTAGAGGGGGGGGGTGAATAGGCAAGTTAAAACTTTTTCAACAAAAACTAGAAGCAAACTGGGTAAAACTGAATTGATCTCGAAATTCACCCAGTTAACTTTGGAAATGAGATGTTCTAGTTGATCCACAGGGTTCAAAGTAGTAGATCTGAGAAGGGCACTTCTCAAAATCCACACACCAAAATATATATAAACAAATCTTCCATGCAATGGTGAGAGAACGAAGAAAACGAATAAGCACAATGAACAAGAATACAAGAGACACAAGATTTATCCCGAGGTTCGGTCACGCCACTAAGGTGCCCTACTTCCTCGTTGAGGCGCCCACAAAGAGCCGGGTCTCTTTCAACCCTAATCCTCCCTTTGCCGACCACAAAGGTTAAGCCCACACAATAATCTTTGCTCAAACGAGCGGGTAATACAAACTTTCTTGTGGTCTTCCACAAGATTTGGAGACTCACAAGCGACACCTAGTCGTCTAGGAGCTAGAAGCTCCAAGAGTAATGAATCCACAAAGAACTCGATGTAGTACCAAAGCTCGAATGAAGAAGAGCAAGAGAGATTTGGAGATGAAGCACAAAAAACCGCAACTCTCAAACTCACTCAAAGATTTCTCTCCAAAGCTTTGAAATGGGAGAGGCAAGAGGTGTGTGAGAGAGAGTGGGAGGTGTTTCTTCGGTTGGGAATGAAGTTTTGTGCGTGCTCTGCTGTGGGGAGAGAGGTAGGAGTGAGTATATATAGGCCCCGTTTGTTTGAGTTTTTTTCAGCTTCTGGCCACCAAAAGCTGTTGCGGACTGCCAAACATCCTAGCTTTTCAGCCCGCTTCTATAAGAATCATTTTGGTAAAAACCGTCTAAAATCAATATGAATACAAAATCGGTTGAGTCGTCGCGATAGTAGGAATTCATCGCTTTCTAGATCCTGAAACATTTGAACCACTTCATCTTCCTCCGCACATAATCCCCACGATACTCAGATTTTTCTCACAGCCAGATTCTCTCTACAGCCGTATTCTCAGAAAAGCTGGTCAGAAAAAAGCTGAACCAAACAGGCCCATAGGTGGGGCTCCAAAACTAGCTGTTTTTGACTTTTCTGCCCAAAAACCGGTTGAACCGGTCCCAAAACCGGTTGAACCGGTTTTCAAAAAGCTGCGCACAGTTTTTTTGACTGACACAGCAGACTGGCAGAAAAAAGTGAACAGTGCAAAAACCGGTTGAACCGGTTTTAGAACCGGTTGAACCGGTTTCCACCAGACAAAAACCGGTTGAGTGTCCGGTTGAGTGTCCGGCTGAACCATTATTTTCAAAAAGGTGAACAGTGCAAAACCGGTTGAACCTTTTTTAAAACCGGTTGAACCTGTTTTTTACAAAGAGCAATTTTGGCCAAGATAGACTTAAAAAGGTTGTACTACATACTTTCACTAAGGATTAACAAGGGTAAAATGGAAGTTTCGGATCAAGGATTTTGAGCTTTTGTACCAACACCAACCTTCTTTATGGATCCCCCTTGATAGTACGACAATTCCTATACTCAAGTTAAATAAAATATAGTTAAGTAACCTCCTTGAGAAATTGGTGTCTCATGTGTGATTTCTCCACGGTGTTGCTTCATAAGGATCACAAACATCTTTGTCTCACCTTTTGAAGCAAACACAAATCGAGCCTGTGACTTTTGCCATTTCACCATATATGTGTTCAAATCATGGCTTCAAGTCACCTTACTGATGCATCAACATGTTGTAACTCTTCATAGCTAATTAGTTCATCGACTTAGTGCAAGTACTCTCTTCTTCACCTTAGCCATGGTACCTCGGTCTACAAGCCGTCGCTTGGCCTTCACCTTCGCTTAGTTCCTCGAAGCCCTTTCCTTGCTATCTTCACCCTATCAGGCCATTCTTGAGTCACATCCTATTGAGCATCCATTGAGAGAATCATTTCTTCAATATTGTGAACCTTGCTTGAATGTCATATAGATATAACTGCTAAGATCAATCAAGCTCTAGTTTGATTCTCATATATTCATATATGGACTAATAGTAATATGGTCAAGCCAATTCACGATTCCTCATATCTTATTCACTTTGGCTTGACCAATCCTCTTAATCACTTCAACCTCTATTATGATCATATTTATGCATAGTGATTTCTGAGGACTTGTCCATATATTCAAACCAATATAGAGACCATATTATATCCATTTGCATTGTCTCACTGGTTATTTGACCTTGTGTTGAACCTTGTTCACTGATCATTATACACTATTCAAGTATGTTCATCATACTGAATTTCCTGTTCAACACTTAGCAAACTTGTTAGACCTTTAAATGTGTTGTTATCCAAATCACCAAAACTCACAAAAGGGATGAATGCACTTTCAATCTCCCCCTTTTTGGTGATTGATGACAACACATTTAAAGCTTACATAAGATTTGATAAATAAGATTTTGAATCCTATGATATAGTTTCCTCCCCCTAAATATGTGCATTTCAGAAAATACCAATTTTGTACTCAAATGCCAAAACCACATATTTGGGTCAAAGAGTGAAGACAACTTATATCATACTATTCATAGGGTGCTTTGTGTCATAAATAAATGTGATGCTCATGACATATTATGCACTCATCAATTTCCTTCATCTTATGTTTTACTTATGATTCAACCCCCTTTTGTCAATTGTTTCTCCCCCTTTTCAAAAGTCTTCTTACACTTAGTTACATAAGACTAAAGGTAAGCTTTAATGCACAATTTCTCCCCCTTTGTCATAAATCTCCAAAAAAATATAAAGAATATAAAGGGTAGAAATTATGATTAATCAAGATTTGAACACACTATCATGAAAAGGGTCCTTATATGGCACAAAGGTAATGGAGAAGTGACATAAAGTGATGTACCTTTGCATTTTACCTTTTCAAGGGGTGTTCCACACTTGTGTTGTATTTAGAGTTCATTTTGCAATCCCTTGTTGGCATAATTTTGACATAGGTCCAAGATATCAAATGAATATTGTCATACTAATTGAAAGATAAATCTTGATACCTGGAGTCTAGATGTCACCTAGCATTTTATTATCATAACAAGAGGTAGCATGAAAATTGCACAAGTATGGATTATACAACTAGTGATCATGTTCAAAAAATATCAATTGAAAACCACCAATTGATACAATTTGATAGATAATCAGATCACTAATTGCATATTACACTAAGTTCTCCTCAAGTTTTAGTGCACACATGTATATGAATTCAATTGATACCTGTTGAGAGTACTTATTTGCAACTTAAAGTACCATTGGCATACAAGGAGTATCAATTGAACATAATCATGCAACATAAGGAACATGTGCACTATTTAATCAATTAAATTCTAGACAAGAGAATCTATAAGCTATGCTACTTCAGATATTTGTAATCCAAAAAGATGTGATACATATTTACCAATTTTAGATGACGTTGGAGTAGCATATACAAGAGAAACTCATTCTCTTATGAAATGTATAGAAGATACATTTATTGGAGCAAAGAATCTTTGATACCCATCAAAATTTGCAGTGGAAGCGATTGTCTTTGCTTGAAGATTCCTTTCTAATTTGAGACTACACACATAATAGACTTGAAAATGAAGTTAGTCTCAAAGATTCAAATTATAGACCATTCTCCCCCTAAATGTGTGCATACAAGTGATGAATACTTGTTTAGCTTATGCACTTGGACTTGTGAGGCCAGGGGATTAAGTTCTACAATTTGAACCTTGGTACAAATAAAGTATGAAAATATGAAATTGCACCAATTTAAGGAATTACTCATAATCAAACGGTATACTAATAGACATGATATGCAATATTTTAAGCCAAGATTCAAGTGCAACCTTATGATGTGACTTAAGATATTGCATATACATGCATACACTAACTTGTAAGAGCCTAGATACACAAATGTAATACAATAGTTCATGGAGTGACACACCTTTGTTCCATGCCATATGGTCTTCATTATAATCATGAATTTCTATCTTAGCTTTTGATAGGCTTGACATTTCAAAGAGAAACTTATCCTCTTTAAACGATCAAGAGAAACTCATTCTCTTCAAAGAACTACACAAATTCACTAAAAGAAAATGTTAGTCTTTAAGGACACAAGATATAGAATGAGCTCCCCCTAAATGTATGCATCAAGTACTCGAATTACTTGTAACATGCACTTGATTCAATTAAGATTCTTAGAGGAGTTCATCATATATCTTGGTCAAGGCATGATATATTTGAAACAATTGAATTTATGTAGAGAAAACATATCGTTCCCCAATAGAACTAATCCATGGGGTGACATGTGGTAAATATTTGATCATTTCCTTGGAACCACTCATCCTCATTTGATGTTCTCCAAGGTGTGAAACTACAAAACATGAACTTGAAGAAATCATTAGCCTCACAAGATATAGGCTAAACTCTTCCTAAATTTGTGCATGCAAGAGTACACAAAGTACACTTATGCACATCAACAATACGAGGTTAAAGGTGAAGTTTGCGCTATATCTTGGTTTAACATAACATGCTTTACATAGATGATGAAAATCAAACCAATTGAAAGTTTAAGAACTGAAAGTATATCAATTGAAATCCTAAAGGGTAAAGCATGCTAATATGAACCTCAAACCTCATAATGAAAGATATCATATAAATATGTCACTACATCTTCATTATTTGGTTGACAAAAAGTGTAACTCCCTTCTTGAATCACTGTGATTTCTTTTCTCTTTATGATTTCATCCAACCAGGCGATCTTGAACTTCATTCATCTTGGCTTGGTTCAATCATACTTGATATGAGACCCATTGAAACTCAATGATTGAAACAACCAAGACTCTTATATCCGTAGATTTTCAATCCATCTTGAAAGCACTTGGAAGGACCTTATTGAAACACTTAGAAAAGAGAGCATTAGAAACACAAGGGAGGCTTTCACAAATGATAATCCTTATATGCGGATGGAAAATGAATCATCATTCTTGAAACCCAAAAGGATAGATTAAATTCCTTTAAATTAGTGCACACATATAGTTGATGTCAAAGTTATATGCACTATTGAACATTTTGTATTGCGAGGAATTTAACCTATACTATGGTGCATCCCACTAAGGATAGAATACTAAAACAACTGAAGGAGAGGAAGTTTTCATACCTTGGCCTCTTATCAACTTCATCTTACTTTAGTTGAATAGTATCCTTTAAGCTTATGATTTATCCAATTTAAAACAAGCACCATCTCTTAACATATATTTTCTATGGATAAACTCAACACAAGAGATGGCATTAGTAGCACAAGCACTAGTTTCTTATTTAGCAACCCTTTATATATGGAAGACAAGCGTGTTGCTAAAATAGAGAAACATCATAATATGGACTAAATTTCCCTTGAGCCCTCATGCACAATATATTTTGAATGACATGGATAATATGCATGGTTGTTCAATGAAGTTTAAAGGGCTGACTTAATCCATATTATGGTGAGTGTCTAATATAGAAGAATCAAATCCAAATTAACTAGATAGAGAATACGTCACATAATTTTGGATTGTTCACCATATGATAATGTTCATTCAACTTCCAATTAGACCTTTATTTCATAATCAATAACTGATGTATATCCTCAAGTGCTTCTTCTTCCTTAGTGGCTACACAAGTCACAAAAGAGATAAGATTTGAAAATAATATGCACTTGAGATTCAGTTGTTATCACCCTTGCTGCTATCTCCAAATATGATTTATACATCCATTATCAAGCACCCAACTTGATCCATAGAAGGAGTGATCCTGCAAAACAAGTTTAAGCTTCATATTTTGGTACCCAAATTGAATTGGGTCCTTTTGAGATTAGTAGTAAGAGCCTTGAGTACCCACACAATCCTTATTGTGGCCTTTCTCTTTGTGCAGGCAACCACATATACTTGACAACCATCTTACATGGTTTCAAGTCAATATTTAATCACATAGATAAAACTAGAGTTAAGAATAGGAGCCTTTTCTCCTTTTATTAATACATCATTGTGTTGCCTTCTTGATGATGAACCTACCTTGACTTTGGGTGCACCTAGCTTATCAAGGTTAGTCGCACAAGCATTCATATCATAAATACAAGTTATGCATGGAATTTACAACTTAGTGATCCAATTCAATGTGAAGCATATGGATATCGATTGAAGTAGATTTCTAAGATATCAAAATATGGGTTTCCAAAATTTAGAGAGTATGGATCACTAATTGTACCTTTTACAGTTTAAAAATCATATCCATGTTAGTGCATATGTATGTGATGAATATCAACAAAAAGATTCTTATGCACTTTTAGAATTAACGATAAGGGAATTTTAAACTGCATCAAGAGTAGCTATTTAGAAAACAAAGATCACAATCCATATGAATGAGATACAAATTTACCATTTTGGATTGTCTTAGTATAACTTACTCAAGTGAAACTTATTCTCTATGACACAAGATATATAATGTTCTCCCACTAGATATGTGCATCAAGTATTTGAGTGACTTGCCTCATGCACTTTCAATTCAGTTAAGAGTCTCATGAGGAGTATATTACATATCATGGTCAAGGCATGACAAATTTGCAATGAATTAGCTTATGCCTAGGAATACTTACCACCATATAGAATGTACCATTTGTTATACCAATTGAAAGGTCTTGCTATATGAGATGGTGTCATCTAAGTATTCTTCTTGTCTTCATTCGTGGAGACTTCCTTCTTTAGCTTGTTATCTCTTTTCCTTTTAAAACTAGTCGAAAAGCACTTTGAAAAGAGGTATTAGTAGTACAAGGAAGTATTTAATGAATGATGATATTTATATATGAATGGCAAATAAATCATCATTTATGAGACATAAAGGCATAAATTAAATTCCTTCTAAGTTAATGCACATGGAGCAGTGAATTCACAATATGCACTAATTTACAAATTTAGGCCAAAAGGAATTTAACCTTCATATTGACATTCCTTTCCATAGAATATATTATTATCAATTGAAAGAATGTCACTTGAAAGGAACTATTATTGATCACATACCAAATGAAACAATTAGTTCCATACCTTTGCCTTGAGCATTCCTAATCTTTCTTTTAGGTGAAGATTAACCTTTAAAGCTTGTGATTTTACCAATTGAAAGAGCACAATCTCTACTTATGAATTTCCATTAAATATCTTAAAAGATATTGTATTAGTAACACAAGCAATAGTTTCCTATTTAGCAACCTCTAGTATATGAATGACAAGAAGGTTACTAAAACAAGGAAACCTCATGATATGAACTAAATTACCCTTACAAGCATCATGCATAACATCAATTGTAAAAAAATGAAAGTAGCATGATTATTTAATTAAGTTTACATGGCAAGTTTAATTCATAGCATGGTGAGTGATTAATGGAGAAGACTCAAAACCAATTTAAACAAGAATGAATACATCACATAGTATTGGTTCGATCTTCTTTGAATGTTGAATGTCACACTCCATTTGGGAAACACATTCTCATGTTGTGAGACTACATAAACACTTAGATAGAAACATTAGTCTCACAACTCTAGTCATATAGAGAATTCTCCATTTGGTAAGTGCTATAAGAATTTGAATTTCTTACTTAGCACTCTATTCATTTAAGAACATGGGATAATACTCTTTATGTCTAGGTCATGGCAATAATATGATGATTAACTTGAAATATGCCATAAGATACATACAATCAATTTAAAGCATGTAGATTGTCACAATATAAAAATATGAACTTGCAATCTACCATATAATTAGATCCTTTCCAAAGCAAGGTAAAATCTTTTAAGTTCATTCTCAAGTGCTTCATTTTTCCTATGTGGCTACAAAAGACACGAAGGAATATACCAATTAAAAGCAATGTGCACTTAAGAATTAATTGTTACCATCCTTTGGATATCACTTGGTTGTAAGCCTTTTGCTTGATTCCCACAAAGGTTAATCCTTATTCCCTACAACACAAGTTCTTGCTAGAGATGAATATGAAGTTAGTGATATAACAACTCAATTCATCTTTGGGTCAATCTTAAAGGATAGACAATGTAAGATTGATAGCTTGAGATAAGAATTGAGTTAAACCGCTCAAGCACCCCAAAGCTTCATATCATCTTTGGGTACCTGCAAAACTTATTAAGTACATTTTGGTACTCATTTTTGGATGGGTCCACCAAGGTTAGCTAATAAGTACTTAGGCACCCAAATGGCCTTTGTGCTAGTTTTAGGTGAACTAATTACCTTTCTAGCACAAATGTCATTTTTGGGTCTCCTAAGAGAATATGAATGAATTGACATGGTAGGCTTAGGATACTTACTCATGGGACAATCCTTGCATAGGTGTCCCTTTCTTCGGCAAGTGTAGCAAATCTGATTTTTAATTTTGCAAGACTCCTTGCCTTGCTTCTTATTTGCTACATGGTTAGTGAGCCTCTTTCTTTCTAAAGTTAAGCCACTATCTTTTATGTAGGGACATGACTTAATCTCATGTCCCTTCTCATGACATTGATAACACTTTCTAGTGAATCTTCTCTTATTTGGAAGAGTGGCTTGGTTGTTACCTTGTGTAGAGCATGTGGAGGCATGGTTGAGGCACTTGTCATGAGCTTTGGCTTTCTTCTCTTGATGTTTGCTCATGTCCTTCTTGGAAAGCTTGATATTCTTTTGAAGGGGTTTTGTGCATGCTATGGTTGTCCCCTTCTCAAGCTTTTTCACCATATTATCAGGGTTATCTTGAGAAGGTTGAGCATGACACTTTCCCTTCAAATGAGTTAAGCTCCTTCTTAGCATTCCAACTTCTTCCTTGAGCTCTTTATTTTCTTGTGTGATAGAAATATCACTAATTCCTGAAATTTCTAGCTCAATGGAAGATTGGCTTTCTTGAGAGCAACATTTGTTAGCACATAATAATATAGTTTCTACTTGAGTACATGTGCATATGTGGGGTTGGTATGATTTCAAATTAGTTAACACAACCTCATGAGCCATTTCTAACATGATATGTGAATCCATCAATTTATTATGAGAGCACACAAGCATATCATGTTTTTCTTGTAAAGCTAGATTTTCAATATTTAGCTTTTCTATTGTGTTCTTGAGCATATCATTTTTACTTTCTAATTGAGCAATATATGATGAATGATTAACAACTTTAATTTGCTCAATTGAAATGTCTTCATACCTTTGGACCAAATCATCATGAGAGCACTTTAGCTTCTCATGATCTTTGGTCAACTTCTCTAAGTCTTCGATTTTTCTGATGAGGAAGTCTTCTTGCTTATGAAGCATTTCTTTTTGTTCTTCCGCTCTTTTCATGAGTTTGAGCAAGCTCATTCGATGTTTCTTGCTTAGCTGAGCGAAGAATTGTTGAAGATCATCCTCATCTTCACTATCACTTTCTTGCTCCTCCTCATCCTCACTTTCGCTTTCAATATCACTCCCATTAGCGATAAAGCACATATGAGAAGTGGATTTGAAAGACGAACCTTGTGAAGAGGTGGATTCATCGTTTGGTCTCCATCGATCATTTTCTTCTTCTTCAATCTTGTTCTTCGCCTCATCTTCCTTCATTTTGAGGAACATCCTTTTGGCGATTCTCATGGCAAGGTCTATTGCCCTAGGATCAACATCTGCACCAAAAGATGAAGTCGAGACAACCTCAACTTTTCAAGCTTAGAAGCACTTTCGTTTCTTAGTCCCCCCGACATGATCTTTCCTCACGCGGTTAAGCGTTAGAATGAGGATTAGGCTCTGATACCAATTGAAAGTTACCTAGAGGGGGGGGGGTGAATAGGCAAGTTAAAACTTTTTCAACAAAAACTAGAAGCAAACTGGGTAAAACTGAATTGATCTCAAAATTCACCCAGTTAACTTTGGAAATGAGATGTTCTAGTTGATCCACAGGGTTCAAAGTAGTAGATCTGAGAAGGGCACTTCTCAAAATCCACACACCAAAATATATATATACAAATCTTCCATGCAATGGTGAGAGAATGAAGAACACGAATAAGCACAATAAACAAGAATACAAGAGACACAAGATTTATCCCGAGGTTCGATCACACCACCAAGGTGCCCTACTTCCTCGTTGAGGCGCCCACAAAGAGCCGGGTCTCTTTCAACCCTAATCCTCCCTTTGCCGACCACAAAGGTCAAGCCCACACAATAATCTTTGCTCAAACGAGCGGGTAATACAAACTTTCTTGTGGTCTTCCACAATATTTGGAGACTCACAAGCGACACCTAGTCGTCTAGGAGCTAGAAGCTCCAAGAGTAATGAATCCACAAAGAACTCGATGTAGTACCAAAGCTCGAATGAAGAAGAGCAAGAGAGATTTGGAGATGAAGCACAAAAAACCGCAACTCTCAAACTCACTCAAAGATTTCTCTCCAAAGCTTTGAAATGGGAGAGGCAAGAGGTGTGTGAGAGAGAGTGGGAGGTGTTTCTCAGGTTGGGAATGAAGTTTTGTGCGTGCTCTGCTGTGGGGAGAGAGGTAGGAGTGAGTATATATAGGTGGGGCTCCAAAACTAGCCGTTTTTGACTTTTCTGCCCAAAAACCGGTTGAACCGGTCCCAAAACCGGTTGAACCGGTTTTCAAAAAGCTGCGCACAGTTTTTTTGGCTGACACAGCAGACTGGCAGAAAAAGTGAATAGTGCAAAAACCGGTTGAACCGGTTTTAGAACCGGTTGAACCGGTTTCCACCAGACAAAAACCGGTTGAGTGTCCGGTTGAGTGTCCGGCTGAACCATTATTTTCAAAAAGGTGAACAGTGCAAAAACCGGTTGAACCTGTTTTAAAACCGGTTGAACCTGTTTTTTCCAAAGAGCAATTTTGGCCAAGATAGACTTAAAAAGGTTGTACTACATACTTTCACTAAGGATTAACAAGGGTAAAATGGAAGTTTCGGATCAAGGATTTTGAGCTTTTGTACCAACACCAGCCTTCTTTATGGATCCCCCTTGATAGTACGACAATTCCTATACTCAAGTTAAATAAAATATAGTTAAGTAACCTCGAGAAATTGGTGTCTCATGTGTGATTTCTCCATGGTGTTGCTTCATAAGGATCACAAACATCTTTGTCTCACCTTTTGAAGCAAACACAAATCGAGCCTGTGACTTTTGCCATTTCACCATATATGAGTTCAAATCATGGCTTCAAGTCACCTTACTGATGCATCAACATGTTATAACTCTTCATAGCTGATTAGTTCATCGACTTAGTGCAAGTACTCTCTTCTTCACCTTAGCCATGGTACCTCGGTCTACAAGCTGTCGCTTGGCCTTCACCTTCGCTTAGTTCCTCGAAGCCCTTTCCTTGCTATCTTCACCCTATCAAGCCATTCTTGAGTCACATCCTATTGAGCATCCATTGAGAGAATCATTTCTTCAATATTGTGAACCTTGCTTGAATGTCATATAGATATAACTGCTAAGATCAATCAAGATCTAGTTTGATTCTCATATATTCATATATGAACTAATAGTAATATGGTCAAGCCAATTCACGATTCCTCATATCTTATTCACTTTGGCTTGACCAATCCTCTTAATCACTTCAACCTCTATTATGATCATATTTATGCATAGTGATTTCTCAGGACTTGTCCATATATTCAAACCAATATAGAGACCATATTATATCCATTTGCATTGTCTCACTGGTTATTTGACCTTGTGTTGAACCTTGTTCACTGATCATTATACACTATTCAAGTATGTTCATCATACTGAATTTCCTGTTCAACACTTAGCAAACTTGTTAGACCTTTAAATGTGTTGTTATCCAAATCACCAAAACTCACAAAAGGGATGAATGCACTTTCACTTGGTTTCATGAGTAGCCACTATTAATGGATCAGAATGACTTGTAGACAAAAGGAGAACCACCCTCTAGTTCTTGCATTTCTTCACTAAAAATTGATGCTGCATTGACTTCGTATACTTTTTAGGAGCTTGTCAGTTCTGGCTGTTTAGTTCGGCTTCTTTGAGAGAATGGTTTAAGGTCAATAGGTGTATAACTGTAGTCTACAAATTAGATAATCGCAATTCTTATCTAAAAAATTATTAGGTTTGAAACCACAAATAATCAACGACTACATATTGAAGTACAGTGAAACTTTGTTCCATTATCTAAAAATATAGAAGTACATGAGAACATGTACCTAGAAAAGATTGCTGCATTTCTTTCTTATTAGGAAAGGATTCAGTTTTTTGTTAAGTTAGCTGAAGTATTTTATGGTGCCTCTTGCATCTCTGTCAAGTAGGAAGACAGACTTCTCTGTTGTTGGTGACCTTTTAGCTATTGTGCATGCAAATAGGAAAGCATTCAGATTTTTTAGCTCCTGGTGACTTTTCTCTGTTGCTTTGGTTATGTGCATGCAACCATGTATACTAAGTTATTAACAACGTGTCAATTGGTATTACTTACAGTGTGGAGGCAACACATGAAACAAACATGGAGAAGAAAAATGAAATGGCATTCCACATGAAGCTTGTGAAAAAGAGTTAAACTCGTAATTTATTCTAGTGCCGAAGTTCCTAACCAAGAGACTTGCATTCCATTTTTATATTATACTGTCTATCTATATGTGTGAATAGAGGTGACCTTATATGATGTGATGATGGATGAATTAGCTTCAATGGATATTATATGGTATTCAAATTAAACTTTACATGAATTATATGTGGTGCATTATTTTTGGATTTTTAGTGATGTTCATTGTGTTTCTGATTTCCCAAATATTTCCCTTTTTTCTTTGAATTTTTGATTTTTAAGTATTTTGCTCGAGAGGGGTATTTAATCCCTTGACTTCCAAATGGTGCCAGGTAAGTATATCCGAGAGGGGAGATTCTCCCTGGAAATGAAAGGGCCTCTATAAATCCCCTTCAGGGCTGATTTCCCTAGAAATTTGCTCTCCTCGCTGCCAAACCAGTCCCTAGCATTGTTTTCCCCCACCTTTCAAACAGATGAATTATTGGGTAGATTTGCTATTGCTCTACCTGGTTTTGGGAAACTAATGTTTCATTATGATCATGCTCTAATTATGTTGTTATTTAATTATTGTTCATGATAAGATCATATTGTTAATTGTAACATAGAGAACCACCCAGAAAAACAGTGCTACCACAAGGGTGGTATGAGACGTCCTTGGCTGACTAATTAGGAAAGCTAGTGGAGCACTGCCTTACTCAAAAGGGGCAAGGGCAGTAGGGAAGTGGTTGGCATAGAGAGGTTCCCAGGCTGATTTTGCTACGATGGCTTTTCAGACGGGGATTCCTATACTACACTTCCTAGAAACTGTAGCAGGTTTTTTGAAGCTAGTGGAACTTTGAAAAGGCTTCGTAGTGGTACCCTGCCTCGCTTCCTTGGTAGAGGTGTATGGGGCCGATCAACCC
Organism: Zea luxurians; assembly: GCA_029449295.1. Classification (NCBI taxonomy): domain Eukaryota; kingdom Viridiplantae; phylum Streptophyta; class Magnoliopsida; order Poales; family Poaceae; genus Zea; species Zea luxurians. Next base: position 93,894,497 of record JAOPSE010000006.1, read on the forward strand.
CATGGCAAATGGGTAACACGACTTATGGGTAAAGATGAGCAACCTCTGCAGAGTGTAAAACTGGTATATCAGCCGTGCTCACGGTCTTGAGCAGCTTCCCTCACATGATTAACTTATGAAATTAAACTCAATTTGTCATTTGCATTGCATTGTGGGTGTTGTTATTAATCTTGGTCTCTTATTTAATTGGGTTGGTATTTACTTATACTTAGTAACTGCTAATAAAATTTTGACCAACTTTAAAAGCAATGCTCAGCTTTAACTATCCTCTTTGGAAAGCCTTACACTTCACATGAGCCCCCACCTTTGGGGAGTTCATGTACATTATTCCCCACAACTTGTTGAGCGATGAGCGTATGTGAGCTCGTCCTCGCTGTACTCACATTCTCCCAGGTCAAGGACAGGTACCCTAGGATGAGGTGCATGAAGGATGCTGTGATGAGTTCGTGAGTGGTCCAGGCCATTGTTAGAGAGGAAATTCTCCAACCGGGTGGTGGAGTGCACCTACCCTAAGTCCTAAGACGTGTAGGGGGCTTAAGCGTTTTGCCTTTTGCGAGATGTAGGAACGAACACAAGAACACACGAGAGTTTACAGTGGTTCGGGCCGCCGGAGCGTAATACCCTACTCCACTGTGTGTTGTATTGCTTGAGAGAGTCTAAGTGTGTCCTCGATGACTTGGGTCTAAGAAAATCTCCACTATGTAACGTTGCATGCTTCCCCTTTTATAGTTCAAGGGGGGCGTGTACAAGAGTGCTGAGCCCCGACATGTGGGCCTAGGAGCACAATGGATGCAAGACTTGGGGCAGCAATAGTTGGTTGTTGGAGCAATCTTCCTACGCTCTGACACCCATGGTCCGCGTAGTGTTGGTGTGCTGGGGAAGCTTCCCTGGTAATGCACAAGTGCTGGTGGACATAGCGTATCCTACAACACAGGCATACTGTTCAGATTAGACGGGCACGCCGCCTGCTGTATGGCCTGGGCGCCATCTGCCAGTGGAGTGGACAAGACGCATTAAATGCCGAAGGGGCACATCACCTAACAGCAGGGTGGACAGGCGGCACATCCTCTTCGCAATAAATGTGGAGGCCGCACGGCCCAGAGTCCCTACGTCATGCTACGCCCGCTGGCTTATGTCACGGGCAATAAGCCATGTGGCAGCATTGGGCCCTCGGCCGAGCGGGGAGCGGAGGCACACCGGTTAGAGCCCGGACACGCGTCAACACCGGACCCTTGCTTAGACCATGGCACTTCCTGCCCCGAGACCTTGTTATGGGTGGTCTGGAGCTTACTTGGAGGGGTCCGAACTCCATCCAATGGCTCCGGGCCGCTTTACTTAGGGGGTCCCGGGCCGTGCGCACAGGGGTCCTGCGCCTCCTTGAGGGGGTCTGGACTCGATGATGCTTTCTCCGAGAACACCACCCCAACTGCTCACAAGATATCCTTGGGGCTGTTCTCCGCGCGGCTAGGGATAGTCGCACAGGCATCGTGTCTTCACACAGTAGTAAGGGGTACCCCTGATCTAGGGTGCCGACAGTGGCCCCCGAGCCCACCTCAGGGGAGGGAACGAGCCTGCAGGTGGGGCCAAAGTTTGACTGGCGACTGCCATGCTGCTCCAGCTCGCCCGGTATTGACCCGTGACTTCCGTATTTGACTGTTTCACTGGGTCACGCGCAGGGTGCCTTGACACTGCTGCATTAGCTTTGAAAATTTAACCTCCCCGTCTGAAAGAGTTGTCAACAACTCCCGGGAGGCAGCCTCGACTGGGATCTGGACCTGTACACAGCTTTAGCTTGGGAGCGTTAGTAGCACACCCATAGGGTCTCTGTCTGACATTAGCCATCCTTTGACACATGCTCGGGACTCGCAGGGTTTAGTCCGGGTGGCCAAGTCGTGTGTCCGGACCCCCTTGGATCACGGCTCTAGATACTAGGACTCCCGTCGCAGGGTGGTGGAGTGTGCAGACTTACGGTACGGGACCAGGCTAAGCGGCTACACTGCTCCAGACCACCCCAGGAGACAAGTGTCCATTTTCTAGAGTCGGACCCTAGGTTGTCGGACCCACAAGACTATAGTTCCAAATACTAAGGCACCCGTCACAGAATGGTGGGCTGTGCAGGCTTACGGCATGGGACCAGGCTAAGCGGCTACACTGCACCGGACCACTCCATGGAACGAGCTCCTGTTCTTTAGTACCGGCCCCAGGCTATCGGACCTCCCAGCTTTCGTAAAGGAGGTCCTAAACTGCAAGCCTGGTGGCTCAATTCGGATGTTGTCATGTCAGGACAGATGGGAACCGTGCGGGTGGGTTAGATAAATGGTATTATCTAAAAACTGTAGGTCAAATCCATGAAGCAAGAAGATAAAGTTGTCATAGGAATGCGTCTGAGGGGTGAATTTCCTCTTTGACATGCATGGGTGTAAACCATCAGGCCGGGTTTATGTGGGCAGACCTTACCGGGCTGGTGTACACATATGCGAAATTTAACTATAAAAGAAGAAAAATTTAACCCCTCAGAGTTGCTTCTATGGATTGAACTTACAGAGCTAGGAAGGGGTACTTCTTTAGCTATAGCAAGGTTGGAATCCCCCGGGTTGGCATATTTCCATCGCCTTGAGGGGTTCCTCCCTGCTGGGGGAGAGGTTGCGGACCCCCTCTTGGTTCAGTACTTTGCCGCAGGATTAGGTCCTGACCCTGGGTTCCCTAGTATGCACGAACCGTCAGCCATAGTACTTGAGCGCCTGGTTACGATGTGCATTTCGGGTTGCAACTTAACATCTGAGTCCACCGCTTGAGTCCACGTCCTTGCACTGTAGTGGCCCCTACACAAACCCATCGACAGGCTGGACCCGTGGGGAGTCCAGAAGGGTTTCCGGGGGAAGGCAGGCTTCAGCCCCGTAGACTAGGTAGCATGGAGCCCCCTGGTGGTCCGTCTAGTTGTCTTCACCGGAATTAGAGCCTCCAGTGAAGACATCCTTTAGGACCCCCTCGGGTGACTGATACCTGAGGTCGGGTTCGGCCGCGGCCACCTCCTCGTCGTTAGCCCTTTCCTTGCCGGGTCGGCGATGAGGTGGGGAGCCATCCCCGGAAGACTACTCGCGCCGCGCGCTGACGCGTTTCGCGAGGTCGATGATCTCGCGACTTTCTGCAGCGCTGTGGTGACCGTTGGGGTGCATAGGGCATGTGCCACCATTACCCCTCTATGGCCATGGGCGTTTGCTGCGGTCGCCCCGGCCCCCAGTCGCAGCTGCCACAACCAGAGCAGCAGAGTGCGGCTTCTCATTGCCGCAGTTCTTTTTCTTCTTTTTCTTGCCGTCCTGAGCGACGGCACCTGAGCCACCCGTTTGGGCAGCCCTGGTCTGTGGCGCTGAGTGCCACGCACGGCCCTCAGCAGCCCTGGCGCACTTGTCGACCAGGGCGAAGAGAGTGGAGATCGTTTCCACGTCATGCATGGCCAACTTCTCCAACATCTTTTAATCACGTACCCCCTGGCGGAAGGCCGTGATGATAGAAGCATCAGAGATGCGAGGTATAGTACCTTGCACCTTGGTGAAGAGGGAGATAAATGTCCGGAGAGTTTCTCCGTGCTCTTGCCTCACTGCGTGGAGGTGGGCCTCCACGCTGTGTTGCTGGTAATGAGAGCACCTAGAGGGGGGGGTGAATAGGTGATCCTATGAAACTTGAAAACTTAAGCCACAAAACTTGGTTAATCGTTAGCACAATAACTGCCAAGTGGCTAGAGAGGAATTCTTAACAAAACACAATAACCAATAAGAATCAATCACAGAGATGACACGGTGGTTATCCCGTGGTTCGGCCAAGACCAACGCTTGCCTACTCCACGTTGTGGCGTCCCAACGGACGAGGGTTGCAATCAACCCCTCTCAAGTGGTCCAAAGACCCACTTGAATACCACGGTGTTTTGCTTGCTTTTTCTCAATCCCGTTTGCGAGGAATCTCCACAACTTGGAGCCTCTCGCCCTTACACTTGAAATTCACAAAGAACACGGAGCAAGGGAGGGATTAGCAATGCACACAAGACACAAGAATCAGAGTGTCAACACGCACACAAATCGCAACAAGAGCTCGCAACACAACTCAATGAGTTCACAACTCCACTAGAGCTCTATATGCTATCACAATGAAAAGAATACACTAAATCGATGTCTTGGTGCTTAGAAATGTTGTGGGAATGCTTGGTGTGCTCCTCCATGCGCCTAGGGGTCCCTTTTATAGCCCCAAGGCAGCTAGGAGCCGTTGAGAGCAATCAAGGAAGGCTGATCTTGCCTTCTGTCGACTGGTGCACCGGACAGTCCGGTGCACATCGGACACTGTCCGGTGCCCGATTTCTTTCCATAAATAGCGCAGTCGACCGTTGGCAGCCTGAGAGCCGTTGGCGCACCGGACATGTCCAGTGCACACCGGACAGTCCGGTGCCTTCTTCTAGCCGTTGGCTCGGCCACGTGTCCCGCGCATATCGCGCGGCCGACCGTTGGCCCTGCCGACCATTGACTCACCGGACAGTCCGATGCACACCGGACAGTCCGGTGAATTATAGCCGTACGTCGCCGGTGAAATCCCGAGAGCGGCCACTTCGCTCGAGCCAGCCTGGCGCACCGGACACTGTCCGGTGCACCACCGGACACTGTCCGGTGAGCCACCGGACACTGTCCGGTGAGCCACCGGACAGTCCGGTGCACCCAGACTGAGCAGAGTCTTGGCTGCTCGAGCCAAGACATTTTCAATCGGATTTTTCCTGGTTCCAGCACTTAGACACAATACATTAGTCTCTAAAACAATGTACTAAGTCTGAGAAACATACCTTTATCCTTGATTTGTACTTTGTCCACCTTTTTACACTAAGGCACTTGTGTTGGACACTAAATCACCAAAATACTTAGAAATGGCCCAAGGGCACATTTCCCTTTCAATCTCCCCCTTTTTGGTGATTTATGCCAACACAACATAAAGCAAGTAGAACAAATACAAAATCAATTCAAACAAGAACTCAAATTGTTTTGATTCAATTTTGACATATATGGATCACTCTATGCCACCACTTGGTTTGTTTTTGCAAATCAAACTCAAATTCCTATCTCTAAGTCAAATCCACTTGTAGAGACATAAAGAGAGGTTTTCCAAAGAAATTTGATCAAGAATTTCAAAAACTCCCCCTCTTTCCCATAATCAACACTTCTCCCCACAAGAGGCCAACATTTGACATAAGAGACAATAAAAGAGTTTTGACAAACCAAAAGGCTCTAATCTACTATTTTCAAAATTTCTCAAGTGGTAGCTGATCCATCTATTGCTTTGGCCTGTATTTTCTCCCCCTTTGGCATCAAGCACCAAAACGGGATCAATCTTGGCCCTATAACCCCATTGCCTCACCAAAATCTTCAAATAAGAGTACAAAGGCAATAAGAGTATAAAGATGAACTTGGAAAAGTTACTCTTATCATCGGAGAGCAGTGGAAGTCTTGTATGGTCCAAGTCCACCTTTTCCCTTTCAAATCTCCTTTGAGACTAAAACAAACAAACTCAAGCATATGGTTAGTCTCAAAGGGTCAAGTTGTAGCACAGCTCCCCCTAAAAATGTGCATCACTTGCAAAAAGGACTTGTGAGGTCCAGGGAGTGTTTGTACAACTTGAGCACCACAATAAGCAACAAAATGCAGAATGTACATGATCACAGGAATAAACACATGTATGCTACAATTCAATCCAAGTTCCGCGAATCTAAGATATTGAGCTCACTATGCAGCCTGCAAAAGGTCTTCTCATCTAGAGGCTTGGTAAAGATATCGGCTAGCTGGTTTTCGGTGCTAACATGAAACACTTCGATATCTTTCTTTTGCTGGTGGTCTCTCAAAAAGTGATGCCGGATGTCAATGTGCTTTGTGCGGCTGTGCTCAACAGGATTTTCCGCTATTCGGATAGCACTCTCATTATCACATATGAGTGGGACTTTGCTCAGATTGTAGCCAAAGTCCCGGAGGGTTTGCCTCATCCAAAGTAGTTGCGCACAACACTGTCCTACGGCAACATACTCGGCCTCAGCGGTGGATAGGGCAACGGAAGTTTGTTTCTTAGAGTTCCACGACACTAGGGACCTTCCTAAGAATTGGCACGTCCCTGATGTACTCTTCCAATCGACCTTACATCCAGCATAGTCGGAATCTGAATATCCAATCAAGTCAAAGTTAGACCCCTTTGGATACCAGATCCCGAAGCAAGGCGTAGCGACTAAATATCTAAGAATTCGCTTCACATCCACTAAGTGACACTCCTTAGGATCGGATTGAAATCTAGCACACAAATAAAGTAAAGACCCTATCATAGACCGGTATGCTTTTTGATCAACGGACTTACCTCCTTTGTTGAGGTCGGTGTGTCCGTTGGTTCCCATCGGCGTCTTTGCGGGCTTGGCGTCCTTCATCCCAAACCGCTTTAGCAGGTCTTGCGTGTACTTCGTTTGGGAGATGAAGGAGCCGTCCTTGAGTTGCTTCACTTGGAATCCAAGGAAGTAGGTCAACTCGCTCATCAGCGACATCTCGAATTTCTGCGTCATCACCCTGCTAAACTCTTCACAAGACTTTTGGTTAGTAGAACCAAATATTATGTCATCGACATAAATTTGGCACACAAAAAGATCACCATCGCAAGTCTTAGTAAAAAGAGTTGGATCAGCTTTCCCAACCTTGAAAGCATTAGCAATTAAAAAGTCTCTAAGGCATTCATACCATGCTCTTGGGGCTTGCTTAAGTCCATAGAGCGCCTTAGAGAGCTTACACACGTGGTCGGGGTACCGTTCATCCTCGAAGCCAGGGGGTTGCTCCACATACACCTCCTCCTTAATCGGCCCGTTGAGGAAAGCGCTCTTGACATCCATTTGGTACAACCTGAAAGAATGGTGAGCGGCATATGCTAGCAAGATACGAATTGATTCTAGCCTAGCCACAGGAGCAAAAGTCCCCTCGAAGTCCAAACCTGCGACTTGGGCATAACCTTTTGCCACAAGTCGAGCCTTGTTCCTCGTCACCACCCCGTGCTCGTCCTGTTTGTTGCGGAACACCCACTTGGTTCCCACAACATTTTGCTTGGGACGAGGCACCAGTGTCCAAACTTCATTGTGCTTGAAGTTGTTGAGTTCCTCCTGCATGGCCAACACCCAGTCCGGATCTAGCAAGGCCTCTTCTACCCTGAAAGGCTCAATAGAAGAGACAAAAGAGTAATGCTCACAAAAATTAACTAATCTTGAACGAGTAGTTACTCCCTTGCTAATATCACCCAAAATTTGGTCGACGGGGTGATCCCTTTGGATCGTCGCTCGAACTTGGGTTGGAGGTGCCGAAGGTGCTTCTTCCTCTTCAACTTGAACATCCTGTGCTCCCCCTTGATCATGCGCCTCCACTTGAGGTACCTGTTCGTCATCTTGGGTTAGGGGATGCACCATAGTTGAGGAAGACGGTTGATCCTGCTCCAATTGTTCCTGAGGCCGTACATCTCCAATCGCCATGGTGCGAATCGCGACCGTTGGAACGTCTTCTTCATCTACATCATCAAGATCAACAACTTGCTCTCTTGGAGAGCCGTTAGTCTCATCAAATACAACGTCGCAAGAGACTTCAACCAAACCCGATGATTTGTTGAAGACTCTATACGCCTTTGTATTTGAATCATAACCTAATAAAAACCCTTCTACAGCTTTGGGAGCAAATTTGGAATTCCTACCCTTCTTCACTAGAATGTAGCATTTACTCCCAAATACACGAAAGTACGATACATTGGGTTTGTTACCAGTTAGCAGCTCGTATGAGGTCTTCTTGAGGAGGCGATGAAGATAGACCCTGTTGATGGCGTGGCAAGCCGTGTTCACGGCTTCCGACCAAAAACACTCGGGGGTCTTGAACTCTCCAAGCATAGTCCTCGCCATATCAATGAGCGTCCTGTTCTTCCTCTCTACCACACCATTTTGCTGAGGTGTGTAGGGAGCGGAGAACTCGTGCTTGATCCCCTCCTCCTCAAGGAACTCCTCCACTTGAAGATTCTTGAATTTGGACCCGTTGTCGCTCCTTATCTTTTTCACCTTGAGCTCAAACTCATTTTGAGCTCTCCTGAGGAAGCGCTTGAGGGTCCCTTGGGTTTCAGACTTATCCTGCAAAAAGAACACCCAAGTGAAGCGGGAAAAGTCATCAACAATAACTAGACCATACTTACTTCCTCCTATGCTCAGATAGGCGACAGGTCCGAAGAGGTCCATATGCAGCATCTCCAGAGGTCTTGACGTGGTCATCACATTCTTGCTGTGATGTGCTCCTCCCACTTGTTTACCTGCTTGACAAGCTGCACAAGGTCTATCTTTTTCGAAATGAACATTGGTTAGACCTACCACATGTTCTCCCTTTAGAAGCTTGTGGAGGTTCTTCATTCCCACATGTGCTAAGCGGCGATGCCACAACCAGCCCATGCAAGTCTTAGCCATTAAGCATGCATCTAGACCGGCCTCTTCTTTTGCAAAATCAACTAAGTAAAGTTTGCCGTCTAGTACACCCTTAAAAGCTAGTGAACCATCACATCTTCTAAAGACAGACACATCTATATTTGTAAATAAACAATTATATCCCATATTACATAATTGGCTGACAGATAGGAAATTATATCCAAGAGACTCAACTAAAAACACATTAGAGATAGAGTGCTCATTAGATATTGCAATCTTGCTTAAACCTTTCACCTTGCCTTGGTTCCCATCACCGAATATGATTGAATCTTGGGAATCCTTATTCTTGACGTAGGAAGAGAACATCCTCTTTTCCCCCGTCATGTGGTTCGTGCATCCGCTGTCGATAATCCAGCTTGAGCCCCCGGATGCATAAACCTGCAAGGCAAATTTAGGCTTGGGTCTTAGGTACCCAACTCTTGTTGGGTCCTACAAGGTTAGTCACAATTGTCTTAGGGACCCAAATGCAAGTTTTATCACCCTTGCATTTTGCCCCTAATTTTCTAGCAACTATCTTCCTATCCTTTCTACAAATAGCAAAGGAAGCATTTAAAGCATGATAAATTGTAGATGGTTCAATAACTTTTCTAGGAACATGAACAGCATTTCTCCTAGGCATATTATGAATAACATTTCTCCTACCAATATTTCTATCATGCACATAGGAAGAACTAGAAGCGAACATGGCATGAGAATCGAAAGCATTATATGCATTATAACTCCTAGAAGCATTTCTATATTGTTTCTTGTCATGATACATAAAAGCATGGTTCTTTTTAGCACTACTAGCCATAGGGGCCTTCCCTTTCTCCTTGGTGGAAATGGGAGCCTTATGGCTGGTTAAGTCCTTGGCTTCCCTCTTGAAGCCAAGTCCATCCTTAATTGAGGGGTGTCTACCACTCGTGTAGGCATCCCTTGCAAATTTTAGCTTATCAAAATTGCTTTTGCTAGCCTTAAGTTGGGCATTGAGACTAGCTATTTCATTGTTTAATTTTGCAATAGAAGCTATGTGTTCACTACAAGCATCAATATCAAAATCTTTACATCTATTGCAAATAACAACATTTTCTACACAAGTTGTTGATTTCCTAGCTATTTCTAACTTAGCATTCAAATCATCATTAGTGCTTCTTAAGCTAGAAATTGTCTCATAGCAAGAAGATAACTCACAAGAAAGCATTTCATTTCTTTTAACTTCTAAAGCATGAGATTTTTGTGCTTCTACAAATTTGTCATGTTCTTCAAACAACAAATCTTCTTGTTTTTCTAGAAGCATATTCTTATCATTCAAGGCATCAATTAATTCATTAATTTTATCTACCTTGGTTCTATCTAGGCCCTTAAATAGACATGAATAATCTATTTCATCCTCATCACTAGATTCGTCCTCACTTGAAGAAGCATAAGTAGAGTCTCGAGTACATACCTTCTTTTTTCTTGCCATGAGGCATGTATGACGCTCGTTGGGGAAGAGGGATGACTTGTTGAAGGCGGTGGCGGCGAGTCCTTCATTGTCGAAGTCGGACGAGGAGCAATCCGAATCCCACTCCTTGCCAAGATGGGCCTCGCCTTTTGCCTTCTTATAGTTTTTCTTCTTTTCCCTCTTGTTCCCTTGACCCTGATCACTATCATTGTCGGGACAGTTAGCAATAAAATGACCAAGCTTACCGCATTTGAAGCATGAGCGCTTCCCCTTGGCTTTGGTCTTGCTTGGCTGTCCCTTGCGACCTTTAAGCGCCGTCTTGAATCTTTTGATGATGAGGGCCATCTCTTCATCATTAAGTCCGGCCGCCTCAATTTGTGCCACCTTGCTAGGTAGCGCCTCCTTGCTTCTTGTTGCCTTGAGAGCAAGGGGTTGCGGCTCGTTGATCGGACCATTCAAGGCGTCGTCCTTTTGGGAGGAAGTAGACTCATCGCTGTCGTAGTAGACGATCTCCTTGATGCGTCTCGTCTTCTTCTTCTTCCCTTCTTTCTGTCTATGGCCCGAGCCGGAGTCGGTAGGCTTGTCGTCCTTCGGCTCGTTGACGAAGGATTCCTTCTCTTTATCGTTGATCACGATACCCTTCCCCTTAGGATCCATCTCTTCGGGCGGTTAGTCCCTTTGTGAAGAGAACGGCTCTGATACCAATTGAGAGCACCTAGAGGGGGGGGGGTGAATAGGTGATCCTGTGAAACTTGAAAACTTAAGCCACAAAACTTGGTTAATCGTTAGCACAATAACTGCTAAGTGGCTAGAGAGGAATTCTTAACAAAACACAATAACCAATAAGAATCAATCACAGAGATGACACGGTGGTTATCCCGTGGTTCAGCCAAGACCAACGCTTGCCTACTCCACGTTGTGGCGTCCCAATGGACGAGGGTTGCAATCAACCCCTCTCAAGCGGTCCAAAGACCCACTTGAATACCACGGTGTTTTGCTTGCTTTTTCTCAATCCCGTTTGCGAGGAATCTCCACAACTTGGAGCCTCTCGCCCTTACACTTGAAATTCACAAAGAACACGGAGCAAGGGAGGGATTAGCAACGCACACAAGACACAAGAATCAGAGTGTCAACACGCACACAAATCGCAACAAGAGCTTGCAACACAACTCAATGAGTTCACAACTCCACTAGAGCTCTATATGCTATCACAATGAAAAGAATGCGCGAAATTGATGTCTTGGTGCTTAGAAATGTTGTGGGAATGCTTGGTGTGCTCCTCCATGCGCCTAGGGGTCCCTTTTATAGCCCCAAGGCAGCTAGGAGCCGTTGAGAGCAATCAAGGAAGGCTGATCTTGCCTTCTGTTGACTGGTGCACCGGACAGTCCGGTGCCCGATTTCTTTCCATAAATAGCGCAGTCGACCGTTGGCAGCCTGAGAGCCGTTGGCGCATCGGACATGTCCGGTGCACACCGGACAGTCCGGTGCCTTCTTCTAGCCGTTGGCTCGGCCACGTGTCCCGCGCAGATCGCGCGGCCGACCGTTGGCCCTGCCGACCGTTGACTCACCGGACAGTCCGGTGCACACCGGATAGTCCGGTGAATTATAGTCGTACGTCGCCGGTGAAATCCCGAGAGCGGCCACTTCGCTGGAGCCAGCCTGGCGCACCGGACACTGTCCGGTGCACCACCGGACAGTCCGGTGCACCTAGACTGAGCAGAGTCTTGGCTGCTCGAGCCAAGACATTTCCAATCGGATTTTTCCTGTTTCCAGCACTTAGACACAATACATTAGTCTCTAAAACAATGTACTAAGTCTGAGAAACATACCTTTATCCTTGATTTGTACTTTGTCCACCTTTTTACACTAAGGCACTTGTGTTGGACACTAAATCACCAAAATACTTAGAAATGGCCCAAGGGCACATTTCCCTTTCAGGTAACCGCTGGCGAAGTTCGCTGTGAACCGTGCGCAGAGCTCTTCCCAGGAGTAGATTGACCCTAGGGCAAGGTTCATGAGCCAAGTCTGGGCGGGCCTAGACAAGGCAACATGAAAATATGTCACCATCACAGCGGTGTTTCCACCTGCTGTTGTGATAGCGGTGATGTACACCTGCAGAAATTCTGATGGTTTTGACGTATCGTCGTACTTTTCTGGCAAGTGCGGTCAGAACTTGGATGGCCAAGATGCCGCGCGGAGATGATCCGCGAGAGCGATGCAGCCTACACTAGCCAATGGGACACCGGCCTAGATCCAGGCACCCGCCAGCGTTTGTGGTGTTACCGCTGCAAAGTCTTGATCAAGGTTACGACCCTCGACATTTTGTCGGCGCTCTCGCGCCCTCTCCAGAGAGACGCGGGCGTCCTCGTCCGCACGTCTACGGTTGAGTTCTGCTCGCAGGTCATTAGACTTCTCCAGAGAGACCGGAGCGTCCTCTGCCACGTGTCGGCGGTTGAGCTCCGCCCTCAGGTCCTCAGTCGGCGTTGCCCTCACCGAGGGTGAGCGCATAGACGCCGACGCCTCATGCTGACGCCGGGATGACCGATGCTTGGGCCTGGTTGGGGCAGAGTGCGCCATGCCAAGAAGGCGATCCACGTCATCGCGCCACTGCTTCATGGCACTTGGAGAGGTCGTGGAGCTTGGAGGGTGGCGTAGCAACTCCCTTGCTGCTGACAGCGCCCCGGGCGCAGCCCTAGACGCTCTAGACGCCTGCGTGGGAGTGGGCTGTCGTGCAGAGTGCACAGCTGCCGACGCACCAGGCGACGGGAGGTTAGTGGCCCACGGAGCGGAAGAGGCAGCTTCCTCCTCCAGCATGAAGTCCTCAGGCATGAAACCTTGGTGCTCGATGATATGGACCTGGCGTCGAGCAGGAAAACAAGCAAAAACTTCAAGCCTAGGCCCCCTACCTGGCGCACTAAATGTCGGAGAGGAAATCTCCAGCCGGGTGGCGAAATGCACCCGCCCAAAATCCTATGATGAGGAGGGGCCTAAGCGTTTTGCTTGTTAGAGATTGGGGGATGAATTACACAAGAACACATGAGAGTTTAGAGTGGTTCGGGCCGCCGGAGCATAATACCCTACTCCACTGTGTGTTGTATTGCTTGAGAGAGTCTAAGTGTGTCCTGGATGACTTGGGTCTAAGAAAATCTCCACTTTGTAATGTTGCATGCTCCCCCTTTTATAGTTCAAGGGGGGCGTGTACAAGAGTGCTGAGCCCCGACATGTGGGCCCAGGAGCACAATGGATGCAAGACTTGGGGCAGCAATAGTTGGTTGCTGGAGCAATCTTCCTATGCTCTGACACCCGTGGTCCGCGTAGTGTTGGTGTGCTGGGGAAGCTTCCCTGGTAATGCACAAGTGCTGGTGGACATAGCGTATCCTATAGCACGGGCATACTGTTCAGATTAGACGGGCACGCCGCCTGCTGTATGGCCTAGGCGCCATCTACCAGCGGAGTGGACAGGACGCATTAAATGCCGAAGGGGCACATCACCTGACAGCAGGGTGGGCAGGTGGCGCATCCTCTCCGCAATAAATGCGGAGGCCGCGCGGCCCAGAGTCCCTACGTCATGCTCCGCCCGCTGGCCTACGTCACGGGCAATAAGCCATGTGGCAGCATTGGGCCCTCGGCCGAGCAGGGAGCGGAGGCGCACCGGTTAGAGCCCGGACACGCGTCAACACCGGACCCTTGCCTAGACCACGACACTTCCTGCCCCGAGACCTTGTTATGGGTGGTCTGGAGCTTACTTGGAGGGGTTAAAATGTTTATTTGTATGAGTTACTGTGAAATCACTATAAGTATCCAAGTTTCAACATAATCAGTACTTTACTTTATCATTTTCATATGTGGACTTGAGTTATCTTCGTATAAAATGTTTATTTGTTTCTGTAACTTATTTGCAATTTTTGAGTGAAATAGAATATTTTATGAATTTTTAATATTGCGGTGTTGGTTCTAAAATATCCTTATAATTAGTAACTTTGAACTGCATGATGTCAATTTTATCGGTTTCCTTTCCTACATTTGATCTATCATATACATGATTATGTATTGCTTAATTTATATATTTATTGGGTGGTTGGACAATTAATATCATCGGGACAAACTACCCGACAATTATCCGGTACCTACCCGAGTAGTATCTATTATCCGTTTCTTACCCGCCCGGATTATTACCCGGTCCCATCCTGTATCCGTCCCGAATCTTAACTACCCGTATCCGGTCCCGTATCCGAGAGAAATACATTAGGGTAGGATACGAGATGACCCTGTATCCGGCTATATCTGTCCCGTTTTCATCCCTAATAGGTGTAACACCACTGTTTTGGGGAACATGAGGTAGGTAGTCTAAATGTCTTCAGCATGCACTTATCTTTGCAAATGTGTTTGGTTGACTAAGTATCCCCTTAACCATTTGTAAAGATGCCTATTACTCCACCACACTAGTATTTTTTAAGACCCAAGATTTATTTTTTGGCATTAATATATATATATATATATATATATATATATGAGTGCCCGTGCGTTGCAATGGAAACATATAATAACATGATAACTTATATACAAAAATGTCTTATATTATTACAAGAAAATGTTTCATAATCCATTTGTAATCCTGGTCATACATAAATTTTGTTATTTTAATTTAGCTGTTTCACTACTACATTGCAACCATCAGTATCATGCAGACTTCGATATATGCCACGATTTGCATGGTCTCATCATTGAAGAGCACATGCCACACATGCCGGCACAAGTTCCCTCGTACATTGTCAGTCATCAGGTACGCACCACCATACACGCTTGCTTAAACAACAAAGGCAAGTGTATGTGTTTGCGAAGAGAATTCAAGGCAGGCCGGCACAAAAGCTACCCCGGCGATGGCGAGTGGTCATTGCTGTCGGTCCTCCTCTGCGTCACCTCTGGCGCCAAGATGACGCCACGGTCCTTGATATAGTAGTCGTCGAACGCGCACGACATGGTGAGTACCGATGACTCTTGGCTGGGCTGCCAAACGAAGTGCACCCCGGGCTCATCAGCGAGGTAGTACACCTAGCCGTTGCACCACCGGATGTGCTACTCCTCTACATACATCTTGTTCGAGGACACTCACACAATGTCAGCAACGACCGTCGTCCCAGCGCATAAGAATTCATAGCTAGTCAGTAGCGACTTACGTGGCATGTTGAGCTTCAGGTGGATGATGAGCTGGACGGCGTGACGGCGCCATCGTCGGATGTGGTGCCCAGAACAACCGGAGAGTCGCCGACATTGGTGACGACCATGAGGCCCCCTGTTTGAAGATGGACAACACGATGCAGTTGCTCTGGACCGCGTCCAAGCGGCGGCTGCACTAGAGTTTACCGAACACAGCGGCGCATGCGGCCACATAGGACTGCTTCCGGAGGTCTAACTGACAGTCGCCAAGCTTCTTCTTGTCGTCGATGAGCGATGCCAACGCGAGCGCCTCCCGCCAGTGGTGTTTGTTTGGGGTTTCCAAGTAAGAAACATGGATTCATCTTTGGCGTTGGTTTATGAAAATGACTCACAAGTCTGATCCATGGAAAAAATATTACGGAGAATAAATGTCACACATGTAAAAAAGGAATTTAAGTTGAAAACATTATTCAAACAAAAGAAATTACATGCAAGGCTCTTCTTTAAATACTACTCCCTCCATCCAAAAATATAATTCAGGAATCTCGTTGATAATTATCTACTATGCATTGTGCAAGGGTAACATGTGGGCATTAAGAGAGATATAGTAGATATTTTTACTATAACAGATATTGACATAAACATACATGTGGTGTAGTGGTAGCTAGAAGCACATTTGCTTGAGGGGTCGCGGGTTTGAATCCTATTGGAGCCACATTTGTGTTTTTTTAATTTAATTTTAGCTAGGCGTGAGATGCACGTGGGAATGGGAATGAGCTTCGTGGGATGCAATATAGAATGGCAGCCGGGAATGGGGATGGGCTTTGCGGGGAGGGGGGAATGTGAATGGCAGAACACGGAATGATAGTTGGGAGAATGGGCTTTGCGGGGAGGGGGGAATGGGAATGGCAGAACATAGAATGACAACCTACCCCTTACTGCCTTAATAAGTAGTAGAGATTATCTTACTTCCCCTTAAAAAAAGAAAAAAAGGGAAGAAGCACTCTCTTTGACGAGTCAATTCCCTGCATGCCATTGGAAAATATACTCGTTCCTTGTGTGCCACTGGGCCCACATGTCATACACACAAAAATATACCTATATGTCACTCAGTGGCACACAAGAAATAAGTATAAAATCTGATGGCATACCAGGAATTTTTTGGCCCAGGCTGATGCTCGCCCGCCTCCCCCTTTTCCTCCTTGACCAGGCGGGCCCGCAAATCAGCACTCCTCTTCTCCCCGTCCTTGCTGCTGCCAGCTAGGGCATCAGCAGCTTCTTCTCCCTCCCTCCTCAGCACTCGTGTGCGCATGGAGCTCTGAGCTCTCCCTAGCACCTTGAGACATCCCATATTTGTGCCCCAGCCACCGCACCGTCCCCTAGTAAGGAAGGACTGGAACCCAATGCCCCGATCACTACACCCTTGCTCCTCCCACTCCACCACAGAGCTGCCCCCTCGTCGTGTCCCGGGCTCCACCATCGTTTCACTAACGCCAACCTATTTAAGAGACTCACCTAGAGCTCCCTCGCCCTAGCTCCCTGGAGCATCTCCCACCCTCCTCTCCACCTCCACACTCGCCTCCTCGAAGCCACAAGACGTCACTGTCTTCCCTCTTTGTCGTCCACCAGTGAGAACCTTCCCTGGGGACCGATACTCCAAATTGACCCCACCCCTAGCTTTGCTAGAGTGTCCTCTTGATTCCCTGCTCCCTGTGTCTAGGAAACCGAATTGCTGGCGAAGAACCGCCGGTGAGCCACGCCACCGCGATGGCCCGGTCTGGTCAGATCGACTGTCACCCCCTCTCACGTCGTTTCCCCTGCCACCGCTGCCATGTGGGCCCTACCCAACGTCATTTCCACCTGTCTCCCTTCTACATGGGCCAAGTGGGTCGTGGCACCCCGAGTGGCCGACCCAGCTAGGCCAAATGGCCACCGACTAGCCCATATCCCTTGATTATTTATTTTCCTTTTCGTTCTCAACCTTTTTTCTAAAAAAAGGAGGAAAAGTGCAATTTAATTAAACATATATATAATATTACAATTATATTATGCCCTTCATATCTATGAAAATGGTTGGTGTATTGTTCTCACTGTTTATGTTTTTAGACGAAGTTGAGACCGATGTTTAAAAACCCTAGCTCTTGAAGGCAAGTCCGCTTTGCCATTGATGCATAAATTTCCCAGCTTTTTACGTTCCATCCTGTGCTGGGGAAAATGGAGGTATCCTTGCATTAAGTGAGTAGAGAGTTGCTAGCCCTGCATTAGTTATTCATTATTCTTCTTCGACAAGAAGTAGAGAGGGAAAAACTTTGTGAAAATCAAAGTAAGGTGTTTGATTATCACCGTCACCACCATGAGCCGGATGGTCAGGACTCCCTGGTCGTGGGAGGGCTCAAAGAGAAGTTAGCTTAGCCGGATTAGGCATGAGCGTTGTGGACTGTCCCATCTCGCTTAAGGACCAGTTTGTCATTTATTTCCTGCCTAAACTCTCAAAAGTACAACCACTCGAGGTTGTATGGACAGCCGCTCAGTTTGAGTCTACATGGGCCGAATCCGAGGGTTATCGGTGACTGGTGAGCACTAGGAGGAAAAGGAAGGGGGACACTGGCGTCTTGGTTTGGGAAAGATGGTGGAATTGTTCCTCTCGATATTACCACCAAGGTAAAGCCGTGTAGGGGAGGATATAATTTCTGTACTCGGATCACACGATGGTGGGATTGTAGAAACTAGACTAGTAGGTAAAGTGCACACCTCTGCATAAAGTCAAAAATCTATTCGAATAGTTTGTGTCCACTAGAATGGATGAGTATGGTATGGTTACCACAAATAGAATATTTAGGTGTTTATTCAGAAAAAGGAGTGTGTGTATGTGTCATCCTAGTTAAAGGAGTTTATGTGCCAGGGGGTGAGGAGCCCAGTGGTGTTTCATAAAAAGGTACTCTTTTCTAGTGATACTTCAGGGTTTAAGCCACTTTTTCCTAAATTAAACAAAGGAGTGATTTGAGCACCAACTCCCACTAAAGTGCATGTGTATTATATAGGTCTCTCACCTTAAGGGTAAACGCGATTTGCGGAGTACATTTGTACTCACTCGTTGCTTCATGAATTTTTTCAGTGGCAGAAGACTTGTTCTCAAATGCTATACATTAAGAACAAAGCAAAATAATTGTTAATGATTAAAGACCTTCTTCCTCTGGTACATTATCTCCTTTTGAGTATAATGATCTCCGGACGAAGGCCATGAAGGACATACCTTCATCATCTCAGTAAATAAATATAAACGAAGGTATATGAAGTGCAAAAGAACACAAATAACGATGATATGTCGATAAATTATTTATATTCCCATTTTATAAACATGGATAAATATTCACAATATTTATATTACATTGATACCTTCGGCTTGTCAGAAGGTGAAAATACGAGAGTGATGCCAGAGCGATTACAGTTTAGCGTGAACAGTACGGGGGCACTGTTCATCTATTTATAGGCACGGGACGCAACCCGGACAAAATTACATCCATGTCCCTGTTAACTAATTATAATCATAATGCAAACTATTAACGACTATACAATCTTTTCCTCTTTAAGTCGGTATCGTCCTTCGCCTTTATCACAATACCAAGCCTAAGCTCTTTCAGTCATAGCTTCGGCTTTTGTTTGTATCATCTTCGGCATATATCTTCGTATCACACCTGCCTTTGTACTGTCTTGCCGAAGGTGTTTTTGCCTTGAGGACCTTCGGCGAAGAAGACCCCCAATAGTAGTCCCTTCGTGGTGCTAGATCGTTTTTGAAAGTCGCCTAGAGGGGGGTGAATAGGCGGAATCTGAAAATTATAAACTTAAGCACACACTACAAGTCGGGGTTAGCGTTAGAAATAAAACTGAGTCCGAAAGAGAGGGCGAAAACAAATCACAAGCAAATAGCAAGAGTGACACGGTGATTTGTTTTACCGAGGTTCGGCCCTCGAAGGCCTAGTCCCCGTTGAGGTGGTCACAAAGACCGGGTCTCTTTCAACCCTTTCCCTCTCTTAAACGGTCACCTAGATCGAGTGAGCTTCTCTTCTCAATCAATTGGGACACTTAGTACCCACAAGGACCACCATATAATTGGTGTCTCTTGCCTTGATTACAAATGACTTGGGAACAAGAAATGAGGAAGAAGAAAAGCGATCCAAGCGCAAGAGCTCAAAAGAACACAAATATCTCTCTCTCACTAGTCACTAATTGTTTGGAGTGATCTTTGGACTTGGGAGAGGATTTGATCTCTTGTTTGTGTCTTGGAGTGAAGTTTAGAGCTCTTGTATTGAATGCAATGGCTAAAAACTTGGATGCCTTGAATGTGTGGTGGTTGGGGGTATTTATAGCCCCCACCCACTAAAATGGCCGTTGGGGAACTCTGCTGTCAACGGGCGCACCGGACAGTCCGGTGCGCCACCGGACAGTCCGGTGCGCCACCGGACACTGTCCGGTGCGCCAGCCACGTCACCCAACCGTTAGGGTTCAACCGTTGGAGCTTCTGACAACTGGGCCACCGGACAGTCCGGTGGTGCACCAGACAGGTCCTCTTCACTGTCCGGTGCGCCTGCTCTGACTTCTGCGCATGCAGTCTGCCTACTATAGCTCACTGTTCACCTTTTGTAGACGACCGTTAGCGCGCTAGCCGTTGCTCCCGCTGGCACACCGGACAGTCCAGTGAATTATAGCAGAGAGCAATTTCCAGAAACCCGAAGCTGAGGAGTTCAGAGTGATTCTCCCTGGTGCACCGGACACTGTCCAGTGCGCCAGACCAGGGCAGCCTTCGGTTTTCTTTGCTCCTTTGTTTTGAACCCTTTCTTTTAACTTTGTATTGGTTTGTTGTGAACCTTTAGCACCTGTAGAACATATATTCTAGAGCAAACTAGTTAGTCCAATTATTTGTGTCGGACAATTCAACCACCAAAATCATATAGGAAAAGGTTTGTCCCTATTTCCCTTTCAATCTCCCCCTTTTTGGTGATTGATGCCAACACAAACCAAAGCAAATATATAAGTGCAGAGTTGAACTAGTTTGCATAAGGTAAGTGCAAAGGTTGCTTGGAGTGAAACCAATAATTATTCTTAATAGATATGCATGGATTGTTTTCTTCTTATTTAAAATTTTGGACCACGCTTGCACCACATGTTTTGTTTTTGCAAATCTTTTGGAAATTCTTTTCAAAATCCTTTTGCAAATGGTCAAAGGTACATGAATAAGATTGAAAGAAGCATTTTCAAGATTTGAAATTTTCTCCCCCTGTTTCAAATGCTTTTCCTTTGACTAAAACAAAATTCCCCCTCAATGAAATTCTCCTCTTAGTGTTCAAGAGTGTTTTACAAATTTTTGAAGATACTAGAACTTTCTCCCCCTTTTGAAAACACATTAAGATACCAATTTGAAAACTTCATTTTTTTTTTAAAATTCATTAGTGGTGGTGCGGTCCTTTTGCTTTGGGCTAATACTTTCTCCCCCTTTGGCATGAATCGCCAAAAACGGATACTTGTGAGTGAAATATAAGCCCTTAAACTTTCTCCCTAATGGAAAATAAATGAATATAAGTGAAGATTATACCAAAGTGGAGAACGATGCGGAATACCAGCAAAGTGTAAATAACACCGATGGAGTTGAGTGGAAGCGTCGTCTTTGCCGAATACTCCATTTCCCTTTCAATTCTATGACTAAGCATAAGAATACACTTGAAAACACATTAGTCATAGACATAAAAGAGATATGATCAAAGGTATATAAATGAGCTATGTGTGCAAAGTATCAATCAAAATTCTGAGAATCAAGAATGTTTAGCTCATTCCTAAGTTTGGTAAAGCTTTTCTCATCTAGTGGCTTGGTAAAGATATCGGCTAATTGTTCTTTGGTGTTAATATAGGCTATCTCGATATCCTCCCTTTATTGGCGATCTCTCAAAAAGTGATACCGAATGGCTATGTGCTTAGTGCGGCTGGGTTCAATGGGATTATCCGCCATGCGGATTGCACTCTCATTATCACATAGGAGAGAGACTTTGCTAAATTTGTAGCCATAGTCCCTGAGGGTTTGCCTCATCTAAAGCAATTGCGCACAACAATGGCCTGCGGCAATATACTCGGCTTCGACGGTAGAAAGAGCTACTAAGTTTTGTTTCTTTGAAGCCCAAGACACCAGGATCTCCCCAGAAACTGACAAGTCCCTGATGTGCTCTTCCTATCAATTTTACACCCTACCCAATCAGCATCTGAATATCCTAATAAATCAAAAGAGGATCCCTTAGGGTACCAAAGACCAAACTTAGGTGTATGAACTAAATATCTCAAGATTCGCTTCACGGCCCGAAGGTGAACTTCCTTAGGATCGGCTTGGAACCTTGCACACATGCAAACGGAAAGCATAATATCCGGTCGAGATGCACATAAGTAGAGTAAAGATCTTATCATCAACCGGTATACCTTTTGATCTACGGATTTACCTCCCATGTCGAGGTCGAGATGCCCATTGGTTCCCATGGGTGTCTTGATGGGCTTGACATCCTTCATTCCAAACTTGGTGAGTATATCTTGAATGTACTTCGTTTGGCTGATGAAGTGCCCTCTTGGAGTTGCTTGACTTGAAATCCTAGAAAATACTTCAACTCCCCCATCAGAGACATCTCGAATTTTTGTACCATGATCCTACTAAACTCTTCACATGTAGATTTGTTAGTAGACCCAAATATGATATCATCAACATAAATTTGGCATACAAACAAATCTTTTGCAATAGTTTTAGTAAAAAGAGTAGGATCAGCTTTGTCGACTTTGAAGCCATTAGTGATAAGAAAATCTCTTAGGCATTCATACCATGCTCTTGGGGCTTGCTTGAGCCCATAAAGCGCCTTAGAGAGTTTATACACATGATTGGGGTACTCACTATCTTCAAAGCCGGAAGGTTGCTCAACATAGACCTCTTCCTTGATTGGTCCATTGAGGAAGGCACTCTTCACGTCCATTTGATAAAGTTTAAAGCCATGGTAAGTAGCATAAGCAAGTAATATACGAATTGACTCAAGCCTAGCTATGGGTGCATAGGTTTCACCAAAATCCAAACCTTCGACTTGTGAATAACCCTTGGCCACAAGTCATGCTTTGTTCCTTGTCACCACACCATGCTCATCTTGCTTATTGCGGAAGACCCACTTGGTTTCTACAACATTTTGATTAGGATGTGGAACCAAATGACGTACCTCATTCCTTGTGAAGTTGTTGAGCTCCTCTTGCATCGCCAGCACCCAATCCGAATCTTTAAGTGCATCCTCTACCCTGTGTGGCTCAATAGAGGAAACAAAAGAGTAATGTTCACAAAAAAGAGTGACTCGAGATCGAGTGGTTACCCCCTTATGAATATCGCCGAGGATGGTGTTCAC
Organism: Zea luxurians; assembly: GCA_029449295.1. Classification (NCBI taxonomy): domain Eukaryota; kingdom Viridiplantae; phylum Streptophyta; class Magnoliopsida; order Poales; family Poaceae; genus Zea; species Zea luxurians. The sequence goes on from JAOPSE010000006.1 coordinate 93,916,992, forward strand.
GGGGTGATCTCTTTGAATCGCCTGGTGGACTCTTGGGTGTGGCGGTCTTGGACCTTGTTCATCTTCCTTGTCTTGATCATTGTCCTCTCCCCCTTGATCATTGCCCTCCTCTTGAGGTGGCTCATCCTCTTGATCTATATTTTCATCATCTTGAGCTTGATCCTCATCTTGGGTTCGTGGAGACGCTTGTGTGGAAGATGAAGGTTGATCTTGTGTTTGTGGAGGTTCTTTGGATTCCTTAGGACACACATCCCCAATGGACATGTTCCTTAGCGCGACGCATGGAGCCTCTTCATCATCTAGCTCATCAAGATCAACTTGCTCCACTTGGGAGCCGTTAGTTTCATCAAACACAATGTCACAAGAAACTTCAACTAGTCCTGTGGACTTGTTAAAGACTCTATATGCCCTTGTGTTTGAATCATAACCAAGTAAAAAACCTTCTACAGCCTTAGGAGCAAATTTAGATTTTCTACCTCTTTTCACAAGAATAAAACATTTGCTACCAAAGACTCTAAAATATGAAAAATTGGGCTTTTTACCGGTGAGGAGTTTATATGATGTCTTCTTGAGGATTCGGTGTAGGTAGAGACGGTTGATGGCGTAGCAAGCGGTGTTGATTGCTTCTGCCCAAAACCAGTCCGAAGTCTTGTACTCATCAAGCATGGTCCTCGCCATGTCAAGTAGAGTTCTATTCTTCCTCTCCACTACACCATTTTGCTGAGGTGTGTAGGGAGAAGAGAACTCATGCTTGATGCCCTCGTCCTCAAGAAAGCCTTCAATTTGAGAGTTCTTGAACTCCGTTCCATTGTCGCTTCTTATTTTTTTGATCCTTAAGCCTAACTCATTTTGAGCCCATCTCAAGAATCCTTTCAAGATCTCTTGGGTTTGAGATTTTTCCTGCAAAAAGAACACCCAAGTGAAGTGAGAATAATCATCCACAATAACTAGATAGTACTTACTCCTGCCGATGCTTATGTAAGCTATCGGGTCGAATAGGTCCATGTGGAGTAGCTCAAGTGGCCTGTCGGTCGTCATGATATTCTTGTGTGGATGATGAACACCAACTTGCTTCCCTGCTTGACATGCGCTACAAACCCTGTCTTTCTCAAAATGAACATTGGTTAGTCCCAAAATGTGCTCTCTCTTTAGAAGCTTATGAAGATTCTTCATCCCAACGTGGGCTAGTCGGCGATGCCAGAGCCAACCCATATTAGTCTTAGCAATTAAGCAAGTGTCGAGTTCAGCTCTATTAAAATCAACTAAGTATAGCTGACCCTCTAACACTCCCTTAAATGCTACTGAATCATCACTTCTTCTAAAGACAGTAACACCTATATCCGTAAAAAGACAATTGTAGCCCATTTTGCATAATTGAGAAACAGAAAGCAAGTTGTAATCTAATGAATCTATAAGAAAAACATTGGAAATAGAATGGTCAGGTGATATAGCAATTTTACCAAGTCCTTTGACCAAACCTTGATTTCCATCCCTGAATGTGATCGCTCTTTGGGGATCTTGGTTTTTCTCGTAGGAGGAGAACATCCTTTTCTCCCCAGTCATATGGTTTGTGCACCCGCTATCAATGATCCAAATTGAGCCCCCGGATGCATAAACCTACAAAACAAGTTTAGGCCTTGTTCTTAGGTACCCAAACGGTCTTGGGTCCTTTCACATTAGAAACAAGCACCTTGGGTACCCAAACACAAGTCTTTGACACCTTGTGTTTGGCCCCAACATATTTGGCAACTACTTTGCCTGATTTGTTAGTGAGCACATAAGAAGCATCAAAAGTCTTAAATGAAATATTAGGTTCATTTGATGCAATAGGAGATTTCTTTTTAGGCATTTTAACATGAGTAGAACGCCTAGAGCTAGAAGCCTCATTCTTATAAATAAAAGCATGGTGAGAAACAGAATGAGTCTTCTTAGCATGAATTCTCCTAATCTATCCTCAGGATAACTAGCAGGATATAAAATATAGCCCTCGTTATCCTGAGGCATGGGAGCCTTGCCCTTAACAAAGTTAGACAATCTCTTAGGGGCATTAATTTTAACATTGCCTCCCTGTTGGAAGCCAATGCCATCCTTAATGCCAGGCGTCTCCCACTATAAAGCATACTACAAGCAAACTTAAATTTTTCATTTTCTAATTCATGCTTGGCATCTTTAGCATCTAGTTTAGCTATATGACATTTTGTTGTTTAATCATAGCAAGGTGATCATGAATAGCATCAATATTAATGTCTCTACATCTAGTGCAAATAGAAACATGGTCAACAGTAGATGTAGAGGGTTTGCAAACATTTAATTCATCAATCTTAGCATGTAACAAAGTATTTTCATTTCTAAGATTGGAAATAGCATCATTCTAAGCATTTAAATCTTTAGCCTTAGCAATTAATTTTTCATTCTCAATCTTAAGGCTAGAGAGTGATTCATTCAACTTGTCAGTTTTAGAAATCAAACTAGCATTATCATTTTTAAGGTTGACAAGAGAATCATCACACACATTTAATTTCTCAACCTTAGCAATTAATTTGGCATTTTCATTTCTAAGGTTAGAGATAGTGTCATGGCAAGTGCTTAGCTCACTTGTCTATTTTTCACATTTCTACCTCTAGAGCATAAGCATTTTTAACCTTAACATGCTTCTTGTTTTCCTTAATAAGGAAGTCATCTTGGCTATCCAAGAGTTCATCCTTCTCATGAATAGCACTAATCAATTCATTCCATTTTTCTTTTTGTTGCATGTTTAGGTTGGCAAAAAGAGTGAGCAAGTTATCCTCATCATCACTAGGATTATCCTCATCACTAGAAGTTGCATACTTAGTGGAGGATCTAGATTTTACCTTCTTCTTCTTGCCGTCTTTTGCCATGAGGCACTTGTGGCCTGTTGGTGACTTGTTCTCAAATGCTATGAGATAAGAACAAGGCAACATAAAGAATGTTAAATGTTAAAGTCCTTCGCCCTTCGAAGCATTATTTCCCTTAGGATATAACGACTCTCAGACAAAGCTTACAGAAAGCATACCTTCGTAAGTACGACGTATATAAAGATGAAGAAGAGTTTACACAAAACATGAACAATGTGAACAGTCAAATATATTATCATTATTGTATTATTTTTATGCTATTATCACGAACAAGTAAAGATAATGATTTATTACAAGTGTACCTTCGACTTGAAGGAAGTAAAAATACAAGCGTGACACAAAAGCAAATGTCCAGTTAGCGTGAACAGTACGGGAATACTGTTCACCTATTTATAGGCACGGGTCGCAGCCCATGTAAAATTACATTCAGGCCCTTTACATTTGATAATAACTCTATAGCAATTCACTAGGGTCTAGACAGCCTTTTCCTCTTTAAGTCGGTTTCCTTTTTCCTGTCATCACGCCGAAGCTCCCTTTCGTACGGCTTCGGCTCTGTTCCATCCTTCGTTCCCCCTTGTGCTTCTTCATGCAGTGATTTTGACTTAAGTTCGAAAGGTCCATGTCCGAAGGTACCTGCTCATGTATTATACTCCAGAAACATTGTTAACTTACGTTTTTGAGGACCTTCGGAAGCCGAAGGCCCCCAACAGTAGCCCCTCGCAATATTAATTTGTTAGAATGATAAATTTAGATTGCGACAAGGACGAAGGCTCTAAGCCGAAGGTCCGAAAAAACACCTTCCCTTTGGTAGAATAGCAACAGCCACTGACAAGCGGGCCCTCCAGCACGCAATGCACCAGGCGTATAAATAAGAGCGCACCACTAGCTCATTTGGCACGCTTTCTTGCCATCTGCCTTGCCTGCTCAAATAGCTCTTTGCTTACAAATGCTTGACCAGATTTTTAAATTTTTAAGCTTCGGCTTTGATAGCACTTTTCTCAGCACTTTCGAAGATGTCTGAGGATAAGAAAGCTACCGCTGAAACGAAGCTGAGCCTTTCTGAGGAGATGAATCTTGGCTTTATTGAATCGATAGCAAGGACAAATGCAGAGAAGATTGCTAGGGAAACTTTGGAGGGTTTGTCTGAAGATACCAGTGACAGTGACAGCTATGATGTGGAGAGCGGCGGGGAAGACTCCGAAGATCGACCCTGGCGACCAAGCCATGCAGTTTTTGGAAAAATCAACTATTAAACAAAGCCATCTTGACAACATGAGGGGGAAATACTTTCGGGATATGTCTGTTGTGAGGGCTGACGATGGAGAAAAAACTTGTCCTACTCCAGAGGAGAATGAAGTCGTGATCTTTCGGAGCTTTTTGAAGGCTGGGCTTCGGCTTCCTCTTAGCAGCTTCGTAGTCGAGGTTTTGAAGATATTTCAGATTTACCTTCACCAGATTACCCCCGAAGCTATTATAAGAATGGGAATCTTCGTGTGGGCTTTAAGGAGTCAAGGCTTGGAACCAAATGCAAAAAGTTTCTGCAGCATGCATGAATTGTTATATGAGACGAAGCCCTGGGGTAAGGAACAGTATCATAATAATTTCGGCTGCTATAGTTTCATTGCTCGTTCTGGTTCAAGCTCGCCAATACCGACTTTTCGGAAGAGATGGCCCGGAGACTGGACAAAAGAATGGTTTTATGTAAAGAATGATTTAAAGGCATAAGAAGACATTAAAGATATAATCATGCGCCCTATCTGGCAACGCTTCGGGCTCCGTAAACCGAAGATAGAAATTGACGAAGCGGCCGAAGAGTGCCGCAAGGCTTTCGGCTTAGTCTGCTCTTTCATTGGGACAAGGGACTTAGTTCAAGAGCACGTGGCCTACAGGATATGGCCGTTGCTAGCCGACTGGGAGGTGCCAAAAGAATCCATCAGCAATCCCCACGAAGGTGGTCTGGTTCGGCTAAAATATACCTTCAGATTCAGAGACCAGTTTATCGAGCCAGACGACGACTGGCTGAAAAGCGTCGAAGCTACAAGCGATGATCTGCTTAGGCTGTATTCCAGAGCAGAAGATAATGCATTATCTGCGGGCTTCGGGAACCGTAAAAAGAAGAGACTAAACAGAGTTTTCGATGCCATTGGGTTCATGTATCCCGACTACCGTTACCCGCCCTAGGGACAAAAAAGAAAAAGTGGAGATTCCGGGAGAGATGATGCTTCAGCTGCTCCGAGCGAGTCTGCGCCGAAGAGGAAAAGAGTGAAAGTCCTTACTCATCGACCACGCTATATTGAACCGGCCGTAGTGCCTGATTTTGGGGTGAGACCTCTTCGGTGTCCGAAGGCAAAAAACCTATGATTTCGCAAAAAAGTGAACCGGCTGTAGTGTCGAAGACATCATCAGCCAAATCGGATGAGCCGAAGGCTATTAACATTGAAGAGATGAAGGTTGGGAAAACGAGAATATTGGAAGCAATAAGTCCTTCGGCGGAGGTGGCAATGCCGAAGGCACAAAAGGATATCTCTACAACCCCCAAGAGAAAGAGAATGGTCAATGTATTAGATGTGCTAGAAATAATAAAAACTTCAAGCTCTACTCCGAAGAAAGCTGTCGAAGCTTCGGAAACACATATTGAGGCCGAAGCTTCCAAGGTCCAAGTCGATACTGAAGCTGGGCCCTCCAAACCCGCCAAGGAGAAATCCTTGGAAATCGGAGGCAAGATTGAGAAAGAAACTATAGAAGCAAGCAAAACTGAAAAAACCACCATTCCTATTCCCGAAACATTATCTGAAGCTACTGATTATATTATACGACATGCTTCGGGAAAAAGATAATCTGAAAAGGAGAAGCAAGAGGCTCAGTTTTATGCTCAAAGATTGAAATATCCAAAGGGGGCCCTGATATTCAACGGCAGCGGGGAAGAAGACTTCTTGTATTGCCTCCCAGACAGCAAAGAAATTTCTATCTGCCGAGAGATGAGCAAGAGCTTCGGTTTCCCTACACTAGAGGATGGGCTCTCAGTGTTATCAAAAGATGAGTTGGCCGACAGCTTAGCATACAATAGCTTAAAAGTGAGAAAATTAGATTTTTGTATTTAAAAATGAAATCTTCCATTTACTTACACTTAATACCACATTTTTTTGCAAGGCCTTATTCTTAGCAATGCCCTTAGGGCGCAAAAAAGTGTCAAAGATGAAGGGTACACCATAGCCTTGAACAACCTTCGTTCCGAAGTGATTGAACTAAGGAACGAAGGTCTTGAAAAAGACAAAATATTACACTCTTTGTTGAACAAAATAAGGGAAGACGAAGCTGCTTCCAAAGCCCAAGCTGAAGCTCAAAAATGCGAAATCGAAGATCTTCAGAAACAGCTGCTCGAAGCTAAAGAAAAATGCGGTGTTGCACAGGCTGAACGAGACATCAGTATATATTGGAGGAACCATCTACAAAAAACAGTTGATGAACTTCGTGCATCCAAGGAGAGGTGCTATGAAAAATCTATAGAGTGTGTTAAGAGAATAAAAACTAGCTTCGCCAATGTTGGCGCATACTCAAGTGAGGAGAATTTCATAAGGGGCGATCCCGGAGGCCCAATTGAATGGATCAGCCACGAAGCTGAAGCCTTTGAGGAAGTTTTGAATGGCTGTGGGGACATATGCGCCTTCTCGGGTGCTAAGGGGATTGCTGCTATCTTGGAGAAGATAGGTTGCGAACATGTAAAATCTTTGGCGCAAACCAAAGGTGCCTTATCAATTGAAGATACAAAAGACCCGTCGGCTGAAACAAGCTTAGTTGGTGGAAAGTTTTTCACCGACATCTGGGAAAATGGCGGCCAGGAGATGGCCCAAGAAATCATAAGGAAAAGTGAAAAAGATACTCACGATGCTAGAGAAGCAGCAACGGCCGCTGAGAAAGCTGCGGATCTCGAGAGGCGGATAGGTATTGCTTAACAGCTTTTAACTTTATGTTCTAATTTTGTAACTTCGAACTTATTTACGTTTTGCATCACAGTCGCGCTATCTCCTCCCCCAGAGCCCGTCGAGCCATTGGCGGACCCCGAAGCGAAGAAAGAAGATGAAATTACTAAAATGGTCGAAGCTATTATGGATGAAGTTGTTGATCAACTACTACACGAAACTGTGGAAGTAGTTTTAAAAGAAGAATAGCTGTTATTGTAAAGACATTTGGAGTGTAATATTTGCTGAACAAAGTGTGTAATATTTTGTGATTTTGAATATAATGTATAAGCTGTTTGTAATTCAATTCTTTACGATGCATGAAACTTTACGTACATACCGTTTTTGAGCCTTCGGCGAAAAAACACCTTCCCTTCTTTTCATGCTTCGTGAAGAATATCCATATTCCGTAAAAATATTATGCTTCGTGAGCAATAGATCTCCTTTTCATATTAAAGTTGATGAAGCCATACTTTTTTTTCTCTTTGAAAACTATTTTGTGCCTTGTCACTTCTTCGAAACAATCTCCGAAGATCAACATTGTAGGTCAACATCGTATACCCTTTCGAAGGTCAACATTGCATCCCCTTCTTGTGCCATTGATGCAATATGATGTATGATGTTATGCTATGCAAATGATGTAATGATGTTATGACATGCAAAATGATATTTGTGCCAAAGATATTCACACATTCCATCAGTAAAGCACACAATCTTTTTGCCGTTTATTTTTCGGCTTCACCGTTTATTTTTCGGTGTATCAGCGTTGACTTTTCGCTGTAAGCCTCCCTTAGGAGCTTCTTCGCCTTTTACTTCGGCGGTATCAGTGTTTATTTTTCGCTGTAAGCCTCCCTTAGGAGCTTCTTCGCCTTTTACTTCGGCGGTATCAGTGTTTATTTTTGGCTGTAAGCCTCCCTTAGGAGCTTCTTCGCCTTTTACTTCGGTGGTATCAGCGTTTATTTTTCGTTGTAAGCTCTGCATTCCCTTTGTAACGACTTTTGAGCAGAAAACTTACGCTGCGTTCCTTAGGAACGACTTTTCTAATGCTTCGACAAAACTTGTAATGTGATTGTGAACTCCGCGCTCTCTTGAGAGCAACTTTTGTGCTTTACCAACTTTTTGGACTTCGTGAGTCTGTAAAAGAGATACATTTCCACTATGGCCAAAACGAAGCTATTACAAGGAATTGAAAATGACAAGAAAAACTTAGGCTTTTAACGATTGTTCTCTATTGAAAAAGAAAAAATGATAACAAAGCCAGAACTATTTCAGAAGTAGGATATCCTCTTAGTAGATGTGCTTCGATTCTGGCACAGTACTGTTGACTGTGCGAGCTTCGGACTCCTCTCTGAAGTCTCGTATGCTGATGAGTGTGGTGGCTCCCTTCTGGCTGCTGGGCTCATTGCAATGGTGGTGGAGGTGGAGGTTGTTGCCAAGATGCCTGAGGTTGGCTTGCCGAAGCAACAGAGGCTGTAGAATGGTTACCCACGTACTCTGGAATGTACGGTGAGTGATACAAAGCAGTATGCATGACTTGCTTCGGCTGATTCTGTTGGGCCGCAGCTTCTGCTATCTCTTTTTGTTTCTGGATGGTGACGTGGCACATCCTGGTAGTGTGGCCCTTGTCCTCACCGCAGAATAGACAATAAATCTTCCTGGGTTGGTCCCCATATCTTCCTTCGAAGCCCTTGGCGCCTCTGCCTCTTGGTGCTGGCGGCTGAAAAGAGCTTTGTTGCTGCCCCGAAGATTGTGAAGAATGCTGGGGCCTCTGCAGCTGACTTCCTCTGTCATCATTCTGAGTGTCGTGAATTGGGTGTATTCTTCCTCCGAAGCCCCTGGCCATTTCGGAGAACCTGTAAGCTTCCTCCCTTCTCTGTCGAAAATCATTGTCAGCACGGATGTATTCATCCATCTTCTGAAGCAGTTTCTCCAGGGTTTGAGGGGGTTTCCTGGTGAAGTATTGGGCTAAAGGTCCTGGCCGAAGCCCCTTAATCATGGCCTCAATGACAATTTCATTGGGCACTGTCGGCGCTTGTGCCCTCAGACGCAAGAACCTTCGGACATACGCCTAGAGATATTCCTCTTGATCTTGCGTGCACTGGAACAATGCCTGAGTGGTAACCGGCTTCGTCTGAAACCCTTGAAAACTGGTGACCAGCATGTCCTTCAGCTTCTGCCATGATGTGATTGTTCCTGGCCGAAGAGAAGAGTACCAAGTTTGTGCAACATTTCTGACTGCCATGACGAAGGATTTCGCCATGACTGCAGTGTTGCCACCATACGAAGATATAGTTGCTTCGTAGCTCATGAGAAACTGCTTCGGATCTGAGTGTCCGTCATACATGGGGAGCTGTGGTGGCTTATAAGACGGGGGCCAGGGCGTAGCCTGCAATTCTGCTGACAGAGGAGAAGCATCATCAAAAGCAAAATTTCCATGATGGAAACCCTCATACCAGTCATCTTCGTTGAAGAAGCCCTCCTGGTGCAACTCCCTGTGGTGGGGCCTTCGGTGCTGCTCATCTTGAGCAAGATGACGCACTTCTTCAGTGGTTTCGTCAATCTGCCTTTGCAGGTCAGCTAACCGAGCCATCTTCTCCTTCTTCCTCTGTACCTACTGATGAAGCATCTCCATATTCCTAATTTCTTGGTCCAACTCATCCTCTTGTGGTGCTGGACTAGTGGCCTTCCTCTTCTGGCTTCGAGCCTCCCGAAGAGAAAGGGTCTCCTGGTTTGGGTCCAGCGGCTGCAGAACGACAGTCCCTGTTGCTGAAGCTTTCTTTGGCGGCATGATGAAGGTCGATGGTTGTCGAAGGTGGTCGAAAAGGGGTTCACCGGAGGTGGGCGCCAATGTTGGTGACTTGTTCTCAAATGCTATGAGATAAGAACAAGGCAACATAAAGAATGTTAAATGTTAAAGTCCTTCGCCCTTCGAAGCATTATTTCCCTTAGGATATAACGACTCTCAGACGAAGCTTACAGAAAGCATACCTTCGTAAGTACGACGTATATAAAGATGAAGAAGAGTTTACACAAAACATGAACAATGTGAACAGTCCTTTGTATTATTTTTATGCTATTATCACGAACAAGTAAAGATAATGATTTATTACAAGTGTACCTTCGGCTTGAAGGAAGTAAAAATACAAGCGTGACACAAAAGCAAATGTCCAGTTAGCGTGAACAGTACGGGAATACTGTTCACCTATTTATAGGCATGGGTCACAGCCCATGTAAAATTACATTCAGGCCCATTACATTTGATAATAACTCTATAGCAATTCACCGGGGTCTAGACAGCCTTTTCCTCTTTAAGTCGGTTTCCTTTTCCTGTCATCATGCTGAAGCTCCCTTTCGTACGGCTTCGGCTCTGTTCCATCCTTCGTTCCCCCTTGTGCTTCTTCATGCAGTGATTTTGACTTAAGTCCGAAAGGTCCATGTCCGAAGGTACCTGCTCATGTATTATACTCCAGAAACATTGTTAACTTTCGTTTTTGAGGACCTTCGGAAGCCGAAGGCCCCCAACATGGCCAACGTTGGGAAAGAGAAGACCATTGTTGATAGCGATGTTAGCGGTGTCCTCATCGGAGGAGGAGTCGGTAGAGCTCTTGTCGGAGTCCCACTCCCGGCATACATGGGCATCACCGTCCTTCTTCTTGTAATACTTCTCCTCCTTCTTCTATCGTCGCCCCTGTCACTAGAAATAGGACATTTTGCAATAAAGTGACCGGGCTTACCACACTTGTAGCAAACTTTATTGGAGCGGGGCTTGTAATCCTTCCCCTCCTTTGCTTGAGGATTTAGCGGAAGCTCTTGATGATGAGCGCCATTTCCTCGTTGTCGAGCTTGGAGGCGTTGATGGGGACCCTACTTGGTGTAGAGTCTTTCTTTTCTTCCGTCGCCTTGAATGCGGCGGGTTGCACCTCGGGTGTTGAGGTGGCGCCTTGCTCGATGATTTTCTTGGAGCCTTTGATCATCAATTCAAAGCTCACAAATTTTCCTATAACCTCCTCGGGAGACATTAGCTTGTATCTAGGATCACCACGAATTAATTGAACTTGTGTAGGATTAAGAAAAACGAGTGATCTTAGAATAACCTTGACCATTTCATGGTCATCCTATTTTGTGCTCCCGATGTTGCGCACTTGGTTCACCAAGGTTTTGAGCCGGTTGTACATTGCTTGTGGCTCCTCCCCTTGGTTGAGCATGAAACGACCGAGCTCCCCCTCGATCGTTTCCCTCTTGGTGATCTTGGTCACCTCGTCTCCTTCGTGCGTGGTCTTGAGCATGTCCCAAATCTCTTTGGCGCTCTTCAACCCTTGCACCTTTTTATACTCCTCTCGCCTTAGAGAGGCAAGGAGTATAGTAGTGGCTTGGGAGTTGAAGTGTCGGATTTGGGCAACCTCGTCCGAATCATAATCTTCATCCCCCGGCGATGGTACCTACGCTCCAAAATCAACAACGTCCCAAATACTAGCGTGGAGTGAGGTTAGGTGATGCCTCATTTTATCACTCCACATGTTATAATCTTCACCCTCAAAAACGGGTGGTTTGCCTAGTGGGACAGAAAGTAAAGGAGTGCGTTTTGAAATGCGAGGATAGCGTAGGGGGATCTTACTAAACTTCTTGAGCTCATGGCACTTAGAAGTGACGAACGGCGCGTCAGAGCCTGAGGTGGATGGCGATGAAGAGTCGGTCTCGTAGTAGACCACCTTCTTCATCTTCTTCTTCTTGTCGCCGCTCCGATGCAACTTGGTGTGCGAAGGGGATCCCTTCCCCTTGTTGCCGGACTCTCCCGATGGAGTCTTCCCGTGGCTTGTGGTGGGCTTCTCACCGATCATGACCTCCTTCTTGGCGTGTTCTCTCGACATCACTTCAAGCGGTTAAGCTCTAATGAAGTACTGGGCTCTGATACAAATTGAAAGTCATCTAGAGGGAGGGGGTGAATAGGTGGAATCTGAAAATTATAAACTTAAGCACACACTAAAAGCCGGGGTTAGCGTTAGAAATAAAACCGAGTCCAAAAGAGAGGACGAAAACAAATCACAAGCAAATAGCAAGAGTGGCACAATGATTTGTTTTACCGAGGTTTGGCCCTCGAAGGCCTAGTCCCCGTTGAGATGGTCACAAAGACCGGGTCTCTTTCAACCCTTTCCCTCTCTCAAACGGTCACCTAGACCGAGTGAGATTCTCTTCTCAATCAATCGGGACACTTAGTCCCCACAAGGACCACCATACAATTGGTGTCTCTTGCCTTGATTACAAATGACTTGGGAACAAGAAATGAGGAAGAAGAAAAGCGGTCCAAGCACAAGAGCTCAAAAGAACACAAATATCTCTCTCTCACTAGTCACTAATTGTTTGGAGTGATCTTTGGACTTGGGAGAGGATTTGATCTCTTGTTTGTGTCTTGGAGTGAAGTCTAGAGCTCTTGTATTGAATGCAATGTCTGAAAACTTGGATGCCTTGAATGTGTGGTGGTTGGGGGTATTTATAGCCCCCACCCACCAAAATGGCTGTTGGGGAACTCTGCTGTCGATGGGCGCACCGGACAGTCCGGTGCGCCAGCCACGTCACCCAACCGTTAGGGTTCGACCGTTGGAGCTTCTGACAACTAGGCCACCGAAGAGTCCGGTGGTGCACCGGACAGGTCCTGTTCACTGTCCGGTGCGCCTTCTGCGCCTGCTCTGACTTCTGCGCGCGCAGTCCGCGCACTGTAGCTCACTGTTCACCTTTTGCAGACGACCGTTGGCGCGCTAGCCGTTGCTCCCGTTGGCACACCGGACAGTCCGGTGCTACACCGGACAGTCCGGTGAATTATAGTGGAGAGCAATTTCTAGAAACCCAAAGCTGAGGAGTTCGGAGTGATTCTCCCTGGTGCACCGGACACTGTCCGGTGGCACACCGGATAGTCCGGTGCGCCAGACCAGGGAAGCCTTCGGTTTTCTTTGCTCCTTTGTTTTGAACCCTTTCTTTTAACTTTGTATTGGTTTGTTGTGAACCTTTGGCACCTATAGAACATATATTCTAGAGCAAACTAGTTAGTCCAATTATTTGTGTTGGGCAATTCAACCACCAAAATCATATAGAAAAAGGTTTGACCCTATTTCCCTTTTAATTTTTCATAACAAGCTCGATCGACGAAAAACACGAAGGCTTCGGAATGCCGAAGGTCCGAAAAACACCTTCCCTAAGCTCATTTTCGAGAAACGATTGTAATATTCTGAACGCCGGACGGTCCATCGCTCAACCAGTGCGAGCGGTATGGTGGTTTGCCTTCTCCCCCTACAGCACTATATAAACAGACGGGTTGGTGAGGAGTTACCACAACATTCATTGCCATCACACTGTTTCACTGTCAAAAAATTTAACCATACCTGAAGCTTTCTGTATTGCATTTTCAAGCAAACGCTTCGACACTTGAGATCAGCTTCATCTCAAAAAGCATAAACACTGAAATTGCCAGAGTATGATCCACTGCTAGAGTGTCTCATGAGGGAGACGAGGCCAAAGTAACCGAGACAACACCAATATCAGAAGTGATGAGGCAATCGGGTCTTGTTGTGCCAGAGGAGGCTGTTGCCGAAGGTACCTCGATCGCTGAAGCTGAACAAATCGTAGTTGAAGGAGGAAGTGAGAATGAAGATGAAGAGGATTACACTATTCTGAGCCCAGCGAAACCCAGCCACATTAAATTTGGTAAATCTACTGTGACGGCAGACGACATGGTTATGATGAAGAAATTGGGCTACTTTGGGGAGGCCGATAGCAAACTCGTCCGATTTGCTGGGGAAGAGGTGATTCTAGATCTAAAAGACGATGAAGTCGTAGTTTTTAAAATCTTCTTTATGGCAGGACTTCGTTTCCCACTGCATGAGATGATTGGAGAAGTTTTGAAAAAAATTGAGATATACTTTCATCAGCTGACACCCAATGCAATCGTTAGACTTAGTGTCTACATATGGGCCCTCCGAAGCCAAGGTATGAGTCCCAATGCCGAAGCTTTCTGTCGGGTGCACGAGCTGCACTACCAAACGAAGATCAGAGCAGATGGTCTTCATGAGAACTTGTGGCTTAGGGGCAAAGCTCATTCCACTTTCATTTCGCTCTTTGAAGCCTCACACTCTGCGTTGTAATATTATTGTATCAGACTCTGTTCTATCTGTTGAAATAAATGTGCTTACTAGTCTTCTGGACTAGTATTTGTATGACATTTGAGTTTTAAAGGATGGACTAGGATATGTTATAGTTTAATTTGGTTAGGAGGGACATTATTGGGGACGATCTTTCTGGGTCATCCTAGGGTTTGTTCTTCTGGAAGTTTTTCTTAGCCCTTGAATTTTTTAATATTTATTTTGGGTATCTCACATACGGTTACACATCACCAATATTTATGCAAAATCAAGAAAACAAATAGGGAGTTTAGTCTTTATTTTTTTTCAATATTTATAATATAACTTTCTAAAACTTGAAAATCGAGTAGAAGGAAAACATGTCAGAAACTATGAAGGGGAGAACAAACTGATAGCAAGATTGATAGCAAGATAGAACCTTAAGGTCTTGTTCGGTTTGAGGTGAATTAAAAGAGATTAAATCTACTTCTATAGAAATTTGTATTGGAGGGGATTTAATCCCTTTTGATCCTCTCAATTTATCCCTGATGGAACAAACCCTAAGGGATATAGATTTACCAAATGATTATCTTTACGGAGTTCAGATACAAATTGTTGGAGTTCCTTTTTCATGAAAAGTTAGGATGTTGTTTAAAGTAACTATGGGCGATGCTCTAAGCCTCTAACTGTTTTCTTTCCTAAACTTTGTACTTTGTTCTCGGTTTTATTCCTCAGTATATGATCGAGATCGAGTTCTCCAGAAAATAAAACGTCAATCCACCGCCGGCTATGACTTCTCTTTTTCCTTGTTCGTTGCTTGCAAACCCACGGTGTAAATGCAGACGGAAAAAATATTCCTTTTTATTATTATCTAACCGCAATGTCAAGCAATTCTCCAGAAAATAAAACGTCAATCCACCGCAGGCTATGACTTCTCTTTTTTCTTGTTCGTTGCTTGCAAACCCAAGGTGTAAATGCAGTCATGCAGACGAAAAAGTCTTCCTTTTATTATTATCTAATCGCAATGTCAAGCAATTCTCTTCCAGGTTGTGGACTCATCGTAAACAGAAGCACCGCAGATCACCTCAGCATGGCTGAATCAAAAGGGCCATTGTCTTGTGCGTGTTTGACAATTCTCAATAGTGCGCCCCAGTAAGTCTTCGTGATGAAAGGTCTTTATGAAGACCATTTTGCTTTTGAAATATCTTCTTGCTTGAATTTCAAACCGTGGAGTCGTGGACAAAGGCAATGACGGCGTCTCCCTCAACTAAGCAGTATCCGCTGACTGCGATGTAGGGTGTAATCGGATCATATATAAATGAATATTATTTATTTTATATTTATTTTTATATTTCTTTTTTAGGTTCGGATCGAATACATATATTATCAAGTTGTGTTGGATAAGATTTAAATAGATATCAACATCTTAAATATCTAATTTTAAAAATACTGAGTATCTGGACTCAGATACAAATCAGATTTTAACACTCTTAGATAAATCAAATACAAATATGGGCCAATAATATCGGTACCATTGACATCCTACTACCAAGGCTATCTAGCTGTCGTTAAAGACTCCGTAGCTTCAAATGAAATATCACCGTGACTTCTCAAAGCTTGAGATGTTTGAAGAAATTTATAGGAATGGTGTCGTATTTGTCGTCACGGTCTCCTCCTGGCTATACCATGGGGTTATCATTGGTGCCGCCCCTCGATGGCAATTATCAGTCGAAAAATAGCTTTCCATTCCTATCTCTATGACGATTTTTTTTCATTAGAATACCTACAAACACTTACAAGAGATATTTTTTTCTCCATCTCCATTCCTGCTAGGATAAATCTCTGAAGGATCCTCGTTGCGGCTTAAATTATAATTAGGATATATGTCTTTTGTTATTGATATAAAAGATTACCACTTATACACATTATCAGATATAAAAAATTATTATATATTTATTAAAATAAATATATTTGTATAGTGAGTGATCTCTTAACAAGATAATTATTTATTATTATCATTAACTATTATATGTCACATGTAAGTTTAACAAGTCCTATTATTAACAAGTCCTATTGAGGAACAAGGAAGGGAAATACTTCCATGTCCCTGTCCACGTTTATTGGTCGGTATAGAATTTTTTTGTTTACATCCAACAAGCTTCCTCGTCCCATTCCATCCAGCACGAGGAATCGAAGATCAGACCACATTGCCATCTCTACCTCCAGCTGCAGACCACGATCATCCACCCGCAGATCCGCTAATGGGCTCTAAATTTTACACTATAAGATTTAAGAATCAGGTAGGATTAAAATCAGACTCTATTTCTATTTATTTTTGAATTAAAATTTATTTAGAACCCTACCATTTCGTGAAGAAGCATTTGTATCGCAATACATTACCATCCCTACCCACACCACTTATCACCCACCCACCAAAACCACCATTGCCCGATCATTCTCACGACACCAATCCTTATGCTGCACATAGAATCTTCACATGCAATTTTAAAATTGATTTAGTAGTTTGGTAAAGAACCGCAAAATTTGTTAGGCGTTCGAACCTAAAATCGGTAAACACAGACGAATTTAGGGAAAATTGGCCCGAGCCGATTTCAAAATCGACCTACGTTGATTTGAGGACTTCTCTCAAATGGAAATTAACTTTACAATGGACCAAGATGGCTCAAATGGATAAAAATGATCACGGGTTTTGGTACGCCTGCAATTCAGCTGAATGGAATCCCTGGGGAAAAAAATCATTATAGGAAGGGGTTAGACAAGGTGATCCTTTATCACCACTACCCTTCGTGTTAGCCGCGGATTTGTTACAAACAATCGTCAACAAATCAAAGGTGCTGGGCGTTCTTAGACTCCCTCTTCCACATAGATGTGGCTAGGATTTCTCAGTCGTACAGTATGCCGATGATACCATAATGGTCATGGAGGCTTCCTGCCGTCAGCTATTATTCCTTAAGGCAATCTTAAACTCTTTTGCTGAATCTACCAGACTTTGGGTTAATTTTCATAAGTCCAACATATATCCTATAAATGTGTCGACTCAGAAAATAAATATCTCGGCCATGACTTTTCAATGTCAGATAGGGACATTCTCCTTCACTTATCTAGGGATTCCCATGGGGCTGACTAAGCCGACTTTGAAGGCCTTCATGTCGTTGATGCAAAAAATTGAAAACCAACTTATTTCAACCTCCATGTATCTATCGCAGGCAGGCCGCATACAAATGGTTAATTCGGTATTCACATCTATGCCTACATGCTTCATGTGAACTCTCAAACTACCGGTATCGGTGATCAAATAGATAGACAAATACAAAAAACACTTCTTGTGGAGAGAGGGGCTGGTAACAACGCAAAAAGACCGCCTCAAGCAAGACCACTTGACTTGTTCGGTTATTTTCCATCCATATGGATTGAACGGGATTGATACGGATTGGGAGTGATTTTAACTTACCAGGGATTAAAACCCTCTCAATCCATATGGATTGGGGTATAACCGAACAAGCCCTCAAGCGGCTTGAGGTCTCTGCGCAAACCAAAAAGGCAAGAATGCCTAGGGATCCTTCATCTTGCAAATTTCAATGCAATTGTTTACAATAGAATGGAAATACATTGGGTAAGCCTAATCTGGAACAATCATTATAAGTCTAGAACAATTCTCACCAATAGAAAGGTAGGCTCTTTCTGGTGACGTGATATATTGAAATATTTAACAATGTACAAGGGGATGGCTAAAGCTATGGTCAATAATGACGGTCGATTAGTTCAGCTACGGTTTGATGAATGGAACAATAGGAAACTACACACATATTGCCCCGAGTTGTTCACATATGCCACTGACAAGAATATAACAATCATGCAAGCAAAAGCAATGTCGCAACACCACAAGATCTTTCACCTGTCGCTGTCGGTAGAGGCCTATGAACAATTTCAAAGCCTTGTGGCTGACCTGGAGGGGCCGCTCGCTACTCGTCTCAGAGAACACGTAGACTCATGACAAGTGCACCTTCTGCTCCCATAACGTTCGCCTGATTGTGGAGATCCAAATGTCAGCCAAAGCAGGAACTCTTCTTTTGGTTAATTCTGCATGACCGGCTGAATACAAAAAACATGCTTAGAAGAAGGAACATGGAATTGGACACCTACACGTGTGAAAATTGTATTATGCAGAAAGAGGAGATAATACCCACCTCTTTCTCAAATGCAACTTCGTGAAAAGGTGCTGGAAGGAGATTGGTTTGGCACAATCACGTACCTCCAACCCCCATCTAGCGGTGCAACGTATTAGAAGACAACTCGCGAAATTATGGAGTATGGTCATAGTAATGTTGTGGTATATTTGGAAAAGCAGAAATGGTTGGATTTTCGAGAACACACCGCCAACTGTCCCCGAGTGTATGTGAATATTTAAAAAAGAAACGCTCCTGATTTGTTATAGAATGGAGCACTTGATAGCATACGATGTTAGGCTCTGGATACAAACACAGTAAGAACGTTGGTGTATTGGTAGTACAAATGTCATGAATAAAAAAAGTATTGTTGGCACCACCTACAATAAATCTATTAAAAAACTTTACATTGGAATTTCTCTCACTAAGTCGATAAAACATATATATAAATTATAAAGCTAAATTTAAAGTCCGCATGAGAGAATTGTAATTTTTTACTAAGTTCATTAGATAAAAAAAGGCTTGGGTCTTTTCTTCAGATTGTAAAATAGATTACGTGAGTAACTCCTTCAAGAGATTAGTCAGATCATTTGTAAATGTAAATTTAGCTATTATTAGAAGAAAACATCTTCAACAAACTCTGTAAATGGCTATTCAAATTTAGCATATCTATACCTTCGCTCTCTATTTTTGCATAGCCTACTTCACTCGTTATATAAAGTTCTGCATTTATAGAGTCTATTAGACTTGTCTACCCTTTTTTATGAAATCTGATGAGCACCATATGTGCCATATAGTGAGGCTGGACGGTACCTCCCGAGGGACGAGATTTATGTGCTGTTGGCGATCACCACCGCTTCTGGACCGTTCGGCTCAACGCAAGAAAGACTCACTCCTGTTGCAGGGTCGTGGCGTCTACGTCGTCGCAGAGAGCACCGCCGCCGATACATTTCGTCAGTGATTGGCGCCAGATCGACACCAACAAAATCATTTTATAGAGTAACTAAATCAATAAATTTAGCTAATCCTTTTTTTCTTATCTCTTGGATTTGCTTATATCTCTCTCGTGGAAATGATCAAAGTACATATATAGAATATCTAACCTAGAGTCTCGTCGAGACAATCAAAGACTACTTATTAAGGCTGTAAGAGTAGCCTGTCATTCCGTGTTCTGCCACCATTCCCTGTTCTGTCATTCTCATTTTTTGTTCTGCCATTCCCATTTCCTCCCCCCGCACAGCCCATTTTCATGTTCTGTCACCATTCTATATTCTGTCATTCTCATTTTTTGTTCTGCCTTTCTCATTCACCCTTTCCGCAAAGCCCATTCCTATTCTCATTCCCCATACAAACCACGTCTAGCTAAAATTTAAAAAAAACACATGGCCTCAAGGGGATTCGACCCGCGACCTCTCAAGCAAATGTCAGCAGTAGCTATCACTACACCACATGTGTGTTTATGTTTACATCTATGACAGGAAACACATCTACTACATCTCTCCCCAAGCCCACCTGCTACCCTTGCACAATGCGTAGTAGTAGATAAGTATCACCGAGATTTTTGAATTATATTTTTGGATGGAGGGAGTAGTATTTAAAGAAGAGCATTACATGCAATTTCTTTTGTTTGAATAATGTTTTCAACTTAAATTCTTTTTTTGCATGCGTGACATTTATTCTTCGTAATATTTTTCCCAATGGATCTGACTTGTGAGTCATTTTCATAAACCAACCCTAAGCATGAGTCCATGTTTTTTACTTGGAAACCCCGAACAAACACCATTAGCAGAAGGCACTCGTGTTGGCGTCGCTCATCGACGACGAGAAGAAGCTTGGCGGCTGCTAGTTCGACCTCTAGAAGCAGTCCTATGTGGCCGCATGTGCCGTTGTGTACGACAAGCTCCGGCGCAGTCGCCGCTTGGACGCGGTGCAGAGCGGCTGCACCGCACTGTCCATCGTCAAGCAGGGGGACCTCATGGTCTTCGCCAACATCGGCGACTCTCGGGTTGTTCTAGGCACCGCATCCGACGACGACGCCATCACGCCGTCTAGCTTATCGTCCACCTGAAGCCCAACCTGCCACGTAAGTCGCTATTGACCGGCCATAAATTCTTGTGCGCAGGGACGACGTTCGTTGCTTACTTTGTGTGAGTGTCCTCGAACATGATGTATGTAGAGGAGTAGCGCATTCGGTGGTGCAACGGCCAGGGGTATTACCTCGCTGATGAGCCCGGGGTGCACTTCGTTTGGCAGCCCTGCCAAGATCATCGGTACTCGCCATGTCGCATGCGTTCGACGACTACTATATCGAGGACTGCGGCGTCATCTTGGCGCCGGAGGTGACGCGGAGGAGGACCGACAACAATGACCAGTTTGTTATCCTCGCCACCATCGGGGTAGCTTTTGTGCCGGCCTACCTTTAATTCTTTTCGCAAACACACACATTTGCGTTTTTGTTTAAGCAAGAGCGTACGGTGGTGCATGCTTGATGACTAACGATGTACGAGGCAATTTCTTCCGGCATGTGTGGAATGTGCTCTCCAATGATGAGACCATGCAAATCCTGACATATATCGAGGTCTGCATGATACTAATGGTTGCAATGTAGTGGTGAAACAACTAGATTAAAATAACAAAATTTATGTATAGACAGGACCACAAATTGATTATGAAACCTTTTCCCATAATAGTATAACACACATTTTGTATATAAGTTATCATAGTATACTAGTATTATATATTCTCGTTGCATCGCACGGGCACTCAGCTAGTCTAACTTAGAGTTTGGACAAGGAAATCGTGTTTTTATTATGCAAACCAGCGGATGCTTATTACTGGTATTATAAAAACCAACCTAGACAATTTTTTTGCCAAGGCCGAATTGAATTAATTTTACATGGATTTGCAAGGGACCTTTGAGGGTGTTTGGCGCTTTGCTTCATCAAATCTTGCTCTACTCCATAAACTCCATCATGGAGCTGCTCCACTACAGAGTTTCATAGTTTTTACGTGTTTGGCTTGTAACCCAACTTTAGCTCCAGAATATTAAAATTTAGGTGGAAATATCTCCAGTGCCTTTTGAATGTTGTATTTATAGATGGCAATGGGTTCTCGAAAGCCGAGTATCCATGGGTTCTCCCAATATAAGAATGAGTATGAGATGACTTCTTTACCTGCACATATGTTAATGGGCACAATCATATATCAGTCGGGTAGATGGGTGCGTGTATGGGTGTAGACTATCCATACTTGTATGTTCATGGGTAATTTATACCCGCCTCAAGCATATATACACCCTACTCAATTAACTATTTAATATGTGTATTGGGTATCTAATTAGGCGTCACATGGGTTTTTTACTCTTGAGGTAATGGGTATGGATACAATTTCATACCCATGAGCGGGTGTGTATTGTAGTGGATATAATTTTTATTGGTGGGTATAAGTATGAAATATGACTACCTGATAGCTATGTACCCATTGCCATCCCTGGATGTATTGTATTATTTGATGGATAAAGGGTGTTTTGTTTGTGTGATTTTTGTAAAATTTGAACAAAATACACTTGAAATGAAACATTGATAAAATAAACCAAGTACCATTCCATAATTCGCATATACTAGTACATGACTATCACAATATATACATAGAAACCATCATCACTAACTCATCACAAAAAGAGTCCATAGTAGGTGCAGTCTCTGCAGCGTTGGCTAACTCTGCCGCACCGGCAACCTGGCTACCCAAAACCTCCATGACATCCATGTCGCGCCCTCGCCTGAACCATGCACCTCCCTAGTTAGCCGCCACGCTGCCATGCCCACACCCTCATAGCTGAGGAAGACCGGCATGCGGTGTCGGCACCGCCACCCCAAATCAGGTGGTCATGACCTCTACTGGCGAGGAATCCATCACAAACTCTATCGAATCAGGTGAAACAAGTTGGGGATTAGTATAGGGGCACAAGGGATGATTTTTGGCAATGAATCATCATTGAGCACCCCAGAGGGCGCACCATGGCAGTGGCTAGAATTTAGGTGGGGACGAATTATGCTAGCTAGGAAGGGGGCGTGACAAAAAGGAGGCATGAGGGGAGGGAGGAATGAAGCATTTTTTTTCAAAACCGATGGCATGGTGGGTGATTACCCCCAAATCGACGAGGACGTACAAAAGTATGTTTTCTTAAGCAACTATTTTGCTGCTCCACCAAATTGGTGGAGTTGCGGTAGAGCGGAACAGCAAAACAAGGAGCGGGGCAGTCCCAAACCCCCTTCACCTCATGTGATTAAATAAGCTCTCTCTCTCTCTCTCACTATATATATATGAATGGGAAATGGCTTTGGGTCATTTCTATATTGGTTTTGGTATTTGATGACATCACAAATGTCGGGTATGATAATTAGAGGTACCAGACTACACCCCAAAAACGCGCTTAAAACCCTAGGGACACCATCAAAGTACGTCCCCCGAAGACGAGGAATCAAGAACTCCGCCTTGCCTGAGGTCCCTCTCAGGGGTCTTCCCAAAACTCCGCCTCGCCCGAGCCCGATTTCGGATGGGGTGTGAGTTTGGGCAAATCTCTGTCCCGACCGAGGCACCCCACCCCTGGGAAGCCATGTCCGCCTCGCCCGAGCCAATCTCGGACGGGAGGGACAAGACTTGTGGCAAAGCCTTCCGAAGGCCACTGGGGGATAGCCACATTCAATGCGCGTACCTGCCCTGTGCAGGGTTGCGGGTGTATAGTGGTAACAAGACTGTGATCTTGTCAAAGATTCACCAACATGATTACGCATGCACCACTGTACACGCACACCGTCTGCCAGCCCCAGACGGGACATGCAATACGACAGGGGAGCGACTAGCCCTCGGACGCAAACTCCGTCTCGCCCAACGCAGAGCTTGCCCTTAGGACAACCTCCGCCTCGCTCAAGCCCGGCCTCGACTACTTGCTTCCCGTGAATCCCACGAAGGGCCACTCCTTCAAAATGTGGTGCACGTCATCGAATCTCGGGACGGGCTCGATCGCGACCTCGGGCGGACCTCCTCCTTGCTCGAGCCTGGTTCTGCCCTCGATATCTGTGACAGAGGACGCCCCGAATGTCATCAAATATAGTGAAGCTGATGCATCCCTTAAGAAGCTTTTTCCCATACTAAGCATTGTGTCAATCACTACGGTATGGGCAACCCCTCACCAGGGGGCTCGGGTACGCGACCGAGCCCTCGGCCTCAACCTCGGCTCTCAGCAGAAAACAAGCAAGCACAAGTCAACGACAAAGTACAAGGCCATGATGTCTACAGGACATGAAGACACCCTCCACAGCAGGAAGGCAGTCCCCGTCTACAAGGTCGCGCTCCCCTTAGGCATATAAAATAGGGTAGTCTATGGCTTCTCAAGGGGGAAGGCGAATACTTCACAAGTTTTCTCCTCCACTCGACATTGGCACTTGCCTCAATCACTCACAGGGACTTGGGGTCTTCCCCTCTCCCACTCAGCTTGTAATCTCTATCGCAAGCACTTAGGTGCGAGTAACATAAGCCTCATCCCCCCTCTATTGGAAGTAGGGCATTTCATAACCCGAACCAGGATAAATCACTTGTGTCAACTCGCATCACCATCTAAGTCCAAGGCACATGACGCTATTTCACTAGTTGGTTAGGACTACGAGTCCAAACATTGATAGTTGGTGCTCCAGGTAGGGGCAAGTCGCGTGCAGCACCTCCAGTTCCCATCAGGGCTAAAGATGGCAGGCTTTCACCACCCCTTGAGACTCAGGATGGTGATTAGGTTTGGGAGTCTGGAGTTTATATTGCTCGGAATCGAGTACGACATGGTGATCCTCCCCTGGTCCCCTTACCAACACTCAGGATCACCTAGGCGCCCTTCTCATCGCAGGAGGCAGAGACGGAGCAACCGCAACCGTGCCACCCATGGCGCCCCATGTCCCGGTGAAGCTCCTAAGCTGATTGATGATGCAGACTCCCTTGCGAGAGACCTAGCCAACGTCAATGTCGCGCCCTGAGCACCACCAGTGGCACGGGCATCCCCCGCATCAACTCTCCTGGCAACTCCTCCTGATTTTGAAAGGGAAATGTACCCTTGGGCCATTTCTAGTTGTTTTGGTGATTAAATGCCCAACACATCATTTTGAACTAACCATGTTGATAAGAGCATGAGCACAGGTATAAAGAAAGCAAATTGAAGATATCAAGTTCAAAAGACCACAAACACAGAACCAAGTGAGAAACTTGATGTGAAATGGTACAAGTGTAAGGTTTTCACTTGTAAATATGTTGCACCGGTCCATTACAATGTTTGTAGTACTTGTGTTTGGGCTCTAACTTATTTTGTAGAGAAAAGCACTTTTTGGGCTTGAGTTTCCATACATTGCAAATCCTTTTGAAATGGAGTGATAAAGGTATGATCCTAACATGTAGTCAATTGTTTTACTTGCTAACTATTTTTGTTTAAGTGCTAGGGAACCTCTCAAGTCAAGCCAAAAGAACCCAAAGAAGTTTGGCATAAAATAGAAGAATGTGGGCTGATCTGGGCAGCGCCGGATAGTCCGGTGCCCCACCCGCCGAACAGTCCGACACCTGTACGACCGAACTGTACAACCTCAACCTTGGCTGGGCCTTGATGACTAAAAATCATCGGATAGTCCAGGCAGAGCGTCAGACAGCCTGATGTGTCTGGCAGCCAACAGCTATTCGGCCACGTCAGGAGGCGCCAATAGCTAGATGGGTCACCGAACAGTCCGGTGCCCCCTAAAAAGGCAGGCAACCAATAAACAGATTTGGCGTCTGTTGAACATGAGCTGTCCAGTGTGCACCGGATAGTCCGGTGCACCCACGGACAGAGGAAGGATGGGAGGTTCCAAATGAAGCTGCAACGGCTCCTAGGCCCCTTGGGGCTATAAAAGGAGCCCCTATGCGCCATGGAGAAGACACCCAAGCATCTCAAGTGCACACTACAACTCTGAGACTCGTCAACCATGTTGTTTAGTGATTCGAGAGAGATTTGAGCGCATTTCTGAGCTGTCACTCTGTCGTTTTGTTGTTGCACTCTTGTCTTTGCTTGCATGCATGTTGTCGCTACGTTGTGTACTTGTGTGTGTGTGTTCTTACTCCCTCCCTTACTAGGATTTTGGATTGTGACATCTTGTGTAAGGTGTGAGAGACTCCAACTTGTGGAGATTACTCACAAATGGGATTTCGAGATATAAGGAAGAGCCATGGTACTGTCACACCCAGTTTTAGAAGGCAAACCGAATGCGAACCATGTACGTGCCAGGATCAGCAATTCATGTACACAACAGTTACATAACTGGACATCATCACATAGTGCTCAAATAATAACATAAAAGGGTAATAATAGTCGATTACATCATGATGTCCAAGACATCCACATAGTCTTTAACAATTATCAAAGTGCGGAAAAGAAATGTAGATACACAAGGCCTACACAGGCAGCCGACTGGGGGTTTGCCGCTAACCCACGCCTAGAACTCATCGTATTCTTGGAACTCCTGGAAGTCCTCCTCCACGACTTCATCTTCACCTGAGCAGTGGTTGCAACGCGGTTAACCTGGGGGGGGGGGGTTTGGTGTGTAAAGCAAGGGTGAGTACACATCAACATACTCAGCAATATGTCCCGTTTGGCTGTAGTGGACTAACTTTATGTGGAGTTAAGTCAAGCAGTTGCTTTTAGTTGGTCAGGTTATAACTTACTAGTAGAAAGCCATGTTTTAGAATTAACCCAAGTTATTAACCCGATGTACCCTTTCCAAACGGAAAGAATACCACTTACCAGTACCATAGTCATAACCAAAATCATCATCCTCATCACCACCTGTAAATCATACATCTCTGATCAAGTAGCTCTAATCAATGGAGCTCCCTTGGCCGCTCATAACCGCGAGCACGGCTGATATATCAGTTTCATAACACTTTGCAGAGGTTGCGCACTTTACCCACAAGCTGTAATTCCCTCTTGCCTTGGGCCGATCAAACCCTTAAACACTACCAAGGTGAATAGGCAGGGTCTCACTACGTAGCCTTTACAAAGATTCCCTGGGGCTGTAGCTGCCCGTTAGGTTTCCTAAATGCACCGCACTCCTCCCCAAGGGGTGAACCAACCTTGGCAGAGCGAGCCGCATATACCGAGCCCCATTAACGGCACGACGGCAAAGCGAACTACACCCCAGTTCCTCTAATTACTCAGCTAAGGGCATCCCATTCCATCCTCATGGTTGCACTGTTTTCCCGGGCAGTCATCCAATGAATAGGTCCTTACGGAGAGGCACTCGAGAAATAGCTCGAGTCCCCTTAAGGGCCAGAAGTACCATCATCATAATCAAAAGGGAAAAATAGCGTATCATAGATAATTCTCATCATGTTCATTGATTAATATAAAGCACTAGCATATAGCTAAACCAAAATAACCCAACTAGAATAGGTAAACAAGGACAAGATAGACAAAAGCTAGTCGATCCTTAGGTATAAATTGTGTAAATACGGGGAGTGAATTATAAGAATGAGTAGGACATAGATGGGTCAAGGGACACTTGCCTTCACCAACCAGCTGCTGCTCAGGGTCTTTACCTGCAACTCCTTCGGACTCTGCCAACTAACCGTTATCTATATGAGTTTCAAACATACATTTCACAAATTTAATACAAAAGAACAGTACACCAAACAATAGAATACAATAAATAAACAGACGTTCAATGTAGGGCTCACACCTACGACTAGGTGAGAAAGAGAAAGTAACGGTCGAGGCTACGGTCGAAGAGCGATCACGTCACACAATTATAAATTAAAATACTCGTCTAAACAGAATGGTATTAATTTAGCCATCGCGTTAAGCATAGGGTGAAGTCATGTTCCATGTTTAATTATTATGAACAGATAAGGTAAATTAAAAGGATTGTCACGCGGCGAAACGCGCGACACAACACTTAAATTGAATTAAGAAATAAACAACTCGTCGCGCGACGGAGCGAGCAACGAGACACTTGCATTAATTATAAAGAGACGTTAAGTGTCGAGTGACGAAACGCACGACGGCATACGCCATCCAAACTGAATTTAAAACGAAACCTCGCGCGACTGGACGCGTGATGCCACACATTAAATAATCTGAAATTAAGAAGAATCATCGCGTGACAAAGCACGTGACATATCTCATTAATAAAGATGAATTTTAAAATGAATCATCGCGCAACGAAGCGCACGACGCAGCACATCGACTAAACTAGAATTAAAAATGGATTAAACTGAAAATGAAACGCCCCGCAACACAGTCGCGCGCGCGAACACGCTGCGCGTGCTGGGGCACACGAGCGCGGGGTCACGGGGCACGTAGGTGCGCGGGGTGCGAGGCCGCGGGGCCAAGCCGCCGCCGGAGCAGGGGCGCGGGCGAGAGGGGGTCCGCAGGGCGCCAGGCCGCGGGGCGCAGGGCCACCGGACGAGTGGGGCCGCCGGGGCGCGGGCAAGCCACCGGGCGTGGGTGAGCCGCCGGGGGGGGCGCGACGGGGAAGAAAGGGTACGGGGAGGGGAAGAGAGAGAGAGAGGGAGAGTGAAAGTTGCCTAGAGGGGGGTGAATAGGCAGAATCTGAAAATTATAAACTTAAGCGCAACTACACGCTGATTTGTTTTACCGAGGTTTGGTTCTTGCAAACCTACTCCCCGTTGAGGTGGTCACAAAGACCAGGTCTCTTTCAACCCTTTTCCTCTCTCAAATGGTCACCTAGACCGAGTGAGCTTCTCTTCTCAATCAATCGGGACACTAAGTCCCCACAAGGACCACCACACAATTGGTGTCTCTTGCCTTGATTACAATTGAGTTGGGAACAAGAAAGATAGAAGAAGAAAAGCGATCCAAGCGCAAGAGCTCAAATAAACACAAATGTCTCTCTCACTAGTCACTATTTGATTGGAATGATCTTTGGACTTGGGAGAGGATTTGATCTCTTGTTTGTGTCTTGGAGTGGAGTCTAGAGCTCTTGTATTGAATGCAATGGCTAAAAACTTGGATGCCTTGAAGTGTTGGTGGTTGGGGGTATTGATAGCCCCAACCACCAAAGTGGCCGTTGGGAGGGGCTGTTGTCGTATGGTGCACCGGACAGTCCGGTGCGCTAGCCACGTCACCCAACCGTTAGGGTTCGACCGTTGGAGCTCTAACATGTGGGGCCACCGGACAGTCACTGTACACTGTCCGGTGCGCCTTCTGACGCCTGCTCTGACTTCTGCGCGCGCAGGCGCGCACTTTAGCGTTTCACTATTTCTTCGCAGACGACCGTTGGCACAAATAGTCGTTGCTCCGCTGGCACACCGGACAGTCCGGTGTTACACCGGACAGTCCGGTGAATTTTAGCGGAGTGGCTCCCCAAATTCCCGAAGCTAGCAAGTTCTGAGTGGACCCTCCCTGGTGCACCGGACACTGTCCGGTGGCACACCGGACAGTCCGGTGCACCAGACCAGGGTAGCCTTCGGTTGTCTTTTGCTCTTTTTATTTGAACCCTTTCTTGGACTTAATATTGGTTTATGTTGAACCTTTGGCACCTGTAGAACTCATAATCTAGAGCAAACTAGTTAGTCCAATTATTTGTGTTGGGCAATTCAACCACCAAAATTCATATAGGAAAAGGTTTGACCCTATTTCCCTTTCAATCTCCCCCTTTTTGTTGATTGATGCCAACACAAACCAAAGCAAATGTATAACTGCAGAATTGAACTAGTTTGCATAAGGTAAGTGCAAAGGTTGCTTGGAATGAAACCAATAATTATTTCTACTAGATATGCATGGATGGTTTTCTTCTTATTTAAAATTTTGGACCACGCTTGCACCACGAGTTTTGTTTTTGCAAATTCTTTGTAAAATTCTTTTCAAAAACCTTTTGCAAATAGTCAAAGGTATATGAATAAGATTGAAAGAAGCATTTTCAAGATTTGAAATTTTCTCCCCCTATTGCAAATGCTTTTCCTTTGACTTAAATAAAACTCCCCCTCAATGAAATTCTCCTCTTAGTGTTCAAGAGGGTTTTACAAATTTTTGAAGATACTAGAACTTTCTCCCCCTTTTTGAAAACACATTAAGATACTAATTTGAAAACTTCATTTTTAAAATTCGATGGTGGTGCGGTCCTTTTGCTTTGGGCTAATACTTTCTCCCCCTTTGGCATGAATCACCAAAAACGGATACTTGTGAGTGAAATACAAGCCCTTTTACTTTCTCCCCAATGGCAAACAAATAAATATGAGTGAAGATTATACCAAAGTGGAGAACTATGCGGAATACCGGCAAATACCAATGGAGTTGAGTGGAAGCGCCTTCTTTGCCGAATACTCCATTTCCCTTTCAATTCTATGACTAAGCATGAGAAGATACTTGAAAACACATTAGTCATAGAAATAAAAGAGATATGACCAAGGTATATAAATGAGCTATGTGTGCAAAAGTATCAATCAAAGTTCCTAGAATCAAGAATATTTAGCTCATTCCTAAGTTTGGTAAAGGTTTTCTCCTCTAGTGGCTTGGTAAAGATATCGGCCAATTGATCTTTGGTGTTAATATAGGCTATCTCGATATCCCCCCTTTGTTGGTGATCTCTCAAAAAGCGATATCGAATGGCTATGTGCTTAGTGCGGCTGTGTTCAACAGGATTATCCACCATGCGGATTGCACTCTCATTATCACATAGGAGAGGGACTTTGCTAAATTTGTAGCCATAGTCCCTAAGGGTTTGCCTCATCCAAAGCAATTGCACGCAACAATGGCCTGCGGCAATATACTCGGCTTCGGCGGTAGAAAGAGCTACTGAGTTTTGTTTCTTTGAAGCCCAAGACACCAGGGATCTCCCCAGGAACTGACAAGTCCCTGATGTGCTCTTCCTATCAATTTTACACCCTGCCCAATCAGCATCTGAATATCCTAATAAATCAAAAGAGGATCCCTTGGGGTACCAAAGACCAAACTTAGGTGTATGAACTAAATATCTCAAGATTCTCTTCACGGCCCTAAGGTGAATTTCCTTAGGATCGGCTTGGAACCTTGCACACATGCATACGGAAAGCATAATATCCGGTCGAGATGCACATAAATAGAGTAAAGATCCTATCATTGACCAGTATACATTTTGATCTATGGATTTACCTCCCGTGTCGAGGTTGAGATGCCCACTGGTTCCCATGGGTATCTTGATGGGCTTGGCATCCTTCATTCCAAATTTGGTGAGTATATCTTGAATGTACTTCGTTTGGTTGATGAAGGTGCCCTCTTGGAGTTGCTTGACTTGAAATCCTAGAAAATACTTCAACTCCCCCATCATAGACATCTCGAATTTTTGTATCATGATCCTACTAAACTCTTCACAAATAGATTTGTTAGTAGACCCAAATATGATATCATCAACATAAATTTGGCATACAAACAAATCATTTTCAATTGTTTTAGTAAAGAGAGTAGGATCGGCCTTTCCGACTTTGAAGCCATTAGTGATAAGAAAATCTCTTAGGCATTCATACCATGCTCTTGGGGCTTGCTTGAGCCCATAAAGCGCCTTAGAGAGTTTGTAAACATGATTAGGGTACTCACTATCTTCAAAGCCTGGAGGTTGCTCAACATAGACCTCTTCCTTGATTGGTCCATTGAGGAAGGCACTCTTCACGTCCATTTGGTAAAGCTTAAAGCCATGGTAAGTAGCATAGACAAGTAATATACGAATTGACTCAAGCCTGGCTACGGGTGCATAGGTTTCACCAAAATCTAAACCTTCGACTTGTGAATACCCCTTAGCCACAAGTCGGGCTTTGTTCCTTGTCACCACACCATGCTCATCTTGCTTGTTGCGGAAGACCCACTTGGTTCCTACAACATTTTGGTTAGGACGTGGAACTAAATGCCATACCTCATTCCTCGTGAAGTTGTTGAGCTCCTCTTGCATCGCCAGCACCCAATCCGAATCTTTAAGTGCATCCTCTACCCTGTGTAGCTCAATAGAGGAAACAAAAGAGTAATGTTCACAAAAATGAGCGACTCGAGATCGAGTGGTTACCCCCTTATGTATATTGCCAAGGATGGTGTTCACGGGGTGATCTCTTTGAATCGCTTGGTGGACTCTTGGGTGTGGCGGTCTTGGACCCTAATCATCTTCCTTGTCTTGATCATTAGCATCTCCCCCTTGATCATTGTCCTCTTGAGGTGGCTCATCTTCTTGATCTTCATTTTCATCATCTTGAGCTTGATCCTCATCTTGAGTTGGTGGAGATGCTTGCATGGAGGAAGATGGTTGATCTTGTGCTTGTGGAGGCTCTTCGGATTCTTTAGGACACACATCCCCAATGGACATGTTCCTTAGTGTGATGCACGGAGCCTCTTCATCATCTAGCTCATCAAGATCAACTTGCTCTACTTGAGAGCTGTTAGTCTCATCAAACACAATGTCACAAGAAACTTCAACTAGTCCAGTGGACTTGTTAAAGACTTTATATGCCCTTGTGTTTGAGTCATAACCAAGTAAAAAGCCTTCTACAGCCTTAAGAGCAAATTTAGATTTTCTACCTCTTTTAACAAGAATAAAGCATTTGCTACCAAAGACTCTAAAATATGAAACATTGGGCTTTTTACCAGTGAGGAGTTCATATGATGTCTTCTTGAGGATTCGGTGAAGATATAACCGGTTGATGGCGTAGCAAGCGGTGTTGACCGCCTCGGCCCAAAACTGATCCGAAGTCTTGTACTCATCAAGCATGGTCCTTGCCATGTCAAGTAGAGTTCTATTCTTCCTCTCCACTTCACCATTTTGTTGTGGCATGTAGGGAGAAGAGAACTCATGCTTGATGCCCTCCTCCTCAAGGAAGCCTTCAATTTGAGAGTTCTTGAACTCCGTCCCATTATCGCTTCTAATCTTTTTGATCCTTAAGCCAAACTCATTTTGAGCCCGTCTCAAGAATCCCTTTAAGGTCTCTTGGGTTTGAGATTTATCCTGCAAAAAGAATACCCAAGTGAAGCGAGAATAATCATCCACAATAATTAGACAGTACTTACTCCCGCCGATGCTTATGTAAGCTATCAGGCCAAATAGGTCCATGTGGAGTAGCTCAAGTGGCCTGTCAGTCGTCATGATGTTCTTGTGTGGATGATAAACACAAACTTGCTTCCCTACTTGACATGCGCTACAAATCCTGTCTTTCTCAAAATAAACATTTGTTAGTCCCAAAATGTGTTCTCCCTTTAGAAGCTTATGAAGATTCTTCATCCCAACGTGGGCTAGTCGGCGATGCCAGAGCCAACCCATATTAGTCTTAGCAATTAAGCAAGTGTCGAGTTCAGCTCTATTGAAATCAACTAAGTATACCTGACCCTCTAACACTCCCTTAAATGCTACTGAATCATCACTTCTTCTAAAGACAGTAACACCTATATCCGTAAAAAGACAATTGTAGCCCATTTTACATAATTGAGAGACAGAAAGCAAGTTGTAATCTAAAGAATCTACAAGAAAAACATTGGAAATAGAATGGTCAGGTGATATAGCAATTTTACCCAATCCTTTGACCAAACCTTGATTTCCATCCCCGAATGTAATAGCTCGTTGGGGATCTTGGTTTTTCTCATAGGAGGATAACATTCTTTTCTCCCCAGTCATGTGGTTTGTGCACCCGCTATCGATGATCCAACTTGAGACCCCGGATGCATAAACCTACAAAACAAATTTAGGCCTTGTTCTTAGGTACCCAAACGGTCTTGGGTCCTTTTACATTAGAAACAAGTACCTTGGGTACCCAAACACATGTCTTTGACCCCTTGTGTTTGCCCCTAACATATTTGGCAACTACTTTGCCTGATTTGTTAGTAAGCACATATGAAGCATCAAAGGTTTTAAATGAAATGTTATGATCATTTGATGCAATGGGAGATTTCTTCTTAGGCATTTTAACATGGGTAGAACGCCTAGAGCTAGAAGCCTCATTCTTATAAATAAAAGCATGGTGAGAAATAGAATTAGTCTTCTTGGCATGAATTCTCCTAATCTTATCTTCAGGATAACCGGCAGGATATAAAATATAGCCCTCGTTATCCTGAGGCATGGGATCCTTGCCCTTAACAAAATTAGACAATCTTTTAGGAGGGGCATTAAGCTTGACATTGTCTCCCTGTTGGAAGCCAATGCCATCCTTGATGCCAGGGCATCTCCCACTATAAAGCATACTACGAGAAAATTTAAATTTTTCATTCTCCAGTTCATGCTTGGCAATTTTAGCATCTAGTTTAGCTATATGATCATTTTGTTGTTTAATCATAGCAAGGTGATCATGAATATCATCAACATTAACATCTCTACATCTAGTGCAAATAGAAACATGATCAACCGTAGATGTAGAGGTTTTGCAATCATTTAATTCAACAATCTTAGCATGTAAAATAGCATTCTCATCTCTAAGATTGGAAATAGAAACATTGCAAACATCTAATTCCTTAGCCTTAGCAATTAATTTATCATTCTCAAACTTAAGGCTAGCAAGAGATTCATTCAACATGTCAATCTTAGCAATTAAACTAGCATTTTCATTTCTAAGGCTAGAAATAGTGTCATGGCAAGTGCTAAGCTCACTAGTTAATTTTTCATTTTTCTCTACCTCCTGAGCATAAGCATTTTTAGTCTTAACATGCGTTTTGTTTTCCTTAATAAGGAAGTTCTCTTGGCTATCCAAGAGTTCATCCTTCTCATGAATAGCACTAATCAATTCATTCAATTTCTCTTTTTTTTGCATGTTAAGATTGGAAAAAAGAGTAAGCAAGTTATCCTCCTCGTCACTAGAATTATCCTCATCACTAGAAGTTGCATACTTAGTGGAGGATCTAGATTTTACCTTCTTCTTCTTACCGTCCTTTGCCATGAGGCACTTGTGGCCGACGTTGGGGAAGAGGAGGCCCTTGTTGATGGCGATGTTGGCGGCGTCCTTGTCGGAGGAGGAATCGATGGAGCTCTCGTCGGAGTCCCACTCCCGGCAAACATGGGCATCGCCACCCTTCTTCTTATAGTACCTCTTCTTTTCCTTCTTCTTCCCCCTCTTGTCGTCGCCCCTGTCACTGTCACTAGAAATAGGACATTTTGCTATGAAGTGACTTGGCTTACCACACTTGTAGCAAACCTTCTTGGAACGGGGTTTGTAATCTTTCCCTTTCCTTTGCTTGAGGATTTGGCGAAAGCTCTTGATGATGAGAACATTTCCTCGTTGTCAAGCTTGGAGGCGTCAATGGGAAGCCTAGTTGATGTAGACTCTTCTTTCTTCTCCTCCGCCGCCTTGAATGCAACGGGTTGTGCCTCGGGTGTGGAGGAGGTGCCTTGCTCGATGATTTTCTTGGAGCCTTTGATCATCAATTCAAAGCTCACAAATTTTCCTATCACTTCCTCGGGAGACATTAGTTTATATCTTGGATCACCACGAATTAATTAAACTTGAGTAGGGTTAAGAAAAACAAGTGATCTAAGAATAACCTTGACCATTTCATGGTCATCCCATTTAGTGCTCCCGAGGTTGCGCACTAGGTTCACCAAGGCCTTTAGCCGGTTGTACATGGCTTGCGGGTCTTCTCCTTGGTTGAGCATGAACCGACCGAGCTCCCCCCTCGATCATTTCTCTCTTGGTGATCTTGGTCACCTCATCTCCTTCGTGCGCGGTCAACCCTTGCACCTTGTTATACTCCTCTCGGCTTAGAGAGGCGAGGAGTATAGTGGTGGCTTGGGAGTTGAAGTGCCGGATTTGCGCAACCTCGTCCGAGTCATAGTCTTCATCACCTATGGATGGTACCTATACTCCAAACTCAACAACATCCCAAATGCTAGTGTGGAGTGAGGTTAGATGGTGTCTCATTTTGTCACTCCACATATTATAATCTTCACCATTAAAAACGGGTGGTTTGCCTAGTGGGACGGAAAGTAAAGGAGTACGTTTAGAAATGCGAGGGTAGCGTAGGGGGATCTTACTAAACTTCTTGCACTCATGGCGCTTTGAAGTTACGGACGGCGCGTTGGAGCCGGAGGTGGATGGCGACGAAGAATCGGTCTCATAGTAGACCACCTTCTTCATCTTCTTTTTCTTGTCGCCGGTCCAATGCGACTTATTGTGGGAGGTTGACTCTCCCTTTCCTTTGGAGCCAGACTCCCTTGATGGAGCCTTCCCATGGCTTGTAGCGGGCTTCTCGCCAGTCATGACCTCCTTCTTGGCGTGATGTCCCGACATCACTTCGAGCGGTTAGGCTCTAATGAAGTACCAGGCTTTGATACCAATTGAAATTCGCATAGAGGGGGGTGAATAGGCGGAATCTGAAAATTATAAACTTAAGCGCAACTACAAGCCGGGGTTAGCGTTAGAATTAAAATCGAGTCCGAAAAGAGAGGGCGAAAACAAATCACAAGCAAATGAAGAGTGTGACACGGTGATTTGTTTTACTGAGGTTCGGTTCTCGCAAACCTACTCCCCGTTGAGGTGGTCACAAAGACCGGGTCTCTTTCAACCCTTTCCCTCTCTCAAACGGTCACCTAGACCGAGTGAGCTTCTCTTCTCAATCAATCGGGACACTAAGTCCCCACAAGGACCACCACACAATTGGTGTCTCTTGCCTTGATTACAATTGAGTTGGGAACAAGAAAGAAAGAAGAAGAAAAGCGATCCAAGCGCAAGAGCTCAAATGAACACAAATGTCTCTCTCACTAGTCACTATTTGATTGGAATGAACTTGGGACTTGGGAGAGGATTTGATCTCTTGTTTATGTCTTGGAGTGGAGTCTAGAGCTCTT
Source organism: Zea luxurians (assembly GCA_029449295.1). Lineage (NCBI taxonomy): Eukaryota > Viridiplantae > Streptophyta > Magnoliopsida > Poales > Poaceae > Zea > Zea luxurians. The sequence goes on from JAOPSE010000006.1 coordinate 93,952,927, forward strand.
GTATTGAATGCAATGGCTGAAAACTTGGATGCCTTGAAGTGTTGGTGGTTGGGGGTATTTATAGCCCCAACCACCAAAGTGGCCGTTGGGAGGGGCTACTGTCATATGACGCACCAGACAGTCCGGTGTGCCACCGGACACTGTCCGGTGCACCAACCACGTCACCCAACCGTTAGGGTTCGATCGTTGGAGCTCTGATGTGTGGGGCCACTGGACAGTCCAGTGGTGCACTGGACAGTCACTGTACACTGTCCGGTGCGCCTTCTGACGCCTGCTCTGACTTCTACGCGCGCAGGCGCGCACTGTAGCGTTTCACTGTTCCTTTGCAGACGACCGTTGGCGCAGATAGCCGTTGCTCCGCTGGCACACCGGACAGTCCAGTGTTACACCAGACAGTCCGGTGAATTTTAGCGGAGTGGCTTCCCAAATTCCCGAAGCTAGCAAGTTCAGAGTGGATCCTCCCTGGTGCACTGGACACTGTCCGGTGGCACACCGGACAGTCCGGTGCACCAGACCAGGGCAGCCTTCGGTTGTCTTTTGCTCTTTTTATTTGAACCCTTTCTTGGACTTAATATTGGTTTTGTGTTGAACCTTTGGCACCTGTAGAACTCATAATCTAGAGCAAACTAGTTAGTCCAATTATTTGTGTTGGGCAATTCAACCACCAAAATTCATATAGGAAAAGGTTTGACCCTATTTCCCTTTTAGAGAGGGAGAGGGGAGGGAAGGGGAGCTCACCTTGGGGTCCAAATCCAGCGATCACCGTCTCCAAAACCTAGGGCACCACGGGGGAGAGAGAGAGAGGTGGAGGAGAGGAGGTTGCTGCACAGGAGAATTGAATGAGGGAAAGAGACCAGGGGAGGGGGGCGCGACATAGGGAGGGGTAGGGCGCCAGGGGCGCGTGGGCCAAGCTGGGCTGGGCCGGGTCGCATCGCGGGGCAAAAACCCACGACACGCACAACCACAGATCGGGACTCAATTCGCAAAGCAAAATCCGAAATGAGACTAAACAACACACGCGACTAAACATGACATCAGACAAAAGAAATATGATTCGGCATGATGCAACACCCATGTCAACTTAGGTTTTGTTTACACACGATATGGACATCAGTCACTATATTGCTTTGAAATTGGGAAGAAGGAGCGAAACAGGAAGAGAAAAGAGAGTAACGCCTGAATTTGGTGAGTAAAAAGAAGAGAAAAAAATTCTACCCCCAAATTCAGGGCGTTACAAACCCTTGAGATTCAAGGTCGGCCAGCAAAGAGTTCAGGATACTTGGCCATCAGATCATCTTCATGCTCCTAGGTTGCTTCTAACTCAACTGTCACTCCTCGCATATTGTTCAGAAATCCGAGGCTCAACCTGTCAAACTCCTTGGCCAACTCATAAGGCATCGGGTAAGCGACCATCAGGTTGACTTGACTCTTCCTGCTCAAAGCGTCTGCTACTACGTTTGCTTTGCCTGGATGGTAATGAATCTCCAATACATAGTCTTTGATCAACTCTAACCATCTTCGTTGTCTCATATTCAGCTCCGACTGAGTGAATATGTACTTCAGACTCTTGTGGTCTGTGTAAATATCGCATTTCTGCCCATACAAATAGTGCCTCCATGTCTTCAGTGCATGAACCACTGCTGCCAACTCTAGGTCATGGATTGGATAATTCTTCTCATGAACCTTCAGCTGTCGGGACGAGTAAGCCACAACTCTTCCCTCTTGCATCAACATGCATCCCAAACCAGTGTAACAAGCATCGCAATACACCGAGAAAGGCTTGTGCACATCAGGTAAGACTAAGACAGGTGCTGTAGTCAACTTCTCTTTTAGTGCTTCAAAGGCCTCTTGGCATTTCTGGGTCCATTTGAACTCAACTTTGTTGCCTAGAAAAGCTGTCATCGGTTTCGCAATCTTCGAAAACCCTTCAATGAATCGCCGATAATATCCGGCCATTCCAATTAAGCTCTTGATTCCTCGAGCATCCGTTGGCGCTTTCCAGTTTAGAATGTCTGCCACTTTCTTTGGATCCACTGCCAATCCTTCTTTGTTAATTATGTGACCCAAGAATAGGACTTCATTGATCCAGAACTCGCACTTACTCAACTTTGCATACAACTGGTGCTCTCGCAATCTCTGCAATACCATCCTCAAATGATCTGCATGCTCCTCCTCACTTTGAGAATATATAAGAATGTCATTAATAAATACCACCACAAACTTGTCGAGATAATCCATGAATACACTGTTCATCAGATTCATGAAGAAGGCTGGTGCATTCGTTAGACCAAAAGACATAACAGTGAACTCATACAACCCATACTTGGTAATGAATGTCGTCTTTAGAATGTCTGAGGGTCGGATCCTAAGCTGATGATAACCTGACCTTAGATCTATCTTTGAAAACACGCTGGCTCCTCTCAATTGGTCGAACAGATCTTCTATTCTGGGCAAGGGGTACTTGTTCTTGATCGTGACCTCATTCAGAGCTCGATAATCGATGCACATCCTCCTGGTGCCATCTTTCTTCTCCACAAACAGGACAAGGGCGGCCTAAGGCGAGGTGCTTGGCCTTATGTAACCTTTCTCTGACAGCTCATCAATCTGCTTCTTATGCTCAACCAACTCTGGTCCAGACACTCTGTAGGCTCTTTTAGAAATGGGGGCGGTGCCAGGAAGAAGCTCTATAGCAAACTCAACTTTTCGCTCATGTTGCATGCCTGGTAAGTCTTCTGGAAACACATCTGGGAATTCTGACACAACCTTGATAATCTCGAGTGAATCTGACTCCTTGCTATCAATAGCCATCTGATGACAACTTCCTTTCCTTGGCTTAGGTGAGATTAACTCGGCTACCACTTCTTCTCTTAGTAGGGACATCAACTTGATTGTCCTCTTATCACAACTGATAACTGTCTGGTACTTATCTAGCCAATTCATCCCTAGGATGACATCTATTCTCTGAGTACCCATTACTATGAGATTAGCGGGAAACGCTATCCCCCTTATTTCCACACTTACATTCAAGCAAATGCTATCGGCTCGAATTCTACCACCGGCTGAGTCAATTTGGATGAGGGTTGACATGGTAGTGATTGGAAGATTATGTGCTTCTACCCATGATGCAGTAATAAATGAATGTGTTGCTCCAGTATCAAATAACACTTCTGCAATATGGGAGTCGACTAGAAACATACCTACTGTCATGCCGGGTGTTTCCTGAACTGTTTTAGCTTCCAAATGGTCCAGTCTCCCATGGTTGTAGCGTGGCTGGGAGCGATTGCCTGCTCTAGGCTAAGACACATTTTGCTTTGCTGGGGCACTGGGGCCTGACTACTGCTGGGCTGCCTTCTTCGGACATTGCATCATCCAATGGCCTTGCTCTCCACAATGGAAACATGCTCTGTTTCCACCCTAAACTAGTGTTGCCTGACTGCTCTGGTTGGTTGCTGGGGCAGGAAGACGAGGTGCTTGCTGATTCTACTTCTAGAACTGACCTCCTCCTGACTAATTGTTCTGGTGATTCTGCTGCTGGTGCTGAGGGTACTGCCTTTGAAACTGCTGCTGCTGAGGTGGGCGCTAGTTCTGCCTGAACTGCTGAGATGGGTTGCCTGAGAAATGAGGGCGATTGCTGCTTCCAGGCTGAGGTCCACTGATCTTACGCTTGCGATCCTCCACCTCTTTGCGCTTCCTCTCTGTCATGATCGCTCTATCGATCAGGTGCTGAAATGTGGGGAAGGTATGATTCATCAGATGATACTACAGAGGGTCAACTAAGCCTCTCAGGAAGTGATACTGCCTCTTGGCATCTGTGTTGACGTCCTCAGGAGCATAGCGGGACAGTTGCAGGAACTTGTCTCAATACTCACTGACAGACATAGGCCCTTGCTTGAGTGCCAAGAACTCCTCCTTCTTCACTATCATTAGACCTGCTGGAACATGATACTGACGGAAATTATCTCTGAATTCTTCCTAGGTGATGGTGTCGGGGTTGGCATGGGTGGCGAGATAGGACTCCCACCAAGACTAGGCTGCTCCTCTCAACAGACGGGGGCCATACAGAACTTTCTCCCTGTCGTCACATTGAGCGGTGTGCAACTCCCGCTCCATGGTGCGCAACCAGTCTTCAGCATCCATGGGGTCGGAAGAATGAGCGAACACTGGGGGATGACCTCTCATGAATTCAGCACGCTTGTCTCTGGGCATCTGAGGCATCTGAGGCTGAGGTGGTGGCTACTGCTGCTGCTACTGAATGGCAGCTAGAGTCTGACGGATGGCTTGAACTGCCTGAGTCTGCATTAAGAACATCTGCTCGATGGTCATTGGGGGCGGGGGTGGCAGCTGCTGATGGGGTGCCTCATCCTGCGGGGCTGCCTGCTCCTGCTAAGCACGCCTTCCTCCTTTGCACCTGTTTTCTGACATCTGCAGAATGCAATCACACACCAGAATTGAGCTTGCAACTTGCAGCATAAGAAGAGAGTATAGAATTCTTCCACAATACTGAACAGATGAACATCTTCACTGATTTCCAACACAGGCAAACACAGCTTCTCAGATAAAGAGGAAAGTAGAACAAAAGGGCTTCCCAACTAGATAACTAATTTTATTAACATTTAATAGGTAAACCAAAGTGCAGGGGATACCCACACTCTGGTGACAGTCATTACAAAGATCCAAATCCATCATAGTTCATCATGACAAACATAAAGGCACAGGATAAGCAAACTACGCTGCCTAACTAAGACTAACTAAGAGTAAGACTAATGCTAAGACTATAGCTTCTATATATATTTTTTTCATTAATTACAAGGTCTGACGCTGACGATCTATGGTTCTAAATTTATCTTGGTCCTGCAGTCGGGATTACCATAAGCATGGTGTCCACGCTGAGGTGAGCGGTACGGGTGCTGAGTCCCGATGGGAGCGGGGGAGCCATCCTCCAAGTGATGACGCTCCGCGCGCTTAGCCCGCAGCTAGGCGATCTCAGCACGAGCCCTACTCAGCTCATCTAATGCATGGTCTAGCTCCGTGTTTAGCATGGCGGCTAAGTTGACTATGCTGCTCAACCTAGGATTGTCCTCACCGACAGGTGAGACAACCATGCCTCCTGTGCTACCAGATGGGCAGCGGGGGTAATACTTCAGGTTGAGACCATCGGCTACCCCACCGAGCACTGAGCAGTAGTGCGAAAGCGCACGCCGTGTGGCATCTTGCATGGCCGCCTCGGCTGAGTCCCGCTCAGAGATAGAATAGTGCTCTGAGCAGATCTCCGCACCTCAGAGACTGTTCTCTAGACGACGCACCAAGCAGGTCGCCTCCCAACGGTCCAGGTAAATCCCACGACTATGCTGAAAGACAACACAGCAATACTCGATAGACCAAGTGCGCCGGTCAAGTGCCTGGCATAGCAAGGTGTCAAGCGCATCGTGGAAGTGACACTCGCGAGCGGCGTCGCGAGTGATGGGTCGAGCAACCCATCCTTCCAACTCCTGCTCCTCTGAAAGGTCGGTGTTGTGGCTCGAGCTGTTGTCACCACCTCCATCGTCTGGGTCTCCTCCAGCAGCTACTCCAGCGGCTGGGGCACTCAGTGGTGGTGCAGGGGGCGCCTCCAGTGGGAGCATAGGGGAGCAGCTCCTCACAGACTCTATCTCCTGCTGAAGCGAGAAAGAAGAGCTCTGCTGCTCCAGCTCCTGTCGTCGAAGCTCTTGCTCCTCATGCAGGCAGTGGTGCAGCCTCTCCAAATGGCTAGACTGACCAGCCACCGGACGGCGAAGCGGACGCTCCGCAAGACGAGAAGGTAAGAAAGGAATGACTGACTTCCGTGCAGTGTGTCTAAGACGAGCCATCTACAAAAGACACCGTAAGCATAAGAGTGAGAACAGAACTAATATGACCAGCAAGTAAACCTTAAATAAATAAGGAATTAGAATAAAACAAATTTTTCAGCAAGGTATAATATATATTCAGCAAGGAATAAAACAAATATAGGTTTGGTCGATACGACCAACTTTTAAAGGGATACCAAAGTCAAGGTGATAATAGGGGTCTATAATTTTTAGAACGACCATTCTATTCTAGGTTAGCGGTCCTACAGTTAGCATGACTTTGATACCACCTATGTCACACCCGGTTTTAGAAGGCAAACCGAATGCGAACCATGTACGTGCCAGGATCAGCAATTCACGTACACATCAGTTACATAACTGGACATCATCATATAGTGCTCAAATAATAACATAAAAGGGTAATAATAGTCGATTACGTCATGATGTCCAAGACATCCGCATAGTCTTTAACAATTATCAAAGTGCGGAAAAGAAATGTAGATATACATGGCCTACACAGGCAGCCGACTGGGGGTTTGCTGCTAACCCACGCCTAGAACTCATCGTACTCTTGGAACTCCTAGAAGTCCTCCTCCACGACTTCATCTTCACCTGAGCAGTGGTTGCAACGCGGATAACCTGGGGGGTTTGGTGTGTAAAGCAAGGGTGAGTACACATCAATATACTTAGCAATATGTCCCATTTGGCTATAGTGGACTAGCTTTATGTGGAGTTAAGTCAAGAAGTTGCTTTTAGTTGGTCATGTTATTACTTACTAGTAGAAAGCCATGTTTTAGAATTAACCCAAGTTATTAACCTGATGTACCCTTTCCAAACGGAAAGAATACCACTTACCAGTACCATAGTCATAACCAAAATCATCATCCTCATCACCACCTGTAAATCATACATCTCTGATCAAGTATCTCTAATCAATGGAGCTCCCTTGGCCGCTCATAACCGCGAGCACGGCTGATATATCAGTTTCATAACACTCTGCAGAGGTTGCACACTTTACCCATAAGCCGTGATTCCCTCTTGCCTCAGGCCGATCAAACCCTTAAACACTACCAAGGTGAATAAGCAGGGTCTCACTACGTAGCCTTTACAAAGATTCCCTGGGGCTGTAGCCGCCCGTTAGGTTTTCTAAATGCAACGCACTCCTCCCCAAGGGGCGAACCAACCTTGGCAGAGCGAGCCGCATACACCGAGCCCCATTAACGGCACAACGGCGAAGCGAACTACACCCCAGTTCCACTAATTACTCAGCTAAGGGCATCCCATTCCACCCTCATGGTTGCACTGTTTTCCCGGGCGGTTATCCAATGAACAGGTCCTTACGGAGAGGCACTCGAGAAACAGCTCGAGTCCCCTTAAGGGCCACGAGTACCATTATCATAATCAAAAGGGAAAAACAGCGTATCATAGATAATTCTCATCATGTTCATTGATTAATGTAAAGCACTAGCATATAGCTAAACCAAAATAACCCAACTAGAATAGGTAAACAAGGATAAGATAGACAAAAGCTAGTCGATCCTTAGGTATAAATTGTGTAAATGCGGGGAGTGAATTATAAGAATGAGTAGGACATAGATGGGTCAAGGGACACTTGCCTTCACCAACCAGCTGCTGCTCAGGGTCTTCACCTGCAACTCCTTCGGACTCCGCCAACTGACCGTTATCTATACGAGTTTAAAACATACATTCGACAAATTTAATACAAAAGAACAGTACACCAAACAATAGAATGCAATAAATAAATAGACGTTCGACGTAGGGCTCACACCTACGACTAGGTGAGAAAGAGAAAGTAACGGTCGAGGCTACGGTCGAAGAGCGATCACGTCACACGATTATAAATTAAAATACTCGTCTAAACAGAATGGTATTAATTTAGCCATCACATTAAGCATAGGGTGAAGTCATGTTCCGTGTTTAATTATTATGAACAGATAAGGTAATTTAAAAGGATTGTCGCACGGCAAAACGCGCGACACAACACTTAAATTGAATTAAGAAATAAACAACTCGTCGCGCGACGGAGCGCGCAATGAGACACTTGCATTAATTATAAAGAGACGTTAAGTGTCACGTGACGAAACGCACGATGGCATACGCCATCCAAACTGAATTTAAAACGAAATGTCGCGCGACTGGACGCGTGACGCCACACATTAAATAATCTGAAATTAAGAAGAATCGTCGCACGACGAAGCACGCGACACATCTCATTAATAAAGATGAATTTTAAAATGAATCATCGCGCGACGAAGCGCGCGACGCAGCATATCGACTAAACTAGAATTCAAAATGGATTAAACTGAAAATTAAACGCCGCACAACACAGTCGCGAGCGCGAACACGCTGCGCGTGCCGGGGCACGCGAGCGCAGGGTCACGGGGCGCGCAGGTGCGCGGGGCACGAGGCCGCGGGGCCGAGCCGCCGCCGGAACAGGGGCGCGGGGCCATGGGCGAGCGGGGGGCCACAGGGCGCCAGGCCGCCGAGCGCGAGGACGCGAGGCACAGGGCCACCGGGCGAGCGGGGCCGCCGGAGCGCGGGCGAGCCGCTGAGGGGCACGCGACGGGGAAGAAAAGGGAGGGGGAGGGGAAGAGAGAGAGGGAGAGGGGAGGGGAGCTCACCTCGGGGTCCAAATCCGGCGATCACCGTCTCCAAAACCTAGGGCACCACGAGGGAGAGGGAGAGGTGGAGGAGAGGAGGTTGTTGCGCGGGAGAATTGAATGAAGGAAAGAGACCAGGGGAGGGGGGCACGACATAGGGAGGGCAGGGCGCCAGGGGCGCGTGGGCTGAGCTGGGCCGGGTTGGGCTAGGTCAGGCTGGGTCGGGCTGGGTCGCGTCGTGGGGGCAAAAACCCACGACACGCACAGCACAGGTTGGGACTCAATTCGCGAAGCAAAATCCGAAACGAGACTAAACAACACACGCGACTAAATACGACATCAGACAAAAGAAATATGATTCGGCATGATGCAACACCCATGTCAACTTAGGTTTTGTTTACACACGATATGGACACCAGTCGCTATATTGCTTTGAAATTGGGAAGAAGGAGCGAAACGGGAAGAAAAAAAGAGAGTAACGCCTGAATTTGGTGAGTAAAAAGAAGAGAAAAAATTCTACCCCCAAATTCAGGGTTTTACAGGGACTCAAGTTTGATCTTTGGATCACTTGAAAGAGGTTGAGTGCAACCCTCGTCCATTGGGACGCCACAATATGGAGTAGGCAAGCATATTACGCTTGACTGAACCACAGGATAAAAAAATTCATGCCTCTTGTGCCATTTACATTATTGCAATTTTTATCTCTTCTTAGTTCCATCTTCTCACTTGTGATATTGCTTTAAGTATAAGTCATATCTTGATAGAGCAATCAAGTGAAAGGAACTTATCTCTCTTTCTATGATATTGCTTTAAGTATAAGTCATATCTTGATAGAGCAATCAAGTGAAAGGAACTTATCTCTCTTTCTCTACTTCCAATCTTGGTTTAATTTACTCTAACTCATATTATAGACCAAATTTGTGTTTTTAAGCGATATTTTTCAAGATCACCTATTCACCCCCTCTAGGTGCTCTTAGATTTTCGGTATTCTGGACGGTCCGGTACTATACATGGACTGTCGGGTCATGCCGGGCCTCGACTACGAGCCTTGTGGTGGGCTCTATATGATTCTAGACAGTCTGACGTAAGGTGCCAGATGGTCCAAAGGAGGTTTGGACAGTCTGAGATTGTGCATGAACTGTCCGACCATGCTCAAAGTCGATCAACCATATAGTGAAGATGACAACAACGATTACCCTTGATACGAGTTCATCAGCGTACCATAATATGACTGGGATTGAGAAAATCCATTTGTTGCTTATGTGTTTGGCACAACTGTTTTGGTGCCCAATTCATGTGACAAAAATAGGCGTATGAGATTTTTCTAATGCATGCATCATTTTCTCTATATCCTCCGGCATACTTTTAATCCGATTATCAAAAGAAATCCTAATAGACTAAAGATCATCGAATGATGTGACATTACCCACAATGGGGAGTTGCAGAAGCAAGGATGATAGGGAATCAAAGTTTATTTCCCTCTCCCAAACGACATTCTACTGGCGATCTATCCTGAAGTGCGAGAGATACCACTTCTCCATCAACTCGCTCTTTTGAGCTTGTTGTCGATGGAACTCCTCTTCCCACTTCTTCATTGTAACACCTAAAATAATATTTTGGTAATTTAGAAAATTCTACAAAGAAAGGATTTGGATTAGAAGAGAAAACATGAGAATAAATAAGAGATCTCTACACAAATAAAATTATTTTATTATTCACTAAGATATTTAAGATGATATATTAAAAATGGGTTTCTTAAAATAGTATATTTGTGAATACAAATTTCTTATTAAAAACAACATTTGTTAATAGAAAGAAAATAATAAGATAATAAATAAAACTAAAACTTTGCATTGGCATGCTGGAGATTTTGATTGTGCATTGAGTTTGAAATTGTATCTAGAACTCAAGTTTGAATTTGGAATTTGTGATTGAAATATAATAGAAACCATAAAATAAAATAAAAAGAAAAGAAACCAAAACCGTGGGCCAATTTCTCCATGTTCCGGCCCACCCCCTTACCCTACCGGTCCAACCTCCGCCTCTCCCGCCAGCCCAGCCACTCTCCTGTCAGCCTCCGCCTCTCCCGCGAGCCCAACGACTCTCCCGCACCCGCTCACTGGCAGGGTGGACCCACGCCCAACCACTTATCCCTCCCTCACACGCCCTCCTATCTGCGGATGACATGCGGGCCCTGGAAGTTGGCCTCACCCCTCCTACATATGTGCGTGTGCAAGATCACCGACTCGAGAGACCCCACACGGTAGGGATGCACCCACACACACTTGGTAACCGACTGATGGGGCCCAGTCGTCAGCTCCCTCTTCCCCATCTCGGTCGCAAGCCCATAACAGAACACCGAATTTCCGCGTGACACCTGCGGGGGTTCATCGCAATTAGGCCATCCTTCCTTGGCTCGAACTTGGCCCTTCCGATGTATAAAAGCCTAGGCCCGTGACCTCCTTCAACCATGGACTAAAAGCTCGAACCACCATCATGCTGCAGAGATAGAGGGAAGTGAAGCCATCATAGTCGTTCCTCACATCCACCTCCGCTCGGAGTCCATGGAGGGGTCAGGGAAGGCCGCCAATGTGCGTCGATTGTGTTCGAGCAAGACCTCGAGCGTGAAAGCCATCAGTGTCCAGTGAATCGCTCACCTGAGATCCTAATTGCCGTAGTCCGCCTCGTGTCGTGGCCTGCATCACCTGTGCAACGGTTGACGGTAAGAAGCATTCCACTGAGTTCACTTTTGCCTTTGCTACGCGTAGCACCCAACCATGCCCGATTTGGTGTGTCGAGGCTTCAAATCGCCTGCGCTTCGGCGAGGCTCCGGCGTGCCTAGCACGTGCCACCACGCTTGGCCGCCTGTGGGGGGGATGACGTTGGAACCGTTGGATCCATACAGTTGGTCACGATTAAATCAAAAGGCAACTCTTCGCTACCTTAAACCATAGCTGTAGATCTTGGAACCTGTGACCATGAGCGCGTATCATTTCCGCCGAGGATCTGGGCGCTTGGATCATGATCTGATGGCTGGAGATGTACCCTTGCGTGATCTAATCTGCACCACAAGTGCGGACCAGACGACCTAGATAATAAGATACCCCTTTGGCTGACACAATAGCAAAAGAACCCATGTGTTTTATATGACTCAACCCGTAGTCCATCAATGTGGGATGAGTATTGTGAATCAGTCATGTTTCTTTCACTTAAGACCCTGTCTTTTCCAAGATTAATATCCGAAGTGCATATGGTCATCGTTTTTCAATAAAATATATAATAAAATGATTTTTGTGTGGAAATAAATCTTGAATCTTAGAAAACTTATATCTTTTTCGTTTTAACTACGATTTGACCCGTTCAAATTGCGTTAGATTCATAATAATATTACACATACAATATAACATTAATTTTTATCATATCACATACTTTTGTAATTAGGTACTGTCTTTTCCAAGATTAATATTCGAAGTCCATATGGTCATCGACTTTCAATAAAATAAATAATAAAATGATTTTTGTGTGGAAATAAATCTTGAATCTTAGAAAACTTATATCTTTTTTGTTTTAACTCTGATTTGACCCATTCGAATTGTGTTAGATTCATAATAATATTACATATACAGTATAACATTAATTTTTATCATATCACATACTTTTGTAATTAGGTATTTATTTATGTGTAGTAGATTAATCTAACCAATCAAATTAATATGTTTATAATTATAATTTGAATAGAAGATGATCTCTAACTAAGGTATGACTTATATTAAAGTTAATCTTTAATTTATATCTTACATGATTTATAAAATCAATGTAGGGCCTAGTATTAATTGTTTAATCACGTAGACCTTCTAGAAACCACATCTCTTCAACCGCAACTCTGAATTTAGTGGTTCTCGAACCTACGATCTAGTAGCGACGCGTAGAATATTCTTACGCAGTTTGTTCATATGCTTTGGTGTAATGTTACCATATACATTATTTGCTTGATTGTATGTATTGCTACGAGTAGAGGCGAGGTCACGAGGAATCCGACGACCAACTTGGTGAAGTACCTAGAATCTCAAGTTATAGGCAAGTTATGCCATTGATCACTCTTCTTTACCTAATAAAGTTCCTGTTAATCACTATGACTTGCTCAAGTTAATTTGATGGGACCTAATAGATTTTCCAAGTTTTGTTTACCCCACACCTTGCAAACAAATGAACTATTGGGTAGACTCTTTATTGCTCTACCTGGTTTTGGGATTAATGTTATATTAAATTATGATCATGTTCCATTAATATTGTTGGTTTAGTTATTGTTCATGATAAGATTATTATGTTAAATGGAACATGGAGTGACCACCCAGGAAAATAGTATTACCACAAGGGTGTAATGGGATGCCCTTGGCTGAATAATTAGGAAAGCTAGTGTGAGTTAATCCTTTCCCGAAAGGGGCAAGTGGGGTGGAGGAGTGCAGGTGTGGGGAGGTCCTTGGGTCGGACTGTCTTTTTAGCTTTCTTGACGAGGGATTCCTTCATCACCTTCAGCCCGAAATCCGTAGCAGGTTCTCTCCTCTAGTGGAACTTTGTAAAAGCCTCACAGTGGATCCCTAGCAATTCACCTTGAAAGTGTCTAAGGGTCTAGCTAACCCTGGCTAATCGGGAAACACATCTTGTGGGTAAAGATGTGTGTAACACACCTGGTGTTACTGCTACTAAAACTTGAGCATGACATCATAAACATTGGCATTGCATATGTTTGACACACCTAGAGTGCATTCACTAGGTAAAAATTTCAAACAAGTTGTATTGTTCTAGTGTTTTGCAAATAGAACCCTGGAATAGGGGACTTAACCCTAAATAGGGTTTAAAGGGGTAAAACAAGACCCAAATTGAGAAAACCCTAAGGTTTATGTAAAACAATCATAAAATGTTCCTAAGAATGAACTTGAATTACATTTATACCCCTGAGATACCAGAAACCCTAGTTGAAACCCTGGAAAACCCTAAATTCAAACCCTTGGGGCCTATGTGCAAAAATAGTGCATATTTGGACTAAAGTGTAAAAACTACTATGTTAAAGTATATAAAGTCATTGGGTTCACAAATGTGTGGATTTGTAAGGTAAACCTTGGATTTTGGACTTATTTGCAAAATAGACCTCAAGTGAGTTCTATACTAAGTCTGAAATTCAGTGTTAAGGGCTCAACTTTTGAGCTTTGTAACTTTCAAATTCTAGGGTTTTTGCCCTAGGTCACCACATCAAACTTGTAGATCAAACAAAGGAGAAAAACTTTGCTTAAGAGTGTAAGCATAGTTGTTAAGAAGATATTGGAGATAATTAAGCCCAAAGTTGGACTGTCAGGCTAATGGAACTCTGAAATTCAGAATTTCAGTGTAATAGAGCTAGCTTTGGACCTGGATTTAACCTTGATCCAGTGCTCAACTAAGCTTAATCCCTATAGTCGAGTTGTAGCTGGTTTATAATACTACAATATTACTGCAGAGATCTGGACGAGTTGCCATTTGAATTTGGGAGAAAATGGAGCTCCAAGACGATCTGTCAAGTGCTCTGAATGGAGTTCACCATGGTACAGTGACTGTTGGGGATTAGACCGCCAGCGCTAAAAAGATCTCACCACCGGTGACTCGCCGCCGCGATTCGTGTCGCCGGCGTGTGGATTTGTGCACTTGGGTTGGGGATAACGCTTCGGTCGTCACCCCGTGCGCTGGACGCCACTCCGGTGACTCGCCGCCGTACTTCCTCTCTGCTTTGCGGCTTGAGCAGATAAGCTCGCCGGTGAACCGCCGTCTTCCGGCCGTATGCCACATACTTGAGCCCCTCCACCGCATCGCCATGAACCCTTGTGCCTCTTCGTGGCTCGTCGGAGTGACTGCCACGGTAGATGCCACGGATTCACGCGCGCCAGAGCCCTTCCTTTCCTCCGGCCGCCACGCGTCGTCATCCAAATTCTCGGCCACCGCCGTTGAGCCCTATAAATTGAAGCCCCCACTAGCCCCGCAAGGTCATCACCCACCCAGCCACCGAAAATCGCTAGCAATCGTTCACCAGAGCTCTTGAATTTCAAACTTTCCCCAAATCAAGTCTCCGCCACCGCGAAGAACACCTCGCCGTGGCCAGTCCAAATCAGGTCCATTCTTGTCATTTGCGTTCTTGTTTCGACATTCTTACTTGCTCTGGATGATCGTCGAACTGTCCAGTTAAGCTAGAACTTCGTTAGTCACTGGGAACGCGTGCGGTTGTCTTCATCATCCACGGCCTGCGTGGTCAGAGCTTGATAGTTTACCAATTATGGAATTAAGTTGGGGGAATCATTTGGGGGAGGTCCGATTTGGTGTTCGCCGCTCGGGGGCGCCAGTACTTGCCCCAATCGGCCGGCCTACGAGCTCACCTGAGCTCGGCCGTGTTCGCCATCGTCGGGGACCCCATCCTGCGAAGAAATATAAGTTCGGGGGCGTTTCTGTAAAATGTCAGTGACTCCCCGAAATAGCGTGCGGATTTCATCTGTGATTATTCAAGGCGCCAAGGTCTTTTATGCAAAGTCGCCGCGGTCGGACACGCGCGAGCGCGTTTCTGTCTTAGTTGGGTCGACTCAGGCTGCTTTCAGCCCTAGACTATTCATTTTTATTCTTTTTCTTTTTCCAGCATAACTCTAACAATTATAGAAAATTGTAGAAAAACCCTAAAATTGTCAAACCAATTTTCCTAAACTTCTTATTTTCCGTAGAATTTAATAAAAATAGTGTCATGATTTTTAGGTTAAATAGGGAATTTTAGAGTATTTAAAATAGCCTAAAACATTAGTTCTGGATTTTTAGAAAATAGATAATAAGTCCAAAAATGCCCAAACTTTTTATATGATCTCTACACATTATTTAGAAGCCTTGGGTAGAGTTTGGTTTCATTTGGACCTTGTTTGATAACTAGAACCCAAAACCCCCACCCCTGCTCTTTGAATTCCTTTACTAACTCCAGAAACCCTAAGTTCTCGGAGTTCCGTGAAGGAAAGTTGTATTCAAAACCTTAGATAATAAATTTTTATTATCTTTGCACTCTCATAAGCATTACATGGCATTCATTCTTATATACATATATATGGTTATCTTTAGAAAACGAAGAAGAAATCAAAGTAACTGAAGAGAAGACATCACCACCACCTTCGGAATCTCAGGCAGGAAACTGTTTCTACCTTGATATCTGCGGGTCCGAGCCTGACTCACCTATCAACGAAGGCAAGCCCCGGTGCATTTGCCACCTTCCTTGATGTTTTTAAAATCTTTTTCACTTGATTAATGCATTAGGTGATAGGAGTTGAATGCTTAAACAATTCCTGCATTGAGTTCCTTGAACTTGATTACCTCCCTTGAAACCCTGTTTTTACAAAAGGTTTTTTTACCCTGCTTAGTGATGCTCTAGCAAAACAAAAGGCTTTTGTTTTACAAAACATGATTGGCAAAGTGGGAAGGATGTTTTTGAAATGAAACTTGATGGTGGATCCATCACGGCCGTGATGGGTTCAACATCGAAAAAGATGTACCTCTGCCAGGTACCAAGCTTTGAGTTTTAAATGATTAAGCTGAGACCGGACGGGTGACTTGCACGAGAAGAGAGTCTCGGTGTAGTGTCTCCGCCTGAGTCGATTAAGGACCGTGTCGATGTAGGCTTGATGACCGAGGACCCTTTAACTGGTCACATGCCTCGTCATGGGTAAGCCTTGCCTCAGGCAGACTAAGGCCAGAATAAGATAACACGGAATGGGCGTGGAGCGGTGGCAGGAGTAGCGTGTACCCTCCGTGGCAAGAGGCTGGACGGTGGTGTATCTGTGCTCTCGGTTCGCGTGAACCTGATCTGGTCTTAAGAACCCCGGTGGCGGGTTGACATATGCAAGGGTTAAGTGCTACATATGTCATGTGATTGGAGATCCTCAGCTGAGTATAATCGATTCGGATCGCCGTACCTTCACGGTCATGAAGACTTGGTCACTGCCCTATACGTAGAATTCCAGTAAAGATAAAGGACTTGTTAAGAAAATTGGCTAGTGTAGGTGAAGTGTTTGAACTAGGGTAGAAAGAACTCTAGATGCAGGTAATTTTACCTAACCTGAAAATAAAACTGGATTTTTAAGGATCCACTTTAGTAAGCATTTATGCAAAACAGAGTCTTTGATCTTTGAGATACCTTACCTTGACTCCCTTATAACCAGCATACCCTTGAGAGTCTTTTCCTTAGTCGGGTAAGACTTGCTGAGTAATTCCATACTCAGGGTTTTATTCCCTATTGTTTTTAGGTGAGGAAGCAGCAAATTTTTGTTGCTTTTGTACCAAGGTGGTGTCAAATGAAGAAAAGCAAGAATGAGGCTGCGGGAGGACCTAGTCCTCCATAAAAAAACTTTTATGAAGGACTTATCGGGAGGAGTTTTTACCTCCCTTGGTATTGTAATAATAAGTACTCTGCACTCGTGTTTATATACTGGTCTGTAATAACTAACTTGATCTTACTTTCAATAAATGTAAGATTATGTAATTGCTTCCGCATTTCTGTATCTCCGATGGTCTGTAATGTCTGCGTGACGGGTGAAACGCTCTTGGGAAAGGTAAGAAAAGCAGATACCAAACTTTTCAAGTAATTCAGGGGCATCTACAGGGTTGTCTGAGGTCCGTTGGACAAGGACAACTGTAGGTGGGCCTAATAACTTTGGAGGTTCTGTCACAGCTGGTATCGGAGCAAAGCCCTTCTCTGCAGATATTATGAGGCATCTTCAAAAGGATTTTCTACAGACTTATCTAGAAAAAGATTTCTTCCATTCTTACCCCTTATATCTGAAGAATCTATACGAAAGACCAGATAGGAGGAGTGCAATGTATAGAAAGTATGAATCAACTAAGGTTGGTTCTGTATTTATACATGCATCATGCTAAGAACTATACTAATAAAAATTTCCCTCTTAGAGAAATGCCGCCGCGCACGAGGAAAACCGCGCGCAAGTCAACTGGCCCAAATGGTGTACCCCGTCATCAACTCGCTCCCAGACATGACGATAGTAGTAGCGGGAGTAACGATCCAATTGGGGATCTTGAGGCCCAAGTAAATCAGCTTCAAGCGGAGCTTCAACGCAGGACGAACATATGGGTCGCGGATGGCGACAGAATAAATAAATTAAGAAGCCATATCCGCCGCCTGCAGGATCAGCTCGCTGATCGAGACTTAGCGCTTGACTGGGCGGTTCAGTCTCGTTCGCTTTCCTGGGCTAAGGAAGCAAAGGCGCGAGCCCGAGTCGAAGAACTAAGCTCAGCTATTGATAATCTATAGGCATATTGCAATACCTACATGAAGAAGTTCATGTACTGTATTCGCAATTGCACCCTAGCGTACCTGAAAATCCTGTCGGGACAGAAGTCGGACCTTCTCACGAAGCTGGAGAAGCTTTTGGTGGAGAAATGGACCTTTTCAGGCCCCCTCCCTCCATGAAGTTGGTCGACGAATGGTCTCCTACGCCCGACAGTGAAGCAACTAAGAGCGATAGGAAGTAGGAATAGTATAGTTGTAAAATTAGTAGTGTTATTGTATAATGGGTACTGTACTCCTGTTGTATAAAAATCGAGTTTGTAACATTACTCTTTTTATTAATGTAAATTGGATGGTTTTCTTTGGCATATTATATTTGTTTTCAAATGTTTGTTGCCACAGATGTCGTCCAAGACCCGATCACAGGATGCGGCCGGAACCTCCAGTGGGAGGGAGTCTACCCCAAATCCACCTCCTGTCCCTCCCACACTTGCCGAGGCGATTGCCGCCTTGGTAAATGCAACCGTAGACAATACCCGTTTCCTACGGGAAATGGCGGGTCAGCAATTTCAGCAGCAAAGCAGACGGGGTTATCCGCAGGGACCCCGTGAGACATCCTATTTAGACTTCTCCGAAACACGTCCACCGCTGTTTGTCAAAGCCGAAGACCCTTTAGAGGCAGACGAATGGATTCGTGTCATCAAGCAAAAGTTTGGACTTCTGCGATGTTCTGAAACCCAGAAGCCCTTGTTCGCAGCCCAGCAACTGCGTGGCCCTGCCAGCACTTGGTGGGGAAATTTTATGGCCGTTCAACCGGCCAATCATCAGATAACATGGGAAGAATTTAAGTTGGCCTTCCGCAAACATTATATACCAGAAGGTGTCCTTCACATGAAACAAGAAGAATTTATGAAGCTGAAGCAAGGAGGGGATACTGTTAATCAGTATCTCAATAAATTCAATCATTTGTCGTAGTATGCAATCGATCAAGTGAACACCGATCTGAAGAAGAAGAATTGTTTCATGCGAGGACTGAATGAAAGAATGCAAAGAAAAATGGCTACTTGCATTGACCTGACTTATGGAAGGGCTGTCAGCACAGCACTGGCAGTCGAATCCAAATATGCAAGTTCTAGAAAGATCAAGGGGAGTGGAGGAAATAGGCCTACTCAGGGCCCTGAAAAGAGGCAACAGTTTGTTATCCGACCTGCTAATCAGGGTCGTTCTTTAGCACATCCACCCTCCTTCCCATTTAAACAGCTAGTATTCATCCGTCCCAACACTGCCCCTACAACAAGTCAGCCGGGTGCCCCTGGCACTCGATTCCCTGCTCTTCCCAGTTCATCGACTGGATGTTTCAATTGTGGAAAATCTGGGCATTTTATCAAGGATTGCCCTTATCCGAAGCAAAACAAGTCAAACAATTCACAAGGATCTGGAAATTCATCTCAAGCCAAGGGAAATACTATGGGCAAAAATACAAAGAAGACGGGATGCATATATTATACGCAAGTGGCCACTACGCCGGATGGTGAACCGGTCATGATGGGTATGTTCCTTGTGGCCAATCATCTCGCAGTTATTCTCTTTGATTTTGGTGCTTCCCATACATTCATCAGCAAGAAATTTGTGGAGCAACATTGCATTTCATACCATGAATCAAAAGAGGGGTTTAAAATTCAGTCACCTGGGGGACGAATTTTTACTAGAGAAGTGGCCTATCAAGTGCCCGTAACACTAGCCGGACGGGACTTTCCTACTAATATGATAGTTCTGAAAGGCCAAGACATAGATGTGATTTTGGGCATGAATTGGCTGGCCCGACATAAAGCAACCCTCAACACTGATCAGAGAACCATCAGGTTGAGTCATAATCAAGAAGAAATTCTCTTGTCTATCCCCATTCCAACCAAAATTGCTGGCAGAGTTTATGAAGCCATTATACCAGAAGTCAAGGATATTCCGGTGGTATGCGAGTTCCCAGACGTCTTTCCAGAGGATTTGCCTGGATTGCCACCCGAGAGAGATGTAGAGTTTGTAATTGAATTGAAGCCCGGTACGACTCCCATTTCTCAAAGATCGTACCGTATGCCTCCAAATGAGCTGGCGGAACTGAAGATTCAGTTACAAGATCTACTATCAAAAGGATTCATCCGGCCAAGCTCGTCACCATGGGGTTGTCCGGCCATATTCGTCAAGAAGAAGGATCAAACTTTATGGATGTGTGTGGATTATCGACCCCTGAATGAGGTCACTATGAAGAATAAGTACCCTCTTCCGCGGATTGACATTTTATTTGATCAATTGGCCGGGGCGAGGGTATTCTCCAAGATTGATCTCAGATCGGGCTATCATCAGATCCATATTCGGCCTGAGGATATACCAAAGACCGCATTCACTACGCGGTATGGGTTATTCGAGTATCTGGTAATGTCTTTCGGATTGACAAATGCTCCTGCCCACTTCACTTATTTGATGAACTCGGTATTTATGCCCGAGTTGGACAAGTTTGTGGTGGTCTTCATTGACAATATTCTAATTTATTCCAAGAATGAAGAGGAGCATGCTCAACACTTACGGACTGTGTTAACGCGCTTGAGAGAACATCAATTATATGCCAAGTTCAGTAAGTGCGCGTTTTGGCTGGAAGAAATATAATTTCTGGGACATGTTCTATCTGCCAGGGGGATTGCGGTAGATCCCAGCAAAGTCAAGGACATTTTGCAGTGGAAACCCCCAACCACTGTTCACCAAGTCTGAAGTTTCCTTGGACTGGCTGGTTATTACCGCCGATTTATACAAGATTTTTCTAAACTTGTGAAGCCAATCACAAGTCTATTGAAGAATGATACTAAATTCAATTGGTCTTCCAACTATAATGAAGCTTTTGAGAAATTGAAGATATTATTAACCACTGCTCCGGTATTGGCTCAACCGGATATTAACAAGCCATTTGATGTGTATTGTGACACATCTGGCAGTGGTCTCGACTGTGTATTAATGCAAGAGGGCCGAGTAATTGCGTATGCTTCAACGCAGTTACGCTGGCATGAGGAGCATTATCCTACTCATGATCTGGAGCTAGCTGCAGTAGTTCATGCTCTGAAGATATGGCGTCATTATCTATTGGGAAATGTCTGTCATATTTACACAGACCACAAAAGTTTGAAATATATCTTTACCCAGTCTGAACTCAACATGAGACAAAGGAGATGGCTTGAGCTTGTTAAAGATTATGAACTGGAGATCCATTATCACCCAGGCAAGGCTAATGTAGTGGTCGATGCACTCAGTCGCAAGGCCTCCTACCCCTGTCTAACTATGAGGACTTCTGACATTACGTTGTGCCAAGAGATGGAGAATTTAAACCTGGGTATAATTCAACATGGGACTTCAAATCACTTGAAGCTTGAGTCAGTCATCCTGCAAAGGATAATCGACGCACAAAAGAATGATGAAGGCATAAAACATATTCGTGAAAAGATTGAAGCTGGCAAAGCCAATTGCTTCCGAAAAGATGATCAAGGGGTTGTATGGTTCAACAACCGCATAGTTGTGCTGAAAAATGAAGAGGTCCGCCAGCAAATTCTTGATGAGGCACATCTTAGTCGCTATTCTATTCATCCCGGAAGCACTAAGATGTATCAAGATCTAAAACAACATTATTTGTGGACAAAGATGAAGATTGAGATTGCACGCTATGTAGCTAAATGTGACATTTGCAGACGTGTCAAGGCCATACACCTAAAAGCTGCCGGTCCATTATAGTCTCTACCAATACTGACATGGAAATGAGAAGACATAAGTATGGACTTTATTGTGGGATTGCCCAGGACCGCAAAGGGGTATGACTCTATTTGGGTTATCATTGATCGACTTACCAAGATCGCCCACTTCCTCCCGGTCAAAGTAAAATATTCCGTCATCACCTATGCGGAATTATACATTGCTCGCATTCTCAGTTTGCACGGTGTTCCAAAGACTATAGTGTCGGATCGTGGACCTCAATTCGTATCAAAATTCTGGGAAGAACTTCACAAATCCCTGGGTACTAAATTGCTCCACAGTTCGGCCTATCATCCTCAAACAAGTGGGCAAACTGAAAGGGTTAATCAAATACTTGAAGATATGCTACGGGCATGTGTGCTGGACTTCTCACAGAAATGGGATGAATGTTTGCCATTAGCGGAATTCTCATATAATAATAGCTATCAAGAAAGCATCAAGATGGCCCCCTTTGAAGCTTTATATGGACGACGATGTCGTATTTCGCTAAATTGGTCTGAACCAGGTGAAAGGTACTTCTTCAGGCCTGACCTGGTAAAAGAAACTGAAGACAAAGTTCAGAGAATAATACATAACTTGAAGAAAGCTCAAACCCGTCAAAAGAGTTATGCAGACCAACGACGACAACCCTTATACTTTCTAGTAGGAGATTATGTCTACTTGAAAGTTTCTCCAATGAAGGGCGTATCGCGTTTTGGGGTTAAAGGAAAGCTTGCACCCCGGTACATTGGTCCATTCCTATACTTGAGCAATGTGGACCAGTGGCATACCAACTCCGACTACCCGAAACGTTGTCTGCTGTGCATAATGTGTTCCACGTGTCCCAATTAAAGAAATGTCTTCGGGTACCAGATCGAACCGTCGAAGTGACAGATGTTGTCCTTGAGCCAGACTTAACATATTCAGAGCACCCTATTCGAGTCTTGGATCAAAAGGACAGGATTACCTGGAGGAAAACTCTCAAGTTTTACAAGATACAGTGGAACCAACATTCCGAAGATGATGCTACATGGGAAACTCAAGACTTTTTAGATAAGAATTTCCCAGGCTTTTTAGCCTCTTGTAATTTGTAAAGTGTACAACATTGTTGTAATAATGGAGTGAGTCCAACCCACCCCTGCCTTGTACCAGAAATAAGGAAATAAAAATGTGAAGCATTTCCTTTTCCATTGCCTACCCTAGGACTTTTAATCTCGGGACAAGATTCTTTTATGGGGGAAAGGATGTAACACCCTTGGTGTTACTGCTACTAAAACTTGAGCATGACATCATAAACATTGGCATTGCATATGTTTGACACACCTAGAGTGCATTCACTAGGTAAAAATTTCAAACAAGTTGTGTTGTTCTAGTGTTTTGCAAATAGAACCCTAGAATAGGGGACTTAACCCTAAATAGGGTTTAAAGGGGTAAAACATGACCCAAATTGAGAAAACCCTAAGGTTTATGTAAAACAATCATAAAATGTTCCTAAGAATGAACTTGAATTACATTTATACCCCTGAGATACCAGAAACCCTAGTTGAAACCCTAGAAAACCCTAAATTCAAACCCTAGGGGCCTTTGTGCAAAAACAGTGCATATTTGGACTAAAGTGTAAAAACTACTATGTTAAAGTATATAAAGTCATTGGGTTCACAAATGTGTGGATTTGTAAGATAAACCTTGGATTTTGGACTTATTTGCAAAATAGACCTTAAGTGAGTTCTATACTAAGTCTGAAATTCAGTGTTAAGGGCTCAACTTTTGAGCTTCGTAACTTTCAAATTCTAGGGTTTTTGCCCTAGGTCACCACATCAAACTTGTAGATCAAACAAAGGAGAACAACTTTGCTTAAGAGTGTAAGCATAGTTGTTAAGAAGATATTGGAGATAATTAAGCCCAAAGTTGGACTGTCAGGCTGATGGAACTCTGAAATTCAGAATTTCAGTGTAATAGAGCTAGCTTTGGACCTGGATTTAACCTTGATCCAGTGCTCAACTAAGTTTAATCCCTATAGTCGAGTTGTAGCTGGTTTATAACACTACAATATTGCTGCAGAGATCTGGACGAGTTGCCATTTGAATTTGGGAGAAAATGGAGCTCCAAGATGATCTGTCAAGTGCTCTGAATGGAGTTCACCATGGTACAGTGACTGTTGGGGATCAGACCGCCAGCGCTAAAAAGATCTCACCGCCGGTGACTCGTCGCCGTGATTCGTGTCGCCGGCGTGTGGATTCGTGCACTTGGGTTGGGGATAACGCTTCGGTCGTCACCCCGTGCGCTGGACGCCACTCCGGTGACTCACCGCCGTACTTCCCCTCTGTTTTGCGGCTTGAGCAGATAAGCTCGCCGGTGAACCGCTGTCTTTCGGTCGTATGCCACGTACTTGAGCCCCTCCACCGCATCGCCGTGAACCCTTGTGCCTCTTCATGGCTCGTCAGAGTGACTGCCACGGTAGATGCCACGGATTCACGCGCGCCAGAGCTCTTCCTTTCCTCCGGCCATCGCGCGTCGTCATCCGAATTCCCGGCCACCGCCGTTGAGACCTATAAATTGAAGCCCCCACCAGCCCTGCAAGGTCATCACCCACCCAGCCACCGAAAATCGCTAGCAATCGTTCGCCAGAGCTCTTGAATTTCAAACTTTCCCCAAATCAAGTCTCCGCCACTGCGAAGAACACCTCGCCGTGGCCAGTCCAAATCAGGTCCATTCTTGTCATTTGCGTTCTTGTTTCGACATTCTTACTTGCTCTGGATGATCGTCGAACTGTCCAATTAAGCTAGAACTTCGTTAGTCACCGGGAACGCGTGCGGTTGTCTTCATCATCCGCGGCCTGCGTGGTCAGAGCTTGATAGTTTACCAATTATGGAATTAAGTTGGGGGAATCATTTGGGGGAGGTCCAATTTGGTGTTCACCGCTCGGGGGCGCCAGTACTTGCCACAATCGGCCGACCTACGAGCTCACTGGAGCTCGGCCGTGTTCGCCGTCGTCGGGGACCCCATCCTGCGAAGAAATAGAAGTTCGGGGGCGTTTCTGTAAAATGTCAATGACTCCCCGAAATAGTGTGCGGATTTCTTCTGTGATTATTCAAGGCGCCAAGGTCTTTTATGCAAAGTCGCCGCGGTCGGACGTGCGTGGGCGCGTTTCTGTCTTAGTTGGGCCGACTCAGGCTGCTTTCAGCCCAAGACTATTCATTTTTATTCTTTTTCTTTTTCTAGTAGAACTCTAACAATTATAGAAAATTGTAGAAAACCCCTAAAATTGTCAAACCAATTTTCCTAAACATCTTATTTTCCGTAGAATTTAATAAAAATAGTGTCATGATTTTTAGGTTAAATAGGGAATTTTAGAGTATTTAAAATAGCCTAAAACATTAGTTCTGGATTTTTAGAAAATAGATAATAAGTCCAAAAATGCCCAAACTTTTTATATGATCTCTACACATTATTTAGAAGCCTTGGGTAGAGTTTGGTTTGATTTGGACCTTGTTTGATAACTAGAACCCAAAACCCCCACCCCTGCTCTTTGAATTCCTTTACTGATTCCAGAAACCCTATGTTTTCGGAGTTCCGTGAAGGAAAGTTGTATTCAAGACCTTAGATAATAAATTCTTATTATCTTTGCACTCTCATAAGCATTACATGGCATTCATTCTTATATACATATATATGATTATATTTAGAAAACGAAGAAGAAATCAAAGTAACTGAAGAGAAGACATCACCACCACCTTCGGAATCACAGGCATGAAACTGTTTCTATCTTGATATCTGCGGGTCCGAGCCTGACTCACCTATCAACAAAGGCAAGCTCCGGTGCATTTGCCACCTTCCTTGATGTTTTTAAAATCTTTTTCACTTGATTAATGCATTAGGTGATAGGAGTTGAATGCTTAAACAATTCCTGCATTGACTTCCTTGAACTTGATTACCTCCCTTGAAACCCTGTTTTTACAAAAGGTTTTTTTACCCTGCTTAGTGATGCTCTAGCAAAACAAAAGGCTTTTGTTTTACAAAAGATGATTGGCAAAGTGGGAAGGATGTTTTTGAAAATGAAACTTGATGGTGGATCCATCACGGCCGTGATGGGTTCAACATCGGAAAAGATGTACCTCTGCCAGGTACCAAGCTTTGGGTTTTAAATGATTAAGCTGAGACCGAACGGGTGACTTGCACGAGAAGAGAGTCTTGGTGTAGTGTCTCCGTCTGAGTCGATTAAGGACCGTGTCGATGTAGGCTTGATGACCGAGGACCCTTTAACTGGTCACATGCCTCGTCATGGGTAAGCCTTGCCTCGGGCAGACTAAGGCCAAAATAAGATAACACGAAATGGGCGTGGAGCGATGGCGGGAGTAGCGTGTACCCTCCGTGGCAAGAGGCTGGACGGTGGTGTATCTGTGCTCTCGGTTTGTGTGAACCTGATCTGGTCTTAAGAACCCCGGTGGCGGGTTGACATATGCAAGGGTTAAGTGCTACATATGTCGTGTGATTGGAGATCCTCAGCTGAGTATAATCGATTCAGATCGCTGTACCTTCACGGTCATGAAGACTTGGTCACTGCCCTATACGTAGAATTCTAGTAAAGATAAAGGACTTGTTAAGAAAATTGGCTAGTGTAGGTGAAGTGTTTGAACTAGGGTAGAAAGAACTCTAGATGCAGGTAATTTTACCTAACCTGAAAATAAAACTGGATTTTTAAGGATCCACTTTAGTAAGCATTTATGCATAACAGAGTCTTTGATCTTTGAGATACCTTACCTTGACTCCCTTATAACCAGCATACCCTTGAGAGTCTTTTCCTTAGTCGGGTAAGACTTGCTGAGTAATTCCATACTCAGGGTTTTATTCCCTATTGTTTTTAGGTGAGGAAGCAGCAAATTTTTGTTGCTTTTGTACCAAGGTGGTGTCAAATGAAGAAAAGCAAGAATGAGGCTGCGGGAGGACCTAGTCCTCCATAAAAAAACTTTTATGTAAGGACTTATCGGGAGGAGTTTTTACCTCCCTTGGTATTGTAATAATAAGTACTCTGCACTCGTGTTTATATACTGGTCTGTAATAACTAACTTGATCTTACTTTCAATAAATGTAAGATTATGTAATTGCTTCCGCATTTCTGTATCTCCGATGGTCTGTAATGTCTGCGTGACGGGTGAAACGCTCTTGGGAAAGGTAAGAAAAGCAGATACCGAACTTTTCAAGTAATTCAGGGGCATCTACAGGGTTGTCTGAGGTCCATTGGACAAGGACAACTGTAGGTGGGCCTAATAACTTGGGAGGTTCCGTCACAATGTGCAACCTCTACAGAGTGTTAAACTGGTATACCAGTCATCCTCACGGTCATGAGCAGCTCAAACCCTCACATAATTAACTTATGGAATTAAACTTAATCTATCATTTGCATTGCATTTTGGGATTTATTATTAATTGTGATCTCTTATTTAATTGGGTTGGTATCTACTTATACTTAGTAATTGCTAATAAAATATTGACCAACTTTAAAAGCAATGCTCATCTTTAACCATATTCTTTGGTAAGCCTTACACTTCACATGAGCCCCCACCGTAAGTGAGCTCATGCAAATTATTCCCCACAACTTGTTGAGCGATGAATGTATGTGAGCTCACCCTTGTTGTACTACATCCCCTAGGTCAAGTACAGGTACTGCAAGATAAGGAGCATGAAGGATGACACGATGAGTTCGTGAGAGGTCTAGGCCATCGTCTCCCAGTCAACTATTGTTGCGGAGGATTGTTGTCTTCTTATGATGCAATTATTTAGCTATTTTGTATAGAACTCCTACTATATAGTAAAGATGTGACATTCGTTTCTGTACCATGAGTCATCATATGCGTGAGACTTGATCCTAGCACACATTTGAGACACGTCCGGGTTTGCCCTTAAATCCAGGTGTGACATTCATGTAGTATTCTAATTCCTCACACTCATCGGTCGATAAATTGGTTATCTTTATGTCGCTGTCTGTAGAAACATCATTTAGATCTTTAGAATCGACCATGGAATTTAATTATTGTAGATTTGTAACCTTCTTCTCCAGTGGACTCGTCAAAAAGTGTGTTGGTGTCGATTTGTCATCAAGCGTGTACCGCCTAGCAGTGCCCTCTATGGTGGCGTGGACAATCCGCGTCAATAGGTCGAATGGTTCGTGACCCTGCTGCAAGAGCGGCTCCTTCTCTGTGTCGCTCCAGATGATACGAGCTCTAGGCCAGACAATCCATGATAGCGTAGGGTCGTCTTCTTCTTCGATGGAACCTAGATCTCGCCCCCTAAGAGAGAGATCCTTGCGTGCTCTTGGTCGATAGGCCACCTGGGGCGTCCCCAAATGGCATAAAGTCACATAGTGATTAAGAAAGCCATTCAAGGAAGAGTATCTTGAATGAAGTAGATCTTGCCCCCGGGAGGGGTAAGATCCTAGGGTTGTCTTGGGATCAGCATGCCACCCAAGAAAAATCTAGATGACGTAGAGTCAAATACGAGTGAAGATGGATATGCAGAAAGCTACAACTAGAACCACACTACATCTACTCCTAGGACAGGAATGATAAAGAAAGTAAAAGATTGTTTCGATTGGAATGTGTTTGGGGGTTCTCAATCGGTCATACCCCTTTATATTTATAGGGGAGGAGGTCTACACATGTTCCTAGGCGAGATCCAATCGATCCCCATAGATAGGTTAGGATAACCACACATGGGATAAGTACTCTCGCCCGTGCTTATCTGGTCGCGAGGTCATGGACCATCCGGGCTATAGGGCAGGACTGTTCGGTCGTGCCCAGGTGCCAAATATGGTGTTCAACAAGAAGTAAACATGAAAAGGAGAGAGAGGAGAGACAATATCTAACCATCTTAAGCAACCTCATTTGAGGAAATAGAGACAAAAACCTAGCTACTCTTCTCTCTAACACATGGTGAAACCCTAGATAAAAAATGTGGCTAAAATTGAGGAAGAATGAACAAAAATTAGCAAGAGAAACATAAATCAAACTTTCTAGCAACTAATAAACAAAAAATCTTAATTACCAAACCTATCTTCCTCTCTCTCTCCATACAAACACATGCACCATTCATTGAACAACTAAATATATCATGGATAAACTGATTTGAGAACTAAACGTGGAAAGGAAAAGAGGAGAGACAAATCTAACCATCTTAAGCAACCTCATTTGAGGAAATAGAGAAAAAAACCTAGCTATACTCTTCTCTCACACACATGGTGAAACCCTAGATCCAAAATGTGGCTAAAATTGAGCAAGAATGAACAAAAATTGGTAAGAGAAACATAAACCATCCTTTCTAGCAACCTTCTTCCAAAAATAAAGACCAAAATCTCCCCTTGTATTTTGTGAAATCTAGACCTCCAAAATTGCCTTCAATGGAAGGTGGCTGCGAGAAACAGTACTGGTCCGAGAGAAAAAAATGAGGTTTTATACAACAGAGGTCACAAACGATTGGAGTAAGCAACCGCCAGTGCAAACCATCAATTTTCAATGACGAATTTCTTAACATAAGCGTCAATTTATTTTTAATGGTGGTTGTTGTAATAGAACCGCTAGTGGAAATGAGATTATCGCTGGCGGTTCCCTTACATCAACCGTCGATGGAAATAGACGGTTTTCTCTAGTAGTTCTTACACTAGTACAGAGAAGCTCTATAGTGGCGGTCGTAAACCTATTTACAGTGGCGTTTTTCGTAACCGCCAGTGCTAGGGGCCAGTAGAAATCATCATTTTTACAGGCGGGTAACTGAGGACCGCCAGTGAAAATCGATTTTCACTAGCGGTCGGTGTAATAAAACCGCCAGTGAAAATCGTTTCCAGGAAACAAGAAACAGATTTTAAAATAGCAAAAAATATTTTTATTGGGGGAGGCCTCGGCCCACCCATCCCACATGTCTGTCTCCATCGAAGTCGCAAGTCACGACATTTTTTATTATGCACTACGTGGTTGCTAGAAATCGAACCCCTGACCTCACCCTCACGCGTACCCTCCTCTATCACTCCGCCTATGGCATGCTTTGTGTCTAGTTTGTAGTTTTGTTGCCTACATATTACAACCAAATGAGTGTAAATTGCTTGTTTGAGACCGTAAACGAATTCAAATAAAAAGTTGTCAACTACAAAGTTGAATAATTTTTGAAGTTCTACAACTTTCATTTTGACACTTTTTTCATCCGAGGTCGTTTGCAAAATTTAAATTTTAAATTTGACAAATTTAGATACAATTTTTGAGAGCTGAAATGATTTCAAATAAAAAAGTTGTCAACTATAAAGTTTTATAATTTTCAGAGATCTATAACTTTTATTTTGGTGGTTTCATCATAAGAGGTCGTTTGAAAAAACTCAAAAAATTAAAGATAAAAATGATTTCTAGTGGCGGTTCCTTAAGAAAACCGCCAATAGAAATCATGGATTTCTAATGGCGGTTTTCTTAAGGAACCGCTTCTGAAAATACGATTTCTAGTGACGGTTTTCTTAAGAAACCGCCACTAAAAATAACACAGGCGGTTCATAACCGAATCCGCCTGTAAAAAATGTATCACACCATAGGCTTTGAGCCTTTTTCTACTAGTATTAGTTTATTATCAGTGACACGCTAAAACAGAAACATTTATAAAAAGTAGTTTTGTTATGAGATTTCAACGGTGTTTTTTTTTCTCTGGAAAAATAATAAAATACAAAAAAAATTCGGACGCTTACACACGCCACTGACGAAGCAATACATGATACACATTGCGAGTTTGTGAAATTGATACCCAGGCCACGTACAACGCTTATTTATTTGACCATGCATCCATGCATACGGACGGCATGAATGGTCGGCGAGCATCGATTTCTACTCTGCGTAAGCAGACGGCAGCAGTCTGGGTGCTGGGCGGACCATTAACGGCACGGCGCGCTGCAGGGTGAGCCCGTAGGCCTCCTCCATGTCCAGCTTGTCCGCGGTCATGCCGTCGGCGAGGTCCCAGTCCAGGGCGTGCACCAGCGTGGCCGTCATGAGCGTGACCATCCGCAGACCCCAGCTGAGGCCCGCGCAGATTCTCCGGCCGGCGCCGAATGGGATGAGCTCGAAGTCGCTGCCTTTGACATCGACTCCCGCGTGCGAGCCGCCCGGGAGGAAGCGGGCGGGCCGGAACTCGAGAGGCTCGGGCCACGCCTCCGGGTCTCGGGCGATCGCCCACACGTTCACCAGCAGCGTGGTGCCGGCGGGGATGCGGAACCCGTCTACCTCGCACTCCTCGGCGGCGACGCGGGGCAGCGACAGCGGCGTGGACGGGTGCAGCCGGAACGTCTCCTTGATCACCGCCGTGAGGTACGTGAGGCGCGGGAGGTCCGACTCGGAGACGAGGCGGTCGCGGCCGACGACGGCGTCGAGTTCCTGCTGGGCCTTCCTGAGCACGTCCGGATGCCGGATCAGCTCGGCCAGCGCCCACTCCACCGTGCTGGATGTCGTGTCCGTCCCAGCCGTGAAGAGGTTCTGTTGTCACGATATGGCCACAGAAAGTATTTCCGTCCATGTGAGAACAAGATCCAAAACTCCAACTCCCCAGCACGACGGGACGGGGTCAATTGCAATTTGCAATAAAGGTACAGTACAAAGGCACAAAGCATGTCCCCGTCACTGCCAGCAGTCGTTGCGCTCGTACGGGAAAGGTAAGCTTACCAGGAGAAGTGCCTTGATGTCAGTCTCGTTGATCCTAGTGTCGTCGCCCTCCGCTAGCGGCTGCTGCTCCCGCATCCTGGCCAGCAGCACGCTGAGCAGGTCCTTGCCTTCCTCGGCGGCCTTCCTCTCCCTGATGATCCCGTTCATCATGTCGTCGTACCTGCGGTGCAGCCGCTTCATCCTGCCGACCACGCCCTGCGGGTCGAGCCACGCGAGCGCCGGCACGAAGTCACCGACGTTGAAGACCCCGGCGAGCTGCATCAGCTCAACCACCATCTCCTTGAACTCCCTGGCGCCCTCCCCTCCGTCGACGGCGAACACGCGCCGGCCCACCGTCGCCCGGGCCAGCGTGTTGGTCGCGCAGACGTTGGCCACCTGGCCCAGCGCCGCGGCGGCCCGTCCTCGTTCTCCCTGCCGGGCGAGCTCCCTCACCATGAGCGCCACCTCGCCCTCTCTGACGCCGCGCAGGTCGTCCAGGGCCTTGGCGGAGAAGAGGTGGAGCGCGCACAGCTTCCGTAGCGCGCGCCACCGGGAGCCGTACGGGGCGAACACCAGGTCCTGGTAGTTGTACGCCACGTGCTCGGCGCCGGAGTTGGGCGGGCGGTTGCTGAAGTTGGCGTCGTGGGCGCGCAGGAACTGGGCCGCCACCCGCGCCGACGCGGCCACCACCACCTCGGCGCTGCCGAACCGGAGCCGGAACAGCGGGCCGTACTCCCGCGCCAGAGCACACATGGTGTGGTGCGGCTTGGCGCCGACCTGCGGCAGGTTGCCCAGCACCGGCCAGCCCCGGGGACCGGGCGGCAGCGGCCGCTTCCCCTTCCCGGCCCCGCCGCGGCGGAGCAGCAGGCACCACACGACGAGGGAAACGGCCACGGAACCGAGCAGCAGCGGGAGCGGCACGTCCATGCTTTGACTTGACGGGCCGCTGGGTTCACGGGAGGCGCGCTTGGCGTTGTTTGACTGGTGGCGAGGGTGTAGTGGTTCATCAGTATATACAGCTGCCACTTTGCGTGCTTCATCTAACAATCTAGCTGCTCCTCCTACCTACCCGCGATCTGGAATTTCGTACCTATTATTTTTCTTCGCGGGTTTTGGTTTCACCAAACCTGCTGCAGAAGTAACCAAACCTCCCGTGAACAGTTGTTTGCAGCCGCTCGTCCCAGCTACCACCTTGCAGATCTCACTCTCTCCGGACCATCTCCAACCATTACCTCCACATTTTTTCCTCTATTTATACTTTCTATTATATTTTACTACACCATTTCAAAATATACTCCTTCATATCTAGAACGTCTCCAACCATTTATCATATTCAGACCCTCTATATTCTATAACTAAGGTTATTTAACATTTTTCATCAGTTTTGAAGTTAAAAAACCTATACTATTCATACTATCATAATACACATTGTTATCAAGGCACCGTACACAAAAAGGATCAATATAAAAAGATAAGGTAATTAAAGTGTGTGAGAAGATTAGAGGTGCTTCATATATGTGGAGCACAATCTCTCTGCCCATATAAAGCGGGTTGTGGGATTGTTAGAGAGAGCTTTTATCCCAAACCACACCTTAGGTGGGGTAGGGGGGGTGGTGGGGGCATTGTTGGATTTGGCCTTATGGTACGAACGCCTACAAAGTACAAACTATTGTACACTTATACATGCACACACTCACCCTGCTAAGGCGAGTTTCAACGTCTATATTTATAACTGTCACACCCGGGTTTCAGGGGCACCAAAACCCGGGTGCGAAATAATCACC
This sequence comes from Zea luxurians, assembly GCA_029449295.1. NCBI lineage: Eukaryota > Viridiplantae > Streptophyta > Magnoliopsida > Poales > Poaceae > Zea > Zea luxurians. Next base: position 93,985,876 of record JAOPSE010000006.1, read on the forward strand.
AAGTGTGCTAGGACCAAGTCTTACACATATGATGACTCATGGTACAGAAACGAATGTCATAACATTAATATATAACGGAGTTCTATACAAAATAATTAAATAATTACATCATACGAAGACAACGATCCAGCAATCAAAGTTGACTGGGAGACGACGGTCTAGACCTCTCACGAACTCATTACAGTATCCTTCATGCGCCTCATCCCAGTACCTATTCTTGACCTCGGGAGAATGTGAGCACAGCAAGGGTGAGCTCACATACGTTCATCGTTCAACAAGTTGTGGGGAATAATGTGCATGAACTCACCAAAGGTGAGAGCTCATGTGAAGTATAAGGCTTACCAAAGAGGATGGTTAAAGCTGAGCATTGCTTTTAAAGTTGGTCAAAATTTTATTAGCAGTTACTAGGTATAAGTAGATACCAACCCAATTAAATAAGAGATCAAGATTAATATCAACACCCATAATGCAATGCATATGACAAATTAAGTTTAATTCCATAAGTTAATCATGTGAGTGTCTGAGCCGCTCATGACCGCGAGCACGGCTGATATATACCAGTTTTACGCTCTGTAGAAGTTGCACATTATCGGAGAGTAAATCCTCCGGCCGGGTGGCGGAATGCACCCGCCCTAATCCTAAGATGAGGAGGGGGCCTTAGCGGTTTGCTTGTTATGTGGATTTGGGAAGAACACAGGAGTACACAAGGGATTATAGTAGTTCAGGCCGCCGGAGCGTAAAACCCTACCTCACTGTGTGTATGTTGTATTGAGTATGAGAGTCTGTGCGTGTGAGTGTGTGTGAACTTCTTGAGCACTTGTCCCTATAACGTTGTGTGTCTTCCCTTTTATAGTTTAAGGGAGGCACATACAAGGGTGTTGAGCCCCGACATGCGGGCCCAGGAGCATAATGTGAGTAACTAATGCTGGTAATGCCTGAGTAATCATCGGGAGCCTTGATGACCGCAGTCCATGCAGCATTGATAGCCGAAACGTATGAGTAATGGTGAATAACAGCACGGCCCGCGTATCGTGGACTGCGCACGCCACCTGTTAGTGGGATGGCCAGGCGCACGTGTTATCCGTAATGAATGTGAAGGCGCGCGTAGCCCAGAAGCATCATGCTAGGTTCCGCCCGTTGGCTTAAGCCGCGCAGTATGCCACATGGTAGCAACGGGTCCCCGCCTGAGCGGGGAGCAGGAGTATATGCGGACAGATTCGGAACCCACCAGACTAGGTCCGGACACATGTCGGCACTGAACCCCCGCCTGGGTCCTATTCAAGGCCCGAGTATGTTCTGTCTTGGGACCTTGGGACCCCATTGTGGGCAGCCCAGACCCCATATGGGGGGTCCGGCTCCCATTCCAGGGGTCCGGCTTATACACGTGGAGGCCTTGACCAACCCTGAGGGTCCGGACTGTATATCTAGGGGTCCGGCGCTCTCCCATGGGGGTCCGGACTTACTGTTGATGCCTTGGAGTATATCACCTTCTCTGGACACGTGGCGGCTCCGGACCCGCCCATGTGGTGGAGTCGGGCGCTGTTGTGGACCCAGAGTAGTCGCCCGAGACTGGGGCGAGCCATGGCCTGGTCCCACACACAGCACCTTTACCACGCGACTAAGAGATAGCCGCGTGGGCACTGCGTCTTTATACAATAGTAAGGGGTACCCTAGTTTCAGGGTACCGATAGTGGCCCCCGAGCCTGCCTTAGGGGGAGGATGCGAGCCTACAGGTGGGGCCAAAGCTTGTATTTCGCCTCAACATGGCATGACCGGTGATTAGGGTGCCATCTTAGCACGCCTGCTGACGCGTCGCATTAATTCAGCGCATCTGTCGATGCACGTGCTGTCAATCCGCCTTCGGTCACGTCAACTGCCATACCTGTCCCCGTGGCCGACTGACCCACGGCCCCCCACATCTGGCGGTTTCATCGAGCCATGCGCGGGGTGCCTCGTTGCCGCCGCCTTGGTTAAAAAATATGCTTCTGCAGCGGCCCCGAGGCGGCGTGCAATCGTGCGCGGCGATTCGCTCCCCGCGCGGTAGTTCGCTCTTTCTGCACTCAAAGTCTGGCACACAACCCGTATGACTTGTGGACCCGGGCCCCCGTGTCATAGACTGGGTTGTCTTAGTCCTTGGTGCTCGTCGGGCGAGATCTCTTGCGACGATTGAGGGGCGCACGGAAGGGTTTCCTTGAGTGAGGACTCTGGTTTCCTTGAAAAAGGGTTCACCTCCGTGTGCAGCAGTTACCCTTTCGCATTCTCTTCCAATCGACTGCGCCCTTTCGCCTTCATGCTCCTCTGCGCCCCTTTGCCTTCGCGCTCCTCTACTTTACGCTCGCACCGCCGTAGTTGCCATGGTTTCGCTAGATCATCCCGACCGCTTCCAGTCTGAGGCGGCGCTTAATCTGGTGCGCGGCCTGCTCGGTGTAGCGTGCCGGGGCTCGCCGGAAGAATCCGCGCCGGCGCCGTCCCCCTCGGCGATCTCACCGCCGGGGAGTTCGTTTTGTTCGTCTCCTACATCTCCTGCGGGTTGGCACTGCCGATCTCGCCTTTTTTCCTGCTGCTGTTGGAGGAGTTCGGGCTCCAGCTTCAGCACCTAACACCCCACTCCATCCTCCAAGCGGCCATCTTTGTCCACCTCTGCGAGATGTTCGTAGGGGTGGCCCCTTGTACTTCTCTCTTCTGCCACTTCTTCGTGCTGGTCAAGTCTGGGAAGGCCAAGGACCATCTTGGTGCCTACTACTTTCAGACGAGGCCGGATTTGGCCGTAGCCGACATCTCCACCTTCGGCGGCGCGAGGTGGGAAAACTGGCGCGATGACTGGGTGATCGCCAGTGTCGAGGCCAACGACCGCCTCGTCCTACCGAGAAATGGGCCATCCCTCGACCGCAAGCATTGGAGGACCAAGCCATCGCTATCGCCGGAGCTCCTGCCCATACTGGATAGGATCAAGACCTTAGCAACCGGTGGTCTGACCTCCATGCATGTGGTTGATGACTTCCTGAAGCGCTGGGTCATGCCGTTGCAGAAGAGGTCGCGCCTGTGTTGCTGGTTCACCAGCCCGAATAATATCGGCAGGATCCAGCGCGGGCCGGGCACCGATCTGTCCTGGGAGGAGCTGGAACTCCTGGTGAAGGGGATTACTGATGAGTCCTTTGTCCCTGAATCCTTGATACTCTCCCAGGACGTCCCGGCGCTCTGTGATGATCCAGGGCTGCGAACGGCGGTCCTGGCCACGCTGCCGACCCTCGACGATAGCGGTGTGGCAGTTCGTCAGACCAGCGGTCGGGACCCCCTCCGCGGGATCCAAATCCCCGGTGTACCGGCTGGGGGTCCCCAGCCCGCCGGTGCGCCCCCCAGTGCCCCCGCCGTGGCCCCCAGCCCCTTGGACAAGGGTAAAGGGGCTGCAAGCAGCACCTCCGCCCCAGTTGGTTCTAGGGGGTCAGAGGAGGAGAGGCAACGCCGGTTGCGTCGCGCCGACGGGTCACTTGTCTCAGACCCCCCCAGAAGTGCCAGAGGACTGCTGGCGGGGCCGAGGAGGCCAGCTCCCAGGCCCACGGCGCGCAAAGGCGCGCTAATCCTCCGGTGCCGCCACCACCACCACCACAGCAACAAGAGTAGCAACAGCGGCAACAGCAGCAACAGCAACAACAACCGCCGCCACCAGCGTAGCAACAGTAGCAGGAACGGCGGTCGTCCCGCTTCTAGGGTTGCTGGAAAGTCTAGGGCCCCAAGTAAGTGTAGCCCCTTTTTTCCACGAGTCTAGTTATCATGCCGACGGGTCTTAACCCATCCTTTGTTTGCCAGGGCTTCCTCCCCCCTCTGCTCCTAAGGTCACGCCTCCTCCGCCAGATACCAGGCCCGCGGGCGGGTCTGGCTCTCAGCAGCAGGAATCTACTGAGAGTGGTGTCGGCAGAGCGCACCCAGCTGCCGTCGGGACAGCGCCACCGGCCTCCCACGTCCCAGCTAGGGGTCCAGCTGCGGCAGTGCTAGTGCCAGGCACCATGGCGGTGGAGGAGGTCCCAGTTAGGGAACCTGCGCGTGCTCCCGACACTGGGGGTGACCTAGGAGGCGCGTCTGGCTTTGTCCCTCCGCCTGCTCCAGAGGAGGTGGAGGTGATTTTTGGGCGGTGGCTCCGGCCAGGTGCTGAGCCGAACGTGGTGCCAATCCCCTTGCCCGGGTGCTGTCTCGCGCCCACCAAATCCTTAATGAAACCGAGGCAGCCATCCGGCGGGAATGGGAGGCGCTAGAATCTGAGCACCAGCGCCTCAGTGACTGGCGCACCTAGCTGGAGGAGCGCACCAAGGCAGCGTCCCACCAGTTCGCCTCTGAGCGGTCCGAACTCACGCGGGAACGCAAAGATTACAAAAGGGGCCTCCAGAAGGTGTTTGCCAGGGAGCTGGAGGCGTCGCGAGGGGAGAAGAGGTTGGCCAAGAGGGAGGAGGCCCTGAGCCAGAGGGAGGCCCTTACAACAGAGCTCCGGGCCAAGTTGAATGCCCTGGACCAGACTCGAGGCCCAGCAGGTCTAGCAAGTGGAGGCCATAGAAAAAATGAAAACAAGAGCTGGAGGACAAGGCCAACGACATTGCCCTTGCCAAGGAGAACCTCAAGGAGAAGGGTACGTCCCTACACAGGCGGGAGACGGACCTCGCCAGGCGGGAGAAGGATCTCACCTTCAGGGAGGAAATGCTCGAAAGGCGGGGCATGTTGCTGGTCGAGCACGAGCTGGAGGTGGAGGAGAAGGAGCGGAAGCTGGAGGAGCGGATCCGCCAGTTCGAAGCGGCACAGGTGGCACCGGGTCCCCAGGCGACAGAGGCCACCAAGAAGGCCCTAGAAGATCTCTAGGCAGAACACCGCGCTGGGATCCAGCGGATAGCTGAGTGGGTCAGTGAGGCGAGCACGACGCTGGTGCCACTGGGGATAAGTCCCATCTCAGTGCCGGAGCTACCAGCATCGATCTCCGACACCCTCCCGGTGCTAGACTCCGCCACCGAACGCCTTCGTCGCCTAGACCAGATCCTCGACGCCCGTCTGGAGGCAGAGGGCAGCAGGCTCTGCTAGGAGGTGGTGGATTACGTGTTGACGTGCTTCCGGAGCCACGACCCAGCCATGTCCTTGGCGCCGGTGCATGACGGTCCGGTGGCCACCACAGAAGACGCCGCCCGGGAGAGCGTCCAAGACGCCGTGGAGACGGTGGCCGCGCGCTTCCAACGCGACCCTGCCTATGCCGAGTAGCTCGTACCTGCATAGATAAGGCTATGGCTTCGCTTGAAGGCGGATGTAATAATCTTTTGGACACATAACATACTTTTGAGAACCATTAATTTAACAGCACTTATCTGTATGCCATTTGTCCTCGCTGTGTGTAGCGTTACCAACTTCTCCCTAGTACTTGGCTCCCCTGGGATGTAGGCTCGATGTGTCGAGGCTGGATATCAGTATACCTATGGAAGAATTGGTGACCCAGCCCCCAGGAGGTAGTCTCAACTGGGACCTAGACCTGTACACAGCTTTGGCTAGGAAGTTTTAGTAGCACACCCATAGGACCCACCAACTGATATCTTTTATCCTTTGATTCATGCAATAGGACCTGCAGGATTTAGCCTGGGAAGCCAAGTCGTATGCCTAGACCCCCTGGACCATGTGTGACGGAACCTCCCAAGTCATTAGGCCCACCTACAGTTGTCCTTGTCCAACAGACATCAGACAATCCTGTAGATGTTCCTGAATCACTTGACAAGTTCGGTATCTTCTTTCTTACCTTTCTAGGAACGTTTCACCCGTCTTGCAGACATTACAGAACATCGGAGATATAGAAATGCGGAAGCGATTATATAAACTTACATTTTATTTAGAAAGTAAGATCAAGTTACTTATTACAGACCAGAGTTATAAAACGAGTGCTGAGTAGTATTATTACAATACCAAGGGAGGCAAAAACTCCTCCTGATAAGTTTTTACATAAAAGTTTTTATGGAGGACCATGTCCTCCCGCAGCTTCACTCTTGTTTTTCTTCATGTGGAACCACCTTGGTACAAAAGCAACAAAAATTTGCTGCTTCCTCACCTAAAAACAACAAGGGGATAAACCCTGAGTATGGAATTACTCAGCAAGTCTTACCCGACTAAAGAAAAGACTCTCAAGGGTATGCTGGTTATAAGGGAGTCAAGGTAAGGTATCTCAAGATCAAAGACTCTGTTTTGCATAATGCTTACTAAGAGTGGATCCTTAAAAATCCAATTTTATTTTCAGGTTAGGTAAACTTACCTATATCTAGAGTTCTTGCTAACCTAGTTCAAACACTTGACCTGCACTAGCCAATTTCGTATCAAGCCCTTCATCTTCACTGGATTGCTACATATAGGGCAGTGACCAAGTCTTCATAACCGCGAAGGTACGGCGATCCAAATCGATTATACTCAGCTGAGGATCTCCGATCACACGACATATGTAGCACTTAACCCTTGCATATGTCAACCCGCCACCGGGGTTCTTAAGACCAGATCAGGTTCACGCGAACCGAGTGCACAGATACACCACCGTCCAGCCTCTTGCCATGGAGGGTACACGCTACTCTCGCCACCGCTCCACGCCCATTCCGTATTATCTTATTCTGGTCTTAGTCTGCCCGAGGCAAGGCTTACCCATGACGAGGCATGTGACCAGTTAAAGGGTCCTCGGTCAGCAAGCCTACATCGAGAAGGTCCTTAATCGACTCAGACGGAGACACTACACCGAGACTCTCCTCTCGTGCAAGTCACCCGCCCGGTCTCAGCTTAATCATTTAAACCCAAAAACTTGGTACCTGGCAGAGGTACATCTTTTCCGATGTTGAACCCATCACGGCCGTGATGGATTCACCATCAAGTTTTATTTTCAAAAACATCCCACCCACTTTTGCCACATCAACTTTTGTAAAAACAAAACATTTTGTTTTTCTAAAGCAAGGCTAAGCATAAAAAATCCTTTGTAAAACGGGTGATCAAGGAAGGTAATCAAATTCAAGGAAGGTAATGCAGGAATTGTTTTGACAATCAACTCCTATTACCTAATGCATCAAACAGGTGAGAAAGATTTTAAAAACATCAAGGAAGGTGGCAAATGCACCGGGGCTTGCCTTCGTTAGTAGGTGAGTCAGGCTCAGGCCCACAGATGTCAAAGTAGAGACAAGTCCCTGCCTGAGATTCCAAAGGTGGTGGTGCCTTCTCTTCTATCACTTCGATTTCTTCTTCGTTTTCTAAACATAACCATACATATGTGTATATAAGAATGAATGCCATGTAATGCTCATGAGAATGCAAAGATAATAAGAATTTATTATCTAAGGTCTTGAATACAATTTTCCTTCACGGAGCTCCGAGAACTTAGGGTTTCCGGAGTCAGTAAAGGAGTTCACAGGGCAGGGGTGGGGGTTTTGGGTTCTAGTTATCAAACAAGGTCCAAATCATATCAAATTCTATCCAAGGCTTCTAAATAATGTGTAGAGTTCATACAAAAAGTTTGGACATTTTTGGAATTACCATTTATTTTCTAAAAATCCAGAACTAATGGTTTAAGTTAGTTTAAATGCCTTAAAATTCCTTATTTAATCTAAAAAAATGAAACTATTTTTATTAAATACTATGAAAAATAAGAAGTCTAGGAAAATTGGTTTGACAATTTTAGGATTTTTCTATAATTTCCTATAATTTATTTGGTTCTGGGAGAAAAAGAAAAGGAAAAACCAGTAACAGTACTGGGCCGGTTTCAGCCCAGACGACCCAGGTCCAGGGAAAACGCGGCCGCGCCCGTGCGCGCTGGTTGTTTTGCGGAAAGGTCCTCGGGTTCTTGGCTAACTCAAAACAGGTTCAGTTACTATTCTTATCAGTCACTGACAACTTGCACCGAGGTCCCTAAGGTTCTATTTCTCTACACCGACTAGCCCTCGACGACGCTCTGCACGGAAAGCCCAATTCTGGCGAGCTAGACCGGCCGGAGAAGACCAAGACCGGTGCTCAGCTTTAGACTAAACCAAATCCATGACCTAAAGAGTATTTCCCCTAACTTAATTGCACGAATGGTGACCTATCCTATTCTACCCACGAGAACAGCGAAGGTTATGAACATTTGATCGCGTTCCCGGTGATTGGTGCTCTCTCAGTTCGAATTGGTGGCTCGGTAAGCATCACAGAGCTAAGAGAGTGCTCAAATGAGGGAGAGAGAGGGATGAACTGACCGGAAAGGGGGCTGGCGGCGGTGAGGTTGGTTTCGGGGTGGCGGAAGCTTGATTTGGGGGAAAAACGAAATTCAAGCTCACTGGTGCACGATTGCTAGTGATTCTCGGTGGCGAGGTGGGTGATGATGTTGCGAAGCTAGCCGCGGGCTCAATTTATAGTACTCGCAAGCCGTGGCCGAGAATTTTAACGGGGATTGCGCGGCGGTCGGAAGGATAGGGAGGTACTGGCGCGCACGAACCCGTGTCTATCGTCGTGGCGACCTCACCGACGACGATGGGACGACCACAAAGAGTCACGGCGACACGGTGGAAAGGCAGAGCCACGCGGCGCAAGGTCGAGAGGCGGTGATTCACCGGCGAGCTAATCTGCACCAGCCGCAAAGCAGAAGAATGCGGCGAGGAGTCACTGGAGTGACCTCCAGCTCACCGACGGCAAGGATCCTTACCCCGCGACGTTATCCATCCATCCCAAGTGTGAATCCTGGCGCCGGTGACACGAATCACGGTGAGACTCATCGGCGGTGAGATCTTTTGTTCTGATCCCAGCCAGGTACTGTACCATGGCGATCGCCATTCAGTCCACCTGACAGCCGAACTTGGAGCTAAATTTTCTCTTAATTTCTAATGACAACTCAACTCAAGCTCTGCAGCAAAATTGTAGAGCAATATACCATCTACAATATTGCTATATGGTGTTGCCCCAAAAAGCCATTAGATCATGCTTTAAATTGGGCTTGAAGTTGATGTCAGTCCACTGTCAGTCTGATTTCAGACTTTAAGTAGTCTGACAATCCAACTTTAGGCTTAATTATCTCTGAATTTTTCTTAACAACTGAGCTCACACTCTTAAGCAAAGTTGTTCTCCTATGATTGAGCTACAAACTTGATGTGGTGACCTAGGGCAAAAACCCTAGAGTTTGAAAGTTACAAGGCTCCAAAGTTGAGCTCACAAATCTGAAATTCAGACTTAGAGTGAAATCTCAATTGGGGTCCTTTTTGCAAATGAATCCAAAACTTAGGGTTTGGCTTGTAAATATTCCTAAATGTGAATCATGTGACTTTATATGCTTTAACATAGTAGTTTTTACACTTTAGTCCAAATGTGCACTGTTTTTGCACATAGGCCCCTAGGGTTTGGACTTAGGGTTTTCCTGGGTTCAAATGGGGGTTTTTGGTATCTCAGGGGTATAAATGTGATTCAAGTTCATTCTTGGGATCATTTTATGACTATTCCCCTAAAGCTTTTAGGTTTTCTCACTTTGGGTTATGTTTTACCACTTTAATCCCTATTTAGGGCTAAGTTCCCTATCCAGGGTTCTATTTGCAAAATGGTATAACAATACAACTTGTTTGAAATTTTTACCTAGTGAATGCACTCTAGGTGTGTCAAACATATGCAATGCCAATGTTTATGATGCCATGCTCAAGTTTTAGTTGCAGTAACACCAGGGGTGTTACATCCTTTCCCCCATAAAAGAATCTCGCCCCGAGATTAAAAGTCCTAAGGTAAGTAATGGAAAAGGAAATGTGTCACATTCTTATTTCCTTATTTCTGGTACAAGGCAGGGGTGGTGTGGGGCTTATTCCTTTATTACAACAACTATACACACTTTACAAAATTACATGAGGCTAAAAAGCCCGGGAAATTTTTATCTAAAAAGTCTTGAGTTTCCCACGTAGCCTCATCTTCAGAATGTTGGTTCCACTGTATCTTGTAAAACTTGAGAGTTTTTCTCCGGGTAACCCTATCCTTTTGATCCAATACCCGAATGGGATGTTCGGAATATGTCAAGTCTGGTTCAAGGACAACATTTGTCACCTCAATGGTTCGATCTGGAACTCGAAGACATTTCTTCAATTGTGACACATGGAACACATTGTGTACAGCAGACAAGGTTTCGGGTTGTTGAAGTCGATACGCCACTGGCCCATATCTTTCAAGTATAGGGAATGGACCAATGTACCTGGGTGCAAGCTTCCTTTTTATCCCAAAACGCGATACACCCTTCATTGGTGAAACCTTCAGGTAGACATAGTCCCCTTCAAGAAAATACAAGGGCATTCGTCGTTTGTCTGCATAACTCTTTTGACGAGCTTGGGCTTTCTTCATATTATGAATTATTTTCTGAACCTTTTCTTCGGTCTCTTTTACCATATCAGGCCTGAAGAAATACCTTTCACTAGGTTCAGACCAATTTAGCGGAGTGCAACATCGTCGTCCATATAAGGCTTCGAAGGGTGCCATCTTGATACTTTCTTGATAACTATTATTATATGAAAACTCCGCTAAGGGCAAACATTCATCCCATTTCTGTGAGAAGTCCAGAACACATGCCCACAACATATCTTCAAGCATTTGATTAACCCTCTTAGTCTGTCCACTTGTTTGAGGATGATAGGCCGAACTGTGGAGCAGTTTAGTACCCAGGGATTTATGAAGTTCTTCCCAAAATTTGGATACGAATTGGGATCCACGATCCGACACTATAGTCTTCGGAATACCATGCAAACTGAGAATACAGGCTATGTATAATGTTGCATAAGTGGCCACTGAATACTTTGCCTTAACAGGTAAGAAGTGGGCAATCTTTGTGAGTCGATCAATGATAACCCAGATAGAGTCATACCCTTTTGCGGTCCTGGGCAATCCCACAATGAAGTCCATACTTATGTCTTCCCATTTCCATGTCGGTATTGGTAGAGACTGTAATGGACCAGTAGTTTTCAAGTGTATGGCCTTGACACGTCTGCAGGTGTCACATCTAGCCACATAGCGTGCAATCTCGATCTTCATTTTCGTCCACCAATAATGTTGTTTCAGGTCTTGGTACATCTTAGTGCTTCCAGGATGAATAGAATAGCGACTAAGATGTGCTTCATCAAGAATTTGTTGGCAGACCTCTTCATTCTTTGGTACCACTATGCGGTTATTAAACCATACAATGCCTTGATCATCTTCTTTGAAACATTTGGCTTTTCCAGCCCTTATCTTCTCACGAATGTGTTTCATACCCTCATTATCCTTTTGAGCATCAATTATCCGTTGTAAAAGGACTGACTCAAGCTTCAAGTGATTTGGGGTTCCATGCTGAATCATACCCAGGTTTAGCTTCTCCATTTCCTGGCATAGTGTATTGTCAGAGGTCTTTACCGTGAGACAGTGACAAGAAACTTTACGGCTAAGTGCATCTGCCACTACATTGGCCTTGCCTGGGTGATAATGAATTTCCAGTTCATAATCCTTAATAAGCTCAAGCCATCGCCTTTGTCTCATATTCAATTCTGACTGGGTGAAGATATACTTCAAGCTTTTATGATCTGTATAAATGTGATAGATATTACCCAGCAGATAATGACGCCAAATCTTCAGGGCATGAACCACAGCAGCTAGCTCCAGATCATGAGTGGGGTAATGCTCCTCATGTCGGCGCAACTGCCTTGAAGCATATGCAATTACTCGGCCTTCTTGCATTAATACACAGCCGAGACCACTGCCTGATGCATCACAATACACATCAAAGGGCTTAGTGATATCCGGTTGAGCCAATACCAGAGCAGTGGTTAATAATGTCTTCAATTGTTCAAAAGCTTCATTGCACTTGGAAGACCAATTGAATTTAATATCATTCTTCAATAAACTTGTGATTGGCTTCACAAGCTTAGAAAAATCTGGTATAAATCGGCGGTAATATCCAGCCAGTCCAAGGAAACTTCGGACTTGATGAACAGTGGTTGGGGGTTTCCACTCCAAAATGTCCTTGACTTTGCTGGGATCTACCGCAATCCCCCTGGCAGATAGAACATGTCCCAGAAACTGAATTTCCTCCAGCCAAAACGCGCATTTGCTGAACTTGGCATACAACTGATGTTCTCTCAGGCGCGTTAACACGATCCGTAAATGTTGAGCATGCTCCTCTTCATTTTTGGAATATATTAGAATATCGTCAATGATGACCACCACAAACTTGTCCAACTTGGGCATGAATACCGAGTTCATCAAATACGTGAAGTGGGCAGGAGCATTTGTCAATCCGAAAGACATTACCAGGTATTCAAATAATCCATACCGCGTAGTGAATGCGGTCTTTGGTATATCCTTGGGCCGAATACGGATTTGATGATAGCTCAATCTGAGATCAATCTTGGAGAATACCCTCGCCCCGGTTAGTTGATCAAATAAAATATCAATCCTCGGAAGAGGGTACTTGTTCTTTGATAGTGACCTCATTCAGGGGTCGATAATCCACACACATTCGTAAAGTTTGATCCTTCTTCTTGACGAATATGGTTGGACAACCCCATGGTGACGAGCTTGGCCAGATGAATCCTTTCTCAAGTAGATCTTGTAATTGAATCTTCAATTCTGCCAACTCATTTGGAGGCATACGGTACGATCTTCGAGAAATGGGAGCCGTACCGGGCTTCAACTCAATTACAAACTCTACATCCCTTTCAGGTGGCAATCCAGGCAAATCCTCTCGAAAGACATCGGGAAACTTGCATACTACCGGAATATCCTTGATTTCCGGTATAATGGCTTCATAAACTCTGCCAGTAGCTTTGGTTGGAATGGGGATAGACAAGAGAATTTCTTCTTGATTATGACTCAACCTGATGGTTCTCTGATCAGTGTTGAGGGTTGCTTTATGTTTGGCTAACCAATTCATGCCCAAGATGACATCTATGTCCTGGCCTTTCAGAACTATCATATTAGTAGGAAAGTCCCGTCCGGCCAATGTTACGGGCACTTGATAGGCCACTTCTCTAGTAAAGATTTGTCCCCAGGTGAGTGAATTTTAAACCCTTCTTTTGATTCATGGCATGAAATGCAATGTTGCTCCACAAATTTCTTGCTGATGAATGTATGCGAAGCACCAGAATCAAAGAGAATAACTGCGGGATGATTGGCCACAAGGAACGTACCCATCATTACCAGCTCTCCGTCCGGTGTAGTGGCCACTGCAGGGAATTGAGTGCCTGGGGCACCCGGCTGACTTGGTACAGTGGGGGCATTATTGGGACGAATAATTATTGGTTGCTTAAAGGGGAAGGAGGGTGGACAAGAGCGATTCTGGTTGGAAGGCCAGAGAACAAACCGTTGCCTTTTCACTGGGCCCTGACTAGGCCTGTCACCTCCAAATCCCTTGGATTTTCCGACACCGGCATACTTCGCTTCCACTCCAATGCTGTACTGACAGCTCTTCCATAAGTAAGATCTATGTAGGTTGCCATCTTTCTTTGCAGTCGATCATTTAAACCTCTCATAAAACAATTCTTCTTCTTCAGATCGGTGTTCACTTGATCGATTGCATATTGCGACAAATGATTGAACTTATTGAGATACTGATTAACAGTATCCCCTCCTTGCTTCAGCTTCATAAATTCTTCTTGCTTCATGTGAAGGACACCTTCTGGGATATAGTGTTCACGGAAGGCCACCTTGAATTCTTCCCATGTTATCTGATGATTGGCCGGTTGAACGGCCACGAAATTTCCCCACCAGGTGCTGACAGGGCCGCGCAGTTGCTGGGCTACAAATAAAGGCTTCTGGGTTTCAGAACAGCGCAGAAGTCCGAATTTTTGCTCGATAACCCGAATCCATTTGTCGGCTTCTAATGGGTCTTCGGCTTTGACAAACAGCGGTGGACGTGTCTCTGAGAAGTCCAAGTAAGAGGTTTCACGGGGGCCCTGTTGATAACCCCGCCCGCCTTGTTGCTAAAACTGTTGACCCGCCATCTCTCTCAGAAAACGGGTATTATCCGCAGTCGCATTCACCAAGGCGGCAATCGCCTCGGCAAGAGTGGGAGGGACAGGAGGTGGATTTGGGGTAGACTCCCTCCCACTGGAGGTTCCAGCTGCATCCTGTGATCGGGTCTTGGACGACATCTGTGGCAACAAACATTTGAAAGCAAATATAATATGCCAAAGACAAAACCATCCAATTCACATTACCAAAAAGAGTAATGTTACAGACTCGATTTTATACAACAGGAGTACAGTACCCATTATATAATAGTACAACCTATTATACAATACACTACTTCTATCTCTACTACTACACCACTATTCCTGCTTTTGGTTGCTCCTGGCAGCCTCGTCGTCGGGTGTGGGAGACCATTCATCGACCAGCCTCATAGAAGGAGGGGGCTTAAAAAGGTCTAGCTCACCACCAAGCGCTTCTCCCGCAACGTGCGAGGGTCCGGCTTCCGACCCGACAGGATCTGTAGGTGCACTGAGATGTAGTTGCGAATATAGTACATGGACTTCCTCATGTAGGGTATTGCAATACGCCTGCAAGTCGTCAATGGCAGAGCTAAGTTCCTCGACTCGGGCTCGAGCCTTTGCTTCTTTAGCCCAGGCCACTGAACGAGACTATACCGCCCAGTCAAGCGCTAAGTCTCGATCAGCAAGCTGATCCTGCAGACGGCAGATGTGACTTCTTAATTCATTTATCCTGTCGCCATCCGCGACACATATGTTCGTCCTGCATTGAAGCTCCGCTTGAAGCTGATTTACTCGGGCTTCAAGATCCCCAATCGGATCGTTGCTTCCGCTACTACTATGCTCGTGCCGTGAAGCAAGTTGGTGACGAGGTACACCAATTGGGCTAGTTGACTTACGCGCAGTTTTCCTCGTGCGCAGCGGCATTTCTCTAAGGGGGAAATTTTATTAATATGGTTTTTAGCATGATGCATGTATAATTACAGAACCAACCTTAGTTGATTCATACCTTCTATACATCGCACTCCTCCTATCTGGTCTTTCATATAGATTCTTCAGATATGAGGGATAAGAATGGAAGAAATCTTTCTAGGTAAGTTTTTAGAAAATCCTTTTGAAGATGCCTCATAATATCTGCAGAGAAGGGCTTCGCTCCGATACCAGCTGTGACGGAACCTCCCAAGTCATTAGGCCCACCTACAGTTGTCCTTGTCCAACAGACATCAGACAATCCTGTAGATGTTCCTGAATCACTTGACAAGTTCAGTATCTTCTTTCTTACCTTTCCAGGAACGTTTCACCCGTCTTGCAGACATTACAGAACATCGGAGATATAGAAATGCGGAAGCGATTATATAAACTTACATTTTATTTAGAAAGTAAGATCAAGTTACTTATTACAGACCAGAGTTATAAAACGAGTGCTGAGTAGTATTATTACAATACCAAGGGAGGCAAAAACTCCTCCCGATAAGTTTTTACATAAAAGTTTTTATGGAGGACCATGTCCTCCCGCAGCTTCACTCTTGTTTTTCTTCATGTGGAACCACCTTGGTACAAAAGCAACAAAAATTTGCTGCTTCCTCACCTAAAAACAACAAGGGGATAAACCCTGAGTATGGAATTTGTAACACCCCAGGTGTTACCTTGGTTGGAGCCCACCTTGATACTAAAGGCTTTGATCACATATGCTAGAGGCTTAGGGCTACACCTAAGAACTTTGGAAATCATGTGCTAATCATGTTGCCAATGACCTAAGAAGCATTACTCAAGTCCTTGCTCACTTACTACCCTGGATAAGAGGGGAGAAGAACCCTAGACCTCTTTCTAAATCCTATCTTCTAAAACCCTAAGTAAAAGGGGGGAAAGAGAGTGAGCAAATGTGCAAAGCATGGGAAATCTTTACCCAAACCCTAAGCAACCTTATAACCAGCAATTAGGGGAGAGAAATAATGCAAAAAGACCCCTGGAGAAACCCCAATTTAAATCTCCAAGTGGAGAGAGAGCTAGAGCTCTCTATCTCTCCCTAAGTCCATTTTTAACCCTAGTTTAAGGATCAACCGTGTTCACCTTGAAGATGGCACCAAAACCACTTGGGTTCTATACCAAAAATGTGGTATACCACCTAAGGCACCCCCTGGAAAAAGTGGAGACTGAGACTTGGACGTTTGACAGGGATTGGCATCAGTTTTGTCGCGAAGTGGGCAGTGAGACAAGCCAGATTTGGCGCCTGTCTATCTCCTGATCTAGGGCGTATCTTCCTTTGGAACTCACACATGTGAGATAGCCCTAGGTGCCAGGAGGAGGTCTGCGCCAGATTCATGGCAAGATTCGCACGTATGCGATCTCTGGAGACGTTTGAACAATGGAAGAAACTCACCTCCACGTGTTCGACGCCTTCTGCCCGCGCCGGAGCACGCCCGCGCGCGCTCCCGCGTGCCCAGCGCCGCGCCCGAGCCAAACCAGCGCCGTGGCCCGCGCCCGAGCC
This sequence comes from Zea luxurians, assembly GCA_029449295.1. Classification (NCBI taxonomy): domain Eukaryota; kingdom Viridiplantae; phylum Streptophyta; class Magnoliopsida; order Poales; family Poaceae; genus Zea; species Zea luxurians. The sequence goes on from JAOPSE010000006.1 coordinate 94,002,301, forward strand.
TATAAAACCCTCCCAGGCTTCGATTGCACTCTTCCGCGCACCCTCAAAACCTCACCGGAGTTAGCTCGTCGCCGTTTGCCCGTGCGCAGCGAGTCCACGGCCGCCCAATCCCCCTGTCACCGTAGACCGGCCAGCAGAGCCATTCCCGACCCCGTCCAGCCCTCGGAGAAGACTGTGCACGTCTCCGTGAAGCTCCCCGAGCGAGGAATCAGAGTTTGCTTCGCCGGAGAGGCCAGTCCACGCTCACCGGAGCTCTCAACCCCGCCGGAGTACGTGGACCGGGTAAACCACTCAACCATCCTTCGATTCCGTGTGCACACAGTCGCTACGTTACATCGTGAAGCTCACCGTGCCCTTGGATTGAACTAGTTCGCCGTAGTTTGGCCGGTACACTCGCCGCCGACGAGCACACCCGCCTGCGCTCGTGGACCGGGCGATTTCGGCCATCCCCGACGTCAAACCGTACCTCGACGTGACCGCCAGAGTCTCCCCGAGCCAACCCCACCCTTCGCCGGACCTCCCTCGCCGCCGGTAAGCCGCGCCACCCTTTTCTTTCCCGCGGTTACTGTTTCAGTTGGGGGAAGGACTGCGGGTGAGAGCGAGAGAAGGTCGGGGGGTTTTGTGAAATGTCAGAGACTCAGGGAAACAGTGGCGCGAGGGTAGATCTGCGAGGGTTGATTTGTTTTAAACCCAGGGACCCCGGTGTAAACCGTTTTTCTAGGAAACTCATTTTAAAATCTATTTTAAAATTGAACAGAGACTTTAAAAATTCATAACTTGTGTTTAGTGCATCCAAATTTAGTCAAACCAATTTTGTCAGACTCTAATTAATGTAACCTATTTAAGAAAAATATAAAAACCCCTTGGTATTAAGGAAGATTTTAAAACTCTGATTTAATGTTAGTTTTGGCCAAAAGCTCAATAATGGTAAGAAAAATAGTTGTGCTATTTGATTAGGGTTAGAAAAATTTGGAGAAGTTTATATCTACCTACTGACCTGTTTAAAAATGCTGAACCTCCCTGTCCACTCTATTAAGTTGGTTTTTACCCCTTATTCCATAATATGCTTAAAGATAAGAAAAATAGAAAATGTAATTTAAACCATGAACCAGAGAGCAACCCTATTTTTGTTAGGATACTTATTTAATGTAGTTCACTGGAAAAATATATCATACCCTGGTTTAGTATAAAATAAGAAGGATACCTTTTAAATTAATAAAATAAGGATAACTTAGAAAAACCCTACAAAAATAACCATAAGGCAAAGACACCCCAAACCTTGGGATAACTAATGTTTGGTTATTATGAACAGAGGAAAAATACAAAATCTGTTGTTTGATATTTTTCAAATGACAAGTTAGTTATAAGCACCTTTTTGGCATTAAACTTTAGAAAATCACAATTAAATAATCACCAATTAACTTTCTATGGATTTTGGCACAGAGATTTAGTATTACTGTTAGATCCAAAAAAATGACCCTTAGGAAGAAACTCAACTCTAATGGTGAGGTGTAGTGTAAAGTGGCCCATTTTACACCACCCTTGTTATTTTTGTCTAAAGCTTAGCCCTTATAGTTTAAGCCTCAAATTCCTAAAACCAGCTAGGATAGCCAATGGCAACCCACTGCAATTTTTACAGAATTTTTGGAAATTATTAACCCACTGTCATAGTTCAAACCTACACTAAAAACCATAAGTAGAAATTAAAGAAAGGAAAATAAATACTGGTAATTAGTGTCACCCTAAAACCCTTATAACATTTCCCATTGAAATGTGTAAGAACAATGCAAATCCACTATGTTATCCTCAACAAACATCTAAACCTAGGAGTAATAAGCCTAAACCACTAAAAGCCCCGTATGACCTGGAAACCCTAAGTTTTTCCTTAACTTAGTTTTCTTTTTGCATAATGTTATTAATCCTGCATAATTATAACATACATGTTCATTGCATTCGATAGACTGTAATCTTGCTGACGGAGAGTACGTCCTCGTGCCGGAGCAAGGAGCTGCTCAGGAGGTAGCCCCAGACCCAGCACCAGAGCCTGCACCAGAGGACCTGCCTGCCCCTGCTTTGGAAGGCAAGCCCCGGTTTATGCATAACCCGTTATTTATGCTATTTTACTTCACTTAATGATTGTAGGATTGATTGTGCACTTAGGTGTAGGAGCTGATTGAAACCCTAATTGCATGAACTCAGGACTCCTTTTTGGGATGGATACTAGTATGCTAGGTCGAGTAGCTGCTTTACTAATTAGGGATCTCGGTAGAAGTCGAGTGATTTTTCTAGCACTCGCGCGAGGTCAGGAATTGGTTGTACCCACTTTCTTATCACATTGATAGTTGGTTGGTGGGCACGGATCCATGGGGATACGTGGTCTATGAGGTAAAGTGGGAATAAGGATTAACGTGCGGATACCTGTGTCAAGCGTTTGAATGTACTAAACACATACCGAGAAATATGGTAAATCGGTAAGCCTAGTACCTGAGTGAACCTGCCCGCAGACATATCCCCTCACGCGACCTAAGACGGGGTCTCCCATTCCGGTTATGGTGGGTACAAGTGCGGTCACTGCACGACGACCAGTCGGGGTCAGTGAGGCATTGTACGCCAAGGCGGTGAGCCCTGATCTGTTGCCAGGGAATCGACGGGGACGGTTGATGTGTGTGGGGACGGAGTGCCTCGCCACGTCGTGTGTTTAGGTTTACCTTGCAAGGATAAAAACTCAATTCGAATCGTCTGCTTCTCGCAGCTAATGAGACTGCTTGATCCATTGTACTGCATTGAGTAACAAGTGGAACTGTGTTGAGATGATACAAGCTGTTGATTGCTAAAAATGCTTGCTACTATGTATGAGTAGATAGTACACTTTTAGCCTTAAGAGAGTCACACTTAATTTTGACAAAGTTAAAATCTTGTTTTAGAAACTCAGCTAGTGCTTTTGGCAACCAAACCCCACAGCCAAACAGCTGCATGTCTAGAGGTAGAGGAGTAGACTCCTCACACCGGGTAAGTCTAGCTGAGTATTAGTATACTCAGCCTTGCTTGTGGCATAATTTTTTACAGGTTCTCTGGAGGACGTGGTTGCTGGAGTGACTTGGCCGTCCACCTTGCCACCAGGTTGGACTGTTGAGTGGGACCCTGCCTCGGCTGAGGAGGAGCATGAGGAGTGATGGGACAGGCTTCCCCATCTCTCTATTTATCTACCGTTAGTTTATTTCCGCTGCACTTCGAAACAATGATGGTCACTTTTGCAAAAACTATGATGATGATGATGATGATGTAATAATTTAATACTCTGACATGTATGGTTTTATGCTTTATTGTATTTGCTCTGTGACTCACCATCGAGTGAGATTGTGGTACTTGATCCTGTCAGTGGCCGTGTCGGACTAGATCCGAGGGATTGACGGGTTATTCCCATTTAAGTGTGGTCTAGCCTCTAAGGCAGGGCTTGGGCACTTAAGTTGGAATAATTCGGGCAGTTCCGCCACAGCTGGTATCGGAGCTTGTACCACCACAGAGGAATCAATAAAACATGAATGCCATCCTTTTTCTAAAGTAAAATTTGATAGAAACAATGTCGGATAGATCGTAGGACGAGCAGGATAGACCTAGGATGTGAAGCCTTAGGATGGTAGAAGGGTAGCTAGGTGGCTAAGTGACTAGGCCCTACAGGCCACTTTTTACAGGATGGGAGTTCTTCCCTATTCCTTTATCTTCTTGTGAGGTCGTTCAGGACGAGCATGCATGCATTCTTAATTAAGCAAATGGATAACTGAGTAAAAGGACTTAAAAACAAGATAACAACCAACTAGGTCCCCAGTGCCTTTTTTTTAACTAGAGACAGGCTGAGTTTTTATTTTCCTTGTTCGTTTTTGTAATTCTTTTTCTTTTACTTACGCTTAACCGTACACAGATGACTTCCCACGAATCCTCCGATGACGGAAATGCACTGACCCACACTGACGGACTTGCACGAGAGGGTTTTCCCCGCATCTTGTGGGAGGTACTTCAGGGGGCCGGATACTTGACACCCCCTCAGTACACGGTGCAGCAATTTGAGAAGCACCAGGTGCCTCGCTGTAGGGTGAAGATGATCTTGGAGCCTCATCCCCTGCAGCCAGGCTGGCGTTCTCTGGACTCCGAGTCTTTCGGATACCGGGCAGAGGACACTATCGAGGCGATCGCTCTGCACGGGTTGATGACTTTTTGCGGGTTCCATCCCTTGGAGCTCTCTACCCACCCCATTGGGTTGTTCCCCGCGGAAAAGGAGGACGACCCGATGTGGAAGGATCGGGTGGAGCATGCCAAGGACATCTGGGCTCTCTACCCAGGCCACACGGCTCACTTGTCGGTGCGGTGCATGAACGCCCTGTATCGTCTGCAAGTGATGCGTGGGGAGGCAATGTCTCATTTGATGGCACTACTAGAGGCGACCAAGATCACCTTGGACAACAGGGAGGAGCTCGTGGTTGACTTGTCCTAGGAGCTGGTAGAAAAAGATTTGCAAGTGGAGCAGCTGTCTGATGAGATTCATGAGTTGGAGGAGCTAGTGGGCACCAGGGAGAACACCATCGAGGTTTTAGAGGATCAGCTCATTAACACTCAGCAGCAGCTTGCTGAGGCTAACGAGCACCTGGACATGCATCACCAGGAGATCCAGGACCAAGAGGCCAACGAGGACGTCGACATCGAGGGAGGAGATGAGCCTGCCTCCAGTGTGGATACTGCTGGCTCGGGAAGACCACCTTCCCCCGAGTCGAGTGCGGCCTCATTTGCTCACTAGATGTTCAGAGTAGAGTTAGACGTTGGTGATGGTAGGACTCCTCGTGGCTAGCTTAGCTTTTGCGCCTTTGGGGTACTAAGCTAGATAGAGTTGAGTCATTTTGGGACCAATCGATGTAATCGTGCTAAACTCTCTTGGAAGCTTGTTTAATGGATGCTAATATCAGTTTAAATTTGGAAAGAAGAATTTGTGACTTTTAAAAATCTTTATGTTGAAGTTGGAGTCTATCATGTTGTTTTAACTTTTTCCCCGCAATTAAACCTTGAACTTGGAGATGTGGTGTTATGCATGTATGTGGCTTTTCAGATGGCCGGGAGGCAGCGTCGTGGCCAAAATGAGCACGTTCCTCCACCACCACTGCCTCCCACTTTGCAGGAGCTCATGGCTCAGCAGAATGAGATCTTGAGGCAGCTGGCTCAGCGTCAGCCACCACCACAGCACTATGGTGGTGGAGACCATCAGCGTCACCCTTCGACGGCTACCTATCAGGAGTTCCTCAGCACCCAGCCTCCATTGTTCACAAGGGCAGAGGACCCACTTGATGCAGATGTATGGTTGCGGGTGGTGGAATCCAAATTCCCACTGCTCCATGGAGCTTGCTCAGAGGTCGCCAAAGTCAGGTTTGCCACCCAGCAGCTTCGTGGACCCGCAAGGACTTGGTGGGATCATTTTCTTGCTATGCAGCCAGAGGACCGAGAGGTGGAGTGGAGGGAGTTCAAGGCAGCTTTCAGAGGACACCATATACCAGCCGGGATCATGGACCGGAAGCTCAATGAGTTTTTGGCACTCACTCAGGGCAACAGGACAGTGTTGCAGTATGCCCAGGCCTTTAATGACTTGTGCCAGTATGCTGGATACCATGCAGACACGGACGAGAAGAAGAGGGACAGGTTCAGACGGGGGCTCAGCACCAAGCTCCGTGATCGTCTCAACACCGTCAGGGCCAACAGCTACAACGAGTTGGTCAACATGGCTATCTCCCAGGAGGACTGCATTACAGCTCGACAGGCAGAGAAGAAGAGGAAGACCCCTGTGGCAGGACCCTCAGCTCAGCCACCACGTTTCAGAATTGTGTCCGACACCCAGAGCAGGGGACCCCAGCAGCAGCAAGGGAGATGGGTGATCCGACCACCGCAGCAGCAGCAGCAGGTACCCAACCGCACCCAGTTTCCAGCTCAGAGGAACAATCAGCAGCAGCAGTGCCGCCAGGCAAATGACAACAGGTGTTTCACCTGTGGTAACACTGGGCATTATGCCAAGAATTGCCCCAGGAATCAGCAGAGGCAGGGGCAAAATGTTAATCAGAACCAGGGCAAGAGGCAGAAGGTGCAAGTGAGGCAGGGCAGGCTGAACTTCACCACCATGGCTGATATTCCAGAGGGAGCACCCGTCATGACTGGTATCTTTACAGTTTTAAATTATCCTGCTATCACTCTTTTTGATTCTGGTGCATCACATAGCTTTATTAGTGCCAAATTTAGTGCCAAGTGTCAATTGCCCTTTCACCACACCAACGGGGGTATCACCATTTCAACCCCAGGAGGCAGGATTGCCACCAATCAAATCAACAAGAATGTGCCTCTAAAGTTTCGTAGTTTGATAATTAAAACCAACCTTCTTATCTTGGGACTGGACAGTGTGGATATCATATTGGGAACTGAATGGTTGACCAAACATCAGGCAGTGATTGACATTGCAGCTAGGGCCATCGAAGTGCACTCACCAACCTGTGGTGAAACCACATTATATTTGCCCGATCAGGGTTGTACCCGTTCTTGTGCCTATATCATGATAGAATCCCCAGTAAGGAAGATCCCAGTAGTCTGTGACTACCCCGACGTTTTTCCGGATGAATTACCAGGAATGCCACCTGACAGAGACATTGAGTTTGCAATTGAATTGCAACCCGGGACTGCTCCTATCTCTAAGAGACCCTATAGGATGCCTCCCGCGGAATTGGCAGAATTGAAGAAGCAATTGCAAGAGTTGTTGGACAAGGGGTTTATTCGTCCAAGTACTTCACCATGGGGATGTCCCGCCTTATTCGTGAAGAAAAAGGATGAGAGTTTGAGGATGTGTGTTGACTACCGCCCTCTCAATGCGGTGACTATCAAGAACAAATACCCGTTACCCCGCATTGATGTTCTGTTTGATCAGTTGGTAGGAGCCAAGGTATTCTCCAAGATAGACCTTCGCTCAGGCTACCATCAGATCAAGATCCGTGCCAGCGATATTCCCAAGACGGCCTTCTCTACCAGATATGGGCTGTATGAGTTTTTGGTGATGTCTTTTGGGCTGACCAATGCCCCGACTTATTTCATGTACTTGATGAACTCAGTATTCATGCCAGAGTTAGACAAGTTCGTGGTCGTTTTCATTGATGACATTCTGGTTTATTCCAAGAATGAAGCTGAGCACACTAAACATCTGCATACTGTACTTCAGAGACTCCGTGACCATCAGTTGTATGCTAAGTTGTCTAAGTGTGAGTTCTGGCTGAAGGAAATTAAATTCTTGGGTCACACAATTTCTCAGGAGGGGATATCAGTTGACCCTGAGAAAGTGCAAGAAGTGATGAACTGGAAACCTCCAACTACAGTGAGGCAGATTAGGAGTTTTCTGGGATTGGCAGGGTACTACCGACGATTTATTCCAGATTTCTCCAGAATTGCCAAGCCAATGACTGAGTTATTGAAGAAGGGAGCCAAGTTCACTTGGAGCCAGAAGTGCGAAGATGCTTTTCATTCACTGAGGCAACATTTGACAACAGCCCCAGTGCTGGCTCAACCTGATAACACTAAGCCCTTCGAAGTTTATTGTGATGCTTCTGGTACAGGATTGGGATGTGTCTTGATGCAAGAGAACAGAGTGTTTGCTTATGCTTCCAGAGCACTCAGACCCCATGAGCAGAACTACCCTACACATGATCTAGAGTTGGCAGCCGTGGTTCATGCTCTTAAGATATGGAGACACTACCTGATGGGAGCTCACTGTAACATCTACACCGATCACAAGAGTCTCAAATACATCTTCACTCAGGCAGACCTGAACATGAGGCAAAGGAGATGGTTAGAGTTAATCAAGGACTATGATTTGGAGGTGCATTACCATCTTGGCAAAGCCAATATTTTGGCAGATGCTTTGAGCAGAAAGGCCCAGTGCAATTGCATGAGCCTGGATGCAAGAGTTACCACCCTGTGTGATGAGTTGTGCAAGCTGAACCTGGAAGTTGTTTCTCCGGGTGACATAAGCTATATCGCGGTGGAGCCCACATTGCAAGAGCAAATAGTTCAGGCACAGATTGGGGATAAGGGTGTTTAGGTTATCAAAGATATGCTCAAGCAAAAGGCAGAAAAATACAAGTGTTTCCGACAGGACAGCAAGGGAATTCTATGGTTGGGAGATCGATTGGTTGTTCCCAAGGACCCTGAGCTCAGAAAGAAGATATTGGATGAAGCTCACCTTTCCAAGTTCTCCATGCACCCTGGTAGCAACAAGATGTACCATGATATCAGATCTCTTTATTGGTGGACTAGAATGAAAAGGGAAATTGCCAAGTACATATCCGAGTGTGACACTTGCCAGAGGATTAAGGCTAGTCACTTGAAGGCAGCAGGCCCTCTGCGACCCCTTCCCATACCATCTTGGAAATGGGAGGACATTTGCATGGACTTCATAGTGGGATTACCCAATACCTCCAGGCACCATGATTCTATTTGGGTCATTGTGGACCGATTGACCAAGACTGCTCATTTCTTGCCAGTGCACACCACCCACAAGACAGAGAAGTACGCAGAAATTTATGTTGATCAGATAGTAAGATTGCATGGTATCCCAAAGACCATTATATCTGACAGAGGAGCACTGTTTGTGGCACGCTTTTGGGAGAAACTGCAAGAAGCACTCGGGACCCACGTAATCCGAAGCTCAGCATATCACCCTCAAACCGATGGTCAGACAGAAAGGGTGAATCAGATTTTGGAAGACATGTTGCGAGCATGTGCACTACACTATGGAAAGGATTGGGACAAGTGTCTTTCCTTGGCAGAGTTTTCTTACAATAACAGCTATCAGTCCAGTCTGAAGATGGCACCTTTTGAGGCATTATATGGGAGAAGGTGTAGGACCCCACTAAATTGGTCTCAAGCAGGAGAAAGGTAAATTTTTGGGCCCAATTTGGTACTTGAAGCAGAAGCAAAGGTCAGAATTATCAAGAAGAACCTAGAAGCTGCTCAGGCCAGGCAAAAGAGTTATCATGACAAGAGGCGGAAGCCTCTACAGTTTGAGGTGGGAGACCATGTCTATCTTAAGATGTCACCAACCAAGGGTGTCCAGAGATTCGGGATCAAGGGCAAGTTAGCCCCTCGTTACATTGGACCCTATAAGATCAAGGCGAGTTGTGGACCCGTAGCTTACCAATTGGAATTGCCACCCCATATGTCAGCAGTTCACAATGTGTTCCATGTATCTCAGCTGCGGAAATGTGTTCGTCTACCCACTGAAGTGCTACCGGAACCGGACGTTGAGATAGAACCAGACTTGTCCTACCAAGAGTACCCCGTCAAGGTATTGGATCAAAAGGAGAGATCAACTCGGGCAAGATCAATCAGAATGTATAAGGTTCAGTGGAGTCACCATTCAGCAGAAGAAGCTACATGGGAGACGGAGGATTTTCTACGCTCTCGCTTCCCCGACTTTCTGCCCAAAGGAGTCGGTATGTAACCCCAAAAACCCACCCCCACCTGCCCTTTGAATTCAATTATAAGAAAAACTTAGATAACAAGGATAGTCTAAGTTGTGGATTTAACCTAAGAAGGGCTTCCTTCTGAAGTTGCAAAGAGGATGACATTCGAAGAACAGTTAATAAGTGAAACTTGAGCATAAAGGGAGAGTAGCACTAACACACCTTCAAGCACCCTCCAAGGGACTCTACCTAAAATCTTGGGACGAGATTCCTTTAAGGGGGGAGGGCTGTAACACCCCAGGTGTTACCTTGGTTGGAGCCCACCTTGATACTAAAGGCTTTGATCACATATGCTAGAGGCTTAGGGCTACACCTAAGAACTTTGGAAATCATGTGCTAACCATGTTGCCAATGACCTAAGAAGCATTACTCAAGTCCTTGCTCACTTACTACCCTGGATAAGAGGGGAGAAGAACCCTAGACCTCTTTCTAAATCCTATCTTCTAAAACCCTAAGTAAAAGGGGGGAAAGAGAGTGAGCAAATGTGCAAAGCATGGGAAATCTTTACCCAAACCCTAAGCAACCTTATAACCAGTAATTAGGGGAGAGAAATAATGCAAAAAGACCCCTGGAGAAACCCCAATTTAAATCTCCAAGTGGAGAGAGAGCTAGAGCTCTCTATCTCTCCCTAAGTCCATTTTTAACCCTAGTTTAAGGATCAACCGTGTTCACCTTGAAGATGGCACCAAAACCACTTGGGTTCTATACCAAAAATGTGGTATACCACCTAAGGCACCCCTTGGAAAAAGTGGAGACCGAGACTTGGACGTTTGACAGGGATTGGCATCAGTTTTGTCGCGAAGTGGGCAGTGAGACAAGCCAGATTTGGCGCCTGTCTATCTCCTGATCTAGGGCGTATCTTCCTTTGGAACTCACACATGTGAGATAGCCCTAGGTGCCAGGAGGAGGTCTGCGCCGGATTCATGGCAAGATTCACACGTATGCGATCTCTGGAGACGTTTGAACAATGGAAGAAACTCACCTCCACGTGTTCGACGCCTTCTGCCCGCGCCAGAGCACGCCCGCGCGCGCTCCCGCGTGCCCAGCGCCGCGCCCGAGCCAAACCAGCGCCGTGGCCCGCGCCCGAGCCTATAAAACCCTCCCAGGCTTCGATTGCACTCTTCCGCGCACCCTCAAAACCTCACCGGAGTTAGCTCGTCGCCGTTTGCCCGTGCGCAGCGAGTCCGCGGCCGCCCAATCCCCCTGTCACCGTAGACCGGCCAGCAGAGCCATTCCCGACCCCGTCCAGCCCTCGGAGAAGACTGTGCACGTCTCCGTGAAGCTCCCCGAGCGAGGAATCGGAGTTTGCTTCGCCGGAGAGGCCAGTCCACGCTCACCGGAGCTCTCAACCCCGCCGGAGTACGTGGACCGGGTAAACCACTCAACCATCCTTCGATTCCTTGTGCACACAGTCGCTACGTTACACCGTGAAGCTCACCGTGCCCTTGGATTGAACCAGTTCGCCGTAGTTTGGCCGGTACACTCGCCGCCGACGAGCACACCCGCCTGCGCTCGTGGACCGGGCGATTCCGGCCATCCCCGACGTCAAGCCGTACCTCGACGTGACCGCCAGAGTCTCCCCGAGCCAACCCCACCCTTCGCCGGACCTCCCTCGCCGCCGGTAAGCCACGCCACCCTTTTCTTTCCCGCGGTTACTGTTTCAGTTGGGGGAAGGACTGCGGGTGAGAGGGAGAGAAGGTCGGGGGGTTTTGTGAAATGTCAGAGACTCAGGGAAACAGTGGCGCGAGGGTAGATCTGCGAGAGTTGATTTGTTTTAAACCCAGGGACCCCGGTGTAAACCGTTTTTCCAGGAAACTCATTTTAAAATCTATTTTAAAATTGAACAGAGACTTTAAAAATTCATAACTTGTGTTTAGTGCATCCAAATTTGGTCAAACCAATTTTGTCAGACTCTAATTAATGTAACCTATTTAAGAAAAATATAAAAACCCCTTGGTATTAAGGAAGATTTTAAAACTCTGATTTAATGTTAGTTTTGGCCAAAAGCTCAATAATGGTAAGAAAAATAGTTGTGCTATTTGATTAGGGTTAGAAAAATTTGGAGAAGTTTATATCTACCTACTGACCTGTTTAAAAATGCTGAACCTCCTTGTCCACTCTATTAAGTTGGTTTTTACCCCTTATTCCATAATATGCTTAAAGATAAGAAAAATAGAAAATGTAATTTAAACCATGAACCAGAGAGCACCCCTATTTTTGTTAGGATACTTATTTAATGTAGTTCACTGGAAAAATATATCATACCCTGGTTTAGTATAAAATAAGAAGGATACCTTTTAAATTAATAAAATAAGGATAACTTAGAAAAACCCTACAAAAATAACCATAAGGCAAAGACACCCCAAACCTTGGGATAACTAATGTTTGGTTATTATGAACAGAGGAAAAATACAAAATCTGTTGTTTGATATTTTTCAAATGACAAGTTAGTTATAAGCACCTTTTTGGCATTAAACTTTAGAAAATCACAATTAAATAATCACCAATTAACTTTCTATGGATTTTGGCACAGAGATTTAGTATTACTGTTAGATCCCAACAAAAATGACCCTTAGGAAGAAACTCAACTCTAATGGTGAGGTGTAGTGTAAAGTGGCCCATTTTACACCACCCTTGTTATTTTTGTCTAAAGCTTAGCCCTTATAGTTTAAGCCTCAAATTCCTAAAACCAGCTAGGATAGCCAATGGCAACCCACTGCAATTTTTACAGAATTTTTGGAAATTATTAACCCACTGTCATAGTTCAAACCTACACTAAAAACCATAAGTAGAAATTAAAGAAAGGAAAATAAATACTGGTAATTAGTGTCACCCTAAAACCCTTATAACATTTCCCATTGAAATGTGTAAGAACAATGCAAATCCACTATGTTATCCTCAACAAACATCTAAACCTAGGAGTAATAAGCCTAAACCACTAAAAGCCCCGTATGACCTGGAAACCCTAAGTTTTTCCTTAACTTAGTTTTCTTTTTGCATAATGTTATTAATCCTGCATAATTATAACATGCATGTTCATTGCATTCGATAGACTGTAATCTTGCTGACGGAGAGTACGTCCTCGTGCCGGAGCAAGGAGCTGCTCAGGAGGTAGCCCTAGACCCAGCACCAGAGCCTGCACCAGAGGACCTGCCTGCCCCTGCTTTGGAAGGCAAGCCCCGGTTTATGCATAACCCGTTATTTATGCTATTTTACTTCACTTAATGATTGTAGGATTGATTGTGCACTTAGGTGTAGGAGCTGATTGAAACCCTAATTGCATGAACTCAGGACTCCTTTTTGGGATGGATACTAGTATGCTAGGTCGAGTAGCTGCTTTACTAATTAGGGATCTCGGTAGAAGTCGAGTGATTTTTCTAGCACTCGCGCGAGGTCAGGAATTGGTTGTACCCACTTTCTTATCACATTGATAGTTGGTTGGTGGACACGGATCCATGGGGATACGTGGTCTATGAGGTAAAATGGGAATAAGGATTAACGTGCGGATACCTGTGTCAAGCGTTTGAATGTACTAAACACATACCGAGAAATATGGTAAATCGGTAAGCCTAGTACCTGAGTGAACCTGCCCGCAGACATATCCCCTCACGCGACCTGAGACGGGGTCTCCCATTCCGGTTATGGTGGGTACAAGTGCGGTCACTACACGACGGCCAGTCGGGGTCAGTGAGGCATTGTACGCCAAGGCGGTGAGCCCTGATCTGTTGCCAGGGAATCGACGGGGACGGTTGATGTGTGTGGGGACGGAGTGCCTCGCCACGTCGTGTGTTTAGGTTTACCTTGCAAGGATAAAAACTCGATTCGAATCGTCTGCTTCTCGCAGCTAATGAGACTGCTTGATCCATTGTACTGCATTGAGTAACAAGTGGAACTGTGTTGAGATGATACAAGCTGTTGATTGCTAAAAATGCTTGCTACTATGTATGAGTAGATAGTACACTTTTAGCCTTAAGAGAGTCACACTTAATTTTGACAAAGTTAAAATCTTGTTTTAGAAACTCAGCTAGTGCTTTTGGCAACCAAACCCCACAGCCAAACAGCTGCATGTCTAGAGGTAGAGGAGTAGACTCCTCACACCGGGTAAGTCTAGCTGAGTATTAGTATACTCAGCCTTGCTTGTGGCATAATTTTTTACAGGTTCTCTGGAGGACGTGGTTGCTGGAGTGACTTGGCCGTCCACCTTGCCACCAGGTTGGACTGTTGAGTGGGACCCTGCCTCGGCTGAGGAGGAGCATGAGGAGTGATGGGACAGGCTTCCCCATCTCTCTATTTATCTACCGTTAGTTTATTTCCGCTGCACTTCGAAACAATGATGGTCACTTTTGCAAAAACTATGATGATGATGATGATGATGTAATAATTTAATACTCTGACATGTATGGTTTTATGCTTTATTGTATTTGCTCTGTGACTCACCATCGAGTGAGATTGTGGTACTTGATCCTGTCAGTGGCCGTGTCGGACTAGATCCGAGGGATTGACGGGTTATTCCCATTTAAGTGTGGTCTAGCCTCTAAGGCAGGGCTTGGGCACTTAAGTTGGAATAATTTGGGCAGTTCCACCACAGAATTACTCAGCAAGTCTTACCCGACTAAAGAAAAGACTCTCAAGGGTATGCTGGATATAAGGGAGTCAAGGTAAGGTATCTCAAGATCAAAGACTCTGTTTTGCATAATGCTTACTAAGAGTGGATCCTTAAAAATCCAATTTTATTTTCAGGTTAGGTAAACTTACCTATATCTAGAGTTCTTGCTAACCTAGTTCAAACACTTGACCTGCACTAGCCAATTTCGTATCAAGCCCTTCATCATCACTGGATTGCTACATATAGGGCAGTGACCAAGTCTTCATAACCGCGAAGGTACGGCGATCCGAATCGATTATACTCAGCTGAGGATCTCCGATCACACGACATATGTAGCACTTAACCCTTGCATATGTCAACCCGCCAACAGGGTTCTTAAGACCAGATCAGGTTCACGCGAACCGAGAGCACAGATACACCACCGTCCAGCCTCTTGCCACAGAGGGTACACGCTACTCTCGCCACCGCTCCACGCCCATTCCGTGTTATCTTATTCTGGCCTTAGTCTGCCCGAGGCAAGGCTTACCCATGACGAGGCATGTGACCAGTTAAAGGGTCCTCGGTCAGCAAGCCTACATCGAGAAGGTCCTTAATCGACTCAGACGGAGACACTACACCGAGACTCTCCTCTCGTGCAAGTCACCCGCCCGGTCTCAGCTTAATCATTTAAACCCAAAAACTTGGTACCTGGCAGAGGTACATCTTTTCCGATGTTGAACCCATCACGGCCGTGATGGATTCACCATCAAGTTTTATTTTCAAAAACATCCCACCCACTTTTGCCATATCAACTTTTGTAAAAACAAAACATTTTGTTTTTCTAAAGCAAGGCTAAGCATAAAAAATCCTTTGTAAAACGGGTGATCAAGGAAGGTAATCAAATTCAAGGAAGGTAATCAAATTCAAGGAAGGTAATGCAGGAATTGTTTTGACAATCAACTCCTATCACCTAATGCATCAAACAGGTGAGAAAGATTTTAAAAACATCAAGGAAGGTGGCAAATGCACTGGGGCTTGCCTTCGTTAGTAGGTGAGTCAGGCTCAGGCCTACAGATGTCAAAGTAGAGACAAGTCCCTGCCTGAGATTCCAAAGGTGGTGGTGCCTTCTCTTCAGTCACTTCGATCTCTTCTTCGTTTTCTAAACATAACCATACATATGTGTATATAAGAATGAATGCCATGTAATGTTCATGAGAGTGCAACGATAATAAGAATTTATTATCTAAGGTCTTGAATACAATTTTCCTTCACGGAACTCCAAGAACTTAGGGTTTCCGGAGTCAGTAAAGGAGTTCACAGGGCAGGGGTGGGGGTTTTGGGTTCTAGTTACCAAACGAGGTCCAAATCATATCAAATTCTATCCAAGGCTTCTAAATAATGTGTAGAGTTCATACAAAAAGTTTGGAGATTTTTGGAATTACCATTTATTTTCTAAAAATCCAGAACTAATGGTTTAAGTTAGTTTAAATGCCTTAAAATTACTTATTTAATCTAAAAATCATGAAACTATTTTTATTAAATACTATGAAAAATAAGAAGTCTAGGAAAATTGGTTTGACAATTTTAGGATTTTTCTATAATTTCCTATAATTTATTTGGTTCTGGGAGAAAAAGAAAAGGAAAAACCAGTAACAGTACTGGGCCGGTTTCAGCCCAGACGGCCCAGGTCCAGGGAAAACGCGCCCGCGCGCGTGCTGGTTGTTTTGCGAAAAGGTCCTCGGGTTCTTGGCTAACTGAAAACAGGTTCAGTTACTATTCTTATCAGTCACTGACAACTTGCACCGAGGTTCCTGAGGTTCTATTTCTCTACACCGACTAGCCCTCGACGGTGCTCCGCACGGAAAGCCCAATTCCGGCGAGCTAGACCGGCCGGAGAAGACCAAGACCGGTGCTCAGCTTCGGACTAAACCAAATCCATGACCTAAAGAGTATTTCCCCTAACTTAATTGCACGAATGGTGACCTATCCTATTCTACCCACGAGAACAGCGAAGGTTATGAACATTTGATCGCGTTCCGGTGATTGGTGCTCTCTCAGTTCGAATTGGTGGCACGGCAAGCATCACAGAGCTAAGAGAGTGCTCAAACGAGGGAGAGAGAGGGATGAACTGACCGGAAAGGGGGCTGGCCGCGGTGAGGTTGGTTTCGGGGTGGCGGAAGCTTGATTTGGAGGAAAAACGAAATTCAAGCTCACTGGTGCACGATTGCTAGTGATTCTCGGTGGCAAGGTGGGTGATGATGTTGCGAAGCTAGCCGCGGGCTCAATTTATAGTACTCGCAAGCCGTGGCCGAGAATTTTAACGGGGATTGCGCGGCGGTCGGAAGGATAGGGAGGTACTGGCGCGCACGAACCCGTGTCTATCGTCGTGGTGACCTCACCGACGACGATGGGACGACCACAGAGAGTCACGACGACACGGTGGAAAGGCAGAGCCACGCGGCGCAAGGTCGAGAGGCGGTGATTCACCGGCAAGCTAATCTGCACCAGCCACAAAGCAGAAGAATGCGGCGGGGAGTCACTGGAGTGACCTCCAGCTCACCGACGGCGAGGATCCTTACCCCGCGACGTTATCCATCCATCCCGAGTGTGAATCCTGGCGCCGGTGACACGAATCATGGCGAGACTCATCGGCGGTGAGATCTTTTGTTCTGATCCCAGCCAGGTACTGTACCATGGCGATCGCCATTCAGTCCACCTGACAGCCGAACTTGGAGCTAAATTTTCTCTTAATTTCTAATGACAACTCAACTCAAGCTCTGCAGCAAAATTGTAGAGCAATATACCATCTACAATATTGCTATATGGTGTTGCCCCAAAAAGCCATTAGATCATGCTTTAAATTGGGCTTGAAGTTGATGTCAGTCCACTGTCAGTCTGATTTCAGACTTTAAGTAGTCTGACAATCCAACTTTAGGCTTAATTATCTCTGAATTTTTCTTAACAACTGAGCTCACACTCTTAAGCAAAGTTGTTCTCCTATGATTGAGCTACAAACTTGATGTGGTGACCTAGGGCAAAAACCCTAGAGTTTGAAAGTTACAAGGCTCCAAAGTTGAGCTCACAAATCTGAAATTCAGACTTAGAGTGAAATCTCAATTGGGGTCCTTTTTGCAAATGAATCCAAAACTTAGGGTTTGGCTTGTAAATCTTCCTAAATGTGAATCATGTGACTTTATATGCTTTAACATAGTAGTTTTTACACTTTAGTGTCACACCCGGCTTTATGGGACAAAGCCAGGTGCATCTCATACATGCGCCAAAGAAGACAACATATATAATAACAGAGTGTATAGAGATAAATGTCACAATAATCAGAGTATTTATTACATAGCGGAAGACTTACAAAATAAAAGATAAATATAACACGAACTAAGGATCGTCGGCGCCAATGTCAACTGAGAAACGCCACCTAGATCAGATCAAACTCCTCGATACTTGACTCCACTTGAAACCACCTGTTCTTCTCCTGTGGGGGGGTGTGAGACAGCAAGGGTGAGCTCACACATGTTCATCGCTCAACAAGTTATGGGGAATAATGTGACATGAACTCACCAAAGGTGGGAGATCATGAAGTGTAAGGCTGATCAACAATAGAGGTTAAAGCTGAGCATTGCTTTTAAGTAGTTGGTCAAATTTTATTAGCAGTTACTAAGTGTAAGTGAATACCAAACCATAATAAAATAATAGAACAAAATTAATAACAAATCCCATGCAAATGCAAATGACAAATTGAGTTTAGGTTCCATAATTTAATCATCGGAGAGTCCTGAGCCGCTCATGACCATGAGCTCGGCTAGTATACCAGTTTTACACTCTGCAGAGGTTGTACCCTTTACCCACAAGTCGTGTTTCCCATGTCGCCAGGGTTAGCTAGGCCCTTAGACACTACCAAGGTGAATGGCTAGGGATCCACTACGAGGCCTTTACAAAGTTCCACTAGCTTCCGAAAACCCGCTACAGTTTATAGGAAGTTCCAATGCAGGGTTCCTGGCTGACCGCCATCGCAGCAAAATCAACCAGGGACCTCCCTACACTGACCACTCCCCTACTGCCCTTGCCCCTTTCGGGTAAGGTAGTCTTCCACTAGCTTTCCTAATTAGTCAGCCAAGGGGTCCCATTCCTCCCTTGTGGTGGCACGTGGTTCTCAAGTTAAGCTCCATGTTCCAATTAACAATAACATAATGATCTTGACATGAACATAAATAGAATAACAAAATAACTGGAACATGGATATAATGAAATATTAACCCAAAAACCACGTAAAGCAATAGCATAAACTACCCAAGTGATTCAGGGGTAAACAAGGTAATGAGATAAACAATCTAGGGTGACCTATGGGGTCCCATCAAAATTAAACCTATGCATGGTAAATGATTATAAAGAACATTATTGGGTAACAAAAGTGAATCAAGGGCACAACTTGCCTGGCACTTGAGATTCCAGGTACCAACTTGCTTTTCAGATGACACGTGTCCTCGCGCTAGTCGTAGCAATACAAACAAACATGGTATAGATAAAATTAACATCACACCAAACATAAGTACAAAACGAATAATAATGATCTACGCGTTGCTACGAGACTAACGCAACTGGAACGAGTCAAATCAGAGTTAAAACGAAGGAGATGCAAATTTCCTAAGGTTTTATGTATTTGATATGAACTTAATCAGGAAATAAATTTTAAGGTGGCTTTCGTGTCAAATTAGTGGCACTATTAGATAAACAATATTATTATAAAATTATAGGAACTGGAATGACTCAATTTGGAGTTAGTATGAATTTTCTATGGATTAAACAAATTCTAGCCATTATTTTTTTATATTAAAAATCCATTTTCTATTTATTTCCCTGGATTTTCCTATTTACTGGACTGGGCATACTAATATTAGAAAGTGCAGGGGTCCCCGTGTAAATGTTTCCAAGACCCAGGCGCCTACGCTGTGTACGGCGGGTAAATTCCTATGAAGCACAGGGGTTCTTTTAAAAGACTGCCAGAGTGAAGGGGTATGGTCAAACGGGATTCGTTGGATTAGAGGCGAACGAGCCAGATTAAATCCAGCTGCCCGCGAAGCGGTACGCGGCATGGTCCGCCCGATCTAGGATCTACGGTCACGATTTAAATAACCGAGCGCAGATCGCATCCGTTCTAAACAAAGTGGACGGCCCAGATGAAGCAATCTGGGCAGCTATAGGTTTGATATAATCACCACCATCGCCACAGGATCCTAGGGTCACGGCTGTGTCTTCTTCCTTACGTAGCAGCCTACATATCCTATACGTATTGGACGCCGCCGTAACAGTGGGAAGCAGCGGCACCTGCGGCTTGGAGAAGGGAAGAAGTGCTCACCGCCGATGGAGGAGGCCGACCGACGATGAAGCGCGGATCCACAGCGAGGCACAGGTCCAAGCGTTCGCCACCTCCGAGCTCGCACTGATCCGCGACAAAGCCGAACGACGGCGCCTGCGCAATCTTCAGCGCCTGGCAAGTAAGGCCAAACCTCCCGTCGACGGACACGCGAAGGAAATCTCCCAGACGCCCAGCACGGCATGGCGAAGAAGAACTCGAGCTGGGGGCTCCCCAGCCATGATTCCGACCGGCGAAGCCTCCAACCGATGCGACATACGCCCAGGATGCCCAGATGCCCCCCAATGTGAACAGGATGCGATCCTTGCCGCAGGTCGACGATGGCTACCCGACATGGTTCGGTGGTTGTGGGGTGCAGAGGCTAGGATTTATATTCCAGAGCTAAGAGCTTCAACCGAAGCTGTTGCAATCCACCCGGAGCATATCACGACAAGATCCGCTATGATGGGGCCAGCTCCGAGCGGGTCCTCCGGCCATCCCGACAGATGCGCGCGCATGGGTGAGGATATCGGGCGTTCTGTTGTACGAAGGTGGAAGAGGAATAGTAGCCAAGGGCCCCACACGATCTCTCGACGCAACAAACCCCGCCCAGGTAGGCCATGGCGGCCATGAGACCGGCCGTGCCCGCGGGCGCCGCGTGAGGCATCCGGATGACGGGATGAGGACCAGGTCCAGACCTGACCGGTAGGCCCAACACATCAGGGGTGCAGCGACGGGAGCGGAGTGGCTAACAGCAGGGTCCCGCACGTCAGTGTCGGAGCGCAGGTGTGTGAGCGCGGGTAGGGAGGCCGATACGTGGGATATGTTGTCGGCGCCCAGGTCTCCCAGCCGGACTGGCGCAGTGCGAGTCCAAATCGGGCCGACCAGATTTGGCCCAAACACAGGTATGGTTTCTGTTTTTTTTTCTTTTATTTCTTTCTATTCCAAATTCAGATTTAAATTCCAGTTTTAAATTCAAAGTTTTAATAGTTTTATCCTCAGATTATTTTGCACCCTAAACAATACCACTTTGGAGATATATATATATATATATATATATTATTTTTACCTTATATCTTCATACACCTTCTCCTTTTTCATCTTATATAATTTCTTTTATATTCTAAATTCCACTTTGGGACTTTAATATGTTCTTCTCATATGATTTCTTATATGATCACAAGATGCACACAAAAATGAAAACCAGCATGATACATATTATAGTGGCTTTTATGTTATTAATTATTTGTTTTTTTTACATAGGGTGTTCACATGTGATGATGCATATAGGTAACACATATATGTATACAGGAACATAATTTCTCTTTTTAGACTTTCTTACAAAGTAGGTATTACAAATCCTACCCCCCTTAAAAATAATCTCGTCCTCGAGATTTAAGAAGGTCTAGAGAAAAGATGGGGAAAATCTTATGCGAAGCTCTTCTTCTCTTTCCTATGTAGCTTCATCTTCTCCATGATGGTTCCATTGCATTTTACACATCTTAATAACTTTATTTCTTGTAACTCGAGTCAATGTATCAAGAATCTTGATAGGATACTCCGTGTAAGTCAAATTACTCTGAACACTGAGCTCTTCCATTGGTAACTGTTCCTTAGGGACACGGAGACACTTCTTAAGTTAAAACACATGAAATACATTATGCATATCAGATAGGTTATCAAGTAGCTCGAGTTGATAGGCCATCACTCCATCTTTCCTAAAAACTCCGACTGGTCCAATAAAGCGAGGGAACAATTTGCCCTTAATCTGGAATCTCCTCATTCCACGAAGTGGTGACACCTTGAGGTACTCATAATCACCTTCCTCAAATTCCAGTGGTCTTCTATTATCAGCGTAGCTCTTTTGTCTGGTCTGAGCTACCCTCAATTCCTCCCAAATTATACGGATTTGTTCTTCTACCTCTTGAATAAGTTCAGGTCCAAAGAACTGTCTTCCTCTAGTCTGATCCAATACAGAGGAGCCTTGTATTTCCTGCCATACAGAGTCTCGAACGGTGACATCTTCAGACTGGCCTGGTAACTATTATTATATGAGAACTCAGCATAAGGTAGACTCTTGCCCCAACTACTACCATGCTGAAGGGCACAAGCTCTCAACATGTCCTCCAATACTTGATTAGTCCTTTCAGTCTGTCCATCAGTCTGAGGATGGTAGGCCGAACGAAAATGCCACTTCGTATGAAAACTTTTCCAAAATCTTGAGGTAAACTGTGATCCTCTATCCAAAACGATCTTCTTCGGTACACCGTGTAGAGACACAATCCGAGCCATATATCACTCTACCAATTGAGATCCCTTATAAGTAGTCTTGACCGGAATGAAATGAGCCACTTTGGTCAATCTATCCATATTCACCCATATAGCATCATATCCTTTCTGGGTACGAGGCAATCCAGTAATAAAATTCATACCAATCTATTCTTACTTCCACTTGGGTATATTCAGTGGATGCAATAGTTCAGCTGGCCTCTGGTGTTCAGCTTTAACTCTTTGACACACTTCGCACATAGCCATATGTGCAGCCACATCTCTCTTCAATCCATACCACCAATACTTCCACTTCACATCCTGATACATCTTGGTACTACCAGGATGAAATAGAATAATCCAAGTCATGGGCCTCCTTTAAAATAGTCTCTCGAAGGCTATCAATCTCAGGAACACATATCTGATCCTTGAACCATACTGTGCCTTGCTCGTCTTCCGTGAATTCTGGTCCTCGACCTTCAGTAATAAGATCCTTAATCCCTTGTATTTTAGCATCACCAATCTGTCCTTCTGCGGATTTCTTGCTCTAAGGTAGGTTCCACATCAATAATAACTCCTTCAGTGTGAGCAACTATCCCCAGGTTAAGTCTCCTGAAATCCTCAATAATCTCATGAGGTAGCTGGGCAACAACAGCTGAATGAACATGCTCCTTTTGACTCAAGGCATCTGTAACCAAATTCGCCTTGCCCGGGTGATAGTAAATTTCCAATTCATAATCCTTAATAAGCTCCAACCAACGGCGTTGCCTAAGGTTGAGATCCTTCTGAGCGAATATATACTTCAAACTCTTATGATCCATGTACACTTGACACTCGGTTCCCATGACATAATGTCTCCATATCTTAAGCGCATGCACAACGGCTGCCAATTCTAAGTCATGAGTGGGGTAGTTCAATTCATGCTTCCGCAACTGACGAGACACGTAGGTGATCACATGTCCTTCTTGCATGAGCACACATCCAAGTCCCTGGCCACATGCATCACAATAAATGTCAAATCCCTTCTGTAGATCTGGCATAACCAACATTGGTGGTGACATCAATCTCTTCTTCAATTGATCAAAGCTGTCTTGGCACTTCTCGTCCCACTTGAATTCTCTTTCCTTCACCAAAAGCGAGGTCATAAGCTTAGCAATCTTAGAAAATCCTTCGATAAATTTCTGATAATATCCTGCATGTCCCAAAAACTTCAGACCTCAGTAACTATAGTGGGTATGCTCCACGCCACTATTTCCTTGACTTTACCAGGATCCACTGATATTCCTCCATTAGAAATGATATGTCCAAGAAAGGGCACCTCGTCAATCCAAAACTCGCATTTGCTATACTTGGCGTAGAGTTGATTGTCTCGTAGTTTCTATAGCACCAATCCCAGATGATCACTAGCACTCTTGGAATAAATAAAAATATCGTTGATGAAAACCATGACGAATCTGTCCAGATCATGAACACCTTATTCTTTAGATCCATAAAATAGGCTGGTGCATTGGTTAATCCAAACGACATAACAGTGAACTCATATAATCCATATCGGGTCGAGAAATCCATCTTGGGAATATCCGATGGCCTAATCTTCATTTGATGATAACCTGATCGGAGATCAACCTTCGAGAATACCCTTGCATCTCTCATCTGATCAAATAAGTCCTCAATGTAGGGTAATGGACACTTGTTCTTCTCAGTGACATCGTTAAGGGACCTATAATCCACGCACATCCCTTACGATCCATCTTTCTTCTGTACAAATAGATCTGGCGCTCCCCCAAGGTGAGGAATCCGAACGAATGTACCCAGCCTCTTGTAATTCCATTAATTGCTTCTTAAGTTCCTTTAGCTCTTCTATGGACATCATGTATGGTCGTTTAGAAATAGGGGTAGTCGCAGGTAAGAGATCAATAGCGAACTCAACTTCAAATCTTTGTCCTTTGGAACTGGTGAGTTCTACGGTTCCCTTAGCACAGTGTATAAAGTGCCTTTGTCTTTCTCAACCACGACATACCAAGGATCAAATCTATACTGCTCTCTTCCAACAGTATAGGGGTAGCCCATCTGGGTTAGAAACACGGGGTAAGAGAGGAAGAATTGTAGACAAGGAGAGTAATTACAAGGAATATTACTGCGGGGGATTTATTAGCTAAGTAGATTAGTGTGTTATCCACTAAAGCTAATACATTACCTTATGGTGGTACATGCTAAGATGTCCGTCTATACTATTTCAATCAATCAAAGAAGCAAATCAAGCATTGATCATCAGAACAATCAACCAACATTTTTAATAGAGAAAATAGTTTTCATTTTTTTTGTCTTAGGTTCCCTATCTCTTAAAAAGATCATAATGGTAGGATTCCAAGGTGTGAAATCCATCTTGTCTTAGAGTAGAAAGGATAAGATTAATCAGAGTAGAAAAGCAGAAGGTGAGACAAGACCAAGATGAGACGAGTATAGAATGAATCAGAATAAGGTAAGTAGGTAAGGGTTTTGTCCATTTCTATCTAGGTTTCGTCCTACAGTCAACATTTCCTCTGATACCACTTTTGTCACACCCGGCTTTATGGGACAAAGCCAGGTGCATCTCATACATGCGCTAAAGAAGACAACATATATAATAACAGAGTGTATAGAGATAAATGTCACAATAATCAGAGTATTTATTACATAGCGGAAGACTTACAAAATAAAAGATAAATATAACACGAACTAAGGATCGTCGGCGCCAATGTCAACTGAGAAACGCCACCTAGATCAGATCAAACTCCTCGATACTTGACTCCACTTGAAACCACCTGTTCTTCTCCTGTGGGGGGGTGTGAGACAGCAAGGGTGAGCTCACACATGTTCATCGCTCAACAAGTTGTGGGGAATAATGTGACATGAACTCACCAAAGGTGGGAGATCATGAAGTGTAAGGCTGATCAACAATACAGGTTAAAGCTGAGCATTGCTTTTAAGTAGTTGGTCAAATTTTATTAGCAGTTACTAAGTGTAAGTGAATACCAAACCATAATAAAATAATAGAACAAAATTCATAACAAATCCCATGCAAATGCAAATGACAAATTGAGTTTAGGTTCCATAATTTAATCATCGGAGAGTCCTGAGCCGCTCATGACCGTGAGCTCGGTTAGTATACCAGTTTTACACTCTGCAGAGGTTGTACCCTTTACCCACAAGTCGTGTTTCCCATGTCGCCAGGGTTAGCTAGGCCCTTAGACACTACCAAGGTGAATGGCTAGGGATCCACTACGAGGCCTTTACAAAGTTCCACTAGCTTCCGAAAACCCGCTACAGTTTATAGGAAGTTCCAATGCAGGGTTCCTGGCTGACCACCATCGTAGCAAAATCAACCAGGGACCTCCCTACACTGACCACTCCCCTACTGCCCTTGCCCCTTTCAGGTAAGGTAGTCTTCCACTAGCTTTCCTAATTAGTCAGCCAAGGGGTCCCATTCCTCCCTTGTGGTGGCACGTGGTTCTCAAGTTAAGCTCCATGTTCCAATTAACAATAACATAATGATCTTGACATGAACATAAATAGAATAACAAAATAACTGGAACATGGATATAATGAAATATTAACCCAAAAACCACGTAAAGCAATAGCATAAACTACCCAAGTGATTCAGGGGTAAACAAGGTAATGAGATAAACAATCTAGGGTGACCTATGGGGTCCCATCAAAATTAAACCTATGCATGGTAAATGATTATAAAGAACATTATTGGGTAACAAAAGTGAATCAAGGGCACAACTTGCCTGGCACTTGAGATTCCAGGTACCAACTTGCTTTTCAGATGACACGTGTCCTCGCGCTAGTCGTAGCAATACAAACAAACATGGTATAGATAAAATTAACATCACACCAAACATAAGTACAAAACGAATAATAATGATCTACGCGTTGCTACGAGACTAACGCAACTGGAACGAGTCAAATCAGAGTTAAAACGAAGGAGATACAAATTTCCTAAGGTTTTATGTATTTGATATGAACTTAATCAGGAAATAAATTTTAAGGTGGCTTTCGTGTCAAATTAGTGGCACTATTAGATAAACAATATTATTATAAAATTATAGGAACTGGAATGACTCAATTTGGAGTTAGTATGAATTTTCTATGGATTAAACAAATTCTAGCCATTATTTTTTTATATTAAAAATCCATTTTCTATTTATTTCCCTGGATTTTCCTATTTACTGGACTGGGCATACTAATATTAGAAAGTGCAGGGGTCCCCGTGTAAATGTTTCCAAGACCCAGGCGCCTACGCTGTGTACGGCGGGTAAATTCCTATGAAGCACAGGGGTTCTTTTAAAAGACTGCCAGGGTGAAGGGGTATGGTCAAACGGGATCCGTTGGATTAGAGGCGAACGAGCCAGATTAAATCCAGCTGCCCGCGAAGCGGTACGCGGCGTGGTCCGCCCGATCTAGGATCTACGGTCACGATTTAAATAATCGAGCGCAGATCGCATCCGTTCTAAACAAAGTGGACGGCCCAGATGAAGCAATCTGGGCAGCTATAGGTTTGATATAATCACCACCGTCGCCACAGGATCCTAGGGTCACGGCTGTGTCTTCTTCCTTACGTAGCAGCCTACATATCCTATACGTATTGGACGCCGCCGTAACAGTGGGAAGCAGCGGCACCCGCGGCTTGGAGAAGGGAAGAAGTGCTCACCGCCGATGGAGGAGGCCGACCGACGATGAAGCGCGGATCCACAGTGAGGCACAGGTCCAAGCGTTCGCCACCTCCGAGCTCGCACTGATCCGCGACAAAGCCGAACGATGGCGCCTGCGCAATCTTCAGCGCCTGGCAAGTAAGGCCAAACCTCCCGTCGACGGACACGCGAAGGAAATCTCCCAGACGCCCAGCACGGCATGGCGAAGAAGAACTCGAGCTGGGGGCTCCCCAGCCATGATTCCGACCGGCGAAGCCTCCAACCGACGCGACATACGCCCAGGATGCCCAGATGCCCCCCAATGTGAACAGGATGTGATCCTTGCCGCAGGTCGACGATGGCTACCCGACATGGTTCGGTGGTTGTGGGGTGCAGAGGCTAGGATTTATATTCCAGAGCTAAGAGCTTCAACCGAAGCTGTTGCAATCCACCCGGAGCATATCATGGCAAGATCCGCTATGATGGGGGCCAGCTCCGAGCGGGTCCTCCGGCCATCCCGACAGATGCGCGCGCATGGGTGAGGATATCGGGCGTTCTGTTGTACGGAGGTGGAAGAGGAATAGTAGCCAAGGGCCCCACACGATCTCTCGACGCAACAAACCCCGCCCAGGTAGGCCATGGCGGCCATGAGACCGGCCGTGCCCGCGGGCGCCGCGTGAGGCATCCGGATGACGGGATGAGGACCAGGTCCAGACCTGACCGGTAGGCCCAACACATCAGGGGTGCAGCGACGGGAGCGGAGTGGCTAACAGCAGGGTCCCGCATGTCAGTGTCGGAGCGCAGGTGTGTGAGCGCGGGTAGGGAGGCCGATACGTGGGATATGTTGTCGGCGCCCAGGTCTCCCAGCCGGACTGGCGCAGTGCGAGTCCAAATCGGGCCGACCAGATTTGGCCCAAACACAGGTATGGTTTCTCTTTTTTTTCTTTTATTTCTTTCTATTCCAAATTCAGATTTAAATTCCAGTTTTAAATTCAAAGTTTTAATAGTTTTATCCTCAGATTATTTTGCACCCTAAACAATACCACTTTGGAGATATATATATATTATTTTTACCTTATATCTTCATACACCTTCTCCTTTTTCATCTTATATAATTTCTTTTATATTCTAAATTCCACTTTGGGACTTTAATATGTTCTTCTCATATGATTTCTTATATGGTCACAAGATGCACACAAAAATGAAAACCAGCATGATACATATTATAGTGGCTTTTATGTTATTAATTATTTGTTTTTTTACATAGGGTGTTCACATGTGATGATGCATATAGGTAACACATATATGTATACAGGAACATAATTTCTCTTTTTAGACTTTCTTACAAAGTAGGTATTACATTTAGTCCAAATGTGCACTGTTTTTGCACATAGGCCCCTAGGGTTTGGACTTAGGGTTTTCCTGGGTTCAAATGGGGGTTTTTGGTATCTCAGGGGTATAAATGTGATTCAAGTTCATTCTTGGGAACATTTTATGACTATTCCCCTAAAGCTTTTAGGTTTTCTCACTTTGGGTTATGTTTTACCACTTTAATCCCTATTTAGGGCTAAGTTCCCTATCCAGGGTTCTATTTGCAAAATGGTATAACAATACAACTTGTTTGAAATTTTTACCTAGTGAATGCACTCTAGGTGTGTCAAACATATGAAATGCCAATGTTTATGATGCCATGCTCAAGTTTTAGTTGCAGTAACACCAGGGGTGTTACACCATGGCTCCAAATACTAGGACACCCATCACAGAGTGGTGGAGCGTGCAGGCTTAGGGTACAGAACCAGGCTAAGCAGTTACACAGCTCCGGACCACCCCAGGAGACGAGTGTCCATTCTCTAGAACCGGACCCCAGGTTGTCGGACCCACAGGACTATAGTTTCAAATACTAGGATACCCGTCACAGAGTGGAGGAGTGTGCAGGCTTAGGGTATGGAACCAAGCTAAGCGGCTACACAGCTCCGGACCACCCCAGGGAACGAGCGCCCATTCTCTAGAACTGGACCCCAGGCTGTCGGACCCCCATGTAGAGGGGTTCTAAACTGCAAGCCTGGCTACTCAATTCGGATGTCATCATACCAGCAAGGGTGGGAAACTGTATGGGTGGGTTAGATAAAAAACAATGGTTGTAAACTGAAGCAGAATAAAACCATCACAAAAGCTCCTCTGGGGGGGGTAAATTCTTTCCATATAACTTGATATACATGGGTGCAAACCAATAGGTCGGGCTTACGAGGGCGGACCTCACCAGATTGACGTACACATATGTACAACCTAGTTACGAAGGAAGAAAACTCAACCCCCTAGTTTTGCCTCTATGGGTAGAACTTATGGAGATGCTCTATGTTCTAGGGATTGGGAAGAGGCACTCCTTCAGTTGTGGCAAGGCGGACACACCCGGGTCAGCATATTTTCGTCACCTTGAAGGGTCCCTCCCAGCTGGGGGAGAGTTTGTGGAGCCCTTCTCGGTTCAGTACTCGCCTTAGGACCAGGTGAAAGGGAAATATGGTCAAACCTTTTCCTAAATGATTTTGGTGGTTGAATTGCCCAACACAAATAATTGGACTAACTAGTTTGCTCTAGAATATATGTCCTACAGGTGCCAAAGGTTCACAACAAACCAATACAAAGTTAAAAGAAAGGGTTCAAAACAAAGGAGCAAAGAATACCGAAGGCTGCCTTGGTCTGGCACACCGGACTTTCCGGTGTGTCACCAGACATTGTCCGGTGCACCAGGGAGATCAACTCTGAACCTGCCACCTTCGGGTTTCTAGAAATTGCTCTCCGCTATAATTCACCGGACTATCCGGTGTGACACCGGACTGTCCGGTGTGCCAGCAGGAGCAACGGCTACCAGCGCCAACGGTCATCTGCAAAAGTGTACAGTGCGGTGAACAGTGCGGACTACGCGCGCAGAAGTCAGAGCAGGCGCTAGAAGGCGCACCAGACAGTGAATAGTGACTGTCCAGTGCACCACCGGATTGTCTGGTGGCCCAGTTGTCAGAAGCTCCAACGGTCGAACCCTAACGGTGGGGTGACGTGGCTGGCGTACCGGACAGTGTTCGGTGGCGCACCGGACTGTCCGGTGCGCCCGTCGACAGCAGAGTTCCCCAACGGGCATTTTGGTGGTTGGGGCTATAAATACCCCCAACCACCACAATTCAAGGCATCGAAGTTTTTAGCCATTGCATTCAATACAAGAGCTCTAGACTTCACTCCAAGACACAAACAAGAGATCAAATCCTCTCCCAAGTCAAAAGTTCACTCCAATCAAATAGTGACTCATGAGAGAGAGATATTTGTGTTTATTTGAGTTATTGCGCTTGGATCGCTTTTCTTCTTCCTCTTTCTTGTTCCCAAGTCATTTGTAATCAAGGCAAGAGACACCAATTGTGTGGTGGTCCTTGTAGGGACTAAGTGTCCCAATTGATTGAGAAGAGAAGCTCACTCGGTCTAGGTGACCGTTTGAGAGAGGGAAAGGGTTGAAAGAGACCCGGTCTTTGTGACCACCTCAACGGGGAGTAGGTTTGCAAGAACCGAACCTCGGTAAAACAAATCACCGTGTCACACTCTTCATTTGCTTGTGATTTGTTTTTGCCCTCTCTTTTCGGACTCACTTTTATTTCTAACGCTAACCCTGGCTTGTAGTGTGTGTTTAAGTTTATAATTTTCAGATTCCGCCTATTCACCCCCTCTAGGCGACTTTCAATTGGTATTAGAGCATGGTACTTCATTAGAGCCTAACCGCTCGAAGTGATGTCGGGAGATCACGCCAAGAAGGAGATGGTGACCGGCGAGAAGCCCGCCACAAGCCACAGGAAGACTCCATCGGGAGAGTTCGACAACAAGGGGAAGGGATCCCCTTCACACACCAAGTCGCATCGGAGCGGCGACAAGAAGAAGAAGATGAAGAAGGTGGTCTACTATGATACCGACTCTTCATCGCCATCCACCTCTGGCTCCGAAGCGCCGTCCATCACTTCTAAGCGCCATGAGCGCAAGAAGTATAGTAAGATCCCCTTACACTACCCTCGCATTTCTAAACATACTTTTTTACTTTCTGTCCCACTAGGCAAACCACCCGTTTTTGAGAGTGAAGATTATAACATGTGGAGTGATAAAATGAGGAATCACCTAACCTCACTCCACACTAGTATTTGGGATGTTGTTGAGTTTGGAGTGCAGGTACCATCGTCGGGGGACGAAGATTACGATTTGGACGAGATTGCCCAAATCCGACACTTCAACTCCCAAGCCACTACTATACTCCTTGCCTCTCTAAGTCGAGAGGAGTATAATAAGGTGCAAGGGTTGAAAAGGGCTAAAGAGATTTGGGATGTACTAAAGACCGCGCACGAAGGAGACGAGGTGACCAAGATCACCAAGATAGAAACGATCGAGGGGGAGCTCGGTCGGTTCATGCTCAACCAAGGAGAGGAGCCACAAGCCATGTACAACTGGCTCAAAACCTTGGTGAACCAAGTGCGCAACCTCGGGAGCACAAAATGGGATGACCATGAGATGGTCAAGGTTATTCTTAGATCACTCGTTTTTCTTAACCCTACTCAAGTTCAATTAATTTGTGTTGATCCTAGATATAAGCTAATGTCTCCCGAGGAAGTTATAGGAAAATTTGTGAGCTTTGAATTGATGATCAAAGGCTCCAAGAAAATCATCGAGCAAGGCGCCTCCTCCATACCCGAGGCACAACCTGTTGCATTCAAGGCAACGGAGGAGAAGAAAGAAGAGTCTACATCAAGTAGGCTTCCCATTGACGCCTCAAAGCTCGACAACGAGGAAATGGCGCTCATCATCAAGAGTTTTCGCCAAATCCTCAAGCAAAGGAAGGTGAAAGATTACAAGCCCCGTTCCAAGAAGGTTTGCTACAAGTGTGGTAAGCCCGGTCACTTCATAGCAAAATGTCCTATTTCTAGCGACAGTGACAGGGGCGACGGCAAGAGGGGAAAGAAGAAGGAGAAGAAGAGATACTACAAGAAGAAGGGCGGCGATGCCCATGTTTGCCGGGAGTGGGACTCTGACGAGAGCTCCACCGACTCCTCCTCCAACGAGGACGCCGCCAACATCGTCGTCAACAAGGGTCTTCTCCTCCCCAACATCGGCCACAAGTGTCTCATGGCAAAGGGCAGCAAGAAGAAGAAGGTAAAATCTAGATCCTCCACTAAGTATGCAACTTCTAGTGATGAGGATAACTCTAGTGATGATGAGGATGATTTGCTTACTCTTTTTGCCAACCTCAACATGCAACAAAAGGAAAAATTAAATGAATTGATTAGTGCTATTCATGAGAAGGATAAACTCTTGGATAGCCAAGAGGATTTCCTTATTAAGGAAAATAAGAAGCATGTTAAGGTTAAAAATGCTTATGCTCAGGAAGTAGAAAAATGTGAAAAATTAACTAGTGAGCTTAGCATTTGCCATGACACTATATCCAACCTTAGAAATGAGAATGTTAAATTAAGTGCTAAGGTTGAGAAGCTAAATGTTTGTGATGATTCTTTTGTCAACCTCAAAAATGATAATGATAGTTTGATTGCTCATATTGACAAGTTGAATGAATCAATTTCTAGTCTTAAGATTGAGAATGATAAATTGATTTCTAAGGCTAAAGATTTAAATGTTTGCAATGATGCTATTTCCAATCTTAGAAATGAAAATGCTATGTTACATGCTAAGATTGATGAATTAAATGTTTGCAAACCCTCTACATCTACTGTTGATCATGTTTCTATTTGCACTAAATGTAGAGACATTAATATTGATGCTATTCATGATCACCTTGCTATGATTAAACAACAAAATGATCATATAGCTAAACTAGATGCTAAAATTGCCGAGCATGAATTAGAAAATGAAAATTTTAAATTTGCTCGTAGTATGCTTTATAGTGGGAGACGCCCTGGCATTAAGGATGGCATTGGCTTCCAACAGGGAGGCAATGTTAAAATTAATGCCCCTAAGAGATTGTCTAACTTTGTTAAGGGCAAGGCTCCCATGCCTTAGGATAACGAGGGCTATATTTTATATCATGCTGGTTATCCCGAGGATAAGATTAGGAGAATTCATGCTAAGAAGACTCATTCTGTTTCTCACCATGCTTTTATTTATAAGAATGAGGCTTCTAGCTCTAGGCGTTCTAACCATGTTAAAATGCCTAAAAAGAAATCTCCTATTGCATCAAATGAACCTAATATTTCATTTAAGACTTTTGATGCTTCTTATGTGCTCACTAACAAATCAAGCAAAGTAGTTGCCAAATATGTTGGGGGCAAACACAAGGGATCAAAGACTTGTGTTTGGGTACCCAAGGTGCTTGTTTCTAATGTGAAAGGACCCAAGACCGTTTGGGTACCTAAGAACATGGCCTAAATTTGTTTTGTAGGTTTATGCATCTAGGGGCTCAAGTTGGATCATTGATAGCGGGTGCACAAACCACATGACTGGGGAGAAAAGGATGTTCTCCTCCTATGAGAAAAACCAAGATCCCCAAAGAGCTATCACATTCGGGGATGGAAATCAAGGTTTGGTCAAAGGACTTGGTAAAATTGCTATATCTCCTGACCACTCTATTTCCAATGTTTTTCTTGTAGATTCTTTAGATTACAATTTGCTTTCAGTTTCTCAATTATGCAAAATGGGCTACAATTGTATTTTTACGGATATAGGTGTTACTGTCTTTAGAAGAAGTGATGATTTAGTAGCATTTAAGGGAGTGTTAGAGGGTCAGCTATACTTAGTTGATTTCAATAGAGCTGAACTCGACACTTGCTTAATTGCTAAGACTAATATGGGTTGTCTCTGGCATCGCCGACTAGCCCATGTTGGGATGAAGAATCTTCACATGCTTCTAAAGGGAGAGCACATTTTGGGACTAACAAATGTTCATTTTGAGAAAGACAGGATTTGTAGTGCATGCCAAGCAGGGAAGCAAGTTGGTGCTCATCATCCACACAAGAACATCATGACGACTGACAGGCCACTTGAGCTACTCCACATGGACCTATTCGGCCCGATAGCTTACATAAGCATCGGCGGGAGTAAGTACTATCTAGTTATTGTGGATGATTATTCTCGCTTCACTTGGGTGTTCTTTTTGTAGGATAAAACTCAAACCCAAGAGACCTTAAAGGGATTCTTGAGACGGGCTCAAAATGAGTTCGGCTTAAGGATCAAAAAGATTAGAAGCGACAACGGGATGGAGTTCAAGAACTCTCAAATTGAAGGCTTTCTTAAGGAGGAGGGCATCAAGCATGAGTTCTCTTCTCCCTACACACCTCAACAAAATGGTGTAGTGGAGTGGAAGAATAGAACTCTACTTGACATGGCAAGGACCATGCTTGATGAGTATAAGACTCCGGACCGGTTTTGGGCCGAGGCGATTAACACCGCCTGCTACTCCATCAACCGGTTATACCTTCACCGAATCCTCAAAAAGACATCATATGAACTCCTCACCGGTAAAAAGCCCAATGTTTCATATTTTAGAGTCTTTGGTAGCAAATGTTTTATTCTTGTTAAAAGAGGTAGAAAATCTAAATTTACTCCTAAGGCTGTAGGAAGGCTTTTTACTTGGTTATGGTTCAAACACAAGGGCATATAGAGTCTTTAACAAGTCCACTGGACTAGTTGAAGTTTCTTGTGACATTGTGTTTGATGAGACTAACGGCTCTCAAGTAGAGCAAGTTGATCTTGATGAGCTAGATGATGAAGAGGCTCCGTGCGTCGCGCTAAGGAACATGTCCATTGGGGATGTGTGTCCTAAGGAATCCGAAGAGCCTCCACAAACACAAGATCAACCTTCATCTTCCATTCAAGCATCTCCACCAACCCAAGATGAGGATCAAGCTCAAGATGATGAAAATGAAGATCAAGAAGAGCCACCTCAAGAGGAGGACAATGATCAAGGGGGAGATGCCAATGATCAAGACAAGGAAGATGATGAGGATCCAAGACCGCCACACCCAAGAGTCCACCAAGCGATTCAAAGAGATCACCCCGTGAACACCATCCTCGGCGATATTCATAAGGGGGTAACCACTCAATCTCGAGTCGCTCATTTTTGTGAACATTACTCTTTTGTTTCCTCTATTGAGCCACACAGGGTAGAGGACGCACTTAAAGATTTGGATTGGGTGCTGGTGATGCAAGAGGAGCTCAACAACTTCATGAGGAATGAGGTATGGCATTTGGTTCCACGTCCTAACCAAAATGTTGTAGGAACCAAGTGGGTATTCTGCAACAAGCAAGATGAGCATGGTGTGGTGACAAGGAACAAAGCCTGACTTGTGGCCAAGGGTTATTCACAAGTCGAAGGTTTGGATTTTGGTGAAACCTATGCACCCGTAGCTAGGCTTGAGTCAATTCGTATATTACTTGCCTATGCTACTTACCATGGCTTTAAGCTTTACCAAATGTACATGAAGAGTGCCTTCCTCAATGGACCAATCAAGGAAGAGGTCTATGTTGAGCAACCTCTCGACTTTGAGGATAAAACTCTCAAAGGCGCTTTATGGGCTCAAGCAAGCCCCAAGAGCATGGTATGAATGCCTAAGAGATTTTCTTATCACTAATGGCTTCAAAGTCGGTAAAGCCGATCCTACTCTCTTTACTAAAACTATTGCAAAAGATTTGTTTGTATGTCAAATTTGTGTTGATGATATCATATTTGGGTCTACTAACAAATCTACATGCGAAGAGTTTAGTAGGATCATGGTACAAAAATTCGAGATGTCTATGATGGGGGAGTTGAAGTATTTTCTAGGATTTCAAGTCAAGCAACTCCACGAGGGCACCTTCATGAGCCAAACGAAGTACATTCAAGATATACTCACCAAGTTTGGAATGAAGGATGCCAAGCCCATCAAGACACCCATGGAAACCAATGGGCATCTCGACCTCGACACGAGAGGTAAATCCGTAGATCAAAAGGTATACCGGTTGATGATAGGATCTTTACTCTATTTATGTGCATCTCGACCGGATATTATGCTTTATGTATGCATGTGTGCAAGGTTCCAAGCTGATCCTAAGGAAGTTCACCTTAGGGTCGTGAAGAGAATCTTGAGATATTTAGTTCATACTCCCAAGTTTGGTCTTTGGTACCCCAAGGGATCCTCTTTTGACTTATTAGGATATTCAGATGCTGATTGGGCAGTGTGTAAAATTGATAGGAAGAGCACATCAGGGACTTGTCAGTTTCTGGGGAGATCCCTGGTGTCTTGGGCTTCAAAGAAACAAAACTCAGTAGCTCTTTCTACCGCCAAAGCCGAGTATATTGCCGCAGGCCATTGTTGCTCGCAATTGCTTTGGATGAAGCAAACCCTTAGGGACTATGGCTACAAATTTAGCAAAGTCCCTCTCCTATGTGATAATGAGAGTGCAATCCGCATGGCGGATAATCCCGTTGAACACAGCCGCACTAAGCACATAGCCATTCGGTATCACTTTTTGAGGGATCACCAACAAAGGGGGGATATCAAGATAGCCTATATTAACACCAAAGATCAATTAGCTGATATCTTTACCAAGCCACTAGATGAGAAAACCTTTACCAAACTTAGGAATGAGCTAAACATTCTTGATTCTTGGAACTTTGATTGATACTTTGCACACATAGCTCATTTATATAACTTTGATCATATCTCTTTTATGTCTATGACTAATACGTTTTCAAGTGGATTCTCATGCTTAGTCATAGAATTGAAAGGGAAATGGAGTATTTGGCAAAGACAACGCTTCCACTCAACTCCATCGGTATTATCCACTCTTTGCTGGTATTCCGCATCATCTCTCCATTGGTATAATCTTTCACTCATATATTGTTTGCCAAAGTGGGAGAGAATCTTAAAGGGCTCATATTTTACTCACAAGTATCCGTTTTTGGTGATTCATGCCAAAGGGGGAGAAAGTATTAGCCCAAAGCAAAGGACCGCACCACCACCAACGAATTTTAAAAAATGAAGTTTTCAAATTCGTATCTTAATGTGTTTTCAAAAGGGGGAGTATCTTCAAAAATTTGTAAAACCCTCTTAAACACTAAGAGGAGAATTTCATTGAGGGGGAGTTTTGTTTAGTCAAAGGAAAAACATTTGAAACAGGGGGAGAAAATTTTAAAATCTTGAAAATGCTTCTTTCAATCCTATTCATATACCTTTGACTATTTGCAAAAAGTTTTCGAAAAGAATTTTACAAAGAATTTGCAAAAACAAAACTAGTGGTGCAAGCGTGGTCCAAAATTTTAAATAAGAAGAAAAGAATCCATGCATATCTATTGAAATAATTATTGGTTTCATTCCAAGCAACCTTTGCACTTACCTTATGCAAACTAGTTCAATTCTGCACTTATATATTTGCTTTGGTTTGTGTTGGCATCAATCACCAAAAAGGGGGAGATTGAAAGGGAAATAGGGTCAAACCTTTTCCTAAATGATTTTGGTGGTTGAATTGCCCAACACAAATAATTGGACTAACTAGTTTGCTCTAGAATATATGTCCTACAGGTGCCAAAGGTTCACAACAAACCAATACAAAGTTAAAAGAAAGGGTTCAAAACAAAGGAGCAAAGAATACCGAAGGCTGCCCTGGTCTGGCGCACCAGACTGTCCGGTGCACCAGGGAGATCAACTCCGAACCTGCCACCTTCGGGTTTCTAGAAATTGCTCTCCGCTATAATTCACCGGACTGTCCGGTGTGACACCGGACTGTCCGGTGTGCCAGCGGGAGCAACGGCTACCAGCGCCAACGGTCGTCTGCAAAAGTGTACAGTGCGGTGAACAGTGTGGACTACGCACGTAGAAGTCAGAGCAGGCGCCAGAAGGCGCACCGGACAGTGAACAGTGACTGTCCGGTGGCCCAGTTGTCAGAAGCTCCAACGGTCGAACCCTAACGGTTGGGTGACGTGGCTGGCGCACCGGATAGTGTCTGGTGGTGCACCGGACTGTGTCCGGTGCTCCCGTCGACAGCAGAGTTCCCCAACGGCCATTTTGGTGGTTGGGGCTATAAATACCCCCCAACCACCACACTTCAAGGCATCCAAGTTTTCAGCCATTGCATTCAATACAAGACCTCTAGACTTCACTCCAAGACACAAACAAGAGATCAAATCCTCTCCCAAGTCCAAAGTTCACTCCAATCAAATAGTGACTCGTGAGAGAGAGAGATATTTGTGTTCATTTGAGTTATTGCACTTGGATCGCTTTTCTTCTTCCTCTTTCTTGTTCCCATGTCATTTGTAATCAAGGCAAGAGACACCAATTGTGTGGTGGTCCTTGTAGGGACTAAGTGTCCCGATTGATTGAGAAGAGAAGCTCACTCGGTCTAGGTGACCATTTGAGAGAGGAAAAGGGTTGAAAGAGACCCGGTCTTTGTGACCACCTCAACAGGGAGTAGGTTTGTAAGAACCGAACCTCGGTAAGACAAATCACCGTGTCACACTCTTCATTTGCTTGTGATTTGTTTTCGCCCTCTCTTTTCGGACTCACTTTTATTTCTAACGCTAACCCTGGCTTGTAGTGTATGCTTAAGTTTATAATTTTTAGATTCTGCCTATTCACCCCCCCTCTAGGCGACTTTCACCAGGTCCTCGGTCCTGAGCTCCCTACTATGCACGAACCGCTGGTGGTAGCGCCTGAGCACCTAGTTGTACCATGCATTTCGGATCGCCGCTCGCCATCTGTGCTCGTCGATGAAGTCCACGTCCTCACGCCGTAGCTGTTCCTGCATAGACTCATCGAAAGCCTGGACCCGTGGGGAGCCCATAATGATTTCTGGGGGAAGGCAGGCTTTGGCCCCGTAGACCAAGAAGAACGGGGTCTCCCCGGTAGCTCGGCTGGGTGTGGTCCGATTCCCCCATAGCACGGACGGAAGCTCGTTGACCCAATTTGCACCATGCTTTTTCAAGCAGTCATAGGTGCGTGTCTTGAGTTCCCTGAGGATCCTTGTGTTTGCCCTCTCCGCCTGGCCGTTGCTCTTGGGATGAGCCACAGACGCAAAGCAGAGTTGGGTGCCGATGCCCTCACAATACTCCTGAAGAGCCGACTTGTAAACTGGGTCTCGTTGTCCATAATGATACGGCTTGGGACCCCAAATCTACAGACAATCGACCTGAGGAAAGCAACAGAAGCACCCTAGGTGATATTGACCAAAGGGGTGGCCTCTGGCCACTTTGTGAACTTGTCGATGGTGACAAAGAGGAAGCGGTACCGCCGTCGGCCCTGGGGAATGGTCCCTGGATATCCACCCCCCATACGACGAATGGCCAGGAGGGTGGAATCATCTACAGAGCCTGAGCTGTGTGTGTATCTGCTTTGCATGGAACTGACATGCCTTGCAGGACTTTACCATCTCAGCTGCATCCTGGAGGGCGGTTGGCCAGTAGAAGCCGTGCCAAAAGGCCTTACCGACCAGTGTGTGGGATGAGGAATGACTTCTGCACTCTCCTCCATGGATCTCCGTGAGCAACTCACGGCCCTCCTCCTAGGTAATGCACCACATGAGAATGTCATTGGCGCCACAGCAGTAGAGATCCCCTTCCACCACCGCATATCGTTTAGCCAACCACACTATGTGCTCTGCGGACACATGGTCTTCAGGAAGGATATTTTCCTTCAGGTAGTCCCGGATCTCGGAGATCCATGCATCGGGACCACTCTGAGATACTGGCTATGGTGCTAAGAGGTTGGCACCACCCCCTGTAGCACCCACAAACCTTGGTGGGTTCTGCTGATAATACGCCACCGGGACCGCTAGCTTCAAGGTGCTAGTCTCACCCCCTTTGCCCGGCTCGGCAGGCTGGGCGGTAGGTCTCAGCAGCCATCTTTCGAAGACGCCCTCGGGCACGGGTGCCCAAGTTGATGCCCTCATGAAGAGTTCATCTGCCGCTGAGTTGTTAGCCCGAGGAACATGTTGTAGGTCCAGGGCCGTGAAGTCCTTTTCTAGCTTCCTTATGTGGAGGAGGTAAGCTATGAGCCTGGGCTCGTTGTAGCTACATTCCCCGCGGACCTGTTTGATGATCAGCTAGGAGTCCCCCTTCACGAGGAGCTGGCGGATCCCTAGGGATAGGGCCGCGGACAAGCCGAAGATCAGTGCCTCGTACTCCACCATGTTGTTGGTGGCCTTGAACTTGAGGTGCACCATGTATTTCACTTGATCTCCGCTCGGGTCAACGAGGACCACCCCAGCACCACCACCTTGCTGGCGGGCGGACCTGTCAAAGAAGAGCATCCAGTGGGGCTCGGTGAAGATCGGGACCCTGGGCTCCGCAGATGTGGGGTCCGAATTGGGGTCCGGGCCCCCAGGAGCGCTCGGGGGAGGGGTCCACTCCACGATGAAGTCAGCTAGGACCTGGCTCTTGACAGCATGGCGAGGCTAGAAGTCGAGCTGGAACTCTGCAAGTTCTGCGGCCCATTTGGCGATGTTGCCTGTGGCGTTAGAGTTGTGGAGGATGGCCCTTAACGGAAAGGAGGTCACCACCACAACCCTGTGTGCCTAGAAATAGTGGCGCAGCTTCCTAGACGCAACAAGCATAGCATAGAGAAGCTTGTGCGTCTCAAGGTACTTGGCCTTTTCTTCATGGAGGACCTCGCTGACGTAGTAGACCGGCCTCTGTATGGTCCAGACCCCTATGGTTGGTCCCGGGACCTCAAGGTCCGTGGTGGTCGGACCACCACCTTCTCCTAGGGGAACCTCTGACTCCCCTGGGAATGTTGCTCCGTCCTCTTGACGACCAGCACCATGCTCACCGCCTCCGCAGCCGCTGCAGTGTATAACTATAGCGGCTCCCCTGGTTCCGGAGCTACCAGTATTGGCAGGGACACAAGGTGCTGCTTCAGCTCTTGGAAGGCACATTCTGCCTCCTCGGTCCAAGAGAATGGGTCGGACTTCTGTAGGAGATTGAAGAAGGGTAGCGCCCTCTTAGCCAGCCTTGAGATGAAGTGACTAAGGGCGGCCAAGGACCCTGTAAGCTTCTGGACATCCTTGATCCAGGCTGGAGGCCTCATTGCCTCAATTGCCCTTATTTTCTCTGGGTTTGCTTCAATACCTCGGTGCAAAACCAGGAATCCCAGCAACTTTCCAGCGGAGACACCAAAGACGCACTTGTCTGGGTTCAGCTTCGTGCGCGTCGCTCGCAGCTTGTCAAAGACCAGGGTCAAGTCATCCACCAGAGTCGACCCCCTCTTAGTCTTGACTACGATGTCATCGACATATATCTCCATCCTGTCCCTAATCAGGTCCCCGAAGGTCTTACTCATCGCCCGTACAAATGTTGGCAAGGCGTTCTTCAGACCATAGGGCATTACAACATAGCGGTAAAGCCCATCCACTGTTACAAAAGCGGTATGCTTCCTATCTTCCCTAGCCATCTAGATCTGATGGAAACCAGAGTAAGCATCTAGAAAGGACAAGAGGTTGCACCCGGAGGTAGAATCCATGATTTGATCTATGCGTGGAAGTGGATACGGGTCCTTGGGACAAGCCTTTTTAAGGCTGGTGTAGTCGATGCACATCTGAAGCTTCCTGTTTGCCTTTGGAATGATGACTGGGTTGGCCAGTCATACGAGGTGATGAACCTCTTCGATGAAGCCAGCGTCAAGCAGCTTCCGGACCTCCTGACGGATGAAATCTTGTCGCTCAATGGACTGTCTCCAAGGCTTCTGACTCACCGGTTTGGCATCAGGGTGGATCTCCAGATGGTGCTCAATCACCTCCCTAGGGATCCTAGGCATCTGCGACGGTTCCCATGCGAAAACATCGACATTTGCCTGGAGGAAGGCGACGAGCGCGATTTCCTATTTCTCCTCCAGATTGCCCGCGATGCGGGTGGTCTGAGAGGAGTCCGCGCCGACCTGAATGGTCTTGACGGGTCCGCCGTCCGCTCCAGACGGCTGCACCTTTAGCACCTTGGTAGACGCCTTGGTACAGGAGGTCGAGGGGTCCTTCCCTCCATTGTCCGGGCGAGCAGTTTCTGTCTCTAGGGCGTACAACTTCTCGACAGCCGCAAGTGCGGCGACACGGTCACCCCGCACGGTGAGGACCCCAGCCAGGGGACAGCATCTTGAGGACCAAATACCCATAGCGGGCAATGGCCATGAATCGGTACAAGGTCGGCCTGCCAATGATGGCATTGAAGGGGAGGTTAACCTCCGCGATGTCGAACTAGACGTTCTCTGTGCGGAAGTTTTCCTCGGTCCCGAATATAACCGGGAGTGCGATGCTCCCAAGGGGATACACCGGTTGTGGGCCCACTCTAGAGAATGGATGAGAGGGTCCCAGTTGGGACCCTGGGATCTGCAGCTGCTTAAACGCAGCATGGCTGATGACGTTGAGCCCAGCCCCACCGTCAATCAGGACATGATGCAGCCGCATGTTGGCGATGACAGGGGCGGTGATGAGCGGTAGTATACCGGCCCCTGCCATGTTGTCGGGGCAGTCGGATGCCCCGAAGGAGATAGTGGTGCTCCTCCACTGCTGATGTGGAGCAGCCTTCGGGACCCCTGGGACCACCGAAAGGACCCCTCGGCGCAGGGACTTGACGTTCCTGCAGGAGGTGAGCTCCTAGCTCTCGCCGTACATTACGTACAACTTCTTGTGGCGGTCATTGTCGTCACCGGAGTCAGAGTCTCCAGTGAAAACGTCCTTGAGGACCCCCTCAGGGGACTGATACCGGAGGTCCCGCTCTCCTGCAGCCGCGTCACCTTCGTCGACCTTCTCCTTGCCA
This sequence comes from Zea luxurians, assembly GCA_029449295.1. Lineage (NCBI taxonomy): Eukaryota > Viridiplantae > Streptophyta > Magnoliopsida > Poales > Poaceae > Zea > Zea luxurians. The sequence continues at coordinate 94,044,473 of JAOPSE010000006.1, forward strand.
GGTCGGCGACGAGGTGGCGAACCATCCCTGGAGGCCTGCTCGCGTCGCTCACTGACGCGCTTCACGAGCTTGATGATCTCGCAACACTCCGATGTGTTGTGTCAACTGTTGGGATGCACAGGGCATGAGCCACTGTTGCCTCCCTATGGCCGTGTGCGCTTGTTGCGCTTGTTCCGGCCCCCAGTCGCGGCTGTGGCGACCGTAGCAGCAGACTGCAGCCTCTGATGGCCGCAGTTCTTCTTCTTCTTACTACTACCGCCCTGGGTAGCGGGACCCGAGCCACCCATCTAGGTAACTCCGATCTGTGGTGCTGAGTGCCATGCACGGCCCTCGGTAGCTCTGGCACACTTGTCAGCCAGAGCGAAGAGCGTGGTAACGGTTTCCACGTCGTTTGTCGCCAGTTTCTCCAGCATCTTCTCATCACACACCCCTTGTCGGAAAGCAGTGATGATGGAGGCATCGGAGACACGAGGTATGGTCCCGCGTACCTTAGTGAAGCGAGCGATGAAGGCCCAGAGAGTCTCCCAGGGTTCCTGCCTTACGGCATGGAGATGAGCCTCCATGCCATGTTGCTGATAAGCACCAGAAAAGTTTGCTGTGAACCGTGCACAGAGCTCCTCCTAGAAGTAGACGGATCCCGAGGTCAGGTTCATGAGCTAGGTCCGGGCTGGCCCGGTCAAGGCTACATGGAAATAGCTTGCAATCACAGCGGTGTTTCCACCAGCTGCCGTAATGGCGGTGACATAAACCTGCAAAAATTCCGACGGGTTTGATGTACCGTCGTACTTCTCTGGCAGGTGTGGCCAAAACATAGGCGGCCAAGTCACCGCGCGGAGGTGGTCTGCCAGCGCGGCACAGCCCACGCCGACCAATGGGGCACCCATGTGGGTTCGGGTACCCCTTAGAGTTTGTGGCACAAACAGAGCGAAGTCCTGGTCGAGGTTGCAACCCTCAAAGTTTAGCCGGTGCTCCCGCGCCCTCTCTAGAGTGACTCGTGCGTCCTCGCCCGCACGCCTGCGGTTGAGTTCTGCCCGCAGGTCATCAGGTCTCTCCGGAGAAATTGGGGCATCCTCGCCCGCACGCCGGCGATTGAGCTCCGCCTGCAGGTCCTCAGTCAGTGCAGCCTTCACCGAGGGTGAGCGCACTGACGCCGACGCCTCGCGTTGACGCCGAAATGACCGAGGCCTGGGTCTGGCCGAGCTAGAATGCGCCATGCCAAGCAGACGGTCGACATCGTCACGCCACTGCTTCATGGCCCCTGGCGAGGCCGTGGAGCTCGGAGGGTGACGTAGCAACTCCCTGGCTGCAGACAGCGCACCGGGAGCAGCCCTTGATGGAGCCCCGGATGACTGTGCGGGAGTGTGCTACCGCGCAGCGTGCACAATAGCAGCACCAGGCGCAGGGCGGTTGGAGCCCTGTGGCTTGGAAGACGTAGCCTCTTCCTCCATCAGGAAATCCTCTGGAGTCAAGCCACGGTGCTCGACGATATGAACCATCGTGCCGAGTAGGAAAAACAGGGAAAAACCTAAAACCAAGTCCCCTACCTGGCGTGCCAAATGTCGGAGAGTAAATCCTCCGGCCGGGTGGCAAAATGCACCCGCCCTAATCCTAAGATGAGGAGGGGGCCTTAGCGGTTTGCCTATTATGTGGATTTGGGAAGAACACAGGAGTACACAAGGGATTATAGTGGTTCAGGCCACCGGAGCGTAAAACCCTACCTCCACTGTGTGTATGTTGTATTGAGTACGAGAGTCTGTGCGTGTGAGTGTGTATGAACTTCTTGAGCGCTTGTCCCTGTAACGTTGTGTGTCTTCCCTTTTATAGTTTAAGGGAGGCACATACAAGGGTGCTGAGCCCCGACATGCGGACCCAGGAGCATAATGTGAGTAACTAATGCTGGTAACGCCTGAGTAATCACCGAGAGCCTTGATGACCGCAGTCCATGCAGCATTGATAGCCGAAACGTACGAGTAATGGTGAATAACAGCACAGCTCGCGTATCATGGACTGCGCATGCCACCTGTTAGTCGGATGGCCAGGCGCATGTGTTATCCGTAATGAATGCGAAGGCGCGCGTAGCCCAGAAGCGTCATGCCACGTGGTAGCAACGGGTCCCCGCCTGAGTGGGGAGCAAGAGTATATGCGGACAGGTCCGGAACCCACTAGACTAGGTCCGGACACGTGTCGGCACCGGACCCCCGCCTGGGTCCTATTCAAGGCCCGAGTATGTTCTGTCTTGGGACCTTGGGACCCCATTGTGGGCGGCCCAGACCCCATACAGGGGGGGTCTGGCTTGCACACGTGGAGGTCCTGGACCAACCCTGGGGGTCCGGACTATATATCCAAGGGTCCGACGCTCTCCCATGGGGGTCCAGACTTACTGTTGATACCTTGGAGTATATCACCTTTTGTGGACACGTGGCAGCTTCGGACCCGCCCATGTGGTGGAGTCGGGCGCTGCTTTGGACCCAGAGTAGTCGCCCGAGACTGGGGCGAGCCATGGCCTGGTCCCACACACAGCACCTTTACCACGCGACTAAGAGATAGCCGCGTGGGCACTACGTCTTTATACAGTAGTAAGGGGTACCCTAGTTTCAGGGTACCGACACACATCTTTACCTACAAGTCGTGTTACCCATTTGCCACGGGGTTGTACGGATCCCATACACCTCTACCAAGGAAGCGAGGCAGGGTAGCACTACGAGGCATTTCCAAAGTTCCACTAGTTCGAGAAAACCCGCTACGGATCCAGGAAGAAGGAAGCATAGGAATCCCTCGTCCGAAAAACTTTACAGACAGTTCGACCTGAGGACCTCCCTATACTCTGCAGCGACGCTTCCCCGCTTGCCCCTAACTACGTAAGGTAAACTCTCCCTAGCTTTCCTAATTACTTGGCCAAGGGCGTCCCATTCCACCCTTGTGGTAGCACTATTTTCTCGAGTGGTTCTCCATGTTCCAATTAACAGTATGATCTTATCATGAACAATAATTAAACAACAACGTAATTGGAACATGATCATAATAAAACATTAGTTTCCCAAAACTAGGTAGAGCAATAGCAAATCTACCCAATAATTCATCTGGTTGCAGGGTGGGGATAAACAATGCTAGGGAAACCTATTAGGTCCCATCAAATTAACCTGAGCATGTCACAGTGATTAATAGGAACATTATTAGGTAAAAAGGAGTGATCAAGGGCACAACTTGCCTTAGACTTGAGATCCTAGGTACCAGGATGATCTTTAGATTCTCGTGACCTCACTGCTAATCGTAGCAATACAAACAAACATGGTATAGGCAAAATTAACATCACACCATACATGAGAATAAATTGAATAATAATGTTCTACGCATCGTAACTAGATCCTAGGTTCGAGAACCACTAAAATCAGAGTTACGGTTAAAGAGATGATTTTCCAAAGTTTTAAGTGGTGGATACAAAAGAAATTAAGTGCATAATTTTATCCTATGTTTCATACCAAAATAAGGCTACAAGATGATAAACAAGATTATTATGAATTTAATGCAACTGGAATGGATTAAAAAGGAGTTAAAATGAATTAGTTATGAATTAAACAAGCTTCTAGAATTATTTTTGTACTAGAAATTCTTTTTAAATATTAATTAACTATTTTCTGGTACTCTATGGACTATGGATACAAAAACCAGGAACCTAGGGGCTAATTTCATAAATTCCAGGGCATAAATAAAATTAATTTACACAGGGGTGGATGGAGGGTTGATAACCAAAATGGGCAGGGGTTCTTTTGCAAAATAGCACGACTGAAGAGGTATCGTGCCATGTGAGTCGTTTGATCTAAATTGAACGGCTACGATTACATCACATCATCTCCGAACTAGTGCCCACTGGTGTTCGCTCGATCCGAGATCAACGACAGAGACATTAGATGACTGTGACTGCCTCCAAATAGATCGATCCAAGATCAACGGCCCGCAGACGATTTGGACGTAAGGGTATAACATTTCTAATCACAGCCGTTAGCCATGGATCCAACAGCGCTGATTTGCCCACCCCTATTCCTCACCTGTCGCTCGACCCAGCCCGGCGGAGCAAGGACACCACGGCGGCACCATGGCCGGAAAACTCACATAGAGGTTCGGCAACACCATACTCCCATCCGATTGGTGTTAATCGAAATTCAAAGGACGACAAACCAGCTGAATAAGCACTCACCGGCAGATGCATGGCAAAATACCCTGTCCACGGCACGACGCGGTGCCACGGTGCCGATGAAGCACCGATGAGGCGGTAACAAATCCTCGACCCGCAAATGGGCTAATACCTACCCCGCGAAACTCTATGCGACGAGGGTCGCTTCACGAAGACGGTGGAAGGGACCTTACCCGCAGCGGCGTTGCGATGAAGTTGGTCCCCCTTCATGGAGTGGAGCCGCTACGGTGTCGTATCCTGGTGAACAATTCCCTGCTCACTGGGCACTCCTTGTGCACAGCCACGTACCTACGTGTGTGTGCGTGCGCGTTCCAGCAGCCACACCGTCACACCAGCCAGGGTACTTCGGCGGCACAAGCGTGACCTCACCGGTTCTCTCTCTGCTTTTATCCTCGCGGGGTCTACAGGGAGGATGTTTAGAAATTCTTGAAACGATGAGAGAGGTGGTGCACGACCATGGAAATATATCAGGGTCCACCAGGTGGTCACAGCTGGAAACCTGCTAAGCTGTTTGGATTTCGACGGGGGGGGGGGGGGGGGGGTTGTTGCGGCAATGAACGTGGGTGGAGTTGTTGCGGTGAAGAAGGAAAGCCTGACGATGTGGGGTCCACCTACTAGTGTCATGAGCGCGCCGTGGGGCTAGAGCGTGGGCACAGGTGTCAGCGACATATGCCACGACCAGGCCATAGAGGACGCAGCCCAGTGGGCCGAAACGGCCCAAGAACTGAGAGGGAGCTCACATTTTCTTTTCTTTTATTTTGATTTTCTGATTTCTATTTCAAATTCAAATCAAACTCAAATTTGAATTTCAAACCTTTAATTTTAGATGCACAAGTAGAATTTCAGCATAATGTGCACTAATTATATTATTCTATTTATTTAGTTACTTTATTATTTTTTATTATTTTATTTAGGTAATGTTTTCAACATGAAATACACACCACATTTATTTCAATAGAATAATAATTTGGGTATGTAGTCAAATTAAAGGTATATTCTAAAGTTCATATTTCTTGGTTTTGACATAAAACATTTTCCAATGTCTAATCTTTAGGGTATATTTTTTTTGCTCTATACTCAAAATTTAGGTGTTACACTATCTTTTCCTTGCTTTTCTCTTCTTTTTCCTAAATAGTGGAAAACTATTATATATATAAGTGTTACGCTTAGTAGAATAAAACCCTAGAGAAGATTCGATTTGTTGCATTCATGTTGTTACATAGTGTTTATGAGTGTAAAATGTTTTCAAAACATGTCGATTTATCTCAGGATGTTTTTGGGATTTTTTGGAACCTTCGGAAGGTTTTTCGGGTATTAAATATGAATTTTAGATTTTACTTATATCATTTTTATCCCTAAAATTTAATATTTGCAAAAATCAAAATATTTCAAAAAAACCTTGATAATATATAACCTCACGAACGGCAATGCCGCTCGCGTCTGTTATCGTTCCGTCTACCCCTGTCTACCATCGTTTACCCGACGTCTACCCCTGTCTACCCTCGGCGTCTACCTTCATCTATACCCATCAACCGCCTCGCCTTGACGCGCAATGCCCCATGTGTCGTTGAAAGGGAAATGTGCCCTTGGGCCATTTCTATAAGTGTTTTGATGATTAGATGTCCAACATATATTGATTGAGTCCTTATATGCTAAATGAGTGAGAGGTGCAAATCAAAGAACAAGATATGTTTCTAGACTTAGTAAATTGCTTTGGAATGCTAACATGTTTATTTAAGTGCTAGAAACAGTGCCAAGAAAAGAAGAAAAGAGTTGGCTGTGTACAGCCAAAACCAGCTTGAGCCTGGCATATCGGACTGTCCGGTGGTGCACCAGACCAGGCTGCTCGACGGTGAACTGGCTGCTCTCGGGAATCGGCCGGGCGAATTCGCTAAAAATCACCGGACTGTCCGGTGGTGCAACGGACTGTCCGGTGAGTCTTCAGCGCCTGCGCCCAAGGACTTCGGCGACGAACTCGTCGTTCTCGGAAAAAGAATAAAGCGCCGCGGCTAAAATTCACCGGACTGTCCGATGGTGCACCGGACTGTCTGGTGAGCCAACGGCGCTCGCGGCCAACGGTCGGCTGCGCAATCTGCGGGCGACACGTGGCCCACTCCAATGGTCGGTTGGGCACGCCGGACTGTCCGGTGCACCAACCGGTCCCGAGGACCAACGGTCGGCTATGCCCGATATGGAAGGAGATCGCACACCGGACAGTAGCTGTCCAGTGGTGCACCGGACTGTCCGGTGCACAACTCAACAGAAGGCAGGAATTGCTTTCCATGTTGAACTCCAACGGCTCCTAGCTGCCTTGGGGCTATAAAAGGGACCCCTAGGCGCATGGAGCAGGACCCCAAGCCTTCTCTAAGCATTCTAAGACTCCCAGACTCCGCCTCCATGCATTTGATCGATTGTGTTAGTGATTTGAGCTCCGTCTGAGTTGTGAGCTCACTGTGCTTCATTTCGAGCTCAAGTCTTGGCTTGTGTGCGTGTGTGTGCTGCAGATTTGGATCTTGTGTGTGTTGCTCTCCCATCCTTACTCTTGTGCTTCTTTGTAATCTATATTGTAAGGGCGAGAGGCTCCAACTTGTGGAGATTCCTCGCAAACGGGAAGACTAATAAAAAAAGAAAAGATCATGGTCTTCAAGTCGATCATTGGATCACTTGAAAGGGGTTGAGTGCAACCCTCGTCCATTAGGACGCCACAACGTGGAAGTAGGCAAGTGTTACTTGGCCAAACCACGGGATAAAAATCACGTGTCTCTTATGTTGCTTTTCTCCATTATTGCTTTGTTCACAAGAAGACCATTTCATAGCAACTTGATTAACTCACAGTAACATTTCTATAATCAAGTTTGTGGCTATTTAGTGTTTGATTTTACAGGATCACCTATTCACCCCCCTCTAGGTGCTCTCAATTGGTATCGGAGCTGTACTCTTCATTTAAAGGTCTAACCGCCCGAAGAGATGGATCCTATGGGTAAGGCAATGGTGATCAACGACGAGGAGAAGGAGTCCCTCTTCAATGAGCCAAGAGACGACAAGCCCACTGACTCAGGCTCGAGTCACAAGAAGAGGAACGGGAAGAAGAAGAGGCACATTAAGAAGATCATCTACTATGATAGCGACACCTCCTTGTCTTCACCAAGGGACGACGACGACTCCTCGTCCAAGAAAAAGATGGTTAATCAAAATTATTCTTTTGATTATTCTCGCATTCCCTATAATTCAAATGTGCATTTACTATCAATTCCCCTTGGAAAACCTCCACACTTTGATGGAGAGAACAATTCATTTTGGAGTCATAAAATGCGTAGTCATTTATTCTCTCTCCATCCTAGCATATGGGAAATTGTAGAAAATGGGATGCATTTCGATAGCACTGATAATCCTGTTTTTATAAATGAACAAATTCATAAAAATGCCCAAGCTACTACTGTTTTGCTAACGTCTCTTTGCAGGGATGAGTATAATAAAGTGAGTGGCTTGGACAACGCCAAACAGATCTGGGACACCCTCAAGATATCACATGAGGGAAATGATGCGACCATGATCACCAAAATGGAACTGGTGGAGGGTGAGCTAGGGAGGTTCACGATGATCAGGGGAGAGGAGCCAACACAAACTTACAACAGGCTCAAGACCCTGGTCAGCAAAATCCAAAGCTACAGAAGCACAAGATGGACGGATCATGATGTCATCCGACTCATGCTCAGGTCATTTACCGTTATTTACCCCCATCTTGTCAACCTTATTCGTGAAAATCCCAGGTACACCAAGATGACGCCCAAGGAGATACTCGGAAAATTTGTGAGTGGGTGCATGATGGTGAAAGAGGCGCAACGATGCGCTAAATGGTCCACTGCCTGTCTACGAGCCGTAGCCTGTTGCCCTCAAAGCAACTAGCAGCAAGGAGATGCTACCGAGCAAGGTAGCACAAGTGGAGGCTGCCAGGCTCAATGAAGATGAGATGGCGCTTATCATCAAGCATTTCAAGACCACGCTAAAAGGACACAAGGAGTACCCCAACAAGAATAAAACAAGGGGAAAGCGCTCCTACTTCAAATGTGGTAAGACTGGTCACTTCATAGCTCAATGCCCTGATAATGACAATGACCAGGGAAAAGAAAAACATGGGAAGAGGGAGAAGAAGAAGAACTACAGGAAGGCCAAGGGCGAGGCGCACATCGGGAAAGAATGGGATTCTGACTGCTCTTCATCCAACTCTGACGATGAAGGACTAGCTGCCTCGGCCTTCGACAAATCTTCGCTCTTCCCCAACGAACACCATACTTGCCTTATGCCTAAGGAGAAGAAGGTACGTATTCAGGACACTCCTAAGTATACTTCTTCTAGTGATGAAGAGTCATCTGATGATGAATTTGACTACACTGATTTGTTTAAAGGATTAGATAGAAATAAAGTAGACAAAATAAATGAATTAATTGATGCCCTTAATGAAAAGGATAGATTGCTAGAAAAGCAAGAAGATATGTTGTATGAGGAACATGATAAATTTGTTAATGTTCAAAAATCTCTTGCTCTAGAAATTAAAAGAAATGAAATGATGTCCTCTAAGTTGTCTGCTTGTCATGAATCTTTCTCTAGTCTAAAGGAGTTAAATGATGAATTAAATGCTAAACTAGAGAAAGCAAATGCAACTAGTTCATGTGTAGAACATGTAGTTATTTGCAATAGGTGTAAAGATGTTAATTTTGATGAACATACTGTCACCATCGCTAAATTAAACAATGAGGTGCAAGTCTTAATGCTCAACTTAAGACTTGCAAAGATGATTTTGACAAACTAAAATTTGCTAGGGATGTGTGACGGAACCTCCCAAGTTATTAGGCCCACCTACAGTTGTCCTTGTCCAACGGACCTCAGACAACCCTGTAGATGCCCCTGAATTACTTGAAAAGTTCGGTATCTGCTTTTCTTACCTTTCCCAAGAGCGGTTCACCCGTCATGCAGATATTACAAACCATCGGAGATACAGAGATGCGGAAGCAATTACATAAACTTACATTTATTTGAAAGTAAGATCAAGTTAGTTATTACAGACCAGCATATAAACACGAGTGCAAAGTACTTATTATTACAATACCAAGGGAGGTAAAAACTCCTCCCGATAAGTTCTTACATAAAAGTTTTTATGGAGGACAAGGTCCTCCCGCAGCTTCATTCTTGTTTCTCTTCATTTGGCACCACCTTGGTACAAAAGCAACAAAAATTTGCTGCTTCCTCACCTAAAAACAATAGAGAATAAAACCCTGAGTATGGAATTACTCAGCAAGTCTTACCCGACTGAAGAAAGACTCTCAAGGGTATGTTGGTTATAAGGGAGTCAAGGTAAGGTATCTCAAAGATCAAGACTCTATTTTCCATAAATGCTTACTAAAAGTGGATCCTTAAAAATCCAGTTTTATTTTCAGGTTAGGTAAAATTACCTGCCTCTAAAGTTCTTTCTAACCTAGCTCAATCACTTCACCTGCACTAGCCAATTTCTTAACAAGTCCTTCATCTTGACTGGAGTTCTACGTATAGGTCAGTGGCCAAGTCTCCATAACTGCGGAGGTACGGCGATCCGAATCGATTATACTCAGCTGAGGATCTCCAATCACACGACATATGTAGCACTTAACCCTTGCATATGTCAACCCGCCACCGGGGTTCTTAAGACCAGATCAGGTTCACGCGAACCGAGAGCACAGCTACACCACCGTCCAGCCTCTTGCCACAGAGGGTACATGCTACTCTCGCCACCGCTCCACGCCCATTCCGTGTTATCTTATTCTGGCCTTAGCCTGCCCGAGGCAAGGCTTACCCATGACAAGGCATGTGACCAGTTAAAGGGTCCTCGGTCAGCAGGCCTACATCGACATGGTCCATAATCGACTTAGACGGAGACACTACAAAGAGACTCTCTTCTCATGCAAGTTACCCGCCCGGTCTCAGCTTAATCATTTAAAACCCAAAGTTTGGTACCTGGCAGAGGTACATCTTTTCTGATGTTGAACCCATCACGGCCATGATGGATCCACCATCAAGTTTTATTTTCAAAAACATCCCTCCCACTTTGCCAATCATCTTTTGTAAAACAAAACCTTTTGTTTTGCTAAAGCAATACTAAGCATAGTAAAAACCTTTTGTAAAAGCAGGGTTTCAAGGAAGCTAATCAAGTTCAAGGAAGGTAATGCAGGAATTGTTTAAGCATTCAACTCCTATCACCTAATGCATTAATCAAGTGAGAAAGATTTTAAAAACATCAAGGAAGGTGGCAAATGCACCGGGGCTTGCCTTCGTTGATAGGTGAGTCAGGCTCGGACCAGCAGATATCAAGGTAGAAACAGTTTCCCGCCTGAGATTCCGAAGGTGGTGGTGATGTCTTCTCTTCAGTTACTTCGATTTCTTCTTCGTTTTCTAAAGGTAACCGTATATATGTATATAAGAATGTATGCCATGAAATGCTCATGAGAGTGTAAAGATAAAAATAATTTATTATCTAAGGTTCTTGAATACAATTTTCCTTCACGGTTCTCCGGGAAACTAGGGTTTCCGGAGTCACTAAAGGGATTCAAAGGGCAGGGGTGGGGGTTTTGGGTTCTATGTATAAAACAAGGTCCAAATCAAACCAAACTCTACCCAAGGCTTCTAAATAATGTGTAGAGCTCACATAAAAAGTTTGGGCATTTTTGGACTTATTATCTATTTTCTAAAAATCCAGAACTAATGTTTTAGGCTATTTTAAATACTCCAAAATTCCCTATTTAACCTAAAAATCATGAAACTATTTTTATTAAATTCTACAGAAAATAAGAAGTCTAGGAAAATTGGTTTGACATTTTTATCATTTTTCTATAATTTTCTACAATTTCCTAAAGCTTCACTAAAAAAGAAAAAGGAAAAGACTAAACAGTACTAGGCCGGTTTCAGCCCAGGCGGCCCAGTAACACAGGGAAAGCGGGGCGCGCCCACGCCACGGTTGAAACTTCGTAGAAAGGCCCTTGGGGTTTTTGCTAACTGGGAACGGGTTCTTTCACTGTTACTCAGAGTCACTGACAGTTTACGCTAAGGTCCTTCGGTTTGTATTTCCTTCCACGTCGAAGTCCCCGATGACGGTGAGCGCGGGGAAGCTCCGGCGAGCTTGCAGACTGGCCGAACGGGGCAATGACCGGCGCTGCCGAGCGGCGGACACGAAATTGGACCTCCCCCGATTAATTCCCCCAACTTAATTTCACGATTGGTAAGCTATCAACCTCTGTCCACGTGAACCGCGGACGATAAGGACAATGGCACGCGTTCTCGGCGATGGGTGGTGGTCCAGTTCAATTGAGCGGGTTGGTGAGCATCACCGGTATACAAGGATGCTAAAACGAGAACAGAGAGGGCATGATCAGACCTGTGGAGGGCTGGCCATGGCGAGGGTGCTTTCACGGCGGTGGAGAACTGTTTTGGGGAAAACAAGAGATTCTCGAGCTCTAGGGAACGATTCAAGGCACAAATGGCTCCACTGGTTGCGCAATTACCTAACAGAGCGAGTGGTGGTGGCAATTTATAGGAGGCTTAGGCGGTGGAGCTCAATTTAGCCGAGCAAAGCTGGCAGCCGGAGGGGAAAAGGGCTCTGGCACATGACACAGGTGACCTTTCACCGTGGCAGGTGCTCTGGTGATCACCGGACATGCACCGCATGATTCACCGTGACGAGAGCTAGCACATAAGCACGTGGCATGCAACGGCGACAGCTTGACGGCGGTGAGAGTTATCCGAGCGACCGGTGAGCTGGGAAGGAAGTACGGCGGGCTTAGCCGCCACGAGGCTCAACCCAATCCGGGCGCCAGATATTTACCTGCCCGAGCTTATCTATTGACCATGGTGCACGAATCGCGGCGAGTAATCAACCACCGGCGACAGATCACTGGCGGGGGGGGGGAATCGTGATCTTCTTCAGTTTGGGACTTACTGTACCATTGCGAGTGCTCTTCAGTCTGTCTGACAGACAGAGTTTGGGCCTCATTTTCTCTCAAATTCAAATGGCAACTCGTCCAGATCTCTGCAGCAATATTGTAGTGTTATAAACTAGCTACAACTCGACTATAGGGATTAAACTTAGTTGAGCACTGGATCAAGGTTGAATCCAAGTCCAAAGTTAGCTCTGTTACACTGCAATTCTGAATTTCAGAGTTCCATCAGCCTGACAGTCCAACTTTGGGCTTAATTATCTCCAATATCTTCTTAACAACTATGCTTACACTTTTAAGCAAAGTTGTTCTCCTTTGTTTGATCTACAAGTTTGATGTGGTGACCTAGGGCAGAAACCCTAGAATTTGAAAGATACAAAGCTCCAAAGTTGAGCCAATCACATTGGATTTCAGACTTAGAGTGAAATAACAATTTGGGGTCTTTTTGCAAATTAGTCCAAAACCTAGGGTTTAGCTTATAAATCTTCATAAATGTGAACCATGTAACTTTATATGCTTTAATATTGTAGTTTTTACACTTTAGTCCAAATGTGCACTGTTTTTGCACATAGGCCCCTAGGGTTTGAATTTAGGGTTTTCTAGGGTTTCAATTAGGGTTTCTGGTTTCTCAGGGGTATGAATGTAATGTAGATTCATCTTTAGTAGCATTTTCTGATTGTTTTACTTAAACCTTAGGGTTTTCTCAATTTGGGTCATGTTTTACCCCTTTAAAGCCCATTTAGGGTTAAGTCCCCTATTCCAGGGTTCTATTTGCAAAACACTAGAACAATACAACTTGTTTGAAATTTTTACCTAGTGAATGCACTCTAGGTGTGTCAAACATATGCAATGACAATGTTTATGATGTCATGCTCAAGTTTTAGTAACAGTAACACCAGGGGTGTTACATCCTTCCCCCCATAAAAGAATCTTGTCCCGAGATTAAAAGTCCTAAGATAAGTAATGGAAAAGGAAATGTTTCACATTTTTATTTCCTTATTTTAGGTACAAGGCAAGGGTGGGTTTGGGACTCACTCCTTTATTACAACAATGTTGTGTACTTTACAATTTACAAGAGGCCAAAAAGCCTGGGAAATTCTTATCTAAAAAGTCTTGAGTTTCCCATGTAGCCTCATCTTCGGAATGTTGGTTCCATTGTATCTTGTAAAACTTGAGAGTCTTTCTCCGGGTAATTCTGTCCTTTTGATCCAAGACTTGAATAGGGTGCTCTGAATATGTTAAGTCCGGCTCAAGGACAACATCTGTCACTTCGACGGTTCGATCTGGTACCCGAAGACACTTCTTCAACTGGGACACGTGGAACACATTATGTACAGCAGACAAAGTTCCGGGTAATTGGAGTCGGTATGCCACTAGTCCACATTGCTCAAGTATAGGGAATGGACCAATGTACCGGGGTGCAAGCTTTCCTTTAACCCTGAAACGCGATACCCCCTTCATTGGGGAGACCTTCAGATAAACGTAATCTCCCACTAGAAAATATATGGGCATTCGTCGTTTGTCTGCGTAGCTCTTTTGACGAGCTTGGGCTTTCTTCATATTATGAATTATTTTCTGAACCTTTTCTTCGGTCTCTTTCACCATATCAGGCTTGAAGAAGGACCTTTCACCGGGTTCAGACCAACTTAGCGGAGTTCGACATCGTCGTCCATATAAAGCTTCAAAGGGTGCCATCTTGATGCTTTCTTGATAGCTATTATTATATGAGAATTCCGCTAACGGGAAACATTCATCCCATTTCTGTGAGAAGTCCAGCACACATGCTCGTAGCATATCTTCAAGTATTTGATTAACCCTCTCAGTCTGCCCACTTGTTTGAGGCTGATAGGCCGAACTGTGGAGCAATTTAGTACCCAGGGATTTATGAAGTTCTTCCCAAAATTTGGATACGAATTGAGGTCCACGATCTGACACTATATCTTTGGAACCCCATGCAAACTGAGAATACGAGCAATATACAATTGGGCATAAACAGCAACTGGGTGCACTGTCTTGACGGGTAGAAAATGAGCAATTTTCGTAAGCCGATCAACAATAACCCAGATAGAGTCATACCCTTTTGCGGTCCTGGGCAATCCCACAATAAAGTCCATACTTATGTCTTCCCATTTCCATGTTGGTGCTGGTAGAGACTGTAATGGACCGGTAGCTTTTAGGTGTACAGCCTTGACACGTCTGCAGATGTCACATCTAGCCACATAGCGTGCGATCTCAATTTTCATCTTCGTCCACCAATAATGCTGTTTCAGATCTTGATACATCTTAGTGCTTCCGGGATGAATAGAATAGCGACTAAGATGTGCTTCATCAAGAATTTGCTGGCGGACTTCTTCATTCTTCGGCACCACTATGCGGTTATTAAACCATACAACCCCTTGATCATCTTTTCGGAAGCAATTGGCTTTGCCAGCTTCAATCTTTTCACGAAGATGTTTCATGGCTTCATCATTCTTTTGTGCGTCGATTATCCTTTGTAGGATGACTGACTCAAGCTTCAAGTGATTTGAGGTCCCATGTTGAATCATACCCAAGTTTAGATTCTCCATCTCTTGGCATAACGTAATGTCGGAAGTCCCCATAGTTAGGCAATGGCAGGAGGCCTTGCGACTGAGTGCATCTGCCACTACATTAGCCTTGCCTGGGTGATAATGGATCTCCAGTTCATAATCTTTAATAAGCTCAAGCCATCTCCTTTGTCTCATGTTGAGTTCAGACTGGGTAAAGATATATTTCAAACTTTTGTGGTCTGTGTAAATATGACAGACATTTCCCAGTAGATAATGACGCCATATCTTCAGAGCATGAACCGCTGCAGCTAGCTCCAGATCATGAGTAGGATAATGCTCCTTATGCCGGCGTAACTACCTTGAAGCATACACAATTACTTGGCCTTCTTGCATTAATACACAGCCAAGACCACTGCCAGATGCGTCACAATACACATCAAATGGCTTGTTAATATCCGGTTGGGCCAATACCGGAGCAGTGGTTAATAATGTCTTCAATTTTTCGAAAGCTTCATTACAGTTGGAAGACCAATTGAATTTAGTATCATTCTTCAATAGACTTGTGATTGGCTTCACAAGTTTAGAAAAATCGGGTATAAATCGACGGTAATAACCAGCCAGTCTAAGGAAACTTCGGACTTGGTGATCAGTGGTTGGGGGTTTCCACTCCAAAATGTCCTGGACTTTGCTGGGGTCTACCGCAATCCCCCTGGCAGATAGAACATGTCCTAGAAATTGAATTTCTTCCAGCCAAAATGCGCACTTACTGAACTTGGCGTATAATTGATGTTCTCTCAAGCGCGTTAATACGACCCATAAATGTTGAGCATGCTCCTCTTCATTCTTGGAATATATTAGAATATCGTCAATGAAGACCACCACAAACTTGTCCAACTCGGGCATGAATACCAAGTTCATTAAATAAGTGAAGTGGGCAGGAGCATTCGTCTGTCCGAAAGACATTACCAGGTACTCAAATAACCCATACCGTGTAGTGAATGCGGTCTTTGGTATATCCTCGGGAAGAATACGGATCTGATGATAGCCCGATCCGAGATCAATCTTGGAGAATACCCTTGCTCCAGTCAGTTGATCAAAAAGAATGTCAATCCGCGGAAGAGGGTACTTGTTCTTGATAGTGACCTCATTCAGGGGTCGATAATCCACACACATCCATAAAGTTTGATCCTTCTTCTTGACGAATATGGCCGGACAACCCCATGGTGACGAGCTTGGCCGGATGAATCCTTTTGATAGTAGATCTTGTAACTGAATCTTTAGTTCCGCCAGCTCATTTGGAGGCATACGGTATGATCGTCGAGAAATGGGAGCCGTACCGGGCTTCAATTCAATTACAAACTCTACATCTCTCTCAGGTGGCAATCCAGGCAAATCCTCCGGAAAGACATCTGGGAACTCGCATACCACTGGAATATCCTTGACTTCCGGTATAATGGCTTCATAAACTCTGCCAGTAATTTTGGTTGGAATGGGGATAGACAAGAGAATTTCTTCTTGATTATGACTCAACCTGATGGTTCTCTAATCAGTGTTGAGGGTTGCTTTATGTCGGGCCAGCCAATTCATGCCCAAAATCACATCTATGTCTTGGCCTTTCAGAACTATCATATTAGTAGAAAAGTCCCGTCCGGCCAATGTTACGGGCACTTGATAGGCCACTTCTCTAGTAAAGATTTGTCCCCCAGGTGACTGAATTTTAAACCCCTCTTTTGATTCATGGTATGAAATGCAATGTTGCTCCACAAATTTCTTGCTGATGAATGTATGCGAAGCACCAGAATCAAAGAGAATAACTGAAGCGTCCCCAATCCTCTGGGACTCAAATGTGATATAATTACTAGTCCCAAGAGGCTAGTAAACACATTTATACATCAGATGATACCAAATCTGCTCAAAAGAGACAAACCTACAAAGGTGGCGAACAACTTTAAGAGTTGGTCCACAACTCGGGACATATCATCAGAGTGGGGCTGAAGCAGCCCGATATACGCAGCGAAGCAAATCAGCGGTCCAACAGCCACATGCAAGGTTGGGAACAGTCGTAACTCTTACCCGATCTCCTTTTTCTGAAAAACAACAAATAAGCAAGGGTGAGTACAAACGTACTCAGCAGCCCACCTTCACCCGCAGAATGGGGAAATCAGATATAATGCATGGAATATGTAGAGCTCAGGATATTTGCAGAAACAGCAATATTTTATGCAGGGTTGTTTTGAAAAACATTTTGTATTTTGCAAAGCGCATCCTCTCCAAATGGAGCAGGAAGTTTTTCAATATTAGAACAAAATCCCCTGGACTAAACCATCCAGGTATCTCAGCAGTTTCCCACTAGTTTTCCTTTTCAAAAATAGCTACTGGACTTCCCGTCCACCATAGCTCACGGCTCAACCGCCGAACCTTTTTAGAAACCACTTTTCTCAAAAGCACCCTTTTTTAAAACAAAACACTAATTGCCATACCACACCAGACTCGTCCATTCCTGTGGACACAGACTATTCGAATAGGTTTTCAAACTCTGCGCAGAGGTGTACACTTTACCCACTAGTCCGGCTTTGCGATCTCATGGCCGATGAGATCCGAATCCGAATCTCTTTCTTTCCTCGCACGTCCTAACCTTAACGGTTATACCGGAAGGAGTCAGGCCACCACCATGTCCAAACCGAACAAAACATTCCCCCTCCTTATCCTCCCAGTGCTCCCCAGCCTTCATAACCCTAGGGTTGGACCGTATGAGTTCAGATTGAGTGACTGCCCACACAGTCTCGAGTGGTTGTACTTATCATGAGTACATGTAGTGAAAGATGACAAACTGGTCCTTATAAGAGGGGACAATCCTTCTGCTCACGCCTAAACCAGTTGAGCCATCACCTTAGGCCCTCCCCTAAACCAGGGAGTCCTTGATCATCCCTACTCAAAGGTGATAAGGGTGAAAACCCTTCATCAAACACATTTTGAAAAGCATTTTCTTTTGAAAACTCACACCTTTCCTCAAATCATTTGTAACAATTATATCAGGGATTGATTGTGGCAAGCGGCTGGGTGGCCATATTAACTTGTCTCAAAATCATATTATGCATAAAATAATAGGCTGAGGGTTGTGGTTGTAAAACATAGGTAATTTATGCATCAAAGGGATCCAGTGAGCTTACCGTGCTTATCCGGCGAAGGGAGAAGGGGAGCTCGCAGAACTGGCTTCTGGCTCCACCGCCTGGCGTAGACTTGTAGATCTGGCCTCCCCGAGACGGCACGAACGCTCCGATAACTATGCAACATGAACAAGCAAACATACGAACCAGCAAGTATACCAACAAATATTTAGTATAGTGGTCAGAATAGCGATATATGGATGGGTAGAGTCTTGAGTAGAATCTGTGTCATGTGGTGTTGAGATACTACTAGTGGTGGAGCGGAGGTGCTTACCAGGAGGGTGGACTGGAGGCGAAGCGACACTACGCGTGCAGCCGGCAGAGTAGAGTAACTGAGTGGGTGGGGTGTTTGCCTTGGCTGAGGGTGTTGAGTGTGTGTGGAGAGGGAGAGGGTAGCTAGGTGTATTTATAGCTGGGTGTATGTGGTGTAGCACAGTGAAGTTCAGCTGTTGGTGAGAATAGTGACGAATGAATCGTCTGACTTAGTATGAACAGGAGAGTTATAGGTAGAATATGGGACAAGAGTATTTTGGGAGTCTTCTGAAATATGAACCATGTTTAAGGGATGACATGGTTGGATAGGGAATAATTCGATAAGAATTTAGAAACAAGAATTATTGGAATCGGAGTTTGGAAGCCTGGTTCGAAGGAATCTCAAAGTCAAGCTTGCTCAACTTGGAGAAACCTGGGATGGGTGACCAGATAGGAAGTTCCTACTGGAAGGAAAATCACAGTCACCGAAGTTCGTATGACTGGAACATGGGTCTGGCTGGTCTTAGGTGGACTGGACAACATGATGGATGAGTAGTTGAAATTTGGGATAACTAGATGATCGATGAATAGTAACGATGAATAGTGGCGACGGAAAAGTAATTATAGATATCATCGTTAAATAGTAACGATGATGAATAGTAATGGTAAATAGTAACGATGATGAATAGTGTATGTGAATAGTAACGATGAATAGTAATGGTGAATAGTAATGGTGAATAGTGAATAGTCGTATGAACGAACGATGAATAGGAACTATAAACGAACGGACGAACGATCGAATGATCGGACGAACGAACGATCGGAATTTCGGCAGCATAACGGCAGGACAAAGATTATCTGGAAGAACGATGAATAGGGACTATGAACGAACGATGAACGATGAATAGGGACTATGAACGAACGATGAACGATCGAATGATCGAACAAACGAACGATAGGAATTTCGACAGCATAACGGCAGGAAAAAGATTATTTGGACGAATGAACGGATGAACGATCGAACGATCGGACTAACGAACGAACCATGAACGATCGGACGAACGATCGAACGATCGGACGAACGAACGAACAAACTAAGAACAGGGGGATGAATGATCGAAGAACGATCGAACGATCCTTGTGCTAGTGTGTGCTTGTGTGGAACATGGAGTGGGTGTGTGTGCGGGGGGGGGGGGGAGAGAGTTGCCATGAAATGGCTTGGGGTGGGATGAGAGGAGGCCCTTGCCCCTCTATTTATAGCCATGGTGGGGGATTAGGGGGAGGGATGAGAGGATTAGTGGGAGGATGGGAGGATTAGTGGGAGATTAGCATGTATTTGTCTTGTATAAGTGAGGTTAGCTTGTAGAGCTCACTGTATGACATCGGAGGCATACGTATACGTATGAGCATGAGGGAAGTTATGAAGAAAATATTTGGAGGGACTTGAAAAATGATTCTGAAGGTACTTCTCAAGAGGAAAATGCCTGGAGATATATCGGTGGAATATTTGGGCAGTATTTCTGGAAAGAACTTGAAGGGGGATCACTAGGGAAATATCTGGGCAGTATTTCTGGAAAGAATTTGAGGGATCACTCGGGAAATATTTGTAGGATATTTTGAGGAGGATTTTGGAGATAATATAGACCATTATATTTTATTTGTTGATATCAACTCGCAAACAAACATTTTGAAATGAAACTTGAAATTCATTTTGAATTTAGGGCGAGTTGGAGAAAATTTTAGGATTTGAATTTTTGGGATGCTACAAATCTACCCCACTTAAAAGGAATCTCATCCTTGAGATTCGGCTTAGAAGGGTTATGGGTATAGATTTACTTCAGCTACATATCTTCACTTTGCAACTCTTCGAGGAGATGGAACTTCAACAAAATCTGGCCCTTGCGGAGCATACGGCTGCCGATTACAAACGCTAATTCTGGCTACTTTAGATCATCTTCAGGCTTCTTGCTTTCGCTTGGCAGCTAGCTTATTGAAGAAGCAACGATGCCAACATGCAAACCTTTCTCTTGCGAACTCCCACATGGATTCCTTCCTTGATTGGTCTTCTGGTGCTTCATCAACAAAACTTGGGTGACCACTTCTCATCCAGAAACTTATATGCTTCGATGATCTGGTCCTCCACAAGCTTGCTACATGCCTTCTTCTTTTTCTCCATAGGAACCTTACTGGAACACTACCCCACTTAAAAAGAATGAGGGTAGAACTCTTGAATCTTGGGGATTTGAACTCCTTGAAGTACCTCATAACAAGAGTGTTACGGGGCCTTCTTCTGCTATTGCTACTTGAACAGGCTGCGGAGAGATGACTGACACAGGGTTGATTCTGGGACAACCTTCTTCTCATCTTCTCTTTGCTATCTTCTTTTCTCTTCTCACTTCTCACTACCTCTTTCTTTCTCTTTGCTCTTCCCACTCGAGGATTCTATCAAAGAGTATTACTATCATACACTGGAGGAAACCAAAGACTATGAACCATGTGCAACAGTCTTAAACCCAAGAATGACCAAGCATTGTGATCTTAGGGGCAAGGGAGTGGAAAATGGAGTTGCTTGCGATTTGGCAGAGGGGGTTTTATCCGGAGTGTTTTTCTTGGGATGGAAACTAAGGGAGCTGGGGGGGTTTATAGGTGAGTGTGGGTGCTCGGGTGTGGAGTGGCGGTGATGGAGCAGGTGCCACGCGGCAGCAGGTGCGATGGAGGGGAAGGGGGCCTGGTGCCGGCGACGATGGCAGCGATGGGTGCGATGCGGTCGGCGATAGTGCACTGCAAAGGGGGTGTGGGGCGGTGGTAGTGCGCATGGAGGCGGGCACGCATGCGAGGAGCACGGGTGAGTGGTGGGTCAATGACCCTGATGTTTGTGGTCTCTGGTTCCAAGAATCTTTGCCTCTCTGTATGGTAATAACTCTTTCTGTCCTCTTTTTCTGTTTACTTTGACTCAGGGGCAGTGCTTTGATTCTCACGATCGGTCCTTTTGACTGAGCGACTAGACAAGTTTCTTCTGTAGCTTATTCTAGGCTTCAAGGGTAAGCTTCTCCGTATCTTCTTGGGTAAGGCACTTTTCTCTTGAGATGGGTTAAGATAAGAATGGAAGCATAAGGTGAGGATTGGATCTAATTTGTGATCTATGTTTTTAGAGAAAACCTTTCTTAAAAAGAAAGAAAACACATAAGCTCAACAATGATAAGCACAAACAAATCAAATGTTTTGAACAAGGGAATAATAGTTTTTTTTCCAAATTACGAACTACTTGCATTCGGGGGCTAAGCATAACTACTATTGCTCGGCTCCTGAACTGAGAACTATGCTAAATGTGACTTATAAGCACTAACGTTAAGGCATCACATATGCACACGAAAGGGGAGAAAACATCAAGCGAAATTCATTTTGAAATGCCCTAGGGGGCCACACAAATAGAGTTTTTCAAAGCACGGGACTACACGATTACCTCTCATACATGCAGGGCTCTAGCCAAAGTGGAGAAAACTTCACTACCCGATGCATGCAGAGGACTGGGCATACTAACTTTAGATCAGGCAGCTTCTCTTCTGGTAAGGCTGGCGCACAACTTCAATCTGAGACATCTCCTGGATGGGTCAACAGGGAGCTGATGTTGATGACTTCTTCTAGCGGCGATTGAGATGGCAAGACGGGGTCGAACTCTTCTTCAAGCGGGACTGGCTCTTGTAGCTCCTCAGAGGGCAGCGATGCTGGTGGGGTGCTTGCAGCTTCTTCTTTGATCTCACGGGACGGTGCTGGAATCTTCTTCATGGTGAGGGGCTCAAACAACTCTGTCGGGGGATCTTGGGAGGATTCGGGGTGCTCTTGCTTATCCATAGCCTGAGGGGAGACTGGAATTCCTTCCAAGACTATGGCTCCTTCCGGTAGTTCCCAAGCCTTCTTTTCTCCTCTGGCAGAGACCGGGTGACCTTCAAGAATCTGGGGGTCTTCAGCTCTGATGGGTTGAACAGGGTTGGATGAAGCGGGCTCTTGGGTTCGCAGGGCTCTACGTTGGTTATGGGTTACCAAGTACGCCTCCATCAACTTCTGGACATGCTCATCCTTGGCTTGCTTCAGGGCTTCAACAACAATGACTTCACGACTTTCCAATGCAGTTGCAAGGGCTTGAGCCGTGGTGAGATCCACATGGAGCTTACGGTTGAGCTTCTCTGCATCTTCTGCTCGGGCAATCATCTGACGGTGGTGCCGAGCCAAGAAATCATATTGTGCATCTAGGGTGAGTAGGTATGCAGTGAGGTACACGACTGTGGGGTCATCCTCAAGCAGCTGCTTCCCTTCCAATGCACGCATCTTGGCCATCCAAACGGGACGGTCTCTCTGAAAGGGCGGAAAAAAATCTGAGCGGGGTGTCGGCTACTTCTTCTTCATAAAGTTGACACAGGGTCCTCAATGCCTTGCGAGCGACGACTTGGCAGGTGTCTTTGAATCTATGCCCAGCAGCAGTGACACTCCATTCCACATGGTGCAGACTGGATCCAATGTATACAGTCACGACACACTTCTCTGTGCCATGCTCGACGAATTCACGACCATCATACTCTGGCTGGCTCCTGATTCCGAGGCGGACTGTGCATGCTCTCAGTAACTTGGGGAAATCATCTTCATTCTGGCAAAAGCTGGTTTGGCAGCGAACCTCCATCTGACTTCTGAGAGAAGGAAAGGAGGAAACCATTTTTGAAATGAAGGGATAAGAGCAAGAATTTTTTTTAAGAAAATAGTTTTGACTCAAAAACTTTTGGATCAGGCTAAGGGTTACGTCCTGCGGCCAACCTAACAGCTCTGATACCACCTGAAGCATCCCCAATCCTCTGGGACTCAAATGTGATACAATTACTAGTCCCAGGAGGCTAGTAAACACATTTATACATCAGATGATACCAAATCTGCTCAAAAGAGACAAACCTACAAAGGTGGCGAACAACTTTAAGAGTTGGTCCACAACTCGGGACATATCATCAGAGTGGGGCTGAAGCAGCCCGATATACGCAGCGAAGCAAATCAGTGGTCCAACAGCCACAGGCAAGGTTGGGAACAATCGTAACTCTTACCCGATCTCCTTTTTCTGAAAAACAACAAATAAGCAAGGGTGAGTACAAACGTACTCAGCAGCCCACCTTCACTCGCAGAATGGGGAAATCAGATATAATGCATGGAATATGTAGAGCTCAGGATATTTGCAGAAACAACAATATTTTATGCAGGGTTGTTTTGAAAAACATTTTGTATTTTGCAAAGCGCATCCTCTCCAAATGGAGCAGGAAGTTTTTCAATATTAGAACAAAATCCCCTGGACTAAACCATCCCGGTATCTCAGCAGTTTCCCACTGGTTTTCCTTTTCAAAAACAGCTACTGGACTTCCCGTCCACCATAGCTCACGGCTCAACCGCCGAACCTTTTTAGAAACCACTTTTCTCAAAAGCACCCTTTTTTTAAAACAAAACACTAATTGCCATACCACACCAGACTCGTCCATTCCTGTGGACACAGACTATTCGGATAGGTTTTCAAACTCTACGCAGAGGTGTACACTTTACCCACTAGTCCGGCTCTGCGATCTCGTGGCCGATGAGATCCGAATCCGAATCTCTTTCTTTCCTCGCACGTCCTAACCTTAACGGTTATACCGGAAGGAGTCAGGCCACCGCCATGTCCAAACCGGACAAAACATTCCCCCTCCTTATCCTCCCAGTGCTCCCCAGCCTTCATAACCCTGGGGTTGGACCGTACGAGTTCAGATTGAGTGACTGCCCACATAGTCTCGAGTGGTTGTACTTATCATGAGTACAGGTAGTGAAAGATGACAAACCGGTCCTTATAAGAGGGGACAATCCTTCTGCTCACGCCTAAACCACCTGAGCCAACACCTTAGGCCCTCCCCTAAACCAGGGAGTCCTTGATCATCCCTACTCAAAGGTGATAAGGGTGAAAACCCTTCATCAAACACATTTTGAAAAGCATTTTCTTTTGAAAACTCACACCTTTCCTCAAATCATTTGTAACAATTATATCAGGGATTGATTGCGGCAAGCGGCTGGGTGGCCATAATAACTTGTCTCAAAATCATATCATGCATAAAATAACAGGCTGAGGGTTGTGGTTGTAAAACATAGGTAATTTATGCATCAAAGGGATCTAGTGAGCTTGCCGTGCTTATCCGGCGAAGGGAGAAGGGGAGCTCGCGGAACTGGCTTCTAGCTCCACCGCCTGGCGTAGACTTGCAGATCTGGCCTCCACGAGACGACACGAACGCTCCGATAACTATGCAACATGAACAAGCAAACATACGAACCAGCAAGTATACCAACAAATATTTAGTATAGTGGTCAGAATAGCGATATATGGATGGGTAGAGTCTTGAGTAGAATCTGTGTCATGTGGTGTTGAGATACTACTAGTGGTGGAGCGGAGGTGCTTACCAGGAGGGTGGACTGGAGGCGAAGCGACACTACGAGTGCAGCCGGCAGAGCAGAGTAACTGAGTGGGTGGGGTGTTTGCCTTGGCTGAGGGTGTTGAGTGTGTGTGGAGAGGGAGAGGGTAGCTGGGTGTATTTATAGCTGGGTGTATGTGGTGTAGCACAGTGAAGTTCACTGTTGGTGAGAATAGTGACGAATGAATCGTCTGACTTAGTATGAACAGGAGAGTTATAGGTAGAATATGGGACAAGAGTATTTTGGGAGTCTTCTGAAATATGAACCATGTTTAAGGCATGACATGGTTGGATAGGGAATAATTCGATAAGAATTTAGAAACAAGAATTATTGGAATCGGAGTTTGGAAGCCTGGTTCGAAGGAATCTCAAAGTCAAGCTTGCTCAACTTGGAGAAACCTGGGATGGGTGACTAGATAGGAAGTTCCTACTGGAAGGAAAATCATAGTCACCGGAGTTCGTATGACTGGAACATGGGTCTGGCTGGTCTTAGGTGGACTGGACAACATGATGGATGAGTAGTTGAAATTTGGGATAACTAGATGACCGATGAATAGTAACGATGAATAGTGGCGACAAAAAAGTAATTATAGATATCATCGATAAATATTAACGATGATGAATAGTAACGATAAATAGTAACGATGATGAATAGTGTATGTGAATAGTAACGATGAATAGTAATGGTGAATAGTAATGGTGAATAGTGAATAGTCGTATGAAAGAACGATGAACGATGAATAGGAACTATAAACGAACGGACGAACGATCGAATGATCGGACGAACGAACGATCGGAATTTTGGCAGCATAACGGCAGGACAAAGATTATCTGGAAGAACGATGAATAGGGACTATGAACGAACGATGAACGATGAATAGGGACTATGAACGAACGATGAACGATCGAATGATCGAACAAACGAACGATCGGAATTTCGACAGCATAACGACAGGAAAAAGATTATTTAGACGAACGAACGGACGAACGATCGAACGATCGGACGAACGAACGAACGAACCATGAACGATCGGACGAACGAACGAACAAACTAAGAACAGGGGGATGAACGATCGAAGAACGATCGAACGATCCTTGTGCTAGTGTGTGCTTGTGTGGAACATGGAGTGGGTGTGTGTGGGGGGGGGAGAGAGTTGCCATGAAATGGCTTGGGGTGGGATGAGAGGAGGCCCTTGCCCCTCTATTTATAGCCATGGTGGGGGATTAGGGGGAGGGATGAGAGGATTAGTGGGAGGATGGGAGGATTAGTGGGAGATTAGCATGTATTTGTCTTGTATAAGTGAGGTTAGCTTGTAGAGCTCACTGTATGACATCGGAGGCATACGTATACGTATGAGTATCCCCTCCTTGCTTCAGCTTCATAACTTCTTCTTGTTTCATGTGAAGTACACCTTCTGGTATATAATGTTCGCGGAAGGCCAACTTAAATTCTTCCCATGTTATCTGATGATTGGCCGGTTGAACGGCCATAAAATTTCCCCACCAAGTGCTGGCAGGGCCACACAGTTGCTGGGCTGCGAATAAAGGCTTCTGGGTTTCAGAACATCGCAGAAGTCCAAACTTTTGCTCGATAACACGAATCCATTCGTCTGCCTCTAACGGGTCTTCGGCTTTGACAAATAGCGGTGGACGCGTTTCGGAGAAGTCTAAATAGGATGTCTCACGGGGTCCTTGCGGATAACCCCGTCCGCCTTGCTGCTGAAATTGCTAACGCGCCATTTCCCGTAGGAAACGGGTATTATCCGCTGTTGCATTTATCAAGGCGGCAATTGCCTCGGCAAGTGTGGGAGGAACAAGAGGTGGATTTGGGGTGGACTCCCTCCCACTGGAGGTTCCGGCTGCATCCTGCGATCGGGTCTTGGACGACATCTGTGGCAACAAACATTTGAAAACAAATATAATATGCCAAAGAAAAACCATCCAATTTACATTACTAACAAGAGTAATGATACAGACTCGATTTTATACAATAGGAGTACAGTACCCATTATACAATAAAACTATTAATTTTACAACTATACTATTCCTACTTCCTGTAACTCTTAGTTGCTTCACTGTCGGGCGTGGGAGACCATTCGTCGACCAACTTCATGGAGGGAGGGGGCCTGAAATGGTCCAGTTCACCACCAAAAGCTTCTCCTGCTTCGTGAGAAGGTCGGGCTTCTGTCCCGACAAGGTTTGCAGGTACGCTGGGGTGCAATTGCGAATACAGTACATGAACTTCTTCATGTAGGGTATTGCAATGTGCCTACAGATTATCAATAGCTGAGCTTAGTTCTTTGACTCGGGCTCGCGGCTTTGCCTCCTTAGCACAGGCAAGCAAACGAGACTGAACCACCCAGTCAAGCGCTAAGTCTCGATCAGCGAGCTGATCCTGTAGGCGGCGGATGTGGCTTCTTAATTCATTTATTCTGTCGCCATCTGCGACCCATATGTTCGTACTGCGTTGAAGCTCTGCTTGAAGCTGATTTACTTGGGCTTCAAGATCCCTAATCGGATCGTTACTCCCGCTACTACTATCGTCATGTCTGGGAGCGAGTTGATGATGGGGTACACCAATTGGGCCAGTTGACTTGCGCGCGGTTTTCCTCATGCGCGGCGGCATTTCTCTAAGGGGAAAATTTTTATTAGTATAGTTCTTAGCATGATGCATGTATAATTACAGAACCAACCTTAGTTGATTCATACCTTCTATACATTGCACTCCTCCTATCTGGTCTTTCATATAGATTCTTCAGATATAAGGGGTAAGAATGGAAGAAATCTTTTTCTAGATAAGTCTGTAGAAAATCTTTTTGAAGATGCCTCATAATATCTGCAGAGAAGGGCTTCGCTCCGATACCAGCTGTGACGGAATCTCCCAAGTTATTAGGCCCACCCACAGTTGTCCTTGTCCAACGGACCTCAGACAACCCTGTAGATGCCCCTGAATTACTTGAAAAGTTTGGTATCTGCTTTTCATACCTTTCCCAAGAGCGTTTCACCCGTCATGCAGATATTACAGACCATTGGAGATACAGAAATGCGGAAGCAATTACATAAACTTACATTTATTTGAAAGTAAGATCAAGTTAGTTATTACAGACCAGCATATAAACACGAGTGCAGAGTACTTATTATTACAATACCAAGGGAGGTAAAAACTCCTCCCGATAAGTTCTTACATAAAAGTTTTTATGGAGGACAAGGTCCTCCCGCAGCTTCATTCTTGTTTCTCTTCATTTGGCACCACCTTGGTACAAAAGCAACAAAAATTTGCTGCTTCCTCACCTAAAAACAATAGGGAATAAAACCCTGAGTATGAAATTACTCAGCAAGTCTTACCCGACTGAAGAAAAAGACTCTCAAGGGTATGCTGGTTATAAGGGAGTCAAGGTAAGGTATCTCAAAGATCAAGACTCTGTTTTGCATAAATGCTTACTAAAAGTGGATCCTTAAAAATCTAGTTTTATTTTCAGGTTAGGTAAAATTACCTGCCTCTAAAGTTCTTTCTAACCTAGCTCAATCACTTCACCTGCACTAGCCAATTTCTTAACAAGTCCTTCATCTTGACTGGAGTTCTACGTATAGGTCAGTGGCCAAGTCTCCATAACTGCGGAGGTACGGCGATCCGAATCGATTATACTCAGCTGAGGACCTCCAATCACACGACATATGTAGCACTTAACCCTTGCATATGTCAACCCGCCACCGGGGTTCTTAAGACCAGATCAGGTTCACGCGAACCGAGAGCACAGCTACACCACCGTCCAGCCTCTTGCCACGGAGGGTACACGCTACTCTCGCCATCGCTCCACGCCCATTCCGTGTTATCTTATTCTGGCCTTAGTCTGCCCGAGGCAAGGCTTACCCATGACGAGGCATGTGACCAGTTAAAGGGTCCTCGGTCAGCAGGCCTACATCGACACGGTCCTTAATCGACTCAGACGGAGACACTACACCAAGACTCTCTTCTCTTGCAAGTCACCCGCCCGGTCTCAGCTTAATCATTTAAAACCCAAAGTTTGGTACCTGGCAGAGGTACATCTTTTCTGATGTTGAACCCATCACGGCAAAGATGGATCCACCATCAAGTTTTATTTTCAAAAACATCCCTCCCACTTTGCCAATCATCTTTTATAAAACAAAACCTTTTGTTTTGCTAAAGCAATACTAAGCATAGTAAAAACCTTTTGTAAAAGCAGGGTTTCAAGGAAGCTAATCAAGTTCAAGGAAGGTAATGCAGGAATTGTTTAAGCATTCAACTCCTATCACCTAATGCATTAATCAAGTGAGAAAGATTTTAAAAACATCAAGGAAGGTGGCAAATGCACCGGGGCTTGCCTTCGTTGATAGGTGAGTCAGGCTCGGACCCGCAGATATCAAGGTAGAAACAGTTTCCTGCCTGAGATTCCGAAGGTGGTGGTGATGTCTTCTCTTTAGTTACTTTGATTTCTTCTTCGTTTTCTAAAGGTAACCATATATATGTATATAAGAATGTATGCCATGAAATGCTCATGAGAGTGCAAAGATAATAAGAATTTATTACCTAAGGTTCTTGAATACAATTTTCCTTCACGGTTCTCCGGGAAACTAGGGTTTCCGGAGTGAGTAAAGGGATTCTAAGGGCAGGGGTGGGGGTTTTGGGTTCTAAGTATCAAACAAGGTCCAAATCAAACCAAACTCTACTCAATGCTTCTAAATAATGTGTAGAGCTCATATAAAAAGTTTGGGCATTTTTGGACTTATTATCTATTTTCTAAAAATCTAGAACTAATGTTTTAGGCTATTTTAAATACTCCAAAATTCCCTATTTAACCTAAAAATCATGAAACTATTTTTATTAAACTCTATGGAAAATAAGAAGTCTAGGAAAATTGGTTTGACATTTTTATCATTTTTCTATAATTTTCTACAATTTCCTAAAGCTTCACTGAAAAAGAAAAAGGAAAAGACTAAACAGTACTGGGCCGGTTTCAGCCCAGGCGGCCCTAGTAACACAGGGAAAGCGGGGCGCGCCCGCGCCGCGGTGGAAACTTCGCAGAAAGGCCCTTGGGGTTTTTGCTAACTGGGAACGGGTTCTTTCAATGTTACTCAGAGTCGCTGACAGTTTACGCTAAGGTCCTTCGGTTTCTATTTCCTTCCACGTCGAAGTCTCCGATGACGGTGAGCGCGGGGAAGCTCCGGCGAGCTTGCAGACTGGCTGAACGGGGCAATGACCGGCGCTGCCGAGCGGCGGACACGAAATTGGACCTCCCCCGATTAATTCCCCCAACTTAATTTCACGATTGGTAAGCTATCAACCTCTGTCCACGTGAACCGCGGATGATGAGGACAATGGCACGCGTTCCCGGCGATGGGTGGTGGTCCAGTTCAATTGAGCGGGTTGGTGATCATCACCGGTATACAAGGATGCTAAAACGAGAACAGAGAGGGCATGATCAGACCTGTGGAGGGCTGGACACGGCGAGGGTGCTTTCACGGCGGCGGAGAACTGTTTTGGGGAAAACAAGAGATTCTCGAGCTCTAGGGAACGATTCAAGGCACGAATGGCTCCACTGGTTGCACAATTACCTAACAGAGCGAGTGGTGGCGGCAATTTATAGGAGGCTTAGGCGGTGGCGCTCAATTTAGCCGAGCAAAGCTGGCAGCCGGAGGGGAAAAGGGCTCTGGTGCATGACACCGGTGACCTTTCACCGTGGCAGGTGCTCTAGTGATCACCGGACATGCATCGTATGATTCACCGTGACGAGAGCTAGCGCATAAGCACGTGGCGCGCAACGGTGACAGCTCAACGGCGGTGAGAGTTATCCGAGCGACCGGTGAGCTGGGGAGGAAGTACGGCGGGCTTAGCCGCCACGAGGCTCAACCCAATCCGGGCGCCAGATATTTACCTGCCTGAGCTTATCTATTGACCATGGTGCACGAATCGCGGCGAGAAATCAACCACCGGCGATAGATCACCGCGCGGAGGGGGGGGGGAATCGTGATCTTCTTCAGTTTGGGACTTACTGTACCATGGCGAGTGCTCTTCAGTCGGTCTGACAGACAGAGTTTGGGCCTCATTTTCTCTCAAATTCAAATGGCAACTCGTCCGGATCTCTGCAGCAATATTGTAGTGTTATAAACCAGCTACAACTCGACTATAGGGATTAAACTTAGTTGAGCACTGGATCAAGGTTGAATCCAAGTCCAAAGTTAGGTCTGTTACACTGCAATTCTGAATTTCAGAGTTCCATCATCCTGACAGTCCAACTTTGGGCTTAATTATCTCCAATATCTTCTTAACAACTATGCTTACACTTTTAAGCAAAGTTGTTCTCCTTTGTTTGATCTACAAGTTTGATGTGGTGACCTAGGGCAGAAACCCTAGAATTTGAAAGATACAAAGCTCCAAAGTTGAGCCAATCACACTGGATTTCAGACTTAGAGTGAAATAACAATTTGGGGTCTTTTTGCAAATTAGTCCAAAACCTAGGGTTTAGCTTATAAATCTTCATAAATGTGAACCATGTAACTTTATATGCTTTAATATTGTAGTTTTTACACTTTAGTCCAAATGTGCACTGTTTTTGCACATAGGCCCCTAGGGTTTGAATTTAGGGTTTTCTAGGGTTTCAATTAGGGTTTCTGGTTTCTCAGGGGTATGAATGTAATGTAGATCCATCTTTAGTAACATTTTATGATTGTTTTACTTAAACCTTAGGGTTTTCTCAATTTGGGTCATGTTTTACCCCTTTAAAGCCCATTTAGGGTTAAGTCCCCTATTCCAGGGTTCTATTTGCAAAACACTAGAACAATACAACTTGTTTGAAATTTTTACCTAGTGAATGCACTCTAGGTGTGTCAAACATATGAAATGCCAATGTTTATGATGTCATGCTCAAGTTTTAGTAACAGTAACACCAAAGGTGTTACAGGATGCCTACACTGTTGGTAGACACCCTACAACTAAGGATGGGCTTGGTTTTCGAAAGGAAACCAAGAACTTAACGAGCCAAAGGACTTCCGTTCTCAACAAGGAGAAAGGGAAGGCCCCTATGGCTAGTAGTTCTCAAAAGAATCATGCCTATATTTATGATAGGAAATTTACTAGACATGCTCATAATGATAGATGCTATGATCATGTTGTTTTACCTGGTTATCATACTTCTCATGCTATGGTTGCTTCTAGCTCCACTTATGATTATGATAGAAATAGGCCTAGGCGTAATCATGCTGTGTCTCATGCGCCTAGGAGAGTTTGCAATGGTCCTACTACTGTTTACCATCATTGCAATACTTCCTTTGTACTTTTATGTAAGAACGCAAAAGTAGTTGCTAGGAAGTTGGGATCCAAATGCAAGGGAGAAAAAACTTGCATATGGGTTCCAAAAACTGTTGTGACTAACCTTGCAGGACCCAACAAGAGTTGGGTACCTAAAACCCAAGCTTAAATTCCTTGCAGGTTTATGCATCCAGGGGCTCAAGCTGGATTATCGACAGCGGATGCACAAACCACATGACGGGGGAGAAGAAGATGTTCACCTCCTACATCAAGAACAAGGATTCCCAGGATATGATCATCTTTGGAGATGGGAATCAAGGAAAGGTCAAAGGCTTGGGCAAGATAGCCATCACTAACGAGCACTTAATATCAAATGTATTTTTAGTAGAGTCGCTCGGGTACAATCTTCTGTCTGTAAGTCAATTGTGTCACATGGGTTACAATTGTTTGTTTACAAATGTTGATGTATCTGTCTTTAGAAGGAGTGATGGTTCATTAGCTTTTAAGGGTGTATTAGACGACAAGCTCTACTTAGTTGATTTTTCGAAAGAGAATGTCGATCTAGATGCATGCTTAATAGCTAAGACTAATATGGGCTGGCTCTGGCATCGCCGTCTAGCACATGTTGGGATGAAGAACCTTCATAAGCTTCTAAAGGGAGATCATGTGTTAGGACTAACCGACGTCTGTTTTGAGAAAGACAGACCTTGTGCAGCATGTCAGGTAGGGTCACAGGTGGGAAGCACTCATCACAGCAAGAATGTGTCGATGACATCAAGACCACTGGAGCTTCTTCACATGGATCTCTTCGACCTCAACATCGGGGAAGTAAGTATGGTCTTGTAATTATCGATGATTTTTCCCGCTTCACTTGGGTGTTCTTTTTGTTGGACAAATCAGAAACCCAAGGGACCCTAAAGCGCTTCTTAAGGAGAGCTCAAAATGAGTTCGAGCTCAAGGTGAAGAAGATAAGAAGCGACAATGGGTCCAAATTCAAAAATCTACAAGTTGAAGAATATCTTGAGGAGGAAGGCATCAAGCACGAGTTCTCCGCTCCCTACACACCACAGCAAAATGGTGTAGTAGAGAGGAAGAACAGGACGCTAATCGACATGGCGAGAACGATGCTTGGAGAGTACAAGACGCCTGAGCGGTTTTAGTCGGAAGCTCTGAACACAGCCTGCCATGCCATTAATCGGCTCTACCTGCACCGTCTCCTCAAGAAGGCCTCCTACGAACTTCTTACCACTAACAAACCCAATGTCTCTTACTTTCGTGTATTTGGGAGCAAATGTTACATTCTGGTGAAGAAAGGTAGACATTCTAAATTTGCTCCCAAGGCAGTAGAAGGGTTTTTACTAGGATATGACTCAAATACAAAGGCGTATATGGTCTTCAACAAATCATCGGGATTAGTTGAAGTCTCTAGCGACGTTGTATTTGATGAGACTAATGGCTCTCCAAGAGAGCAAGTTGATCTTGATGATATAGATGAAGAAGAAGTTCCGACGGCCGCAATGCGCACGATGGCAATAGGTGATGTGCGACCACAGGAACTACAGGAACAAGATCAACCATCCTCCTCGACATTGGTGCATCCCCCAACTCAAGACGATGTACAGGTACCTCAAGAGGAGGAGCAGGATCAAGGGGGAGCACAGGAGGAACATGTTATGGAGGAAGAAGCACCACGGGCCCCTCCAACTCAAGTCCGAGCGACGATCCAAAGACATCACCCCGTCGATCAGATTCTGGGTGACATCAGCAAGGGAGTAACTACTTGCTCACGATTAGCTAATTTTTGTAAGCATTACTCGTTTGTCTCTTCTATTGAGTCTTTCAAGGTAGAAGAGGCCTTGCAGGATCTAGACTGGGTGTCGGCCATGCAGGAAGAGCTCAACAATTTCAAACAGAATGAAGTCTGGAGCCTGGTGCCATGTCCAAAGCAAAACGTTGTGGAAACCAAGTGGGTGTTCCGCAACAAGCAAGACGAGCATGGAGTGGTGACAAGAAACAAGGCTCGACTTGTGGCAAAAGGTTATGCCCAAGTCGCAGGTTTGGATTTTGAGGAGACTTTTGATCCTGTGGCTAGGCTAGAGTCAATTTAGATATTATTAGCCTATGCTGCTCACCATTCTTTTAGGCTATTCCAAATGGACAGGAAGAGCGCTTTCCTCAATGGGCCAATTAAGGAGGAGGTATACGTGGAACAACCCCCTGGCTTTGAGGATGACAGGTATCCCGACCACGTGTATAAGCTCTCTAAGGCGCTCTATTGTCACACCCGGATTTCAGGGGCACCAAGACCCGGGCGCGAACATAATCACCAGGTGTGCTAGGACCAAGTCTCACACATATGATGAATCATGGCACAGGATCGAATGTCACATCTTTACTAAATAACAGGAGTTCTATACAAAATAAATAAATAAATAATTACATTATAAGGAGACAACGGTCCAGCAACCCAAAGTTGACTGGGAGACGACGACCTAGACCTCTCACGAACTCGTCGCAACATCCTCCATGCGCCTCATCCTGCGGTAAATGTTCTTGACCTGTGGGGGTGTGAGACAGCAAGAGTGAGCTCACATACGTTCATCGCTCAACAAGTTGTGGGGAATAATGTGTATGAACTCGCCAAAGGTGGGAGCTCATGTGAAGTGTAAGGCTTACCAAAGAGGATGGTTGAAGCTGAGCATTGCTTTTAAAGTTGGTCAAAATTTTATTAGAGATTACTAAGTATAAGTAAATACCAACCCAATTAAATAGTAGAACAAAAGTAACAACATCACCTGCGATGCAATGCATATGCCAAATTGAATTTAGTTCCATAATTAATCATGTGAGGGTCCGAGCTGCTCTTGACCGTGAGCACGGCTAGTATACCAGTTTTACACTCTGCAGAGGTTGCGCATCTTTACCCACAAGTCATGTTACCCATCTGCCAAGGGATCGCGACTTCCCATACACCTCTACCGAGGAGGCGAGGCAGGGTAACACTACGAGGCCTTTACAAAGTTCCACTAGCTTCAGAAAACCCGCTACAGTTTATAGGAAGCTCCAATGCAGGAATCCCTTGCAGGACCGCCATCGCAGCAAAATCCTCCCGAGGGCCTCCCTACACTGACCACTCCCCTACTGCCCTTGCCCCTTTCGGGTAAGGTAGTCTTCCACTAGCTTTCCTAATTAATCAGCCAAGGGGTCCCATTCCTCCCTTGTGGTAGCACTGTTTTCCCGGGTGGTCGCTCCATGTTCCAATTAACATAATGATCTTATCATGAACAGTAATAATAAACAGATAATAAAAATATGATCATGAATAATGTATCTTCATACCCAAAACCACAAAAAGCACTAGCAAGTACTACCCAAAAAGGTTCAGTGGTAAACAAGGTATAAAGATAATCAAACTAGGTAACCTGTTGGGTCCCATCAAAATTAAACCTATGCAGATCATTATGATTAATTAGAACATGGCTGGGTAAAAAGAAGTGATCAAGGGCACAACTTGCCTGGGACTTGAGATTCCAGGTACCAACTTGCTCTTCAGATGACTCGTGACCTCACTGCTAGTCGTAGCAATTCAAACAAAACATGGTATAGGCAAAATTAACATTACACCAAACATAAGAACAAATTACACATTAATAATATACATATTAAAATAAGATCATAGGAACAGGAATCATTAATTTTGGAGTTATAGTTTTTAAGTTATGAATTTTCAAAGGTTTTATGTGTTAAAAATGGATTAAGTGAGAGATTAAATTTCTAATTGTTTTCATGACAAAACAGAGGTTCTAGGTGGTAGAGAATAAAATTACAAAATTTTAGAAAGTGGAATGGATTAATTTGGACTAAAAATGGATTTTCTATGATTTAAACAAATCCTAGCACTTATTTATATAATAAATACATATTTTCTAATTCCTTTATTCGGTTTATCATAGCACTGGACTGCGCGCATGAAAACATAAAAACCCAGGGGTCCCGGTGCAAGTTTTCCTAAGACTCAGTTTACCCGTGCAGTGGACCGCGGGTTATTTTGAAGAAAACAAAGGGGTTCGTTTAGAAAATATCCGGGCGAAAGGGTATCTAAGGTTTCTGACCGTTGGATCATCAATCTGCGCCCCAGATTAGATCGGCGCGGCCGTGAAACGGTACGCGACGAGAACCGTTGGATGCAAGTACGACGGGGAGGATTTTATTATACTGGATTTGATTCTATCCGTTCGATCTAGATCAACGGATCAGGTCGAATGCTACGGTTATAAAGTTATGATTTTCTGAAGGTTTAAGTGTTTAATACAAAACTAATTAAGTATATGATTTCCACCATAGATTTCATAGTAATATAAGGTTACTAGATTATAAACAATATTAACATGAGTTAAATGCAACTGGAATGAACAAATCTGGAGTTAAAGTAAATGAGTTATGAATTTTCCTAACTTTGGACCACTAAAATCATTTTATGCACTCACTTTATCAGTTTTCCTTAACTGTTTGGACCTCGGATTATAATTTTCAAGAGCACAGGATCTAATTCGTAAATTTCAGGACTTGTTTAAAATTAGCACAGCAAGAACGACAGGTTTGTTACTCGAAAGTGCAGGGGCTTTTAAGGAAAATAACCAAAAGACTACAAAAAGATCAACCGTTAACATAAGAATGGACCGAAGGTTCTCCAAATTCACCTAGTGTGCAGACTATAAATGCATTATTGGTTTCTGATGCTACCGCACCGGGAGAAGATTAAGCCTGAAACCCGAATCCATGTCCAAGTGACAAAACCAATGAACCATCGAATATTACAGAATACTGACCTGCCTCTGATTTCAGGCGAATATGACGAACTCCCCACACCAGATTGGATCCAATCGATGACTAGACGAATTGCAGGAAAAGAAATAAATGGCAAACTCAATAACCCCGCCATCGAACACAAGCTCGCTCCCCACGTCGCACGAAAGCAGAACACCTGATGGGGATCTTCTCCCCCCTGGTCATGAACCGTGGCGGCCCGAGCACCCAAGTGGCGGCGCTCGGCGATCCATCCTGATGAGCAGTGCCCGAGCCGGCGAGCGACAGTGGCGGCCCCATCCCAATCTCTCTCCCAATCGTGAGCTCACTGTTGGCGCTAAAATCCTTTGTTCCTGGCGGCTAGGATGGGGAGGGGATGCTAGCCTATTTATACGCACGAGACTGGATAAGGATGGGAGGGTACGGATGAATCCCGCCCGGATTTCTCGCCAACAACCCGCCATTGTTCACGGTCGTAGGGGCTCCGCACTTCGCGCGGCCAAGAAACATGGTGACACCGGTGGAGAGGTTGTCAGCTGGCCAGGGTCTGCGCGGAGTCCGTCCCTTCAACCACCAGCGCACAAAGCGGAGAGGAGATAGGGATGAGGGCGAGGAAGGAGGGGATTCCCCGCCCAGCCGCACAGAGAAGAGGAGGATTTGGTCGGCAGCTTAGAGAAGACCTCGGCCGGAGGTGGTGAAGCGACCGTGGATCCGTTGGCCGAGCCCGCAAAGTCGCGCGACAGGAGGGAGCCGGTCGATTCTGTTAGCGTCCATGCGGGGTTGGGGGCGATTCTGACATTCTGGCCCCAGATGGCAGTTTCTCCAGGTCAAGCCAACGGCAAGCGCACAAGTCGACCGAACGGTGGGCCCCGCCAGGCAGAACAGTTCTGCGCAAGTTTGTCAATGGGCCAGTACGAGTAGGATATGGCCCATTGCGCCAAGTGGAGTTTTATTATTATTATTATTATTATTATTATTTATATTTTTTTTATACACATTTTGGGCTTTACAAATCCTACCCCCCTTAAAAATAATCTCGTCCTCGAGATTTGTAAGAAAAGGGACATAGAAGAATTGGTTTATGCTTTTAGCCTTTAATCTCTAATTGGTTCAAAATTTTTAGAATCTCACATTTTTTTGTCCATAGTGTGTGACTAGGAGAGCATGGGTATACAACTACTTATTATGCAGGATATAAGATAGGAAGTTTAGGGCAAGAATAGCCTGGGGTAAGACAGTTTATGGTGAGAAGAACTCCGTGTTGGATGGTAATGCATCTAAAGGTCCAGTTTAACTTCTCTCTTTCCTTGACGAGGTTTGAGCTTTTCCCCCTTGAGCTTTGGTGTCTCCAAGAGGTTAGGTAATAGCTATGTAGAGGGTTTAGTAGGTGGCTATATGATAGTTGGGATTAGTTATGTAACCAATTATGTAGGTCAAGTTGTTTGTGTATCGCTGAGTCGATCTAAGATCTCAAACTAGTTTATAGGAGCAGGGTCTAATGTATTTCCTCAGCATTAGCCAATCCTGTTTGAGTGACTTCCAACTGGCTTGATCATAACAAATTAGATAGGATTGGGTATGACTAGAATAGACTAGATAAGATCTAGTTAATTTGCATCAGATCATGGTTGTTAAACTAGGGTGGATAAGTATGCTTATTAGGATAAGATGGATCCATAAAGATAAGATATAATCTTTTGAGATCAGTTAGATCTGGTACGAAAGGTTAGAATCTTTTTCGAGATAAGATGGATCTATTAAGATAAGGGAGAATCTTTTAAGATAAGATGAATTGGTTAGAATGAGATCTTTTAGGATAAGATAAATCTCTTAAGCTAGATATGTTCCAATGGGGACAATCTAGGTTGTCTAGTTATTTTATAAATATATTTTTATACCTATGTGTATATGCAGATGCAATTGTGGACATTATTCCACAACTCATCACACTCAATCAAAGATCCAAATCAAACAAGTATCATAAGAACAAGCATTCAAGCATACAAATATTTACGAAAATAGTTTTGATTTTGTTCCTAAGAGTAGGTCTCCTATTCCTAAAGTCACTTTAGGCACAGGATTTCAAAGTGTGAAATTCACATTTGTCTTTAGAATGAAAAGGTAATAATAATCAGAGTAAAGCGGAAATAGATGAGAAAAGATTAAGAAAAGTTTAGAAAAGAATCAGAGTAGCAAGGGTAAGTAAAGAATGGTTGTCCAGTTCTATCTAGGTTTCGTCCTACAGTCAACATTCCTCTGATACCACTTCTGTCACACCCGGATTTCAGGGGCACCAAGACCCGGGCGCGAACATAATCACCAGGTGTGCTAGGACCAAGTCTCACACATATGATGAATCATGGCACAGGATCGAATGTCACATCTTTACTAAATAACAGGAGTTCTATACAAAATAAATAAATAAATAATTACATTATAAGGAGACAACGGTCCAGCAACCCAAAGTTGACTGGGAGACGACGACCTAGACCTCTCACGAACTCGTCGCAACATCCTCCATGCGCCTCATCCTGCGGTACATGTTCTTGACCTGTGGGGGGTGTGAGACAGCAAGAGTGAGCTCACATACGTTCATCGCTCAACAAGTTGTGGGGAATAATGTGTATGAACTCGCCAAAGGTGGGAGCTCATGTGAAGTGTAAGGCTTACCAAAGAGGATGGTTGAAGCTGAGCATTGCTTTTAAAGTTGGTCAAAATTTTATTAGCGATTACTAAGTATAAGTAAATACCAACCCAATTAAATAGTAGAACAAAAGTAACAACATCACCTGCGATGCAATGCATATGCCAAATTGAATTTAGTTCCATAAATTAATCATGTGAGGGTCCGAGCTGCTCTTGACCGTGAGCACGGCTAGTATACCAGTTTTACACTCTGCAGAGGTTGCGCATCTTTACCCACAAGTCATGTTACCCATCTGCCAAGGGATCGCGACTTCCCATACACCTCTACCGAGGAGGCGAGGCAGGGTAACACTACGAGGCCTTTACAAAGTTCCACTAGCTTCAGAAAACCCGCTACAGTTTATAGGAAGCTCCAATGCAGGAATCCCTTGCAGGACCGCCATCGCAGCAAAATCCTCCCGAGGGCCTCCCTACACTGACCACTCCCCTACTGCCCTTGCCCCTTTCGGGTAAGGTAGTCTTCCACTAGCTTTCCTAATTAATCAGCCAAGGGGTCCCATTCCTCCCTTGTGGTAGCACTGTTTTCCCGGGTGGTTGCTCCATGTTCCAATTAACATAATGATCTTATCATGAACAGTAATAATAAACAGATAATAAAAATATGATCATGAATAATGTATCTTCATACCCAAAACCACATAAAGCACTAGCAAGTACTACCCAAAAAGGTTCAGTGGTAAACAAGGTATAAAGATAATCAAACTAGGTAACCTGTTGGGTCCCATCAAAATTAAACCTATGCAGATCATTATGATTAATTAGAACATGGCTGGGTAAAAAGAAGTGATCAAGGGCACAACTTGCCTGGGACTTGAGATTCCAGGTACCAACTTGCTCTTCAGATGACTCGTGACCTCACTGCTAGTCGTAGCAATTCAAACAAAACATGGTATAGGCAAAATTAACATTACACCAAACATAAGAACAAATTACACATTAATAATATACATATTAAAATAAGATCATAGGAACAGGAATCATTAATTTTGGAGTTATAGTTTTTAAGTTATGAATTTTCAAAGGTTTTATGTGTTAAAAATGGATTAAGTGAGAGATTAAATTTCTAGTTGTTTTCATGACAAAACAGAGGTTCTAGGTGGTAGAGAATAAAATTACAAAATTTTAGAAAGTGGAATGGATTAATTTGGACTAAAAATGGATTTTCTATGATTTAAACAAATCCTAGCACTTATTTATATAATAAATACATATTTTCTAATTCCTTTATTCGGTTTATCATAGCACTGGACTGCGCGCATGAAAACATAAAAACCCAGGGGTCCCGGTGCAAGTTTTCCTAAGACTCAGTTTACCCGTGCAGTGGACCGCGGGTTATTTTGAAGAAAACAAAGGGGTTCGTTTAGAAAATATCCGGGCGAAAGGGTATCTAAGGTTTCTGACCGTTGGATCATCAATCTGCGCCCCAGATTAGATCGGCGCGGCCGTGAAACGATACGTGACGAGAACCGTTGGATGCAAGTACGACGGGGAGGATTTTATTATACTGGATTTGATTCTATCCGTTCGATCTAGATCAACGGATCAGGTCGAATGCTACGGTTATAAAGTTATGATTTTCTGAAGGTTTAAGTGTTTAATACAAAACTAATTAAGTATATGATTTCCACCATAGATTTCATAGTAATATAAGGTTACTAGATTATAAACAATATTAACATGAGTTAAATGCAACTGGAATGAACAAATTTGGAGTTAAAGTAAATGAGTTATGAATTTTCCTAACTTTGGACCACTAAAATCATTTTATGCACTCACTTTATCAGTTTTCCTTAACTGTTTGGACCTCGGATTATAATTTTCAAGAGCACAGGATCTAATTCATAAATTTCAGGACTTGTTTAAAATTAGCACAGCAAGAACGACAGGTTTGTTACTCGAAAGTGCAGGGGCTTTTAAGGAAAATAACCAAAAGACTACAAAAAGATCAACCGTTAACATAAGAATGGACCGAAGGTTCTCCAAATTCACCTAGTGTGCAGACTATAAATGCATTATTGGTTTCTGATGCTACCGCACCGGGAGAAGATTAAGCCTGAAACCTGAATCCATGTCCAAGTGACAAAACCAATGAACCATCGAATATTACAGAATACTGACCTGCCTCTGACTTCAGGCGAATATGACGAACTCCCCACACCAGATTGGATCCAATCGATGACTAGACGAATTGCAGGAAAAGAAATAAATGGCAAACTCAATAACCCCGCCATCGAACACAAGCTCGCTCCCCACGTCGCACGAAAGCAGAACACCTGATGGGGATCTTCTCCCCCCCTGGTCACGAACCATGGCGGGCCGAGCACCCAGGTGGCGGCGCTCGGCGATCCATCCCGATGAGCAGTGCCCGAGCCGGCGAGCGACAGTGGCGGCCCCATCCCAATCTCTCTCTCCCAATCGTGAGCTCACTGTTGGCGCTAAAATCCTTTGTTCCTGGCGGCTAGGATGGGGAGGGGATGCTAGCCTATTTATACGCACGAGACTGGATAAGGAGGGGAGGGTACGGATGAATCCCGCCCGGATTTCTCGCCAACAACCCGCCATTGTTCACGGTCGCAGGGGCTCCGCACTTCGCGCGGCCAAGAAACATGGTGACACCGGTGGAGAGGTTGTCAGCTGGCCAGGGTCTGCGCGGAGTCCGTCCCTTCAACCACCAGCGCACAAAGCGGAGAGGAGATAGGGATGAGGGCGAGGAAGGAGGGGATTCCCCGCCCAGCCGCACAGAGAAGAGGAGGATTTGGTCGGCAGCTTAGAGAAGACCTCGGCCGGAGGTGGTGAAGCGGCCGTGGATCCGTTGGCCGAGCCCGCAAAGTCGCGCGACAGGAGGGAGCCGGTCGATTCTGTTAGCGTCCATGCGGGGTTGGGGGCGATTCTGACATTCTGGCCCCAGATGGCAGTTTCTCCAGGTCAAGCCAACGGCAAGCGCACAAGTCGACCGAACGGTGGGCCCCGCCAGGCAGAACAGTTCTGCGCAAGTTTGTTAATGGGCCAGTACGAGTAGGATATGGCCCATTGCGCCAAGTGGAGTTTATTATTATTATTATTATTATTATTATTATTATTATTATTTATATTTTTTTATACACATTTTGGGCTTTACATCTATGGACTTAAGCAAGCCCCAAGAGCATCGTATGAATGCCTTAGAGATTTTCTTATTTCTAATGCTTTCAAGGTTGGGAAAGCCGACCCACTCTTTTCACAAAGACTTGCAATGGTGATCTTTTTTTGCCAAATTTATGTCAATGACATAATATTTGGTTCTACTAACCAAAAGTCTTGTGAGGAGTTTAGCAGGGTGATGATGCAAAAGTTCGAGATGTCGATGATCGGCGAGTTGACCTACTTCCTTGGATTCCAAGTGAAGCAACTCAAGGATGGCACCATTATCTCCCAAATGAAGTACACTCAAGATCTTCTCAAGAGGTTTAGGATGAAGGACGCTAAGCCCATGAAGGCATACCGGTCAATGATAGGTTCATTACTTTATCTTTGTGCTAGTAGATCGGACATTATGCTAAGTGTATGCATGTGTGCTAGATTTAAATCCGACCCCAAGGAATGTCACCTTGTGGCCATTAAGCGAATTCTTAGGTATTTAGTTTCTACGCCTTGCTTCGGGATCTAGTATCCAAATGGGTCTACCTTTGACTTAATTGGGTACTCAGACTCCGACTATGCGGGTGCAAGGTTGATAGGAAGAGCACATCAGGGACGTGCCAATTTTTAGGAAGGTCCCTGGTGTCCTGGAGTTCCAAGAAACAAACATCTGTTTCCCTATCCACCGCTGAGTCCGAGTACGTTGCCGTGGGACAGTGTTGCGCGCAACTACTTTGTATGAGGCAAACCCTCCGGGACTTTGGCTACAATCTGAGCAAAGTCCCACTCCTATGTGACAATGAGAGTGCAATCCGCTTAGCAGACAATCCTATTGAACACAACCACACTAAGCACATAGACATCTGACATCACTTCATGAGAGACCGCCAGCGAAAGGGAGATATTGATGTACACCACATTAGCACCGAGAACCAGCTAGCCGATATCTTCACTAAGCCTTTATATGAGAAAAGGTTTTGCAGGTTGCGTAGTGAGCTAAATGTCTTAGATTCACGTAACTTGGATTGATCTAGAGCATACATGTAGTTCATGCCTTTGATCATGTTACCTTAAGCATTTACATTATCTGTTGTCTATTTATGATGCTCAAGTTGTACAAGTCATCCCCGGACCTCACAAGTCCGTATGCAAATGATGCATATATTTAGGGGGAGATGTGCTGCAACTTGATCCCTTTGAGACTAACTTGTTTGTTTGAGTACATTGAAAGGGAAAGTGAACTTGGACGACGAAAAGACTTCCGCTACACTCTGGTATTAGTGTATTTAATTCCAAGTTCATACTTATGCTCGCATTGCCTTTTTGCTCTTATATGACACTTTGGTGAGGCAATGGGGTTACCAGGCCAAAAATGATCCCGTTTTGGTGCTTAATGCCAAAGGGGGGAGAAATTAAGGCCAAAGCAAAATGGATCAGCCAACCACTTGGGAATTTTGAAAATAGAAGAGTTAGAATTTGTTTTGTCAAAATCCTCTTATTGCAAAATTTGGTCTCTTATGGGGGAGAATTTTTATTATGGGAAAAAGGGGGAGTTTTTGGCACTTGATCAATTTCACTCTGGGAATATCACTCTATTTGCACAAACAAGCGTGTTTGACTTAGAGATAGGGAAAAGAATTTGATTTGCAAAAACAAACCAAGTGGTGGCAAAGAATGATACAAATATGCCAAATACTAAGTAAAGAGAATTTGGTCTTCAATTGGAATTGATATTGCACTTCTTTTGTTGCACTTTAATGTGTTGGCATAAATCGGTCCCGAGGGCCAACGGTCGGCTGCGCCCGATATGGAAGGAGATCGCGCACTGGACTGCTACAGTAGCTATCCGGTGGTGCACCGGACTGTCCGGTGCACCACTCGACAGAAGGCAGGAATTGCCTTCCATGTTGAACTCCAACGGCTCGTAGTTGTCTTGAGGCTATAAAAGGGACCCCTAGGTGCATGGAGCAGGACACTAAGCCTTCTTTAAGCATTCTAAGACTCCCAGACTTCGCCTCCACGCATTTGATCGATTATGTTAGTGATTTGAGCTCCGTCTGAGTTGTGAACTCACTGTGCTTCATTTCGAGCTCAAGTCTTGGCATGTGTA
Source organism: Zea luxurians (assembly GCA_029449295.1). NCBI lineage: Eukaryota > Viridiplantae > Streptophyta > Magnoliopsida > Poales > Poaceae > Zea > Zea luxurians. Next base: position 94,089,043 of record JAOPSE010000006.1, read on the forward strand.
ACACTCAATTTGTAATTTGTTAGAAATAATATAAATAGAGAAACAATTTCTCCTTATGTGAGTTTGACCTTTATGCATCATCACATGTGAACACCATATTCAAGAACAAATAATTAATAAAAAGATATACTATTAAATGGTGCATCATGCTGGATTTTATTTTATGTGTATTTTATGACAAAATAAAAATGATGTTACAAGAATTGGAATAAAGTCCAAAGTAGAATTGGACAATCTAAAAGAAACTCTAGAAAAGGAAAGAAAGCAAATTTTATGTAAGTAAAAATAATACAAAGTAAATAAATAAAATATTATTTCTATACTATTATTTTAATGTGACACCTGACTCAAGGGTGGAGCTCATAAGCTGATTTAAATTCAAATTGGAATTCAAAATATTGATGAATAAGAAAAACAGAAAATAAAGATTAAAAGAAAAAAAGGAAAAGGACCCCAACTCGGCTCCCTCTCGCGATTTTGGCCCAATTTCGTATTCCCTACGCGCGGCCTAGCCAGGCTCTGGTGCCGACAGCGAGGACCCACCGGTCGGTCTCACCTCCCCGCGTCCTCTCGCACTCGCTTCACTGCGCCACGGGCCCTAGTCACCAGCCAAGCTACGCGCGCCAGTACTTCCGCTGGCATGTGGTCCCGCGTGGTCAGCGCTTTCTTCTCCGCTTGAACTCGGGCGTGGGACTTCAACCAATTGCGCGCGGAATCCGGGATTGGGGTTGTTGCGAACCATCCGGCCGCCTCCCCAGGCTATAAACCGATAGTCCGCGGACTAGGTCCCTATTCCCCCTCGAAACACAGCTGTCAGCGCCGTTGCATCGTCGTGGGTGCTCGGGGTGCGACGAATTCGCCACTGCCGCCACGGTGTTCGGGGTTGGGCGAAGGTTGGGTTATTGCGTGGGGTTTGGGAGCTTAGCCGGAGGTCCTGGAGCCTCGCAGTCGTCGGATTGGGTTGGGTGCGTCATCGGTGGCGGCTTAATTGCTCACCGGAGTGACACGACCGCCACGGATCCACCTCGCATCACGAGCAGGTTGTTTGCCGCCTCTAATCTCGGTAAGAATCCCATCCAAACGGTTCGCCTTCACCTTCTCGCTGCGTAGCACCCTTCAATTTTGGACTTGGCGCACTTGGGCGTTGAATCACGGGTGCGCCGGTGAGACTCCACTGCGGCACTATGCAGCGTCGCCATGCCTCGAGTTGGATTGGAGAGGACGGTTGTGCACCGTCCGATCCACATCAACGGCTGCGATTAGAAGACTAGTTAACCCTTCGCATCGTGGATATGCCCCGTTGGATCGTGATCGAGCGGATGTCGTTCGATCCGCGCTAGTTAAACGGTGACCGTCTGATCTGGATCTGATGGCCTGCGCCGTGTATCACATTGTCCTATGGGCGATCTAATCCTGGCGCTCCATTTGGGATCGGACGGCTGTGGTGGCTCTGTACCCCTTCGAACAACGTCTTTTATTAAAGAACCCCTCTGTTATTTTAGTATCAACCCGCCGTCCACACCCACTATTCAGTGAGTCTTAGGAAGTTTACACTGAGGCCCCTGTCTTTCTCAGATTTAATGCGCTCAGCCCAGAGCCCATTTAATCGAATAAATGAATTGGAAAATAGATTTTTAATATGAAAATAATTACTAGAACTTGATAAATTCATAGAAAATCCATACTTGGTCCAAATTAACCCATTCCAATTTCTAAAATTTTGTAATATTATTCTCTATCAGTTAGAGTCTCTGTTTTGACATGAAAACAGTAAGAAAAATAATTTCCCATTTAATCCTATTTTAAGCACATAAAATCTTTAGAAATTCATATTTTAAAATCTATAACTCCAAAAATTTTGATTCATGTTCCTAGGATTTTATTTTAATGTGTAGATTATTATTACGTATTTTGTTTACATGTTTGGTGTGATGTTAATTTTCTCTATATACTGTGCTTGTTTGTATTGTGGTGAGTAGAAGAGCCCGTGGCTGAGGATCCTGGTGACCAGCAGATAGAAGTAGCTGAGTAGGAGCTCATTGAAGACAAGTTGTGCCCTTGACCACTTTTTACCCAATAATGTTCTTTAATGTCATTATTCATGCATAGGTTTAATTTTGATGGGACCCGATAGGTCACCCTAGATTGTTTATCTCTTTACCTTGTTATCCCTGAATCACTTGGGTAGTGTTGCTATTGCTTTACATGGTTTTGGGGTAACATTTCATTGTATCCATGTTCCAGTTATTTTGTTATTCTATTTATGTTCATGTCAAGATCATTAATGTTAATTGGAACATGGAGCTTAACTTGAGAAACACGTGCCACCCCAAGGGAGGAATGGGACCCCTTGGCTAACTAATTAGGAAAGCTAGTGGAAGACTACCTTACCCGAAAGGGGCAAGGGCAGTAGGGGAGTTGCATGCAAGGAGGTTCTCGGGTTGATTTTGCTGCGATGGCGGTCAAACGGGGGATTCTTGCAAGTGCTCTTCCCATAAACTGTAGCGGGTTTTCGAAAGCTAGTGGAACTTTGTAAAGGCCTCGTAGTGTTGCCCTGCCTCGCTTCCTAGGTAGAGGTGTATGGGAGTCACGATCCCTTGGCAGATGGGTAACATGACTTGTGGGTAAAGGATAGAACCTCTGTGGAGTGTAAAACTGGTATACTAGCCAAGCTCACGGTCATGAGCAGCTCAGGACTCTCGCATGATTAATTTTTGGAACTTAAAGTCAATTTTGTCATTTGCATATGCATGGGATTATTTATTAATTTTGTTCTATTACTCTATTTAAGGTTTGGTATTTACTTACATTTAGTAACTGCTAAAATTTTTTTGACCAACTAATTAAAAGCAATGCTCAGCTTTAACCCCTGTTGATGTTTAGCCTTACACATCACATGAACTCCCACCTTTGGTGAGTTCATGCCCACTGGTTTCCCCACAACTTGTTGAGCTATGATCATGTGTGAGCTCACCCTTGCTGTCTCACACCCCCCACAGGAGAAGAACAGGTGGTTCAGGAGGAGCCTCAAAGCGAGGAGTTTGATCTGATCTAGGTGGCGTTTCCCAGTTGACTTTTGCACCAAGGATGATCCTTAGTTCATTTTATATTTATCTTTTATTTTGTAATAAGACTTCCGCTTTATAATAAATACTCTGATGTTATTGTGACATTTATCTCTATACACTCTGTTATTATATATGTTGTCTTCTTAGCGCATGTATGAGATGCACCTGGCTTTGTTCCTTAAAGCCCGGGTGTGACAGAAGTGGTATCAGAGGAAATGTTGACTGTAGGACGAAACCTAGATAGAAATGGACAAAACCCTTACCTACTTATCTTACTCTAAATCTTTCTATACTCATCTTGTCTTGATCCTGTCTCACCTTTTCTACTCTGATTACCCTTATCTTTTCTACTCTAAGACAAGATGGATTTCACACCTGGGAATCCTACAACTATGAACTTTTTCAGAGATAGGGAGCCTAAGACGAAATTAAAACTATTTTCTCTATTTAAAAGTGTTGGTTGATTGTTCTGATGATAAATGCCTGATTTGCTTCTTTGATTGATTGAATTATTATATATGGACATCTTAGCATGTACACCATAAGGTATTGAGTTAGCTTTAGTAGTAAAACATTAATCTGCTTGGCTAATAAATCCCTCAAAGTAACATGATTCGTAACTACCTGCCTTGTCTACTATTCTCTTATCATATATTTCTAACTCAGATGGTCAATACCAGGAAGGGTGGTGGAATTGATTTGCCTCCCAATCAACACACTTGAAGGATATTTAGACAACCCCAGCCACAACCAGTAGAGATGGATCCTTTACGACCGCCTCCACCAGTAGGAGTTGACCCACTGGTTGCATCTCAGATGAGGATGATGCAACAAATGGCAGACACTATGGCAGATATGCGTGCTCAGATGCAGCAGGAACGCCAGGAGATGTGCCAGGAACGAGAAGAGATACGTCGGGAGCTGCGGCAAGAGCAAGAAGAGATACACCAGGAGAGAAGGGCGCAGCAGCAATAACAGCAATAGCAGTAACAGCAACAAGTATCACTGCCTCCACCTCCACCACCAGTTCCACCCCGAGATAAGCACCGGGAGTTCATGAGCCATAAGCCACCGATGTTTGCTAGTTCTCCTGATCCACTTGACGCAGATGATTGGCTAAAGTCCATAGAGAAGATGTTGAGCATTGCTCAGTGCACTGACCGGGAGAAGGTTTTATATGCTTCTAGTCGTATGACAGGTCCTGATGCCGATTGGTGGGATTCATATACTGCTACCCATGACGCTGCTGACACCATCACTTGGGTAGAGTTCAGTATGCAGTTCAGGAATTATCATATACCAGCTGGATTGATGAAGATTAAGAAGAAGGAATTTCTATCATTGAAGCAAGGGAGCATGTCAGTCAGTGAGTACCGTGATAAGTTCATCCAGCTATCCAGATATGCACCTGATGAAATTGCTGAGGATGAGAGGAAACAGGAACATTTTATTGAAGGACTTAATGGACCCCTACAGTATGCTCTGGTGGCACATACATTTCCATCATTTCAGAGGCTACTCGATAAGGCTCTAGCTATCGAACACAAGCATGTTCAGCTTGGAGATTTGAAGAGGAAAGCTATATCTCAAGGACAAGGAAGCAGCAGTGTTCGTCCATGCTACAGTTCACCCCAGAGTACACCAGTTCGCACTGGCGGAGGCCAGTGCCCAGTTTAGCAATCACCTCAGAGGACTCCACCACCTCGTCAGGCTACCCCCACTGGCACCCCGACGAAGTTTTCAGGACAGAGTGCGGGCACTACTTGCTTCAAGTGTGGGAAGACTGGACATTATGCAAATGTGTGCCCACAGAGGATTGCTACTAGCCCAGTTCAGAATAAGCAGCAGACTCCAGGATCTGGCAAGGGATACTCTATTGCCAGGGTTAATCAAGTCAGCGCTGATGCTACTCCTGATGGTGCTGACATCATACTTGGTATGTTTTACGTTAATGCTATTCCTGCAACATATTATTTGATTCTGGTGCTACACATTCATTTATGTCTCATCGATATGCCAATACAAATGAGATACCACTGCTAAATATGAGAAAACCAATGATAGTAATTACACCTAAAGGGCCTATTGAGGCAAATCAAATGACACGTAGATTGACATTAACAATTATGGGAAGAGAATTTGGAGCTACCGCCATAATATTAGAGGCAAGCAGTATAGATCTGATCCTCGGTATGTCATGGTTAAGAAAGGCAAAGACCATTATAGCATGTGGTAGGGGTACCGCAGAACTCACCAGCCCTAAAGGAGAAAGATTTCAAGTTCAAATTGTAGTGAGCACCTCATCCAAACATGTGATGTACTTTATTGCTGAGGAGTTTGTTGGTGACAACATCCGTGTGGTTAGAGATTTTCTAGATGTCTTTCTAGAGGAGTTACCAGGGATGCCACCAGATAGGGAAGTTGAGTTTGTCATAGATCTCTTACCTGGAATTGCCCCTATTTCTAAATGGCCATACAGGATGTCTGTAGAAGAATTAAAGGAACTTAAGAAACAGTTAACGGAGTTGCAAGAGGCTAGGTACATTCGTCCGAGTTCCTCACCTTAGGGAGCGTCGGTTCTATTTGTACAGAAGAAGGATGGATCACAACGGATGTGTGTGGATTATAGATCTCTTAATGATGTTACTGTGAAGAACAAGTATCCTTTACCCCGTATTGAGGATTTATTTGATTAGATGAGAGGTGCTAGGGTATTCTCAAAGATTGATCTCCGATCGGGATACCATCAGATGAGGATTAGGCCATCGGATATTCCCAAGACAGCTTTCTCGACTCAATATGGATTATATGAGTTCACTGTTATGTTGTTTGGATTAACCAACGCACTAGCTTATTTTATGAATTTGATGAATAAGGTGTTTATGGAGTATTTGGACAGATTCATCGTAGTATTCATCGACGATATTCTAATTTATTCCAAGAGTGATAGTGATCATGAGGAACATCTGAGATTGGTGCTACAGAAGCTACGAGATAACCAACTCTATGCCAAGTTCAGCAAGTGCGAGTTTTGGATTGGTGAGGTGCCATTTCTTGGTCATATCATTTCTAATGGTGGAATATCAGTGGATCCTGCTAAGGTCAAGGAGATAATGGAGTGGAGAGTACCCACTACAGTTACGAAGATTCGAAGTTTCTTGGGACTAGCAGGATATTATCGGAGATTTATTGAAGGATTTTCTAAAATCGCTAAGCCTATGACCTCACTTCTGGAAAGGGCAGAGAATTTAAGTGGGATGAGAAGTTCCAAGATAGCTTTGATCAATTAAAGAAGAGATTGATGTCGCCACCAGTGTTGGTTATGCCAGATCTACAGAAGGGATTTGATATTTATTGTGATGCATGTGGCCAAGACTTGGGATGTGTGCTCATGCAAGGACATGTGATCGCTTACATGTCTCATCAGTTACAGAAACATGAATTGAACTACCCCACTCATGACTTAGAACTGGCAGCCGTTGTGCAAGCGCTTAAGATTTGGAGACATTATATTATGGGAACCAAGTGTCAAGTATACACGGATCATAAGAGTTTGAAGTATATATTCACTCAGAAGGATCTCAACCTTAGGCAACACCGTTGGTTGGAGCTTATTAAGGATTATGATTTGGAGATTCACTATCACCCGGGCAAGGCAAATTTGGTTGCAGATGCCTTGAGTCGAAAGGAGCATGTTCATTCAGCTATTATGGCCCAGCTACCCAATGAGATTGTTGAGGATTTCAGGAGGCTTAACCTGGGGATAGTTGCTCACACTGAAGGAGTTACTATTTGTCGGCGTTTCGACCCCGGGGGGTCCCTGGACCGACGAGTAAATTGTCGCTGCGTGTCCCAGCCCAGATGGGTCGGCGCGAGACGGAAAACAAGGGGGAAAAACAATGAGGGGAACCATGGCTCGTGTTGTCCTGCGCTTAGGGCGGATGCGCTTGCAGCAGGGGGTTACAAGCGTTCGCGAGGGAGAGAGAGAGAGAGAGAGCCTGTTCGTCAGCCCGTCGTCCCGCGCGGCCACCTTTCCGTACGAGGGCCCTGGACCTTCCTTTTATAGACGTAAGGAGAGGACCCAGGTGTACAATGGGGGGTGTAGCAGTATGCTAACGTGTCCGGCAGAGAGGAGCCAGAGTCCTATGTACATGCCGACGTGGCTGTTGGAGAGGCGTTGGTGCCCTGTTCATGTGATGTCGTGGCCGTCGGAGGAGCGCTTAAACCCTGTAGTAGCACAGCTGTCGGGGCTGTTGGGACCTTGCTGATGTCTCCTTGCTTCCGTAGGGAGCTGAGAACCGCCATCGTCATGGAGCACGCGGGGTGTCATCATTACTTGTTTTACCGGGGCGAGCCAGATGGGACGCCGGTCTTGTTCCCCGTAGCCTGAGCTAGCTAGGGGTAGGGTAATGATGTGCCCCCCTGCGACGTGGTCAGCCCGAGCCCAAGGTCGGGCGAGGCAGAGGCTCCTCCGAGGTCGAGGCTGAGTCCGAGCCCTGGGGTCGGGCGAGGTGGAGACCGTCATCTGAGGTCGAGGTTGAGTCCGAGCCCTGGGGTCGGGCGAGGCGGAGACCGTCGTCTGGGGTCGAGGTTGAGTCCGAGCCCTGGGGTCGGGCGAGGCGGAGACCGTCATCTGGGGTCGAGGTTGAGTCCGAGCCCTGGGGTCGGGCGAGGCGGAGACCGTCGTCCGAGGTCGAGGTTGAGTCCGAGCCCTGGGGTCGGGCGAGGCGGAGCTTCCTATGGCGCCCGAGGCTGGACTTGGCTGCTGTCAGCCTCACCCGGGCGGGTGGCACAGCAGTCGGAGCAGTGCAGGCGGCGCTGTTTTCCTGTCAGGTCAATCAGTGGAGGGGCGAAGTGACTGCGGTCACTTCGGCCTTGTCGACTGAGGAGCGCACGTCAGGATAAGGTGTCAGGCGATCCTTGCATTGAATGCTCCTGCAATCCGGTCGACTGGCGAGGCGATCTGGCCAAGGTTGCTTCTCCGCGAAACCTGTCCGAACTGGGCCTCGGGCGAGTCGAAGGTGCGTCCGTTGCTTGAGGAGGCCCTCGGGCGAGGCGTGAATCTGCCTTGGTCTACTGTTCCTGCCCGAGGCTGGGCTCGGGCAAGGCGAGATCGTGTCCCTCGAGTGGACGGAGCTTTGACCTATATTGCGACCATCAGGCCTTTGCAGCTTTGTGTTGATGGTGTTTACCAGCCGAGTATTAGGAGTCTTGGGGGTACCCCTAATTATGGTCCCCGACAGTAGCCCCCGAGCCTCGAAGGGAGTGTTGGCACTCGCTTGGAGGCTTTGTCGCATTTTTTGCAAGGGGACCGGTCTTTCTTGGTTGCATTTTGTTCCGGTGGGTGCGCGCGAGCGCACCCGCCGGGTGTAGCCCCTGAGGCCTCGGAGGAGTGGTATGACTCCTTCGAGGTCTTGATGCCTTTCGTGATGCCTCGGCCGGTCTGGTTGTTCCCTCATGCGAACTGGTCGTTGCCCGGGTGCATAGTCAGGTTCCGAGTTCTCGGGCTGGTATGTTGACGCTGTCAACGGTTTGGCCGGAGCCGGGTTTGCGAGAGCAGCCCCCGAGCCTCTGCACAGGGCGAGAGGACGGTCAGGGACTGACTCGACTTTTTTCATACGCCCCTTCCTCGCCTTTCCGCAAGGAGGAGGGGGGAAAGCGCCATGTTGCCCTCGGAGGGCGCCGAACATGGTGTCTCCAGTGAGTTGCTAACGGGTGATCCGAGTGGACGCCCGTGCCCCGTTCGATAAGGGTCGGCTAGTGGCCCAGAGGCACGCTCCAAAAGTACCTGCAGGTGATTGCCGGACCCGGTCCCGTTTGATAGGGTCCGAGGGCTCGATGCCTCCCTCTGGTGGGATTCCGTTACAGAATCGCTCCTGCTGGTCTCGGAAATGTCCTAGGGTACCTTGGGAGCGTAGCCCGAGCCTTGGTTATGTATCGAATGTACCCAGAGCCATCCCTCACTCTGCATGCTCTGAGGCGGCTGTCGAACCCTTCGGGGGGCCAGCCTACGAACCCGTGATCAGTAGTGGGCGCGGAGCTCGAGTGGCCTGAGGCGGCTGTTGAACCCTTCCGAGGGGCCAGCCTTCGAACCTCTGACCAGTAATGGGCGCGGAGCCCGAGTGCTCTGAGGCGGCTGTCGAACCCTTCTGAGGGGCCAGCCTTCGAACCTCTGATCAGTAGGAGGGCTCGGGGCCCGCTTCCTTCGCGGAGAAGGATCCCTTTCGGAGTATCCCCTTTCCTGGTCCCTGTAGCAAGAGAGAGAAAGGGGAAGAGGAAAAGGATACGAAATTGAATGACATGGCGCACCTTTTTTTGACGCGGTCATTATGGCGGAGGTGAAGCGCCGCCCGCTTCGCCTGCCAAAGGTATCACCTGCCCTGCTGCGGAGTTAATGCGACGGGACGAGTGGTTCGCGGGGCAGCCGTTGTGCATGCGCGAGCCGTTCGAGGAACGGAACACGAGCGCGTCGTCTTCACGCCGTGGGAGAGGGCTCTCCTGCTGCTCTAGGAGGGGACGTGAGCCTGCAGACGATTTGACCGCCGCTTCCGTCCACCTGCTGCCGCCATTACTGTCGGCCCACTTCTGGCCATATCGACGTCGCACCTTCTCCCATGGCTGACTGACCCGTGACCGGCGTGTTTGGCTGGCATTGCTGGTCCACGCGCAGGGTTGCCTCGAATTGCAGCACCGGCTCCGCAGTCGAGAAGGCGCGGCGCTGGCGCAAGTGGCGCTGCAGTTTTTTGCATGTAGTAACCGGCGCGCCGGTTACATGACGTGTGGGCCTGGGACTCCATGCTGGATGTGTTGAAGTCGAAAGGGTGCCTCTCCATGGCGCGGTTGCATGCTGCCTACATGGCGGTCCGCCCTTTCACCCGCTGGTTTAGGCGAAGACGGAGGAGTGCTTGTAACCGCTGGGCGGTTACACGCTCCGCGCGCGGCGGTTTGGCTTCTTCTGTCCTAGGCCAACTTGCATGTTGTGTGGGACCCAGCCCCCGTGTCGTAGGGGGAGGATCTTTGAGCGCGTTGGTGAAGACTTAGCCTACGACGCCTGAGGACGCGAGTGGGGTGAGTTGCCTTTAAAAAGGGAAAGGCTCCCTGGGTGGCAGTCACGCCTCCGCATTCTCTTCATGCATTGCGCCCTTCCATCTTCCGAGCCCCCCGGATGGGGTGCCCCAGCGTCGCCTTGCTCTTGCTGCCGTTGGAGGAGCTCGATCCCGTGGAGATCGGTACCTTTCAGCCATCGTTCGGCTTCAAGGATTTTCGTCGTGCAGCACGGCTGCATTCCCCCACCAATGGGCAGTTTGGTGGGTAGAAGCGAGCCGGGCTGCGGCCTCCACCCCGCCCTCAGCTTCAAGGATTTTCGTCATCCGGGCTGAGGCGGAGGGCAAGCTGAGCCGGAGCTCTACCTCCCGCATGGGTCGGTGGGCCACCTTCTTCTTCAGCCTTCAGGGGAGAGGGCGCCCACCGGTCTAGCGGAGGGGGCGGACTTCGACAACGTGGGGCTGGTCGGCCGCGAGCGTCGTCAGCTCCAGCGCGTTGGGCTCGCTGGATCAGCTGGCTCTGGCTCAGCTTCCGGTGCCCCTCCCGCTGTCGGGCGGAGTGTGGCTATCTAGCCGCTATAAGGGCGGCTGTCGCGCCGCGCGTACCGGGGGACCGTCCAAGACGTCGCGCGCTGCTAGGGCGGCATTCGTGTTCTTGGGCTGTCCTGCCCGTGCTCTGGCACGACACCTCCGCGCGGAGGTTGGTGCTCGCCCATCCGGGAGGACCTGAGTGGGGATCTGCCGGTAGGCAGGTGGCTGCCGTCGTCGGAGCTGAGGTGGTGGCAGCTGGAGAAGTCCTCATCGCCGACGAGATCGTCTGCCATCCATGCTCTGGGCCTCCGGCTCTTTGGCTTTGATAGCTTGTCCTCGCCCCTCGAGTGGGGACGTGGGCGAGGGCCTTGTCGCAGCAGCGTCTGCCCTGAGGTCATCGCTGCTGCTGTTTGGCCACCCGGAGCGGAGGTCGTTGTAGCTGCTGCAGGAGTGGGCGGTGGTGAGCCGCTTGGAGTTCGTCGTCCCGCGGGCCTCCTGGTATGGAGGTTGTTCATACCCGCGGGAACGGAACCGGAGTCCCGTTTGTAATGGCATCTTGAGTGGCGGCGTATGTTCATTGCGGCTGTCGGGGCCTGAACATCTGTGTACTTGGGCGTGAAGCCGTGTTTCTTCCCCATTTCGAGCACCAGTTCTCGCCTGTCGGCTAGCTGAACCGCTTAACCCAAGTGTGAGTTGCCTTGCGCGGAAGGTGATGAGTGAGGTATCCGTATCCCGGAGGCGTAGGAGTCCCTCGGCTCGGTCGGCCTTGCCACTCAATGCTTCTCTTACCCAGTTAAAGAAAAGCCTCGGCCGCTCTGCGATGAGCCGGAGGCAGCGGTGTCAGCATGGACAGAGGCGGAGTTGGCTCGAAAAGGGGGGCTTCGTCGGTCCAGGCCGGGGAGGTGTAGCAGCGGTGGCCGGAGCCTGGCCGTGTCGTCTACTGGCGGGACCAACCCCAGAGTCAGGCCGCCGAGGCCATGAGCCGGGCTGGTGTCCTCGGGGGACAGCTGGCCGAGGCCACGGAGCGGCCGAACAAGCCGTCTGCTTGGGCCAAGTTCCTAGAGGAGACCCTAGCGGCGATGGCCCAGGCGCAGTGCCGACATCTCCCTTTTAGGTGGAGATCCTTCGCCCGTGTTACTGTCCGAGGCCAGGTCAGATTCCGCCGAAGGTGGAAACGATGCCGAGGGTGCTGCTGCTCCCCCCATTGATGTCTGAACCTGCAGGAGCAGTTTGTCTGTAGTGTGCGTATGTTTTTTGCGGTCGTCGAGGCCCAAACATGTCATTGTCGTGTTATAAACTTGCGTTTCTTTTCCTCTTGTTTCGAGTATCAGGACTTGCTTGTCGGTAGCAGAATTGTTTATCCGAGCGTGAGTTACTTATCGCAGAAGGTGATGAGTGAGGTATCCGTATCCCGGAGGCGTAGGAGTCCCTCGGCTCGGTCGGCCTTGCCGCTTACGTGTACTCTTGCTCGTCCACGGGATTCTGTTATCGATATAGTCGAGAAGACACAAAAAATCATTTCGGCAGAGAAGTTTTCGATCGTTAAGACTTGTTCGGTTAGCAGGATCGTTTATCCGAGCGTGAGTTACTTATCGCATAAGGTGATGAGTGAGGTATCCGTATCCCGGAGGCGTAGGAGTCCCTCGGCTTGGTCGGCCTTGCCGCTTACGTGTACTCCGTCGTTTTCAGGATCCCACTATCGACGTAGTCAAAAAGCGTGAAAGATGTTCTGGCCGAAAGACTTTTTCCGAGGAAAATTTTGACGCAGAGGGGGTTCCCCCCTTCTAGCCCCCGAGGGAGGGTCGGGCTTTGCCGAGGCAAGGCTGACCCTTCCTTGACGGTTAGACTTTACTTGTGTATGTAAACGAGGTATATGAACGACTTGAAAACATCTTAAGGGTAGAAGCGACGTAGCTGTCAGATGTTCCAAGCATTGCTGTAGACCTCGCCTTGACTGTTGGCCAGCTTGTATGTTCCGGGCTTCAAAGTCTTGGCGATGATGAATGGCCCTTCCAAGGGAGGCATGAGCTTGTGGCACCCTCGGGCGTCTTGTCGTAGCCGAAGCACCAAGTCGCCCACCTGGAGGTCTCGGGACCGAACCCCTCGGGCGTGGTAGCGTCGCAGGGACTACTGATACCGCGCCGAGTGTAGTAAGGCCATGTCCCGAGCCTCTTCTAGCTGGTCCAGTGAGTCTTCTCGATTGGTCTGGTTGCTTCGAACGTCGTATGCCCTCATCCTCGGGGAGCCGTATTCTAAGTCTGTGGGCAAGATAGCCTCGGTCCCATAGACTAGAAAAAACGGCATGAAGCCCGTGGCTCGGCTTGGCGTCGTCCTCAGACTCTAGACCACCGAGGGGAGTTCCTTCGTCCATCGCCTGCCGAACTTGTTGAGGTCGTTGTAGATCCTTGGCTTGAGTCCCTATAGAATCATGCCATTGGCACGCTCTACTTGCCCATTCGTCATGGGGTGAGCTATGGCGGCCCAGTCCACCCGGATGTGGTGGTCCTCGCAGAAGTCCAGGAACTTCCTGCCGGTGATCTGGGTTCCGTTGTCCGTGATGATGGAGTTCGGGACTCCAAAGCGATGGATGATGTTGGTGAAGAACGCCACCGCCTGTTCGGACCTGATGTTGTTTAGGGGTCGGACCTCAATCCACTTGGAGAATTTGTCGATAGCGACTAGCAGGTGCGTGAAGCCCCCGGGTGCCTTCTGCAAGGGACCGACGAGGTCCAGACCCCACACAGCAAACGACCAGGTGATGGGTATTGTTTGTAGAGCCTGAGCGGGCAAGTGGGTCTGCCTTGCGTAGAATTGACACCCTTGGCAGGTGCGTACAATCCTAGTGGCGTCGGCCACCGCGGTTGGCCAGTAGAAACCTTGTCGGAAGGCGTTTCCAACAAGGGCTCGAGGAGCTGCATGGTGACCGCAAGCCCTCGAGTGTATTTCTTGCAATAACTCCTGACCTTTGGCGATGGATATGCATCGCTGGAGGATGCCTGAGGGGCTGCGGTGGTAGAGCTCCTTTCCGTCACCCAGCAAGACGAACGACTTGGCGCGCCACGCCAATCGCCGAGCCTCGGTTCTGTCGAGGGTAGCTCTCCTCGGTGGAGATACTGTAGGTACGGGGTCTGCCAGTTTCGATTAGGCGGGACCCCGTTCTGCTCCTCCTCGACGGGCAGTGCCTCACCCTCGGCGGCCGAGGGTGCCTCGGGTTGAGCCGAGGGTGCCTCGGGCTGAGCCGAAGGTGCCTCGGGCAGGGCCGAGGCCTTCTCGGGCTCGGGCGTGTCGTCGGTCTTGATGGAGGGTTGATGTAGGTCTCGGGAGAAGACGTCCGGGGGAACCGTTGTCCGCCCTGAGGCTATTTTAGCTAGCTCGTCCACAGTCTCGTTGTAGCGTCGGGCGACGTGGTTGAGCTCGAGCCCGTAGAACTTGTCTTCTAGGCGCCGAACCTCGTCGCAGTAGGCTTCCATCTTCGGGTCGCGGCAGTGGGAGTTCTTCATGACTTGGTCGATGACAAGCTGCGAGTCGCCACGAGCGTCGAGGCGCCGAACCCCTAGCTCGATGGCGATGCGCAACCCATTAACTAGAGCCTCGTACTCGGCCACGTTGTTGGACGCCGGGAAATGGAGGCGCAGCACGTAGCGGAGGTGCTTCCCGAGGGGTGAGATGAAGAGCAAGCCCGCTCCCGCTCCTGTTTTCATCAGCGACCCGTGGAAAAACATGGTCCAGAGTTCTGGTTGGATCGGAGCTGCTGGAAGCTGGGTGTCGACCCATTCTGCCATGAAATCCGCCAAGACTTGGGATTTGATGGCCTTCCGAGGGGCGAATGAGATTGTCTCGCCCATGATCTCCACCACCCACTTTGCAATCCTACCCGAGGCCTCTCGGCACTGGATGATCTCCCCCAGGGGGAAGGATGACACCACAGTCACCGGATGAGACTCGAAGTAGTGTCGCAACTTTCATCGCGTCAGAATTACCGCGTACAGTAGCTTCTGAATTTGTGGGTAGCGGATTTTAGTCTCGGACAGTACCTCACTGATGAAGTAGACCGACCTCTGGACGAGCAATGCATGCCCTTCTTCTCGTCTCTCGACTACGATCGCGGCGCTGACCACCTGAGTGGTTGTGGCTACGTAGATCAGGAGAGCTTCTCTGGCAGCGGGGGGCACCAGGATGGGCGCGCTTGTAAGGAGCGCCTTCAAGTTCCCGAGGGCTTCCTCGGCCTCGGGGGTCCAAGTGAAGCGCTCGGTCTTCCTTAAGAGGCGGTATAGGGGCAGGCCTTTTTTGCCGAGGCGCGAGATGAAGCAGCTCAGAGCCGTGAGGCTTCCCATGACCCTCTGTACTCCTTTCAAGTCCTTGATAGGCCCCATGTTGGTGATGGCCGCGATTTTCTCTGGGTTGGCCTCGATGCCCCGCTCGGAGACGATGAACCCTAGGAGCATGCCTCGGGGGACTCCGAAGACACACTTCTCGGGATTGAGTTTTACGCCATTCGCTCTGAGACACTTGAATGTCGTTTCAAGGTCGGAGAGGAGGTCGGAGGCTTTCCTCGTCTTGACTACGATGTCATCGACGTAAGCCTCAACCGTTCGGCCAATGTGCTGTCCGAACACGTGGTTCATGCACCTTTGGTATGTCGCGCCTGCATTCTTAAATCGAATGGCATAGTAATATAACAGTACATGCCAAAGGGTGTGATGAAAGAAGTCGCGAGTTGGTCGGACTCTTTCATCCTGATTTGGTGATACCCTGAGTAGGCATCAAGGAATGACAGGGTTTCGCACCCAGCAGTGGAATCCACGTTTTGATTGATGCGAGGCAGTGGGTAGGGAACCTTCGGACATGCTTTATTTAGACCAGTGTAGTCTACACAAATCCGCCATTTCCCACCTTTCTTTTTCACAAGCACAGGGTTGGCTAGCCATTCGGGATGGAATACCTCTTTGATGAACCCTGTAGCCATTAGCTTGTGGATCTCCTCGCCTATGGCTCTGCGCTTTTCATCGTCGAATCAGCGTAGAGGCTGCTTCACGGGTCGGGCTCCAGCTCGGATATCCAGCGAGTGCTTGGCGACATCCCTCGGTATGCCAGGCATGTCCGAGGGACTCCATGCAAAAACCTCGGCGTTTGCACGGAGAAAGTCGACGAGCACTGCTTCCTGTTTGGGGTCGAGCTCGGAGCCGATCCATACTTGCTTGGAGACGTCGTTGTTGGGGTCGAGAGGGACGGACTTAACCGCCTCTGCTGGCTCGAAGTTGCCGGCATGGCGTTTCGTATCTGGCACCTCCTTGGAGAGGCTCTCCAGGTCGGCGATGAGGGCCTCAGACTCGGCGAGGACCTCAGCGTACTCCACACACTCCACGTCGCATTCGTACGCGTGTCGGTATGTGGATCCGACGGTGATGACCCCGTTGGGGCCTAGCATCTTGAGCTTGAGGTAGGTGTAGTTGGGGACGGCCATGAACTTGGCGTAGCATGGTCTCCCCAGCACTGCGTGGTAGGTTCCTCGGAACCCGACCACCTCGAACGTGAGGGTTTCCTTTCGGAAGTTGGAGGGAGTCCCGAAGCAGACGGGCAGATCGAGTTGCCCAAGGGGTTGGACGCGCTTCCCAGGGATGATCCCGTGAAAGGGCGCCGCACCGGCCCGGATCATGGACAAATCGATCTGCAAGAGCCTGAGGGTCTCGACGTAGATGATGTTGAGGCTGCTGCCTCCGTCCATGAGGACCTTGGTAAGCCTGACGTTGCCGATGACGGGATCAACAACGAGCGGGTACTTCCTCGGGCTCGGCACGCGGTCGTGGTGGTCGCCTTGGTCGAAGGTGATGGGCTTGTCAGACCAGTCTAGGTAGACTAGCGCCGCCACCTTTACCGAGCAGACCTCCCGGCGCTCCTGCTTGCGATGCCGAGCCGAGGCGTTCGCCACCCGCCCACCGTAGATCATGAAGCAGTCATGGACCTCGGGGAACTCCTCTGCCCTGTGGTCTTCCTTCTTGTCGTTGTCGTGGGCTTTGCCACCTCCCGCAGGTGGCCCGGCCTTGTGGAAGTGGCGTCGAAGCATGACGCACTCCTCAAGGGTGTGCTTGACGGGACCCTGATGATAGGGGCATGACTCTTTGAGCATCTTGTCGAACAGGTTGGGCCCTTCGAAAGGCTTCCGGGGGTTCTTATGTTCGGTAGCGGCGACAAGATCTGCGTTGACGGCGTCGCGTTTCGTTTGCGACTTCTTCTTGCCCTTCTTCTTCGTGCTGCGCTAAGCGGACGCCTCGGGGATGTCTTCCTGCTAGCGTCCCTGAGGCTGCTTGTCCTTCCGGAAGATGGCCTCGACCGCCTCCTGGCTAGAGGCGAACTTGGTGGCGATGTCCATCAGCTCGCTCACCCTGGTGGGAGTCTTGCGACCCAGCTTGCTCACCAGGTCGCGGCAAGTGGTGCCGGCGAGGAACGCGCCGATGACATCTGAGTCGGTGATGTTGGGTAGCTCGGTGCGCTGCTTCGAAAATCGCCGGATGTAGTCCCGCAGGGATTCTCCCGGCTGCTGGCGGTAGCTTTGGAGATCCCAGGAGTTCCTAGGGCGCACGTATGTGCCGTGGAAGTTGTTGGCGAAAGCTTTGACCAGGTCGTCCCAGTTGGAGATCCGTGCAGGAGGCAGATGCTCCAGCCAGGCTCGGGCAGCGTCGGAGAGGAACAGGGGGAGGTTGCTGATGATGAGGTTGTCATCGTCCATTCCACCCAGCTGGCAGGCCAGCCGGTAGTCCGTGAGCCACAGTTCCGGCTTTGTTTCCCCCGAGTACTTGGTGATGGTAGTCGGGGTCCAGAACCGGGTCGGGAACGGCGCCCGTCGTATGGCCCGGCTGAAAGCTTGTGGACCGAGTGGTTCGGGCGAGGGGCTCCGATCCTCCCCGCTGTCATAGCGTCCTCCACGCCTGGGGTGGTAGCCTCGGTGCACCTTTTCGTCGAGGCGGGCTCGACGGTCGCGGCGATGGTGCTCGTTGCCGAGGCGGCCCGGGGCCGCAGGCGCTGTGTCCCGCGTGCGCCCGGTGTGGACCGAGGCTTCTCGCATGAATCGGGAAGTCGTGGCGCGATGCTCCGAGGGGTACGCCTGCCTTCGGGAGGCAGAGCTTTTGGACCATCAGACCGCGGCATCCTCCAGGAGATTCTTGAGTTCTCCCTGGATACGCCGCCCCTTGGTGGTGGATGGTTCCGGCATCGCTCGAAGTAGTATTGCTGCTGCAGCCAGGTTCTGGCCGACCCCACTGGAAGCCAGGGGCAGCCTTGCCCTGGCATCGTCAGCGATACGGTGTTGGACATCCTGGGGCAGATGACGCGCTTCTCCGGCTGGTGCTCGGCCTGCCCACTCTTGCCCGATGTTCTACCGGAGCTGCACAAGTTGTCCTGCTTCCTCGTCGAGCCTGGCCTGCATCTCGCGGATTTGCTTGAGCTGTGTGTCCTGACCCCCCACAGGGACTGGGACCACAGCTAGCTCCCGAAGGATGTCAATGCGAGGCGCAGGCCTAGGGGGATCGCCGTCCTCTGGCATACCAAGGTGGTTGCCTTCGTCGAGACCCCCTAGATCGACGTGGAAACATTCGCGACTTGGGCCACAGTCCTCCTCACCGAGGCTGTGGCTATCATCGGAGCAATCGGAGAGGCAGTAGTCACATGCGGTCTTGAAGTCCCGCATGGCACTGGGGTTCCCGAGCCCGGAGAAATCCCAACCATAGTCGGGCTCGTCATCTTCCTCGGAACCCGGGGGCCCGTAGGCCGAGACGGCCGTCAATCGTCCCAGGTTGACCACATATGATACCCCGGAAGGTTCGGATATGCCTTTATGAAAGCGTCCACCGAAGCGGGGTCGCTTGGTGGGTCGAAGCTGAATCTAAAAGGCAAAGGGTGGGAAACGGGCGGTACCTCTTGATCGACGGATGGTGACGGAGTCGTGTCGGGGACGGACTGCACCTTTATCTCAGGTACGAGGCTAACGCCTAGCAGGTCCTTCGTGAGCGTGCTGGCGTCATCCGTCCACTTGGAGTTGGCGTGTCGCGGGGAAACGACGCCCGTCTTCGTCTCAGACGCGAGGTCGACGCCCAATGTGTCCCCCGCTGGGGCGCCGGCGTCGTCGACTCGCTCGACAGCCGACGAGGTGCCGCCTCCTGCTTGGCCATGGTTGCCCCGCCTCCTCCTCTGTCGGTGGGGAGGGTGACGGGATAGACTCGGATGATGTTCTTCCGCCATGCGGGGAAGACGTCGTCGATTCCGCCGCCTGCGGGCGGGCAGACATCCGCCATTGTCGTTGTCGCGCGGCGGAGGAAGGAGTACCATGTCGTAGCTGCCGTCGAGGGACATGAACTCGAGACTCCCGAAACGGAGCAGCGTCCCGGGCTGGAGAGGTTGCTGGAGACTACCCATCTGGAGCTTGACGGGAAGCTATTCGTCAACACGCAGCAGACCCCTACCTAGCGCGCCAACTGTCGGCGTTTCGACCCTGGGGGTCCCTGGACCGACGAGTAAATTGTTGCTGCGTGTCCCAGCCCAGATGGGTCGGCGCGAGACGGAACACAAGGGGGAAAAACAATGAGGGGAACCGTGGCTCGTGTTGTCCTGCGCCCAGGGCGGATGCGCTTGCAGTAGGGGGTTACAAGCGTTCGCGAGGGAGAGAGAGAGAGCCTGTTCGTCAGCCCGTCCTCCCACGCGGCCACCTTTCCGTACAAGGGCCATGGACCTTCCTTTTATAGACGTAAGGAGAGGACCCAGGTGTACAATGGGGGGTGTAGCAGTATGCTAACGTGTCCAGCAGAGAGGAGCCAGAGTCCTATGTACATGCCGACGTGGCTGTTGGAGAGGTGTTGGTGCCCTGTTCATGTGATGTCGTGGCTGTCAGAGGAGCACTTAAACCCTGTAGAAGCACATCTGTCGGGGCTGTCGGGACCTTGCTGATGTCTCCTTGCTTCCGTAGGGAGCTGAGAACCGCCGTCGTCATGGAGCACGCAGGGTGTCATCATTACTTGTTTTACCGGGGCGAGCTAGATGGGACGCCGGTCTTGTTCCCCATAGCCTGAGCTAGCTAGGGGTAGGGTAATGATGTGCCCCCCTGCGACGTGGTCGGCCCGAGCCCAAGGTCGGGCGAGGCGGAGGCTCCTCCGAGGTTGAGGCTGAGTCTGAGCCCTGGGGTCGGGCGAGGCGGAGACCGTCGTCTGAGGTCGAGGTTGAGTCCGAGCCCTGGGGTCGGGCGAGGCGGAGACCGTCGTTTGGGGTCGAGGTTGAGTCTGAGCCCTAGGGTCGGGTGAGGCAGAGACCGTCGTCTGGGGTTGAGTTTGAGTCCGAGCCTTGGGGTCGGGCGAGGCGAAGACCGTCGTCCGAGGTCGAGGTTGAGTCCGAGCCCTGGGGTCGGGCGAGGCGGAGCTTCCTATGGCGCCCGAGGCTGGACTTGGCTGCTGTCAGCCTCACCCGGGCGGGTGGCACAGCAGTCGGAGCAGTGCAGGCGGCGCTGTTTTCCTGTCAGGTCAGTCAGTGGAGGGGCGAAGTGACTGCGGTCACTTCGGCCTTGTCGACTGAGGAGCGCGCGTCAGGATAAGGTGTCAGGCGATCCTTGCATTGAATGCTCCTGCGATCCGGTCGGTTGGTGAGGCGATCTGGCCACGGTTGCTTCTCCGCAAAGCCTGCCCAAACTGGGCCTCGGGCGAGTCGAAGGTGCGTCCGTTGCTTGAGGAGGCCCTCGGGTGAGGCATGAATCTGCCTTGGTCTACTGTTCCTGCCCGAGGCTGGGCTCAGGCGAGGCGAGATCGTGTCCCTCGAGTGGACGGAGCTTTGACCTGTATTGCGCCCATCAGGCCTTTGCAGCTTTGTGCTGATGGTGTTTACCAGCCGAGTATTAGGAGTCTTGGGGGTACCCCTAATTATGGTCCCCGACACTATTGATGTGGAACCTACTTTGGAGCAAGAAATCCGCAAAGGACAAATTGGTGATGCTAAGATAAAAGAGATCAAGGATCTGATTGCTGAAGGTCGAGGTTCGGAATTCACGGAAGATGAGCAAGGCACTGTATGGTTCAAGGACAGGATATGTGTTCCTGATATTGAAAGCCTTCGTGAGACTTTTAAAGGAGGCCCATTACTCGGATTATTCTATTCATCCTGGTAGCACCAAGATGTATCAGGATTTGAAGCAAAAATATTGGTGGTATGGATTGAAGAGAGATGTGGCTGCACATGTGGCTATGTGTGATGTGTGTCAAAGAGTGAAGGCTGAACACCAGAGGCCAGCTGGGCTATTGCATCCACTAAAGATACCTGAGTGGAAGTGGGAAGAGATTGGTATGGATTTTATTACTGGATTGCCTCACACCCAGAAAGGATATGATGCTATATGGGTGATTGTGGATAGATTGACTAAAGTAGCTCACTTCATTCCGGTAAAGACTACTTATAAAGGTTCTCAGCTAGCAGAGTTATATATGGCTCGGATTGTGTGTTTACATGGAGTACCAAAGAAGATCGTGTCTGATCGAGGTTCACAGTTTACCTTAAGATTTTGGAGAAGCTTTCATGAGAACATGAATACAAAGTTGAATTTTAGTACAGCCTGTCACCCTTAGACTGATGGACAGACTGAAAGGACTAATCAAGTATTGGGAGATATGTTGAGAGCTTGTGCACTTCAGCGTGGAGGAAATTGGGATAAAAGTCTACCATATGCTGAGTTCTCATATGATATTAGTTATCAGGCCAGTCTGAAGATGTCACCTTTTGAAGCTTTATATGGGAGGAAGTGCAGGACTCCTCTATATTGGGATCAGACTGGAGAAAGATAGTTCTTTGGGCCTGAACTGATTCAAGAAGCAGAAGAACAAGTCTGTATAATTCGAGAGAATTTGAGGGTAGCTCAAACTAGGCAAAAGAGCTATGCTGATAATAGAAGAAGACCACTAGAATTTGAGGAAGGAGATTATGTATACCTCAAGGTGTCACCACTTCGTGGAATGAGGAGATTCAAAGTTAAGGGCAAATTGTCCCCTCGCTATATTGGACCATTCTTGATCTTTAGGCGAGTTGGGGAGATGGCATACCAACTCGAGTTACCTGCTTGTCTATTGGATGTGCATAATGTGTTCCACGTATCTCAACTGAAGAAGTGTCTCCGTGTCCCTGAGGAACAGTTACCAATGGAAGAGCTCGGTGTTCAGGGTGATTTGACTTACACAGAGTATCCTATCAAGATTCTTGACACATTGACTCGAGTTACAAGAAATAAGGTGATAAATATATGCAAAGTACAATAGAGTCACCATGGAGAAGATGAAGCAACATGCGAAAAAGAAGAGGAGCTTCGCATAGATTTTCCCCATCTTTTCCCTAGACCTTCCTAAATCTCGAGGACGAGATTCTTGTTAAGGGGGGTAGGATTTGTAACACTCAATTTGTAATTTGTTAGAAATAATATAAATAGAGAAACAATTTCTCCTTATGTGAGTTTAACCTTTATGCATCATCACATGTGAACACCATATTCAAGAACAAATAATTAATAAAAAGATATACTATTAAATGGTGCATCATGCTGGATTTTATTTTGTGTGCATTTTATGACAAAATAAAAATGATGTTACAAGAATTGGAATAAAGTCCAAAGTAGAATTGGACAATCTAAAAGAAACCCTAGAAAAGGAAAGAAAGAAAATTTTATGTGAGTAAAAATAATACAAAGTAAATAAATAAAATATTATTTCTATACTATTATTTTAATGTGACACCTGACTCAAGGGTGGAGCTCATAAGCTAATTCAAATTCAAACTGGAATTCAAAATATTTATGAATAAGAAAAACAAAAAATAAAGATTAAAAGAAAAAAAGGAAAAGGACCCCAACTGGGCTCCCTCTCGTGATTTTGGCCCAATTTCGTATTCCCTACGCGCGGCCCAGCCGGGCTCTGGTGCCGACAATGGGGACCCACTGGTCGGTCTCACCTCCCCGCGTCCTCTCGCACTCGCTTCACTGCGCCATGGGCCCCAGTCACCAGCCAAGCTACGCGTGCCAGTACTTCCGCTGGCATGTGGTCCCGCGCGGTCAGCGCTTTCTTCTCTACTCGAACTCGGGCATGGGACTTCAACCAATTGCGCGCGGAATGTGGGATTGGGGTTGTTGCGAACAATCCGGCCGCCTCCCCAGGCTATAAACCGATAGTCCGTGGACTGGGTCCCCTATTCCCCCTCGAAACATAGCCGGCAGCGCCGTTGCATCGCCGTGTGTCGGGGACCATAATTAGGGGTACCCCCAAGACTCCTAATCTCAGCTGGTAACCCCCATCAGCACAAAGCTGCAAAGGCCTGATGGGCGCGATTAAGGTCAAGGCTCAGTCCACTCAAGGGACACGATTTCGCCTTGCCCAAGCCCAGCCTCAGGCAAAGGCAGCCGACCCCGGAGGATTCACGTCTCGCCCGAGGGTCCCCTCAAGCAACGGGCACACCTTCGGCTTGCCCGAGGCCCAGTCTTCACAGAGAAGAAACCTTGGCCAGATCGCCACGCCAACCAACCGTATCGCAGGAGCATTTAATGCAAGGATCGCCTGACACCTTATCCTGACGCGCGCTCTTCAGTCGACAGAGCCGAAGTGACCGCAGTCACTTTGCCGCTCCACTGACCGACCTAACAAGAAAACAGCGCTGCCTGCCCCGCTCCGACTGTCGTGCCACTCGCCAGAGTGAGGTCGACAGCGGCTAAGTCCAGCCTCGGGCGACATAGGAAGCTTCGCCTCGCCCGACCCCAGGGTTCGGCCCCCATCTCGGCCTCGGAAGAAGGACTCCGCCTCGCCCGACCCAAGGGCTCGGACTCAACCACGACTTAGAAGACGACGAACTCTGCCTCGCCCGACCCCAGGGCTCGGACTTAGCCTCGGCTCCGGAAGACGACGAACTCCACCTCGCCCGACCCCAGGGCTCGGACTCGGCCTTGGCTCCCAAAGACGATGGACTCCGCCTCGCCCGACCCCAGGGCTCGGACCCAACCTCGACCTTGGAGAAATCGCCACCTCGCCCAAACTCGGGTCTGGATCGGCCACGTCGCCAGGGGGGTCATCTTTACCCTGCCCCTAGCTAGCTCAGGCTACGGGGGACAAGACCAGCGTCCCATCTAGCTCGCCCCAGCAAACAAGTAATGATGACACCCCACACGCTCCATGACGACGGCAGCTCCCAGCCCCTTACGTCAGCCAGGAGACGTCAGCAAGGATCCGACAGCCCCGACAGCTGTACCTCCGTAGGGCTCCAGCGCTTCTCCGACGGCCACGACATCACATGAATAGGGTGCCAAAACCTCTCCGACTGCCACGATGGCATGTACTTAGGGCTCTAGCTCCTCTCTGCTAGACACGTTAGCACACTGCTACACCCCCATTGTACACCTGGACCCTCTCCTTACGCCTATAAAAGGAAGGTCCAGGGCTCTCGTACGAGGAGGTTGGCCACGTGGGAGAACGGGCCGATGCATAAGGCTCTCGCTCTCTCTCTCCCACACGAACACTTGTAACCCCCTACTGCAAGCGCATCCATCCGCCCTAGGCGCAGGACAACACGAAGGCCGCAGTTTCCCCTCACTATTCTCCCCCCTTTGTGTCCCGTCTTGTGCCGACCCATCTGGGCTGGGACACACAGCGACAATTTACTCGTCGGTCCAGGGACCCCCCGGGGTCGAAACGCCGACAATTGGCGTGCCAGGTAGGGGCCTGCTGCGTGTTGACGAACAGCTTCCCATCAAGCTCCAGATGGGTAGTCTCCAGCGACCTTTCCAACCCGGGACGATGCTCGGTTTCGGGAGTCTTGAGTTCATGTCCCTCGATGGTAGCTACGACATGATACTCCTTCCTCCGCCGCGCGACAGCGACGATGGCGGCCGTCAGCTCACCCGCCGGCGGCGAAATCAATGACGTCTTCCCCACATGGCGGAAGAACAACATCCGGGTTTGTCCTGTCGCCTCCCCCACCGACGGAGGAGGAGGCGGGGCAACCATGGCCAAGCAGGAGGCGGCACCTCGTCGGCTGTCGAGCAAGTCGACGACGCCGGCGCCCAAGCGGGGGACACGTCGGGCCTCGACCTTGCGTCTGAGACGAAGACGAGCGTCGTTTCCCCGCAACACGCCAACCCCAAGCAGACGAACGACGCCAGCACGCTCGCGAAGGACTTGCTGGGCGTCGCCCTCGTATCTGAGAAAACGGTGCAGTCTGCCCCTGACGCGACTTCGTCACCGCCCGTCGACCAAGAGGTACCGACCGATTCCCATATCATGCCTTTTGGATTCAGCTTTGATCCACCAAGCGACCTCGCTTCGGTGGAAGCCTCCATAGAGGCATGTACCAACCCTCCGAGGTACCATATGCGGTTGCCCTGGGACAGATTGACGGCCGTCTCGACCTACGGACCCTCGGGTTCCGAGAAAGATGACGAGCCCAACTTTTGTTGGGATTTCTCTAGGCTCGATAACCCCAGTGCCATGCGGGACTTCATGACCGCATGCGACTATTGCCTCTCCGATTGTTCCGATGGTAGCCGCAGCTTCGGCGACGAGGACTGCGGCCCAAGTCGTGAATGTTTCCACGTCGATCTAGGGGGTCCCGGCGAAGGCAACCATCTTGGTATGCCGGAAAATGGCGATCCCCCTAGGCCTGCGCCTCGCGTTGACATCCTTCGGGAGCTAGCTATGGTCCCAGTCCCTGCGGGGGGTCAGGACGCACAGCTCGAGCAAATCCGCGAGATGCAGGCCAGGCTCGACGAGGGAGCAGGAACACTTGAGTAGTTCCGGCGGAACATTGGGCAGGAATGGGCAGACCAAGTTCCGGCCGGAGAAGCGCGTCATCTACCCCAGGGCATCCAACACCGCATTGCCGATGACGTCAGGGCAAGGCCGCCACCAGCTTCCAGTGGGGGTCGGCCAGAACCTGGCTGCAGCAGCAATACTACTCTGCACGATGCCGGAACCATCGACCACCGAAGGGCGGCGTATTCAGGGAGAGCTCAAGAATCTCCTGGAGGATGCCGCGGTCCGACGGGCCAAAAGTTCTGCCTCCCGAAAGCAGGGGTACCCCTCGGAGCATCACGCCGCGACTTCCCGATTCGTGCGGGAAGCCTCGGTCCACACCGGGCGCACGCGCAACACGGCGCTTGCGGCCCCGGGTCGCCTCGGCAACGAGCACCACCACCGCAACCGTCGAGCCCACCTCGACGAGAGGGTGCACCGAGGCTACCACCCCAGGCGTGGGGGATGCTACGACAGCGGGGAGGATCGGAGCCCCTCGCCTGAACCACCCGGTCCACAGGCTTTCAGCCGGGCCACACGACGGGCGCCGTTCCCGACCCGGTTCCGAACCCCGACTACCATCACAAAGTACTCGAGGGAGACGAGGCCAAAACTGTGGCTCGCGGACTACCGATTGGCCTGCCAGCTGGGTGGAACGGACGATGACAACCTCATCATCTGCAACCTCCCCCTGTTCCTCTCTGACACCGCTCGAGCCTGGCTGGAGCATCTGCCTCCAGGGCAGATCTCCAACTGGGACGACCTGGTCCAAGCCTTCGCCGGCAACTTCCAGGGCACGTACGTGTGCCCTGGGAACTCCTGGGATCTCCGAAGCTGCCGCCAGCAGCCGGGAGAGTCTCTCCAGGACTACATCCGACGATTCTCGAAGCAGTGCACCGAGCTGCCCAACGTCACCGATTCGGACGTCATCGGCGCGTTCCTCGCCGGCACCACCTGCCGCGACCTGGTGAGCAAGCTAGGTCGCAAGACCCCCACAAGGGCGAGCGAGCTGATGGATATCGCCACCAAGTTCACCTCTGGCCAGGAGGCGGTTGAGGCCATCTTCCAAAAGGACAAGCAGCCCCAGGGCTGCCAGCCGGAAGACATTCCCGAGGCGTCCACTCAGCGCGGCGCCAAGAAGAAGAACAAGAAAAAGTCGCAAGCGAAACGCGACGCCGCCGACGCGGACCTTGTCGCCGCCGCCGAGTACAAGAACCCTCGGAAACCTCCTGGAGGTGCCAATCTCTTCGATAAGATGCTCAAGGAGCCATGCCCCTATCATCAGGGGCCCATCAAGCACACCCTTGAGGAGTGCGTCATTCTTTGGCGCCACTTTCACAAGGCCGGGCCACCTGCGGAAGGTGACAGGGCCCACAACGACGACAAGAAGGAGGATCACAAGGCAGAGGAGTTTCCTGAGGTCCACGACTGCTTCATGATCTATGGTGGGCAAGTGGCGAACGCCTCGGCTCGGCATCGCAAGCAAGAGCGTCGGGAGGTTTGCTCGGTAAAGGTGGCGGCGCCAGTCTACCTAAACTGGTCCGACAAGCCCATCACCTTCGACCAGGGCGACCACCCCGACCGCGTGCCGAGCCCAGGGAAATATCCGCTCGTTGTCGACCCCGTCATCGGCAACGTCAGGCTCACCAAGGTCCTCATGGATGGAGGCAGCAGCCTCAACATCATCTACGCCGAGACCCTCGGGCTCCTGCAGATCGATCTGTCCTCGATCCGAACAGGCGCGGTGCCTTTTCACGGGATCATCCCCGGGAAACGCGTCCAACCCCTCGGACAACTCAATCTGCCCGTCTACTTCGGGACTCCCTCCAACTTCCGAAAGGAAGCCCTCACGTTCGAGGTGGTCGGGTTCCGAGGAACCTACCACGCAGTACTGGGGAGGCCATGCTACGCCAAGTTCATGGCCATCCCCAACTACACTTACCTCAAGCTCAAGATGTCGGGCCCCAACGGGGTCATCACTGTCGGCCCCACGTACCGACACGCGTACGAGTGCGACGTGGAGTGCGTGGAGTACGCCGAGGCCCTCGCCGAATCCGAGGCCCTCATCACCGACATGGAAAGCCTCTCCAAGGAGGCACCGGACGTGAAGCGCCACGCCGACAACTTCGAGCCGGCAGAGACGGTTAAGTCCGTCCCTCTTGACCCCAGCAACGACGCCTCCAAGCAGATTCGGATCAGCTTCGAGCTCGACCCTAAATAGGAAGCAGTGCTTGTCGACTTTCTCCACGCGAACGCCAAGGTTTTTGCGTGGAGTCCCTCGGACATGCCTGGCATACCAAGGGAAGTCTCCAAGCACTCACTGGATATCCGAGCTGAAGGACAAGTTCTACGGGTTCGAGGTCAACCACGTCGCCTGGCGGTACAATGAGACAGCGGACGAGCTAGCGAAGATAGCTTCGACGTGAACAACTGCTCCCCCGAACGTCTTCTCCCGGGACCTACATCAACCCTAAGTAAGGACCTACGACACGCCCGAGCCCGAGAAGGTCTCGGCCCTGCCCGAGGCACCCTCGGCCCCCGAGGGTGAGGCACTGTGCGTCGAGGGAGAGCAGAATGGGGTCTCGCCTAATCGAGACTGGCAGACCCCGTGCCTGCAATATCTCCACCAAGGAGAGCTGCCCCTCGACCGAGCCGAAGCTCGGCGACTAGCGCCGCGCCAAGTCATTCGTCTTGCTGGGTGACGGGAAGGAGCTCTACCACCGCAGCCCCTCCGGCATCCTCCAACGATGCATATCCATCGCCGAAGGCCAGGAGCTCTTACAAGAAATACACTCGGGGGCTTGCGGTCATCACGCAGTGCCTCGAGCCCTCGTTGGAACGCTTTCCGACAAGGTTTCTACTGGCCGACCGCGGTGGCCGACGCCACTAGAATTGTCCGCACCTGCCAAGGGTGTCAATTCTACGCAAGGCAGACGCACCTACCCGCTCAGGCTCTGCAAATAATACCCATCACCTGGCCGTTTGCTGTGTGGGGTCTGGACCTCGTCGGTCCCTTGTAGAAGGCACCCGGGGGCTCCACGCACCTACTGGTTGCCATCGACAAATTCTCCGAGTGGATCGAGGTCTGACCCCTAAACAGCATCAGGACCGAACATGCGGTGGCATTCTTCACCAACATCATCCGTCGCTTCGGGGTCCCGAACTCCATCATCACCGACAACAGCACCCAGTTCACTGGCAGAAAGTTCCTGGACTTCTGCGAAGACCACCACATCCGGGTGGACTGGGCCGCCGTGGCACACCCCATGACGAATGGGCAGGTAGAACGTGCCAACGGCATGATTCTGCAAGGACTCAAGCCGAGGATCTACAACGACCTTCACAAGTTCGGCAGGCGATGGATGAAGGAACTCCCCTTGGTGGTCTGGAGCTTGAGGACAACGCCGAGCCGAGCCACGGGCTTCACACCGTTCTTTCTAGTCTATGGGGCCGAGGCCATCTTGCCCACAGACTTAGAATACGGTTCTCCAAGGACGAGGGCCTACGACGACCGACGCAACCAGACCAACCGAGAAGACTCACTGGACCAGCTGGAAGAGGCTCCGGACGTGGCCTTACTACACTCGGCGCGGTATCAGCAGTCCCTGCGACGCTACCACGCCCGAGGGGTTTGGTCCCGAGGCCTCCAGGTGGGCGACTTGGTGCTTCGGCTGCGACAAGATGCCTGAGGGCGCCACAAGCTCACACCTCCCTGGGAAGGGCCATTCATCATCGCCAAGATTTTGAAGCCTGGAACATACAAGCTAGCCAACAGTCAAGGCGAGGTCTACAGCAACGCTTGGAACATCCGACAGCTACGTCGCTTCTACCCTTAAGATGTTTTCAAGTCATTCATGCACCTCGTTTACATACCCAAGCAAAGTCTAACCTTCAAGGAAGGGTCAGCCTTGCCTCGGCAAAGCCCGACCCTCCCTCGGGGGCTAGAAGGGGGAACCCCCTCCGCATCAAAATTTTCCTCAGAAAAAGTCTTTCCGCCAGAATATCTTTCATGCTTTTCGACTACTTCGGTAGTGGGATCATGAAAACGACGGAGTACACGTAAGCAGGCAAGGCCGACCGAGCCGAGGGACTCCTACGCCTCCGGGATACGGATACCTCACTCATCACCTTCTGCGAGAAGTAACTCACGTTCGGATGAGCGATCCTGCTGACCGAACAAGCCTTAACGCTCAAAAGAATTTCTGCCGAAACAATTTTTCGAGTTTTCTCGGCTACGTCGATAATAGAATCCCGCGGACGAGAAAGAGTACACGTAAGCGGCAAGGCCGACAGAGCCGAGGGATTCCTACGCCTCCGGGATACGGATACCTCACTCATCACCTTTCGTGAGAAGTAACTCTAGCTCGGATAAACGATTCTGCTACCGACGAGCAAGCCCTGATCCTCGAAGCAAGAGGAAAAGAGACGCAGCTTTACAACGTGACGACAGTATGTTTGGGCCTCGGCGGTCGCAAAAAACATATGCATACTACAGGTGATCCTGCAGGCTCAGACGTCGATGAAGGGGGAGCAGCAGCACCCTCGGTGTCAACTCCACCTTCGGCGAAGTCCGACCGAGCCTCGGCCGACAATACAGTCGGAGGATCTCCGCTCCGAAGGACGATGTCAACACCACGCCCGGGCCATCGCCACCAGGATCTCCTCCAGGAACCCGGCCCGAGCAGACGGCTCGGCCGGCCACCCCAAAGCCTCAGCCAGCTGTCCCCCGAGGACACCAGCCCGGCTCGTGGCCTCGGCAACTCGACTTCGGCGTTGGTCCCGCCAGGGGACGACTCGGCCAAGCCCCGACCGATGAAGCTTCCTTTTTCGAGGCAACTCTGCCTCTGTCCATGCTGGCACCGCTGCCTCCGGCTCTGGCTCATCGCAGAGCGGCCGAGGGTTCCTCTAACTAAGCAAGAGAAGCCTCGGACGGCAAGGCCGACTGAGCCGAGGGAATCCTACGCCTCCGAGATACGGATACCTCACTCGTCACCTTCCGCACGAGGCAACTCACTCTTGGTTAAGCGGTTCAGTTAGCCGACAGGCGAGTCCTAGTGCTAGAAATGAGGAAGAAACATGGCTTCACGCCAAAATACATAAATGTTCAGGCCCCGACAGCCACAATGAACATACGCCAGCACCCAAGGTGCCATTACAAATAGAACTCCGGTTCCACCCCCGCAGGTACGAACAACCCCCCACATTGGAGGGCCTGCGGGGCGACGAAACCCCTGGTGGCTCGCCGACGCCCGCTCCGGCAGCAGCGACAACGACCTCCGCTCCAAGTGGCCAAACAGCAGCAGCGATGACCTCAGGGCGGACGCTGCTGCGACGAGCTCCTCGCCCACATCCCCACCCGAGGGGCGAGGACAAGCTATCAAAGCCAAAGAGCCGGAGGCCCGGAGCGCAAATGGTGGCAGCGCTCTCATCGGCAACGAGGACTTCTTCAGCCGCCACCACCTCAACATCGGCGACGGCAGCCATCTGCCCACTGGCGGATCCCCACTTGGATCCTCCCGGACGGGCGAAGCACCGACCTCCACGCAAGAGGCGTCGTACCGGAGCAAAGGCAGGACAGCCCAAGGACACAAACGCTGCCCTAGCCGCGCGCGACGTCTTGGGCGGCCCTCCGGTGCGCGTGGCACGGCGACCGCTCGTACGGCGGGAGGGGCACCGGGAGCCGAGCTAGAGCCAGCCGAGCCAGCGAGCCCAACGCGCTGAAGCTGACGACGCTCGCGACCGACCAACCCCGCGTTGTCGGAGTCCGCCCCTTCCGCTAGGTCAGTGAGCACCCTCTCCCCTGAATGCTGAAGGAGAGGGTGACCCACGAACCCGTGCGGGAGGTTGAGCTCTGGCTCAGCCCATCCTCCGCCCCAGCAAGGATGATGAAGATCCTTGAAGCTGAGGGCGGGGCAGAGGCCACAGCCTGGCTCGCTTCTCCCCACCATCGAGCTGGTGGTCAATGTCTTGGGTGACCACCGGCGAGGGGATGCAGCTGGGCTGCCTGATAAAAATCCTTGAAGCCGAACGATGGCTGAAAGGTACCAACTTCCGCGAAGTTGCGTTCCTCTGACGACGACGAGACGAAAGCAACGCGAGCGCTCCCCATCCGGGGGCTCGGAAGGTGGAAGGGCGTGATGCATGAGGAGAGTGCGAAGACATGGTTGCCGTCCAAGGGGGTCGCCCTCCTTTTAAAGGCAACTTTCCCCACTTGCGTCCTCAGCCGTCGCGGGCTGAGTCTTCTCCAACACGCTCCAAGGTCCTCCCCCCACGACACGGGGGCTGGGTCCCGCGCGTCATGCAAGCTGGCCCAGGACAGAAGAAGCCAAACCGCCGCGCGCGGAGCGTGTAACCGCCCGGCGGTTACAAGCATTCCTCCGTCTTCGCCCAAACCAGCGGGTGAAAGGGCAGACCGCCATGCAGGCGGCATGCGACTGCACCAAGGGGGCGCACCCATTTGACTTCGACGTGCCCAACATGGAGGCCCAGGCCCACACGTCATGTAACCGGCGCGTCGGTTACTGCATGCGAGAGACTGCACCGCCACTCGCGCCAGTACCGCGCCTTCTTGACTGCGGAACCGGTGCCGCGACTCGAGGCAACCCTGCGCATGACCCAACAGTGCCAACCGAGCACATCGGTCACGGGTCAGTCAGCCGCGGGAGAAGGCGTGACGATCGATATGGCCAAAAGTGGACCGACAGTAATGGTGGCGGCAGGCGGGCGGAAGCAGCAGTCAAATCGCCTGCAGGCTCACGTCCCCTCCTGGGACAGCGAGAGAGCCCTCTCCCACGGCGTGAAGACGACGCGTCCGTGTTCCGTTCCTCGAACGGCTCACGCACGCACAACGGCTGCCCCGCGAACCACTCATCTCGTCGCATTAACTCTGCGGCAGGGCAGGCGGCACCTTTGGCAGGCGAAGCAGGCGACGCTTCACCTCCGCCATAATGACCGCGTCAAAAAAGGTGCACCACGTCGTTCAATTTCATATCCTTTTCCTCTTCCCCTTTCTCTCTCTTGCTACAGGGACCGGGAAAGGGGATACTCCGAAAGGGATCCTTCTCCGCGAAGGAAGCGGGCCCCGAGCCCCCCTACTGATCAGAGGTTCGAAGGCTGGCCCCTCGGAAGGGTTCAACAGCCGCCTCAGAGCACCCGGGCTCCACGCCCACTACTGGTCAGAGGTTTGAAGGCTGGCCCCTCGGAAGGGTTCAACGGTCGCCTCAGGCCACACGGGCTCCGCGCCCACTACTGATCAGGGGTTCGTAGGCTGGCCCTTGAAGGGTTCGACAGCCGCCTCAGAGCACGCAGAGCGAGGGATGACCCTGGGTACGTTCGATAAATAACCAAGGCTCGGGCTACTCTCCCGAGGTACCCTAGGACATTTCCGAGACCAGCGGGAGCGATTTTGTAATGGAATCCCACCAGAGGGAGGCATCGAGCCCTCGGACCCCGTCAAAAGGGGACCGGGTCCGGCGAATCACCCGCAGGTACTTTTGGAGCGCGCCTCCGGGCCACTAGCCGACCCCTAACGAATGGGGCACGGGCGTCCGCTCGGATTACCCATTAGCAACTCACTGGAGACACCATGTTCGGCGCCCTCCGAGGGCAACATGGCGCTTTCCCCCCCTCCTCCTTGCGGATAGGTGACGCGGGGGCGTATGAAAAAAGCCGAGTCTGTCCTTGACTGTCCTCTCGCTCTGTGCGGAGGCTCGGGGGCTGCTCTCGCAAACCCGGCTCCGGCCAAACCGTTGACGGCGTCAACGTACCAGCCCGAGAACTTGGGACCTGACTAAGCACCCGGGCAACGACCAGTTCGCATGAGGGAACAACCAAACCGGCCGAGCCATCACGAAAGGCACTAAGACCTCGAAGGAGTCAAATCACTCCTCCGAGGCCTCGGGGGCTACACCCGGCGGGTGCGCTCGCGCGCACCCACCGGAACAAAACGCAACCGAGAAAGGCCGGTCCCCTTGCAAAAAAATGCGACAAAAGTGTGACACCCCAGTGTCACCTAGGGCTTCTCTTAAAATGTCAAACCAAGAACCATCATTCTATGTGAACCAAAGTAAGCATGAGCATCAAATTAACTTAAGAATGAAGAATTCCCCAAGCATATACTTGAAAGTATCATGATCAAAACAAATGGGTCTTTCAAAAAAAAGGAAGTAATGTGGCAACCCTAACAAAAACCCTAAGTAAGCCAAGTTAAGCATAAAGGGTAATTGGGAGAAGTCATGGGGAAAAATGCAAAATTTTAGATATGATCAAATTACAAAGTTTTAGTTCCTCAAATAACTAACAAACCATAGTAAGAGAGTTTGGTCATTTGGTCTTTTTAAAATTCCCAAACCAGCCCTTGAACCATGAGCCCTTGGAGAAATTCAGATTTCTGAATTTCTGAATTTCAGACCTCTTTTCAAAGATCGACTGCGTTCTCTGTTTTTTGAAACTTAAAACCAGGAGATCCAAATATCAAAGTTGTGCCAAATTCCCTTGAACACGCTCTGGAAAAGATTGAACTCAAACCAAATTCATTTGACATAGTTTTGGCGCAGTTTGACCTCAGGACCAGACATTCTGACACTGGCACCTTGGTGACGCTACAACTCCCTGTCCCTAGCCTAAAACCGCGCGACGTCCATACACAAAAGACAAAGCAAGGTCTGGTGAACAAATCCTTCACAGCGATCTTGCCCAAATTCGTGAAGATTTGCACCCAACCAGCGCTTGAACTCGGGCAGAGGCATCGGGCACACGTGTTCGACCGTGGCTGACACCTCCGGTTCACGCCCGTTCGCGCACCCGCGCCTCCCAGTGCACGCTCGCGCGTGCTCGCCGGTCCATGGCCGCCCGTGCACCACGTCGTGCCTATAAAGCCTCCCCGGGCGCGCCTCACTTCACCCCGCACTCACCCTCACCGGCCAGCCACCCCTCCTTAGCTCCGGCGAGCTCAATTCCACCTACCATTGCCGCCAGAGCTTCGGCCGTCGTGGCCAGCCCACTCCAGCCACCCCCAAGTCGAGCCAGTGCTTTGGCTAGCTCCGCCAGTGGCCCGTGAAGCTTGCCAAGCCCTCGGACCCGGCCGGACTTCATCGGAAACCCGATATCGACCTCACCGGACTTCGATCTTCCGCCGCCACGCGTGGACAGAGCTAACCGGTGAGTCTCCGACCAATTCCTTGCACCCATATCTTCTCTGGCATCCCGTGAACCTCTCTGACCAGTTCGATTGAACTATCCCGCCATGAGCAGGCCGGACTCCTCGCCGCCGACGAGCAACCCCACCTGCGCACGTGGACCGGCCAACTCCGGCCATCCCCGACGGCGACCCGCACCTCGTTGTGATCCCCGAAACCTCCCCTACGTCCTCGACCACTTCACCGGAGCAATCTCGCCGCCGGTAAGCCCCTCCGCCCTTTCTTCCGCCGCGGTTACTGTGTAAGATAGGAGAAGGACCTCGGGTTAGGATGTGAAGAACCCGAGGGGTTTTCTGTAACTTCAGTGACCCATGTGAATAGTAGCCTAGGGGCTGATCTGCGAAGAAAACTTGAAATACCCGCCAGGAACCCCAGTGCAAAGTGGTTTTCTATTTAATCAATTCTGTTAATCTTTTTAAAATGATCAGAGAACTTAGAAAACCCATAACTCGATGAATTCTTAATGAAAAGTTGTCAAACTAATTTTGCTAGCTCCTGAATATTATGAACTATCATTTAAAAATGATAAACCCTATGCCTTCTATTCTGAATTTTTGAGTTAAAAATTAAAACAGAAACCTACCAAACCTAGTTTAATTAAGGAAAATTTGTTTTTCTTCTGTACTAAACTTAAGAAAATTTGTGGGTATTCAAACCTCATCTAGACACTGTTTAAAAATAATAGAAACCCCAGTATTGAAAAATATGATGTAGATATTCATTTAAAGCTATTTTGCCCAAAACATAGGAAAAATCAGAAAGGCATTGGAAATTAATGAACAGTGAGTGAAATTATTTTTCCTAGTTTGCTTAAGTAACAAAGAACCTAGGAAAAATGAAGAGATCATTAGTCCAGATCAGTTTTAAATTAGAATGTTTTATTTAGCCTTATTTGAACTAAAAATCAATTATTAGAATTTCAAACCTATACCCAAAATGGATAATAAAAATCCAGTGGACTTATAACCACCAGAGCCCCACTACAAAAATGATGAACACCTCAGCCCAACATATTAAGTAAGGAAAATAAATATAGAATGATAAGGAGGTAATTTCCAAATAAATCATGAACAACCCCTAATGATGCAATAATGGGCAACCAAAATTTTGCTAAGGCCATGATGAGATAAACCACCAGAGAAAAATGCAAACCCCTGAAAAGGGAACAAACTCATACCTATTGTTAATAAATTATGAGAAAGGCCACTTAATTCAAATAATGCATACCACCCCTTCCCTTGAGCAAAAAGATGCGAAACTTTAGAATGATTGCTCTTGCACAAAACAATAACTAAGAAAAATGAGAACTCTGTTGTTTGATATTTTTCAAACATGGTGGTAGTAGAAAGCACCTATTTGGCTAGAAACTTGAGAAAACCATAGTAAAATAACTAAAAGGTATTAATGGCTAGAAATTTGTATCAAGTCATGTTATAACACCTAAAAGCCAGCAAAAATAAGTTTTAGAGAATTACCCACTGTTAAATAGTAGTTGTAGTTCAAAACACCCCTTCTGCCCTTGAATTTAATAATTTTGTCTAGAGAAAACTATTCACTTTCTGATCCCCAATTTTTGAGACAGAGAAACATACACCAGTGCCAAGCCACTGAAATTTTTGCAGAATTTTTAGAATTTTATAAAAGCAACTTGTAGTTCAAACCTACTCCAAAACTTTTAAGAGAATAAAAGAAAAGGAAAGAAGAAATAAACCCCACCCCAATAAGTCTAACTTGAGTACTTATCAACTCTCACTAAGACTTAAAAAGAATTCAGTGGAACCCCCAAAAATAAAACCTACCACTTGCCTTAGCTAGGTTTAACCTAATTTACCAAGTATACCACCCAAGGGTCTTACATAGGTAAAGTTAACCTTGTTAACTCAAGTAGATCATACATCGTCAGAAGTTGTAATTTCTAAAAGTACATATCATATCATGCATGTATCTTACGCATTGCATTCATTAGATTGTAATCTTGTCGACGCAGAGTACGTGCTCATCCCCGAGCAAGGACCTGTCCAAGAGGAGGACCAGGAGCAGGCTTCAGAGGCTGCTAGTGAGGATCTCCCCGCAGCCCCAGCAATTGAAGGCAAGCCCCGGTTTTATGCATAACCTGCTAATTATGCTATTTTACTACACTTAATGCTTGTAGGATTGTAATGTGCACTTAAGTGTAGGAGTTGCTTGAAACCTCTAGTTGCATGAACTTAGGATTCCTTTTTGAGATGAATACTAGTATGCTAGGTCGAGTAGCTGCTTGCTAATCAGGATCTCGGTAGAAGTCGAGTGATTTCTCTAGCACTCGCGCGAGGTCAGGAATTGATTGTATTCATCTTGATAACGGGATATATGTTGGTCTATGGACTTGGATCCAGGGAGGATGTCTTGTCCATGAGACGGGAAAAAGAATTAAGGATTAATGTGTGGATACCTGAGTCAAGCTTTTGAACGTACTAAGCACATGCCGGGAAAAATGGTAACCGGTAAACCTAGTACCTGAGTGAAGCCGGGCGCGGACTTTATCCCTCATGCGACCTGAGACTGGGTCTCCCATGCTAGCTATGGTGGGTACAAGTGCGGTCACTGCACGGCGGCAGCCGGGGTCAGTGGAGCATTGTATGCCAAGGTGGTGAGGCCTGGACGCGAACGGGGAATCGATGGGGATGGTTGTCATGTGTGGGGTCGGAGTACCCTGACATGCCATGTGTTTAGGTTTACCTTGCAAGGTTAAAACTCGATTCGAATCGTCTGCTTCTCGCAGCTAATGAGACTGCTTGATTCCTTGTACTGCATCGAGTAAGAAGTGAAATGAGGTTACATGAGATAACTTGTTGATTGAACTAAATGCTTGTCACCATGTATGCTTAGAAGGAGCAAATCTAGCTAAGCAAATGATGATAGAATCTGAAAAGCTAAAAATTGATTTTAGAAACAGCTAGTGCTTTTGGCAAATCAAACCCCTCAGCCAAACAGCTGCATAGTCTAGAGGTAGAGGAGTAGACTCCTCACACCGGGTAAGTCTAGCTGAGTATTAGTATACTCAGCCTTGCTTGTGGCATAATTTTTGCAGGTACCATTCAGGAAATGGTTGATGGTGTGACTTGGCCTACCACCCTGCCACCGGGTTGGACGGTCGAGTGGGATGTTGCTCCGGCAGGAGAGGAGCACGAGGAGTAGTGGGCTAGGCTTTGCCCAATTCCTCGATACCGACGACATCGATTATCCGTTGCACTTTATTTTGTGAACTCTTATTTGCTACTCAAAAACTCCGATTTATGTAATAACTCAGTACTTAATTTAAGGATTCCTGTTTTACTGTATTTCTTCTGTGACTCACCTTCGAGTGAGATTGTGGAATTTGATCCTGGTTAAGTGGCTCTATCAGACTAGATCTGAGGGACCAACGGGTTATTCCGATTTAAGTGTGTTATGGCCCCTGAGGCGTGACTGAGGCACTTAAGCTGGAATAATTCGGGTGGTTCCACCACAAAAAGCCTCCAAGCGAGTGCCAACACTCCCTTTGAGGCTCGGGGGCTACTGTCGGGGACCATAATTAGGGGTACCCCCAAGACTCCTAATCTCAGCTGGTAACCCCCATCAGCACAAAGCTGCAAAGGCCTGATGGGCGCGATTAAGGTCAAGGCTCAGTCCACTCAAGGGACACGATTTCGCCTCGCCCGAGCCCAGCCTCGGGCAAAGGCAGCCGACCCCGGAGGATTCACGTCTCGCCCGAGGATCCCCTCAAGCAACGGGCACACCTTCGGCTCGCCCGAGGCCCAGTCTTCGCAGAGAAGCAACCTTGGCCAGATCGCCACGCCAACAGACCGTATGGCAGGAGCATTTAATGCAAGGATTGCCTGACACCTTATCCTGACGCGCGCTCTTCAGTCGACAGAGCCGAAGTGACCGCAGTCACTTCACCGCTCCACTGACCGACCTGACAAGAAAACAGCGCCGCCTGCCCCGCTCCGATTGCCGTGCCACTCGCCAGAGTGAGGTCGACAGCGGCTAAGTCTAGCCTCGGGCGACATAGGAAGCTCCGCCTCGCCCGACCCCAGGGTTCGGCCCCCGTCTCGGCCTCGGAAGAAGGACTCCGCCTCGCCCGACCCCAGGGCTCAGACTCAACCACGACTTAGAAGACAACGAACTCCACCTCGCCCGACCCCAGGGCTCGGACTCAGCCTCAGCTCCGGAAGACGACGAACTCCGCCTCGCCCGACCCCAGGGCTCGGACTCGGCCTCGGCTCCCGAAGACGATGGACTCCACCTCGCCCGACCCCAGGGCTCGGACCCAACCTCGACCTCGGAGAAATCGCCACCTCACCCAAACTCGGGTCTGGATCGGCCACGTCGCCAGGGGGTCATCATTACCCTGCCCCTAGCTAGCTCAGGCTACGGGGGACAAGACCGGTGTCCCATCTGGCTCGCACCAGCAAACAAGTAATGATGACACCCCACACGCTCCATGATGACGGCAGCTCCCAGCCCCTTACGTCAGCCAGGAGACGTCAGCAAGGATCCGACAGCCCCGACAGCTGTACCTCCGCAGTGCTCCAGCGCTCCTCCGACGGCCACGACATCACATGAACAGGGTGCCAAAACCTCTCCGACTGCCACGATGGCATGTACTTAGGGCTCTAGCTGCTCTCTGCTAGACACGTTAGCACACTGCTACACCCCCCATTGTACACCTGGACCCTCTCCTTACGCCTATAAAAGGAAGGTCCAGGGCTCTCGTACGAGGAGGTTGGCCGCGCGGGAGAATGGGCCGACGCATAAGGCTCTCGCTCTCTCTCTCTCCCACACGAACGCTTGTAACCCCCTACTGCAAGCGCATCCATCCGCCCTGGGCGCAGGACAACACGAAGGCCGCGGTTTCCCCTCACTGTTCTCCCCCCTTTGTGTCCCATCTCGCGCCGACCCATCTGGGCTAGGTCACGTAGCGATAATTTACTCATCGGTCCAGGGACCCCCCCGAGATCGAAACGCCGACACCATGGGTGCTCGGGGCGTGACGAATTCGCCACCGCCGCCACGGTGTTCGGGGTTGGGCGAAGGTTGGGTGATTGTGTGGGGCGTGGGAGCTTAGCCGGAGGTCCTGGAGTTTCGCAGTCGTCGGATTGGATTGGGTGCGTCATCGGTGGCGGCTTAATTGCTCACCGGAGTGACACGACCGCCGTGGATCCACCTCGCGTCGCGAGCAGGGTGTTTCCCGCCTCTAATCCCAGTAAGAATCCCATCCAAACGGTTCGCCTTCACCTCCTCATTGCGTATCACCCTTCAATTTTGGACTTGGGGCACTTGGGCGTTGAATCACGGGCACGCTGGTGAGCCTCCATCGCGACACTGTGCAGCACCGCCGCGCCTCGGGTTGGATTGGAGAGGACGGTTGTGCACCATCCGATCCACATCAACGGCTGCGATTAGAAGACTAGATAACCCTTCGCACCGCGGATATGCCCCGTTGGATCGTGATCGAGCGGATGTCGTTCGATCCGCGCTAGTTAAACGGTGACCGTCTGATCTTGATCTGATGGGCTGCACCGTGTATCACATTGTCCTATGGGCGATCTAATTCTGGCGCTCCATTTGGGATCGGACGGCTGTGGTGGCTCTGTACCCCTTCGACCAGCGTCTTTTATTAAAGAACCCCTCTGTTATTTTAGTATCAACCCGCCATCCACACCCACTATTCAGTGAGTCTCAGGAAGTTTACACCGAGGCCCCCTATCTTTCTCAGATTTAATGCGCCCAGTCCAGAGCCCATTTAAATCAAATAAATGAATTGAAAAATAGATTTTTAACATGAAAATAATTACTAGAACTTGATAAATTCATAGAAAATCCATACTTGGTCCAAATTAACCCATTCCAATTTCTAAAATTTTGTAATAGTATTCTCTATCACTTAGAATCTCTGTTTTGACATGAAAACAGTAAGAAAAATAATTTCCCATTTAATCCTATTTTAAGCACATAAAATCTTTAGAAATTCATATCTTAAAATCTATAACTCCAAAAATTATGATTCGTGTTCCTAGGATTTTATTTTAATGTGTAGATTATTATTATGTATTTTGTTTACATGTTTGGTGTGATGTTAATTTTCTCTATATACTGTGCTTGTTTGTATTGTGGCGAGTAGAAGAGCCTGTGGCTGAGGATCCTGGTGACCAGCAGATAGAAGTAGCTGAGCAGGAGCTCATTAAAGGCAAGTTGTGCCCTTGACCACTTTTTACCCAGTAATGTTCTTTAATGTCATTATTCATGCATAGGTTTAATTTTGATGGGACCCGATAGGTCACCCTAGAATGTTTATCTCTTTACCTTGTTATCCCTGAATCACTTGAGTAGTGTTGCTATTGCTTTACATGGTTTTGGGATAACATTTCATTATATCCATGTTCCAGTTATTTTGTTATTCTATTTATGTTCATGTCAAGATCATTAATGTTAATTGGAACATGGAGCTTAACTTGAGAAACACGTGCCACCCCAAGGGAGGAATGGGACCCCTTGGCTAACTAATTAGGAAAGCTAGTGGAAGACTACCTTACCCGAAAGCTAGTGGGAGTTACATGCAAGGAGGTTCTCGGGTTGATTTTGCTGTGATGGCGGTCAGACGGGGGATTCTTGCAAGTGCTCTTCCCATAAACTGTAGCGAGTTTTCGGAAGCTAGTGGAACTTTGTAAATGCCTCGTAGTGTTGCCCTACCTTACTTCCTAGGTAGAGGTGTATGGGAGTCGCGATCCCTTGGCAGATGGGTAACATGACTTGTGGGTAAAGGGTACAACCTCTGCAGAGTGTAAAACTGGTATACTAGCTGAGCTCACAGTCATGAGCAGCTCAGGACTCTCGCATGATTACTTTATGGAACTTAAAGTCAATTTTGTCATTTGCATATGCATGGGATTATTTATTAATTTTGTTCTATTACTCTATTTAAGGTTTGGTATTTACTTACATTTAGTAACTGATATTAAAATTTTGACCAACTAATTAAAAGCAATGCTCAGCTTTAACCCCTGTTGTTGTTTAGCCTTACACATCACATGAACTCTCACCTTCGGTGAGTTCATGCCCACTGGTTTCCCCACAACTTGTTGAGCTATGATCATGTGTGAGCTCACCCTTGCTGTCTCACACCCCCCCACAGGAGAAGAACAGGTGGTTCAGGAGGAGCCTCAAAGCGAGGAGTTTGATCTGATCTAGGTGGCGTTTCCCCAGTTGACTTTTGCACCAAGGATGATCCTTAGTTCGTTTTATATTTATCTTTTATTTTGTAATAAGACTTCCGCTTTGTAATAAATATTCTGATGTTATTGTGACATTTATCTCTATACACTCTGTTATTATATATGTTGTCTTCTTGGCGCATGTATGAGATGCACCCGGCTTTGTTCCTTAAAGCCTGGGTGTGACAGAAGTGGTATCAGAGGAAATGTTGACTGTAGGACAAAACCTAGATAGAAATGGACAAAACCCTTACCTACTTATCTTACTCTGAATCTTTCTATACTCATCTTGTCTTGATCCTGTCTCACCTTTTCTACTCTGATTACTCTTATCTTTTCTGCTCTAAGACAAGATGGATTTCATACCTAGGAATTCTACAACTATGAACTTTTTCAGAGATAGGGCGCCTAAGACGAAATTAAAACTATTTTCTCTATTTAAAAGTGTTGGTTGATTGTTCTGATGATAAATACCTGATTTGCTTCTTTAATTGATTGATTTTCCTGCAGAGACATTTATGGGATAAATATTTGATTTTGCATATTTCACTTTCAAACTAGTTGACTCTCCAAACGACTGTAGCAAGGCTTTGAGCAAAACAATTGTCTTTAGCATGCCTCCATTATTAACATAGTGCCATCTGCATATTGGATGATGGAGTAGTCCTCATCCCTTTGATCTTGCAAAGGAAGCTTCAGTAGTCCATTGTCCTTGGCTATGTTAACTGTAGTAAACGGTGACACCTAAGAGGGGGAGGGGTGAATTAG
Source organism: Zea luxurians (assembly GCA_029449295.1). Taxonomy (NCBI): domain Eukaryota; kingdom Viridiplantae; phylum Streptophyta; class Magnoliopsida; order Poales; family Poaceae; genus Zea; species Zea luxurians. The sequence goes on from JAOPSE010000006.1 coordinate 94,131,671, forward strand.
GACTTCTAAAACTTCTTTCTAAACTAGACCACAAAGTAATCCCTAAAACAAAACCTATGCAAATAAGTTAACTAGAATGTGCAAACTAGGTTTTGTCTATGTGTTGCTATCTTTACCGCAAAAGGAGTTATGCAACCTAAGTTCCAATCCTATATAATTTACAATAAGACTAGTTAAGATTGCAACTTAAGTAGAGAGAGTAAATGCGGAAGATTAAATAGCTAATAGATAAAGCAAACTCTTGTGGACGATGTTGTATTTTTATCGAGGTATCCGAAACCACACACTTTCCCAACTAATCCTCGTTGGTGCCCCTATGCAAAGGGTAGCCCATGTGAGGGCCAAGCACCATGGTCGAGTAACTCCGTGAAAGGGAAATGTGCCCTTGGGCCATTTCTTTAGTGTTTTGGTGATTAAATGCTCAACACATTGTCTTGGACTAACATCTTGATGTATGAGCATAAGCACATGTATTTGAATGTCAAATTGAGAAACATGGGAGAAGTACATATGTGTGTATATTTCAAATCCCATTGTATGGAAGGAACAGAGGAAACTCTCAAAGTCGAGACAAATTGAAGTGAAGAAGTTTGGCTAAGTTTGGCCAAACTTGTGCTAGTCTGGGGAGCACCGAACTGTCCGGTGCGCTTGCCCGGTGCCCAGATTGTTCAGCAGGCAAACATGCCACTCTTGGGAAATCGATGGGACGTCGCGGCTATAATTCATTGGATTGTCCGGTGTGCACTAGACTGTTCGGTGTGCCAACCGCGCGCCCGGCCAACGATTGGCTGCTCAATCTGCGCAGGACACATCAACCTGGCAAATGGCCATCAGGTCGCACTGGACTGTCCGGTGTGCCACTGGATTGTCCGGTGTGCCAAGTGATCAATGATCGGCTTCGCCAGAGAAGAAAAGCATTCATCTACTATGCAGTGTCTGGTGTGCATCAGACAGTCTGGTGCACCCGCGGACAAAAGCAACCATAGTCTTCCAAATGGAGTTCCAAAGGCTCCTAGGTCCCTTGAGGCTATAAAAGGACCCCTAGGCGCCATGGAGCAAGATACAAGCACACTTTGATCAATCTACAACTCCTAGAATCCACGACCACACCGTCGATTCATTAGATAGAGATTTGAGCGCGTTCTTGAGCTGTGACTCTGTTGTTTTGATTTTTGCGATGTTTTGATTCTTGCGCTCTATTCTTGACTTGTGTGCGTGTTGTTGTTGTGATTGAGTTCTTGTATGTGTTTCTACTCCCATCCTTACTCCGTTTTGATTGTAAAAATTTGTATAAGGCACGAGAGACTCCAATTTGTGGAGATTCCTCACAACCAGGAATTGATATAAGGAATACAACCGTGGTACTCAAGTTTGATCTTTGGATCACTTGAGAGGGGTTGTGTGCAACCCTTGACTGAAGGAGGTAACCACAACGTGGAGTAGGCATTGGCCGAACCATGAGATAAAATCGTCGTGTCTCTTGTCCATTTACTTTATTCGATTGTTGTCTTCTTGAGTTCTCATATTCACTTGTATTATTGCTCCTAAGTTTGATACACATTTCAAAGGAGCAATCAAGTGAAGGGTTCTCCTCTCTCCATCTCTACTCATAACAACTTGGTTTTAGCTTTCACTAATGCTCATTATAAACCAAGTTTGTGTTGTTTAGAGTTGATTTCACCCCCTCTAGGTGCTCTCACTCCATAGAGAGTCATGGTCCTTCTCCACACGCAAGTGGTGCTCCGCTTCCGGCTCCGCTCGGATGCTCCCCGCCGTCTCCACTATCGAGCTTCCGTCCGAAACGCGGGCCTCATTCCCTCTAATACACGGTGGTGGTCGTGACACAAACTCGGTTGTCATGACCTCACAAGACTCTCGCCTCACTTGGTACAATTACAATGGCTCACACAAGACCCGAGGGGTTTAATGGGTTTTTCTAAACTCACTCAATTAACTAGGAATCACCTAGAGCAAGCGTATAAGCTCTACCTAGTTTAGGACTTCGAAAACATCTTTCTAACCTAGACCGCAAAGTAATCCCAAGAACAAAACCTATGTAAATAAGTTAACTAGAATGTGCAAACTAGGTTTTGTCTATGTGTTGTTATCTCTATCGCAAATGTAGTTATGCAACCAAAGTTCCAACCCTATATAATTTACACTAAGACAAGTAAAGATTGCAACTTAAGTAGAGAGAGTAAATGTGGAAGATTAAAGAGCTGGTAGAGAAAGAAAACTCTCTTGGATTACACCAGTATTTTTACTGAGGTATCAGAACCACGCAAGGTCCCGACTAATCCTCGTTGGTCCCCTACGCAAAGGGTAGCCCACACGAGGTCCAAACACCACGGTCGAGTAACTCCGAGAGAGTCGTGGGCCTTCTCCACGCGCAAGTGAGAGCACCTAGAGGGGGGTGAATATGTGATCCTATAAAATCAAACACTAAATAGCCACAAACTTGATTATAGAAATGTTAGTGTGAGTTAATCAAGTTGCTATGAAGCGGTCTTCTTGTGAACAAAGCAATAATGGAGAAAAGCAACACAAGAGACACGCGATTTTTATCCCGTGGTTTGGCCAAGTAACACTTGCCTACTTCCACGTTGTGGCATCCCAATGGATGAGGGTTGCACTCAACCCCTTTCAAGTGATCTAATGATCGACTTGAATACCACGGTCTTTTCTTTTTGAGTGGTCTTTCCATTTGCGAGGAATCTCCACAAGTTGGAGCCCTCGCCCTTAAAATATAGATCACAAAGAAGCACAAGAGTAAGGATGGGAGAGCAACACACACAAGATCCAAATCCGCAGCACACACACGCACACAAGCCAAGACTTGAGCTCGAAATGAAGCACAGTGAGTTCACAACTCAGATGGAGCTCAAATCACTAACACAATCGATCAAATGCGTGGAGGCGGAGTCTGGGAGTCTTAGAATGCTTAGAGAAGGCTTGGTGTCCTGCTCCATGCGCTTAGGGGTCCCTTTTATAGCCCCAAGGTAGCTAGGAGTCGTTGGAGTTCAACATGGAAGGCAATTCATGCCTTCTGTCGAGTGGTGCACCGAACAGTCCGGTGCACCACTGGACAACTACTATAGCAGTCCGGTGCGCGATCTCCTTCCATATCGGGCGCAGCCGACCATTGGTCCTCGGGACCGGTTGGCGCACCGGACACTATCCGGTGCCCACTGGACAATGCGGGGGTGCCCAACTGACCATTGGAGCGGGCCACGCGTCGCCCGCAGATTGTGCATTCGACCGTTGGCCGCGAGCGCCGTTGGCTCACCGGATAGACCGGTGCACCACCGGATAGTCTGGTGATTTTTAGCGAAGTCGCCCGGCCGTTTCCCGAGAGCTGCCAGTTCACCGTCAAGCAGCCTGGGGCACCAGACACTGTCCGGTGCACCACCGGACACTTGTAACTAGACAATTGTAACCCATGTGACACAATTGACTTATAGACAGAAGATTGTACCCGAGCGACTCTACTAAAAATACATTTGATATTGAGTGCTCGTTAGTGATGGCTATCTTGCCCAAGCCTTTGACCTTGCCTTGATTCCCATCTCCAAAGATGATCGTATCCTGGGAATCCTTGTTCTTGACGTAGGAGGTGAACATCTTCTTCTCCCCCGTCATGTGGTTTGTGCATATGCTATCGATAATCCAGCTTGAGCCCCCGGATGCATAAACCTGCAAGGAATTTAAGTTTGGGTTTTAGGTACCCAAATCTTGTTGGCTCCTGCAAGTTTAGTCACAACAGTTTTTGGAACCCATATGCAAGTTTTGTCTCCCTTGCATTTGGATCCCAACTTCCTAGCAACTACTTTTGCGTTCTTACATAAAAGTACAAAGGAAGTATTGCAAGTATGGTAAATAGTAGTAGGACCATTGCAAACTCTCCTAGGCGCATGAGACACAACATGATTACGCCTAGGCCTATTTCTGCCATAATCATGAGTGGAGTTAGAAGCAACCATAGCATGAGAAGTATGATAACCAGGTAAAACAACATGATCATAGCAGCTATCATTATGAGCATGCCTAGTAAATTTCCTATCATAAATATAGGCATGATTCTTTTGAGAACTACTAGCCATAGGGGCCTTCCCTTTCTCCTTGTTGAGAACGGAAGTCCTTTGGCTCGTTAAGTTCTTGGTTTCCTTTTGAAAACCAAGCCCATCCTTAATTGTGGGGTGTCTACCAACAGTGTAGGTGTCCCTAGCAAATTTTAGTTTGTCAAAATCATCTTTGCAAGTCTTAAGTTGAGCATTAAGACTTGCAACCTCATTGTTTAATTTAGCGATGGTGACAGCATGTTCATCAAAATTAACATCTTTACACCTATTGCAAATAACTACATGTTCTACACATGAACTAGTTGCATTTGCTTTCTCTAGTTTAGCATTTAATTCATCATTTAACTCCTTTAGACTAGAGACAGATTCATGACTAGCAGACAACTCAGAGGACAGCATTTCATTTCTGTTAATTTCTAGGGCAAGAGATTTTTGAACATTAACAAATTTATCATGTTCCTCATACAAGATATCTTCTTGCTTTTCTAGCAATCTATCCTTTTCATTAAGGGCATCATATAATTCATTTATTTTGTCTACTTTATTTCTATTTAATCCTTTAAACAAATCAGTGTAGTCTAATTCATCATCAGATGACTCTTCATCACTAGAAGAAGTATACTTAGGAGTGTTCCTAATACGTACCTTCTTCTCCTTAGCCATAAGGCAAGTATGGTGTTCGTTGGGGAAGAGCGAAGATTTTTGTTGAAGGTCGAGGCAGCTAGTCCTTCATCATAAGAGTTGGATGAAGAGCAGTCAGAATCCCATTCTTTCTCGATGTGTGCCTCGCCCTTGGCCTTCCTGTAGTTCTTCTTCTTCTCCCTCTTCCCGTGTTTTTCTTTTCCCTGGCCATTGTCATTATCGGGGCATTAAGCTATGAAGTGACCAGTCTTACCACATTTGAAGCAGGAGCGCTTTCCCCTTGTTTTATTCTTGTTGGGGTACTCCTTGCGTCCTTTTAGCGTGGTCTTGAAACGCTTGATGATAAGCGCCATCTCATCTTCATTTAGCCCGGCAGCCTCCACTTGTGCTACCTTTCTCAGTAGCGTCTCCTTGCTGCTAGTTGCTTTGAGGGCAACGGGCTGCAGCTCGTAGACGGGCATTGGACCATTTACTGCATCGTCCACGTATCGCGCCTCTTTCACCATCATGCGCCCGCTCACGAATTTTTCGAGTATCTCCTCGGGCGTCATCTTGGTGTACCTGGGATTTTCATGAATAAGGTTGACAAGATGGGGGTCAATAACGGTAAATGACCTGAGCATGAGTCGGACAACATCATGATCCATCCATCTTGTGCTTCTGTAGCTTCAAATTTTGTTGACCAAGGTCTTGAGCCTGTTGTAGGTTTGTGTTGGCTCCTCTCCCCTAATCATCGCAAACCTCCCTAGCTCGCCCTCCACTAGTTCCATTTTGGTGATCATGGTGGCATCATTTTCCTCATGTGATATCTTGAGGATGTCCCAGATCTATTTGGCGTTGTCCAAGCCACTCACTTTATTATACTCATCCCTGCAAAGAGACGCTAGCAAACAATAGTAGCTTTGGCATTTTTATGAATTTGTTCATTTATAAAAACAGGATTATCAGTGCTATCGAAATGCATCCCATTTTCTACAATTTCCCATATGCTAGGATGGAGAGAGAATAAATGACTATGCATTTTATGACTCCAAAACGAATAGTACTCTACATCAAAGTGTGGAGGTTTTCCAAGGGGAATTGATAGTAAATGCGCATTTGAATTATAGGGAATGCGAGAATAATCAAAAGAATAATTTTGATTAACCGTCTTTTTCTTGGACGAGGAGTCGTCGTCGTCGTCCCTTGGTGAAGAAGAGGAGGCGTCACTGTCGTAGTAGATGATCTTCTTAATGCGCCTCTTCTTCTTCCCGTCCCTCTTCTTGTGACTCGAGCCTGAGTCAGTGGGCTTGTCGTCTCTTGGCTCGTTGAAGAGGGACTCCTTCTCCTTGTCGTTGATCACCATCCCCTTACCCTTAGGATCCATCTCTTCGGGCAGTTAGACCTTTAAATGAAGAGTATGGCTCCGATACCAATTGAGAGCACCTAGAGGGGGGGGTGAATATGTGATCCTATAAAATCAAACACAAAATAGCCACAAACTTGATTATAGAAATGTTAGTGTGAGTTAATCAAGTTGCTATGAAGCGGTCTTCTTGTGAACAAAGCAATAATGGAGAAAAGCAACACAAGAGACACACGATTTTTATCCCGTGGTTCGGCCAAGTAACACTTGCCTACTTCCACGTTGTGGCGTCCCAATGGACGAGGGTTGCACTCAACCCCTTTCAAGTGATCCAATGATTGACTTGAATACCACGGTCTTTTCTTTTTGAGTGGTCTTCCCGTTTGCGAGGAATCTCCACAAGTTGGAGCCTCTCGCCCTTACAATATAGATCACAAAGAAGCACAAGAGTAAGGATGGGAGAGCAACACACACAAGATCCAAATCTGCAGCACACACACGCACACAAGCCAAGACTTGAGCTCGAAATGAAGCACAGTGAGTTCACAACTCAGACGGAGCTCAAATCACTAACATAATCGATCAAATGCGTGGAGGCAGAGTCTGGGAGTCTTATAATGCTTAGAGAAGGCTTGGTGTCTTGCTCCATGCGCCTAGGGGTCCCTTTTATAGGCCCAAGGCAGCTAGGAGCCGTTGGAGTTCAACATGGAAGGCAATTCCTGCCTTCTGTCGAGTGGTGCACCGGACAGCTACTATAGCAGTCCGATGCACGATCTCCTTCCATATCGGGCGCAGCCGACCGTTGGTCCTCGGGATCGGTTGGCGCACCTGTTGGGGTTATGCTTCATAGCCAAAGATCAAAGAGAAAGAGAACACCTTCGGTAGATCCTCTCAGAAACAGCGTCGAAGCTATCACCTATAAAGCTTCGGCACAGTGGCAGATCTCAAGACGAAGGGGCAAACCGACTTAAAGATGAAATGACTTAAAGACCCATGATGTTTTGTGTCATTATTGTAGTCGATTGTAAAGGGCATAAATGTAATTTTATATGGGCTGTGTCCCGTGCCTATAAATAGATGAACAGTGCTCCCGTACTATTCAAGCTGACTAGGCATTTGCTTTTGCGTCACGCCTGTACTTTCACCTTCTTTCAAGCCGAAGGTACATTTGTAATTTGACATCATTTCTATTCTCCATAGTAATAAAATAAAAATGGGTTGATAATAGTACTGGATTGTTTATGTTATTTTATATGATTCCTTCATCTTTATATGTTATGCTGCTGAAGGTTTGTCCTTCATAACCTTCGTCCAAAGATCATTATATCCCAAGGGAAATAATGCTTCGAAGGACGAAGGATTTTAACGTTTAACATTTTCTGTATTACCTTGTTCTTGATTCATAGCATTTGAGAACAAGTCCCCAACATTGGCGCTCACCTCCGGTGAACTCACTTCCACCTTTCTGAGCTGATGGCTTCGTTCAACAACCAAGCTGGAGCTGCTTCAGCTTCGAAGATGGTACTCCTGATAACAGGAGGTTCATGCTCAAAGCCAGCCAACAAGAAGCAGAAGAATGATGCACAGAGAAGGGTACAGCATGTCGGGGTGCAGGGACCCTTCATCAAGTCAAGATGGTCCCACATCCCCATTACCTTCTCCCAAGAGGACCTTCAGCTCAAGGATTACCCTCACAATGATGCTATGGTTATTTCTTGTGTTATCAAAGGATTTCTGGTTCACAATGTTCTGGTTGATATAGGTAGTGCAGCAGATATTATATTTTCTAAGGCCTTCACACAGATGCAAGAGCCAGAGGATAAGATTCATGATGCTACACATCCTCTTTGTGGCTTCGGAGGAAGACAGATTGTAGCGCTAGACAAGATCACGATGCCAGTGACCTTCAGATTTGTCAACAATACAAGAACTGAGCAAATTGTGTTTGATATTGTCAACATGGAGTACCCCTACAATGCAATCATTGGTCGTGGGACACTCAATGCTTTTGAAGCAATTCTTCATCCAGCATATCTTTGCATGAAGATACCTTCGGATCAAGGGCCTATTGCTATTCATGGAAGCCAGGAAGCTGCCAGAAAAGCTGAAGGAAACTGGACAGATTCAAAAGCAATCCATAATATAGATGGAGCCCAAGCTTGTGAGCAATACAAGTACAGAAGGGAGAAGGCTGCTTCGGCCGATCAGCCGAAGCCCATGCTCTTATGTGAAGATATAGCAGAGCAGAAGGTGTTGCTGGGATCTCAATTGTCTGAGGAACGGGAGAAAAACCTAATAAGGTTCCTGTTCAACAACAAGGATGTCTTCGCATGGTCCGCCAACGATCTCTGTGGTGTCAACAGGGATGTCATTGAACACTCGCTCAATGTCGATCCATCCTTCAGACCCAGAAAGCAAAGGCTTCGGAAAATGTCTGATGACAAAGCCGAAGGTGCTCGGAATAAAGTGAAAGGACTTCTTAGTGCTGGAGTCATCAGAGAAGTAAAATACCCAGAATGGCTAGCTAACACTGTTATGGTGAGAAAGGCCAATGGTAAATGGAGAATGTGCATCGATTTTACCGATCTTAATAAGGCATGTCCAAAGGATGAGTTTCCATTACCAAGGATAGATTCTCTAGTACATGCAGCAGCTTCGTCGGAGCTCATGAGTCTACTAGATTGTTATTCAGGCTATCATCAAATCTGGATGAAGAAGTAAGATGAGCCAAAAACCAGCTTCATAACCCCCAATGGTACATATTGTTATCTTCGGATGCCTGAGGGGCTCAAGAATGCTGGAGGAAGCTTCAGTAGAATGACAGCGAAAGTCCTTCATTCTCAGATAGGCAGAAATGTGCTAACATATGTTGATGATATCATAGTAAAAAGCACGAAGCAAGAAAATCACATTGCTGATTTGCAGGAAACATTTGCCAACTTTAGGCAAGCTGGCCTGAAGTTGAATCCAGAAAAATGTGTCTTCAGAGTAAAGAAGGGAAAATTTCTTGGTTGTCTAGTTTCAACAAAGGGGATTAAAGCTAATCCAAATAAAATCGAAGCTATTCTTCGGATGGAGCCGCCAAGCACAAAGAAGGGAGCCTAACGGCTGATAGGAAGACTGGCATCTCTGAATCGATTCATATCTAGATCAGTAGAGAGAAATTTACCATTCTTTGAAGTGCTGAAGTCGGCCGAAGTCTTTCAATGGGGATCAGCTCAGCAGAAAGCCTTCGAAGAGCTGAAGCAGTACCTGATAGATCTAACAACGTTAACCCCACCCACGCCAGGGGCTCCTCTGTTATTATATGTGGCAGCTTCGCATTCTGCAGTAAGCGCAGCGTGTGTGCAGGAAAAGCTTGAAGGACAAATCAAAAAGCAAGCTCCAGTATACTTCGTCTCTGAAGTTCTCAGCTCATCAAAGAAAAACTATACAGAATTGGAGAAAGTGCTATATGTTGTCTTAATGGCCTCCAGGAAGCTTCGGCATTACTTTCAAGCATTTCATATAAAGTCTTTCGTTAAGGATTTTATTGGCCGAAGGCAGCTTCGGATGCAGCAGAATTAGTCCAAAAGTGCGAAGGTTGTAAAAAATGTGCAAGAGATCAAAAACAGCCTTCATCTCTGACTCAACTAATACAGCCCACTTGGCCGTTGCAAAGGTGGGGCCTTGATTTGTTAGGCCCGCTTCCACCAGCACAAGGAAATTTAAAATATGTTGTGGTGGCAGTAGAATATTTTTCCAAATGGATTGAGGCGAAGCCTTTAGCCACAATAACTTCGGTTACTATTCAGAAATTTTTCTGGCAAAATATTGTTTGTCGCTTCGAAGTGCTGAAGGTTATTACTGTGGACAGTTTGATGCCGAAGCTTTCAAAGAGTTCTGTGAACAAATTGGCACGAAGATCCATTTTGCATCGGTTAGACATCCGGAGTCAAATGGACTTGTCGAAAGAGCTAATGGCAATATAATGACAGGAATAATGAAGTTAATCTTCAATCAGCCCAGAGGAAAGTGGCCAGATGAATTGATCAAAGTGGTGTGGAGCCACAACACAACAGTGTCAAGGTCAACAGGTTTTACACCGTTCAAATTATTGTTTGGTGACGAAGCAATAACCCCGGAAGAAGCTAAAGCAGGATCAATAAGAACAGTGGCTTCGGCTGAAGACGAAGCTGATTATTCTGTGGAAAAAGATGCTATAGAAGGGATCAGGCTTCAGGCTGTGGAGAACATCAATAAATACCAAGCCGAAACAATAAAATGGCGTGACAGAAAAGTTCGGTTAAAAAATATCAGGCCAGGACACTTGGTACTTCGGAGAGTTGCCAACCCAGATATAGTAGGAAAGTTACAGTTGAAGTGGGAAGGACCTTTTCTGGTAGTATCTTCGTCAAGACCCGGTTCCTACAGATTGAAGGATATGGACGGCAACGACATTCCTAGATCTTGGAATGCGGATGAGCTTCGGCGATATTATGTGTAGCTTAATATAATCTTTTTATTTTTTATTTTTTCCTATGGCACCCTTTTCCTTTCCAAAGGGGGAGGGCCATAGCATGTAATTTCTCTTTTCCTTATTTTAGCTCTACAAGAGCAATATCCCCCAAAATCTATAAATGTAAAAGCTGGGCACGCGCCATCGAGTGCAAAGAGAAAAGAAAAAGCAGGGAGAAGCTCGAAAGACGTCCCTAAGGGGATGCAGAGCATGACGAAGCTACAAAAAGACGTTCCTAAGGGAGCGAAGTGTAAGTTTTCTGCTCAAAAGTCGTTCCTAAGGGAATGCAGAGCTTACAGCAAAAAGTCAACGCTGATTCCGCCGAAATATAAGGCGAAGCGTGAAAAGTCAACGTGATACCGCCGAAATAGAAGGCGAAGAAGTTCAAAAGACGTTCCTAAGGGGATGCAGAACTTACAGCGAAAAGTCAGCACCGATACACTAAAAAATAAGCGGTGAAGCCAAAAAATAAACGGCAAAGAGACTGGTTATTCCTAAGGGAATGAAGGATATGGTTGTGGCTTCGTATGTGTGTGTTTGGACATTCATTTGCACCATACATTACATCATATATTTGCATTCATAAACATTCATTTAGGCATAAATAGGATCAACATCATAACATAGGCAGTTGCTTCGGCTCTAAAAATAAAGCTTTCGCAAAAAGAAAAAAAGAAGCAGTCTTTATGCTTCGTTGTGTACGAAAAGAAGAGAAGGTGTTTTTCGCCTTCAGCTCAAAAATGCTAATTTCGTTCACACCAAAGCACTTTATACATTGATGAAAAGGTAATAATATATTACAAGGTATGGACAAAGTTTACAAAGTGAAAATTAATTACATTGTTCTTTACAAAGGTTATTACAAGAGTTTTTAGAGTTTTTCCTACAGTTATCTATTCAAGCTTCATTAGTATCCATTGAGTTTTGGCTTCGACTTCGACTTCGTCATCCACTAAACTTCGGCTTCATCTTCTTACTCTTCAGCTTCGGCCTCGGCTTCGTCATCCTGTACGTATTTAAGTATTGTAAGCAAAATTCAAGTTCGAAGGAACAGGTAAGCACAAGGTATGATTTATATTACCGGCTTAAGATGACTCCGAGCTTCATCACCAGCTTTGCTTCGTCCACCCTTTGTCCATACTAGTTTTATAAACCTATTTGCTATGCTTCGGGCAAGGTTGGGAATATCATCCAGGTCTGCTGGTGATAAGCTAAAATTGGGTCTGTTGATAATCTTTCCATGTTCGCAGCCAGATTTCAGGAAGGCGACAGCTGTACCCCGAGAAGCTACTAGGGCGCAAAAGTCACCATGTCCAGCTATAACTTCTTCAAGATCATCAATCTCACCTTCGATATGTTCAAAGGCCCCTGGCAGGTCTTCAGACGAAGGATTAAATTTTTCGCTGCTGGCTCCAACCGAATAGAAGATTTGCTTTAGCCGTTGAACACATCGATTACTGAACTCCAGACATTTGTTTTGAAGGCTTGTCAATGATTTTTTCAAATCTGAACTTTTCTGGACCTCGGCCTCAAATTTTGCATTAAGTTTCTGCTTTTCTTGTTCAAAGCTTTCTGACTGGGAGAGAAGCTTCGTATTTAATTCTGCTATTTTAGCTTCAGCTTCTGCCAATAAGCCTTCGGTTGTCTGAAGCTCGAAGTCTTTCTTTTCAAGAGCAGCTAATTGGTCTTTTATCTTGCTTTCTAAGTTTTCAATTATAACTTCGTGTTTTTTATCTTCCAAATCTTGCTGCATTTTCAAAGCTTTACTCAGCAGCATACTCTGCATACAAACAACCTTCGTTAGAAAACATCTTCGTTATTGAAATAATAAAAGTTGAAGAGAAGTTTACCTTGAAATTGGAATAGAATAAACTACCGACGATGTGTTGTCGCCGATACCGGCTGATATCTGTTTCGAGCTTCGGGAAACCAATACTCTTTGATAGAGTACCAATAACCTTCGCTCTGTCTGATCCCGGATGCAGCCCAATTTTTCGTCATCGATGCCACCGAAGAGAAGTGCTCCCGGCTGATATCCGCAAGATATAGCATATTCTTTTAGCTCTTCTTTTTCAGCCTTTGTCAGCTCTTGACCAACTAAGTTTTGAAAGTTAAAAATTTCGTCTTCCGAAGTGTCTTCGGCTATTTCTTTCTCCTTCCCGGGTTCCGGGGTCATAGTTTCTTCGGTGGCTGCAGCAGCTTCTTCTGCGGCCATGTTTTGCAGTATCTTATCAATATCGGCAATCGTACACTCTAAATGAATATCTTCGGCAGCGGCAGCTTCGGTAGCTGTGGCTTCCGCAGGTGCAGCTTCGGTGGCTGTCGTGCTCTCAACAGCTCGCGCCTTCAGAGCTGAAGCTCCTGGTGGTGTCGCTTCGATGACTTCTGTCACTGTAATGATTCTTTGCTTCTTTGGCCTAGCTGCCTTCTTCGTTTTTGCGGGCTCCTTTTCCTTTTGAAAAAGCTTCGTCAGATGTGGCCCCAGTGGACTTAGCTTGATAGGCAAAGATTCAGTCATTACCTTTAAAATCTCTTCCACGTCGGTGGTAGAGGGTGTTGCAGCTGTTTCTTCTTTGTCAATTGCTTTCTGCTTCGGAGCTGTAGCTTTTCTCTTCTTCAAAGTATCTGTTTTCGGCTCAGGCTTCAGCTTTTTCTCTTTCAATTGTTTTTCATCGTCTTTATTTAGAACGCTAGCTACTCTCTTTCTTTTTTGCCCTTCGGCATCCTTGTCTAGCCGCTCGTAGTCGGGATACTCAAAGTCCAGAGCATCCATTACTCGGTTCAACCTTCGCTTCGGGTGGGTGCCGAAGGCTGCAGTCATTAGTTGATCTTCTTTTTTGGAGTAGTTGCCGAGAATTTCATTGCACATTACTTCGATCATGTCCAGCCACTCTTCGCAGGGCACTTTGAAATGTTTCTTGAATTTATAATGGTAAGGCAACCGAATAAATTCTCCCTTCTTCTTCTCCCCCTTCAGCTTCGGCATGTCCCACTCCTTCAAAGTTGGCAACACTCTGAAGGCCAAAAATTCTTGCACTAAGTCCCTAGTGCCGATATGATCTGCAATAACTCGAAATTCAGCCAGGGCAATTTGACTTGGACTCCCTGGTGTCATGTTGCACTGCGGTCTGGTCTCTCCGAAGATCAATTCTAGCGGACTCTGGACCAGGTCCTCCTTATCTTCGTCAACTTTGACATAGAACCACTCAGACTTCCATCCAGCTGGCCACTTGCTTTGGTAGCTAATCACTGGAAATTTTGTGTTCTTCCGATAGGCAAAATTGTAGCAGCCAAAATTTTCATGTAGCCCATCTCCTCTAGCTTTCGTCTGGTAATGAAGCTCGTGCACTCGGCAGAAGCCTTCGCCAAATGCCTCCACCCCTTGGCTTCGGAGAGCCCAAATATAAACGCTAAGCCGAACAATAGCGTTGGGAGTTAGCTGATGAAGGTAGATCCCAAACTTCTTCAATACAATAGCAATCATCTTGTTCAAAGGAAATCTTAAGCCAGCCTTAAAGAAACTTTTGAAAACTACCACTTCATCCTTTCCTGGCTTCGGAGTAGTCTCTTCCCCACCAAAACGAACCAGTTCTTTCTTCGCTTCACTGAAATAGCCCAATTTCAACAGCTTAGGCAAGTCATCTTCGGAGATGGTGGATTTCCCGAAATCCAGGTGGCTGGGTTTACTTGGCACCACGCTGTAATCATCTTTAGACTCAGTCTCCTCAACATCAGCCTGTTCTCTTTCAGTGGTAGGTGCATCCTCCGATGCTACCAGCCCTGAGCGCTTCATCACTTCGAAGATTGGGGCAGTTTCAGCACCTTCGGCTTCCTCTCCGTCATGCGTAACCCTAGCTGTGGAACGCACTCTGGCCATCTGATGATTGAATTTCTTGTTTTTTGAAGTTAAAAATTTTTCTTTATCTTGCCGAAGCTTTTTCTTGCTACGAAGCTTGAGCAAAGTAAATAGCTTTGGTTGAGGATGTAGCAAACAGGCTTCGGGTTTGGTCAATATTTTGGCAGCAAAACAGTGCAATAGCAATGAATGCTGTGGTAACTTCACACCTACCCGTCTGTTAATATAGTGCCACAGGTGGGAAGGTAAATCGTCAAGATCTTCCGCACCGGACAAACAGCCACCCGCACTCACTGAACGGTGGGCCACAGGGTCCGAGAAGGTGAATCTCCAGGGCGCACGTAACTGCTGCAAGATCAGGCCACTTCGCGCGAGGATTATTTTAATCGTTTCTCGCCAATGAGCTCAGGGAAGGTGTTTTTCGGATCTTCGGCATCCCGAAGCTTAGAAGACTTTTTTCACGGATCAAGCTCGTTACGCAAAACAATCTAGCACCGCGAAGGGGCTACTATTGGGGGTATGCTTCGTAGCCGAAGATCCAAGAGAAAGAGAACACCTTCGGCAGATCCTCTCAGAAGCAGCGCCGAAGCTATCACCTATAAAGCTTCGGCACAGTGGCAGATCTCAAGACGAAGGGGCAAACCGACTTAAAGATGAAATGACTTAAAGACCCGTGATGTTTTGTGTCATTATTGTAAAGGGCATAAATGTAATTTTATATGGGCTGTGTCCCGTGCCTATAAATAGATGAACAGTGCTCCCGTACTGTTCAAGCTGACTGGGCATTTGCTTTTGCGTCACGCCTGTACTTTCACCTTCTTTCAAGCCGAAGGTACATTTGTGATTTGACATCATTTCTATTCTCCATAGTAATAAAATAAAAATGGGTTGATAATAGTACTGGATTGTTTATGTTATTTTATATGATTCCTTCATCTTTATATGTTATGCTGCTGAAGGTTTGTCCTTCATAACCTTCGTCCAAAGATCATTATATCCCAAGGGAAATAATGCTTCGAAGGACGAAGGACTTTAACGTTTAACATTTTTTGTATTACCTTGTTCTTGATTCATAGCATTTGAGAACAAGTCCCCAACATCCACACTCCTTCGTAGACGTCAGGAGTCCATTGATGAAAAGGGGATGGGGAAAGCTTGAACCCAAGTCCTACAGTGATGAATATAAGCGCAATTGAAATTCCTGGGGAGTTATACATTTGTGTATTGATAAGACCATTCACAATTTCTTGCAGCTCGATCTCCCCCAGATGAACCATATAGCCAAGAGAAACTATGAACCAGAATAGAAGAGCTTGCCCCACCCATGAGTAAATATTTCATAGTAGCCTCATTAGACCGTACATCTCTCTTGGTATATCCAGACAATAGGTAGGAACATAAACTGAAACATTCTGGAGCTACAAAGATAGTTATTAAATCATTAGCACCACATAAAAACATTCCCCCTAGAGTGGACACTGTCCGGTGCACACTGGACAGTCCGGTGTGCCCAACCGACTATTGGAGCGGGCCACGTGTCGCCCGCAGATTGTGCAGCCGACCGTTGGCCGCGAGCGCCGTTGGCTCACCAGACAGTCCGGTGCACCACCGGACAGTCCAGTGAATTTTAGCCGCGGCGCTTTATTCTTTTCCTGAGAGCGATGAGTTCGTCGCTGAAGTCCTTGGGCGCAGGCGCTGAAGACTCACCGGACAGTCTGGTGCACCATCGGACAGTCCAGTGCACCACCGGACAGTCCGGTGATTTTTAGCGAAGACACCCGGATGATTCCCGAGAGTAGCCAGTTCACCGTCGAGCAGCCTGGGGCACCGGACACTGTCCGGTGCACCACCGGACAGTCCGGTGTGTCAGGCCTGAGCTGGTTTTGGCTGTACACAGCCAACTCTTCTCCAACTCTTTTCTTCTTTTCTTGGCACTGTTTCTAGCACTTAGAAAAACATGTTAGCATTCAAAAGCAATTACTAAGTCTAGAAACATACCTTGTTCTTTGCTTTGCACCTCTCACTCATTTAGCATATAAGGACTCAATCAATATGTGTTGGACATCTAATCACCAAAACACTTATAGAAATGGCCCAAGGGCACATTTCCCTTTCAGCAAGTGGTGATCTACTTCCGACTCCTCTCAGACGCTCCCTGCTGTCTCCACTATCGAGCTTTCGGCCTTAATGTCGTGGCCTCATTCCCTCAGGTACACGGTGGCGGCCGTGACACAAACTCGGTTGTCATGGTCTCGCAAGACTCTCGCCCCACTCAGTACAATTACAACGGCTCACACAAGAGCCGAGGGGTTTTGTGGGTTTTCATAAACTCACTCAACTAACTAGGAGTCACCTAGAGCAAGCGCATAAGCGGCCTAACTAACCTAAGCACTTCGCAAAGCACCTATGCTAATCACTGAGTGATTCTATTAAGCACTTGGGTGTTTGAGCACTTGGAAATGTCTATAACATGTGTTGGTATGTTGCTTGGGCTCCCACACCTTCAAATGGCTGGTTGGAGGGGTATAAATAGCCTCCCCCTTAATTATAGTTGTTGGACAGAAAATATGTTGCTTTTGTCGTTGGGCACAGCGAATAGTCCGGTGCACACTGGACATGCCCACTGCCTTGGCCACGTCAGCCGACCATTGAGGTATGTAGCAGTTGACCGTTGAAGCCGACCGTTGGCCAGACTGTCCGATGCACACTAGACAATCCGGTTCTACAGTGCCCGAGAGTCCTTATATGTGGACCTCACTGCACAGACTGTCCGGTGCACACCGGATATGTCCGGAGCGCCACCAAAGCGCTGGCTGACTACCCTCTTCTTGGACTATTTCCTTAGGCTTCTTTTGATCTTGAGTCTTGGACTTCTACACATCTTTTAGGTCTTCTTTTGAGGTGTTGGACCTTAGAGCCTTAGTCCAATCCTCTTCGCATCCTATGAACTACAAACACAAACACTAGCAAATGCATTAGTTCACGGGCTATGTTGATCATCAAACACCAAATCATTTAGACAAATAGGACCAGGTCCATTTTCCTTACATTAATAATTCTTTGTAAGATGTTGGCTACTAACACAAAAAGGAGAGGTGATAGGGGATCACGCTGCCTGACTCCTCTTTTACATTGAAAGACCTTCCCAGGTACACCATTGAGAAGGACAGAAGAGGTACATGTGTGCATAATACCTTTCACCTAGTTTATCCATTTCGAACCAAAACCTTTGTGATGCAATGCTTGTAGAATGACAACATGCTCTACCTTATCAAAGGCCTTTTCAAAGTCAAGCTTGAGGATGACTAGTTCCTTATGACTTCTGAAAAATATGGATGTACTCAAAGGCCCATGCAAGGCAGTCTTGAATGATCCTTCCCTTGATAAAGCCATATTAGTGCTTGTGGATGAGTTTTGTGATACCCTTCTATAATCTATTTGCTAGGAGTTTAGTTAGAAGCTTAATGATGTTATTCAACAAGGATATGGGCATATAGTCTCCAACTTTCTGAGGACTGTCAATCTTGGGAATTAGGATAATGTAGGAGCCTTTTATACTTCTTAGACAAATATGTCTTCATAAATCCCTCACAAAGCCTATAAAAGTCTTTTGCTACCACCTGCAAGTTACTCTTCAAGAAGTCTGTGTTGAAACCATCTGGTCAAGGTGACTTGCCCATAGGTAAATTGGTGACAATGTTATCGATTTCCAGCTTTGTAAAAGGTTGTTCTAAACATTGCAGGTATGAAGGAGGGATATCTAGCCTTAGAAAGAGCTAGAGGTCAAAAGGCATTTCTGAATATTCAGAGGTGTCTATCCTTTCTTTACAGGCATTCCATAGTAGCTCAGCTTTCTACTCATGACTACGAATCTCAGTGCCATTGCTATCCATTAGCGTCATAATAAGATTTCTTCTATGTTGAATTGTGGCATGAGCATGAAAAAACTTGGTCCCAATATCACCTTATGTGGCCCATTTCACAGATGCTCTTTGCTTGTAGTAAATTCTTTGGAAGGTTAAAAGATTTTCCAATTGAGCTTGAAACTCCATTCTATCATGGAGAGATCTCTAAATTCCTCTAAGTTGTCAATGAACTAAATCAACATATGGTTGTTATCAATGTTCTTGTACAAACTAGGGAGAGGTTTTTGCCAGTCCATCAAAATTTTCCTAGCTGCTTTAAACTTTGAGGTTAAGCTAATTGTTGGGTCAACATGGTGAGAATCTGTATTCTAGCTGTTATTGAACACTGCATGGAAACCATCTAATTTCATCTAGAAATTCTCAAACTTGAATACTTTGGGCTTAGACACTTTTGACTGAACCTAAATGAGGCAAGAAACATGATCAGAGGTATCTCTGGCTAGTGTTCTTGCCTTAGTCCCAGGAAACTGAGTTGACCGTTCTTGAGAAACAAAAAACTAGTGCAGACATTGAAGAAGGGGATCTCTTTGTTTGTCTATCCATGTATATCTCTGCCCAAGTCCACCAGATCAAGATGACTACCGATGTCGCATCTCTTCTATCTTTGCTTCAAATCCCCAACATAAGTAAACTCGACGACATCCAATCTATTATATAGTATGTAGATCAGTAGCAGAATCAAATGAAACA
This sequence comes from Zea luxurians, assembly GCA_029449295.1. Taxonomy (NCBI): domain Eukaryota; kingdom Viridiplantae; phylum Streptophyta; class Magnoliopsida; order Poales; family Poaceae; genus Zea; species Zea luxurians. Next base: position 94,150,707 of record JAOPSE010000006.1, read on the forward strand.
ACAGATTGAAAGGTTAGAAGAATCAATTAGAAAATTAACACATTAGTTTGAGAAAATCTGTTGGACCTAGTTTTCCATCATTTGAAACTAGTAACAGGATGTCTATGTCTAATACATCGACAACAAATGGAGATTCGCAGCCCCAACCATTATATGGTATGCCGATGAACTCATATCTAGGGTAAATACCACCACTGTCGTCCCTACTTGTCAGATCGGCACCCTTGGATAGGGATAGAAAAAAGCTCAAGGCTCGCGAGCCGGCTCAAGCTCGGAGCGGCTCGCGAGCCTCGGGCGAGCCAAGCTGAGCATGTTTTTCGAGCTCGTAGAAGGAGCGAGCCAAGCCAAGTCGTTCAGGCTTGCAATCTATGCCAAATTAATTAATTTACAAAATAACAATGGATATTAGATAATTTTATGGATAATAGGATCGTTTCTAAGCTTTTGATGATGAATTTATGATATTTCATAATTTAGATTACTCATAATATTGATTGATGATTTTTATATTCCACATTTATATATTTTTAATTGTTTTATAATGTAATAATATTAATCAGGGTGCGGCTCGTGAGCTGAGTCGAGCCTCATTCTTGAGGTCGTGCAATGGGCGAGCCGAGCCAAGTCGAGCTCGAACAACCACCGAGCTTGGATCGGCTCGTTTCCAGCACTACCTGTGGACAAGGTAGTACCGTCCAAGCCTTTGCCCGGATAGTCCGGCACTTACGCAGACTGTCCAGATTTCCCTGCCTACAGTCCGGGGCTACACAAGGACCACCGCGTGGCACCCCTGTGATAGCAAACACAACCAAATAGTCCAGATTTACCATCGGACAATCTGGCTTAGCGTTAAACTGTCCGGCCACCTAGGCCGGACAGTTCGGATACGTTATGCAGAGCCTACTATTGCACATCATAGCTCAATTTATTACACACCTTAGTAGCAATATGTTACTCCCCATACATTTTTAAATCACAATGCACCATATGATCACATGCCGGTCAACATTCTCGATCGGCCATGGCAGGAAGGCGGCATAATAATGTCCGACCAAATGAGACCCAAACCCTAGAGTCTAGGGGTCTGTCACCGAGCGCAATGGAGAAAATTAGGGAAGAGATGGTGAGCTATATCAAGATAGGCTCGGAGTTAGTGTACTCAGAGTAGGGCAATCATATCAAAAGCCATATGATCACCGGTTTGACATTGTCCCGTACCCACAAGGGGCAAAGATACCAGAGTTTTTCAAGTTTTCTAGTGAAAGTGGTAGAAGCACACACGAACATGTGGGCTAGTTCCTAGCACACCTAGATGAATTGGTCAATGGGGAAGCCTTTCATATTCATTTTTTCTTTATCCCTTACTGGTATAGCTTTTGCATGGTTCGTCACCCTTGTGGGGGACAGATATCCCACGGGTCCACTAGAAGGCGAAAATCCTTGCATGGGGCCATAGATCAGTTGCCGCACAAGGTTGTCTCGTCGTGGGCCGGGCAAAGACTACGATTGAAACGGGCTGACCCAAGAAGGCAATAGGCTCGTGCCTAGATCGTCTATAGATTATGCCTAATCTTAAGGGAACCGTCCGTTTTTCCCGCACCTGACGCCCTCGAAGGCCGAAGATAGGTCGGGATGAAGTAGTTGAGTTCTTTCTTGAGATAAGCTAAGTTAGTTGGCTATTAATTAGGAGTTATGCTAGAAGAATGTAATACCCAATTTGTAATTTGGAAGAGATAATCTAAAAGGAGAAACAATTTCACTTTATATGTGTGGGTTGAACCTAATTGTCATCACATGTGAACACCATCTTAAAAAAAACAAATAAGTAATAAAAATATATACCAATAAATTACGCATCATGTTGGATCTTTGATTTTGCATTTAATCTGAAAACCATATTTGAATCTGAATGGAAACCTGAAATTCAAATAGAAACTTAAAAGGAGAGAAAAGAAAATAGACTCGATGAAAGAAGAAATAGAAAAAAAAGTGAATGTCACTACGGTGAGCCACAGCCATGGTAGGCTCACCCGCATGGGCCAGCAGCCGACCAACACCCTTTTCCATTTTTATTTTTCCAACGCAACCAGCACACACATCGTCCCCTCCCTCTTTCATTATTTTTATATTTTTCTGGCCACTGGCATTAGCGTCGTCCAAATTACTCCTTGGCCCAATGACATTTGGACCTCCCCTGCCAAATCTCTTTTCTACCGTATCTAATCCGGGTAGCCTCGATCCGAAGAAATCGTGATATTCAATCTCAATAAAATTCTGTTAACCACGGGCGCACCCCTCCATGCGGCTATATATACGGAGGACCTATTCTCATATATCTCGAAACAGCGGCGAGACGCATGGATGCTGGGAAGTCGCGCCGCCGGGGAAATCGGGACTCCTCCCAACCACCTCGCCCCTGGTCGTTGCTCCCTCGACCGCCTGGCGCGGATATATTGCGCACACACATCCCGCGCGATTAGTCCCCATAGGAAGTCAGCTCCACCGAAGACCGCTTCGTGTCGTAGGAGCCGCCTACCTTGGGCGCTCGCCAAAACTATTCCCTGTCCCGAATAGCCCTGGGGAAGGTTCGTGTCGAGGTGCTGCGCCTTCTCGACGCATTCCGGTGGGTGGTTCGGGAGCAGGCGCGGGGGAATTGCTCGTCGTCGAGCGCATACTCCGGGCGTCCGCATATCACCGGAACCAGTGACCTCCACTTCGAGATTCTTGGTACGAGTTACTCATCCATATTTGCCTTGGTCCACTGTACCTTCTGTGCTATGCGAAATCTGGGTTTGGGCTTCACTTCGCTGGAGGGCTATCACCGGGGAGGGGCGCGGTTGCCGCTGTAGTCGCTGCCTTGTAACCCTCGGCAGAGGTAGGAGACGGGTTCTTAACCGTCGATCTGTGACGAACGGCTAGGGTCAGATTAGACGTACCGGTTGGACATGTGGTCATCTCAACCGTCGATCGGCTAATGAGCGCATGAGAGTAGATCGTAGGATTTTTAAATCAGATCCATCGATGGGCGATCCGATGGCTGGAATCACCTATAGGTTAGGCGGGCAGTGGATCTAATATGATCCGTCAGATGGGATCGGACGGCCCAAATCTCGCGTTACCCCTTTGGCTACGTCATTTCGTAAAAGAGCCTCTAGGGTTAGTAGAAATCAACCCGCCGTACACACGTCGTTTAGAGTAATTGCGCAGAGACCCAGAATTCTTACAGAATACCCCCTGCACTCAGATTTAACGCGCGTAGTCCAGACATTGAATAAATCAGATAAATTCATTTAGAAAGTGATTTTTAGTGTAAAAATAATTGTAGGAACTTGTTTAATTAATAGAAAATTCAATTTTACTCCTTTTTAACCCATTCCAGTTGCTATAATTTTGTATTAATATTGTTTATCACCTGATAACTCTATTTTAGCATTAAAACTATATTAAAATTAATCACTTGGTTAATTTTGCACCAAAACATAAAGACTTCGGAAATCATAACTTAAAACCCGTAACTCTGAATTTAGTGATTCTCGAGCCTATGATCTCGTTACAATGCGTAGATTATTATTATGCATTTTGTTCTCATGTTTGGTGTGATGATTAATTTCCCGGGTACCATGTTTGTCCGTATTGTGGCGAGTCGATGAGCAAGTGATTGAGGACCCAGGTGTTCAGTAGGTAGAAGTTGCTAAGCAGGAGCTCATTGAAGTGAGGTTTCGAGGATCCGAAGAATCACCCTGGTAATTGGAATCTCAAGTGCCAGGCAAGTTGTGCCCTTGATTCACTTTTGTTACCCAATAATGTTCTTTATAATCATTTACCATGCATAGGTTTAACTTTGATGGGACCCAATAGGTTTCCCTAGACTGTTTATCCTGTTTACCTTGTTTACCCCTGAATCACATGGGTAGTTATGCTATTGCTTTACGTGGTTTTTGGGTTAATATTTCATTATATCCATGTTCCAGTTATTTTGTTATTCTATTTATGTTCATGTCAAGATCATTATGTTATTGTTAATTGGAACATGGAGCTTAACTTGAGAACCACGTGCCACCACAAGGGAGGAATGGGACCCCTTGGCTGACTAATTAGGAAAGCTAGTGGAAGACTACCTTACCCGAAAGGGGCAAGGGCAGTAGGGGAGTGGTCAGTGTAGGGAGGTCCCTGGTTGATTTTGCTGCGATGGCGGTCAGCCAGGAACCCTGCATTGGAACTTCCCATAAACTGTAGCGGGTTTTCGAAAGCTAGTGGAACTTTGTAAAGGCCTCGTAGTGGATCCCTAGCCATTCACCTTGGTAGTGTCTAAGGGCCTAGCTAACCCTGGCGACATGGGAAACACGACTTGTGGGTAAAGGGTACAACCTCTGCAGAGTGTAAAACTGGTATACTAGCCGAGCTCACGGTCATGAGCGGCTCAGGACTCTCCGATGATTAAATTATGGAACCTAAACTCAATTTGTCATTTGCATTTGCATGGGATCTGTTATTAATTTTGTTCTATTATTTTATTATGGTTTGGTATTCACTTACACTTAGTAACTGCTAATAAAATTTGACCAACTACTTAAAAGCAATGCTCGGCTTTAACCTCTATTGTTGGTCAGCCTTACACTTCATGAACTCCCACCTTTGTGAGTTCATGTCACATTATTCCCCACAACTTGTTGAGCGATGAACATGTGTGAGCTCACCCTTGCTGTCTCACACCCCCCCACAGGAGAAGAACAGGTGGTTCAGGAGGAGCCACAAGACGAGGAGTATGATCCAATCTAGGTGGCGTTTCTCAGTCGACATTGGCGCCAACGATCCTTAGTTCGTGTTATATTTATCTTTTATTTTGTAAGACTTCCGCTATGTATTAAATACTCTGATTATTGTGACATTTATCTCTATACACTCTGTTATTATATATGTTGTCTTCTTGGCGCATGTATGAGATGCACCTGGCTTTGTTCCTTAAAGCCGGGTGTTACAGAAGTGGTATCAGAGGAAATGTTGACTGTAGGACGAAACCTAGATAGAAATGGACAAATTCTTACCTACTTACCTTACTCTGACTCATTCTATACTTATCTTATCTTGATCATGTCTCACCTTTTGCTATCATACTCTGATTACTCTTACCTTTTCTACTCTGAGACAAGATGGATTACACACCTTGGAATCCTACACTTATGATTTGTTTTAGAGATAGGAACCCAAGAAAAAAATTAAAACTAATTTCTCTATTAAAAATGTTGGTTGATTGTTCTGATGATCAATGCTTGATTTGCTTCTTTGATTGATTGAAACACTATAGTTGGGCATCCTAGCATGTACCACTATAAGGTAATGTATTAGCTTTAGTGGGTGACACACTAATCTACTTAGCTAATAAATCCCCCGCAGTAACATTCCTCGTAATTACTCGCCTTGTCTACAATTCTTCCTTTCTTACCCTATGTTTCTAACCCAGATGGGCTACCCCTACACTGTTAGAAGAGAGCAGTATAGACGTGATCCTTGGTATGTCATGGTTAAGAAAGGCAAAGGCAGTTTATACACTATGCTAAAGGAACTTAAGAAGAAGTTAACGGAATTATAGGATGTTGGGTACATTCGTCCGAATTCTTCACCTTATGGAGCGCCGATTCTATTTGTACAGAAGTAAGAAGGATCGCAAGGGATGTGCGTGGATTATAGGACCCTTAATGATGTTACTGTGAAGAACAAGTAGCCGTTACCCCGTATTAAGGATTTATTTAATCAGATGAGAGATGCTAGGATATTCTCAAAGATTGATCTCCAATCTGGTTACCATCAAATGAAGATTAGGCTATCGGATATTCCAAAGACGGATTTCTTGACTCGATATGGATTATATGAGTTCACGGTTATGTCATTTGGATTAACTAATGCACCAGCTTATTTCATGGATTTGATGAATAAGGTGTTTATGGAGTATTTGGACAGGTTCGTCATGGTTTCATCGACGATTTTTTTTTAAGAGTGATAGTGATCATGAGGAACATCTGAGATTGGTGCTACAGAAGCGACGAGATAATCAACTCTACGCCAAGTACAGTAAATGCGAGTTCTGAATTGACGAGGTGTCATTCCTTGGATATATCATGGAAGAATATCAGTGGATCCTGCTAAAGTCAAGGAGATAGTGGTGTGGAGCATACCCACTACGGTTACGGAGGACCGAAGTTTCTTGGGACGTGCAGGATATTATCGGAGATTTATTGAAGGATTTTTCTAAGATTGCTAAGTCTATCATCTCACTTCGGGAGAAGGAAAGAGAGTTTAAGTGGGACGAGAAGTGCCAAGACAGCTTTGATCATAAAGAAGAGATTGATGTCACCACCAGTGTTGGTTATGCCAGATCTATAGAAAGGATTTGATATTTATTGTGATGCATGTGTCCAAGACTTGGGATGTGTGCTCATGCAAGAAGGACAAGTGATTACTTACGCGTCTCGTCAGTTGCGGAAACAAGAGTTAAACTACCCCACACATGACTTGGAACTGGTAGCCGTTGTGCATGCGCTTAAGATTTGGAGACATTATAATATTGGAATCAAGTGTCATGAATACACGGATTATAAGAGTTTGAAGTACGTATTCACTCGGAAGGATCTCAACCTTAGGCAACATCGTTGGTTGGAGCTTATTAAGGATTATGATTTGGAGATTCACTATCACCCGGGCAAGGCAAATTTGGTTGCAGATGCCTTGAGTCGAAAGGAGCATGTTCATTCAGCTGTTGTTGCCCAGCTACCCGATGAGATTGTTGAGGATTTCAGGAGACTTAACCTGGGGATAGTTGTTCACACTGAAGGAGTAACTATTGATGCGGAACCTACCTTGGAGCAAGAAATCCGCAAAGGACAAATTGGTGATGCTAAGATACAAGAGATTAAGGATCTAATTACTGAAGGTCGAGGTCCAGAATTCACGGAAGATGAGCAAGGCACTGTGTGGTTCAAGGACAGGATATGTGTTCCTGATATTGAAAGCCTTCGTGAGACTATTTTAAAGGAGACCCATGACTCAGATTATTCTATTCATCCTGGTAGTACCAAGATGTATCAGGATTTGAAGTAGAAGTTCTGGTGGTATGGATTGAAGAGAGTTGTGGCAGCACATGTGGTTATGTGTGGTGTGTGTCAAAGAGTTAAGACTGAACACCAGAGGCCAGCTGGATTGTTGCACCCACTAAAGATACCCGAGTTGAAGTGGGAAAAGATTGGTATGGACTTCATTACTGGATTGCTTCGCACATCGAAAGGATATGATGCTATATAGGTGAATGTGGATAGATTGACTAAAGTGGCTCATTTCATTCCGGTCAAGACTACTTATAAGTTATCTCAATTGGTAGAGTATATATGGTTTGGATTATGTCTCTACACGGAGTACCAAAGAAGATCGTTTCGGATAAGAGGATCACAATTTACCCCCAGATTTTGGAAAAGTTTTCATGAGAGTACGGATGCTAAGTTGAATTTTAGCACAGCTTATCACGCTCAAACTGATGGACAGACTGAAAGGACTAATCAAGTATTGGAATACATGTTGAGAGCTTGTACCCTTCAGCATGGTAGTAGTTGGGACAAGAGTCTGCCTTGTGCCGAGTTCTCATATAATAATAGTTGCCAGGCCAGTCTAAAAGATGTCACCGTTCAAGACTCTGTATGGCAGGAAATGTAGGACTCCTCTATTTTTGGACCAGACTACAGGAAGACAGTTCTTTGGGCCTGAACTTATTCAAGAAGCAGAGGAACAAGTTCGTATAATTCGAGAGAATTTGAGGGTGGCTCAGACCAGATAAAAGAGCTACACTGATAATAGAAGAAGACCAATGGAATTTGAGGAAGGAGATTATGTGTACCTCAAGGTGTCACCCCTTCGTGGGATGAGGAGATTTAAAGTCAAGGGCAAATTGTCCCCTCGCTATATTGGACCATTCTGAGTTTTTTTAGGAGAGATGGCCTATCAACTCGAGCTACCTGATAAACTATCTGATGTGCATAATGTATTCCATATGTCTCAACTTAAGAAGTGTTTACGTGTCCCTGAGGAATAGTTACCAATGGAAGAGCTCAGTATTCAGGATGATTTGACTTACACGGAGTATCCTATCAATTCTCTTGGTACATTGACTCGAGTTATAAGGAATAAAGTGATAAAGATGTGCAAAGTGCATTGGAATCACCATGGAGAAGATGAAGCAACGTGGGAAAGAAAAGAAGAGCTTCGCATAGATTTTCCCCCTTTTTTTCCCTCAATCCTCTAAAATCTCGAGGACGAGATTATTTTTAAGGGGGGTAGGATTTGTAATACCCAATTTGTAATTTGGAAGAGATAATCTAAAAGGAGAAACAATTTCACTTTATATGTGTGGGTTGAACCTAATTGTCATCACATGTGAACACCATCTTAAAAAAAAACAAATAAGTAATAAAAATATATACCAATAAATTACGCATCATGCTGGATCTTTGATTTTGCATTTAATCTGAAAACCATATTTGAATCTGAATGGAAACCTGAAATTCAAATAGAAACTTAAAAGGAGAGAAAAGAAAATAGACTCGATGAAAGAAGAAATAGAAAAAAAAAGTGAATGTCACTACGGTGAGCCACAGCCATGGTAGGCTCACCCGCATGGGCCAGCAGCCGACCAACACCCTTTTCCATTTTTATTTTTCCAACGCAACCAGCACACACATCGTCCCCTCCCTCTTTCATTATTTTTATATTTTTCTGGCCACTGGCATTAGCGTCGTCCAAATTACTCCTTGGCCCAATGACATTTGGACCTCCCCTGCCAAATCTCTTTTCTACTGTATCTAATCCGGGTAGCCTCGATCCGAAGAAATCGTGATATTCAATCTCAATAAAATTCTGTTAACCACGGGCGCACCCCTCCATGCGGCTATATATACGGAGGACCTATTCTCATATATCTCGAAACAGCGGCGAGACGCATGGATGCTGGGAAGTCGCGCCGCCGGGGAAATCGGGACTCCTCCCAACCACCTCGCCCCTGGTCGTTGCTCCCTCGACCGCCTGGCGCGGATATATTGCGCACACACGTCCCGCGCGATTAGTCCCCATAGGAAGTCAGCTCCACCGAAGACCGCTTTGTGTCGTAGGAGCCGCCTACCTTGGGCGCTCGCCAAAACTATTCCCTGTCCCGAATAGCCCTGGGGAAGGTTCGTGTCGAGGTGCTGCGCCTTCTCGACGCATTCCGGTGGGTGGTTCGGGAGCAGGCGCGGGGGAATTGCTCGTCGTCGAGCGCATACTCCGGGCGTCCGCATATCACCGGAACCAGTGACCTCCACTTCGAGATTCTTGGTACGAGTTACTCATCCATATTTGCCTTGGTCCACTGTACCTTCTGTGCTATGCGAAATCTGGGTTTGGGCTTCACTTCGCTGGAGGGCTATCACCGGGGAGGGGCGTGGTTGCCGCTGTAGTCGCTGCCTTGTAACCCTCGGCAGAGGTAGGAGACGGGTTCTTAACCGTCGATCTGTGACGAACGGCTAGGGTCAGATTAGACGTACCGGTTGGACATGTGGTCATCTCAACCGTCGATCGGCTAATGAGCGCATGAGAGTAGATCGTAGGATTTTTAAATCAGATCCATCGATGGGCGATCCGATGGCTGGAATCACCTATAGGTTAGGCGGGCAGTGGATCTAATATGATCCGTCAGATGGGATCGGACGGCCCAAATCTCGCGTTACCCCTTTGGCTACGTCATTTCGTAAAAGAGCCTCTAGGGTTAGTAGAAATCAACCCGCCGTACACACGTCGTTTAGAGTAATTGCGCAGAGACCTAGAATTCTTACAGAATACCCCCTGCACTCAGATTTAACGCGCGTAGTCCAGACATTGAATAAATCAGATAAATTCATTTAGAAAGTGATTTTTAGTGTAAAAATAATTGTAGGAACTTGTTTAATTAATAGAAAATTCATTTTTACTCCTTTTTAACCCATTCCAGTTGCTATAATTTTGTATTAATATTGTTTATCACCTGATAAGTCTATTTTAGCATTAAAACTATATTAAAATTAATCACTTGGTTAATTTTGCACCAAAACATAAAGACTTCGGAAATCATAACTTAAAACTCGTAACTCTGAATTTAGTGATTCTCGAGCCTATGATCTCGTTACGATGCGTAGATTATTATTATGCATTTTGTTCTCATGTTTGGTGTGATGATTAATTTCCCTGGTACCATGTTTGTCCGTATTGTGGCGAGTCGACGAGCAAGTGATTGAGGACCCAGGTGTTCAGTAGGTAGAAGTTGCTAAGCAGGAGCTCATTGAAGTGAGGTTTCGAGGATCCGAAGAATCACCCTGGTAATTGGAATCTCAAGTGCCAGGCAAGTTGTGCCCTTGATTCACTTTTGTTACCCAATAATGTTCTTTATAATCATTTACCATGCATAGGTTTAACTTTGATGGGACCCAATAGGTTTCCCTAGACTGTTTATCCTGTTTACCTTGTTTACCCCTGAATCACATGGGTAGTTATGCTATTGCTTTACGTGGTTTTTGGGTTAATATTTCATTATATCCATGTTCCAGTTATTTTGTTATTCTATTTATGTTCATGTTAAGATCATTATGTTATTGTTAATTGGAACATGGAGCTTAACTTGAGAACCACGTGCCACCACAAGGGAGGAATGGGACCCCTTGGCTGACTAATTAGGAAAGCTAGTGGAAGACTACCTTACCCGAAAGCGGCAAGGGCAGTAGGGGAGTGGTCAGTGTAGGGAGGTCCCTGGTTGATTTTGCTGCGATGGCGGTCAGCCAGGAACCCTGCATTGGAACTTCCCATAAACTGTAGCGGGTTTTCGGAAGCTAGTGGAACTTTGTAAAGGCCTCGTAGTGGATCCCTAGCCATTCACCTTGGTAGTGTCTAAGGGCCTAGCTAACCCTGGCGACATGGGAAACACGACTTGTGGGTAAAGGGTACAACCTCTGCAGAGTGTAAAACTGGTATACTAGCCGAGCTCACGGTCATGAGCGGCTCAGGACTCTCCGATGATTAAATTATGGAACCTAAACTCAATTTGTCATTTGCATTTGCATGGGATCTGTTATTAATTTTGTTCTATTATTTTATTATGGTTTGGTATTCACTTACACTTAGTAACTGCTAATAAAATTTGACCAACTACTTAAAAGCAATGCTCGGCTTTAACCTCTATTGTTGGTCAGCCTTACACTTCATGAACTCCCACCTTTGTGAGTTCATGTCACATTATTCCCCACAACTTGTTGAGCGATGAACATGTGTGAGCTCACCCTTGCTGTCTCACACCCCCCCCATAGGAGAAGAACAGGTGGTTCAGGAGGAGCCACAAGACGAGGAGTATGATCCAATCTAGGTGGCGTTTCTCAGTCGACATTGGCGCCAACGATCCTTAGTTCGTGTTATATTTATCTTTTATTTTGTAAGACTTCCGCTATGTATTAAATACTCTGATTATTGTGACATTTATCTCTATACACTCTGTTATTATATATGTTGTCTTCTTGGCGCATGTATGAGATGCACCTGGCTTTGTTCCTTAAAGCCGGGTGTTACAAAGAATGTGATCATCGTGTGCGTAGGGAGTGTCCCACGATCGTGTATATAAGGCCTAGGGGGAACCCCATCATTTTCATCTCATTAGCACCTCTCCATTCAGAAGACACCACTTGTAACACACCACACATACAGAGCCACCCCAGAAAATAGGGTATTACGCCTCTCAAAGTGGCCCGAACCTGCAAAAAATCGTCTGTCTCTTATTCTCTTACTCTCTCTCTCTCTCCCTCTATTTCTCTTACTCTCTCTCTCTCCCTCTGTTTCTCGTGCTCCTAGCATGAACCATCGAGCTAAGATCAGCAACACCGTCCTACCCAAAAAGCACCGCGAGGGGATCCCTGGGTTTGCGGTCGGACACTAGACACCGACAGCTGGCGCGCTAGGCGTGACGGAACCTCCCAAGGTATTAGGCCCACCTACAGTTGTCCTTGTCCAACGGACCTTAGACAACCCTGTAGATGCACATAATCACTTGACAAGTTCGGTAACTGTATCCTCATCATTTCGCCCAAGAGCGCTTCACCCGTCACGTAGATATTACATCACATCGAAGGGAAGAATAAGTGGAAGCAAATAACTTAATTTACATTCATCAAAATATAGAAAGAGTAGTATTATTACAATACTAGGGTATTATGAGTGCATAAAGTATTATTATTACAGACCCGGGAGGCAAAACACCCTCCCGCACAAAAGCATATTGTTTTCAAAGTGGGAGGCCAACATCCTCTCGCGGTTTCACTGCTGAGGCTCTTCCTTAGGCACCACCTTTGAACCAAAACAGCAAAAGTCTATTGTTTTCTCACCTACAACAACATGGGTTTGAAAACCCTGAGTACGGAGTGTACTTTCGCAAGTCTTACCCGTCGAAAGAAAAAGACTCTCAAGGATATGCTGACTTGAGGGAGTCAAGGTAAGGCTATTCAAGAATCAAAGACTCTGTTTGCAGAAATGCTTACTAATAGTGGATCCTTAAAAATCCAGTTTTATTAGCAAGTTAAGTCATTACCTGTGACTAAAGTTCTTTCTACCCTAGTTCAAGCACTTGATCTACACTAGCAGTCTTTTATCACCCCTTTCAGTTTGCTGGAATGCTACGTGTAAGTCAGTGACCAAGTCTTCATGTCCGAGAAGTAATGGCGATCCAAATCGATTAATACTCAGCTGAGGATCTCCAATCACATGACATATGTAGCACTTAACCCTTGCATATGTCAACTCGCCACCGGGTTTCTTAAGACTAGACCGGGTTCATGCCAACCGAGAGCACAGATACACCACCGTCCAGCCTCTTGCCACGGAGGGTACACGCTACTCTCGCCATCTCTCCACTCCCATTGTGTGTTGGCCTTTCTAGTATTAGTCTGCCCGAGGCAAAGCTTACCCATGACAAGGCATGTGACCAGTTAAAGGGTCCTCGGTCAGCAGGCCCACATCGACACGGTCCTTAAGCGACTAAGACGGAGACACTACACCGAGACTCTCTTCTCGTGCAAGTCACCCGCCTGGTCTCAACTTTATTATTTAAAATCCCAAAGCTTGGTACCTGGCAGAGGTACATCTTTTCCGATGTTGAACCCATCACAGCCATGATGGATCCACCATCAAGTTTTATTTTTGAAAACATCCCATTCCATCTGAAGCACCATCTTTTGTTAAAAACAAAACATTTGTTTTCTAAAGTAGGACTAAGCACCAGAAAACCTTTTAACAAAACAGGTATTCAAGGAAGGTAAACAGTTCTAAGGAAGGAAATGCAGCAATTGGCTTAACACCCAACTCCTATCACCTAATGCATCATTCAAGTGATAAAGAGTTTCAAATCACAAGGAAAGGTAAATGCACTGTGGCTTGCCTTGTGTTGTAGGGGATTCGGGATCTGTTCCACAGATATCAAAATAAAAACAGTTCCCGACATGTGGATTTTCAGTTGGTGGTGTAGTCTCTTCTTCTTCAACCACTACTTCTTCCTCGTTCTCTATACATAACCATAGATAACCATGAATGCTCATGTGATGCTATGAATATGCAATTATAATAGAGATACATCAAGTTGTATCCTGAATACAATTTTCCTTCACGGTGCACCAAGGAAACTAGGGTCTTCTGAGTCAGTACCTCATTATCATAAGGCAGAAATTACCGAGAAAACTAGGGTTTTCAGTTTGGGGATCAAACAATGTCCAAAACAAGTCAAACTTCACCCATGGGCTCTAAATACATATTAGGCTTACCCAAAAAGTTTTGTGATTTTTGGAGTTATTGAATAATTTCTAAAATTCCAAAAGACTAGGTTTAGGCCTTCTTAAATACTACATGATTTCTGCTTTAGGCTAAAAATCTTGGGACTATTTTTATTAAATACTAGAGAAATTTAGGAGTCCAATAAAATTGGTCTCATATTTTTATCATTTTTCTATAATTTTCTATGATTTTCCCAAGTCTGGTAGAAAAAGAAAAGGGAAAAAGATGAATAGTAATGGGCTGAAATCAGCCCAAGTCGGCCCATGTACAGGGAAACGCGCCCGTGTGCGCCCGTGATGTTTACTTTGCGCAGAGGACCCTAGCTTTTTGAACAAACAGTAAAGAACCCTAGGCACTATTTCCTTGTCTCACAGACGTTTGCACACAGGCCCTCGGAGTCTGATTCCTTTACAATGTCGAGTCCCCGATGGAGATTGCCGGTGAGCATGTTCTTCGGCGAACTAGTATCGGCAGATATGCTCAATGATCAGAGCCCTAACCGGGCCGACACCGAATTCCACCCATAACGGCCATAACCCCCCAATCAATTGCAAAGTTCTAGCTTAACATCTCCCTGTCCACGGTGATGGCACATACCGAGGACAATCTAAGTGTGGCAGAACCGCCCGAATTATTCCAGCTTAAGTGCCCAAGTCGCACCCTTAAGGGTAGCAACACACTTAAACAGGAATAACCCGTCAGTCCCTCGGATCTAGTCCGATAAAGCCACTTACCAGGATCGAATACCACTAGCTCACTCGAAGGTGAGGCACAGAGAAATACAATAAAACATAATACCACAATTTAATAAGTATCATTAGTGATTACATTATCGGAGTTTCAAAAATACTAACCATAAATTTTAATGCAGCGGAAATAACTAACGGAGAAAACCGAGTAACATGGCGAAGCCTGGCCACGCTACTCCTCCTGGTCCTCTCCTGCGGAAGCAATAACCCTCTCGACCATCTATCCCGGTGGCAGGGATGAAGGCCAAGTCACACTAGCAACCAATCACCCTAAGGGGTACCTGCAAAAATTATGCCACAAGCAAGGCTGAGTATACTAATACTCAGCTAGACTTACCCGGTGTGAGGAGTCTACTCCTCTACCTCTAGACATGCAGCTGTTTGGCTGAGGGGTTTGGTTTGCCAAAAGCACTAGCTGAGTCTAAAAACAAGTTTTAGCTTTTCAAGATTTAGTATGATCCTTTTAACTAGATGTGTACCTAGCTATTCAGACATGGTATCAAACATTTTATCAATCAACATCATTTTGCCAGTCACCTCATTTCCACTTATTACTCAATGTAGCAGCATGGATCAAGCAGTCTCATTAGCTGCGAGAAGCAGACGATTCGAATCGAGTTTTTAAACCTTGCAAGGTAAACCTAAACACACGACATGTAGGGGCACTCCGTCCCCACACACATCAACCGTCCCCATCGATTCCCTGGCAACAGAAAGGGGCTCACCGCCTTGGCGTACAATGCCTCACTGACCCCGACTGCCGTCGTGCAGTGACCGCACTTGTACCCACCATAACCGGAATGGGAGACCTCGTCTCAGGTCGCGTGAGGAGGGCAATCTGCGGGCAGGTTCACTCAGGTACTAGGCTTACCGATTTACCATATTTCTCGGTATGTGTTTAGTACGTTCAAACGCTTGACTCACGGTACCACACCTTAATCCTTATTCCAATTCTTATCCCGTAGACAACCAATCCCCATGGATTGTTGCCCACAAACCAACATCAATATGATAAGAAAGTGGATACAGCCAATTCTTGACCTCGCGCGAGTGCTAGAAAATCACTCGACTTCTACCGAGATCCTAATTAATAAAGCAGCTACTCGACCTAGCATACTAGTATTCATCTCAACAGGATTCCTGAGATCATGCAACTAGGGTTTCAAATAATTCCTACACTTACGTGCACAGTACAAGCCTACAAACATTAAGTGCAGTAAAATAGCATATATAACGGTTATGCATAAAACCGGGGCTTGCCTTTAATTTAACACTTAGATAGTGTTTGCTTGGGGAGGTACTCGCTTGGCGAGCATCCACTGGCTAAGTCCATTCTTCAGGTCGTCCACCAACTGCGTCTTGTGGTTGGCACCACATCACTGGCTCGATCATCATCTCTCGGTCCTATATGAGGTGCAAGATGCATATGTATGGATATAATGAAATAGCACAAGATATTTTAAGTACCTGCTAGCGAATTAAACACCAAGTAGCGAGACATCACAAGCAACCACACCCACTAGCGTTAGCTAACTACATATCGTCGAGCGCACAACATTACACCACTAAAAAGACGACAAACATTTTGGATATTTACGAAACACAATACTACATCACAATTAACTAGAGAAAGAACATATAAAAATATGACACATATATTATCTCAAGCTTAGCCATGGCAATTCTATGTGAATTTAGTGTCAACCAATCATTTTTAGCCAAAAGGGTGAACTAACAATTAAATGAGTGCTTGCAGATTTTTGGGACAGCAGCACAACAGTTACTTGTTTTAATAATAACTTTTCAATTATTAATCCAAACATAGCAAACTAGGACTTTCTGGAAAGCTTAAAATGTTCTCTATAACTTCGGTATTTTCACCTCAACCTGATTCAATACATAGCAAGGTCAAAAAGTGCAATCACAGCAGCTCTGTCCAGATTTGGACAGATTCAGACTTGTGACTTTAAAAATTCATAACTGAAGATTCAGGCATCCAAACAAATTGATCCTAGACTTTCTAGAAAGGTAATAAAATTGTCTACAATTTATTTATAAACATCTTAAGGCGATTCAGTATTTAACTAAGGATAACAGACACTAGAAGACCTTGCTGTCCAGAACTGGGCAGATTCAGTCTCCATATTTGAAACATTCATAACATAAGCTTCAGAACACCAAAAATAGTGATCCAAGACTTTTTGGAAAGCTTGGCAAAAGTACTACATAACTTTTATAATTACCAAGAATTGATTCTATGTTGAACTGAATCAAAGAATTCAGTTTTCGAAATCTGTTCTGACGGTGGACAGAACACAGCAAGCAGTTTGTAAAATTCATAACTCTTAAACCGTCAGGCCTTTAGTTATGAAATTTTAACACAAGCAAGATAAGAAAAGCATCTACAACTTTCTTATAATCTACAAGGACTGATTTAAATATTAACTTAAGCAAACAGTACAGTCTCTGAAATCTGTACAGAATTTGGACAGATTCAGTTACTGAATTTGTAAAAAAACATAACTCCTAAACTGTCAGACCTATGACTGTCAAATTTTAACACCAGCAAGATAATAAAGTTATCTACCACTTTTCTATAGCACATATCTACAGAAAACACAATTTAGTTCATCAAACATACAGCCCAACTAAAACAGCGCGTGCAGTCCAAAACAGCAATCAATAAATTTCAGCTTCCATATAATTCAAGAATTAGTCGTGTTCTAGAGAGTTGAATTATCCTAACACTTCACCGTTGATTAGAGTTAAATTAGTCAAGTTAGGACCATCAAGTTGACTCATAAATTTTATCCAAGCCATTTCGTGCTTTAGATTTACCATACTCAATTAACCACGCGTTCTCCACGAAAATCAACATCGAAGCGCTTTTCACCCAATAATTTGCATTTAACTTAGACCTCCCATGAGCACTACTACTTTTCATCCGCGACCATAACCATACACATTTAGACCACAACAAGCAATTCATCGCAACTATAAACTTAACCAAAGCCATTTAACAAGTCGGCTAGCCAGAGTAACAATCTAGGCCGCTATACATCCTACACGTCGGCTTGCATATTATTATCGCAATCCGAGACCACATATATAACAATCACTTAACGAATTTGACTCCTACTCAACATTAGTTGGCTAATCACAGCATAAGACTTAGCAACCCATTTAGACATTGCAACTCAAAACATGGGTGGGAGCAGGTTAATTAACGTTTCTTAACCTTTTCTCAACTTAAACAAGACAACACACAAGTCACTTAGAACACCATATTTTAGAAGGTCTAACATAGAGGCATTAACGCCTGGCATAAAACTCCATAAGACTTACTTGCTACTGAAGGACCTAAAGCACTTAGGTGCATATGTTATCAGATTGTTCTTCAATTTTAACCAGGACCGACTTATGAATGCTACTTGCTTCCAATAATTCTTAGACTGCGATAACACTCGTATAAGACCTCTAATCGACCAACAAGGCATTTATTTATCCAAAGGGGCATGGAGTGCAATAGTTGACAAGGCAAGGCATCGACCCGCCATACCACAGAAAGCATGACGACACCGACAGATGCGATCAACTAATCGTTTTTTTTAAATATTAAACTTACTTCTCGCTTTACCACTACACCACCCTTTAGTCACGTGACCATCGGGAGAGTCCTTCACACGATTATACAATAGCAATCTAAACGTTGGGTCACACAATACATACATATTTCTTTGTTGCGAGTATAACCATATTACGGCATATACCCGCGCACCTCAATTAAATATCTCACGCCACCACTACTATAATACACTACGGACACACACACACATACGTGTACTAATTCACTCACATCACATATATTTCTAAACTTACTCATCACATAAAACAAGCACGACACGCGTGTTTACCAAAACGTGAATGCGACCTTGCCACGGCATATAAT
This sequence comes from Zea luxurians, assembly GCA_029449295.1. Taxonomy (NCBI): domain Eukaryota; kingdom Viridiplantae; phylum Streptophyta; class Magnoliopsida; order Poales; family Poaceae; genus Zea; species Zea luxurians. The sequence continues at coordinate 94,169,256 of JAOPSE010000006.1, forward strand.
CCAAACATTTTATGCCCACATCTAATCAAACACCACTATACACCACATCGACCCAAAACGTAATTAGACAAACTACAATTCGCACACCTCAACAATCGCTTATTCTTTAACCGCAAATGCGATCCTACTAACGTGTATTGACGAAACATATTACACACATCCACATATATACATGCATTGTCCGACATCAACCAAAGCGTATGTATTATAAACTATAAATCAATCAACCTGAACGGGTCGTGACTAGACGCATGGCTGTCCACATGGCTCGGTATTTCGTCGAACGGGCAAGGCACGACGTCGACCACTAGCTGCGAAAACACACAATTTGTTGGCGGCAGTTCATCGAACATCACACACATTGGAAAATAAACATTGAGAACAGCGGGGGTTTCTCACCATGGTTTTCGACGGCGTCGCGGATGGGCTGCGCAAAACAGCGAACACACGGTGGGCGTCGACGGCGTGCTGCTCACTGCTCAACACCCCACTTGGATAGTTTTTCGAACACGTGGCACGCGCGTAGCGCTAGCAGCGAGGAAGCCAGGGAAGGTGCCGGGGCTGCAGGAACAGCGGCGTTTCACCGAGGGGCTGCGCAGCGAGGGAAGGTGGGCGAGCTGCTATTTTCTGGGCACCATGGGGAGCTAAAGAGAGGTGCAGGGGGAGGTCGAGCCCATGGAGGAGCAGAGGGACTCGCACCCATGGAGGCCCTGCTCATGCGCGCGTGCTGCTGCAGGGGCGCCGAGCACAGGGGCAAGGGGAGGCGCTGGAGGGAAGGGACACCATGGGCAAGGAGAGGGAGGGAGCTCGCCCACGCCATGGATAGCAGGGGGAAACGCTGGGGAGCTCGACCAACGAGGTTGCTGGCCGACCATGGAGACACCCTGCTGCCGAGCGCCATGAATCCGCGGGGAATGGAGGTGCTGCTGCCCTGCGCGAGGAAGGAGCAGGGGCGCCATGTACAGCAGAGAGAGGGAGGAAGGGGGCCGAGCTCCCTGCGCTGGGGAAGAAGGCTTGGGCGCCATCCATGGGAGAAGGAGCTGCGCGCCCAGATGCAGCCGTGAGGAAGAAGGAGACAGGGAAAAAAAAGAAGGTGGCGGCTGTGGTTTTTCTAGGGGTGGGAGTGCAAAAATGCCTCCACTTGCAAGGAGATGGCTCCTATTTATAGAGAGGCACTAGGTCTAGGGTTTTCTTAGTGGGCTGGGCCGGGCTGGAATGGGCTTGGCCCAAAACATGAAATCGGGTCGCGCTAATTTATTTTCCCGAATAAAAATGTTCCCGCGGAATTCGTTTCTACAGATAACAGAGCGAATTAGAGTTTCGGCGAACGGACGATTGAGCAATTAATTCGACTGAGATTTTGATTTGAATTTGCTCGGAAATAATTCCCTGCTCGTGATTTGAAAATAAATCGTCCTGAAATTCGATCGGCTTTGGATTTTTAGTCGGAGAAGGCGAATCACGATATTTTAAAATCGCTGCCGGAGTGGGTTTTGAATTCGGTTTAGACACAAAGATACTAGGCTGGGTCGAGTAAGAATTTATTAGAGGACAATATACTGAGTATTCCATCTGAGAGTACGGACCCGGATTAAAATAGTCGGACATCGATCGAGGTTCGAGGAATTAGACTCGGGCTCAGATCAAATAACAGTCGTCGAGAGTTCGATGAGCTTCAGATGAGATTTACAATTCGAGATGGATTATCGAGTTTGTATTCGTGCCGAGAAATAAAAGTTTTAACACGCTCCAAAATGGGTTGTTTCTCGCGATCGAATAACTCTGAATTCGGTGAACTTCCATGAGAAAGCCTGATAGACAGAGATAGGCACGATCGAGAATTAGAAATTTTCACTAAGCATCCGAGATTAGGATAAATTACCCGATATAACACGAAATAGACACCTGGGGTGTCACACTAAGGTGTTCCCGGTAATCTGACGGGGTCTAGCTCAATTGGCTGGGCCGATAAGCATCTATAGCACACAAGAGTGCCAAAACGAGGATAAGGAGGGTATGAACGGACCTGGAAACGATAGTCCACAGCGCGGTGGTTCGCGGTGGCGCAGAAAATAGAATTGGAGGAAATCCCAAATTGGGGAGTTGTGGGGGACGATTGGCGGGAAGGGCTGGTTCACTGGGTGCACAATTACTTAGCGAAGCAAGCTAGGGCATCAATTTATAGAGTCTTTGAGTGGCAGCTCCAAATTTGGAAGGGAGGTGCTGGTGGCCAGAGAGAAGAGAAGTGTGCTGGCGCGGGTGACCGTGGCTGTCACCGTGGCAAGGCCTTAGGCGATAGATGGGCTGTTTACTGTGATCAATTGCGACGTGGTAAGATGGCTGACGGCGTGGCATAACCGCGAGGAATGGCGGCACGACGATGATGGTCACGCGGCCACGTCGCCGGGCAAGTGGGCACGGCGACAGTGCGAAATAGTGGCCCAAGTTCATCTCTAACGTGATATTTCTTACCCCGAGTAGTTATCTGCACTCCACCGGGCACGAATTGTGGCAATTAGCACGAATCTGAGCGCAAGGTCACCGGCGGCGGGGGGGGGGGGGGGCTATACCTGAGATATTTTTGCACACACTGTACCATCAGACTTCTCATCAGGGCGCCTAACAGAGCGATTTTAGGAGCCTGGATCTTTGATTTTCATGTAGTAACTACTTAATCTATCTATAACAAAGTTGTTGCCTTATAGTCCAGCTATAATTCAACTATAGCATCCTTAGTCAAATTCTCATTGGATCCTGCTCAAATTCGATCCCAAAGTTCTGCCAACATCTCTGGTGGTTATAATTCAATCTAAGAGCTGACTAACAGCCCAACTCCAAGCTCAATTATCTCCTATTCTTGTACAGCACTAATGCTCAGTCACATAAGCAAAGTTCTACTCCTAACATAGCTCTATAAATTTGATGTGTTGACCCAGGGAAAATTCCTTGTAGATTTAGAAATATAGATCTCCAAAGTTGACCCCATTTACTGAAATTCAGACTTAAGCATATAGGGTTCATGGGGTACTTTTTGCAAATAAGTCCAAATTCCACTATTTAACTTGCAAATTCTCAAATGTGAAAAACACATGATTTGTGGTGTTCTATCACTTTGGTATTTGCACTTTGGTCCAAAAGTGCACAAAATTTACATCTACCCCCTAGGGTTTCAATTAGGGTTTCTAGGGTTTGTTTTTAGGGTTTTAGGCACATTAGGGTTTTGGTGCCACTAAAGCCCATCAACTTTGATATCTTGTACATGTTTCTAATGATTCTTGAGATCTTTATCTATTTGGGCTTCACTTTTCTCCATAAGCCCAAACTCAGGGCTAAGTACCCTACTCTAGGTTAAGCACTCTTCAAGCCACATCATCACAACTTGTTTGAAATTTTTACCTAGTGAATGCATTCTAGGTGTAACAAGCAACATGAAATGTCAATGCATATGATATTATGCTCAAGTTTTAATGCCAGTAACACCAGGTGTGTTACATCCTTCCCCCCATAAAAGAATCTTGTCTCGAGATTTAAGGTCCTAGGGAAAGTAATGGAAAAGGAAACACGTCACATCTTTATTCCCTTATTTGTCTTACAGGGCAGGGGTGGTAGGGGGTTTATTTCTCCTCTACAATAAATGTACATATCTTACAAGTTACATGAAGCTAAAAACCTAGGAAAATTCTTTTCCAAGAAGTCTTGAGTCTCCCAGGTAGCTTCATCTTCCGTATGCTGGTTCCATTGTACCTTATAAAATTTAAGAGTCCTTTTTCAGGTAATCCTGTCCTTCTAATCCAAAACTCGAATGGGATGTTCTAAATAAGTTAAGTCTGGTTCTAAGACAACATCCACTATATCAATGGTTTGATCTGGAACCCGAAGGCACTTCTTCAACTGAGATACATGGAATACATTATGCACTGCAGACAGTGTTTCTAGTAGTTGAAGTCGATATGCCACTGGTCCGCATTGTTCAAGAATAGGAAACGGGCCAATGTATCGGGGTGCTAACTTTCCTCTTACCCCAAAACGATTCACACCCTTCATTGGTGATACTTTCAGGTACACATAATCTTTGACTTGAAAGAACAAGGGTCGGCGTCGTTTGTCTGCATAACTTTTCTGCCGAGCTTGAGCTTCTTTTAAGTGGTGCCTTATCCATTGTACCTTGGCTTCTGTTTCTTTGACTAAATCAGGCCTGAAGTACAACTGTTCCCCAGGTTCAGACCAATTTAAGGGTGTCCGACACCGTCGCCCATACAGTGCTTCAAATGGTGCCATCTTGATGCTCTCTTGATAGCTATTATTATAACAAAATTCTGCCAAGGGTAGACAGTCATCCCATTTTTCGGGAAACTCTAGGATACATGCCCGCAACATGTCTTCTAGTATTTGATTTACTCTCTCAGTTTGTCCACTTGTTTGAGGATAATAGGCCGAACTGTGGAGCAGCTTAGTACCCAAAGACTTGTAAAGCTCTTCCCAGAATTTGGATACAAATTGTGGTCCACGGTCCGACACAATCATTTTTGGAACTCCGTGCAAACTGAGAATACGAGCAATATATAACTGGGCATAGACAGCAACTAGGTGATCTGTCTTGATGAGCAGAAAATGGGCTATCTTGGTAAGACGATCAACTATGACCTAGATAGAATCAAATCCTTTTGCTGTCCTGGGTAATCCCACAATGAAGTCCATGCTAATGTCCTCTCATTTCCAAGTTGGGATGGGCAAAGATTGCAGTGGTCTAGCAGTCTTCATATGTATTGCTTTGACACGCCTGCAGGTATCACATCTTGCCACATAGCGTGCAATCTCAATTTTCATTTTTGTCCACCAATAATGTTGCTTTAAATATTGATACATCTTAGTACTTCCGGGATGAATGGAATATCGACTAAGATGAGCTCCATCCAAAATTTGTTGGCGGACTTCCGCATCCTTAGGCACAACTATGCGATTATTAAACCATACTATTCCTTGATCATCCTTTCTAAAGCAATTAGCGTTGTCGGCTTCTATTTTCTCATGAATGTGTTTCATACCCTTGTCACTTCTTTAGGCATCAATAACCTTTTGGAGAAGAACTGACTCAAGCTTCAATTAGGTCAAAGTTCCATGTTGTATCATTCCCAGGTTTAACTTTTTCATTTCTTGACATAGTGTGGTGTTAGAGGTTCTTACTGTAAGACAATGGCATGAAGCCTTACGACTTAGGGCATCTGCCACCACATTGGCTTTTCGTGGGTGATAGTGGATTTCCAAATCATAATCTTTAATCAGCTCAAGCCATCTTCTCTGCCTCATGGTTAGTTCTGACTGGGTAAAAATATACTTCAAACTTTTATGATCTGTATACAAATGGCAAGTATTTCCCAATAGATAATGATGCCATATCTTGAGGGCATGAACAACTGCAGCTAACTCCAAATCATGAGTTGGATAGTGCTCCTCATGCTGGCGTAGTTGTCTTAAAGAATAAGCGATGACTCAACCCTCCTGCATTAGGACACACACAAGTCCACTGTCGGATGCATCACAGTACACATCAAAAGGCTTTTCTATATCTGGTTGAGCCAATACCAGAGCAGTGGTCAATAATACCTTCAACTATTCAAAGGCTTCATTGCACTTTGAGGACCAGTCAAACCTTGTATCATTCTTCAATAAACTTGTGATAGGTTTCACAATTTTGGAGAAATCCGGAATGAACCTGTGGTAATAACCAGCTAGTCCAAGGAAACTTCGGACTTGATGTACCGTAGTTGGTGGTTTTCATTCTAGAATGTCCTGGACCTTGTTGGGGTCGACTGCAATCCCTTTTGCAGACAATACATGTCCTAGAAACTGGATTTCTCCCAATCAAAACGCGCATTTGCTGAATTTAGCATACAATTGGTGTTCCCTTAAGCGCGTTAACACGATCCGTAAGTGTTTAGCATGCTCCTCTTCATTTTTGGAATAAATCAAGATATCATCAATGAAGACCACCACAAACTTATCCAACTCGGGCAAAAACACCGAGTTCATTAAATACGTAAAGTGGACTGGAGCATTGGTCAATCCAAAGGACATAACTAAATATTCAAATAATCCATATCGCATAGTAAATGCGGTCTTGGGTATATCTTCGGGTTGAATACGGATCTGATAATAACCTGACCTGAGGTCAATCTTAGAGAATACCCGAGCTCCAGTGAGTTGATCGAACAAGATATCGATCCGGGGAAGAGGGTACTTATTCTTGATAGTGACCTCATTAAGGGGTCTATAGTCCATGCACATGCAAAGTGTCTGATCCTTCTTCTTAACGAAAATTGCGGGACATCCCCAAGGTGATGAACTTGGCCTAAAGAACCCTTTTCCAGCAGGTCTTGTAATTGAATCTTGAGTTCTGCCAATTCATTAGGTGGCATTCAGTACGACCTTCTAGAAATAGGAGCCGTACCAGGCTTCAGTTCAATCACAAATTCCACATCCCTTTCTGGAGGCAACCCAGGCAAATCTTCAGGGAAAACATCCAGAAATTCACACACCACCAGAATATCCTGGATTTCTAGTACGATAGCTTCAAAAACTCGTCCAGATGATTTGGCTGGGACAGCTACAGGGATGGACAATTGAATTTCTTCATGGTCATGGCTTAATTTGATGGTCCTTAAGTCAGTATTGATGATGGCTTTATGCTGGGCTAACCAATTCATGCCTAGGATTACATCTATGTCTTGGCCCTTTAAAACAATCATGTTGGTAGGGAATTCCCTTCCGGTCAATGTTACTGATATATGGAAGACTATTTCCTTAGTAAATATTCGTCCCCCAGGTGAATGGATAATAAATCCTTCCCTTGATTCAGTGCAAGGAATGCAATGCTTTTCCACAAAATTCTTGCTTATGAAAGTATGTGAAGCACCAGAATCAAAGAGAATGGCTGCTGGGTAATTGGCCATAAGGAACGTACCCATCATTACCGGCTCGCCTTCCGGTGTAGTGGCCACTTGAGTATAATAAGTTCGTCCTGTCTTCTTGATATTTTTGCCCATTGAATTATTAGCCATGTTCCCTTTACCTTGATTGGAGCTCCCAGAGTTCTACTGAGTGTTGAATTTATTCTGCTTTGGGTATTGTCGGGGACCATAATTAGGGGTACCCCCAGGACTCCTAATCTCAGCTGGTAACCCCCATCAGCACAAAGCTGCAAAGGCCTGATGGGTGCGATTAAGCCAAGGCTCGGTCCACTCAAGGGACACGACCTCGCCTCGCCCGAGCCCAGCCTCGGGCAAGGGCAGCCGACCCCAAAAGATTCACGTCTCGCCCGAGGACCCCCTCAAGCGATGGACACACCTTCGGCTCGCCCGAGACCCAGTCTTCCCTAAGAAGCAACCTTGGCCAGATCGCCACACCAACCGACCGAATCGCATGAGCATTTAATGCAAGGATGGCCTGACACCTTATCCTGTCACGTGCCCTTCAGTCGACAGTGCCGAAAGTGACCGCAGTCACTTCGCCGCTCCACTGACCGGCCTTACAAGAAGACAGCGTCGCCTGCGTCGCTCCGACTGCTGTGCCACTCGACAGAGTGAGGCTGATAGCAGCCAAGTCCGGCCTCGGGCGCCATAGGAAACTCCGCCTCGCCCGACCCCAGGGCTCGGACTCGGGCTCGGCCCCGGAAGACGACGAACTCCGCTTTGCCCGACCCCAGGGCTCGGACTCGGGCTCGGCCCCGGAAGACGACGAACTCCGCTTCGCCCGACCCCAGGGCTCGGACTCGGGCTCGGCCCCGGAAGACGACGAACTCCGCCTCGCCCGACCCCAGGGCTCGGACTTGGACTCGGCCCCAGAAGACGACGAACTCCACCTCGCTTGACCCTAGGGCTCGGACTCGGCCTTGACCTCGGACGACAGTCTCCGCCTCGCCCGACCTAGGGCTCGGACACGACCTTGACCTCAGAAGACCGACTCGACCCCGACCTCGGAGGAGCCTCCGCCTTGCCAGACCTAGGGCTCGGACCGACCACGTCATAGGAGGGGCCATCATTACCCTATCCCTAGCTAGCTCAGGGTACGGGTAACAGGACCGGCGTCCCATCTGGCTGGCCCCGGTAAACAGATAATGATGGCGCCCCGCGTGCTCCATGACGACGGCGACTCTCAGCCCCTTACAGAAGCAAGGAGACGTCAGAAGGACTCGACAGCCCCGACAGCTGTCCTTCCGCAAGGCTCCAACGCTCCTCCGATGGCCACGACATCACATGAACAGGGTGCCAAAACCTCTCTGGCTGCCACGACGGCATGTACTTAGGGCACTAGCTCCTCTCTGCTAGACACGATGGCGCACTGCTACACCTCCTATTGTACACCTGGACCCTCTCCTTACGCCTATAAAAGGAAGGTCCAGGGCTCTCTTACGAAAAGGTTGGCCGCGCGGGAGGACGGGACGGCGCGTAGGGTCCCTCGCTCTCCCCCCCCCCACGCGGACGCTTGTAACCCCCTATTACAAGCGCACCCGACCTGGGCGCGGGACAACACGGAGGCCGCAGGTTTTCCCCTTTTCTCCCTCTCTTCTACCCCCCTTCGTGCTCCTTCTCGCGCTGACCCATCTGGGCTGGGACACGCGGCGACAATTTACTCGTCAGTCCAGGGACCCCCCGGGGTCGAAACGCCGACGGTTGGCGTGCCAGGTAGGGGCCTGCTGCATGTTGACGAACAGCTCCCCCTCAAGCTCCAGATGGGTAGTCTCCATCAACCTTTCCAACCCGGGACAGTGCTCTGTTTCAGGAGTCTTGAGTTCATGTCCCTCGACGGCAGCTACAACATGATACTCCTTCCTCCGCCGCGCGACGGCGACAATGGCGACCGACAACCCGCCCGCCGGCGGTGGAATCGACGACGTCTTCCCCACGAGGCGGAAGAACGATGTCCGAGTTTGTCCCGTCACCTCCCCCGCCGGAGGAGGAGGAGGCGGGGCAACCGTGGCCAAGCAGGAGGCGGCACCTCATCGGATGTCGAGCGAGTCGACGGCGCCGGTGCCCCGACGGGGGACACATCGGGCGTCGACCTCGCGTCTGAGACGAAGACGAGCGTCGTTTCCCCGCAACACGCCAACTCCAAGCGGACGGACGACGCCAGCACGCTCGCGAAGGACTTGTTGGGCGTCACCCTCGTACCTGAGACGATGGTGCAGTCCGCCCCTGACGTGACAACGTCACGACCTGTCGACCAAGAGGTACCGACCGATTCCCGTCTCATGCCTTTTGGATTCGGCCTCGACCCACCAAGCGACCCCGCTTTGGTGGAAGCCTTCATAGAGGCATGCACCAACCCTCCGGGGTATCAAATGCGGTCACCCAAGGACCGGCTGACGGCCGTCTCGACCTATGGACCCTCGGGTTCCGAGGAAGATGACGAGCCCGACTTTGGTTGGGATTTCTCCGGGCTCGGTAACCCAGTGCCATGCGGGACTTCATGATCGCATGCGACTACTACCTTTCCGATTGTTCCGACGGTAGCCGCAGCTTCGGCGATGGAGACTGCGGCCCAAGTCGTGAATGTTTCCACGTCGATCTAGGGGGTCCCAACGAAGGCAACCATCTTGGTATACCGGAAAACGGTGATCCCCCTAGGCCTGCGCCTTGCGTTGACATCCTTCGGGAGCTAGCTGTGGTTCCAGTCCCTGCGGGGGGTCAGGACGCATAGCTCGAGCAAATCCGCGAGATGCAGGCCAGGCTCGACGAGGGGGCAGGAACACTTGAGCCGCTCCGCCGGAACATCGGGCAGGAATGGGTAGACCAAGCTCCGGCCGGAGAAGCGCGTCATTTGCCCCAAGGCATCCAGCTCCGCATCGCCGATGATGTCAGGGCAAGGCCACCACCGGCTTCCAGTGGGGTCGACCAGAACCTGGCTGCGGCAGCGATACTTCTCCGTGCAATGCCGAAACCATCAAGCACCAAAGAGCGGCAGATCCGGGGAGAGCTCAAGAATCTTCTGGAGGATGCCGCGGTCCGACGGGCCGAGAGCTCTACCTCCCGAAGGCAGGGATACCCCTCGGAGCACCGCGCCGCGACTTCCCGATTCGTGCGGGAAGCCTCGGTCCACACCGGGCGCACGCGCAACACAGCGCCTGCAGCCCTGGGACGCCTCGGCAACGAGCACCACCACCGCAACCATCAAGCCCACCTCGACGAGAGGGTGCGCCGAGGCTACCACCCTAGGCGTGGGGGACGCTACGACAGTGGGGAGGATCGGAGTCCCTCGCCCGAACCACCCGGCCCGCAGGCTTTCAGCCGAGCCATACAACGGGCGCCATTCCCGACCTGGTTCCGAACCCTGACTACCATCACAAAGTACTCGGGGGAGACAAGGCCGGAACTGTGGCTCGCGGACTACCGGCTAGCCTACCAACTGGGTGGAACGGACGATGACAACCTCGTCATCCGCAACCTCCCCCTGTTCCTCTCCGACTCCGCTCGGGCCTGGCTGGAGCATCTGCCTCCAGGGCAGATCTCCAACTGGGACGACTTGGTCCAAGCCTTCGCCGGTAATTTCTAGGGCACGTACGTGCGCCCTGGGAACTCCTGGGATCTTCGAAGCTACCGCCAGCAGCCTGGAGAGTCTCTCTAGGACTACATCCGGTGATTCTCAAAGCAGCGCACCGAGCTGCCCAACGTCACCGATTTGGATGTCATCGGCGCGTTCCTCGCCGGCACCACCTGCCACGACCTGGTGAGCAAGCTGGGTCGCAAGACCCCCACCAGGGCGAGCGAGCTGATGGACATCGCCACCAAGTTCGCCTCTGGCCAGGAGGCGGTTGAGGCCATCTTCCGGAAGGACAAGCAGCCCCAGGGCCGCCAGCCGGAAGATGTTCCCGAGGCGTCCGCTCAGTGCGGCACCAAGAAGAAAGGCAAGAAGAAGTCGCAAGCGAAACGCGACGCGGCCGACGCGGACCTTGTCGCCGCCGCTGAGTACAAGAACCCTCGGAAACCTCCCGGAGGTGCCAATCTATTCGACAAGATGCTCAAGGAGCCATGCCCCTATCATCAGGGACACGTCAAGCACACCCTTGAGGAATGCGCCATGCTTCGGCGCCACTTTCACAGGGCCGGGCCACCTGCGGAGGGTGGCAGGGCCCACCACGACGACAAGAAGGAGGATCACAAGGCAGAGGAGTTCCCCGAGGTCCACGACTTCTTCATGATCTACGGTGGGCTAGTGGCGAACGCCTCGGCTCGGCACCGCAAGCAAGAGCGTCGGGAGGTCTGCTCGGTAAACGTGGCGGCGCCAGTCTAACTAGACTGGTCCGATAAGCCCATCACCTTCGACCAGGGCGATCACCCCAACCGCGTGGGGAGCCCGGGGAAATATCCGCTCGTTGTCGACCCCGTCATCGGCAACGTCAGGCTCACTAAGGTCCTCATGGACAGAGGCAGCAGCATCAACATCATCTACACCGAGACCCTCGAGCTCCTGCAGATCGATCTATCCTCGGTCCGGGCCGGTGCGGCGCCTTTTCACGGGATCATCCCCGGGAAACGCGTCCAACCCCTCGGACGACTCGATCTGCCCGTCTGCTTCGAGACTCCCTCCAACTTCAGAAGGGAAACCCTCACGTTCGAGGTGGTCGGGTTCCGAGGAACCTACCACGCAGTACTGGGGAGGCCATGCTACGCCAAGTTCATGGCCGTCCCCAACTACACCTACCTCAAGCTCAAGATGTCGGGCCCCAACGGGGTCATCACCGTTGGCCCCACGTACCGACACGCGTACGAATGCGACGTAGAGTGCGTGGAGTACGCCGAGGCACTCGCCGAATCTAAGGCCCTCATCGCCGACCTGGAGAGCCTCACCAAGGAGGCGCCAGACGTGAAGCGCCATGCCGGCAACTTTGAGCCAGCGGAGACGGTTAAGTCTGTCCCACTCGACCCCAGCAACGATGCCTCCAAGCAGATTCGGATTGGCTCCGAGCTTGACCCCAAATAGGAAGCAGTGCTCATCGACTTTCTCCGCGCAAACGCCGAAGTTTTCGCGTGGAGTCCCTCGGACATGCCTAGCATACCGAGGGATGTCACCGAGCACTCGCTGGATATCCGAGCTGGAGCCCGACCCGTGAAGCAACCTTTGCGCCGATTCGACGAAGAAACGCGCAGAGCCATAGGCGAGGAGATCCACAAGCTGATGGCCGCAGGGTTCATCAAAGAGGTATTCCATCTCGAATGGCTTGCCAACCCCGTGCTTGTGAGAAAAAAAGAGGGAAATGGCGGATGTGTGTAGACTACACTGGTCTAAACAAAGCATGCCCAAAAGTTCCCTATCCTCTGCCTCGCATCGATCAAATCGTGGATTCCACTGCGGGATGCGAAACCCTGTCTTTCCTCGATGCCTACTCAGGGTATCACCAAATCAGGATGAAAGAGTCCGACCAGCTCGCGACTTCTTTCATCACACCTTTTGGCATGTACTGCTATGTTACTATGCCATTTGGTTTGAGGAATGCGGGTGCGACGTACCAAAGGTGCATGAACCACGTGTTCGGCGAACACATTGGTCGAACGGTCGAGGCTTATGTCGATGACATCGTAGTCAAGACGAGGAAAGCCTCCGACCTCCTTTCCGACCTTGAAACTACATTCTGGTGTCTCAAGGCGAAAGGCGTAAAACTCAATCCTGAGAAGTGTGTCTTCGGAGTCCCCCGAGGCATGCTCTTGGGGTTCATCGTCTCCGAGCGGGGCATCGAGGCCAACCCGGAGAAAATCGCGGCCATCACCAACATGGGGCCCATCAAGGACTTGAAAGGCGTACAGAGGGTCATGGGATGCCTTGCGGCTTTGAGCCGTTTCATCTCGCGCCTCGGCGAAAGAGGCCTACCTCTGTACCGCCTCTTAAGAAAGACCGAATGCTTCACTTGGACCTCCGAGGCCGAGGAAGCCCTCGGGAACTTGAAGGCGCTCCTTACGAACGCGCCCATCTTGGTGCCCCCCGCCGCCGGAGAAGCCCTCTTGATCTATGTCGCCGCTACCACTCAGGTGGTCAGCGCCGCTATTGTGGTTGAGAGACAAGAAGAAGGGCATGCATTGCCCGTCCAGAGGCCGGTTTACTTAATCAGTGAGGTACTATCCGAGATAAAGATCCGCTACCCGCAAATTTAGAAGCTGCTGTACGCGGTGATCCTGACGCGGCGGAAGTTGCGACACTACTTCGAGTCTCATCCGGTGACTGTGGTGTCATCCTTCCCCCTAGGGGAGATCATCTAGTGCCGAGAGGCCTCGGGTAGGATTGCAAAGTGGGCGGTGGAAATCATGGGCGAGACGATCTCATTCGCCTCTCGGAGGGCCATCAAGTCCCATGTCCTGGCGGACTTTGTGGCGGAATGGGTCGACACCTAGCTCCCGGCGCCTCTGATCCAGCCGGAACTCTGGACCATGTTTTTCGATGGGTCGCTGATGAAAACAGGGGCAGGCGCGGGCCTGCTCTTCATCTCGCCCCTCGGGAAACACCTACGCTACGTACTGCGCCTCCATTTCCCGGCGTCCAACAACGTGGCCGAGTACGAAGCTCTGGTCAACAGGTTGCGCATCGCCATTGAGCTAGGGGTCCGACGCCTCGACGCTCGCGGCGACTCGTAGTTCGTCTTCGACCAAGTTATGAAGAACTCCCACTGCCGCGACTCGAAGATGGAAGCCTACTGCGATGAGGTTCGGCGCCTGGAGGACAAGTTCTACGGGCTCGAGCTCAACCACATCGCCCGACGACACAACGAGACTGCGGACGAGCTGGCTAAGATAGCCTCGGGGCGGACAACGGTTCCCCCGGACGTCTTCTCCCGAGACCTACATCAACCCTCAGTCAAGATCGACGACACGCCCGAGCTGGAGAAGGCCTCGGCCCAGCCCGAGGCACCCTCGGCACAGCCCGAGGCGCCCTCGGCTCGGCCCGAAGCACCCTCGGCCCCCGAGGGTGAGGCACTGCGCGTCGAGGAAGGGCGGAGTGGGGACCAGCCTAATCAAAACTGGCAGACCCCGTACCTGCAATATCTCCACCAAGGAGAGCTGCCCCTCGACCGAGCCGAGGCTCGGCGACTGGCGCGGCGCGCCAAGTCGTTCGTCTTACTGGGTGACGGGAAGGAGCTCTACCACCGCAGCCCCTCCGGCATCCTCCAGCGGTGCATATCCATCGCCGAAGGCCAGGAGCTCTTACAAGAAATACACTCGGGGGCTTGCAGTCATCACACAGCGCCCCGAGCCCTTGTTGGAAACGCCTTCCGACAAGGTTTCTACTGGCCGACCGCAGTGGCCGACGCCACTAGAATTGTCCGCGCCTGCCAAGGGTGTCAATTCTACGCGAGGCAGACCCACTTGCCCGCTCAGGCTCTGCAGACAATACCCATCACCTGGTCGTTTGCCGTATGGGGACTGGACCTCGTCGGTCCCTTGCAGAAGGCACCCGGGGGCTACACGCACCTGCTGGTCGCCATCGACAAATTCTCCAAGTGGATCGAGGTCCGACCCCTGAACAGCATCAGTTCCGAACAGGCGGTGGCATTCTTCACCAACATCATCTATCACTTTGGGGTCCCGAACTCCATCATCACCGACAATGGCACCCAGTTCACCGGTAGAAAGTTCCTGGACTTCTGCGAGGATCACCATATCCGGGTGGACTGGGCTGCCGTGGCTCACCCCATGACTAATGGGCAGGTGGAACGTGCCAACGGCATGATTCTGCAAGGACTCAAGCCGAGGATCTACTGTGACCTCCACAAGTTCGGCAGGCGATGGATGAAGGAACTCCCCTCGGTGGTCTGGAGTCTGAGGACAACGCCGATGTTGGGGCCATGCTTCGTTGCGCCGAAGGTCTTATGGGAAGAAGCAGCTTCGGCTGAAGTTGTCCCTAGGAAATGACCGAAGGTTCCTTTTCATGAAGCTTCGGCATTACTAACCGACATAGAGATAGAGTGACCTTTTAGTCCATAAAGGTCTGAGTCAATGATTGTAAACTTTTATGAGGGGCATAATTGTAATTCGTCACAGGCTGTGTCCTGTGTCTATAAATAGATGAACAGTACCCCCGTACTGTTCACGCTGACTTGTATTCACTCGCGCGTCACGCTGACTTGTATTCACTCGCGCGTCACGCTTGGACTTTTGCCTTCTGTCAAGCCGAAGGTAAAAATGTAATTCAATATTGTTCAAGTGCATTCATGACTATATGATTAAATGATATTAATGATGACATATGATTATTTGCGTTATTTCTCATGTCTCATATGCTTCTCCTTCCATTAAAATATACTGTAATGTCGAAGGTACGTCCTTCATAACCTTCGTCTGAAGATCATTATATCCTAAGGGAGATAATGCTCCGAAGGACGAAGGGCATTAATCATTAACCTTTTTGTGTTGCCTTGTTCTTAATTCATAGCACTTGAGAACAAGTCCCCAACATTGGCGCCCACCTCCGGTGAACTCACTTCCACTTTTCTGAGCTGATGGCTTCGTTCAACAATCAAGCTGAAGCTGCTTCGGCTTCGAAGCTGGTGCTCCCGATAACAGGCGGTTCTTGCTCAGAGCCGGCTAACAAGAAGCAAAAGAAGGAGGCTCAGAGAAGGGTGTAGCATGTTGGAGTACAGGGACCCTTCATCAAGTCAAAATGGTCCCACATTCCAATCACTTTCTCTCAGGAAGACCTTCAGCTTAAGGATTATCCTCACAATGATGCCATGGTTATCTCTTGTGTGATCAAAGGATTTCTGGTCCACAATGTCTTAGTTGATACAGGCAGTGCGGCTGATATCATATTTGCTAAGGCCTTCAGACAAATGCAAGAGCCCGAAGACAAGGTCCAAGATGCTACGCACCCTCTTTGTGGCTTCGGAGGACGGCAGATTGCAGCACTTGGGAAGATTACCATGCCAGTAACCTTCGGATTTGTTAACAACACAAGGACTGAGCAAATTGTGTTTGATATTGTTGACATGGAGTATCCTTACAATGCTATCATTGGTCGCGGTACTCTCAAAGCCTTCGAAGCAATACTTCACCCAGCTTACCTCTGCATGAAGATACCTTCGGACCAAGGGCCTATTGCTATTCATGGAAGCCAGGAAGCTGCTAGAAGGGCCGAAGGAAGCTGGACTGACTCCAAAGCAATCCATAACATAGATGGAGCTGAAGCTTGTGAACAGTACAAATTCAGAAGGGAGAAAGCAGCTTCAGCAGATCAGCCGAAGCCCATGCTCTTGTGTGAGGACATAGCAGAGCAGAAGGTGCTGTTGGGTTCTCAATTATCCGAAGAGCAGGAGAAAACCTTGATAAGGTTTTTGTTCAACAACAAAGATGTTTTTGCATGGTCAGCTAATGATCTCTGTGGAGTAAATCGGGATGTTATTGAACACTCGCTCAATGTTGACCCATCCTTCAGACCCCGAAAGCAGAGGCTTCGGAAAATGTCTGATGACAAGGCCGAAGGGGCTCGCAATGAAGTAAAAAGACTCCTCAGTGCAGGAGTTATCAGAGAAGTAAAGTATCCAGAATGGCTAGCTAACACTGTTATGGTAAAGAAAGCCAATGGCAAGTGGAGAATGTGTATTGATTTCACAGATCTCAACAAGGCTTGTCCGAAGGACGAATTCCCATTGCCAAGAATAGACTCTTTAGTTGATGCAGCAGCTTCTTCAGAGCTCATGAGTCTGCTAGATTGTTACTCAGGCTATCACCAAATCTGGATGAAGAAGGAAGATGAGCCGAAGACTAGCTTCATAACCCCAAGTGGCACATATTGCTATCTTCGGATGCCTGAGGGGCTCAAAAACGCTGGAGGAAGTTTCAGCAGAATGACTGCGAAGGTCCTCCAGTCTCAGATAGGCAGAAATGTGCTAACTTATGTTGATGACATCATTGTAAAAAGCACGAAGCAGGAAAATCATATTGCTGATTTGCAGGAGACCTTCGCCAGTTTCAGACAAGCTGGTTTGAAGTTGAATCCAGAAAAATGTGTCTTCGGAGTAAAGAAGGGGAAATTTCTTGGATGCTTGGTTTCAACAAAGGGAATTGAAGCTAATCCAAATAAAATTGAAGCTATACTTCGAATGGAGCCACCAACTACAAGAAAGGGGGCCCAAAGATTGACAGGAAGGCTGGCATCCCTCAATAGATTCATATCCAGATCAGCAGAAAGAAATTTACCATTCTTCGAGGTGCTGAAGTCAGCTGAAGTCTTTCAATGGGGACCAAGCCAACAAAAAGCCTTCGAAGAGCTGAAGCAATATTTGATAGATCTAACAACATTAACTCCACCAACGCCAGGGGCTCCTTTGTTGTTATATGTGGCAGCTTCGCACTCGGCAGTAAGTGCAGCACTTGTCCAGGAGAAGCTTGATGGCCAAGTCAAGAAGCAGGTTCCAGTATATTTTGTATCTGAAGTCCTTAGTGTATCAAAGAAAAATTATACGGAACTGGAGAAGGTATTATATGCCGTCTTAATGGCGTCCAGGAAGCTTCGGCATTATTTTCAAGCATACAATATTGTTGTTCCTTCTTCGCAGCCGTTGAAGGATATCATGAGAAATAGAGAAGCTACTGGACGGATTGGAAAATGGGCTGCAGAGCTCAATGAATTTTACATTGATTATGTGCATAGATCCTCGATCCAGTCTCAAGCGTTGGCAGATTTCATTGCCGATTGGACGCCAGGGGCTCAGGATGAAGAAGCAAATAAAGATGCCGAAGTGTGGACAGTATTCTGTGATGGTTCTTGGGGAACCTTCGGAGCAGGAGCGGCTGCTGTGTTGATCTCACCTTCCAAGGTTAAAACTTGTTATGCGGCAAGACTTGATTTCAGCTGTACAAACAATATTACTGAGTACGAAGCCCTGCTCCTGGGCCTTCAGAAGTTAAAGGCAATGGGGATCAGAAGGGCGATTCTTAAAACTGATTCCCAGGTTGTTTCGGGCCATATCGACAAAAGTTGCAAGGCTAAAGATCCGAAGCTTGAAAAATATCTAGACACGGTCTGAAGAATCGAAGCTTCCTTCGAAGGATTTTCTGTCAAAAATATCCCTCGAGGACAAAATGAGCATGCTGATTTGTTAGCTAAGTCAGCAGCACAGGGGCTGCCATTACCTTCGGATGTATTCTTCGAAACAATAAAGGCACCTTCAGTGGAGCTTTTTGAAAGAGCAGTCCTCAACATATCTCCTGTTTATAGCGAAGATTGGAGAACTGAGATCATCTCTTACCTTCAGGGTAAATTCCTTTCAGATGACGAAGTCTATAATAAAAGGATAGAGGCAAGAGCTCGTCCATATGTCATGATAGAAGGGGAGTTATACAAACATGGAGTTTGCGCTCCGCTGCTCAAGTGTTTATCTAGAACCGAAGGTATAGAGTTGATGAAAGAAATACATGCAGGCCTGTGTGGATCCCACATTGGATCTAGGCCGTTACTTGGAAAAGTTTTCCGCCAAGGGTTTTATTGGCCGAAGGCAGCTTCGGATGCAGCGGAGTTAGTTCAAAAGTGCGAAGGTTGTCAGAAATGTGCAAGAGATCAAAAGCAACCTTCGTCTTTGACACAGCTGATACAACCCATCTGGCCATTGCAAAGGTGGGGCCTTGACTTGTTAGGTCCATTACCACCGGCTCAAGGGAATCTAAAATATGTTATAGTGGCTGTGGAGTATTTTTCTAAATGGATTAAGGCGAAGCCATTAGCCACAATAACTTCGGCCACTGTCCAAAAGTTTTTCTGGCAGAATATTGTTTGTCGTTTCGGGGTACCGAAGGCCATCACTGTGGATAATGGAACGCAGTTCGACTCCGAAGCTTTCAGAAATTTCTGTGATCAAATTGGAACGAAGATCCATTTTGCATCAGTCAGGCATCCGGAGTCAAATGGGCTCGTTGAAAGGGCCAATGGCATTATAATGACAGGAATAATGAAGTTAATCTTCAATCAACCCAGGGGAAAGTGGCCAGATCAGTTAACCAAAGTGGTGTGGAGCCACAATACAACAACATCAAGATCTATAGGCTTCACTCCATTCAAGTTATTATTCGGTGACGAAGCAATAACTCCGGAAGAAGCTAAAACTGGATCAATAAGAGTAGTAGCTTCGGCAGAATCAGGCCCTGAAGATGCTTGTTTTGTGGAAAAAGATGCTTTAGAAGGGATCAGGCTTCAAGCTGTGGAGAATATCAATAAATACCAGGCCGAAACAGTCAAATGGCGAGATAGAAAAGTTCGACTCAAGAATATTGAGCCGGGACACTTGGTGCTTCGGAGAGTGGCCAACCCAGACACAGTGGGCAAGTTACAGTTGAAATGGGAAGGACCTTTCTTAGTAGTATCTTCGTCAAGGCCTGGTTCGTACAGATTGAAGGACATGGACGGCAACGACATTCCAAGATCTTGGAACGCGGATGAGCTTCGGCGATATTATGTATAATTTGATGTAACTTTTTATGTTTTTTCTTTTCTTTTTCATGGCACCCTTTTCCTTTCTAAAGGGGGAGAAAGGTTTTTAATGGGGCCATCATATGTAATTTCCTTTTTAGTTTTATAAGAGCAAAATCCCCCAAAGAATGTAAATGTAATCGAGTGCCGAAACTGAAAAAGTGAAGAAGCTCCAAAGACGTTCCTAAGGGAATGCAGAGCTTACAGCGAAAAGTCAACGCTGATTCCGCCGAAAGTAAAAGGCGAAGAAGCTCCAAAGACGTTCCTAAGGGAATGCAGAGCTTACAGCGAAAAGTCAACGCTGATTCCGCCGAAAGTAAAAGGCGAAGAAGCTCCAAAGACGTTCCTAAGGGAATGCAGAGCTAATGTGTGATTGTTTCTAAGGAAATAATGGCTGAGGGTATGGCTTCGGATATGTGTTTGGACATTCATTCGCACATCACATTGCATCATAGCATTTGCATTCATAAACATTCATTCATGGCATAAGTGGTTGTTTCGGCAGAAAAGAAGAAGCGGTCTTTTATGCTTCGTTGTGTATAAAAAAGAGAGGTTTTGGCAAAAAAGAAGAAGCGGTCTTTTATGCTTCGTTGTGTACGAAAAGAAGGGAAGGTGTTTTTTCGCCTTCGGCTCAAAATACTAATTTCGTCCACATCAAAGCACCTCAATGGAAGGGTAAGGATATATTACAAGGTATGGACAAAGTTCATTAAGAACAGTTTAGCTGTATTTACAAAAGTTGTTACAAAAGTCTATCGAGTTTTTTCTACAGAGTACTCCTACTGAACTTCACCGAGCTTCAGCTTCGGCGGCATATTTTTTAAGCATCACCTTCAGCTTCGTCATCCTACACGAATCAAGGTATTGCGAGTAAAAATCAAGTGTGAAGGAGAAGGTAAGCACAAGGTATCATTTCTTACTGGTTCAAGATGACTTCGAGCTTCGTCTCCAGCCTTCTCTCGTCCGCCTTTTGTCCATATCATTTTTATAAATCTGTTTGAAATGCTTCGGGCGAGGTCAGGGATATCGTCTAGCATTGACGAAGATAGAGTGAAATTGGGCCTGTTGACGATTTTTCCATGATCACAGCCGGCCTTCAGGAACGCTGCAGCAGTGCCCCGAGAAGCTACCCAGGCACAGAAATCACCGTGCCCGGCTATAACTTCGTCAAGCTCATCAATTTCAGCTTCAATATGTTCGAAGGTTCTTGGCAAATTTTCAGCTGAAGGGGCGAACTTTCCACTGCTGGCTCCAACTGAATAAAATATCTTTTTTAATTGTTGAATACAGTTGTTGCTAAATTTCAAGCATTTGTCTTGAAGGCTTGTTAATGATTTCTTCAAGTCTGAGTTGGCTTGGACTTCGGCTTCAAGTTTCGAATTAAGCTCTAGCTTCTCTTGTTCAAATTGTTTTGATTGGTAGAGAAGCTTCGAATTCAATTCTGCTACTTTAGCTTCAGTTTCTGCCAACAAGCCTTCAGTTGATTGGAGTTCGAAGTCTTTCTTTTCAATAATAGCTGATTGTTCTTTTATTTTGCTCTCTAAATTTTCAATTATAGCTTTGTGTTTTTTATCCTCTAGATCTTGCTGCATCTTTAAAGCTTTGCTTAGTAGCATGCTCTGCACATAAACAACCTTCGTTAGGAATATTTCCATTATTAAAAACAATAGAAGTCAGAGAAAAGTTGTTTACCTTGAAATTGGAATAAAATAAGCTACCGACGATATGTTGTCGACGGTAGCGGCTGATATCTGTTTCTAGCTTTGGAAAACCGATACTCTTTGATAGAGTACCGATGACCTTAGCCCCAGTTTGATCCCGGATGCAGCCCAATTTCTCATCGTCAATGCCTCCGAATAGAAGAGCTCCTGGCTTGTATCCGCAAGATTTGGCATATTCCTTAAGCTCTTCTATTTCGGCCTTCGACAGTTCTTGCCCAATTAAATTTTGAAATATGTAGGCTTCGTCTTCTGAAGTATCTTCGGCTATTTCCTTTCCCTTTTCAGGCACTGTGGCCATGGTTTCTTCAGCAGCATTGGCAGCTTCTTCTGCGGCCATGTCTAGCAAAATTTTGTCGATGTCTTCAATTGTAGTTTCCAAGTTCACATCTTCGGCTGAAGCGGCTTCGGTAGCCGCGACCTCCGAAGGTGCGACTTCGACATTTGTTGTGCCCTCAACCGCTGGCGTTTTCCGAGTTGAAGCCCTCGGTGGCGTCTTGTCGATAACTTCGGTCACTGCAATAATTCTTTGCCTCTTTGTTTTGGATATCTTCGTTTTTTCCGGCTTCTCCACCTTTCGAAAAAGCTTTGTCAGTTGAGGCCCTAATGGACTTAGCTTCGCGGGCAGGGGTTCAGTCATTACCTTTAAGATTTCCTCCACGTCGCTGGTAGAGGGTGGTGCAGGAGTCCCCTCTTCATCGGATAATTTTCGCTTTGGAGATGATATTTTTCTCTTCTTTGGAATTTTCTTCTCTTTTGGTGGTCCTTCCTCATCTTTGTTCAAACTTTCGGCCACTCTTTTCCTTTTTTGGCCCTCAGCACCCTTGTTCAACCGTTCATAGTCAGGGTACTCGAAACCCAGGGCATCAAACACTCGGTTCAGCCTTCGCTTCGGACGGGTGCCGAAGGCCGCAGTCATCAGTTGATCTTCTTTTTTCGAATAATTCCCAAGAATTTCATTACACATTACCTCAACTGTGTCCAGCCACTCTTGGCAAGGTTTTTTAAAGTATTTCTTGAACTTGAAATGGTAAGGAAGCCGGACAAGTTCTCCTTCCTTCTTCTCCCCCTCTAGCTTCGGCATTTCCCATTCTTTTAGAGTAGGGAAAACCCTGAAGGCCAAGAACTCTTGAACCAGATCCCTGGTACTGATATGCTCTGAAATAATTTTAAACTCACCCAGTGCAGCCCAGGTGGGACCTTCTAATGTCATGTGGCATCGCGGTCTTGTTTCTCCGAAGATTAATTCAAGTGGGCTTTGTACCAACTTCTCTTTGTCCTCGTCAACTTTCACATAAAACCACTCAGACTTCCAGCCTGCCGGCCATTTGCTTCGGTAGCTAATAACAGGAAACTTTGTGGTTTTCCGGTAGGCAAAATTGTAGCAACCAAAGTTATCATGTAATCCATCTTTTCTGGCTTTTGTCTGGTAATGCAGTTCATGGACTCGACAAAAGCTGTCGGCAAACGGCTCCACTGCCTGGCTTCGGAGGGCCCAGATATAGACATTAAGCCTAACGATAGCGTTAGGAGTCAACTGATGAAAGTAAATACCAAACTTCTTCAATACATCTGCAATAATTCCATGAAGGGGGAATCTCAGCCCAGCCTTTAAAAAGCTCTTGAAAATAACTATCTCATCCTTCTCTGGCTTCGGGGTAGTTTCTTCTCCCCCGAAGCGAAGTAGCTTCTTCTGATTTTCACTGAAATAACCAGATTTTACCATCTTGTAGAGATCAGCCTTCGAAATGGTCGACTTTCCGAAGTCTAAGTGGCTGGGCTTGCTGGGCATGGCAATGCGATAATCATCTTCGGGATCAGTTTCTTCAATGTTCTCTTCTTCTCCTTCGGCAGTTATCGGGTCTGCTTCAGCAGCGGGGATTTCTTCTGCGGTTACCAGTCCGGATCGTTGCATTGCTTCGGAGATGGGAACAGTCTCCGAACCTTCAGCTTCGTCTCCTTCACGCTTAACTCTGGCGGTAGATCGCACCCTGGCCATTTGATTCTGAGTTTGTGGAAATTGAATACTTTTTTCTCCCGAAGCTTTTCCCTCTGACGAAGCAGACTTCGAGTTGGACCTTCGTTCAATTCTGAGTGTCAAGCTTCGGCTATGGTTAAAAATTTTGGCAGCAAAACAGTGCAAATAGCAATGAATGCCGTGGTAACTTCACACCTACCTGTCTGTTTATATAGTGCTGCAGGTAAGAAGGCGAAGCGCCAGGATTTTTACACCAGGCGGACAGTCACTAGCTCTCGCTGCGTGGTGGACCGCAGAGACCAAACAGTAACTCTGCAAGGTGGGCCTGGCACGCGCTCAGAAACTGGATCGTTTCCCGACAACGAGCTCAGGGAAGGTGTTTTTTGGACCTTCGGCTTCCCGAAGCTTGAGAGGTTTTTTTTTCACGGATCAAGCTCGTTACGAAAAACGATCTAGCGCCGCGAAAGGGGCTACTGTTGGGGCCATGCTTCGTTGCGCCGAAGGTCTTATGGGAAGAAGCAGCTTCGGCTGAAGTTGTCCCCAGGAAATGACCGAAGGTTCCTTTTCATGAAGCTTCGGCATTACTAACCGACATAGAGATAGAGTGACCTTTTAGTCCATAAAGGTCTGAGTCAATGATTGTAAACTTTTATGAGGGGCATAATTGTAATTCGTCACAGGCTGTGTCCTGTGTCTATAAATAGATGAACAGTACCCCCGTACTGTTCACGCTGACTTGTATTCACTCGCGCGTCACGCTGACTTGTATTCACTCGCGCATCACGCTTGGACTTTTGCCTTCTGTCAAGCCAAAGGTAAAAATGTAATTCAATATTGTTCAAGTGCATTCATGACTATATGATTAAATGATATTAATGATGACATATGATTATTTGCGTTATTTCTCATGTCTCATATGCTTCTCCTTCCATTAAAATATACTGTAATGTCGAAGGTACGTCCTTCATAACCTTCGTCTGAAGATCATTATATCCTAAGGGAGATAATGCTCCGAAGGACGAAGGGCATTAATCATTAACCTTTTTGTGTTGCCTTGTTCTTAATTCATAGCACTTGAGAACAAGTCCCCAACAGCCGAGTCGAGCCACGGGCTTCACACCGTTCTTTCTAGGGTATGGGGCCGAGGCCGTCTTGCCCACGGACTTAGAATACGGTTCCCCGAGGACGAGGGCGTACGACGATCGAAGAAACCAGACCGACCGAGAAGACTCACTGGACCAGCTCGAAGAGGCTCGGGACATGGCCTTACTACACTCGGCGTGGTACCAGCAGTCCCTGCGACGCTACCACGCCCGAGGGGTTCGGTCCCGAGACCTCCAAGTGGGCGACCTGGTGCTTCGGCTGCGACAAGACGCCCGAGGGCGGCACAAGCTCACGCCTCCCTGGGAAGGGCCGTTCGTCATCGCCAAGGTTCTGAAGCCCGGGACATACAAGCTGGCAAACAGCCAAGGCGAGGTCTACAACAACGCTTGGAACATCCGACAGCTACGTCGCTTCTACCCTTAAGATGCTTTCAAGTCGTTCGTACACCTCGTTCACGTTCAAAGTCTAACCATCAAGGAAGGGTCAGCCTTGCCTCGGCAAAGCCCGACCCTCCCTTAGGGGCTAGAAGGGGGGAACCCCCTCTGCGTCAAAATTTTCCTCGGAAAAAGTCTTTCTGCCAGAACGTCTTTCGTGCTTTTTGACTACTTCAAAAGTGGGGTCCTGAAAACGACAGAGTACACGTAAGCAGCCAAGGCCGACCGAGCCGAGGGACTCCTACGCCTCCAGGATACGGATACCTCACTCATCACCTTCTGCGATAAGTAACTCACGCTCGGATAAGCGATTCCGCTGACCGAACAAGTCTTAATGCTCGGAGACCTTTCTGCCGAAACGATTTTTTGGGCCTTCTCGACTACATCGTTAGCAGAATCCTACGGACGAGTAAGAGTACACGTAAGCGGCAAGGCCGACCGAGCCGAGGGACTCCTACGCCTCCGGGATACGGATACCTCACTCATCACCTTCCGTGAAAAGTAACTCTCGCTCGAACAAACAATTCTATTACCGACGAATAAGTCTTGATACTCGAAACAAAGGGAAAAAGAAACGCAGCTTTACAACACAACGACAGTATGTTTGGGCCTCGACGGCCGCAGAAAACATACGCACACTACAAGGTAAACCGATCCTGCAGGTTCGGACCTCGATGGAGGGGGAGCAACAGCACCCTCGACGTCAACACCACCTTCGGTGAAGTCCGGCCGAGCCTCGAACGGCAACACAGTCGGAGGATCTTCGCTCCGAAGGACGACGTCAGCACCACGCCCGGGCCATCACCGCCAGGGTCTCCTCCAGGAGTCCGGCTCGAGCAGACGGCTCGGCCGGTCGCCCCGAAGCCTCAGCCAGCTGTCCCCCGAGGACGTCAGCCCGGCCCGTGGCCTTGGCAACTCGACTCCGGCGCCGGCCCCGCCAGTGGACGGCTTGGTCAGGCTCCGGCCGACGAAGTCTTCTTTTCGAGCCAACTCTGCCTCTATCCACGCTGATACCGCTGCCTCCGGCTCCGGCTCATCGAAGAGCGGCCGAGGGTTTCCTTTAACTAAGCAAGAGAAGCCTCGGGCGGCAAGGCCGATTGAGCCGAGGGACTCCTACGCCTCCGGGATACGGATACCTCACTCATCACCTTCTCACGAGGCAACTCACACTTGGTGAAGCGGTTCAGTTAGCTGACAGGCGAGTCCTAGTGCTCGGAATGAGGGAAAACACGGCTTCACGCCAAAAGATACATACATTTTCAGGCCCCGACAGCCACAATGAACAAACACCGGCACTCAAGGTGCCATTACAAACGGAACTCCAGTTCCACCCCCGCAGGTACGAACAACCCCCCACGTTGGAGGGCCTGCGGGGCGACAAAACCCCTGGAAACTCGTCGACGCCCACTCCGGTAGCAGCGACAACGACCTCCGCCCCGGGCAGCGAAACAGCTGCAGCAACGGCTTTCGGGCGGATGCTGCGGCTGAAGGGCTCTCACCCGCGAAGGATGAGAACCAGCCATTCGAGTCAGGGGACGGAGGCCCGGGGGTGCGGGCGGAGTTGGCAATCTCGTCGGCAGAAAAGCCTTCTCCAGCTGCCACCACGTCAACACCGACGGCGACATCCGCCTGTCCACCAACGTCGCACCAGCAAGCGCAGGCCACTCCAAAGCGCACCGGCTGGTCCTCACTCCCGTCCTCGCCACGAAAGCGAGGACAGAAGACGGAATGTTGCATCCTAGCTGGGCAGTAACAGTTCGCCTTCCCTGGCATGGCTGGAGGACGCCTCCTCCGCAGAGATGGAGGATGGTTTCCACCACCAGAAGCTGGAAGAAAAGGGTTACCGACCCACGCGGAAGCAACCCCTGGCTCGCCTCACTCCCCTCCCCAGCACTGATGACGAACATCCTTGAAGCTGAGAAAGGGGCAGAGGCCGCAGCCCGGTTTGCTTCTCCCCACCATCGAACTGGTGGTCACCGTCTTGGGTGACCACCGGCGAGGGGATGCAGCCGGGCTGCCTGACGAAAATCCTTGAAGCCGAACGATGGCTGAAAGGTACCAACTTCCACGAAGTTGCATTCCCCTAACGACGACAAGGCGAAAGAACCGCGGGCGCCCCCCATCTGGGGGCTCGAAAGGTGGAAAGACGCGATGCATGAGGGGAGCGCGAAGACATGGTTGCCTTTCAAGGGGGTCGCCCTCCTTTTAAAGGCAACTCTCCCCACTTGCGTCCTCAGCCGTCGCGGGCTGAGTCTTCTCCAACACGCTCCAAGGTCCTCCCCCTACGACAAGGGGGCTAGGCCCCGTGCGTCATACAAGCTGGCGCAGGGAAGACAGGGCCAAACCGCCGCCCACGGTGCGCGCAACTGCCCAGCGGTTACGAGCACTCCTCCACTTTCGCCTAGGCCAGCGGGTGAAAGGGCGGGCCGCCATGTAGGCAGCATGCAACCGCACCCAGGGGGACGCACCCTTTCGACTTCGACGCATCCAGCATGGAGGCCCAGGCCCACACGTCATGTAACCGGTGCGTCGGTTACTACATGCAAGAAACTGCACTGCCACTCGCGCCAGTACCGCGCCTTCTCGACTGCGGAACCAGTACCGCGACTCGAGGCGACCCTGCGCATGACCCGACAGTGCCAACCGAGCACGTCGGTCACGGGCCGGTCAGCCGCGGGAGAGGGTGCGACGGTCGATACGGCCAGAAATGGACCGACAGTAATGGCGGTGGCAGGCGGGCGGAAGCGGCAGTCGAGTCGTCAGCAAGCTCACGCCCCCTCCTGGGATAGCGAAAGGACCTTCTCCCACGGCGGAAGACGACACGTCCGCGTTCCGTTCCTCGAATGGCTCGCGCACGCGCAACGGCCGCCCCGTGAACCACTCATCCCATCGCATTAACTATGCGGCAGGACAGGCGGCACCTTTGGCAGGCGAAGCAGGCGACGCTTCACCTCCGCCATAATGACCGCGTCAAAAAAGGTGTGCCACGTCATTCGATTTCGTATCCTTTTCACTTCCTCTTTCTCTCTCTTGCCTCAGGGGTCAGAAAAGTGGATACTCTGAAAGGGATCCTTCTCTGCGAAGGAAGCGGGCCCCGAGCCCCCCTACTGATCAGAGGTTCAAAGGCTGGCCCCTCGGAAGGGTTCAACAGCCGCCTCAGAGCACTCGGGCTCCACGCCCACTACTGGTCAGAGGTTCGAAGGCCGGCCCCTCGAAAGGGTTCAACAGCCGCCTCAGGCCACTCGGGCTCCGCGCCCACTACTGATCAGGGGTTCGAAGGCTGGCCCCCGAAGGGTTCGACAGCCACCTCAGACACAGAGCGAGGGATGACCCTGGGTACGTTCGATACATAACCGAGGCTCGGGCTGCGGTCCCGAGGTACCCTAGGACATTTCCGAGACCAATGGGAACGATTTTGTAACGGAATCCCACCAGAGGGAGGCATCGAGCCCTCGGACCCCGTCAAAATGGGACCGGGTCCGGCAAGTCACCCGCAGGTACTTTTGGAGCGCGCCTCCGGGCCACTAGCCGACCCCTAACAAATGGGGCACGGGCGTCCACTCGGATTACCCGTTAGCAACTTACTGGAGACACCATGTTCGGCGCCCTCCGAGGGCAACATGGCGCTTTCCCCCCTCCTCCTTGCGGAAAGGCGACGCAGGGGCGTATGTAAAAAGCCGAGTCTGTCCCTGACCGTCCTCTCGCTCTGTGCGGAGGCTCGGGGGCTGCTCTCGCAAACCTGGCTCCAGCCAAACCGTTGACAGCGTCAACATACCAGCCCGAGAACTTGGGACTCGACTGTTCACCCGGGCTACGGCCAGTTCACATGAGGGAGCAGCAAGACCGGCCGAAGCATTACGAAACGTACTAAGACCTCGAAGGAGTCAAACTACTCCTCCGAGGCCTCGGGGGCTACACCCGGCGGGTGCGCTCGCGCGCACCCACCGGAACAAAAAGCAACCGAGGAAGGCCGGTCCCCTTGCAAAAAAGTGCGACAAAAGCCTCCAAGCGAGTATCAACACTCCCTTCGAGGCTCGGGGGCTACTGTCGGGGACCATAATTAGGGGTACCCCCAAGACTCCTAATCTCAGCTGGTAACCCCCATCAGCACAAAGCTACAAAGGCCTGATGGGTGCGATTAAGCCAAGGCTCGGTCCACTCAAGGGACACGACCTCGCCTCGCCCGAGCCCAGCCTCGGGCAAGGGCAGCCAATCCCAGAAGATTCACGTCTCGCCCGAGGACCCCCTCAAGCGACGGACACACCTTCGGCTCGCCCGAGACCCAGTCTTCACCAAGAAGCAACCTTGGCCAGATCGCCACACCGACCGACCGAATCGCATGAGCATTTAATGTGGCCTAACACCTTATCCTGTCACGCGCCCTTCAGTCGACAGAGCCGAAAGTGACCGCAGTCACTTCGCCGCTCCACTGACCGGCCTGACAAGAAGACAGCGCCGCCTGCGTCGCTTCGACTGCTGTGCCACTCGACAGAGTGAGGCTGACAACAGCCAAGTCCGGCCTCGGGCGCCATAGGAAACTCCGCCTTGCCCGACCCTAGGGCTCGGACTCGGGCTCGGCCCCGGAAGACGACGAACTCCGCTTCGCCCGACCCCAGGGCTCGGACTCGGGCTCGGCCCCGGAAGACGACGAACTCTGCTTCGCCCGACCCCAGGGCTCGGACTCGGGCTCGGCCCCGGAAGACGACGAACTCCGCCTCGCCTGACCCCAGGGCTCAGACTCGGGCTCGGCCCCGGAAGACGACGAACTCCGCCTCGCCCGACCCCAGGGCTCGGACTCGGGCTCGGCCCCGGAAGACAACAAACTCCGCCTCGCCCGACCCTAGGGCTCGGACTCGGCCTTGACCTCAGACGACAGTCTCCGCCTCGCCCGACCAGGGGCTCGGACACGACCTCGACCTCGGAAGACCGACTCGACCCCGACCTCGGAGGAGCCTCCGCCTCGCCCGACCCAGGGCTCGGACCGACCACGTCACAGGAGGGGCCATCATTACCCTGTCCCTAGCTAGCTCAGGCTACGGGTAACATGACCGGCGTCCCATTTGGCTCGCCTCGGTAAATAGATAATGATGGCGCTCTGTGTGCTCCATGACGACGGCGACTCTCAGCCCCTTACGGAAGCAAGGAGACGTCAGCAAGGACTCGACAGCCCCGACAGCTGTCCTTCCGCAAGGCTCCAACGCTCCTCCGACGGCCACGACATCACATGAACAGGGTGCCAAAACCTCTCTGGCTGCCACGACGACATGTACTTAGGGCACTAGCTCCTCTCTGCTAGACACGATGGCGCACTGCTACACCTCCTATTGTACACCTGGACCCTCTCCTTACGCCTATAAAAGGAAGGTCCAGGGCTCTCTTACAAAAAGGTTGGCCACGCGGGAGGACGGGACGGCGCGTAGGGTTCCTCGCTCTCCCCCCCACGCGGACGCTTGTAACCCCCTACTGCAAGCGCACCCGACCTGGGCGCAGGACAACATGGAGGCCGCGGGTTTTCCCCTTTTCTCCCTCTCTTCTACCCCCCTTCGTGCTCCGTCTCGCGCCGACCCATCTGGGCTGGGACACGCGGCGACAATTTACTCGTCGGTCTAGGGACCCCCCCAGGGTCAAAACGCCGGCAGGTATGGACAGTCCTTTTTAAAGTGACCAGACTTTCCACAATTGAAGCAGCCAATAGAAGAACTAGGGAGAGTGGGGGAAATGAGTACCAGGGGCACTCGGCTGATTTGTAGGAGTGGGGGCAGTGGTAGGACGAATGAAAACAGGCTGCTTGAACAGATAGGAGGGTGGGCGAGGCGAAGAACGATTCTGATTAAAAGGTCGGATCACCAATTTGTCATTTGCATTTGCATGGGATCTGTTATTAATTTTGTTCTATTATTTTATTATGGTTTGGTATTCACTTACACTTAGTAACTGCTAATAAAATTTGACCAACTACTTAAAAGCAATGCTCGGCTTTAACCTCTATTGTTGGTCAGCCTTACACTTCATGAACTCCCACCTTTGTGAGTTCATGTCACATTATTCCCCACAACTTGTTGAGCGATGAACATGTGTGAGCTCACCCTTGCTGTCTCACACCCCCCCACAGGAGAAGAACAGGTGGTTCAGGAGGAGCCACAAGACGAGGAGTATGATCCAATCTAGGTGGCGTTTCTCAGTCGACATTGGCGCCAACGATCCTTAGTTCGTGTTATATTTATCTTTTATTTTGTAAGACTTCCGCTATGTATTAAATACTCTGATTATTGTGACATTTATCTCTATACACTCTGTTATTATATATGTTGTCTTCTTGGCGCATGTATGAGATGCACCTGGCTTTGTTCCTTAAAGCCGTGTGTTACAGAAGTGGTATCAGAGGAAATGTTGACTGTAGGACGAAACCTAGATAGAAATGGACAAATTCTTACCTACTTACCTTACTCTGACTCATTCTATACTTATCTTATCTTGATCATGTCTCACCTTTTGCTATCATACTCTGATTACTCTTACCTTTTCTACTCTGAGACAAGATGGATTACACACCTTGGAATCCTACACTTATGATTTGTTTTAGAGATAGGAACCCAAGAAAAAAATTAAAACTAATTTCTCTATTAAAAATGTTGGTTGATTGTTCTGATGATCAATGCTTGATTTGCTTCTTTGATTGATTGAAACACTATAGTTGGGCATCCTAGCATGTACCACTATAAGGTAATGTATTAGCTTTAGTGGGTGACACACTAATCTACTTAGCTAATAAATCCCCCGCAGTAACATTCCTCGTAATTACTCGCCTTGTCTACAATTCTTCCTTTCTTACCCTATGTTTCTAACCCAGATGGGCTACCCCTACACTGTTAGAAGAGAGCAGTATAGACGTGATCCTTGGTATGTCATGGTTAAGAAAGGCAAAGGCAGTTTATACACTATGCTAAAGGAACTTAAGAAGAAGTTAACGGAATTATAGGATGTTGGGTACATTCGTCCGAATTCTTCACCTTATGGAGCGCCGATTCTATTTGTACAGAAGTAAGAAGGATCGCAAGGGATGTGCGTGGATTATAGGACCCTTAATGATGTTACTGTGAAGAACAAGTAGCCGTTACCCCGTATTAAGGATTTATTTAATCAGATGAGAGATGCTAGGATATTCTCAAAGATTGATCTCCAATCTGGTTACCATCAAATGAAGATTAGGCTATCGGATATTCCAAAGACGGATTTCTTGACTCGATATGGATTATATGAGTTCACGGTTATGTCATTTGGATTAACTAATGCACCAGCTTATTTCATGGATTTGATGAA
The DNA here is from genome assembly GCA_029449295.1 of Zea luxurians. Lineage (NCBI taxonomy): Eukaryota > Viridiplantae > Streptophyta > Magnoliopsida > Poales > Poaceae > Zea > Zea luxurians. The sequence continues at coordinate 94,201,253 of JAOPSE010000006.1, forward strand.
TAAGGTGTTTATGGAGTATTTGGACAGGTTCGTCATGGTTTCATCGACGATTTTTTTTTAAGAGTGATAGTGATCATGAGGAACATCTGAGATTGGTGCTACAGAAGCGACGAGATAATCAACTCTACGCCAAGTACAGTAAATGCGAGTTCTGAATTGACGAGGTGTCATTCCTTGGATATATCATGGAAGAATATCAGTGGATCCTGCTAAAGTCAAGGAGATAGTGGTGTGGAGCATACCCACTACGGTTACGGAGGACCGAAGTTTCTTGGGACGTGCAGGATATTATCGGAGATTTATTGAAGGATTTTTCTAAGATTGCTAAGTCTATCATCTCACTTCGGGAGAAGGAAAGAGAGTTTAAGTGGGACGAGAAGTGCCAAGACAGCTTTGATCATAAAGAAGAGATTGATGTCACCACCAGTGTTGGTTATGCCAGATCTATAGAAAGGATTTGATATTTATTGTGATGCATGTGTCCAAGACTTGGGATGTGTGCTCATGCAAGAAGGACAAGTGATTACTTACGCGTCTCGTCAGTTGCGGAAACAAGAGTTAAACTACCCCACACATGACTTGGAACTGGTAGCCGTTGTGCATGCGCTTAAGATTTGGAGACATTATAATATTGGAATCAAGTGTCATGAATACACGGATTATAAGAGTTTGAAGTACGTATTCACTCGGAAGGATCTCAACCTTAGGCAACATCGTTGGTTGGAGCTTATTAAGGATTATGATTTGGAGATTCACTATCACCCGGGCAAGGCAAATTTGGTTGCAGATGCCTTGAGTCGAAAGGAGCATGTTCATTCAGCTGTTGTTGCCCAGCTACCCGATGAGATTGTTGAGGATTTCAGGAGACTTAACCTGGGGATAGTTGTTCACACTGAAGGAGTAACTATTGATGCGGAACCTACCTTGGAGCAAGAAATCCGCAAAGGACAAATTGGTGATGCTAAGATACAAGAGATTAAGGATCTAATTACTGAAGGTCGAGGTCCAGAATTCACGGAAGATGAGCAAGGCACTGTGTGGTTCAAGGACAGGATATGTGTTCCTGATATTGAAAGCCTTCGTGAGACTATTTTAAAGGAGACCCATGACTCAGATTATTCTATTCATCCTGGTAGTACCAAGATGTATCAGGATTTGAAGTAGAAGTTCTGGTGGTATGGATTGAAGAGAGTTGTGGCAGCACATGTGGTTATGTGTGGTGTGTGTCAAAGAGTTAAGACTGAACACCAGAGGCCAGCTGGATTGTTGCACCCACTAAAGATACCCGAGTTGAAGTGGGAAAAGATTGGTATGGACTTCATTACTGGATTGCTTCGCACATCGAAAGGATATGATGCTATATAGGTGAATGTGGATAGATTGACTAAAGTGGCTCATTTCATTCCGGTCAAGACTACTTATAAGTTATCTCAATTGGTAGAGTATATATGGTTTGGATTATGTCTCTACACGGAGTACCAAAGAAGATCGTTTCGGATAAGAGGATCACAATTTACCCCCAGATTTTGGAAAAGTTTTCATGAGAGTACGGATGCTAAGTTGAATTTTAGCACAGCTTATCACGCTCAAACTGATGGACAGACTGAAAGGACTAATCAAGTATTGGAATACATGTTGAGAGCTTGTACCCTTCAGCATGGTAGTAGTTGGGACAAGAGTCTGCCTTGTGCCGAGTTCTCATATAATAATAGTTGCCAGGCCAGTCTAAAAGATGTCACCGTTCAAGACTCTGTATGGCAGGAAATGTAGGACTCCTCTATTTTTGGACCAGACTACAGGAAGACAGTTCTTTGGGCCTGAACTTATTCAAGAAGCAGAGGAACAAGTTCGTATAATTCGAGAGAATTTGAGGGTGGCTCAGACCAGATAAAAGAGCTACACTGATAATAGAAGAAGACCAATGGAATTTGAGGAAGGAGATTATGTGTACCTCAAGGTGTCACCCCTTCGTGGGATGAGGAGATTTAAAGTCAAGGGCAAATTGTCCCCTCGCTATATTGGACCATTCTGAGTTTTTTTAGGAGAGATGGCCTATCAACTCGAGCTACCTGATAAACTATCTGATGTGCATAATGTATTCCATATGTCTCAACTTAAGAAGTGTTTACGTGTCCCTGAGGAATAGTTACCAATGGAAGAGCTCAGTATTCAGGATGATTTGACTTACACGGAGTATCCTATCAATTCTCTTGGTACATTGACTCGAGTTATAAGGAATAAAGTGATAAAGATGTGCAAAGTGCATTGGAATCACCATGGAGAAGATGAAGCAACGTGGGAAAGAAAAGAAGAGCTTCGCATAGATTTTCCCCCTTTTTTTCCCTCAATCCTCTAAAATCTCGAGGACGAGATTATTTTTAAGGGGGGTAGGATTTGTAATACCCAATTTGTAATTTGGAAGAGATAATCTAAAAGGAGAAACAATTTCACTTTATATGTGTGGGTTGAACCTAATTGTCATCACATGTGAACACCATCTTAAAAAAAAACAAATAAGTAATAAAAATATATACCAATAAATTACGCATCATGCTGGATCTTTGATTTTGCATTTAATCTGAAAACCATATTTGAATCTGAATGGAAACCTGAAATTCAAATAGAAACTTAAAAGGAGAGAAAAGAAAATAGACTCGATGAAAGAAGAAATAGAAAAAAAAAGTGAATGTCACTACGGTGAGCCACAGCCATGGTAGGCTCACCCGCATGGGCCAGCAGCCGACCAACACCCTTTTCCATTTTTATTTTTCCAACGCAACCAGCACACACATCGTCCCCTCCCTCTTTCATTATTTTTATATTTTTCTGGCCACTGGCATTAGCGTCGTCCAAATTACTCCTTGGCCCAATGACATTTGGACCTCCCCTGCCAAATCTCTTTTCTACTGTATCTAATCCGGGTAGCCTCGATCCGAAGAAATCGTGATATTCAATCTCAATAAAATTCTGTTAACCACGGGCGCACCCCTCCATGCGGCTATATATACGGAGGACCTATTCTCATATATCTCGAAACAGCGGCGAGACGCATGGATGCTGGGAAGTCGCGCCGCCGGGGAAATCGGGACTCCTCCCAACCACCTCGCCCCTGGTCGTTGCTCCCTCGACCGCCTGGCGCGGATATATTGCGCACACACGTCCCGCGCGATTAGTCCCCATAGGAAGTCAGCTCCACCGAAGACCGCTTTGTGTCGTAGGAGCCGCCTACCTTGGGCGCTCGCCAAAACTATTCCCTGTCCCGAATAGCCCTGGGGAAGGTTCGTGTCGAGGTGCTGCGCCTTCTCGACGCATTCCGGTGGGTGGTTCGGGAGCAGGCGCGGGGGAATTGCTCGTCGTCGAGCGCATACTCCGGGCGTCCGCATATCACCGGAACCAGTGACCTCCACTTCGAGATTCTTGGTACGAGTTACTCATCCATATTTGCCTTGGTCCACTGTACCTTCTGTGCTATGCGAAATCTGGGTTTGGGCTTCACTTCGCTGGAGGGCTATCACCGGGGAGGGGCGTGGTTGCCGCTGTAGTCGCTGCCTTGTAACCCTCGGCAGAGGTAGGAGACGGGTTCTTAACCGTCGATCTGTGACGAACGGCTAGGGTCAGATTAGACGTACCGGTTGGACATGTGGTCATCTCAACCGTCGATCGGCTAATGAGCGCATGAGAGTAGATCGTAGGATTTTTAAATCAGATCCATCGATGGGCGATCCGATGGCTGGAATCACCTATAGGTTAGGCGGGCAGTGGATCTAATATGATCCGTCAGATGGGATCGGACGGCCCAAATCTCGCGTTACCCCTTTGGCTACGTCATTTCGTAAAAGAGCCTCTAGGGTTAGTAGAAATCAACCCGCCGTACACACGTCGTTTAGAGTAATTGCGCAGAGACCTAGAATTCTTACAGAATACCCCCTGCACTCAGATTTAACGCGCGTAGTCCAGACATTGAATAAATCAGATAAATTCATTTAGAAAGTGATTTTTAGTGTAAAAATAATTGTAGGAACTTGTTTAATTAATAGAAAATTCATTTTTACTCCTTTTTAACCCATTCCAGTTGCTATAATTTTGTATTAATATTGTTTATCACCTGATAAGTCTATTTTAGCATTAAAACTATATTAAAATTAATCACTTGGTTAATTTTGCACCAAAACATAAAGACTTCGGAAATCATAACTTAAAACTCGTAACTCTGAATTTAGTGATTCTCGAGCCTATGATCTCGTTACGATGCGTAGATTATTATTATGCATTTTGTTCTCATGTTTGGTGTGATGATTAATTTCCCTGGTACCATGTTTGTCCGTATTGTGGCGAGTCGACGAGCAAGTGATTGAGGACCCAGGTGTTCAGTAGGTAGAAGTTGCTAAGCAGGAGCTCATTGAAGTGAGGTTTCGAGGATCCGAAGAATCACCCTGGTAATTGGAATCTCAAGTGCCAGGCAAGTTGTGCCCTTGATTCACTTTTGTTACCCAATAATGTTCTTTATAATCATTTACCATGCATAGGTTTAACTTTGATGGGACCCAATAGGTTTCCCTAGACTGTTTATCCTGTTTACCTTGTTTACCCCTGAATCACATGGGTAGTTATGCTATTGCTTTACGTGGTTTTTGGGTTAATATTTCATTATATCCATGTTCCAGTTATTTTGTTATTCTATTTATGTTCATGTTAAGATCATTATGTTATTGTTAATTGGAACATGGAGCTTAACTTGAGAACCACGTGCCACCACAAGGGAGGAATGGGACCCCTTGGCTGACTAATTAGGAAAGCTAGTGGAAGACTACCTTACCCGAAAGCGGCAAGGGCAGTAGGGGAGTGGTCAGTGTAGGGAGGTCCCTGGTTGATTTTGCTGCGATGGCGGTCAGCCAGGAACCCTGCATTGGAACTTCCCATAAACTGTAGCGGGTTTTCGGAAGCTAGTGGAACTTTGTAAAGGCCTCGTAGTGGATCCCTAGCCATTCACCTTGGTAGTGTCTAAGGGCCTAGCTAACCCTGGCGACATGGGAAACACGACTTGTGGGTAAAGGGTACAACCTCTGCAGAGTGTAAAACTGGTATACTAGCCGAGCTCACGGTCATGAGCGGCTCAGGACTCTCCGATGATTAAATTATGGAACCTAAACTCAATTTGTCATTTGCATTTGCATGGGATCTGTTATTAATTTTGTTCTATTATTTTATTATGGTTTGGTATTCACTTACACTTAGTAACTGCTAATAAAATTTGACCAACTACTTAAAAGCAATGCTCGGCTTTAACCTCTATTGTTGGTCAGCCTTACACTTCATGAACTCCCACCTTTGTGAGTTCATGTCACATTATTCCCCACAACTTGTTGAGCGATGAACATGTGTGAGCTCACCCTTGCTGTCTCACACCCCCCCCCATAGGAGAAGAACAGGTGGTTCAGGAGGAGCCACAAGACGAGGAGTATGATCCAATCTAGGTGGCGTTTCTCAGTCGACATTGGCGCCAACGATCCTTAGTTCGTGTTATATTTATCTTTTATTTTGTAAGACTTCCGCTATGTATTAAATACTCTGATTATTGTGACATTTATCTCTATACACTCTGTTATTATATATGTTGTCTTCTTGGCGCATGTATGAGATGCACCTGGCTTTGTTCCTTAAAGCCGGGTGTTACAAAGAATGTGATCATCGTGTGCGTAGGGAGTGTCCCACGATCGTGTATATAAGGCCTAGGGGGAACCCCATCATTTTCATCTCATTAGCACCTCTCCATTCAGAAGACACCACTTGTAACACACCACACATACAGAGCCACCCCAGAAAATAGGGTATTACGCCTCTCAAAGTGGCCCGAACCTGCAAAAAATCGTCTGTCTCTTATTCTCTTACTCTCTCTCTCTCTCCCTCTATTTCTCTTACTCTCTCTCTCTCCCTCTGTTTCTCGTGCTCCTAGCATGAACCATCGAGCTAAGATCAGCAACACCGTCCTACCCAAAAAGCACCGCGAGGGGATCCCTGGGTTTGCGGTCGGACACTAGACACCGACAGCTGGCGCGCTAGGCGTGACGGAACCTCCCAAGGTATTAGGCCCACCTACAGTTGTCCTTGTCCAACGGACCTTAGACAACCCTGTAGATGCACATAATCACTTGACAAGTTCGGTAACTGTATCCTCATCATTTCGCCCAAGAGCGCTTCACCCGTCACGTAGATATTACATCACATCGAAGGGAAGAATAAGTGGAAGCAAATAACTTAATTTACATTCATCAAAATATAGAAAGAGTAGTATTATTACAATACTAGGGTATTATGAGTGCATAAAGTATTATTATTACAGACCCGGGAGGCAAAACACCCTCCCGCACAAAAGCATATTGTTTTCAAAGTGGGAGGCCAACATCCTCTCGCGGTTTCACTGCTGAGGCTCTTCCTTAGGCACCACCTTTGAACCAAAACAGCAAAAGTCTATTGTTTTCTCACCTACAACAACATGGGTTTGAAAACCCTGAGTACGGAGTGTACTTTCGCAAGTCTTACCCGTCGAAAGAAAAAGACTCTCAAGGATATGCTGACTTGAGGGAGTCAAGGTAAGGCTATTCAAGAATCAAAGACTCTGTTTGCAGAAATGCTTACTAATAGTGGATCCTTAAAAATCCAGTTTTATTAGCAAGTTAAGTCATTACCTGTGACTAAAGTTCTTTCTACCCTAGTTCAAGCACTTGATCTACACTAGCAGTCTTTTATCACCCCTTTCAGTTTGCTGGAATGCTACGTGTAAGTCAGTGACCAAGTCTTCATGTCCGAGAAGTAATGGCGATCCAAATCGATTAATACTCAGCTGAGGATCTCCAATCACATGACATATGTAGCACTTAACCCTTGCATATGTCAACTCGCCACCGGGTTTCTTAAGACTAGACCGGGTTCATGCCAACCGAGAGCACAGATACACCACCGTCCAGCCTCTTGCCACGGAGGGTACACGCTACTCTCGCCATCTCTCCACTCCCATTGTGTGTTGGCCTTTCTAGTATTAGTCTGCCCGAGGCAAAGCTTACCCATGACAAGGCATGTGACCAGTTAAAGGGTCCTCGGTCAGCAGGCCCACATCGACACGGTCCTTAAGCGACTAAGACGGAGACACTACACCGAGACTCTCTTCTCGTGCAAGTCACCCGCCTGGTCTCAACTTTATTATTTAAAATCCCAAAGCTTGGTACCTGGCAGAGGTACATCTTTTCCGATGTTGAACCCATCACAGCCATGATGGATCCACCATCAAGTTTTATTTTTGAAAACATCCCATTCCATCTGAAGCACCATCTTTTGTTAAAAACAAAACATTTGTTTTCTAAAGTAGGACTAAGCACCAGAAAACCTTTTAACAAAACAGGTATTCAAGGAAGGTAAACAGTTCTAAGGAAGGAAATGCAGCAATTGGCTTAACACCCAACTCCTATCACCTAATGCATCATTCAAGTGATAAAGAGTTTCAAATCACAAGGAAAGGTAAATGCACTGTGGCTTGCCTTGTGTTGTAGGGGATTCGGGATCTGTTCCACAGATATCAAAATAAAAACAGTTCCCGACATGTGGATTTTCAGTTGGTGGTGTAGTCTCTTCTTCTTCAACCACTACTTCTTCCTCGTTCTCTATACATAACCATAGATAACCATGAATGCTCATGTGATGCTATGAATATGCAATTATAATAGAGATACATCAAGTTGTATCCTGAATACAATTTTCCTTCACGGTGCACCAAGGAAACTAGGGTCTTCTGAGTCAGTACCTCATTATCATAAGGCAGAAATTACCGAGAAAACTAGGGTTTTCAGTTTGGGGATCAAACAATGTCCAAAACAAGTCAAACTTCACCCATGGGCTCTAAATACATATTAGGCTTACCCAAAAAGTTTTGTGATTTTTGGAGTTATTGAATAATTTCTAAAATTCCAAAAGACTAGGTTTAGGCCTTCTTAAATACTACATGATTTCTGCTTTAGGCTAAAAATCTTGGGACTATTTTTATTAAATACTAGAGAAATTTAGGAGTCCAATAAAATTGGTCTCATATTTTTATCATTTTTCTATAATTTTCTATGATTTTCCCAAGTCTGGTAGAAAAAGAAAAGGGAAAAAGATGAATAGTAATGGGCTGAAATCAGCCCAAGTCGGCCCATGTACAGGGAAACGCGCCCGTGTGCGCCCGTGATGTTTACTTTGCGCAGAGGACCCTAGCTTTTTGAACAAACAGTAAAGAACCCTAGGCACTATTTCCTTGTCTCACAGACGTTTGCACACAGGCCCTCGGAGTCTGATTCCTTTACAATGTCGAGTCCCCGATGGAGATTGCCGGTGAGCATGTTCTTCGGCGAACTAGTATCGGCAGATATGCTCAATGATCAGAGCCCTAACCGGGCCGACACCGAATTCCACCCATAACGGCCATAACCCCCCAATCAATTGCAAAGTTCTAGCTTAACATCTCCCTGTCCACGGTGATGGCACATACCGAGGACAATCTAAGTGTGGCAGAACCGCCCGAATTATTCCAGCTTAAGTGCCCAAGTCGCACCCTTAAGGGTAGCAACACACTTAAACAGGAATAACTCGTCAGTCCCTCGGATCTAGTCCGATAAAGCCACTTACCAGGATCGAATACCACTAGCTCACTCGAAGGTGAGGCACAGAGAAATACAATAAAACATAATACCACAATTTAATAAGTATCATTAGTGATTACATTATCGGAGTTTCAAAAATACTAACCATAAATTTTAATGCAGCGGAAATAACTAACGGAGAAAACCGAGTAACATGGCGAAGCCTGGCCACGCTACTCCTCCTGGTCCTCTCCTGCGGAAGCAATAACCCTCTCGACCATCTATCCCGGTGGCAGGGATGAAGGCCAAGTCACACTAGCAACCAATCACCCTAAGGGGTACCTGCAAAAATTATGCCACAAGCAAGGCTGAGTATACTAATACTCAGCTAGACTTACCCGGTGTGAGGAGTCTACTCCTCTACCTCTAGACATGCAGCTGTTTGGCTGAGGGGTTTGGTTTGCCAAAAGCACTAGCTGAGTCTAAAAACAAGTTTTAGCTTTTCAAGATTTAGTATGATCCTTTTAACTAGATGTGTACCTAGCTATTCAGACATGGTATCAAACATTTTATCAATCAACATCATTTTGCCAGTCACCTCATTTCCACTTATTACTCAATGTAGCAGCATGGATCAAGCAGTCTCATTAGCTGCGAGAAGCAGACGATTCGAATCGAGTTTTTAAACCTTGCAAGGTAAACCTAAACACACGACATGTAGGGGCACTCCGTCCCCACACACATCAACCGTCCCCATCGATTCCCTGGCAACAGAAAGGGGCTCACCGCCTTGGCGTACAATGCCTCACTGACCCCGACTGCCGTCGTGCAGTGACCGCACTTGTACCCACCATAACCGGAATGGGAGACCTCGTCTCAGGTCGCGTGAGGAGGGCAATCTGCGGGCAGGTTCACTCAGGTACTAGGCTTACCGATTTACCATATTTCTCGGTATGTGTTTAGTACGTTCAAACGCTTGACTCACGGTACCACACCTTAATCCTTATTCCAATTCTTATCCCGTAGACAACCAATCCCCATGGATTGTTGCCCACAAACCAACATCAATATGATAAGAAAGTGGATACAGCCAATTCTTGACCTCGCGCGAGTGCTAGAAAATCACTCGACTTCTACCGAGATCCTAATTAATAAAGCAGCTACTCGACCTAGCATACTAGTATTCATCTCAACAGGATTCCTGAGATCATGCAACTAGGGTTTCAAATAATTCCTACACTTACGTGCACAGTACAAGCCTACAAACATTAAGTGCAGTAAAATAGCATATATAACGGTTATGCATAAAACCGGGGCTTGCCTTTAATTTAACACTTAGATAGTGTTTGCTTGGGGAGGTACTCGCTTGGCGAGCATCCACTGGCTAAGTCCATTCTTCAGGTCGTCCACCAACTGCGTCTTGTGGTTGGCACCACATCACTGGCTCGATCATCATCTCTCGGTCCTATATGAGGTGCAAGATGCATATGTATGGATATAATGAAATAGCACAAGATATTTTAAGTACCTGCTAGCGAATTAAACACCAAGTAGCGAGACATCACAAGCAACCACACCCACTAGCGTTAGCTAACTACATATCGTCGAGCGCACAACATTACACCACTAAAAAGACGACAAACATTTTGGATATTTACGAAACACAATACTACATCACAATTAACTAGAGAAAGAACATATAAAAATATGACACATATATTATCTCAAGCTTAGCCATGGCAATTCTATGTGAATTTAGTGTCAACCAATCATTTTTAGCCAAAAGGGTGAACTAACAATTAAATGAGTGCTTGCAGATTTTTGGGACAGCAGCACAACAGTTACTTGTTTTAATAATAACTTTTCAATTATTAATCCAAACATAGCAAACTAGGACTTTCTGGAAAGCTTAAAATGTTCTCTATAACTTCGGTATTTTCACCTCAACCTGATTCAATACATAGCAAGGTCAAAAAGTGCAATCACAGCAGCTCTGTCCAGATTTGGACAGATTCAGACTTGTGACTTTAAAAATTCATAACTGAAGATTCAGGCATCCAAACAAATTGATCCTAGACTTTCTAGAAAGGTAATAAAATTGTCTACAATTTATTTATAAACATCTTAAGGCGATTCACGTCTCGCCCGAGGACCCCCTCAAGCGATGGACACACCTTCGGCTCGCCCGAGACCCAGTCTTCCCTAAGAAGCAACCTTGGCCAGATCGCCACACCAACCGACCGAATCGCATGAGCATTTAATGCAAGGATGGCCTGACACCTTATCCTGTCACGTGCCCTTCAGTCGACAGTGCCGAAAGTGACCGCAGTCACTTCGCCGCTCCACTGACCGGCCTTACAAGAAGACAGCGTCGCCTGCGTCGCTCCGACTGCTGTGCCACTCGACAGAGTGAGGCTGATAGCAGCCAAGTCCGGCCTCGGGCGCCATAGGAAACTCCGCCTCGCCCGACCCCAGGGCTCGGACTCGGGCTCGGCCCCGGAAGACGACGAACTCCGCTTTGCCCGACCCCAGGGCTCGGACTCGGGCTCGGCCCCGGAAGACGACGAACTCCGCTTCGCCCGACCCCAGGGCTCGGACTCGGGCTCGGCCCCGGAAGACGACGAACTCCGCCTCGCCCGACCCCAGGGCTCGGACTTGGACTCGGCCCCAGAAGACGACGAACTCCACCTCGCTTGACCCTAGGGCTCGGACTCGGCCTTGACCTCGGACGACAGTCTCCGCCTCGCCCGACCTAGGGCTCGGACACGACCTTGACCTCAGAAGACCGACTCGACCCCGACCTCGGAGGAGCCTCCGCCTTGCCAGACCTAGGGCTCGGACCGACCACGTCATAGGAGGGGCCATCATTACCCTATCCCTAGCTAGCTCAGGGTACGGGTAACAGGACCGGCGTCCCATCTGGCTGGCCCCGGTAAACAGATAATGATGGCGCCCCGCGTGCTCCATGACGACGGCGACTCTCAGCCCCTTACAGAAGCAAGGAGACGTCAGAAGGACTCGACAGCCCCGACAGCTGTCCTTCCGCAAGGCTCCAACGCTCCTCCGATGGCCACGACATCACATGAACAGGGTGCCAAAACCTCTCTGGCTGCCACGACGGCATGTACTTAGGGCACTAGCTCCTCTCTGCTAGACACGATGGCGCACTGCTACACCTCCTATTGTACACCTGGACCCTCTCCTTACGCCTATAAAAGGAAGGTCCAGGGCTCTCTTACGAAAAGGTTGGCCGCGCGGGAGGACGGGACGGCGCGTAGGGTCCCTCGCTCTCCCCCCCCCCCCACGCGGACGCTTGTAACCCCCTATTACAAGCGCACCCGACCTGGGCGCGGGACAACACGGAGGCCGCAGGTTTTCCCCTTTTCTCCCTCTCTTCTACCCCCCTTCGTGCTCCTTCTCGCGCTGACCCATCTGGGCTGGGACACGCGGCGACAATTTACTCGTCAGTCCAGGGACCCCCCGGGGTCGAAACGCCGACGGTTGGCGTGCCAGGTAGGGGCCTGCTGCATGTTGACGAACAGCTCCCCCTCAAGCTCCAGATGGGTAGTCTCCATCAACCTTTCCAACCCGGGACAGTGCTCTGTTTCAGGAGTCTTGAGTTCATGTCCCTCGACGGCAGCTACAACATGATACTCCTTCCTCCGCCGCGCGACGGCGACAATGGCGACCGACAACCCGCCCGCCGGCGGTGGAATCGACGACGTCTTCCCCACGAGGCGGAAGAACGATGTCCGAGTTTGTCCCGTCACCTCCCCCGCCGGAGGAGGAGGAGGCGGGGCAACCGTGGCCAAGCAGGAGGCGGCACCTCATCGGATGTCGAGCGAGTCGACGGCGCCGGTGCCCCGACGGGGGACACATCGGGCGTCGACCTCGCGTCTGAGACGAAGACGAGCGTCGTTTCCCCGCAACACGCCAACTCCAAGCGGACGGACGACGCCAGCACGCTCGCGAAGGACTTGTTGGGCGTCACCCTCGTACCTGAGACGATGGTGCAGTCCGCCCCTGACGTGACAACGTCACGACCTGTCGACCAAGAGGTACCGACCGATTCCCGTCTCATGCCTTTTGGATTCGGCCTCGACCCACCAAGCGACCCCGCTTTGGTGGAAGCCTTCATAGAGGCATGCACCAACCCTCCGGGGTATCAAATGCGGTCACCCAAGGACCGGCTGACGGCCGTCTCGACCTATGGACCCTCGGGTTCCGAGGAAGATGACGAGCCCGACTTTGGTTGGGATTTCTCCGGGCTCGGTAACCCAGTGCCATGCGGGACTTCATGATCGCATGCGACTACTACCTTTCCGATTGTTCCGACGGTAGCCGCAGCTTCGGCGATGGAGACTGCGGCCCAAGTCGTGAATGTTTCCACGTCGATCTAGGGGGTCCCAACGAAGGCAACCATCTTGGTATACCGGAAAACGGTGATCCCCCTAGGCCTGCGCCTTGCGTTGACATCCTTCGGGAGCTAGCTGTGGTTCCAGTCCCTGCGGGGGGTCAGGACGCATAGCTCGAGCAAATCCGCGAGATGCAGGCCAGGCTCGACGAGGGGGCAGGAACACTTGAGCCGCTCCGCCGGAACATCGGGCAGGAATGGGTAGACCAAGCTCCGGCCGGAGAAGCGCGTCATTTGCCCCAAGGCATCCAGCTCCGCATCGCCGATGATGTCAGGGCAAGGCCACCACCGGCTTCCAGTGGGGTCGACCAGAACCTGGCTGCGGCAGCGATACTTCTCCGTGCAATGCCGAAACCATCAAGCACCAAAGAGCGGCAGATCCGGGGAGAGCTCAAGAATCTTCTGGAGGATGCCGCGGTCCGACGGGCCGAGAGCTCTACCTCCCGAAGGCAGGGATACCCCTCGGAGCACCGCGCCGCGACTTCCCGATTCGTGCGGGAAGCCTCGGTCCACACCGGGCGCACGCGCAACACAGCGCCTGCAGCCCTGGGACGCCTCGGCAACGAGCACCACCACCGCAACCATCAAGCCCACCTCGACGAGAGGGTGCGCCGAGGCTACCACCCTAGGCGTGGGGGACGCTACGACAGTGGGGAGGATCGGAGTCCCTCGCCCGAACCACCCGGCCCGCAGGCTTTCAGCCGAGCCATACAACGGGCGCCATTCCCGACCTGGTTCCGAACCCTGACTACCATCACAAAGTACTCGGGGGAGACAAGGCCGGAACTGTGGCTCGCGGACTACCGGCTAGCCTACCAACTGGGTGGAACGGACGATGACAACCTCGTCATCCGCAACCTCCCCCTGTTCCTCTCCGACTCCGCTCGGGCCTGGCTGGAGCATCTGCCTCCAGGGCAGATCTCCAACTGGGACGACTTGGTCCAAGCCTTCGCCGGTAATTTCTAGGGCACGTACGTGCGCCCTGGGAACTCCTGGGATCTTCGAAGCTACCGCCAGCAGCCTGGAGAGTCTCTCTAGGACTACATCCGGTGATTCTCAAAGCAGCGCACCGAGCTGCCCAACGTCACCGATTTGGATGTCATCGGCGCGTTCCTCGCCGGCACCACCTGCCACGACCTGGTGAGCAAGCTGGGTCGCAAGACCCCCACCAGGGCGAGCGAGCTGATGGACATCGCCACCAAGTTCGCCTCTGGCCAGGAGGCGGTTGAGGCCATCTTCCGGAAGGACAAGCAGCCCCAGGGCCGCCAGCCGGAAGATGTTCCCGAGGCGTCCGCTCAGTGCGGCACCAAGAAGAAAGGCAAGAAGAAGTCGCAAGCGAAACGCGACGCGGCCGACGCGGACCTTGTCGCCGCCGCTGAGTACAAGAACCCTCGGAAACCTCCCGGAGGTGCCAATCTATTCGACAAGATGCTCAAGGAGCCATGCCCCTATCATCAGGGACACGTCAAGCACACCCTTGAGGAATGCGCCATGCTTCGGCGCCACTTTCACAGGGCCGGGCCACCTGCGGAGGGTGGCAGGGCCCACCACGACGACAAGAAGGAGGATCACAAGGCAGAGGAGTTCCCCGAGGTCCACGACTTCTTCATGATCTACGGTGGGCTAGTGGCGAACGCCTCGGCTCGGCACCGCAAGCAAGAGCGTCGGGAGGTCTGCTCGGTAAACGTGGCGGCGCCAGTCTAACTAGACTGGTCCGATAAGCCCATCACCTTCGACCAGGGCGATCACCCCAACCGCGTGGGGAGCCCGGGGAAATATCCGCTCGTTGTCGACCCCGTCATCGGCAACGTCAGGCTCACTAAGGTCCTCATGGACAGAGGCAGCAGCATCAACATCATCTACACCGAGACCCTCGAGCTCCTGCAGATCGATCTATCCTCGGTCCGGGCCGGTGCGGCGCCTTTTCACGGGATCATCCCCGGGAAACGCGTCCAACCCCTCGGACGACTCGATCTGCCCGTCTGCTTCGAGACTCCCTCCAACTTCAGAAGGGAAACCCTCACGTTCGAGGTGGTCGGGTTCCGAGGAACCTACCACGCAGTACTGGGGAGGCCATGCTACGCCAAGTTCATGGCCGTCCCCAACTACACCTACCTCAAGCTCAAGATGTCGGGCCCCAACGGGGTCATCACCGTTGGCCCCACGTACCGACACGCGTACGAATGCGACGTAGAGTGCGTGGAGTACGCCGAGGCACTCGCCGAATCTAAGGCCCTCATCGCCGACCTGGAGAGCCTCACCAAGGAGGCGCCAGACGTGAAGCGCCATGCCGGCAACTTTGAGCCAGCGGAGACGGTTAAGTCTGTCCCACTCGACCCCAGCAACGATGCCTCCAAGCAGATTCGGATTGGCTCCGAGCTTGACCCCAAATAGGAAGCAGTGCTCATCGACTTTCTCCGCGCAAACGCCGAAGTTTTCGCGTGGAGTCCCTCGGACATGCCTAGCATACCGAGGGATGTCACCGAGCACTCGCTGGATATCCGAGCTGGAGCCCGACCCGTGAAGCAACCTTTGCGCCGATTCGACGAAGAAACGCGCAGAGCCATAGGCGAGGAGATCCACAAGCTGATGGCCGCAGGGTTCATCAAAGAGGTATTCCATCTCGAATGGCTTGCCAACCCCGTGCTTGTGAGAAAAAAAGAGGGAAATGGCGGATGTGTGTAGACTACACTGGTCTAAACAAAGCATGCCCAAAAGTTCCCTATCCTCTGCCTCGCATCGATCAAATCGTGGATTCCACTGCGGGATGCGAAACCCTGTCTTTCCTCGATGCCTACTCAGGGTATCACCAAATCAGGATGAAAGAGTCCGACCAGCTCGCGACTTCTTTCATCACACCTTTTGGCATGTACTGCTATGTTACTATGCCATTTGGTTTGAGGAATGCGGGTGCGACGTACCAAAGGTGCATGAACCACGTGTTCGGCGAACACATTGGTCGAACGGTCGAGGCTTATGTCGATGACATCGTAGTCAAGACGAGGAAAGCCTCCGACCTCCTTTCCGACCTTGAAACTACATTCTGGTGTCTCAAGGCGAAAGGCGTAAAACTCAATCCTGAGAAGTGTGTCTTCGGAGTCCCCCGAGGCATGCTCTTGGGGTTCATCGTCTCCGAGCGGGGCATCGAGGCCAACCCGGAGAAAATCGCGGCCATCACCAACATGGGGCCCATCAAGGACTTGAAAGGCGTACAGAGGGTCATGGGATGCCTTGCGGCTTTGAGCCGTTTCATCTCGCGCCTCGGCGAAAGAGGCCTACCTCTGTACCGCCTCTTAAGAAAGACCGAATGCTTCACTTGGACCTCCGAGGCCGAGGAAGCCCTCGGGAACTTGAAGGCGCTCCTTACGAACGCGCCCATCTTGGTGCCCCCCGCCGCCGGAGAAGCCCTCTTGATCTATGTCGCCGCTACCACTCAGGTGGTCAGCGCCGCTATTGTGGTTGAGAGACAAGAAGAAGGGCATGCATTGCCCGTCCAGAGGCCGGTTTACTTAATCAGTGAGGTACTATCCGAGATAAAGATCCGCTACCCGCAAATTTAGAAGCTGCTGTACGCGGTGATCCTGACGCGGCGGAAGTTGCGACACTACTTCGAGTCTCATCCGGTGACTGTGGTGTCATCCTTCCCCCTAGGGGAGATCATCTAGTGCCGAGAGGCCTCGGGTAGGATTGCAAAGTGGGCGGTGGAAATCATGGGCGAGACGATCTCATTCGCCTCTCGGAGGGCCATCAAGTCCCATGTCCTGGCGGACTTTGTGGCGGAATGGGTCGACACCTAGCTCCCGGCGCCTCTGATCCAGCCGGAACTCTGGACCATGTTTTTCGATGGGTCGCTGATGAAAACAGGGGCAGGCGCGGGCCTGCTCTTCATCTCGCCCCTCGGGAAACACCTACGCTACGTACTGCGCCTCCATTTCCCGGCGTCCAACAACGTGGCCGAGTACGAAGCTCTGGTCAACAGGTTGCGCATCGCCATTGAGCTAGGGGTCCGACGCCTCGACGCTCGCGGCGACTCGTAGTTCGTCTTCGACCAAGTTATGAAGAACTCCCACTGCCGCGACTCGAAGATGGAAGCCTACTGCGATGAGGTTCGGCGCCTGGAGGACAAGTTCTACGGGCTCGAGCTCAACCACATCGCCCGACGACACAACGAGACTGCGGACGAGCTGGCTAAGATAGCCTCGGGGCGGACAACGGTTCCCCCGGACGTCTTCTCCCGAGACCTACATCAACCCTCAGTCAAGATCGACGACACGCCCGAGCTGGAGAAGGCCTCGGCCCAGCCCGAGGCACCCTCGGCACAGCCCGAGGCGCCCTCGGCTCGGCCCGAAGCACCCTCGGCCCCCGAGGGTGAGGCACTGCGCGTCGAGGAAGGGCGGAGTGGGGACCAGCCTAATCAAAACTGGCAGACCCCGTACCTGCAATATCTCCACCAAGGAGAGCTGCCCCTCGACCGAGCCGAGGCTCGGCGACTGGCGCGGCGCGCCAAGTCGTTCGTCTTACTGGGTGACGGGAAGGAGCTCTACCACCGCAGCCCCTCCGGCATCCTCCAGCGGTGCATATCCATCGCCGAAGGCCAGGAGCTCTTACAAGAAATACACTCGGGGGCTTGCAGTCATCACACAGCGCCCCGAGCCCTTGTTGGAAACGCCTTCCGACAAGGTTTCTACTGGCCGACCGCAGTGGCCGACGCCACTAGAATTGTCCGCGCCTGCCAAGGGTGTCAATTCTACGCGAGGCAGACCCACTTGCCCGCTCAGGCTCTGCAGACAATACCCATCACCTGGTCGTTTGCCGTATGGGGACTGGACCTCGTCGGTCCCTTGCAGAAGGCACCCGGGGGCTACACGCACCTGCTGGTCGCCATCGACAAATTCTCCAAGTGGATCGAGGTCCGACCCCTGAACAGCATCAGTTCCGAACAGGCGGTGGCATTCTTCACCAACATCATCTATCACTTTGGGGTCCCGAACTCCATCATCACCGACAATGGCACCCAGTTCACCGGTAGAAAGTTCCTGGACTTCTGCGAGGATCACCATATCCGGGTGGACTGGGCTGCCGTGGCTCACCCCATGACTAATGGGCAGGTGGAACGTGCCAACGGCATGATTCTGCAAGGACTCAAGCCGAGGATCTACTGTGACCTCCACAAGTTCGGCAGGCGATGGATGAAGGAACTCCCCTCGGTGGTCTGGAGTCTGAGGACAACGCCGATGTTGGGGCCATGCTTCGTTGCGCCGAAGGTCTTATGGGAAGAAGCAGCTTCGGCTGAAGTTGTCCCTAGGAAATGACCGAAGGTTCCTTTTCATGAAGCTTCGGCATTACTAACCGACATAGAGATAGAGTGACCTTTTAGTCCATAAAGGTCTGAGTCAATGATTGTAAACTTTTATGAGGGGCATAATTGTAATTCGTCACAGGCTGTGTCCTGTGTCTATAAATAGATGAACAGTACCCCCGTACTGTTCACGCTGACTTGTATTCACTCGCGCGTCACGCTGACTTGTATTCACTCGCGCGTCACGCTTGGACTTTTGCCTTCTGTCAAGCCGAAGGTAAAAATGTAATTCAATATTGTTCAAGTGCATTCATGACTATATGATTAAATGATATTAATGATGACATATGATTATTTGCGTTATTTCTCATGTCTCATATGCTTCTCCTTCCATTAAAATATACTGTAATGTCGAAGGTACGTCCTTCATAACCTTCGTCTGAAGATCATTATATCCTAAGGGAGATAATGCTCCGAAGGACGAAGGGCATTAATCATTAACCTTTTTGTGTTGCCTTGTTCTTAATTCATAGCACTTGAGAACAAGTCCCCAACATTGGCGCCCACCTCCGGTGAACTCACTTCCACTTTTCTGAGCTGATGGCTTCGTTCAACAATCAAGCTGAAGCTGCTTCGGCTTCGAAGCTGGTGCTCCCGATAACAGGCGGTTCTTGCTCAGAGCCGGCTAACAAGAAGCAAAAGAAGGAGGCTCAGAGAAGGGTGTAGCATGTTGGAGTACAGGGACCCTTCATCAAGTCAAAATGGTCCCACATTCCAATCACTTTCTCTCAGGAAGACCTTCAGCTTAAGGATTATCCTCACAATGATGCCATGGTTATCTCTTGTGTGATCAAAGGATTTCTGGTCCACAATGTCTTAGTTGATACAGGCAGTGCGGCTGATATCATATTTGCTAAGGCCTTCAGACAAATGCAAGAGCCCGAAGACAAGGTCCAAGATGCTACGCACCCTCTTTGTGGCTTCGGAGGACGGCAGATTGCAGCACTTGGGAAGATTACCATGCCAGTAACCTTCGGATTTGTTAACAACACAAGGACTGAGCAAATTGTGTTTGATATTGTTGACATGGAGTATCCTTACAATGCTATCATTGGTCGCGGTACTCTCAAAGCCTTCGAAGCAATACTTCACCCAGCTTACCTCTGCATGAAGATACCTTCGGACCAAGGGCCTATTGCTATTCATGGAAGCCAGGAAGCTGCTAGAAGGGCCGAAGGAAGCTGGACTGACTCCAAAGCAATCCATAACATAGATGGAGCTGAAGCTTGTGAACAGTACAAATTCAGAAGGGAGAAAGCAGCTTCAGCAGATCAGCCGAAGCCCATGCTCTTGTGTGAGGACATAGCAGAGCAGAAGGTGCTGTTGGGTTCTCAATTATCCGAAGAGCAGGAGAAAACCTTGATAAGGTTTTTGTTCAACAACAAAGATGTTTTTGCATGGTCAGCTAATGATCTCTGTGGAGTAAATCGGGATGTTATTGAACACTCGCTCAATGTTGACCCATCCTTCAGACCCCGAAAGCAGAGGCTTCGGAAAATGTCTGATGACAAGGCCGAAGGGGCTCGCAATGAAGTAAAAAGACTCCTCAGTGCAGGAGTTATCAGAGAAGTAAAGTATCCAGAATGGCTAGCTAACACTGTTATGGTAAAGAAAGCCAATGGCAAGTGGAGAATGTGTATTGATTTCACAGATCTCAACAAGGCTTGTCCGAAGGACGAATTCCCATTGCCAAGAATAGACTCTTTAGTTGATGCAGCAGCTTCTTCAGAGCTCATGAGTCTGCTAGATTGTTACTCAGGCTATCACCAAATCTGGATGAAGAAGGAAGATGAGCCGAAGACTAGCTTCATAACCCCAAGTGGCACATATTGCTATCTTCGGATGCCTGAGGGGCTCAAAAACGCTGGAGGAAGTTTCAGCAGAATGACTGCGAAGGTCCTCCAGTCTCAGATAGGCAGAAATGTGCTAACTTATGTTGATGACATCATTGTAAAAAGCACGAAGCAGGAAAATCATATTGCTGATTTGCAGGAGACCTTCGCCAGTTTCAGACAAGCTGGTTTGAAGTTGAATCCAGAAAAATGTGTCTTCGGAGTAAAGAAGGGGAAATTTCTTGGATGCTTGGTTTCAACAAAGGGAATTGAAGCTAATCCAAATAAAATTGAAGCTATACTTCGAATGGAGCCACCAACTACAAGAAAGGGGGCCCAAAGATTGACAGGAAGGCTGGCATCCCTCAATAGATTCATATCCAGATCAGCAGAAAGAAATTTACCATTCTTCGAGGTGCTGAAGTCAGCTGAAGTCTTTCAATGGGGACCAAGCCAACAAAAAGCCTTCGAAGAGCTGAAGCAATATTTGATAGATCTAACAACATTAACTCCACCAACGCCAGGGGCTCCTTTGTTGTTATATGTGGCAGCTTCGCACTCGGCAGTAAGTGCAGCACTTGTCCAGGAGAAGCTTGATGGCCAAGTCAAGAAGCAGGTTCCAGTATATTTTGTATCTGAAGTCCTTAGTGTATCAAAGAAAAATTATACGGAACTGGAGAAGGTATTATATGCCGTCTTAATGGCGTCCAGGAAGCTTCGGCATTATTTTCAAGCATACAATATTGTTGTTCCTTCTTCGCAGCCGTTGAAGGATATCATGAGAAATAGAGAAGCTACTGGACGGATTGGAAAATGGGCTGCAGAGCTCAATGAATTTTACATTGATTATGTGCATAGATCCTCGATCCAGTCTCAAGCGTTGGCAGATTTCATTGCCGATTGGACGCCAGGGGCTCAGGATGAAGAAGCAAATAAAGATGCCGAAGTGTGGACAGTATTCTGTGATGGTTCTTGGGGAACCTTCGGAGCAGGAGCGGCTGCTGTGTTGATCTCACCTTCCAAGGTTAAAACTTGTTATGCGGCAAGACTTGATTTCAGCTGTACAAACAATATTACTGAGTACGAAGCCCTGCTCCTGGGCCTTCAGAAGTTAAAGGCAATGGGGATCAGAAGGGCGATTCTTAAAACTGATTCCCAGGTTGTTTCGGGCCATATCGACAAAAGTTGCAAGGCTAAAGATCCGAAGCTTGAAAAATATCTAGACACGGTCTGAAGAATCGAAGCTTCCTTCGAAGGATTTTCTGTCAAAAATATCCCTCGAGGACAAAATGAGCATGCTGATTTGTTAGCTAAGTCAGCAGCACAGGGGCTGCCATTACCTTCGGATGTATTCTTCGAAACAATAAAGGCACCTTCAGTGGAGCTTTTTGAAAGAGCAGTCCTCAACATATCTCCTGTTTATAGCGAAGATTGGAGAACTGAGATCATCTCTTACCTTCAGGGTAAATTCCTTTCAGATGACGAAGTCTATAATAAAAGGATAGAGGCAAGAGCTCGTCCATATGTCATGATAGAAGGGGAGTTATACAAACATGGAGTTTGCGCTCCGCTGCTCAAGTGTTTATCTAGAACCGAAGGTATAGAGTTGATGAAAGAAATACATGCAGGCCTGTGTGGATCCCACATTGGATCTAGGCCGTTACTTGGAAAAGTTTTCCGCCAAGGGTTTTATTGGCCGAAGGCAGCTTCGGATGCAGCGGAGTTAGTTCAAAAGTGCGAAGGTTGTCAGAAATGTGCAAGAGATCAAAAGCAACCTTCGTCTTTGACACAGCTGATACAACCCATCTGGCCATTGCAAAGGTGGGGCCTTGACTTGTTAGGTCCATTACCACCGGCTCAAGGGAATCTAAAATATGTTATAGTGGCTGTGGAGTATTTTTCTAAATGGATTAAGGCGAAGCCATTAGCCACAATAACTTCGGCCACTGTCCAAAAGTTTTTCTGGCAGAATATTGTTTGTCGTTTCGGGGTACCGAAGGCCATCACTGTGGATAATGGAACGCAGTTCGACTCCGAAGCTTTCAGAAATTTCTGTGATCAAATTGGAACGAAGATCCATTTTGCATCAGTCAGGCATCCGGAGTCAAATGGGCTCGTTGAAAGGGCCAATGGCATTATAATGACAGGAATAATGAAGTTAATCTTCAATCAACCCAGGGGAAAGTGGCCAGATCAGTTAACCAAAGTGGTGTGGAGCCACAATACAACAACATCAAGATCTATAGGCTTCACTCCATTCAAGTTATTATTCGGTGACGAAGCAATAACTCCGGAAGAAGCTAAAACTGGATCAATAAGAGTAGTAGCTTCGGCAGAATCAGGCCCTGAAGATGCTTGTTTTGTGGAAAAAGATGCTTTAGAAGGGATCAGGCTTCAAGCTGTGGAGAATATCAATAAATACCAGGCCGAAACAGTCAAATGGCGAGATAGAAAAGTTCGACTCAAGAATATTGAGCCGGGACACTTGGTGCTTCGGAGAGTGGCCAACCCAGACACAGTGGGCAAGTTACAGTTGAAATGGGAAGGACCTTTCTTAGTAGTATCTTCGTCAAGGCCTGGTTCGTACAGATTGAAGGACATGGACGGCAACGACATTCCAAGATCTTGGAACGCGGATGAGCTTCGGCGATATTATGTATAATTTGATGTAACTTTTTATGTTTTTTCTTTTCTTTTTCATGGCACCCTTTTCCTTTCTAAAGGGGGAGAAAGGTTTTTAATGGGGCCATCATATGTAATTTCCTTTTTAGTTTTATAAGAGCAAAATCCCCCAAAGAATGTAAATGTAATCGAGTGCCGAAACTGAAAAAGTGAAGAAGCTCCAAAGACGTTCCTAAGGGAATGCAGAGCTTACAGCGAAAAGTCAACGCTGATTCCTGCCGAAAGTAAAAGGCGAAGAAGCTCCAAAGACGTTCCTAAGGGAATGCAGAGCTTACAGCGAAAAGTCAACGCTGATTCCGCCGAAAGTAAAAGGCGAAGAAGCTCCAAAGACGTTCCTAAGGGAATGCAGAGCTAATGTGTGATTGTTTCTAAGGAAATAATGGCTGAGGGTATGGCTTCGGATATGTGTTTGGACATTCATTCGCACATCACATTGCATCATAGCATTTGCATTCATAAACATTCATTCATGGCATAAGTGGTTGTTTCGGCAGAAAAGAAGAAGCGGTCTTTTATGCTTCGTTGTGTATAAAAAAGAGAGGTTTTGGCAAAAAAGAAGAAGCGGTCTTTTATGCTTCGTTGTGTACGAAAAGAAGGGAAGGTGTTTTTTCGCCTTCGGCTCAAAATACTAATTTCGTCCACATCAAAGCACCTCAATGGAAGGGTAAGGATATATTACAAGGTATGGACAAAGTTCATTAAGAACAGTTTAGCTGTATTTACAAAAGTTGTTACAAAAGTCTATCGAGTTTTTTCTACAGAGTACTCCTACTGAACTTCACCGAGCTTCAGCTTCGGCGGCATATTTTTTAAGCATCACCTTCAGCTTCGTCATCCTACACGAATCAAGGTATTGCGAGTAAAAATCAAGTGTGAAGGAGAAGGTAAGCACAAGGTATCATTTCTTACTGGTTCAAGATGACTTCGAGCTTCGTCTCCAGCCTTCTCTCGTCCGCCTTTTGTCCATATCATTTTTATAAATCTGTTTGAAATGCTTCGGGCGAGGTCAGGGATATCGTCTAGCATTGACGAAGATAGAGTGAAATTGGGCCTGTTGACGATTTTTCCATGATCACAGCCGGCCTTCAGGAACGCTGCAGCAGTGCCCCGAGAAGCTACCCAGGCACAGAAATCACCGTGCCCGGCTATAACTTCGTCAAGCTCATCAATTTCAGCTTCAATATGTTCGAAGGTTCTTGGCAAATTTTCAGCTGAAGGGGCGAACTTTCCACTGCTGGCTCCAACTGAATAAAATATCTTTTTTAATTGTTGAATACAGTTGTTGCTAAATTTCAAGCATTTGTCTTGAAGGCTTGTTAATGATTTCTTCAAGTCTGAGTTGGCTTGGACTTCGGCTTCAAGTTTCGAATTAAGCTCTAGCTTCTCTTGTTCAAATTGTTTTGATTGGTAGAGAAGCTTCGAATTCAATTCTGCTACTTTAGCTTCAGTTTCTGCCAACAAGCCTTCAGTTGATTGGAGTTCGAAGTCTTTCTTTTCAATAATAGCTGATTGTTCTTTTATTTTGCTCTCTAAATTTTCAATTATAGCTTTGTGTTTTTTATCCTCTAGATCTTGCTGCATCTTTAAAGCTTTGCTTAGTAGCATGCTCTGCACATAAACAACCTTCGTTAGGAATATTTCCATTATTAAAAACAATAGAAGTCAGAGAAAAGTTGTTTACCTTGAAATTGGAATAAAATAAGCTACCGACGATATGTTGTCGACGGTAGCGGCTGATATCTGTTTCTAGCTTTGGAAAACCGATACTCTTTGATAGAGTACCGATGACCTTAGCCCCAGTTTGATCCCGGATGCAGCCCAATTTCTCATCGTCAATGCCTCCGAATAGAAGAGCTCCTGGCTTGTATCCGCAAGATTTGGCATATTCCTTAAGCTCTTCTATTTCGGCCTTCGACAGTTCTTGCCCAATTAAATTTTGAAATATGTAGGCTTCGTCTTCTGAAGTATCTTCGGCTATTTCCTTTCCCTTTTCAGGCACTGTGGCCATGGTTTCTTCAGCAGCATTGGCAGCTTCTTCTGCGGCCATGTCTAGCAAAATTTTGTCGATGTCTTCAATTGTAGTTTCCAAGTTCACATCTTCGGCTGAAGCGGCTTCGGTAGCCGCGACCTCCGAAGGTGCGACTTCGACATTTGTTGTGCCCTCAACCGCTGGCGTTTTCCGAGTTGAAGCCCTCGGTGGCGTCTTGTCGATAACTTCGGTCACTGCAATAATTCTTTGCCTCTTTGTTTTGGATATCTTCGTTTTTTCCGGCTTCTCCACCTTTCGAAAAAGCTTTGTCAGTTGAGGCCCTAATGGACTTAGCTTCGCGGGCAGGGGTTCAGTCATTACCTTTAAGATTTCCTCCACGTCGCTGGTAGAGGGTGGTGCAGGAGTCCCCTCTTCATCGGATAATTTTCGCTTTGGAGATGATATTTTTCTCTTCTTTGGAATTTTCTTCTCTTTTGGTGGTCCTTCCTCATCTTTGTTCAAACTTTCGGCCACTCTTTTCCTTTTTTGGCCCTCAGCACCCTTGTTCAACCGTTCATAGTCAGGGTACTCGAAACCCAGGGCATCAAACACTCGGTTCAGCCTTCGCTTCGGACGGGTGCCGAAGGCCGCAGTCATCAGTTGATCTTCTTTTTTCGAATAATTCCCAAGAATTTCATTACACATTACCTCAACTGTGTCCAGCCACTCTTGGCAAGGTTTTTTAAAGTATTTCTTGAACTTGAAATGGTAAGGAAGCCGGACAAGTTCTCCTTCCTTCTTCTCCCCCTCTAGCTTCGGCATTTCCCATTCTTTTAGAGTAGGGAAAACCCTGAAGGCCAAGAACTCTTGAACCAGATCCCTGGTACTGATATGCTCTGAAATAATTTTAAACTCACCCAGTGCAGCCCAGGTGGGACCTTCTAATGTCATGTGGCATCGCGGTCTTGTTTCTCCGAAGATTAATTCAAGTGGGCTTTGTACCAACTTCTCTTTGTCCTCGTCAACTTTCACATAAAACCACTCAGACTTCCAGCCTGCCGGCCATTTGCTTCGGTAGCTAATAACAGGAAACTTTGTGGTTTTCCGGTAGGCAAAATTGTAGCAACCAAAGTTATCATGTAATCCATCTTTTCTGGCTTTTGTCTGGTAATGCAGTTCATGGACTCGACAAAAGCTGTCGGCAAACGGCTCCACTGCCTGGCTTCGGAGGGCCCAGATATAGACATTAAGCCTAACGATAGCGTTAGGAGTCAACTGATGAAAGTAAATACCAAACTTCTTCAATACATCTGCAATAATTCCATGAAGGGGGAATCTCAGCCCAGCCTTTAAAAAGCTCTTGAAAATAACTATCTCATCCTTCTCTGGCTTCGGGGTAGTTTCTTCTCCCCCGAAGCGAAGTAGCTTCTTCTGATTTTCACTGAAATAACCAGATTTTACCATCTTGTAGAGATCAGCCTTCGAAATGGTCGACTTTCCGAAGTCTAAGTGGCTGGGCTTGCTGGGCATGGCAATGCGATAATCATCTTCGGGATCAGTTTCTTCAATGTTCTCTTCTTCTCCTTCGGCAGTTATCGGGTCTGCTTCAGCAGCGGGGATTTCTTCTGCGGTTACCAGTCCGGATCGTTGCATTGCTTCGGAGATGGGAACAGTCTCCGAACCTTCAGCTTCGTCTCCTTCACGCTTAACTCTGGCGGTAGATCGCACCCTGGCCATTTGATTCTGAGTTTGTGGAAATTGAATACTTTTTTCTCCCGAAGCTTTTCCCTCTGACGAAGCAGACTTCGAGTTGGACCTTCGTTCAATTCTGAGTGTCAAGCTTCGGCTATGGTTAAAAATTTTGGCAGCAAAACAGTGCAAATAGCAATGAATGCCGTGGTAACTTCACACCTACCTGTCTGTTTATATAGTGCTGCAGGTAAGAAGGCGAAGCGCCAGGATTTTTACACCAGGCGGACAGTCACTAGCTCTCGCTGCGTGGTGGACCGCAGAGACCAAACAGTAACTCTGCAAGGTGGGCCTGGCACGCGCTCAGAAACTGGATCGTTTCCCGACAACGAGCTCAGGGAAGGTGTTTTTTGGACCTTCGGCTTCCCGAAGCTTGAGAGGTTTTTTTTTTCACGGATCAAGCTCGTTACGAAAAACGATCTAGCGCCGCGAAAGGGGCTACTGTTGGGGCCATGCTTCGTTGCGCCGAAGGTCTTATGGGAAGAAGCAGCTTCGGCTGAAGTTGTCCCCAGGAAATGACCGAAGGTTCCTTTTCATGAAGCTTCGGCATTACTAACCGACATAGAGATAGAGTGACCTTTTAGTCCATAAAGGTCTGAGTCAATGATTGTAAACTTTTATGAGGGGCATAATTGTAATTCGTCACAGGCTGTGTCCTGTGTCTATAAATAGATGAACAGTACCCCCGTACTGTTCACGCTGACTTGTATTCACTCGCGCGTCACGCTGACTTGTATTCACTCGCGCATCACGCTTGGACTTTTGCCTTCTGTCAAGCCAAAGGTAAAAATGTAATTCAATATTGTTCAAGTGCATTCATGACTATATGATTAAATGATATTAATGATGACATATGATTATTTGCGTTATTTCTCATGTCTCATATGCTTCTCCTTCCATTAAAATATACTGTAATGTCGAAGGTACGTCCTTCATAACCTTCGTCTGAAGATCATTATATCCTAAGGGAGATAATGCTCCGAAGGACGAAGGGCATTAATCATTAACCTTTTTGTGTTGCCTTGTTCTTAATTCATAGCACTTGAGAACAAGTCCCCAACAGCCGAGTCGAGCCACGGGCTTCACACCGTTCTTTCTAGGGTATGGGGCCGAGGCCGTCTTGCCCACGGACTTAGAATACGGTTCCCCGAGGACGAGGGCGTACGACGATCGAAGAAACCAGACCGACCGAGAAGACTCACTGGACCAGCTCGAAGAGGCTCGGGACATGGCCTTACTACACTCGGCGTGGTACCAGCAGTCCCTGCGACGCTACCACGCCCGAGGGGTTCGGTCCCGAGACCTCCAAGTGGGCGACCTGGTGCTTCGGCTGCGACAAGACGCCCGAGGGCGGCACAAGCTCACGCCTCCCTGGGAAGGGCCGTTCGTCATCGCCAAGGTTCTGAAGCCCGGGACATACAAGCTGGCAAACAGCCAAGGCGAGGTCTACAACAACGCTTGGAACATCCGACAGCTACGTCGCTTCTACCCTTAAGATGCTTTCAAGTCGTTCGTACACCTCGTTCACGTTCAAAGTCTAACCATCAAGGAAGGGTCAGCCTTGCCTCGGCAAAGCCCGACCCTCCCTTAGGGGCTAGAAGGGGGGAACCCCCTCTGCGTCAAAATTTTCCTCGGAAAAAGTCTTTCTGCCAGAACGTCTTTCGTGCTTTTTGACTACTTCAAAAGTGGGGTCCTGAAAACGACAGAGTACACGTAAGCAGCCAAGGCCGACCGAGCCGAGGGACTCCTACGCCTCCAGGATACGGATACCTCACTCATCACCTTCTGCGATAAGTAACTCACGCTCGGATAAGCGATTCCGCTGACCGAACAAGTCTTAATGCTCGGAGACCTTTCTGCCGAAACGATTTTTTGGGCCTTCTCGACTACATCGTTAGCAGAATCCTACGGACGAGTAAGAGTACACGTAAGCGGCAAGGCCGACCGAGCCGAGGGACTCCTACGCCTCCGGGATACGGATACCTCACTCATCACCTTCCGTGAAAAGTAACTCTCGCTCGAACAAACAATTCTATTACCGACGAATAAGTCTTGATACTCGAAACAAAGGGAAAAAGAAACGCAGCTTTACAACACAACGACAGTATGTTTGGGCCTCGACGGCCGCAGAAAACATACGCACACTACAAGGTAAACCGATCCTGCAGGTTCGGACCTCGATGGAGGGGGAGCAACAGCACCCTCGACGTCAACACCACCTTCGGTGAAGTCCGGCCGAGCCTCGAACGGCAACACAGTCGGAGGATCTTCGCTCCGAAGGACGACGTCAGCACCACGCCCGGGCCATCACCGCCAGGGTCTCCTCCAGGAGTCCGGCTCGAGCAGACGGCTCGGCCGGTCGCCCCGAAGCCTCAGCCAGCTGTCCCCCGAGGACGTCAGCCCGGCCCGTGGCCTTGGCAACTCGACTCCGGCGCCGGCCCCGCCAGTGGACGGCTTGGTCAGGCTCCGGCCGACGAAGTCTTCTTTTCGAGCCAACTCTGCCTCTATCCACGCTGATACCGCTGCCTCCGGCTCCGGCTCATCGAAGAGCGGCCGAGGGTTTCCTTTAACTAAGCAAGAGAAGCCTCGGGCGGCAAGGCCGATTGAGCCGAGGGACTCCTACGCCTCCGGGATACGGATACCTCACTCATCACCTTCTCACGAGGCAACTCACACTTGGTGAAGCGGTTCAGTTAGCTGACAGGCGAGTCCTAGTGCTCGGAATGAGGGAAAACACGGCTTCACGCCAAAAGATACATACATTTTCAGGCCCCGACAGCCACAATGAACAAACACCGGCACTCAAGGTGCCATTACAAACGGAACTCCAGTTCCACCCCCGCAGGTACGAACAACCCCCCACGTTGGAGGGCCTGCGGGGCGACAAAACCCCTGGAAACTCGTCGACGCCCACTCCGGTAGCAGCGACAACGACCTCCGCCCCGGGCAGCGAAACAGCTGCAGCAACGGCTTTCGGGCGGATGCTGCGGCTGAAGGGCTCTCACCCGCGAAGGATGAGAACCAGCCATTCGAGTCAGGGGACGGAGGCCCGGGGGTGCGGGCGGAGTTGGCAATCTCGTCGGCAGAAAAGCCTTCTCCAGCTGCCACCACGTCAACACCGACGGCGACATCCGCCTGTCCACCAACGTCGCACCAGCAAGCGCAGGCCACTCCAAAGCGCACCGGCTGGTCCTCACTCCCGTCCTCGCCACGAAAGCGAGGACAGAAGACGGAATGTTGCATCCTAGCTGGGCAGTAACAGTTCGCCTTCCCTGGCATGGCTGGAGGACGCCTCCTCCGCAGAGATGGAGGATGGTTTCCACCACCAGAAGCTGGAAGAAAAGGGTTACCGACCCACGCGGAAGCAACCCCTGGCTCGCCTCACTCCCCTCCCCAGCACTGATGACGAACATCCTTGAAGCTGAGAAAGGGGCAGAGGCCGCAGCCCGGTTTGCTTCTCCCCACCATCGAACTGGTGGTCACCGTCTTGGGTGACCACCGGCGAGGGGATGCAGCCGGGCTGCCTGACGAAAATCCTTGAAGCCGAACGATGGCTGAAAGGTACCAACTTCCACGAAGTTGCATTCCCCTAACGACGACAAGGCGAAAGAACCGCGGGCGCCCCCCATCTGGGGGCTCGAAAGGTGGAAAGACGCGATGCATGAGGGGAGCGCGAAGACATGGTTGCCTTTCAAGGGGGTCGCCCTCCTTTTAAAGGCAACTCTCCCCACTTGCGTCCTCAGCCGTCGCGGGCTGAGTCTTCTCCAACACGCTCCAAGGTCCTCCCCCTACGACAAGGGGGCTAGGCCCCGTGCGTCATACAAGCTGGCGCAGGGAAGACAGGGCCAAACCGCCGCCCACGGTGCGCGCAACTGCCCAGCGGTTACGAGCACTCCTCCACTTTCGCCTAGGCCAGCGGGTGAAAGGGCGGGCCGCCATGTA
Source organism: Zea luxurians (assembly GCA_029449295.1). Lineage (NCBI taxonomy): Eukaryota > Viridiplantae > Streptophyta > Magnoliopsida > Poales > Poaceae > Zea > Zea luxurians. Next base: position 94,231,809 of record JAOPSE010000006.1, read on the forward strand.
GGCAGCATGCAACCGCACCCAGGGGGACGCACCCTTTCGACTTCGACGCATCCAGCATGGAGGCCCAGGCCCACACGTCATGTAACCGGTGCGTCGGTTACTACATGCAAGAAACTGCACTGCCACTCGCGCCAGTACCGCGCCTTCTCGACTGCGGAACCAGTACCGCGACTCGAGGCGACCCTGCGCATGACCCGACAGTGCCAACCGAGCACGTCGGTCACGGGCCGGTCAGCCGCGGGAGAGGGTGCGACGGTCGATACGGCCAGAAATGGACCGACAGTAATGGCGGTGGCAGGCGGGCGGAAGCGGCAGTCGAGTCGTCAGCAAGCTCACGCCCCCTCCTGGGATAGCGAAAGGACCTTCTCCCACGGCGGAAGACGACACGTCCGCGTTCCGTTCCTCGAATGGCTCGCGCACGCGCAACGGCCGCCCCGTGAACCACTCATCCCATCGCATTAACTATGCGGCAGGACAGGCGGCACCTTTGGCAGGCGAAGCAGGCGACGCTTCACCTCCGCCATAATGACCGCGTCAAAAAAGGTGTGCCACGTCATTCGATTTCGTATCCTTTTCACTTCCTCTTTCTCTCTCTTGCCTCAGGGGTCAGAAAAGTGGATACTCTGAAAGGGATCCTTCTCTGCGAAGGAAGCGGGCCCCGAGCCCCCCTACTGATCAGAGGTTCAAAGGCTGGCCCCTCGGAAGGGTTCAACAGCCGCCTCAGAGCACTCGGGCTCCACGCCCACTACTGGTCAGAGGTTCGAAGGCCGGCCCCTCGAAAGGGTTCAACAGCCGCCTCAGGCCACTCGGGCTCCGCGCCCACTACTGATCAGGGGTTCGAAGGCTGGCCCCCGAAGGGTTCGACAGCCACCTCAGACACAGAGCGAGGGATGACCCTGGGTACGTTCGATACATAACCGAGGCTCGGGCTGCGGTCCCGAGGTACCCTAGGACATTTCCGAGACCAATGGGAACGATTTTGTAACGGAATCCCACCAGAGGGAGGCATCGAGCCCTCGGACCCCGTCAAAATGGGACCGGGTCCGGCAAGTCACCCGCAGGTACTTTTGGAGCGCGCCTCCGGGCCACTAGCCGACCCCTAACAAATGGGGCACGGGCGTCCACTCGGATTACCCGTTAGCAACTTACTGGAGACACCATGTTCGGCGCCCTCCGAGGGCAACATGGCGCTTTCCCCCCTCCTCCTTGCGGAAAGGCGACGCAGGGGCGTATGTAAAAAGCCGAGTCTGTCCCTGACCGTCCTCTCGCTCTGTGCGGAGGCTCGGGGGCTGCTCTCGCAAACCTGGCTCCAGCCAAACCGTTGACAGCGTCAACATACCAGCCCGAGAACTTGGGACTCGACTGTTCACCCGGGCTACGGCCAGTTCACATGAGGGAGCAGCAAGACCGGCCGAAGCATTACGAAACGTACTAAGACCTCGAAGGAGTCAAACTACTCCTCCGAGGCCTCGGGGGCTACACCCGGCGGGTGCGCTCGCGCGCACCCACCGGAACAAAAAGCAACCGAGGAAGGCCGGTCCCCTTGCAAAAAAGTGCGACAAAAGCCTCCAAGCGAGTATCAACACTCCCTTCGAGGCTCGGGGGCTACTGTCGGGGACCATAATTAGGGGTACCCCCAAGACTCCTAATCTCAGCTGGTAACCCCCATCAGCACAAAGCTACAAAGGCCTGATGGGTGCGATTAAGCCAAGGCTCGGTCCACTCAAGGGACACGACCTCGCCTCGCCCGAGCCCAGCCTCGGGCAAGGGCAGCCAATCCCAGAAGATTCACGTCTCGCCCGAGGACCCCCTCAAGCGACGGACACACCTTCGGCTCGCCCGAGACCCAGTCTTCACCAAGAAGCAACCTTGGCCAGATCGCCACACCGACCGACCGAATCGCATGAGCATTTAATGTGGCCTAACACCTTATCCTGTCACGCGCCCTTCAGTCGACAGAGCCGAAAGTGACCGCAGTCACTTCGCCGCTCCACTGACCGGCCTGACAAGAAGACAGCGCCGCCTGCGTCGCTTCGACTGCTGTGCCACTCGACAGAGTGAGGCTGACAACAGCCAAGTCCGGCCTCGGGCGCCATAGGAAACTCCGCCTTGCCCGACCCTAGGGCTCGGACTCGGGCTCGGCCCCGGAAGACGACGAACTCCGCTTCGCCCGACCCCAGGGCTCGGACTCGGGCTCGGCCCCGGAAGACGACGAACTCTGCTTCGCCCGACCCCAGGGCTCGGACTCGGGCTCGGCCCCGGAAGACGACGAACTCCGCCTCGCCTGACCCCAGGGCTCAGACTCGGGCTCGGCCCCGGAAGACGACGAACTCCGCCTCGCCCGACCCCAGGGCTCGGACTCGGGCTCGGCCCCGGAAGACAACAAACTCCGCCTCGCCCGACCCTAGGGCTCGGACTCGGCCTTGACCTCAGACGACAGTCTCCGCCTCGCCCGACCAGGGGCTCGGACACGACCTCGACCTCGGAAGACCGACTCGACCCCGACCTCGGAGGAGCCTCCGCCTCGCCCGACCCAGGGCTCGGACCGACCACGTCACAGGAGGGGCCATCATTACCCTGTCCCTAGCTAGCTCAGGCTACGGGTAACATGACCGGCGTCCCATTTGGCTCGCCTCGGTAAATAGATAATGATGGCGCTCTGTGTGCTCCATGACGACGGCGACTCTCAGCCCCTTACGGAAGCAAGGAGACGTCAGCAAGGACTCGACAGCCCCGACAGCTGTCCTTCCGCAAGGCTCCAACGCTCCTCCGACGGCCACGACATCACATGAACAGGGTGCCAAAACCTCTCTGGCTGCCACGACGACATGTACTTAGGGCACTAGCTCCTCTCTGCTAGACACGATGGCGCACTGCTACACCTCCTATTGTACACCTGGACCCTCTCCTTACGCCTATAAAAGGAAGGTCCAGGGCTCTCTTACAAAAAGGTTGGCCACGCGGGAGGACGGGACGGCGCGTAGGGTTCCTCGCTCTCCCCCCCACGCGGACGCTTGTAACCCCCTACTGCAAGCGCACCCGACCTGGGCGCAGGACAACATGGAGGCCGCGGGTTTTCCCCTTTTCTCCCTCTCTTCTACCCCCCTTCGTGCTCCGTCTCGCGCCGACCCATCTGGGCTGGGACACGCGGCGACAATTTACTCGTCGGTCTAGGGACCCCCCCAGGGTCAAAACGCCGGCAGGTATGGACAGTCCTTTTTAAAGTGACCAGACTTTCCACAATTGAAGCAGCCAATAGAAGAACTAGGGAGAGTGGGGGAAATGAGTACCAGGGGCACTCGGCTGATTTGTAGGAGTGGGGGCAGTGGTAGGACGAATGAAAACAGGCTGCTTGAACAGATAGGAGGGTGGGCGAGGCGAAGAACGATTCTGATTAAAAGGTCGGATCACCAACATGGTTCGCTTCTCAGGTCCCCGATTAGACGTGTCACCTCCAAATCCCTTTGTTTTCCCATGGCCTATATTCTTGGCTTCTACTGCCAGCGCCATGCTGACAGCTCTGCTGTAAGTAAGGTCCAGACAGGTGGCCATTATCCTCTACAGCCTGTCGTTGAGTCCCCTCATAAAACAATTCTTTTTCTTTAGATCTGTATTTACTTGATCGATGGCATACTGAGATAGATGATTGAATTTGTTGAGATACTGCATTACAGTATCTTCCCCTAGCTTTAACTTGATGAATTCTTCTTGTTTCATGTGGAGCACTCCCTTGGAACATAGTGTTCACGAAATGCTAACTTGAACTCCTCCCAGGTGATTTGATGTCCAGCCGGTTGAACTGCTACAAAATTTGCCCACCAAGTACTGGCAAACCCTCTCAGTTGTTGAGCAGCGAATAATGGCTTATGTGTCTCCGTACAACGAATCAATCCGAACTTCTGCTCCATCACTCTTACCCACTCATCAGCTTCTAGAGGTTCTTTTGCTTTAATAAAGAGCAGGGGACGAGTTTCCGAGAATTCCATATATGTAGTTTGACGCGGTCCTTGCGGAGGAGCCATGTCTCCGTGTTGTTGGAACTGATTACCCGCCATTTCGCGCAACAAGCGCGTATTATCCGCAATGGCATTGACCACGGCAGCGATAGCCTCGGCCAACATTGGTGGTACTGGTGGCGGGTTAGGAGTATCTTCCGGACCGCGGGAAGTCCCCGCACCATCATGTGCGCGAATCCATGATGGCATCTGAGGCAAATAAATATTTGGAAAAATATAACATGCCAACACACCATCATATTACATTACCAAAATGTAATAATTATATAGACTCCAGCGTACAACTTGACTTCATTACTTATTTTACATAAGTATAACATCTAAACTATACTATTCTAGTCTTCGTCATCCTTTGTTGCTTCATTTTCTGCTACAGGAGACCGTTCGTCAGCAAGGTTCATGGAAGGAGGGGGCTTAAAAAGGTCCAACTCCCCATCAAGTCCTTCGTTTGTTGTTCCCGAGGGTCTGGCTTCCATTGTAGCAGCGTTCGAAGGCACGTCCGGGTGCAGTCGAGCATACAATACATGTACTTCCTCATGCAAAGTAATACAGTACACTTGCAGGTTATCAAGGGCCGTGCTAAGCTCATCCACACGACCTCGAGCTTTTGCTTCACGATCGAACGCGAGTTAACGGCCTAATCAATGGCTGAATCCCGCTCTGAGATCTCAAACCGCAAGCAGCTGACTTCAACTGACAATTTAGTTATACACTGACTGTCCTGCTCTCGTGCCCTGTTCTGGTGACGTAGCTCTGTCTAGAGTTGCTCCACCTTAGCTTCCAGGTCTCCAATTGGATCGTTGGAGCCACTACTACTCCCTTCATGTCTAGGGGCTAACTGATGACAAGGCACGCCAAAAGGTCCAGTAGATTTACGTGCAGTTTTCCTTGTACGTGCCATATCTCCATAAGAGCGGAAAACTTATTAGTATATTTTTAACATGATGTATGCATAACCTAATAATTATGGAATCAACCTTCGTTGATCCCCAACTTCCTTTATATTGCACTCTATTACCCTGTCTTTACAATATAAGTGACTACCAGAAAGTGGTAAGGTAAGAATGAAAGAATATTTCAAGGTAAGTGTTTGAAAATTCTTTTGAAATACTACGTAATATCTGGAGAGATGGGCTTCGCTCCGTTACCAGCTATGTCGGAACCTCCCAAGGTATTAGGCCCACCTACAGTTGTCCTTGTCCAACAAACCTTGGACAACCCTGTAGATGCACATAATCTATTGACAAGTTCGGTAACTGTATCCTCATCATTTTGCCCAAGAGCGCTTCACCCGTCACGTAGATATTACATCACATCGGAGGGAAGAATAAGCGGAAGCAAATAACTTAGTTTACATTCATCAAAATATAGAAAGAGTAGTATTATTACAATACCAGGGTATTATGAGTGCATAAAGTATTATTATTACAGACCCGGGAGGCAAAACACCCTCCCGCACAAAAGCATATTGTTTTCAAAGTGGGAGGCCAACATCCTCTCGCGGTTTCACTGCTGGGGCTCTTCCTTGGGCGCCACCTTTGAACAAAAACAGCAAAAGTCTAATGTTTCCTCACCTACAACAACATGGGTTTGAAAACCCTCAGTACGGAGTGTACTTTCGCAAGTCTTACCCGTCAAAAGAAAAAGACTCTCAAGGATATGCTGGCTTGAGGGAGTCAAGGTAAGGCTATTCAAGAATCAAAGACTCTGTTTGCAGAAATGCTTACTAATAGTGGATCCTTAAAAATCCAGTTTTATTAGCAAGTTAAGTCATTACCTGTGACTAGAGTTCTTTCTACCCAAGTTCAAGCACTTGATCTACACTAGCCGTCTTTTATCACCCCGTTTAGTTTGCCGGAATGCTACGTGTAAGTCAGTGACTAAGTCTTCATGTCCGAGAAGTAACGGCGATCCAAATCGATTAATACTCAGCTGAGGATCTCCAATAACACAACATATGTAGCACTTAACCCTTGCATATGTCAACTCCCCACCAGGTTTCTTAAGACCAGATCGGTTCACGCCAACCGAGAGCACAGATACACCACTGTCCAGCCTCTTGCCACGGAGGGTACACGCTACTCTCGCCATCTCTCCACTCCCATTGCGTGTTGGCCTTTCTGGTATTAGTCTGCCCGAGGCAAAGCTTACCCATGACGAGGCATGTGACCAGTTAAAGGGTCCTCGGTCAGCAGGCCCACATCGACACGGTCCTTAAGCGACTCAGACAGAGACACTACACCGAGACTCTCATCTCATGCAAGTTACCCGCCTGGTCTCAACTTTATTATTTAAAATGCCAAAGCTTGGTACCTGTCAGAGGTACATCTTTTCCGATGTTGAACCCATCATGGCCATGATGGATCCACCATCAAGTTTTATTTTTGAAAACATCATATTCCATCTGAAGCATCATCTTTTGTTAAAAACAAAACATTTTTGTTTTCTAAAGCGGGACTAAGCATCAGAAAACCTTTTAACAAAATAGGTAATCAAGGAAGGTAAATAGTTCTAAGGAAGGAAATGCAGCAATTGGCTTAACACCCAACTCCTATCACCTAATGCATCATTCAAGTGATAAAGAGTTTAAAATCACAAGGAAAGGTAAATGCACCGGGGCTTGCCTTATGTTGTAGGGGATTCGGGATCTGTTCCACAGATATCAAAATAAAAACAGTTCCTAACAAGTGGATTTTCAGTTGGTGGTGTAGTCTCTTCTTCTTCAACCACTACTTCTTCCTCGTTCTCTATACATAACCATAGATAACCATGAATGCTCATGTGATGCTATGAATATGCAATTATAATAGAGATACATCAAGTTGTATCCTGAATACAATTTTCCTTCACGGTGCACCAAGGAAACTAGGGTCTTCCGAGTCAGTACCTCATTAGCATAAGGCAGATATTACCTAGAAAACTAGGGTTTTGGGTTTGGGGATCAAACAATATCCAAAACAAGTCAAACTTCACCCATGGGCTCTAAATACCATATTAGGCTTACCCAAAAAGTTTTGTGATTTTTGGAGTTATTAAATAATTTCTAAAATTCCAAAAGACTAGGTTTAGGCCTTCTTAAATACTACATGATTTCTGGTTTGGGCTAAAAATCTTTGGACTATTTCTATTAAATACTAGAGAAATTTAGGAGTCCAATAAAATTGTTCTCATATTTTTATCATTTTTCTATAATTTTATATGAATTTCCCAAGTCTGGGAGAAAAAGAAAAGGGAAAAAGATGAATAGTAATGGGCTAAAATCAGCCCAAGCCGACCCATGTCCAGGGAAACGCACCCGTGCGCGCCCGCGATGTTTACTTTGCGCAGAGGACCTTGGCTTTTTGAACAAACAGTAAAGAACCCTGGGCACTATTTCCTTGTCTCACTGACGTTTGCACAAAGGCCCTCAGAGTCTGATTCCTTTACAACGTCAAGTCCTCGATGGAGATCGCTGGTGAGCATGTTCTTCGGGGAACTCGTATCGGCAGATATGCTCAATGATCAGAGCCCTAACCGGGCCGACACTGAATTCCACCCATAACGGCCTTAACCCCCCAATCAATTGCAAAGTTCTAGCTTAACATCTCCCTATCCACGGTGATGGCGCATACCGAGGACAATCTAAGGTGTTCCTGGTAATCTGACGGAGTCTAGCTCAATTGGCTGGGCCGATAAGCATCTATAGCACACAAGAGTGCCAAAACGAGGGTAAGGAGGGTATGAATGGACCTAGAAACAATAGTCCACGGCATGGTGGTTCGTGGTGGCGCAGAGAACAGAATTGGGGGAATCCCAAATTGGGGAGCTATGGGGGATGATTGGAGGTGAGGGCTGGTTCACTGGGTGCACAATTACTTAGCAGAGCAAGCTGGGGCATCAATTTATAGAGTCTTTGAGCGGCGGCTTCGAATTTGGAAGGGAGGTGCTGGCGGTCGGAGAGAGGAGAGGTGTACTGGCGTGGGTGACCGTGGCTGTCACCATGGCAAGGTCTTAGGCGATAGATGGGATGTTTACTGTGATCAATTACGACGTGGTAAGATGGCTAACGACATGGCATAACCGCAAGGAACGGTGGCACGACGGCGATGGTCGCGCGGCCACGTTGCCGGGCAAGTGGGCACGGCGACAGGGCGAAATAGTGGCCCAAGTTCATCTCTAACGCGATATTTCTTACCCCAAGTAGTTATCTGCACTCTACCGAGCACGAGTCGTGGCAATCGGCGCGAATCCGAGCGCAAGGTCACCGGCGGCGTGGGGGCTGTACCTGAGATATTTCTACAGACACTGTACCATCAGACTTCTCATCAGGGCACCTGACAGAGCGATTTTAGGAGCCTAGATCTTTGATTTTCATGTAGTAACTACTTAATCTATTTGTAACAAAGTTGTTGCCTTATAGTCCAGCTATAATTCGACTATAGCATCCTTAGTCAAATTCTCATTGGATCCTGCTCAAATTCGATCCCAAAGTTCTGCCAACATCTCTGGTGGTTATAATTCAATCTAAGAGCTGACTGACAGCCCAACTCCAAGCTCAATTATCTCCTATTCTTGTACAGCACTAATGCTCAGTCACATAAGCAAAGTTCTACTCCTAACATAGCTCTATAAATTTGATGTGTTGACCTAGGGCAAATTCCTTGTAGATTTAGAAATATAGAGCTCCAAAGTTGACCCCATTTACTGAAATTCAGACTTAAACATATAGGGTTCATGGGGTACTTTTTGCAAATAAGTCCAAATTCCACTATTTAACTTGCAAATTCTCAAATGTGAAAAACACATGATTTGTGGTGTTCTATCACTTTGGTATTTGCACTTTGGTCCAAAAGTGCACAAAATTTACATCTACCCCCTAGGGTTTCAAATAGGGTTTTTAGGGTTTGTTTTTAGGGTTTTAGGCACATTAGGGTTTTGGTGCCACTAAAGCCCATCAACTTTGATATCTTGTACATGTTTCTAATGATTCTTGAGATCTTTATCTATTTGGGCTTCACTTTTCTCCATAAGCCCAAACTCAGGGCTAAGTACCCTACTCTAGGTTAAGCACTCTTCAAGCCACATCATCATAACTTGTTTGAAATTTTTTCCTAGTGAATGCATTCTAGGTGTAACAAGCAACATGAAATGTCAATGCATATGATGTTATGCTCAAGTTTTAATGCTAGTAACACCAGGGGTGTTACACCAGGTAGGGGGTGTGTCGTTGATCAAAGCTAGCTCAATGGCCATCACCTTCAAGAACAAGATCACTCTTCGCCCAGGAGCTATGTTCTGTTTTGGAACCATCTCATGCATAGCGGATGAAGGGACTCTATACCGCGTAGTGGATCCACCCGACACGAAGCCTTCCTCGGGAATCCCGAGGGAAGCCAGAGCAAGACTGTGGACGGCGCCCCTGCTCGTAGCTCGGGGCAAGATGATCCCTTGCGGACTGAGATTTGGGAGCCCTTGGGAGAAGAAAGATCAGTTGGTCAGGGTTTCTCTTACCCAAAAAAACTCCTTTGTCCACTTCGCCCACTAAGGAGTGGACACGAATCACTCGGAAGAAGGAAATAAACATCCCAAGTCAGGGAAGGAGAACACGTCAAGCCACCTTTTCGATGCCCTCCGCCATCAAAGGAGGATGGGAACAGGAACGCCGTCATGCCGACTCCTTTCTACCCTGACATCCTCTTCATCCAGGGGAGATTGGAGTCAGCACCCATCTCCGATGATGAGCCTACCATGCAAGGGGAGGAACCTCCCCAGCGTGACGCCCAACGACGAAGAAACAGATGCCAAAATGTGCGGCAACATCATGAAGCCAAGGAACGGGATCCGGCATAGCCCGTGTCTCGAGATGAAGCCTCAGAAGTGGGAGAAACTCCTGACGAACGAGCACACCGAGAAAGATGTAACTCCCGCCACTGTGATCGACGACAGGCTCAAGATCGAGAGCGAGAGCTAGCCGAGCAAGATGTAAGGCTCCAACGAGAGAACCTTCTCCTTGCTCGAAACTTGTACCCCAATTTTGCTCAAGCACTAAACACGCCGAGTGAAGTTGGAGGAGTACTGGCGCAGATAGCCAACGACCTCCCATCACTAAACACGCGGAAGGTTATCGGTGGCTGCTTACTCAGGCAGCCAATCATCTTCTACTCCTCGCTCATCCTACAAACGACCTGTGTCATGCCATCAACAGCCGACGAGACACGAGGAGCACCATCAGCGCTTCGTATGACCGACGGCATGAAAATGAGATAAGGCAACGGGAGGAGAACGATCGAGATCATGGAGTACTGGCGCGAAGTCGTGCCACCCGAGTTGAGTCGGCGGCAGCCTCAACCAATGGCCCATTCCGGGAACGGTCGAGACAACCTACTACCGACTCCCCTCCCCGAGATCGACGACACAAACATCGGCAGGAGGACACGTGTGGAGTTTCCGCACTCACACTGCGTCTCTGGGCCATCCAATGGCCTCCCAACTTCAAGGTCTCCAACATCGACAAGTACGAGCCCAAGCAAGACCCGGGAGGCTGGTTGGCCATCTACACAACGCCGCCTGGGCTACTGGGGCAACAGAGGACATCATGACAGCGTACTTGCCCATTGTCCTAGGGCAAGACGCGTTGCAGTGGCTCCGACACCTGCCACGGCACTGCATTGACGATTGGAGTGACTTCAGTCGTCGGTTTATCGTGAATTTCCGGTCTCTCTCCGATAAGGCGACGCAACCATGGGACCTCAAATCCATTAGGCGCCAGAACGATGAGACCCTTCGATCATTCCTTAAAAGATTTCAAACAATGAGGAACCGCATCCCTAAAGTCGCTGAGGCTACCGTAATTGAAGACATCTATCGGGGATCCAACGACTCGGCCTTCATCCGAGCCATACTCCAAAAGGCGCCAACCACCTCCAAACAATGGTTCTGACAGGCAGACATTTACATCACTACAAATGAGCAGGCACAAGACCTCTCGGGGGCACAAAATCAGCACCACCCGCACCATTGCAGGATACGAACTAGCAACTAGACAAGCGTTGGGAGAAGAGGCCTCACGAGGAAGTGCACATCGCCGGGCTGCTTGCCGCTCGGGCCCGCGGCACACCTCGCAGAGGAGTGCGAACATTGGATGAAATTCTCAGCTCCCAGTGTCCGTACCACAAGAACTTGCGCCACACCCTGTGGAACTGCAGAGACTTCAAACATTCTGTTGGGCATGGCCGACCGTTCCAGTCGCTACCACCTCCCCCGTCGCGAGGAGAGCCTTACGACCCCAAGCAGCCTCAGCAGCAGGAGGAGGGGAGAGGAGGAGCTTTCCCGCGCATTGATAGGGAGGTCAATGTTATCTTCATAGGTCATGGGGCACAAGAAAATAGGAGGCAACAAAAGCTCAACGATCGATAGGTCCTGCTGGCCACAACCAGTGCCCTAGCCCCTTACCGGTGGTTGGAACACGCGATAACCTTCAGCCGAGCTAATCAATGGCTTAACTTTGATCACCCCAACAAGTATCCGCTACACGTTGATCCGGTGATCCGAGAAAGTCGGGTAAAGAAAGTGTTGGTGGATGAAAGTTGCCTAGAGGGGGGTGAATAGGCGAAACCTGAAATTTATAACTTTAAACACACACTACAAGCCGGGGTTAGCGTTAGAATTAAATTCAAGTTCGAATAGAGGGAAAAACAAATCAACCAAGAATCAAGCAAGTGGACACGATGATTTGTTTTACCAAGGTTCGGTTCCAAAGAACCTAGTCCCCATTGAGGAGGTCACAAAGACCGGGTCTATTTCAACCCTTTCCCTCTCTCAAACGGTCACTTAGACCGAGTGAGCCTTTTCCTTAATCTCCTAGGTCACTTAGACTCCGCAAGGAGCACCACACACTTAGGTGTCTCTTGCTTCGATTACAAATCAATTGAGAAAAGAAATGAGAAAGGAAGAAGGCAATCCAGGCAACAAGAGCGCAAATGAACACAAAATCTCTCTCACACACAAGTCACTAAGTGTTTGAGATGAATTTGGGATTTGGAGAGGATTTGATCTATTGAATTGTGTCTTGGAATGAATGCTAGAGCTCTTGTATTGAATGTGATCTCTGAAAAACTTGGATGCCAAAGGATGTGGTGGTTGGGGGGTATTTATAGCCCCCATCCACTTTGGTAGCCATTGGGGAGGCTGCTGGCGATGGGCGCACCGGACAGTCCGGTGCGCCATCAGACAGGCATTGTTCCTTGTCTGGTGCACCGCCACGTAACCCAACCGTTAGGGTTCGGAGCTAGGTCGACCGTTGGAGCTTTGCCCTCTTGCGACACCGGACAGTCCGGTGCCCTCTGACTTCGCTGCTCTGACTTCTGCCACGGCACTGTAGCCCACTGTAGCACTTTCAGAGTCGACCGTTGGCGCTGGATAGTCGTTGCCTGTTGGCTCACCGGACAGTCCGGTGACACACTGGACAGTTCGGTAAATTATAGCGGAGAGCGCCATTGAATTCCCGAGAGTGACTAGTTCGAGGTGTGCGGCCCTGGTGCACCGGACACTATCCGGTGGTGCACCGGACAGTCCGGTGCACCAAATTTCAGCACACTCAAGGTTTTGCTCCGGTTCTTGATTGAGTCCCTAACTTGATTTCTTTCTTGGTTTGTATTGAACCTTATGCACCTGTAATACATGATTTCTAGACAAACTAGTTAGTCCATGTGTTTGTGTTGATCATCAACCACCAAAATTAATGATAGGAAATGGTTAGCACAATTTCCCTTTCAATCTCCCCCTTTTTGGTTATTGATGCCAACACAAACCAAAGCAAATATAAAGTGCAGAAATGTAACTAGTTTGCATTTAGAATGTGCATAGGTTACTTGGAATTAAACCAATTGAAAGTCTTACTAAGTATGAATGGATTGCTTTCTTTTGTTTAACATTTTGGACCACATTTGCACCACATGTTTTGTTTTTGCAAATCTTTTTGGAAAATCTTTTCAAAATCTTTTTGCAAATAGTCAAAGGTATATGAATAAGATTGCAAGTAGCATTTTCAAGATTTGAAATTTCTCCCCTTGTTTCAAATGCTTTTCCTTTGACTAAATAAAAACTCCCCCTAAATGAAATTCTCCTCTTAGCTTTCAAGAGGGTTTTGAGATAGATACCAATTTTGACATTTTATTTTTAGAAATCAACATAGATACCAATTGATACCAATTGAGAATACATTAATTGAAATTTTACTTTTGAAGATATCAATTGAAAGTTCATACTAATTTGAATTTGCCTTGAGTACTAATTGAAAAACAAACATTTGTGAAATTTTTGAAATTTGAAATGGTGGTGGTGGTGCGTTCATTTTGCTTTGGGCTTAATACTCTCTCCCCCTTTGGCATTAATCGCCAAAAATGGAGAACTTGAGAGCCCTTTTTAATTTCTCCCCTATTGGTAAAAGAAATATGAGTGAAAGATTATACCAATTGAGAGTTTTGTGGAGTAACGACAAAAGGTAAATGATATCGTTAGAGTTGAGTGGAAGCCTTGTCTTTGCCGAATACTCCATTTCCCTTTCAATCTAAGACTAATCATAGAGATATACTTGAAAACACATTAGTCTTAGTCGTGGCACAAGAATAATAAGATATATGCATTTGTACCAAAATTAAAAAGACATGATCAAAGGTATATAAATGAGCTATGTGTGCAATGTTTCAATCAAAGTTCCGAGAATCAAGTATATTTAGCTCATTCCTAAGTTTGCTAAAGGTTTTCTAATATAGTGGCTTGGTGAAGATATTGGCTAATTGGTTTTGGGTATTAACATAAGCAATTTCGATATCTCCCTTCTGTTGGTGATCCCTCAGAAAGTGGTACTGGATGTCTATGTGCTTAGTGCGGCTGTGTTCAACGGGATTATCCGTCATGTGGATTGCACTCTCATTATCACATAGGAGAGGGACTTTGCTCAATTTGTTGTCATAGTCCCTAAGGGTTTGCCTCATCCAAAGTAATTGCGCACAACAATGGCCTACGGCAATGTACTCGGCTTCGGCGGTAGAAAGAGCTATGGAGTTTTGTTTCTTTGAAGCCCAAGACACCAGGGATCTCCCCAGAAACTGACAAGTCCCTGATGTGCTCTTCCTATCAATTTTACACCCTGCCCAATCGGCATCAGAATATCTTATTAAATCAAAAGTGGATCCCTTGGGATACCAAATCCCAAACTTAGGAGTGTAAACTAAGTATCTCATGATTCTCTTCATGGCCCTAAGGTGAACTTCCTTAGGATTTGTTTGAAATCTTGCACAAATGCATACAAAAAGCATAATATCCGGTCAAGATGCACATAAATAGAGTAAAGATCCTATCATCGACCGGTATACCTTTTGATCTACAGATTTACCTCCCGTGTCGAGGTTGAGATGCCCATTGGTTCCCATGGGTGTCTTGATGGGTTTGCCATCCTTCATTCCAAACTTCTTAAGTATGTCTTGAGTGTACTTTGTTTGGCTGATGAATGTGCCATCTTGGAGTTGCTTGATTTGAAATCCTAGAAAATACTTCAACTCCCCCATCATAGACATCTCGAATTTTTGAATCATGATCCTACTTAACTCTTCACAAGTTGACTTGTTAGTAGAACCAAATATAATATCATCAACATAAATTTGGCATACAAACAAGTCTTTTGCAACAGTTTTAGTAAAGAGAGTAGGATCGGCTTTACCGACTTTGAAGCCATTAGTGATGAGAAAGTCTCGCAGGCATTCATACCATGCTCTTGGGGCTTGCTTGAGCCCATAAAGCGCCTTTAAGAGTTTATAAACATGGTTAGGGTACACACTATCTTCAAAGCCGGGAGGTTGCTCAACATAGACCTCTTCCTTGATTGGTCCATTAAGGACGACACTTTTCACGTCCATTTAATAAAGCTTAAAGCCATGGTAAGTAGCATAGGCAAGTAATATACGAATTGACTCAAGCCTAGCTATGGGTGTGTATGTTTCATCAAAGTCCAAACCTTCAACTTGTGAATATCCTTTGGCCACAAGTCGGGCTTTGTTCCTTGTCACCACACCATGCTCATCTTGCTTATTGTGGAATACCCATTTGGTACCTATAACATTTTGATTAGGACATGGAACTAAATGCCATACCTCATTCCTCATGAAGTTGTTGAGCTCCTCTTGCATTGCCACTACCCAATCCAGATCTCTTAGTGCATCCTCTATCTTGTATGGCTCAATAGAAGACACAAAAGAGTAATGTTCAAACAAATGTGCAACTCGAGATCTAGTGGTTACCCCCTTATGAATGTCACCAAGAATGGAGTTGACGGGGTGATCTCGTTGAATTGCTTGGTGGACTCTTGGGAGTGGTGGTCTTTGATCCTGAATTTCTTGATCATCTTCCTTGTCTTGATCATCTTCATCTCCCCCTTGATCATTGTCCTCCTCTTGAGGTGGCTCATCCTCTTGATCTTCTTCTTCATCATCTTGAGCCTGATCCTCATCTTGAGTTGGTGGAGATGCTTGGTTGGAAGATGACGGTTGATCTTGTTCTTGTGGAGGCTCTTCGGATTCCTTAGGACACACATCCCCAATGGACATGTTCCTTAGCGCAACGCATGGAGCCTCTTCATCATCTAGTTCATCAAGATCAACTTGCTCTACTTGGGAGCCATTAGTCTCATCAAACACAATGTCACAAGAAACTTCAACTAGTCCAGTGGACTTGTTAAAGACTCTATATGCCTTTGTGTTTGAGTCATAACCTAGTAAAAAGCCTTCTACAGCTTTAGGAGCAAATTTAGATTTTCTACCTCTTTTAATAAGAATAAAATATTTGCTCCCAAAGACTCTAAAATATGAAACATTGGGCTTTTTATTAGTGAGGAGTTCATATGATGTCTTCTTGAGGATTCGGTGAAGGTAGACCCAGTTAATGGAGTAGCAAGCAGTGTTGATTGCTTCCGCCCAAAACCGGTCCAGAGTCTTGTACTCATCAAGCATGGTCCTTGCCATGTCCAGTAGAGTTCGATTCTTCCTCTCCACTACACCATTTTGTTGGGGTGTGTAGGGAGAAGAGAACTCATGCTTGATGCCCTCCTCCTCAAGAAATCCTTCCACTTGTGAATTCTTGAACTCGGTCCCATTATCGCTTCTTATCTTTTTTATCCTTAATCCAAACTCATTTTGAGCTCGTCTCAAGAATCCTTTTAAAGTCTCTTGGGTTTGTGATTTTTCCTGTAGAAAGAATACCCAAGTTAAGCGAGAATAGTCATCCACAATAACAAGACAGTACTTACTCCCATTGATGCTTATGTAAGCGACCGGGCCGAATAAATCCATGTGGAGTAGCTCGAGCGGTCTGTCAGTCGTCATGATGTTCTTGTGTGGATGGTGAGCGCCAACTTGCTTTCCTGCTTAGCATGCGCTACAAACCCTGTCTTTCTCAAAAATTAACATTGGTTAGTCCTAAAATGTGTTTTCCCTTTAGAAGTCTGTGAAGATTATTCATCCTAACATGGGCAAGTCTGCGATGCCAGAGCCAACCCATATTAGTCTTAGCAATTAAGCAAGTGTCAAGTTCAGCTTTGTTTTCATTAAAATCAACTAAATATATCTGACCCTCTAATACTCCCTTAAATGATATTGAATCATCACTTCTTCTAAAGACAGTAGCACCTATATCAGTAAAAAGACAGTTGTAGCCCATTTTACACAATTGAGAAACAGAAAGCAAATTGTAATCTAAAGAATCTACAAGAAAAACATTGGAAATAGAATGGTCAGATGATATAGCTATTTTACCCAAACCTTTGACCAATCCTTGATTTCCATCCCCGAATGTGATAGCTCTTTGGGGATCCTCATTTTTCTCGTAGGAGGAGAACATCCTTTTCTCCCCTGTCATGTGGTTTGTGCACCCGCTATCGATTATCCAACTTGAACCACCAGATTCATAAACATACAAAACAATTTAGGCCTTGTTCTTAGGTACCCAAACAGTCTTGGTTCCTTTGACGTTAGAAACCAGCACCTTGGCTACCCAAACACAAGTCTTTGGACTCTTGTGTTTGCCCCCAACATATTTGGCAACTATTTTGCCTGATTTGTTAGTTAAAACATATGAAGCATCAAAGGTCTTAAATGAAATGTTATGCTCATTTGATGTAGTAGGAGTTTTCTTTTTAGGTATTTTAACATGTGTGGAATGCCTAGAGCTAGAAGCCTCATTCATATACATAAATACGTGATGAGAAACAGTGTGAGGTTTCTTAACATGAATTCTCCTAATTTTGTGTTCGGGATAGTTTGCAGGGTATAAAATGTAACCTTCTCTATCATGAACCATGGGAGCCTTACCCTTAACAAAGTTAGATAATTTCTTAGGGGCATTAAGCTTGACATTGCTCCCCTGTTGGAAACCAATGCCATCCTTAATGCTAGGGCGTCTCCCATTATAAAGCATGCTTCTAGCAAATTTAAACTTTTCATTTTCAAGTTCATGCTCATTAATTTTAGCATTTAATTGAGCTATGTGATCATTTTGTTTCTTAATCATGGCGAGGTGATCATCTATAGCATCAACATTAACATCTCTACATCTAGTACAAATGGTAACATGATCAACAGTAGATGTAGAGGGTTTGCAAGTATTTAATTCTTCTATCTTAGCATTTAAAATGGCATTCTCATCTCTAAGACAGGAAATTGTATCATTGCAAACATTCAATTCTTTAACCTTAGAAACTAAACTAGCATTTTCAGTTCTAAGGCTAGAAATTGAATCATGACAAATGCTAAGCTCCTTAGACAAATTTTCACATTTTTCTACTTCCTGAACATAAGCATTTTTCAATTTAACATATTTTTTATTTTCTTTAATGAGGAAGTCCTCTTGGCTTTCCAAGAGTTCATCCTTCTCATTAATAGCTTCTATTAATTCATTTAATTTTTCTTTTGGTCCATGCTAAAGTTGGCAAAGAGAAACATTAGATTATCTTCACATCACTAGAGCTACCCTCATCACTAGATGTGGTATATTTGGGGTGGCTCTAGAGTGTACCTTCTTTTTCTTGCCGTCCTTAGCCATGAGACACTTGTGGCCGACGTTGAGGAAGAGGAGTCCCTTGTTGACGGCGATGTTGGCGGTGTCCTCATCGGAGGAGGAGTCAGTGGAGCTCTCGTCGGAGTCCCATTCCCGACATATGTGGCCATCGCCACCCTTCTTCTTATAGTACCTCTTCTCCTTCTTCTTCCCCTTCTTGTCTTCATCCCTGTCACTTCCACTAGAAATTGGACATTTAGATATGAAATGATCGGGCTTACCACATTTGTAGCACACCCTTTTGGAGCAGGGTTTGTAGTCCTTCCCCCTCCTTTGCTTAAGGATTTGACGGAAGCTCTTGATGATGAGCGCCATCTCCTCGTTTTCGAGCTTGGAGGCATCGATTGGAAGCCTACTTGGTGTAGACTCCCTCTTCTCTTCTTCTGTTGCCTTGAATGCAACGGGTTGCACCTCGGGTGTGGAGGTGGCGCCTTGCTCCAAGTTGACAATGTGTTTGGAGTCTTTGATCATAATTTCAAAGCTCACAAACTTGCCAATAACTTCCTCGAGAGACATCTGTTTATATCTTGAATCTCCACGAATTAGTTGCACTTGAGTGGGATTGCGAAAAACAAGAGATCTAAGAATAACCTTGATCATTTCATGGTCATCCCACTTGGTGCTCCCGAGGTTGCGCACTTGGTTCACCATTGTTTTTATCCGGTTGTACATTGCTTGCGGCTCTTCTCCTTTGTTGAGGACGAATCGACCGAGTTCTCCCTCGATCGTTTCGCTATTGGTGATCTTGGTCACCTCGTCCCCTTCGTGCGCGGTCTTGAGGATGTCCCTAATTTCTTTGGCATTCTTTAACCCTTGCACCTTGTTATACTCCTCTCGACACAAGGAGGCGAGGAGTATAGTCGTGGCTTGTGAGTTAAAGTGCCTAATTTGGGCAGCCTCATCCGAGTCGTAGTCCTTGTCCCCCACCTTAGGTACCTGCGATCCATAACAATTTCCCAAATACTTTCGTGGAGTGAGGTTAGATGATGCCTCATTTTATCACTCCACATACAATAATCTTCACCATCAAAATATGGTGGTTTGCCTAGGGGATTGGAAAGTAATGGAGCACGCTTGGAAATACGGGGATAGCGAAGGGGCATCTTACTATACTTCTTGTGCTTATGGCGCTTCGAAGTAGTCAACGACTCGGAGCCGGAGGTGGAGGGTGATGAAGAGTCGGTCTCGTAATTGTCGGGGACCATAATTAGGGGTACCCTCAAGACGCCTAATTCTCAGCTGGTAACCCCCATCAGCATAAAGCTGCAGAGGCCTGATGGGTTTGATTAAGTCAGGGATCAGTCCATACGAGTGACTTGACCACGCCATGCCCGAGCCTAGCCTCGGGCGAGGGCAGCCGACCCTAAGATGACTCCGTCTCGCCTGAGGCCTCCTCTTTCACGGCAGACGCATCTCCGGCTCGCCCTAGGCCCCGCCTTCGATAAGAAGAAACCCTGACTAAATCACCGCGCCAACCGACCCAGTCACCGGGGCATTTAACACAAAAGGTAAGACCGACGGGCGACCAGACTTCGCCAGAGGTGCCATAGGAGGCTCTGCCCGACCCAGGGCTCGGACTCGGGCTAAGGCCCCGGAAGACGGCGAACTCCGCTCCGCCCGACCCAGGGCTCGGACTCGGGCTAAGGCCCCGGAAGACGGCGAACTCCGCTCCGCCCGACCCAGGGCTCGGACTCGGGCTAAGGCCCCGGAAGACGGCGAACTCCGCTCCGCCCGACCCAGGGCTCGGACTCGGGCTAAGGCCCCGGAAGACGGCGACCTCCGCCTCGCCCGACCCAGGGCTCGGACTCCGCCTCAGCCTCTGCCGAACGATCTCCGCCTCGCCCGACCCAGGGCTCGGACTCTGCCTCTGTCTTGCAGGACGGACTCGACCTCGGCTTCGGAGGAGCCTCCACGACGCCCGACCTAGGACACGAGACCGCCACGTCAACAGGAAGCGTCATCATCACCCTGCCCTGAGCCGACTTGGGTCGCAGAGAACAAGACCGGCGTCCCATCTGGACAGCTACGCCAGATAGGCAATGATGGCGCCCCGCTAGATCATGACGACGGCGGCTCTCAGCTCCCTTACGAAAGCAGGAGAACGTCAGCAAGGGCCCAGCCACTTCGACAGCTGTCCCCCGTCCGGCTCCGTTACTCCTCCAACAGCCACGACGCCACACCAACAGGGTGCCAAGATCTCTCCGGCTGCCACCTTGGCATGTACATAGGGCGCTAGCTCTCCCTCGCTAGACACGTAGCACCTTGCTACACCCCCATTCTGTACACCTGGATCCTCTCCTTACGACTATAAAAGGAAGGACCAGGGCCTTCTTAGAGAAGGTTGGCCTCGCGGGGACGAAGGGCAGGGGCAGGCGCTCTCTCGGGGCCGCTCGCTTCCCCTCACCTCGCGCGGACGCTTGTAACCCCCTACTGCAAGCGCACCCGACCTGGGCGCGGGACGAACACGAAGGCCGCGGGAATTCTCCGACTCCCTCACGACCCGGCTCCGGCCACCGACCGCTCTCTCTGTTCCCCCCTTCGTGCTCGCCCACGCGCTCGACCCATCTGGGCTGGGGCACGCGGCACTCTCACTCGTCGGTTCGGGGACCCCCTGGTCTCGGAACGCCGACAGTTGGCGCGCCAGGTAGGGGCACGCTGCGTGTTGACGAGCAGTTTCCCGTCAAGCTCCAGATGGGCAGTCTCCAACGACCTCTTCGACCCGGGACGGTGCTCCGTTTCGGGAACCTCGAGTTCATGTCTCTCGACGGCAACTACGACATGATACTCCTTCCACCGCCGCGCGACAGCGACAATGGTGGCGGACAACCCGCCCGCCAGCGGCGGAATCGACGACGCCTTTCCCGCGTGGGGGAAGGATAGCTTTCGAGCTCGCTCCGTCCTCTCCCTCGCCATCGGAGGAGGAGGCGGGGCAACCAGGGCCGAGCGGGAGGCCGCGCTCCGACGGCTGTCGAGCAAATCGACATCCCCGGCGCCTCAACGGAGGACACGCCAAGCGTCGCCCTTGCGTTCGAGGCGAAGGCGAGTGCCAACCCCCCGCAACACGTCGACCCCGAGCAGGTGGACGACGCCAGCACGCTCACGGAGGGCCTGCAGGACGTCGCCCTCGTACCCAGGACGATGGCGCGGTCAGCCCCCGACGTGACTTCATCGCTCCTCGTCGACAAAAAGGTACCAACTGCTCCCCATCTTTCGTCATTTCGACTCGACCTCAGCCCGCCTGGCGACCTCGCTTTGGCGGGCACTCACATTGAGGTGAGTGCAACCTCTCTAGGGTTTCGTGTGCGGTCGCCTTGGGACCGATTGACGGGTGTCTCGACCTACGGACCCTCTGGGTCCGAGGAAGATGACGACTCCAGCATCTGCTGGGATTTCTCCGGATCTGGCAACCCTAGTGCCATGCGGGACTTCATGACCGCATGTGACTACTGCCTCTCCGACTGTTCCGACGGCAGCCGCAGCCTTGGCGACAAGGACTGCGGCCCGAGTCGCAAATGTTTCCACATCGAGCTAGGGGATCCCTCCGGAGGCGGCTGTCTCGGCATGCCGGAGGATGGTGATCCCCCTAGGCCAGCGCCTCGCGCCGACATCCCGCGGGAGCTAGCTGTGGTCCCCGTTCCGGCGGGGGGTCACGACCCACAGCTCGAGCAAGTCCGCGGGGCGCAGGCCGGGCTCGATGAGGGAGCAGGAGCGCTCGAGGCAATCCGCCAGAACATCGGGCAGGTATGGGCGAGCCAACCCCCGGCCGGAGGAATACGTCACCTGCCCCAAGGTCTCCAGCACCGCATCGCCAACGATGCCGGGGACAGACCGCCACCCGCGTCCGGCGGAACCGGTCAGGACCTGGCCGCCGCAGCGATGCTCCTCCGCGCAATGCCGGAGTCATCAACCACCGAGGGTCGGCGAATCCAGGGAGAACTCAGGCATCTCCTGGAAGGCGCTGCGGCCCGGCGGGCCGAGAGCTCTGCCTCCCGAAGGCAGGGGTACCCCTCGGAACCTCGTGCCGCGACTTCCCGACTCACGCGGGAAGCCTCGGTCTTCACCGGGCGCACGCGCAACACCGCGCCTGCGGCCCCGGGCCACCTCGGCGACGAGCACCCTCATCGCGACCGTCGGGCACGCCTCGACGAAAGGGTGCGCCGAGGCTATCACCCCAGGCGTGGGGGACGCTACGACAGCGGGGAGGATCGGAGTCCCTCGCCCGAACCACCCAGTCCGCAGGTCTTTAGCCGAGCCATTCGGCGGGCGCCATTTCCGCCTCGATTCCGACCCCCGACTACTATCACGAAGTACTCGGGGGAAACGAGACCGGAATTGTGGCTTGCGGACTACCGCCTGGCCTGTCAACTGGGTGGGACGGACGATGACAACCTCATCATCCGAAACCTCCCCCTGTTTCTCTCCGACACCGCTCGAGCCTGGTTGGAGCACCTGCCTCCGGGGCAGATTTCCAACTGGGAAGATCTGGTCCAGGCTTTCGCCGGGAACTTCCAGGGCACGTACGTGCGCCCCGGGAATTCCTGGGACCTCCGAAGCTGTCGGCAACTGCCGGGAGAGTCTCTTCGGGACTACATCCGGCGGTTCTCGAAGCAGCGCATCGAGCTGCCCAACATCACCGACTCCGATGTCATCGGCGCGTTCCTCGCCGGCACCACCTGCCGCGACCTGGTGAGCAAGTTGGGTCGCAAGACCCCCACCAGGGTGAGCGAGCTGATGGACATCGCCACCAAGTTCGCCTCCGGCCAGGAGGCGGTCGAGGCCATCTTCCGAAAGGACAAGCAGCCCCAGGGCCGCCCGTCGGAAGATGCTCCCGAGGCGTCTGCTCCACGCGGCGCCAAGAAGAAAGGCAGGAGGAAGTCGCAAGCGAAACACGACGTTCCCGATGCAGACCTTGTCGCCGCCGCCGAGCACAAGAACCCTCGGAAGCCCCCCGGAGGTGCTAACCTCTTCGACAAGGCACTCAAGGAGACGTGCCCCTACCATCAGGGGCCCGTCAAGCACACCCTCGAGGAGTGCGTCATGCTTCGGCGCCACTTTCATCGGGCCGGGCCACCCGCAGAGGGTGGCAAGGCCCGCGACGACGACAAAAGGGAGGATCGCCAAGCAGGAGAGTTCCCAGAAGTCCGTGACTGCTTCATGATCTACGGAGGGCATGCGGCAAACGCCTCGGCTCGGCATCGTAAGCAGGAGCGTCGGGAGGTCTGCTCGGTGAAGGTGGCGGCGCCAGTCTACCTAGACTGGTCCGACGAGCCCATCACCTTCGACCGGGATGACCACCCCGACCACGTGCCGAGCCCGGGGAAGTACCCGCTCGTCGTCGACCCCGTCGTCGGCGACGTCAGGCTCACCAAGGTCCTGATGGATGGAGGCAGCTGCCTCAACATCATCTACGCCGAGACCCTCAGGCTCCTGCGCGTCGATCTGTCATCCGCCCGAGCAGGCGTTGCGCCCTTCCATGGGATCATCCCCGGGAAGCGTGTCCAGCCCCTCGGACAGCTCGACCTCCCTGTCTGCTTCGGAACACCCTCCAACTTCCGAAGGGAGACTTTGACGTTCGAGGTGGTCGGGTTCCGAGGGACCTACCACGCAGTGTTGGGAAGGCCATGCTACGCGAAGTTCATGGCCATCCCCAACTACACCTACCTGAAGCTCAAGATGCCGGGCCCCAACGGGGTCATCACCGTCGGCCCCACGTACAAACACGCATTCGAATGCGATGTGGAGTGCGTGGAGTACGCTGAGGCCCTCGCCGAGTCCGAGGCCCTCACTGCCGACCTAGAAAGCCTCTCCCGAGAGGTGCCGGACGTGAAGCGACATGCCGGCAACTTCGAGCCAGCGGAGACGGTTAAGGCCGTCCCTCTCGACCCCAGTGGCGACACCTCCAAGCAGATTCGGATCGGATCCGGGCTCGACCCCAAATAGGAAGCAGTGCTCGTCGACTTTCTCCGTGCAAACGCCGACGTCTTTGCGTGGAGTCCCTCGGACATGCCCGGCATACCGAGGGATGTCGCCGAGCACTCGCTGGATATTCGGGCCGGGGCCCGACCGGTCAGACAGCCTCTGCGCCGATTCGACGAGGAAAGGCGCAGGGTGATAGGCGAGGAGATCCACAAGTTGATGGCAGCAGGGTTCATTAAAGAGGTATTCCATCCCGAATGGCTTGCCAACCCTGTACTTGTGAGGAAAAAAGGGGGGAAGTGGCGGATGTGTGTAGACTACACTGGTCTCAACAAAGCGTGTCCGAAGGTCCCCTACCCTCTACCTCGCATCGATCAAATCGTGGACTCCACTGCAGGGTGTGAAACCCTGTCTTTCCTCGATGCCTACTCAGGGTATCATCAAATCAAGATGAAAGAGTCCGACCAGCTCGCGACTTCTTTCATCACGCCCTTCGGCATGTACTGTTATGTCACAATGCCGTTCGGTTTGAGGAACGCGGGTGCGACGTACCAGCGGTGCATGAACCATGTGTTCGGCGAACACATCGGTCGCACGGTCGAGGCCTACGTCGACGACATCGTAGTCAAGACGAGGAAAGCCTCTGACCTTCTCTCCGACCTCGAACTGACATTCCGGTGTCTCAAGGCGAAGGGCGTCAAGCTCAATCCCGAGAAGTGCGTCTTCGGGGTGCCCCGGGGCATGCTTTTGGGATTCATCGTCTCCGAGCGTGGCATCGAAGCCAACCCGGAGAAGATCGCGGCCATCACAAGCATGGGGCCCATCAAGGACTTAAAAGGCGTACAGAGGGTCATGGGATGCCTCGCGGCCTTGAGCCGTTTCATCTCGCGCCTCGGCGAAAGAGGCCTGCCCCTGTACCACCTCTTAAGGAAGGCCGAGTGCTTCACTTGGACTCCCGAGGCCGAGGAAGCCCTCGGGGACCTGAAGGCGCTCCTCACCCAGGCGCCCATCTTGGTACCCCCAGCTGATGGAGAAACCCTCCTGGTCTACGTCGCCGCAACCACTCAGGTGGTCAGCGCCGCGATCGTAGTCGAAAGGCAGGAAGAGGGGCATGCTTTGCCCATTCAGAGGCCAGTTTACTTCATCAGCGAAGTGCTGTCCGAGACCAAGATTCGCTACCCGCAAGTCCAGAAGCTGCTATATGCAGTGATCCTGACGAGGCGAAAGCTGCGACATTACTTCGAGTCCCATCCGGTGACTGTGGTGTCATCCTTCCCCCTGGGGGAGATCATCCAGTGCCGAGAGGCCTCGGGGCGGATCGCGAAGTGGGCGGTGGAAATCATGGGCGAGGCAATCTCGTTTGCCCCTCGGAAGGCCATCAAGTCCCAGGTACTGGCGGATTTCGTAGCCGAATGGGTCGATACCCAGTTGCCGACGGCCCCGATCCAGCCGGAGCTCTGGACCATGTTTTTCGACGGGTCGCTGATGAAGACGGGAGCTGGCGCGGGCCTGCTCTTCGTCTCGCCCCTCGGGAAACACCTGCGCTACGTGCTCCGCCTCCATTTCCCGGCGTCCAACAATGTGGCTGAGTACGAGGCTCTGATCAACGGATTGCGAATCGCCATCGAGCTAGGGGTCCGACGCCTCGATGCACGTGGTGACTCGCAGCTCGTCATCGACCAAGTCATGAAGAACTCCCTCTGCCGCGACCCGAAGATGGAGGCCTACTGTGAAGAGGTTCGACGCCTGGAAGACAAGTTCTACGGGCTCGAGCTCAACCACATCGCCCGGCGCTACAACGAGACTGCGGACGAGCTGGCGAAGATAGCCTCGGGGCGAACGACGGTTCCCCCGGACGTCTTCTCCCGGGATCTGCACCAACCCTCCGTCAAGATAGGCGACGCGCCCGAGCCCGAGGCACCCTCGGCCTCGTCCGAGGTGACCTCGGCCCAGCCCGAGCCATCCTCGGCTCAACCCGAGGAACCCTCGGAGCCCGAGGGCGAAGCACTGCGCATCGAGGAGGAGCAGAACGAGGTCGTGCCAGATCAAGATTGGCAAACCCCGTACCTGCAATATCTCCACCAAGGAGAACTGCCCCTCGACCGAGCCGAGGCTCGGCGGGTAGCGCGACGCGCCAAATCGTTCGTCTTGCTGGGCGATGAGAAGGAGCTCTACCACCGTAGCCCCTCGGGCATCCTCCAGCGATGCATCTCCATCGCCGAAGGTCAGGAACTCCTGCGGGAAATACACTCGGGGGCTTGCGGTCACCATGCAGCACCTCGAACCCTCGTCGGGAACGCTTTCCGCCAAGGCTTCTACTGGCCAACGGCGGTGGCCGACGCCACTAGAATTGTCCGCGCCTGTGAAGGGTGCCAATTCTATGCGAAGCAGACCCACCTGCCCGCTCAGGCTCTGCAGACGATACCCATCACCTGGCCCTTCGCTGTGTGGGGTCTGGACCTCGTCGGCCCTCTGCAGAAGGCGCCCGGGGGCTACACGCACCTGCTGGTCGCCATCGACAAATTCTCCAAATGGATCGAGGTCCGACCCCTGAACAGCATCAGGTCCGAGCAGGCGGTGGCATTCTTCACCAACATCATCCATCACTTCGGAGTCCCGAACTCCATCATCACCGACAACGGCACCCAGTTCACCGGCAAAAAATTCTTGGATTTTTGCGAGGATCACAACATCCGGGTGGACTGGGCCGCCGTAGCTCATCCCATGTCGAATGGGCAAGTAGAGCGTGCCAATGGCCTGATCCTACAAGGGCTCAAGCCTCGGATCTACAACAACCTCAACAAGTTCGGCAAGCGGTGGATGAAGGAACTCCCCTCGGTGGTCTGGAGCCTGAGGACGACGCCAAGCCGAGCCACGGGTTTCACGCCGTTCTTCCTGGTCTACGGGGCCGAGGCCATCTTGCCCATGGACCTGGAATACGGCTCCCCGAGGACGAGGGCCTACAACGAAGAAAGCAACCAAGCTAGCCGAGAAGACTCGCTGGACCAGCTGGATGAGGCTCGGGACAGGGCCTTACTACACTCGGCGCGGTATCAGCAGTCCCTGCGACGCTACCACGCCCGAGGGGTCCGACCCCGAGATCTCCAGGTGGGCGATCTGGTGCTTCGGCTGCGGCAAGACGCCCGAGGGAGGCACAAGCTCACGCCCCCCTGGGAGGGGCCGTTCATCATCGCCAAAGTTCTGAAGCCCGGAACGTACAAGCTGGCCAACAGTCAAGGCGAGGTCTACGGCAACGCTTGGAACATCCAACAGCTACGTCGCTTCTACCCTTAAGATGTTTCCAAGTTGTTCATATACCCCGCACCCACGCAAAGTTTAGTCAACAAGGAAGGGTCGGCCTCGCCTCGGCAAAGCCCGACCCTCCCTCGGGGGCTAAAAGGGGGGAAACCCCCTCTGCGTCAAAATTTTCCTCGAACAAAAAATCTCTTTCACCAGAACATCTTTCGTGCTTTTTGACTACTTCGGAAAGTGGGTCCTGGAAACGACGGGGTACACGTAAGCAGTCAAGGCTGACCGAGCCGAGGGACTCCTACGCCTCCGGGATACGGATACCTCACTCATCACCTTCTGCGATAAGTAACTCGCGCTCGGATAAAGTGACTCCGCAGATCGAACGAGTCTTTACGTACGGAAGCTCTTCTGTTGAAGCGGTTCTTCGAGCCTTCTCGACCGAGTCGGTGACAGGGCCTCATGGACGGGTAAAGGTACGCGTAAGCGGCGAGGCCGACCGAGCCGAGGGACTCCCACGCCTCCGGGATACGGATACCTCACTCATCACCTCCCGCGAGAAGCAACTCTTGCTCGCACTAACATCCCTGCTACCGACGAAGAGTCCAGATACTTGAAACAAGAGGAAGAGAGACGCAGCTTTATAACGCAGCAAGGGTATGTGTTCTGGCCTCAACGGCCGCGCAAGGCCCACGCTACAAGACGATTTGACCCTGCAGGCTCGGATCTTGACGCTGGAAGAGGGCGACGACACCCTCGGCATCGACAGCACCTTCGGCAAGGCCCGACCTAGCCTCGGGCGGCAACGCGGTCCGAGGGCCTCCGCTCCGAAGGACGACGTCATCACCACGCTCGAGCAATCTCTGCCAGGGACTTCTCCGAGAACCCGGCCCGGGCAGACGGCTCGGCCGGCCACCTCCGGGGCCTCGGCCGACCACCTTCCGAGGGCGTCAGCTTGGTCCGAAGCCTCGGTTGATCAGCTCCGACGTCGATCCTGCCAACAGACAACCCGGCTAGGCTCCGGCCAACCAGGTTTCATTTCCGAGCCAACAACGCCTCTGCTCATGCTGATATCGCTACCCCTGGCCTCGGCTCGTCGAAGAGCGGCCGAGGGGTCTCTTTAACTAAGCTAGAGGAGCCTCGGACAACAGGTCCGACCGAGCCGAGGGATTCCTACGCCTCCGGGATACGGATACCTCACTCGTCACCTTGACACGGGGCAACTCACGCTTGGTGAAGCGGTTCAGACAACCAACAGGCGAGTCTTAGTGCTCGAAAATGAGGAAAAAAACACGGCTCTGTGCCGGAGTTACATACATGTTCAGGCCCCGAAAGCCGAAATGAACAAAAAACCCGGCACTCGAAGTGCCATTACAAGCGGAACTCCGGTTCCTCCCTCTGCGGCGGCGCAGGCCTCAGGAGAAGGCACAGCTGCTGTCTTGCCCTCGCCCATAACGCCACCCGAGGGGCGAGGACAAGTACAAAGAGCCGAAGGCCCAAAGCGCCGATGGTGGCGGTGATCCCGTCGCTGACGGGGACTTCTCGAGCCGCCTCCACCTCGGCATTGACGCCAGGAGCCGCCAGCCTACCGCCAGATCCCCACTCAAATCCTCCCCGATGAGTGGGGCACCGGCCTCCGCGCTAAGGCGCCACCCTGGTGCAAAGGCAGGGCCACCCCAGAACACGAGCGCCGCCCTAGCGGCGTGCGGTGTCTAGGGTGGACCTCCCGTGTACATGGCGCGGCAGCCGCCCCCCGACAAAAGGGCCCGCCGGAGCCGAGCTAGTGGACCCGACACGCTGGAGGTGACGGCGTTCGCCGCCGATCCATCCCACGTTGTCGGAGTCCGCGCCGCCCGCAGGGCCAGTGAGCGCCTTCTCCCTCGAATATCGTGGGAGAGGATGACCCACGAACCCGTGCGGGAGGTGGAGCGCCGGCTCAGTCCGGCACCCACCCCAGCGAGGATGATGAACATCCTTGAAGCTGAGGGTGGGACCCAGATCGCAGTCCGGTTTGCTCCTCCCCACCTAGGAGCTGGTGGTCACCGTCTCGGGTGACCCCCAGCCGAGGGGGGCAACCGGGCTGCCTGATGAAAATCCTTGAAGCCGAACGATGGCTGAAAGGTACCAACTCCCACGGAGTTGCGTTCCTCCGGCGATGGAGCGAAAAGACGGCGGTTTCCCCCCATCCGGGGGCTTGGAAGATGGAGAGACACAATGCATAGGGGAGGTAGGAGACATGGTCACCTTACGAAGGGGGTCGCCCTCCTTTTAAAGGCAACTCCCCCTGCTTGCGCCCTCAACCGTCACGGGCTGAGTCTTCTCCAACAAAGCCCTTCCCTGCGGCGCGGGGGCTGGGGCCCGCCTATCATGCAGACCGGCTCTAAGCAGAAGAAGCCGAATCGTCGCGCGCGACGCACGCGACCGCCCAGCGGTTACGAGCAACCCTCCACTTTTACCCGGACCAGCGGGCGAAAGGGGGAGGCGGCATGCAACCGCGCCAAGTGGACGCGCCTCTCCGACTCCTGACAGGCCAGCGCGACGGCTCAAGCCCACGCGTCGTGCAACTGGCGCGCCGGGCGCTGCGTGCGAACCGCTATGCCACTCGCTCCACCACCGCACCTCCTCGATTGCGGAACCGATACCGCGATTCGAGGTGACCCAGCCCGCAACCCGGCAGCGCCAGCCTGGCGCAGCGGTCAAAAGCGGTCAAAAATGGGCCGGCAGTAATGACGGTGGCAGGCGCGCGAGAGCAGCGGTCACGCCATCTGCCAAGCTCATGTCCCATCCGGAGGCAGCAAGAGAACCCCCTCTCACGGCGTGAAGACGATGCGCCCGTGACCCGTACCTCGAACGGCTCGCGCACGCGCAACGGCAACCTCGCCAACTACTCACCCCGGCGCATTAACTCCGCGGCTCGACGGACAGCGCTACGGGCGGGAGCGGCCGGTGACGTTTCGCCTTCGCCAAAACAACCGCGCCGAAAAAGGTACGCCACGACGTTCAATTTCAAATCCTTTTTCCCTTTTCCTTCTTTCTCTATCTCTTGCAACAGGGACCGAGAAGGGGGATAACCCCAAAGGGATCCTTCCCCGTGAAGGAACTAGGCTCCGAGCCTCCCTACTGATCAGGGGTTCGAAGGCTGGCCCCCCGAAGGGTTCAACAGCCGCCTCAGATCGCGTGGGCCCGACACCCACTACTGGTCAGGGGTTCGAAGGTCGGCCCCCGAAAGGACTCACGACCGCCTCAGGCTACTCGGGCTCCGTGCCCCCTACTGATCAGGGGTTCGAAGGCTGGCCTGTCGAAGGGTTCACAGTCGCCTCAGACGCCGAGCGAGGGATGACCAGGGGTACGTTCGATACATAACCAAGGCTCGGGCTGCGCTCCCGAGGTACCCTAGGACATTTCCGAGACCAGCGGGAACGACTCTGTAACGGAATCCCATCGGAGGGAGGCAACGAGCCCTCGGACCCCGTCGCTAGGGGACCGGGTCCGGCAGATCACCTGCAGGTACTTTTGGGCGTGCCTCCGGGCCCCTAGCCGACCCCCAACGAACGGGGCACGGACGTCCACTCGGATTACCCGATTGCAGCTCACCGGAGACACCATGTTCGGTGCCCATCGAGGGTAACATGGCGCACTCCCCCCCTCCTCCTTGCGGAAAGGCGACGTAGGGGCGTATATAAAAAAGCCGAGTCTGTCCCTGATCGTCCTCTCGCTCCGTGCAGAGGCTCGGGGGCTGCTCTCGCAAAACCGGCTCCGGCCTAACCGTTGACAGCGTCAACATACCAGCCCGAGAACTTGGGCCCCGACAGTGCACCTGGGTTACGCCCTGCTCGCATGAGGGAACCGCCAGACCAGCCGAGGCATTACGCAAGGCATTAAGACCTCGAAGGAGTGAAACCACTCCTCCGAGGCCTCGGGGGCTACACCCGGCGGGTGCGCTCGCGCGCACCCACCGGAACAAAATACCACCGAGAAAGGCTGGTCCCCTTGCAAAAAAGTGCGACGCAAGCCTCCAAGCGAGTGTTAACACTCTCTTCGAGGCTCGGGGGCTACTGTCGGGGACCATAATTAGGGGTACCCTCAAGACGCCTAATTCTCAGCTGGTAACCCCCATCAGCATAAAGCTGCAGAGGCCTGATGGGTTTGATTAAGTCAGGGATCAGTCCATACGAGTGACTTGACCACGCCACGCCCGAGCCTAGCCTCGGGCGAGGGCAGCCGACCCTAAGATGACTCCGTCTCGCCTGAGGCCTCCTCTTTCACGGCAGACGCATCTCCGGCTCGCCCTAGGCCCCGCCTTCGATAAGAAGAAACCCTGACTAAATCACCGCGCCAACCGACCCAGTCACCGGGGCGTTTAACACAAAAGGTAAGACCGACGGGCGACCAGACTTCGCCAGAGGTGCCATAGGAGGCTCTGCCCGACCCAGGGCTCGGACTCGGGCTAAGGCCCCGGAAGACGGCGAACTCCGCTCCGCCCGACCCAGGGCTCGGACTCGGGCTAAGGCCCCGGAAGACGGCGAACTCCGCTCCGCCCGACCCAGGGCTCGGACTCGGGCTAAGGCCCCAGAAGACGGCGAACTCCGCTCCGCCCGACCCAGGGCTCGGACTCGGGCTAAGGCCCCGGAAGACGGCGACCTCCGCCTCGCCCGACCCAGGGCTCGGACTCCGCCTCAGCCTCTACCGAACGATCTCCGCCTCGCCCGACCCAGGGCTCGGACTCTGCCTCTGTCTTGCAGGACGGACTCGACCTCGGCTTCGGAGGAGCCTCCACGACGCCCGACCTAGGACACGAGACCGCCACGTCAACAGGAAGCGTCATCATCACCCTGCCCTGAGCCGACTTGGGTCGCAGAGAACAAGACCGGCGTCCCATCTGGACAGCTACGCCAGATAGGCAATGATGGCGCCCCGCTAGATCATGACGACGGCGGCTCTCAGCTCCCTTACGAAAGCAGGAGAACGTCAGCAAGGGCCCAGCCACTTCGACAGCTGTCCCCCCGTCCGGCTCCGTTACTCCTCCAACAGCCACGACGCCACACCAACAGGGTGCCAAGATCTCTCCGGCTGCCACCTTGGCATGTACATAGGGCGCTAGCTCTCCCTCGCTAGACACGTAGCACCTTGCTACACCCCCATTCTGTACACCTGGATCCTCTCCTTACGACTATAAAAGGAAGGACCAGGGCCTTCTTAGAGAAGGTTGGCCTCGCGGGGACGAAGGGCAGGGGCAGGCGCTCTCTCGGGGCCGCTCGCTTCCCCTCACCTCGCGCGGACGCTTGTAACCCCCTACTGCAAGCGCACCCGACCTGGGCGCGGGACGAACACGAAGGCCGCGGGAATTCTCCGACTCCCTCACGACCCGGCTCCGGCCACCTACCGCTCTCTCTGTTCCCCCCTTCGCGCTCGCCCACGCGCTCGACCCATCTGGGCTGGGGCACGCGGCACTCTCACTCGTCGGCTCGGGGACCCCCCGGTCTCGGAACGCCGACAGTAATAGACCACCTTTTTCATCTTCTTCTTCTTATCACCTCTTCGATGGGACTTGATGGAGGAAGAGGATTCCTCCTTATGTTTGTTGCTGGACTCGCTTGAGAGGGTCCTCCTCGAGCTTGCGGGCTTGTCGCCGGTCATCATCTCCCTCTTGGTGTGATCTCCAGACATTACATCGAGTTGGTTAGACTCTCAATGAAGCACTAGCTCTGATACCAATTGAAAGTTGCCTAGAGGGGGGTGAATAGGCAAAACCCGAAATTTATAACTTTAAACACACACTACAAGCCAGGGTTAGCGTTAGAATTAAATTCAAGTCCGAAAAGAGGGAAAAACAAATCAACCAAGAATCAAGAAAGTGGACACGATGATTTGTTTTACCGAGGTTCAGTTCCAAAGAACCTAGTCCCCGTTGAGGAGGTCACAAAGACTGGGTCTATTTCAACCCTTTCCCTCTCTCAAATGGTCACTTAGACTGAGTGAGCCTTTTCCTTAATCTCCTAGGTCACTTAGACCCCGCAAGGACCACCACATACTTAGGTGTCTCTTGCTTCGATTACAAATCACTTGAGAAAAGAAATGAGAAAGGAAGAAGGAATCCAAGCAACAAGAGCGCAAATGAGCACAAAATCTCTCTCTCACAAGTCACTAAGTGTTTGAGATGAATTTGGGACATGGAGAGGATTTTATCTTATGAATTGTGTCTTGGAGTGAATGCTAGATCTCTTGTATTGAATGTGATCTCTAAAAAACTTGGATGCCAAAGGATGTGGTGGTTGGGGGTATTTATAGCCCCCAACCACTTTGGTAGCCATTAGGGAGGCTGCTGGCGATGGGCGCACCAGATAGTCCGGTGCGCCATCGGACAGGCATTGTTCCTTGTCCGGTGCGCCGCCACGTCACCCAACCGTTAGGATTTGGAGCTAGGTCGACCGTTGGAGCTTTGTCCTCTTGCAGCATAGGATAGTCCGGTGCCCTCTGACTTCGATGCTCTAACTTCTGCCGCTGCACTGTAGCCCACTGTAGCACTTTGCAGAGTCGACCGTTGGCACTGGATAGCCATTGCCCGCTGGCTCACCGAACAGTCCATTGAATTATAGCGGAGAGCGCCGTTGAATTCCCGAGAGTGGCTGGTTCGGAGTGTACGACCCTGGTGCACCGGACAGTCCGGTGCGCCAAATTTCAGCACACTCAAGGTTTTGCTCCGGTTCTTGATTGAGTCCCTAACTTGATTTCTGTCTTGGTTTGTGTTGAACCTTATGCACCTGTAATACATGATTTCTAGACAAATTAGTTAGTCTATGTGTTTGTGTTGATCATCAACCACCAAAATTAATTATAGGAAATGGTTAGCACAATTTCCCTTTCAGTGGATGGGGGAAGCAGCATCAACGTCACCTTCCCCTAGACGCTCCAAGCCCTAGGGGTTGCCATTGAAGACCTCACTGAGTCGGATACTCCCTTCTTCGTTATTGTGCCGACCAAAGGGGAGTACCACTCGGACACATCTACCTATCTGTCACCTTTGGAACCCCAAAGAACTACAGAACTGAGTTCTTGAGGTTCAAGGTGGCACGATTCGACTGCGGGTACAACGCCATCATTGGAAGACTAGGACTGGTGAAATTCATGGCCATTCCGCACTACCCGTACATGATATTCAATATGCCAGGACCTCAGGGGATTATCACTGTGCGCGTCGACTTCCAAGGTGCCACGGAATGCTTTTGAGGTGCCATTGAAACGGCTCTCACTGCCGGGCACCTGGTAGCCCTTCACACACAGGCAAACGGCAAACTACAGGATGAAAATCTCACGATCCCTTCGAACGAAGCTCAGGCTGCAACCTCTATGCGGTCGATAGAAGAAACTAAAAGGATCAATCTAGGATTCTAGGATGAACGCAAGACTGCAGTTATCAGCTCCAGCCTCGATGACAAATAGGATGGCGTGCTCGTCTAGTTCTTGCAAGATAACCGAGATGTATTCACGTGGCAACCCACGGACATGCCAGGAGTCCTGAGAGAACTAGCTGAGCACAAACTTAAAGTATATCCTCAGGCGAGACCGATCCGACAGAAGCTACGTCGTTTCACACCCAATAAGAGAGAAGCCATTCGTGTAGAGTTAGCTCGCCTAGTGTCGGTAGGATTCATTAGCAAAGTACTGCACCTAGAGTGGCTGGTAAACCCCGTTCTTGTACTCAAAAAGAATAAAGTTGATTGGCGCATGTGTGTTGACTATACCGATCTCAACTCTGCCCGAAGGGTCCTTTCGGACTTCCTTGGATAGATCAGGTAGTTGATTCAACCGCTGGCTGCTCTATGCTCTCCTTCTTAGACTGCTACTCGGGGTATCATTAGATCAGTCTAGCAAAAGAGGACGAGGAGAAGACTACCTTCATCACACCATTTGGAGCCTTCTGCTATACCTCCATGTCGTTCGACCTCAAGAACACTGGAGCGAATTACCAGAGGGCCATCTAGACATGCTTAGTTGATCACTGGGGCAAGCGGGTGGAGGCTTATGTTGACGATGTGGTTATCAAGATAGAAAACTCAGAAAACTTTATTGAGGATTTGCAACTAGTCTTCAACAGCTTGAGACGCTACCGATGGAAGCTAAACCCAGAAAAATGTGTATTCGGAGTGCCAGCCAGAAAGCTACTTGGGTTTATTGTCAGTCATCGGGGAATAGAAGCAAATCCAGAGAAGATTGAGGCCATTATGAGGATGGAACCGCCGCGGTCACAGAAAAAGGTACAAAGGCTCACTGGATGCATGGCAGCGCTAAGCAGATTCATATCAAGGCTAGGCAAGAAAGGAATGCCATTCTATAAATTGCTCAAGAAGGTGGACAAATTTCAGTGGACCACAGAAGCACAGGAGGCTCTGGATGCACTGAAGAAATTCTTGACCACTCCACCAGTACTCAAGCCACCACACCGAGCTACACCCAGTCAGCTGGCAGAAGATTTGCTGCTGTATATTTCCTGCAAGACTCACATGGTAAGCACCGCATTAGTAGTCGAACAGGCGGAAGAACGGCACGCATACCCAGTGCAGCATCCGGTTTACTTCATCAGTGAAGTCCTCGGACCCTCAAAGATAAGGTACCCTCAAGTTTAGAAGTTATTTTACGCGGTACTTCTAACCGCTTGCAAGCTCCGGCACTACTTTAATGACCACAAAGTCATAGTAGTCATAGGATTTCTGATAGGCGATATTCTTCACAACAAGGAAGTTGTTGGGAGAACAGCCAAGTGGGCATGCGAACTCGAAGCTCATGATATAGAGTTCCGACCCTGCACGGCGATAAAAACTCAGGCACTGGTCGACTTCATATCAGAGTGGACTGAGCACCAGGTCCCGGAAAGACCGAAGGTCACCGAAATATGAAGGATGTACTTTGATGGCTCGCTGAGACTGCAAAGGAGTAGGGGCAGGGATTCTCTTTATCGCTCCCAGAGATGAACAACTCAAGTATGCACTCCAGCTCTTGTTTCCAGCGTCCAATAACGCCGCATTTGTGGCCGACGTTGGGGAAGAGGAGGCCTTTGTTGATGGCGATGTTAGCGGCGTCCTCGTCGGAGGAGGAGTCGGTGGAGCTCTCATCGGAGTCCCATTCTCGACACACGTGGGCATCGCCGCCCTTCTTCTTGTAATACCTCTTATTCTCCTTCTTCTTCCCCTTCTTGTTGTCGCCCCTGTCACTATCACTTGAAATTGGACATTTAGCAATAAAATGACCCGGCTTACCACACTTGTAGCACACCCTCTTGGAGTGGGGTTTGTAGTCCTTCCTCCTCCTTTGCTTGAGGATTTGGCGAAAGCTCTTGATGATGAGCGCCATTTTCTTGTTGTCGAGCTTGGAGGCGTCGATTGGAAGCCTACTTGGTGTAGACTCCTTTTCTTCTTCCGTCGCCTTGAATGCAACGGGTTGCACCTCGGGTGTGGAGGTGGCGCCTTGCTCCAAGTTGACGATGTGTTTGGAGTCTTTGATCATTAGTTCAAAGCTCACAAACTTGCCTATCACTTCCTCGGGAGACATTAATTTGTATCTAGGATCCCCACGAATTAATTGCACTTGAGTAGGATTGCGAAAAACAAGGGATCTTAGAATAACATTGACCATCTCATGGTCATCCCATTTGGTGCTCTCGAGTTTGCGCACTTGGTTCACCAAGGTCTTGAGCCGGTTGTACATTGCTTGTGGCTCCTCTCCCTTGTTAAGGACGAATCGACCGAGTTCTCCCTCGATCG
Source organism: Zea luxurians (assembly GCA_029449295.1). Taxonomy (NCBI): domain Eukaryota; kingdom Viridiplantae; phylum Streptophyta; class Magnoliopsida; order Poales; family Poaceae; genus Zea; species Zea luxurians. Next base: position 94,268,833 of record JAOPSE010000006.1, read on the forward strand.
TTTCGCATTTGGTGATCTTGGTACCTCGTCCCCTTCGTGCGCCGTCTTGAGGACGTCCCAAATTTCTTTTGCACTCTTTAACCCTTGCACCTTATTATACTCCTCTCGACACAAGGAGGCAAGGAGTATAGTTGTGGCTTGGGAGTTAAAGTGCCTAATTTGGGCGACCTCGTCCGACTCGTAGCCCTCGTCCCCCACCTTAGGTACCTGCGCTCCAAACTCAACAATATCCCAAATACTTGCATGGAGTGAGGTTAGGTGATGCCTCATCTTATCACTCCACATACAATAATCCTCACCATCAAAATATGGTGGTTTGCCTAAGGGAACGGAAAGTAGAGGAGCGTGCTTAGAAATACGGGGATATCGAAGGGGTATCTTACTATACTTCTTGTGCTCATGGCGCTTAGAAGCGACGGACGAGTCGGGGCTTGATGTGGAAGGCGACGATGAGTCGGTCTTGTAGTAGACCACTTTCTTCATCTTCTTTTTCTTGTCGCCTTTCCGATGGGACTTGATGGAGGAAGAGAATTCCTCCTTGTGCTTGTTGCCGGACTCCCTTGAGAGAGTCCTCCCCGAGCTTGCGGGCTTGTCGCCGGTCACGATCTCCCTCTTGGCGTGATCTCCCGACATCACTTCGAGTTATTAGACTCTAATGAAGCACCGGGCTTTGATACCAATTGAAAGTTGCCTAGAGGGGGGTGAATAGGCGTAATCTGAAATTTATAACTTAAAACACAAACTTCAAGTCGGGGTTAGCGTTAGAATTGAATTCAAGTCTGGGAGAGAGGGAAAAACAAATCAAATGAGAAACAAGCGAATGAACATGGTGATTTGTTTTACCGAGATTTGGTTCTAAAGAACCTAGTCCCCGTTGAGGTGGTCACAAAGACCGGGTCTCTTTCAACCCTTTCCCTCTCTCAAATGGTCACTTAGACCGAGTGAGCCTTCTCCTTAATCAAATGGGTCACTTAGACCCCGCAAGGACCACCACACACTTAGGTGTATCTTCCTTTGAATACAAGTTGCTTGAGAACAAGAAAGAGAAATAAAAAAGGCAATCCAAGAGGCAAGAGCTCAAATGAACACAAAATCTCTCTCTCGCTAGTCACTAGGTATTTGAGATGGATTTAGGACTTGGAGAGGCTTTGATCTTTTGAATTGTGTCTTGGAGTGAATGCTAGAGCTCTTGTAATGAATGTAATGCTCAGAAATCTTGTATACTTGGAGTGGTGGTGGTTGGGGGTATTTATAGCCCTCAACCACCAAATGGCTGTTGGGGAAGGCTGCTATCGATGGGCGCACCGGACAGTCCGGTGCGCCACCGGACAGACACTGTAGGCTGTCCGGTGCGCCGCCATGTCACCCAACCGTTAGGGTTCGGGAGCAGTCGACCGTTGGCACTGTTGACTTCTTGTGGCACCGAACAGTCCGGTGCGCCACTGACTCTGCGCTCTGACTCTGCCACGCACTGTTCTTCACTGTAGCACTGTTCATCAGCTTTTGCAGTCGACCATTGTGCGATGTAGCCGTTGCTCCGCTGGTGCACGGGACAGTCCGGTGAATTATAGCAGTGCGCCCGAAGAAACCCGAGAGCGGCTGGTTCAGCCCTGTACGGACCTGGTGCACCGGACACTGTCCGGTGCGCCAGACCACAACACACTTGGTTTCTTTTGCTTCTTTGAATTGGACCCCTAACTTGAATATTTATTGGTTTGTGTTGAACCTTTATGCACCTGTAAAACATGTATTCTAGAGCAAACTAGTTAGTCCACATATTTGTGTTGGGCATTCAACCACCAAAATTAATTGTAGGAAAAGGTTAACCCTATTTCCCTTTCACTGGGCGTGCAGACGTTAGGTTGCCTCCCCGATCGAGGAGGGAGAGACTTGTTGTGGTTCTCCATGGTAAACCACCCAAGGCGCCATCCCTTAATACTGTCCTTCAGAGGGATATCAAGATATTCGAATTTTCTACCCCGACGAAGTTCCAAGCTGGCACCACCATCAAGATGATGCTGTCCTCCAGCCATCCCGGGTCGATAGTGGTACAGGTACTTCCAAAGCCTGAAATGAGGAAGAATTCCAAGGAAAGCTTCACAGAGGTGAACAAACACAGCAATTTGCATAACAGAATTGGGGTTTAAGTGTGTAAGATTCAGAGCATAAAAATCAAGGAGGCCACGGAAAAAGGGAGAGGCTGGCAGGGCCAGTCCTCGGATGAGAAAGGGCACGAAGACGACAGCTTCATGGGTGTCCTCTGTCAGAACAGTAACCCCGCGCTAGATTCGCCAAGAACACAACTCCTTTGGCAGAAGAACACCAGTTTCAACGAGGTGCAAAAGGTCAGCCTCGGAGACAACGGACATGTGGTTGCCGGCAAATGGAAGTTGGCTGTTTGGATCGATTCGGGATAATTGGAACAGCAACACTCTGTCTCTTCCTATTAGGAGCCATTGTGATCTCTCAAACAAAGCGGGTGGACTTAAGGACTCAGGAAACAGAGAAGCGGCGGAGGAAAAAGCAAAAACTAGGGTTCAGAATTCAAGAGGATATGTCAGCAGAAGTATGGGTTGGCTCGATAAGTCGGGCGCAAAGTGCCAGACCATAACTCTGAAAAGTGGAGATCACAAGCATCACTCGGGCATTACCTCTAAAATGCCAGTGAGTCGCCAAGTGCGCGAGCAAAAACATGCAACAATGGACCAGCAAAAGAACTGCATTTTTATTCATATGGGGAGATCGTTACAAACTTGAGACCGACTCATTATGAGTCAGCCTCCTCACCCCTTGGCCATTACATTACATTACACTACACTACTACTTACACTACACTATACTACTACCTAATACTACCTTAATCTACTACTACTTACTACTACTGCTGCTATCTATACTAATATCTAAACTAGCAGCATTATGTCGTCGGTCTTGCCGTCACCGCCATCGCCCTTGCCACCGTCGCCCTTGCCGTCGCCGTCGCCCTCGCCGTCACCGCCATCCTGGACGTCACCGCCGTCGCCCGAGTGATGACCGTCCACTTCCTACCCTGCTCGCCAAATAGTCGCAAGAATTCAATAAGTAATTCAAGCCGCCAGAAAATGAGTTAGGCAACTGCCGTCGTTTCACGTAACACAGCACTGGTTGGACCCAAGTCAACTGCTCAGGCAAATGATTACGCCTCTCCGTCACATCAAGTTACTACTTCAGGACAATGCGATAAACGCTCTACAGGGCAGACACCCCTTGGACACACCCATTGGGTGTATCACCCGGAATTTTCAAGATTTTCTAAAGAAGTGATATCCACAAAATATATGAAATGAATGTAATGCGACAAAAGGAGGAGATCCGCTGAAGTGGGAGGAAGCCCAATTGTGGTTACTGAAGCGCAAGTCCAATCAACAGAAGCATTAAAGTACAGAGCAGGGTGGTGTCCAGCCGAAGGCCATCTGTCTCAAGCAGCCAGATGTCCAACTCGTCGCCGATCAATTTGATTCTAGGCCTAACAAGGCATGGACAGATGGCATCATCTATTTATTCTGAAAATGATTTCAAAAAGCATAAAAATGAAGACCTTTGAATGGATTACTTCTAAAATCCACTCAAAGATCGGGGGCTACACCCATTGGGTGCACCTACGGTGCATCCAACAGATTCAAAATACCTTGAGGTTAAAATGGTGATTTCAAAAGCATAAAGATGAAGACCATTGAATGGATTACTTCTAAAATCCACTCAAAGCTCGGGGGCTACACCCAATGGGTGCACCGAGGGGGCTACACCCAATAGATTCACAAATCCTTGAGGCCAAAATGCTGATTTCAAAAGCATAAGACGAAGACATTTGAATGGATTACTTCTAAAATCCACTCAAAGCTCGAGGGCTACAACCAGTGCACCCAACTCCAGTACAAAAATCAGCCCATGCAATGAACCCACAGACAGGACCAGGAACCTTTGAGTCGATTATTTCAAAATCAATTCAAAGATTGGAGGCTTAAGGGGACAGATATCTTACGGGTCCACTAGAAGGCGAAAATCCTCGCATGGGGCCACGGATCAATCGCCGCACAAGGTCGTCTCGTCGTGGGCCAGGCGAAGACTACGATTGAAATGGGCCAACCCATGAAGGCAATGGGCTTGTGCCTAGATCGTCTGTAGATTATGCCTAATATTAAGGGAACCGTCCGTTTTTCCCGCACCTGACGCCCTCGAAGGCCGAAGATACGTCAGGATGAAGTAGTTGAGTTCTTTCTTGAGATAAGCTAAGTTAGTTGGCTATTAATTAGGAGTTATGCTAGAAGAATGTGATCATCGCGTGCGTAGGGAGTGTCCCACGATCGTGTATATAAGGCCCAGGGGGAACCCCATCATTTTCATCACATTAGCACCTCTCCATTCAGGAGACACCACTTGTAATACACCACGCATACAGAGCCACCCCAGGAAGTAGGGTATTACGCCTCTCAAAGCGGCCCAAACCTGCAAAAAATCGTCTGTCTCTTATTCTCTTACTCTCTCTCTCTCTCTTTCTCATGCTCCTAGCATGAACCATCAAGCTACGATCAGCAACACCGTCCTACCAAAACGCACCGTGAGGGGATCCCCGACAACCCTGCCTCCTAATGTCATTAATTTCTAGAACGATTTAGAAAGTAAATTTCATGAGCATTTCTTTTTCGGGGAATATGAATTAGGGTTGGTTGATTTAGTCTCAGTGTGACAGAGACATGAAGAATCGTTTAATGATTATATCTAGAGGTTCCATGACACTAGAAGCCGATGATTTCAAATCTATATCGCAGACAAAGAGCTAGCAGGACTGGCTTTTAATGGGTTGATCCTACTTAAGAGACAAATTGGATGACACTCAGTTCTTTTCAATAGCTCAACTACATCAACGAGCTTTGGCCTGTGAAAGCCGATGTAAAGAGACATCAAAATCGAACGACCGTACTATACATCTAGTGGAGCACGATAATTTGGATGACAAATCCGCAGATATATGTATCGCTGAACTTGTTTGGCCAACAAAGACCAAACCTTCACCTTGTTCTTCTTTATAGCCGATTCAAAAGAATCGGAAAGAAGAACTTAAATTTACTTTTAATGTTGCTAAGTGTGATAAAATATTTAACAAATTAGTGAAAAGTGGTAACATTAAAATAACTCATACTCTTCCTCCTCTAGATGAATTAAAGAGATGTGCATACTGCAAGTGGCATAAATGTTTTTCCCATGCCACCAATGATTGTAACGTTTTTCGTCGACAAATACAATCAGCCATAAATGAGGGGTGGTTGAGTTTTCAGTAGATTCAACTAGACACGCAACCATTTCGAATCGATATAATAGAACTAGCAAACAAAAAGTCTTGGTTCGGCCGAAAGTGGACGATAAAGGCAAAGGCAAAAACATCGTCATTGGTGATCCTTGCACGTCGAATATATCACAAGGAGGAATTGCTCGGAAAGCTTTGGACAGGAAGACTAACAAGTCCGGAGGCGCTGGGGGGCAGGCTCAATTGAGCAGCCGAGCAAAGCTTCCTGGCTCGAGCATCACGGACGGTCCCGTGCTCAAATAGACGGTCCGACTAACTCAGCTGGATAGTCCGCCCATGGCAAGAGGCGTCGGTCTCCACATAAAGCGAAAATTGGACGCAGGGCCGACGTACATATAACGTACATGGTCAGCTTGTCAAAGTCGGCCCTACTTTTGATCAATTTCTCTCCAAATATGCTAGCAATAAGGTCATTCTACGCGAGCAGCCAACAAAGAAACCCCAAGTCACCCGCTAAAAAACGACTGAATAAAATGGCCCCAAAGGCGACGCAGCAGGCATTGCCTATTCATCCAGTGATACTAGTGTACTTTCCACCCGCCTACGCATCTACCTCGAATCTAAATTTTGTCGTATTGAAATATGGAATGGTACGACGATGAACCCGTGGTACATACATAGCCCCTTTGCCTATTCAGGCTTGGGGCACCTCCATTCTATACCTTTTGATCTTTTGATCAGATGGTCATGGCTGAGAAAGATGCAATCCGAAACGGCCTTTATGCATTAGAGCTCTATTGAATGATCACCCTATTGGATCGAAAAGCCGGTGACTTGCATCGGGCTTAGTGCATATGCTTTTGGTTCTTCAATCTTCATCAAAAGGCAGGAGGGCATATGTTGAACACCAAATTGCCCTACGAACGGTATGCCCCTAGGACCGGATGGTCTGTAGTCCGGACTATCCACGGTGGCAACGCGTACGGCTCGCGCGCGCGCAGAATCAGTTAGGGTCCTGGATTTCTAGCGGGATTTGTTAACAAAACCTGCGGGATTAACTCGGGAACCGACTTGTAATGGGTCTAGACCTTCACCCATTATATAGATTAAGGGGTACGACCAATTAAACCTCCCACAATCGATCCAATCAACTTTACTTATCGTTTTTAACTTATGCATTAGAAGTAGCCCTAGTCTAGCCTTCCTCTACCTCGAACCTTCACCTTTCTTTAGCTCTACGTCGACTAGAGGCGTCTTATGTGGCCTGCCGACGCTAAGACAGGCGAGATCTAGGTCTGTTGTGAAGAAGGCGACCCTCTGCGCCATCGTGGACCGTCTGAGCCCCAGGCGCGGACCGTCCGGACGTACGCGGAGAAGGAGTCGCTCCTACGCCCAAGTCGCGGACCGTTCGACCTAGGGCCACGACCGTCCGCACCTCCGCAGATAGCACCGCCAGGCGGTTCACCTCCGGTGATTGCTGCCCAGATCGGTGCCAATAGAATTGATTCCAATCCTAAGTATCAAACAAAGGCTAAAGGTATTGTTGAACACTTTGATAATACATGTATGGCATGCTGAAGGTGACCAAAGTTGACCTAGAGTTTTATGGAAGTATGGGAAGATAGACCTCTTCATATAAGAGCAAGTATATTAAGAGGCTGTAAGTAGACTAAAGAGGTGGTGGAGAGAGAAGAGAAGCTAGTTGTAAACTTACGGCCAGCTTAGACACAAAAACAAAAAAAAACTATATGAGAAAGATATATGAAGTATATATTAATAGTAAAGAGTTAACTATTGTATGAGTGGATTAAGTGGTAGGCTGCAAAGATCAACGATAGGGTTCTACAATAATAATGAACAACCAACGGTCGGTCGCCTGTTTTATTAAACTTGCTCTTAGCTTGTCTTGGTTTATTTTTTCAGACCTTTGAGCTTCTGGCACTAAGCGTGTTCCTTTTTTTATTTATAGCTAGCACTAGCATCGATTAAATAATTAGCTATCTTGTTTTGTTCAGGAAAATAAATTAAGCAGCAGGTTTGGATGACGTGCAAGTGCAATCAACACTAACACGAATCTTTTTGTTGAAGAAAAAATTAAAGGTATAATTGAACACTTCCATAGATTGCTAAATAAAGGTAGATTCCTGCGAAACCAAAGTTGACCAAGATTTTTTTTTCATTGATGAAAATAAAATATCATGTTAGTCGTATATGACTAGCACTAGCAACAATTAATTAATTAGATACATGACCAATCATATGGTTTTATATATCGTATAAACAAATATTAAGATATTTATTTAAATATAATTATTATTTATTTCAATCAGTAAGGTTAGTGTGTTCTGATGGTTAGTTTTAAATTTCTAGAGCAGAGTGCATAGATTTAAGTGCTCGGTCTGCGCTTTTTTTTTGTGTGGGTGTGAGGTTCACTGGGTACGGCGGCGCCGAGGCGAGACACGTGGGCCGAGAGAGTGAAACCGTCGTAGCATCATGTGTCCACGTCACGTCAAATTATTAATATAGTAGATAACTCATATATCGTGTGGCATGCCGCATGTCAGGTTGGGCAGGTTGCTTTCATTTAGTTTTTTTTATATACTTTTGCAGACGAGCATACTAGCTGGTGGATCGATTAGCCGACAAGCACGCAAATTAGCTTGTCCCTCCCGACAAATGAATATCCTGTGTACACGTATTTTCACCATATAATCAAGTGCATGTGAAACCATCCATATCATATACGACGTAGTACGTACCATCAGCTTCACAAAGAAAAGTCCTTGTGCAACCGGAGCTGCTTGTTCCAACTAACCCCGCGACAGTTCATCATTGCACAGCCGCTATTAATTTTTCCGATGAACGAAAGCTAATATAACAACGGCCGTACGTAGACTTTAAAGTTTCTATGAAAGCCTGAAAGCTAGTAGCAGCCCTACGAACATGTATGGTAAACAATGTACAAGTAGACAACAACCCTGTTCATACATAATTTGAGTGATCCTACTGTTACAACTGAGAATGAATAGTGCTACCTCGGTCTAAAAAATATAGTTTCCATTTTAAAGTCAAATGATGTAAAGTTTGATCAAAATTATATAGAAAGATACTATATTTTTATAGTTTACCTAGTTAGAGACTAACTTTGTTATTATTCATTATTGTTAGGAATTTAGGCATTTTTATATTCAATTTAATCTAGAAATACAGTACGATAAATGTGATGACAGATATGTGCACGTGTGCATAACTACTCATAATAGCAGTAAACAATAGAATAACATACACAAAAATAACTAACAGTGAGTACCAAAATTATGTAGATCAAGCACCGGTGGCTCCAGTCACACGAAACAAGTCGATGTCACCAACGAGTCAATGTAGATCAAGCAGTCGCGTTGTGCGCTCCCCAAAAACCTGATCGGTCCCCTATCCCGAGCAGGATCTCTTACAACGACGATGGCTTCGAAGGCCTGCTTACTGTAACGCCCTGAATTTGGGGGATAGAATTTTTTTCTTCTTTTCTCTCACCAAATTCGGGCGTTACTCTTTTTTCTCTTCTCGTTTCGCTCCTTCTTCCCAATTTCAAACCAGTATAGTGACAGGTATTCGTGTCATGTATAAACAAAACCTAAGTGTCATGGGTGTTGCATCATGCCGAAGCGCATTTCTTTGTCTGATGTCGCGTGTTCGTCTCGTTCCGTCTCGGATTTCGGTTCGCGATTGGAGTTCGTTTAATGGTCGTGCGTGTCGTGGGTTTCGATCCGCGATGTGACCCAGCCCGGCCCGGTCCGGCCAGGTCCGGCCCGCGCGCCCCTGGCGCCCCTGCCCTCCCCCTGCGCGCTCCCTCCCCCAGATCCGTTTGGCTCATTTGATTTCTCCCGCGCAGTAACCTCCCTCTCCTTCTTCCACCTCTCTCTCTCTCTCTCTCTCCCCGTGGTGCCCTAGGGTTTGGAGTCGAGATCGCCGGAATTTGGATCCCCGGAGGTGAGTTTTTCCCCTCCCCTTCCCTTCACTCTCTCTCCCTCCCCCTCCCTTCTTCTTCCCCTGGTCGTGCGCGTCCTGCGCCCTGCTCGCGCGCGTCCCGCGCCCTGCTCGCGCACGCCACGCGTCGCCTCGGCCTGCGCGCCCCCTCGGCCCACGCGCCCCCTCGGCCCGCGCCGCCCCGGCGTCCCGCGCCCCTCCCCGGCGGCGTCCGACCTCGCGCCCTCCCTCCCGCGCGCGCGCTCGCGCCCTGGCGAGCCCCGCCCCCGCGCCGCCCCTCGCGGCCGCGCCCTGCTCCCTCCCCAGCGAGCCCTCCCTCTCCCTCCCCGCGTCCGGCCTCGACCCCGGCGAGCCCCCCCCCCCTCGGCCGCGCCTGCCCGGCCCCGGCGAGCAGCGCCGCCCCTGGCGTCCCCGCGCCTGGCCCCGCCCCTCTCCCGGCGGCTCGGCCCCTGCCCGCGCACGCCCTCGCCCTCGCCTCGCCGAACCCGCCCCATCGCGAACCCCCTCCCCGGTCGTGCCCTGGCGGCTGCGCCCTCGCCGCGCGCCCCGGCGGCCATGCCCGGCCCTGCGCGCTGGTCACCCGCCCTCGGCCGTGCCCCTGCCCACGCCCGTGCCCCGGCGACTCTCGTCCCGCGCATCTGCATGGCTCGCGTGCCCTCGGCACGCGCAACGCGCTCTCGCGCGTGCGACCGTAGTCGCAGTGCGCTTAACCCCGTTTTAATCTATTTTAATTTGTGTAGTCGACGTGCTGCGTCGCACGCTTCGTCGCGCGACGATTCTTTTATTTTATATTTATCAAAGTGTTGCGTTGCGCGTTTCGTCGCGCGATGATTCGTTTAAATACAGTTCAGTTGACGTAAGCCGTCGTGCGTCTTGTCGCGCAACGCTTAACGTTTTACTTTTAATTAATGCAAGAATCTCGTTGCGCGCTCTGTCGCGCGGCGAGTCGTTTACTTCTTAATTCAATCCAAATGTTGTGTCGTACATCTCGCCGTGCGACCCCTCCCTTTCATTCATCTTTATCTATTTATAATGATTAAGCAGGAAACATGACTTTACTTTATACCAAACGTAGTATCCAAATTAATGCCCTTCTGTTAAGCGAGTGGTTTAATTTATAATTACATAATGTGATCGTTTCTCGACTGTCTTTTCCTCTTTCACTCTCTTAACCATAGTTGCGAGCCCGCGTGGAACGTCTGTTTATTTATTGCATTCTACTGTATGGTGTAATGTTCTTTGTATTAAATATGTGGATGTATGTATGTTTGCGCTCGTATAGAGAAGGATCTGGTTGAAGAGCCCGAGGAACCCACAGGAGAAGCCCCTGAGCAGCAGCTGGTTGGTGGAGGCAAGTGTCCCTTGACCTATCTCTGTCCTATATATTCTTTAATTCACCTCCCGCATTTCACATTTATACCTAAGGATTGACTAGCTTTTGTTATCCATGTCCTTGTCTACTGTCGGGTACCATATTTAGGGGTACCCCTAACACTCCTAATCACAGCTGGTAAACACCCTCAGACCAACTGACGGGCGCGGTTCAAGTCAAGGCTTCGTCTACCCAAGGGATGTGACCTCGCCCGAGCCCAGCCTCGGGCTGGAGCAGTAGTCCCAGACGAGTTCACGCCCCGCCCGAGAGCCTCCTTAGGCAGCGGGCACCTCCTCGGCTCTCCCGAAGCCCGGCTCGGGCAGGCTTCGTTGTGAAGCAACCTTGGCCGGACCGCCTCAACAACCGACCGCTTCATAGGCGCATTCAATGCAGGGGACGCCTGACGCCGTATCCTGACACACGCGCCTCAGTCGGCCAGGACGAAGTGACCACAGTCACTTCGCCCCTCTCTTTTACTATCCGATATGACGGGAAAACAGCGTCGCCCGCCCCGCTCCGACTGTCGTGCCAACCACCCAGGCGAAGACTGACAACAAGTCACGATCAACCACCGAGTTCGGCCTCGGGCGCAACAGGAAGCTCCGCCTCGCCCGACCTCAGGCTCCGGCCTCGGGAGAAGGTCTCCGCCTCGCCCGACCCCCAGACTCGGCCTCGACCTCGGTCTCGGGAGGAATTGCGTCCTCGCCCAACCCCGGCCTCGGCCTCAAGAGAAGTCTCCGCCTCGCCCGACCTTGGGCTCGGACCGACCGCGCCAACAAGGGATACATCATTACCCTATCCCTAGCCAGCTCAGGCTACAAGGAACAAGACCGGCGTCCCATCTGGCTTACCCCGGCGACGGGTAATGATGGTGCCGCGTGTGCAACCATGACGCCTGTGGCTCTCAGCCCTTTACGGCAGCAAGGAGACGTCAGCAGGATCCTTGCCGTGCTGCCAGCTGTGCTCCTACAGGGCTCAGGCGCTTCTTTAACGGCCATGCTATCACGTGTACAGGGCTCAAGCTCTCCCCCGACAGCCACGTTGGCATGTACACAAGGCTTAGGCATTTCTCTGCCGGACACGTTAGCGCATAGCTACACCCCCCATTGTATGTCTAGACCCTCTCCTTGCGTCTATAAAAGGGAGGTCCAGGGCCATCCTGGAGGGGGGTTCGCGCGGGGGAAAGGAGCGAACGAACAGGCTCCCTCTCTCTCCCTCTCGCGACGTGCTTGTAACCCCTACTACGAGCGGCACCCCTGGTGCAGGATAATACAAGGCTTGTCCCGCCTCTTGTGTTCCATCCCGCGCCAACCCATCTAGGCAGGGGCACGCAGCGACAATCTCATTCGTCGGTCCAGGGACCCCCCGGGTCCGAAACACCGACAGTTGGCGTGCCAGGTAGGGGCCTGCTGCGTGTTGACGAACGCCTTCTCGTTGAGTTCCAGATGGGGAGTCTTCAGCAACCTCTTCAGCCCGGGACGGTGCTCCGCTTCGGGAGTCTCGAGTTCATGTCCCTTGACGGCAGCTACGACATGGTACTCCTCCCCTCGCGGCGCGACGATAGCGACGGTCTTCGACTCGCCCGGCGGTGGCGAGCTCGGTGATGACATCTCCCCGCGGCAGAAGAGGAGCACTTCGGTCGTCCCCGCCACCCTCCTCACCGGAGGAGGCGGAGACAGCGCAACCATGGCCACGCACGAGGCGGCACCTTGTCAGCTGTCGTGCCAGAGCGAATCGACGACGCTGGCACTCCCCCGGGGGACATGTCGGGCATTGTCCTCGCACCTGAGACGACGACGGGTGTCACTTCCCCGCGACGTGTCAACCCCAAGTGGACTGATGACGCCAGCACCCTCGCAAAGGATCTGCTAGGCGTTACCCTCATACCTGAGATGACGGTGTGCTCCGCCCCCGACGCGACTTCACCATCGTCCATCGACCAAGAGGTACCGTCCGTTTTCCATCACGTACCCTTTCGATTCAGCTTCGATCCACCTAGCGACCCCGCTACGGTGAGCGCCTTCGTAAAGGCGTATCCAAACCTTCCGGGGTACCATATGTAGGGCTGGACGAAATACTCATGGCTCGATAACTCGCTCGACTCGGCTCGTTAGTAGCTTGGCTCGGCTCGACTCGGCTCGTTTTAATTTTGTAGCGAGCCAAGCTAGCATTCTAGCTCGATTCTCTAATGAGCCAGCTCGGGTTAGCTCGTGAGCTAGCTCGCGAGCCAAACGAGCCAAGCCACAACACAAGTTTGTCTAGTCATTGGTGTCGTCTCATCTCTCATAGTCTTGTTTTCTCGTAGTTATAATCTTAGATATGGACATGTGTGAATGTGCCATATGCTCTTATTGCTATCTTATTATAATAAGGGTGTAAATCTGTAAGTTAATACATATTTGGTTATTTAATTTAATATTAAAAGTTAGAAGCTAGAACGATGATATGATAATAATATTATAAAGGTTTTGGGTGTGTAGTGTTAAACACTTAAAATATGATTTTTCAGTTATATATATTTATGTACATAGATCTTTTATTTAGTTGTGTAGCTCGTGAGCCTAACGAGCTGACTCGAGCTTCCTAACGAGCCGAGTCGAGCCAGATGTTTAGCTCGTTAGTATAACGAGTCGAGCTGAGCTGGTTCATTACAGTAACGAGCCATAACGAGCCAAGCTATAACGAGTCGAGCTGGCTCGATATCCACCCCTAACCATATGTGGTCGACCTGGGACCGACTGACAGCTGTCTCAACCTTCGGGCCGGCGGGTTCCGAGGAAGAGGACGACCCCGACTTCGGTTGGGAATTCTCTGGCCTCAATGACCCCGGTGCCATGCGGGACTTCATGTCCGCATGTGACCACTGTCTCTCCGGTTGTTCTGACGATGGCCATGACCTTGACGACGAGGGTTACGGTCCAAGTCGCGAATGTTTCCACGTCGATCAGGGAGATCACAACGAAGGCAACCACCTCGGTATGCCGGAGGTTGACGATCCCCCTGGGCCCGCATCTTACGTTGACATCCCGCGGGAGCTAGCTGTGGTCCCAGTCCCTGCGGGGGGTCGGGACATACAGCTCGAGCAAATCCGTGAGATGCAGGCCCGGGTCGACAGGGAAGCAGGCCGGCTTGTGCAGCTCCAACAGAATATCGAGCAGGAGTGGGCAGGCCGAACACTCGCCGGAGGGGCCTGTCATCGGGCCCAAGACGTCCAACGCCGCATCGTCGACAATGCCAGGGCAGCGCTGCCCCCGGCCGTCAGCGGGTCTGGCCAGGACCTAGCTGCAATGGCGATGCTACTTCGAGCCATGCCGGAGCCATCCACCACCGAGGGACGGCGTATCCAGGGCAAACTCAAGGATCTCCTAGAAGGCGCCGCGGTTCGACGAGCCGAGAGCTCTGCCTCCCGGAGGCAAGCCGACCCCTCGGAGCATCACGCGGTGTTCTCCTGATGCATGCGGGAAGCCTCGGTCCATCCCGAGCGCACGCGGGATGAGGCGCCTGCCGCCCGGGATCGCCTTGGCAACGAGCACCACCATCTCGACCGTCGAACCCGCCTCGACGAGAAGGTGCACCGAGGCTACCATCCTAGGCGTGGGGGACACTACGACAGCGAGGAGGATCACAGTCCTTCGCCCGAACCACCCGGTCCGCGAGTCTTCAGCCGGGCCATAAGACGAGCGTCGTTCCCTGCCCGTTTCCGAGCCCCGACTACCATCACCAAGTACTCGGGGGAGACGAGGCCGGAGCTGTGGCTCGTAGACTACCGACTTGCATGCTAGTTGGGAGGGGCGGATGATGACAACCTCATCATCCGTAATCTACCCCTTTTCCTCTCCGACGCCGCCCGAGCCTGGCTGGAGCATCTGCCCCCTACGCAGATCTCCGACTGGGACGATCTGGTCAAGGCTTTCGCTGGGAACTTCCAAGGCACATACGTGCGCCCTGGGAACTCGTGGGATCTCTGAAGCTACCGCCAGCAGCTAGGGGAGTCCCTCTGAGAGTACATCCGGCGGTTTTCGAAGCAGCGCACCGAGCTGCCCAACGTTACCGACTCGGATGTCATCGGGGCTTTCCTTGCTGGCACCACTTGCCGACACCTGGTGAGCAAACTGGGGCGCAAGACTCCCACTCATGCGAGCGAACTGGTGGACGTCGCCACCAAGTTCGCCTCGGGTCAGGAGGCGGTCGAAGCCATCTTCCGAAAAGACAAGCAGCCTCAGGGAGAGTCGAAGAAAGACGCCCCCGAGGCGTCCGCCCAACGGGGCACGAAGAAGAAGGCCAAGAACAAGTCGCAAGCAAAACGCGACGCCGACGACGAGAATCTCGTCGCTGCGGCCGAGCACAGGAACCCTCGGAAACCTCCTGGAGGGGTCGGCGCGTTTGACAAGATGCTCAAGGAGCCGTGCCCTATCACCAGGGGCCCGTCAAGCACACCCACGAAGAAGGTGTCATGCTCTGGTGCTACTTCCATAAGATCGGGCCCCTGGCGGAAGATGGCAAGGGCCATGACAACAACAAGGAGGGCAGCAAGGAAGAGGAGTTCCCAGAGGTCCACAACTGCTTCATGATCTATGGCGGGCAGGCGGCGAACGCCTCGGCTCGGCACCGCAAGCAGGAGCGCCGGGAGGTCTGCTTGGTGAAGGTGGCAGCGCCAGTCTACCTAGACTGGTCCGATAAGCCTATCACCTTCGACCGAGGCGACCACCCCAACTTTGTGCCAAGCCCAGGAAGGTACCGCTCGTCGTTGATCCGATCATCGACAACGTTAGGCTCTGCAAAGTCCTCATGGATGGAGGCAGCAGCCTTAACATTATCTACGCCGAGACCCTGGAACTCTTGGGGTTGATAGGTCCGAGGTCTAGGCCGGTGTGGCACCCTTCCACGGGATCGCGCCCGGAAAGCGAATCGTGCCCCTCGGACGGATCGACTTACCCGTCTGCTTCGGGACTCCCTCCAACTTCCGAAAGGAAGCTCTTACCTTCGAGGTCGTCGGGTTTCGAGGAACCTACCATGCGGTGTTAGGAAGGCCGTGCTACGCCAAGTTCATGGTTGTCCCCAACTACACCCTCCTCAAGCTCAAGATGTCGGGCTCGCACGGGATCATCACCGTCGGATCCATGTACCGCCACGCGTACGAATGCGACGTGGAGTGCGTGGAGTACGCTGAGGCCCTCGCTGAGTCCGAGGCCCTCATCGCCGACCTGGAACGCCTCTCCAAGGAGGCGCCCGACGCAAAGCAGTACGCCGGCAACTTCGAACCAGTTGAGGCGGTCAAGTCCGTCTCTCTCGACCCCAGCAACAACGCCAGCAAGAAAGTCCGGATCGGCTCCGAGCTCAATCCCAAATAGGAAGTAGTGCTCGTCGACTTTCTCCGCGCAAACGCCGAAGTCTTTGCGTGGAGTCCCTCGGACATGCCCGGCATACCGAGGGATGTCGCCGAGCACTCACTGGACATCAGAGCTGGAGCCCGACCCGTGAAGCAAACCCTACGCCGTTTTAATGAAGAAAAGCGCAGGGCCATAGGCGAGGAGATCCACAAGCTACTCGCGGCAGGGTTCATCAAAGAGGTATTCCATCCCGAATGGTTAGCTAACCCTGTTCTTGTAAGGAAGAAGGATGGGAAATGGAGGATGTGTGTAGACTACACTGGTCTAAACAAGGCATGTCCGAAAGTTCCCTACCCTCTACCTCGCATCGATCAAATTGTGGACTCCACTGCTGGGTGCGAAACCCTATCATTCCTCCATGCCTACTCAGGCTATCACAAAATCAAGATGAAAGAGTCCGACCAGCTCGTGACTTCTTTCATCACACCTTTTGGCATGTACTGTTACACTACAATGCCATTTGGTTTGAGGAATGCAGGCACCACCTACTAGAGGTGCATGAACCACGTGTTCGGAGAACACATCGGCAGAACGGTCGAGGCTTACGTCGATGACATCGTTGTCAAGATGAAGAAAGCCTCCGACCTCCTCTCTGACCTTGAAACGACATTCAAGTGTCTGAGAGCGAAAGGCGTGAAACTCAATCCCGAGAAGTGTGTCTTCGGAGTCCCCCGAGGCATGCTCCTTGGATTCATCGTCTCCGAGCGGGGCATCGAGGCCAATCCGGAGAAAATCGCGGCCATCACCAACATGGGACCGATCAAAGATTTGAAAGGAGTACAGAGGGTCATGGGATGCCTTGCGGCTCTGAGCCGCTTCATCTCACGCCTTGGCGAGAAAGGCTTGCCTCTGTTAGCCTCTTATGGAAGACCGAGCACTTCACTTGGACCCCCGAGGCCGAGGAAGCCCTCGAAAACCTTAAGGCGCTCCTTACAAATGCACCCATCCTGGTGCCCCCCGCAGCAGGAGAAGCCCTCTTGATCTACGTAGCCGCAACCACTCAGGTGGTCAGCGCCGCGATTGTAGTCGAGAGATGAGAAGAAGGGCACGCACTGCTCGTCCAGAGGCCAGTCTACTTCATCAGCGAAGTGCTATCCGAGACCAAGATTCGCTACCCGTAGATCCAGAAGCTGCTCTACGCAGTGATTCTGACACGGCGAAAGTTGTGACACTACTTCGAGTCTCATCTGGTGACTGTGGTGTCATCCTTCCCCCTAGGGGAGATCATCTAGTGCCGTGAGGCCTCGGGTAGGATAGCAAAGTGGGCAGTGGAGCTCATGGGTGAAACGCTATCATTCGCCCCTCGGAAGGCCATAAAATCCCAGGCCTAGGCAGACTTCCTGGCTGAATGGACTGACACCCAGTTACCAACAACTCCAATCCAACCCGAGCTTTGGACCATGTACTTCGATGGGTCACTCATGAAAACAGGAGCAGGCGCTGGCTTGCTCTTCGTTTCACCCCTCGGAAAGCATCTTCGCTACGTCATATGCCTCCATTTTCTGGCATCAAACAACGTGGCCGAGTACGAGGCTCTAGTGAACGGGCTACGCATCGCCGCCGAGCTAGGGGTCCGGCACCTCGACGCTCATGGCGACTCGCAGCTTGTCATCGACCAAGTCATGAAGAACTCCCACTGCCGCGACCGGAGGATGGAAGCCTACTGCGACGAAGTCCAGCGCCTGGAAGACAAGTTCTACGGGCTGGAGCTCAACCACATCGCCCGACGGTACAACGAGACTGCGGATGAGCTGGCGAAGATAGCCTCGGGGCGGACAACGGTTCCCCCGGACGTCTTCTCCAGAGACCTACATCAACCATCCGTCAAGATCGACGACACGCCCGAGCCCGAGGAAGCCTCGGCCCAGCCCGAGGTACCCTCGCCCGAGCCCGAGGAGGCCTCGGCCGAGCCCAAGGTACCCTCAGCCATCGAGGAGGAGGCCTTGCCCGTCGAGGGGGAACAGAATAGGGTCACGCCAGATTCGAACTGGCAGACCCCGTACCTGGAATATCTCCTCCGAGGAGAGCTTTCCCTCGACAAGGCCAAAGCTCGGCGACTGGCTCGGCACGCCAAGTCGTTCATCTTGCTGGGCGATGAAAAGGAGCTCTATCACCACAGCCCCTCGGGCATCCTCCAACGATGCATATCCATCGCCCAAGGACGAGAGCTATTGCAAGAAATACACTCGGGGGCTTGCGGCCACCATGCAGCACCTCGAGCCCTCATGGGGAATGCCTTCCAACAAGGTTTCTACTGGCCAACCGCGGTGGCCGACGCCACTAGGATTGTACGCTCCTGCCGGGGGTGTCAATTCTACGCGAGGCAAACACGCCTGCCTGCTTAGGCCCTGCAGACGATACCCATCACCTGGTCGTTTGCTGTGTGAGGTCTAGACCTCGTCGGTCCCTTGCAGAAGGCACCCGAGGGCTTCTCGCACCTGCTGGTCGCCATCGACAAATTCTCCAAGTGGATCGAGGTCCGACCCTTGACCAGCATCAGGTCCGAGCAGGCGGTGGCGTTCTTCACCAACATCATCCATCGATTCGGGGTCCCAAACTCCATCATCACCGACAATGGCACGCAGTTCACCGGAAAAAAGTTCCTGGACTTCTGCGACGACCACCACATCCGTGTGGACTGGGCCACCGTAGCTCACCCCATGACGAATGGGCAGGTGGAGCGTGCCAATGGTATGATTTTGCAGGGACTCAAACCGAGGATCTACAACGACCTCAACAAGTTCGGCAAGCGGTGGATGAAAGAGCTACCCTCGGTGGTCTGGAGTCTGAGGACGACGCCGAGCCATGCCACGGGTTTCTCGCCGTTTTTTCTAGTCTATGGGGCCGAGGCCGTCCTCCCCACGGACTTAGAATACGGCTCCCCAAGGACCAGGGCGTACGACGACCGAAGCAACCAGACCAGCCGAGAGGACTCGCTGGACCAGCTCGAAGGGGCTCGAGACGTTGCCTTACTACATTCGGCACGGTACCAGCAGTCTTTGCGACGCTACCACGCCCGAAGCGTTCGGCCCCGAGGCTTCCAAGTGGGAGACTTGGTGCTTCGTCTGCGACAGGACGCCCGAGGGCGCCACAAGCTCACTCCTCCCAGGGAAGGGCCCTTCATCATCGCTAAGATTTTGAAGCCCGGAACATACAAGCTGGCCAACGACCAAGGCAAGGTCTATAGCAACGCTTGGAACATCCAACAGCTACGTCGCTTCTACCCTTAAGATGTTTTAAGTCGTTCATGTACCTCGTTTTCTTTACATACATGAAGTCTAACCGTCAAGGAAGGGTCGGCCTTGCCTCAGCAAAGCCCGACCCTCCCTTGGGGGCTAGAAGGGGGGAACCCCCTCTGCGTCAAAATTTTCCTCGGAAAAAATTTTCTACCAAAACGACCTTTCGTGCTTTCGACTTCTGTATCGATAGCGGGATCCTAAAAACGACGAGAGTACACGTAAGCGGCAAGGCCGACCGAGACGAGGGACTCCTACGCCTCCGGGATATGGATACCCCACTCGTCACATTCCGCGAAAAGTAACTCTCGCTCGGACAAGTGGTTCTGCTACCAACGAACAAGTCATGGCGCTCGAAACAAGAGCAAAGAATATGCAGCTTTATGATACGACGATGAAAGTGTTTAGGCCTCGGCGGTCGCAAAGAACACACGCATGCTACAAATAAACTGCTCCAGCAGGATCAGGCATCGGCAGGGGAAGCAGCTGCGCCCTCGGCGTCGTTTCCGCCTTCGGCGAGGTCTGGCCCAGCCTCAGACGACGACGTGGATGGTAAGATCTCCACCTTGAAGGAGGAGGCCAGCACCGCGCTCAGGCCCTCGGCAGCCGCGTCAAGCCTCTGGACCTCGGCTAAGGCAGCCTCGTCTTCGTCGGGTAGACAGTACCCCTCGCTGACACGCTCCAAGTCCACGCCGTAGTGGGAAGCGACCACGGCGAAGGCCCGCCTAACGCCGTGGTGCAGCGCCCCGCGGAGTCTGCTGCGCACATGGCCACCCAAGGCCCACAGATGACTCTGGGGGAGCTACCCGAGGGGACGTCGTCAAGGTCAAAGGCTCGGCAAAAGCCCAAGATAGCCTCAGACATAGCCACACGGTCGGCCTCATTCTGCTCAGCCGCTCGGGCGTGCGCCTTGACGGACTCATTAAGAGTCGTCTCGAGCTCTGCAGATAGCCGATCAAAATTCTTCAGACACGAGTTGAAGAATGAAGCTGAATTGAAGTCGCAAAGCAGGCGAAACATACCTTCAGCCCGGGCACGCTCCTGTGAGGCCACGACTTGGGCAGACTGGGCAGATCCAACGACCACAGCCAGGTCCACCGCAAGGGCCCTGGCCCGAGCAGACACCTCGGCCAGCTGACCCTCAAGGGCCTCAGCCCAGCCCGTGGCCTGGGCTGCTTGGCTCCGAGATTGGTCCCGCTCATCGATGGCCTGGCCAAGCTCCAGCTACCGTTGCTATGCCTCCGTCCATGCCAACGCTGCCTCTACCCGTGCCACGCTGCCTCCGCCTTTAGATCATCACAGAGCAGCCGAAGGTCCGCCAGCTCGGTGCTCTGTCAGGTAAGGTGCTCATTAGCCTTGGCAAGCGCGGCCCTCTGGGACCACAGCGAACCCCAGATACCGCTCTCGCGGCAGATGAACAGCGACTTGGCGGTGCTTACATCCGCTAGTTCCTGAGCAAGGAAGACAAGGTATTACAAAGAATGCCTTGGCCACGCAAGGTATGCACCTGAAATCCTTACCTGGAGGACCCTAGGAACATCCCTGGAAAGGATCTACATGGTCGACCGAAGCGACCCCATCGCGGCCTCGGCATACTCGCGGAGCTCATCCGAGACTGCTCCTCCTGCTCATCATTGAGGACAAGGAGGGGTTTCGAGGCACCGTGGCTCCAGAACCGGAACGCCTGCCCACACCACTCATTGGGGTTGCGCTGCGCGGGGATGAGGACGCCGCCCCCTGAGAAGGGCCGCGGTGTTGTGCGCTCCTCCGCCAAGGCGTCGGGTTCCCCTGCAGTCAACACGTTAGGCACCGTCGCCATTGACGCGTTGGGCTTCCCCTCGGCTAAGGTGGCGGGTTTCCGGTCGCTGACCTCGGCAACAGCGTTAGCCCCCTCCTCAGGGCCAGGAACGGGGAGGTCGGGGACGACCGCGAGCGGCGATGCCCCAACCATCCCGATGTCGGGGGCGGTGGACGGCTCCGCGAGCGAATCAGCAACGACCGCGGCAGGAGTCGGCGCCGGCACCGACAACAAGTCTGGCGGGCTCGGGGCCACAGCCGCGTCAGCAGCCTCCCCCGGCACAACGGCTGCCCCAACGGAGGGGTCGGCCTAGGAGGCTTGCCCCATGGCAGCTTGTGCCGCCTGGGCCCCCGCTCGGGAGCATCCTATGCGAAGGCCAGCCAACTGGCATGGCGCGCCGCGGCACCGGCAGCAGAAGCCGGCACCGTCTTAAGGGCCTTCGTGGGGGCCATGCCGGTTAGGCCCTGCCTCCGCTTGCTGAAAGGAAGAGAGAAAGCAAGTTCAAGACACGCGACAAAAGAAGCCAAAACAGAGGCGTCCTCAGGCACTTACCCACTCCGGACCAAGGCCAATCGTGCCTGCGAGGAGGCCCCTCGGG
This sequence comes from Zea luxurians, assembly GCA_029449295.1. Classification (NCBI taxonomy): domain Eukaryota; kingdom Viridiplantae; phylum Streptophyta; class Magnoliopsida; order Poales; family Poaceae; genus Zea; species Zea luxurians. The sequence goes on from JAOPSE010000006.1 coordinate 94,290,495, forward strand.
CATCGGTTCTCGCAGGCGCTGCCAAGGGTTGCCCCGCTACCGACTTCGGCGCCGCTCCCACCTCGGGCGCCCGAGGCGCCGAAGGAGCGGCCTGCCCAGGCGTCGCCTCAACGGATGGAGGATCAACCTCCTACGCAGCCGGCACGGGCGTTTGATCTTGGGGGACAGAGGGGTCAGGTACCCCCTCGGCCTGCCTCGGCTCCTCGGACTGGGACCCTTATGTCCCGGCCCCGGGCACTGATGATACCAGCCCACCTAGAGGCTGGCGCGGCAACCCCTGGCCAGGCCCCGGGTCCGGGTTGAGGCCAAGACGGGCTGCCATGTCGTCGTCCTCATCATCATCATCGTCATCATCATCGTCGGGTGTCTCCGGCGACAGCTCCCTCGGGAGCCCGTCCCTCTCTTGCCTCCGACGGCGCTTCTCCAAGGCGTCCCGAGCTCACATCTGCTCGTGAGCCCGAGCCTTCTCCGCGTCTTTCTTCTCCTTCTTCTTCTTCGCGGTGACCCTCTGCGCGGCTCGGTCCACCGCGTCCTCCGGGACCGGTGGCAGGGCGGGTTTATAAAAGCTTAACTCCTGGGGAAGAGCAAAGATCCCAACAGTGGGAATCGAAGGCAACTCGGCGCAATACAGGAGAAGGATCGGATACTTACCAGGGAAACGTACCCATGGTCGGGGCGCATCGCAGGCTGGGTAAGGGCGCCGGCCTCTAGCCTCCCTACTGTACCCGCTACCCGCTTGCAGAGGTCGTCATCAGGGAGGGATGCCGAGGACATCTGTGAGCCCTCCAGATTGACCCCCGGTCTCATCTTTGAGAGCTGCAACCGCCGCTCTGCCAAAGGGAGCACCCTCCAGCGATGGATGGTGGCAACAACCCCCGCAGCGGTAAGGCCCCCATCTCGTAACCTCTGCAAAGCCTGCAGAATAGGCTGGAGCTTCTCCTGTCTCTCGCGTGTGGCGCCCCAGCGCCAGTTGCTGCCGACGGCGATCACCACTCGTTGAGAAAACAACGGAAGCCTCCCGTCGTTGTTCCGGAGATAAAACCATCGACGCTGCCACCCCTTGTTTGAAGACACAAGGATGGTAGGGATGTACTGCTGCGTGCGCCCCTGCCTCAGCTGGAGGGTGCAGCCACCGGCCCGCACCACCATACGGACCTTCTTCGCATCCGTCGTCAAGGCAAAGAGCTCCGCGGAGAAGAGGTGGGTCCACAGATCCCAGTGAACTTCGATCCCTAGAAAACCCTCATAAACCGCCGCGAAGATGGCTGCTTGCGCAATGGAGTTGGGGTTGAGGTTGTGCAGCTCCACCCTGTAGTGGTGCAGGAGCGCCCGCATAAAGCGGCTCGCTGGCACTCCAAACCCCCGCTCATGGAAGGGGATGAAGCTAACCACATACCCCGGCGGCGGGGAAGGGACGGCCTCGCTCGGGGCCATCCACTCCGGCTGCGCCCCACCAGAGAGGGGATGGAGCAGACCATCGGCGACGAGGGCCTCTAGATCCTTCGCGATGACGGTGGAGGAGGGCCACGGGTCGCGCGGCGGGACAACGTTCACCCTGTCAGCCATCACCGAACGGAGGTGGTGGAGGTGGAGGGGATGAGGTGCGCGGTTTCCTTTTCCCTGGCTATTCTCTTAGGTTGCGAAAACCAGAGCAAAAGGCAGGCGCAAATGGCAGAGTGACGAACCACTCCCGGCCCCCCTTCCAAGTATATAAAGGCCCGGGAGAGAACCGTTCAAAACTTCGCCCGAACTCGCCGCGAAATTCAAAACTCGAAGGTAAAACGATCTTTCTGTTCCTCAAACGGCTCGCACGCGCAACGGGCGCCATGCGAATCGCCCGTCCCGTCGATTAACTCCCCGGCGGAGCAAGCGACACCTCTGGCAGGCGAGGCAGGCATCGTTTCACCTCCGCCATGATGACCGTGTCAGAAAAGGTGCGCCACCTTATTTAAATACATATCCTTCCCCTCCTCCTCCTCTCTCTCTCTCTCTCTCGCTACAGGGACTGGGAAAGGGGACGTTTCGAAAAGGATCCTTCTCATCGGAGGAAGCAGGCCCCAAGCCCTCCTACTGACCAGGGGTTCGAAGGCTGGCCCCTCGGAAGGGTTTTGACAGCCGCCCCAGAGAACTCGGGCTTCAAGCCCATTACTGATCAGGGGTTCGAAGGTAGGCCCCTCGGAAGGGTTCGACAGCCGCCCCAGAGCACTCGGGCTCCGCGCCCACTACTGATCAGGGGTTCGAAGGCTGGCCCCTCGGAAGGGTTCGATAGTCACCCCAGAGCATGCAGAGTGAGAGATGACTCTGGGTACGTCCGATACATGGCCGAGGCTCGGGCTACGCTCCCGAGGTACCCTAGGACATTTCCGAGACCGGCGGGAACGATTTGTAACGAAATCCCACCGGAGGGAGGCATCGAGCCCTCGGACCCTGTCGAAGGGGTCCGGGTCCGGCGAATCACCCGCAGGTACTTTTGGAGCGTGCCTCTGGGCCACCAGCCGACCCCTAACGAACGGGGCACGGGCATCCACTCAGATCACCCGTTAGCAGCTCACTGGAAACACCATGTTCGGCGCCCTCCGAGGGCAACATGGCGCTTCCCCCCCCCCCCTTCTCCTTGCGGAAAGGCGACGCAGGGGCGTATGATAAAAGTCGGGAAAGTCCTTGATCGTCCTCTCGCTCCGTGCAGAGGCTCGAGGGCTGCTCTTGCACCCGGCTACGGCCAAACCATTGACAGCGTCAACAAACCAGCTTGATAACTTGGAACCTGACCATGCACCCGGGCTACGGCCAGGCCGCATGAGGGAACGATCAGACCGGCCGAGGCACCGCAAAAAGCATTAAGACCTCAGAGGAGTCAAACCACTCCTCCGAGGCCTCGGGGGCTACACCCGGCGGGTGCGCTCGCGCGCACCCACCAGAACAAAGCAAAACCGAGAAAGGCCGGTCCCCTCACCGAAAATGCGGCAAAAGCCTCCAAGCGAGTACCAACACTCCCTTCGAGGCTTGGGGGGCTACTATTGGGTACCATAATTAGGGGTACCCCCAACACTCCTAATTACGGCTGGTAAACACCCTTAGACCAACTGACGGGCGTGGTTCAAGTCAAGGCTTCGTCTACCCAAGGGACGCGACCTCGCGTGAGCCCAGCCTCGGGCTGGAGCAGTAGTCCCAGACGAGTTCATGCCCCGCCCGAGGGCCTCCTTAGGCAGCGGGCACCTCCTCGGCTCTCCCGAAGCCTGGCTCGGGCAGGCTTCGTTGTGAAGCAACCTTGGCCGGACCGCCTCACCAACCGACCGATTCGCAGGCGCATTCAATGCAGGGGACGCCTGACGCCGTATCCTGACACACGCGCCTCAGTCGGCCAGGACGAAGTGACCGTAGTCACTTCGCCCCTCTCTTTTACTGTCCGATATGACGGGAAAACAGCGCCGCCCACCCTGCTCCGACTGCCGTGCCAACCACCCAGGCGAAGACTGACAACAAGTCACGATCAACCACTAAGTTCGGCCTCGGGCGCAACAGGAAGCTCCGCCTCGCCCGACCTCAGGCTCCAGCCTTGGGAGAAGGTCTCCGCCTCACCCGACCCCCGGACTCGGCCTCGACCTCGGTCTCGGGACGAATCGCGTCCTCGCTCGACCCCGACCTCGGCCTCAAGAGAAGTCTCCGCCTCGCCCGACCTTGGGCTCGGACCGACCGCGCCAACAGGGGATACATCATTACCCTATCCCTAGCCAGCTCAGGCTACAAGGAACAAGACCGGCGTCCCATCTGGCTTACCCCGGCGACGGGTAATGATGGTGCCGCGCGTGCAACCATGAAGCCGGTGGCTCTCAGCCCCTTACGGCAGCAAGGAGACATCAGCAGGATCCTTGCCGCACTGCCAGTTGTGCTCCTACAGGGCTCAGGCGCTTCTCCGACGGCCACACTATCACGTGTGCAGGGCTCAAGCTCTCCCCCGACAGCCACGTTGGCATGTACACAAGGCTTAGGCATTTCTCTGTCGGACACGTTAGCGCATAGCTACACCCCCATTGTACGTCTGGACCCTCTCCTTGCGTCTATAAAAGGGAGGTCTAGGGCCATCCTGGAGGGGGGTTCACGCGGGGGAAAGGAGCGAACGAACAGGCTCCCTCTCTCTCCCTCTCGCGACGTGCTTGTAACCCCTACTACGAGCGGCACCCCTGGTGCAGGATAATATAAGGCTTGTCCCGCCTCTTGTGTTCCATCTCGCGCCAACCCATCTGGGCAGGGGCACGCAGCGACAATCTCACTTGTCGGTCCAGGGACCCCCCGGGTCCGAAACGCCGACATCTACCTATCTGGGTCGGATTATTATTGTTTAGCTTTATGCCATTGCTCAACTCTAATCAATGAACCTGATGAGATTTATCTATGATACGCTGTTTTCCCTCTTATTTATGATGATATACTTGTGGCATTTAAGGGGACTCGAGCGGTTTCTCGAGTGTCTGTCCGTAAGGACCTGTTCGTTGGATGACCGTCCGGGAAAATAGTGCAACCATGAGGGTGGAGTGGGACGCCCTTAGCTGAGTAATTAGAGGAACTGGGGTGTAGTTCGCTTAGCCGTCGTGTCGTCAATGGGGCTCGGTGTATGTGGCTCGCTCTGCCAAGGTTGATTTGTCCCTTGGGGAGGAGTGCGTTACATTTAGGAAACCTAATGGGCGGCTACAGCCCCGGGGAATCTTTGTAAAGGCTACATAGTGATGCCCTGCTGGGTCCCCTTGGTAGTGATCAATGGAGAATCATGATCTCCAGGCAGAAAGGGAATCACCGCTTGTGGGTAAAGTGCACAACCTCTGCAGAGTGTTTGAAAACTAATATATCAGCCGTGCTCACGGTTATGAGCGGCCAAGGGAGCTCCAGTGATTAGTGGTACTTGATCAGAGATGTTCGGATAGCAGGTGGCAATGAGGTTGATGGTTTTTGGTATTGACTCTGGTAATGGTAAGTGGTATTCTTTCCGTTTGGAAAGGGTACGTTTGGGTTAATAACGTGGGTTAATTCTAAAACTTGGCTTTCTCTATTAGAAATAATAATCTGACCAACTAAAAGCAACTGCTTGACTTACCCCCACATAAAGCTAGTCCACTACAGCCAAACAGGACACTTGCTGAGTATGTTGATGTGTACTCACCCTTGCTCTACACACCAACCCCCCCCCCCAGGTTGTCAGCATTGCAACCACTGCTCAGGAGAAGATGAAGCCGTGGAAGGAGACTTCCAGGAGTTCCAAGACTACGACGAGTTCTAGGCGTGGGTTGGCGGCAAACCCCCAGTCGGCTGCCTGTGAAGGTCGCGTTTATCTACGTTTCATTTTCGCACTTTGAATATTGTAAAGACTATGTGGATGTCTCAGACATATGATGTAATCGACTATTATTTCCCTTTTTAATACTATTTGAGCATTGTGTGATGATGTCCATGTTATGTAACTGCTGTGTACATGAATTGCTGATCCTGGCACGTACATGGTTCGCATTCAGTTTGCCTTCTAAAACCGGGTGTGACATAGGTGGTATCAAAGCCGTGCTGACTGTAGGACCGCTAACCTAGAGTAGAATGGTCGTTCTAAGGATTATAGACCCCTATTTCTACCTTGACTTTTGTATCCCTTCAAAAGTTGGTCATATCAACCAAACCTATGTTCTACTATATATTATATCTTGCTGAAAATTGTGTTTTATTCTAATCCTTCATTTATTTATGGTTAATTACTTGCTGGCCATATTAGTTCTGTTCTCACTCTTATGCTTACGGTGTCTTTTGTAGATGGCTCATCTTAGACACACTGCACGGAAGTCTGTCATCCCCTTCTTACCCTCTCGTCTCGCTGAGCGTCCGCTTCGCCGTCCAGTGACCGGTCAGTTCAGCCATTTGGAGAGGCTGCACCACCGCCTGCATGAGGAGCAGGAGCGTCGACAACAGGAGCAGCAGGGCTCTTCTTTCTCGCTCCAGTAGGAGATAGAGTCTGTGAGGAGCTGCTCCCCTGTGCTCCCTTGGAGGCACCCCCTGCACCACCACTGAGCGCCCCAGCCCCTGGAGTAGCTGCTGGAGGAGACCCTGACGACAGAGGTGGCGACAGCAGCTCGAGCCACGACACCAACCTTTCTGCCGACCAGGAGCCGGAAGGATGGGTTGCTCGACCCATCACTCGCGACGCTGCTCGCGGGTGTCACTTCCACGATGCACTTGACACCCTGCTACGTTGGGCACTTGACCGGCGTACTTGGTCTATCGAGTATCGCTGTGTGGTCTTCTAGCATAGTCGCGGGGTCTACCCGGACCGCTGGGAGGCGACCTGCTTGGTGTGCCGTCCGAAGAACAGTCTCTGGGGTGCAGAGGTCTGCTCAGAGCACTATTCCATCTCTGAGCGGGACTCAGCTAGGGCGGCCATGCAAGATGCCGCATGGCGTGCTCTTTCGCACTACTGCTTAGTGCTCGGTTGGGTAGCTGACGGTCTCAACCTGAAGTATTACCCCTGCCGTCCATCTGGCAGCACAGGAGGCGTGATTGTTTCACCTATCGGTGAGGACAATCCTAGGTTGAGCAGGACAGTCAACCTAGCCGCCGTGCTAAACACAGAGCTGGACCATGCATAAGACGAGCTGAGTAGGGCTCGTGCTGAGATCGCCCAGCTGCGGGCTGAGCGCGCGGAACGTCGTCACCTGGATGATGGTTCCCCCGCTCCCGTCGGGACTCAGCACCCATACCGCTCACCTCGGCGTGGACACCAGTCTTATGGCAACCCCGACTGCAAGACCAAGATAAATTTAGAACCATAGATCGTCAGAGTCGGATCTTGTAATTAATACGAAAATATATGCATAGAAGCTATAGTCTTAGCGTTAGTCTCGCTCTTAGTCAGTCTTAGTTAGACAGGGTAGTTTGCTTATCCTGTGCATTTATGTTTGTCATGATGAACTATGTTGGATTTGGATCTTTGTGATGACTGTCACTAGAGTGTGGGTATCCCCTGCATTTTGGTTTACCTGTTATATGTTAATGAAGTTAGTTATCTAGTTGGGAAGCCTTTCATTCCACTTTCCTATTTATCTGAGAAGCTGTGTTGGTCTGTGTTGGAGATCTGTGAAGATGCTCATCTATTCAGTGTTGTGGAGAACTCTATACTCTTTTCTTATGCTGCAAGATTTGCAAGATCAGTTCTGATGTGTGGTTGCATTCTGTAGATGTCAGAAAACAGGCGTAGAGGAGGAAGGCGTGCTCAGCAGGAGCAGGTAGCTCAGCAAGATGAGGCACCCCAGCAATAGCAACTGCCGCCCCCACCCCCGATGTCGATCGAGCAGATGTTCCTGATGCAGACTCAGGCAGTTCAAGCCATCGGTCAGACTCTGGCCGCCATTCAGCAGCAGCCACCACCTCAGACTTAGATGCCTCAGATGCCTAGGGACAAGCGTGCTGAATTCATGAGAGGTCATCCACCAACGTTTGCTCATTCTTCTGACCCATGGATGCTGAAGACTGGCTGCGCACTGTGGAGCGGGAGTTGCATACCGCTCAATGTGATGACAGGGAGAAAGTCCTGTATGGTCCACGTCTGTTGAGAGGAGCAGCTCAGTCCTGGTGGGAGTCTTATCTTGCCACCCATGCCAACCCCGACACTATTACCTGGGAAGAGTTCAGAGGTAGCTTTTGTCAGTACCATGTTCCTGCAGGTCTGATGACAGTGAAGAAGGAGGAGTTCCTGGCCCTCAAACAAGGGTCATCGTCTGTCAGTGAGTACCGGGAGAGGTTTCTGCAGCTGTCTCGCTATGCTCCTGAAGATGTCAACACCGACACCAAGCAATAGTATCGTTTCCTGAGAGGCTTGGTTGACCCTCTGCAGTATCAGCTGATGAATCATACCTTCCCGACATTCCAGCACCTGATTGACAGAGCAATCATGACAGAGAGGAAGCGTAAAGAGATGGAGGATCGCAAGCGCAAGATCAGTGGACCCCAGCCTAGAAGCAGCAATCGCCCTCGTTTCTCAGGCAATCAACCTCAGCAGTTTAGGCAGAACCAGCGTCCACCTCAGCAGCAGTAGTTCCAAAGGCAGTACCCTCAGCACCAGCAGTAGAATCGCCAAAACAATCAGTCAGGAGGAAGCCAAGTTCAGAGGCAGAATCAGCAGACACCTCATCTTCCTGCCCTAGTGAACCAGCAAAACAGTCAAGCAGCACCAGCTCAGGTTGGAAACAGAGCATGTTTCCACTGTGGAGAGCAAGGCCATTGGGTGATGCAATGCCCGAAGAAGGCAACCCAGCAACAGTCAGGCCCTAATGCCCCAGCAAAGCAGAGTGTGCCTCAGCCTGGAGTAGGCAACCGCTCTCAGCCACGCTATAATCATGGGAGACTGAACCACTTGGAGGCTGAAGCAGTTCAAGAGACCCCCGGCATGATAGTAGGTATGTTTCCAGTCGACTCCCATATTGCAGAAGTGTTATTTGATACTGGAGCAACGCATTCTTTCATAACTGCATCATGGGTAGAAGCACATAATCTTCCAGTAACTACCATGTCAACCCCCATTCAAATTGACTCAGCCGGTGGTAGAATTCGAGCTGATAGCATTTGCTTGAATGTAAGTGTGGAAATAAGGGGGATAGTGTTTCACGCTAATCTCATAGTAATGGGTACTCAGGGAATAGATGTCATCCTAGGGATGAATTGGCTAGATAAGTATTAGGCAGTTATCAGTTGTGATAAGAGGACAATCAAGTTGGTGTCCCCACTAGGAGAGGAAGTGGTGCCCGAGTTAGTCCCGCCTGAGCCAAGGAAGGGAAGTTGTTATCAGATGGCTGTCGATAGCAGTGAAGCAGACCCAATTGAGAGTATCAAGGTGGTGTCCAAGTTCCCAGATGTGTTTCCAAAGGACTTACCAGGCATGCCACCTGAGCGAAAAGTTGAGTTTGCCATAGAGCTTCTTCCTGGAACAGCCCCGATCTTTAAGAGAGCTTACAGAGTATCTGGACCAGAGTTGGTTGAGCTCAAGAAGCAGATCGATGAGCTGTCAAAGAAAGGTTACATCCGGCCAAGCACCTCGCCTTGGGCCGCCCCTGTCTTATTCGTGGAGAAGAAAGATGGCACCAGAAGGATGTGTATCGATTATCGAGCTCTGAATGAAGTCACAATCAAGAACAAGTACCCTTTGCCCAGAATAGAAGATCTATTCGACCAGTTGAGAGGAGCCAGTGTGTTCTCCAAGATAGATCTGAGGTCAGGTTATCATCAGCTCAGGATTCGACCTTCAGACATTCCGAAAACGGCATTCATTACCAAGTATGGGTTGTACGAGTTCACCGTGATGTCTTTTGGCCTAACGAATGCGCCAGCCTTCTTCATGAATCTGATGAATAGTGTATTCATGGATTATCTTGACAAGTTTGTGGTGGTATTTATTGATGACATTCTGATATATTCTCAAAGCGAAGGAGAGCACGCAGATCATTTGAGGATGGTATTGCAGAGATTGCGAGAGCACCAGTTGTATGCAAAGTTGAGCAAGTGCGAGTTCTGGATCAGTGAAGTCCTGTTCCTAGGTCATATAATCAACAAAGAAGGATTGGCTATGGATCGGAAGAAAGTGGCAGACGTTTTAAACTGGAAAGCTCCAACAGATGCTCGAGGAATCAAGAGCTTCATTGGAATGGCCGGATATTATCGGCGATTCATTGAAGGGTTCTCGAAGATTGTGAAACCAATGACAGCTTTGCTAGGCAATAAAGTTGAGTTCAAGTGGACCCAGAAATGTCAAGAGGCCTTCGAAACGCTGAAAGAGAAGTTGACTACAGCGCCTGTTTTAGTCTTGCCTGATGTGCACAAGCCTTTCTCAGTGTATTGCGACGCTTGTTACACTGGTTTGGGATGTGTGTTGATGCAGGAGGGAAGAGTTGTGGCTTACTCGTCCCGATAGCTAAAGGTTCATGAGCAGAATTATCTGATCCATGACCTAGAGTTGGCAGCAGTGGTTCACGCACTGAAGACATGGAGGCACTATCTGTATGGGCAGAAATGTGATGTTTACATAGACCACAAGAGTCTGAAGTACATATTCACTCAGTCAGAGCTGAATATGAGGCAGCGAAGATGGTTAGAGTTGATCAAAGACTATGAACTGGAGATTCATTACCATCCAGGCAAAGTGAACATAGTGGCAGATGCTTTAAGCAGGAAGAGTCAGGTCAATCTGATGGTCGCTCGTCCAATGCCTTATGAGTTGGCCAAAGAGTTTGACAGGTTGAGTTGGAACCTACCCTGGAGCGAGAAATCAAAGAAGCACAGAAGAATGATGAGAAGATCAGCGAAATCCGGTGATTGATTCTAGATGGCAGAGGTAAGGATTTTTGGAAAGATGCAGAAGGTGTGATATGGTTTAAAGACCGCTTGTGTGTTCCCAATGTCCAGTCTATTCGAGAATTGATTCTCAAGGAAGCTCATGAGACAGCTTATTCGATTCACCCTGGAAGTGAGAAGATGTATCAGGATCTGAAAAAGAAATTCTGGTGGTACGGAATGAAGAGAGAAATCGCAGAGCATGTGGCGATGTGTGATAGTTGTCGAAGGATCAAGGCAGAGCACCAGAGACCAGCTGGATTGTTGCAACCGTTGCAAATTCCTCAGTGGAAGTGGGATGAAATCGGCATGGATTTCATAGTCGGATTGCCTCGCACTCGAGCCGGCTACGATTCCATTTGGGTAGTAGTGGACCGCTTGACCAAGTCAGCCCACTTCATACCTGTCAAGACCAACTACAGCAGTGTAGTATTAGCAGAATTGTACATGTCTCGGATCGTTTGTCTTCATGGTGTGCCAAAGAAGATAGTGCCAGACCGAGGAACGCAGTTCACCTCTCATTTCTGGCAGCAGTTGCATGAAGCCTTGGGCACACATCTGAATTTCAGTTCAGCCTATCATCCGCAGACAGATGGTCAGACTGAAAGGACCAATCAAATCCTTGAAGACATGTTGAGAGCCTGTGCGTTGCAAGATCAGTCCGGATGGGACAAGAGATTGCCTTATGCAGAGTTCTATAACAACAGTTACCAGGCCAGCTTGAAGATGTCACCATTTCAGGCGCTTTATGGAAGGAGTTGTAGAACTCCCTTGCAATGGGATCACCCTGGAGAAAGGCAAGTGTTTGGGCCAGACGTTTTGCTTGAAGCTGAAGAGAACATCAAGATGGTCCGAGAGAATCTGAAGATAGCGCAATCAAGGCAGCGAAGCTATGCAGACACAAGAAGAAGAGAGCTGAGTTTCGAAGTTAGAGATTTTGTCTACCTGAAAGTGTCACCGATCAGAGGAGTCAGAAGATTCGGAGTCAAAGGCAAGCTAGCACCCCGCTACATTGGTCCGTATCAGATTCTCACAAGGCGTGGAGGAGTGGCCTATTAGCTCAGCCTGCCAGAAAATTTGTCTGCTGTGCATGATGTCTTTCATGTGTCTCAGTTGAAGAAATGTCTGCGAGTGCCAGAAGAGCAGTTGCCAGTTGAAGGTCTGGAGGTCCAGGAGGACTTGACCTACACAGAGAAACCAGCGCAGATTCTTGAGACTACAGACAGAGTCACCCGAAGGAAGACTATCAGAATGTGCAAAGTCAGATGGAGTCACCACTCTAAGGAAGAAGCAACCTGGGAGCGTGAAGATGATCTGATGGCCAAGTACCCTGAACTCTTTGCTGGCCAACCTTGAATCTCGAGGGCGAGATTCTTTTAAGGGGGATAGGTTTGTAATGCCTGAATTTGGGGGTAGAATTTTTTTTCTTCTTTTCTCTCACCAAATTCGGGCGTTACTCTTTTTTCTCTTCCCGTTTCGCTCCTTCCCAATTTCAAACCAATATAGTGACAGGTGTCTGTGTCATGTATAAACAAAACCTAAGTGTCATGGGTGTTGCATCATGCCGAAGCGCATTTCTTTGTCTGATGTCGCATGTTCGTCTCGTTCCGTCTTGGATTTTGGTTCGCGGTTGGAGTCCGTTTAATGGTCGTGCGTGTCGTGGGTTTCGAACCGCGATGTGACCCAGCTCGACCCAGCCCGGCCAGGTCCGGCCCGGTCCGGCCCGCGTGCCCCTGGCGCCCCTGCCCTCCCCCTGCGCGCGCCCCTCCCCCAGATCCATTTGGCTCATTTGATTTCTCCCACACAGTAACCTCCCTCTCCTTCTTCCACCTCTCTCTCTCTCCCCGTGGTTCCCTAGGGTCTGGAGTCGAGATCGCTGGAATTTGGATCCCCGGAGGTGAGTTTTTCCCCTCCCCTTCACTTCTCTCTCTCTCCCTCCCCCTCCCTTCTTCTTCCCCTGGTCGCGCGCGTCCCGCGCCCCGCGCCGCCCTCGGCTCGCACGCTTGCGCCCCCCGCGGCCGCGCCCGCGCCGCCTGTCACACCCGGATTTTAGGGGTCCAAAACCCGGGCGCGAACATAATCACCAGGTGTGCTGGGACCAAGTCTCACACATATGATGAATCATGGCACAGGATCGAATGTCACATCTTTATATATAATAGGAGTTCTATACAAAATAAATAATTACATTATAAGGAGACAACGGTCCAGCAACCAAAAGTTGACTGGGAGACGACGGCCTAGACTTCTCACGAACACTTCGAAGCATCCTCCAAGCGCCTCATCCTGCGGTACCTGTTCTTGACCTGTGGGGGGGTGTGAGACAGCAAGAGTGAGCTCACATACGTTCATCGCTCAACAAGTTGTGGGGAATAATGTGTATGAACTCGCCAAAGGTGGGAGCTCATGTGAAGTGTAAGGCTTACCAAAGAGGATGGTTAGAGCTGAGCATTGCTTTTAAAGTTGGTCAAAATTTTATTAGAAATTACTAAGTATAAGTAAATACCAAACCCGATTAAGTAGTAGAACAAAAATAACAACTTCACCTGCGATGCAATGCATATGACAAATTGAATTTAGTTCCATAATTTAATCATGTGAGGGTCCGAGCTGCTCATGACCGTGAGCACGGCTAGTATACCAGTTTTACACTCTGCAGAGGTTGCGCATCTTTACCCACAAGTCATGTTACCCATCTGCCAAGGGATCACGACTTCCCATACACCTCTACCGAGGAGGCGAGGCAGGGTAACACTACGAGGCCTTTACAAAGTTCCACTAGCTTCAGAAAACCCGCTACAGTTTATAGGAAGCTCCAATGCAGGAATCCCTTGCAGGACCGCCATCGCAGCAAAATCCTCCCGAGGGCCTCCCTACACTGACCACTCCCCTACTGCCCTTGCCCCTTTCGGGTAAGGTAGTCTTCCACTAGCTTTCCTAATTAATCAGCCAAGGGGTCCCATTCCTCCCTTGTGGTAGCACTGTTTTCCCGGGTGGTCGCTCCATGTTCCAATTAACATAATGATCTTATCATGAACAGTAATAATAAACATATAATAAAAGTGTGATCATAAATAATGTACCTTCATACCCAAAACCACATAAAGCACTAGCAAGTACTACCCAAAAAGTTCAGTGGTAAACAAGGTATAAAGATAGACAAACTAGGGTAACCTATTGGGCCCCATCAAAATTAACCTATGCAGATCATTATGATTAATTAGAACATGAGTGGGTAAAAAGAAGTGATCAAGGGCACAACTTGCCTGGGACTTGAGATTCCAGGTACCAGGATGATCTTCAGGTGACTCGTGACCTTACTGCTAATCGTAGCAATACAGACAAACATGGTATATACAAAATTAACATCACACCAAACATAAGAATAAACTACGTAATAATAATCTATGCGTTGCTACGAGATCGTAGGAACAAGAATCACTAAATTCGGAGCTACGGTTATTAAGTTATGAATTTCCTAAGGTTCTATGTATTTGATACGAGATTAATTAAGAGATAAATTTTAATACCATTTTCATGTCAAAACAAAGATACAGGGTAATAAACAACATTATTATAGGATTATAGGAATTGGAATGGATTAATTTGGACTTCATATGAATTTCTTATGAATTAAACAAATTCTAGCCTTTATTTTTGCATTAAAAATCATTTTCTAAAACCTTTTATCTGATTTCTTAACTTCCTGGACTGGGCGCACTAATTACAGAAAACATAGGGGCTATTCTAGAAGATTCTCCAGACTCAGATTCTACCCGCGGTGGACGGCGGGTTGTTTTCTGGAAATCATAGGGGCTCTTTAAGAAAAGTGCACGGCGAAGGGGTATGACTAGATCTGGACCACTGGATTACGAACGGACGGTTCCGATTTTAAAGGGGCACGATCTAATCTACGCCATCCACCACAAGATCGATGGTCGAGGGCCAGCACTCTGCCAGATCTAATCCTATTCGTTCCCTGCCCATCCAACGGCTACGAATCCCATGGCCCGCGTTTATCCGCTCCCCGATCAATCTCATGCACACAGCGAGGATCCGACGGCCGAAGGGGCATCTTCTCCAACCAGCTGGCCGAGAGCGGCAGTGCCCCTGTTCGCGGCAGAACGCAGGCACCAAGATCCGGTGCACAACTGCTTGAGTTCCGCCCGGCCGTTCCTCAAATTGGTGGTGGAGAAAGCTTCCCCAAGACTCGGCGATCAATCCTACACCCACACTGGACACCGAATGGCCCCCAGATAGCGTGACGATGGTGGCGGCGGCGCCCTTTGCCACACGGCGGAACACGACGGCGAGATCCCCCCATCAACCCAATTCGCGTGAGGTTTGCCCAATTGGTGGCCGCTTCACGTAGCAGGGATCTAGACGAACATCCTAGAACACTCCAATCCCCAAAGGAGGCCGACGGTGACTGCGCCCACGCCTCCAAGCGGATCCCACGACCACAACAACTTCGGTGACTAAATTTCGGTCATGGTTTGGGTAACTACGAGTTCGGCTTGACGGAGCATGTTCAAGGGAGGAAGAGGGGCGCGGAGGGCATGAATCTCACCAGCAGGGACGACTAATCGACAGTGGTCCACGGCGTGGGGCGAAGTCGCGGTGGCGGCGAACTCCTTCCTTCACGGCACGCAGTGCCGAGGTTTTAGGTGCGGTGCGGGTATCGTGCAGCAAGTGGGGGATGGGGAGGAGAGACCACGAGGCGCACTACTTATTCATGGGCGCCCAGGTAGTCGCGGATACCGCGGCGAAGACCCCGCCCGAACACAACGGCCCCAGCAAGCTCCCAGGCGACTTCCGCGGTGGAGAAAACGGCTTCAGGCGCAACAAACCGAGGAAGACGCGGTCTGACTACTGGGGCCACGACTTCAGCGCGCACGGCACAACCCAGCCGCACAAGGCTAGAGAAATGGGCCGCGAGGAGCAAATCTGGCCCATGCAGAGGAGTTGAACCCTTTTCCTTTTTTTATTCTGTTCTTCTTTCCCAGATTTGAAACTTCAATTCAATTTTAAATCATGTTTGAACTTTAGCTTTCCGAATATACCCAATAAAAACCCTACTATGAAGATAACACTTATTATTTATTTATAATATTTTAATTTTCTTTATAGTGTATATTCTTTTCCTCCTCTTTTCTATTTTAGTTTTCTCTTTTTTTTAAACTTCGAATTCAAATTATAATTTGGATTCAAGTCTGAGTTTCATCTTCAAAAACAAATGCACAACAAAAATACTCAAGTATGAGTTTAATTTGTTTAATTAATTAATTTATTATACTTATTTCATCATCATCATTATTTTTTTTCTCCTACCAAATTTTGGGCTTTACAAATCCTACCCCCCTTAACAGAAATCTCGTCCTCGAGATTTGTAAGAGGGTGCATACTCATATTGTCTCAACACATATGCACAAACAAAAATCTCAACATGATGCATAATTTATTAGCAACACATGGGGTCAAATAGACCTTTTTTATTCTTCCTAACATAGTATCACACCAACTACTAACTAAAGTAACATTTAGGTCTTACAAATAGTAATAATTTATTTATATGTTTACGTAGCTTGACGGAGTTGGTGGAGTTGGTGGAGGTAGTGGAAGATTGGGAGAGCATAGGTATCCAGCTACTATTTATGTGGGATCTAAACTGAACAGGTTGAGGTAAGAAAGATTATGGCAAGGAAAAGACTTTATCCAAAATGTTTAAGTCCTGATTCATCTCGAGATTCGCTTTGACTGTTATACCCTTCCTTGTTGATGTTGATCTTTTCTTCTCCGGTCTTGGTCTCATTGATTCGAGGTTAATGTATATCGGTAGGGTTGGGGAGTATGGTTAAGATGGATATGGATGAAATAGATTACATGATGTAGGTAAATGTTTGTTTGATGTTAGATGGGGATAGACATATTATGCAATTCTTCATGACTCTATTGGTTGGATCAGATCTCATGCATGTGGCTGAGTTGGTTTAAGGCACTAGTTTAGTTTTAAGTGCATGAGGGGTATGGTCTTATCTTTTGTACCAGCATTAAGTAACTTACACTAGATTAGATCATATTAGGTTAGATTGAGTATAACTAGATTAGACTAGTTTAAGTTAGGTAGATCTACCAGGGTAGGATATGTTAGAATCTTTTGAGATAAGATGGATATTGTTAGGCTAGATCCTTTAATGAGGGATAATCTAGTTTGTTTGAATATATTTTTTTATATATGCATATGTAGATGTAATTGTGGACATTACTCCACAACCCATCACACTCAATCAAAGATTCAAATCAGACAAGTATCATAAGAACAAACATTCAAGTGCATAGATAACCACAAAAATAGTTTTGTTTTTGTTCCTAAGATTAGGTCTCCTATTACTAAAGGTCACTTTAGGCACAGGATTTCAAAGTGTAAAATCCACATTTGTCTTTTAGAAAGAAAAGATGAGAATAATCAGAGTAAGCGGAAATAGATGAGAAAAAGATTAAGATAAGTTTAGAAAAGAATCAGAGTAGCAGAGGTAAGTAGATAATGGTTGTCCAGTTCTATCTAGGTTTCGTCCTACAGTCAACATTCCTCTGATACCACTTCTGTCACACCCGGATTTTAGGGGTCCAAAACCCGGGCGCGAACATAATCACCAGGTGTGCTGGGACCAAGTCTCACACATATGATGAATCATGGCACAGGATCGAATGTCACATCTTTATATATAACAGGAGTTCTATACAAAATAAATAATTACATTATAAGGAGACAACGGTCCAGCAACCAAAAGTTGACTGGGAGACGACGGCCTAGACTTCTCACGAACACTTCGAAGCATCCTCCAAGCGCCTCATCCTGCGGTACCTGTTCTTGACCTGTGGGGGGGGGGGTGTGAGACAGCAAGAGTGAGCTCACATACGTTCATCGCTCAACAAGTTGTGGGGAATAATGTGTATGAACTCGCCAAAGGTGGGAGCTCATGTGAAGTGTAAGGCTTACCAAAGAGGATGGTTAGAGCTGAGCATTGCTTTTAAAGTTGGTCAAAATTTTATTAGCAATTACTAAGTATAAGTAAATACCAAACCCGATTAAGTAGTAGAACAAAAATAACAACTTCACCTGCGATGCAATGCATATGACAAATTGAATTTAGTTCCATAATTTAATCATGTGAGGGTCCGAGCTGCTCATGACCGTGAGCACGGCTAGTATACCAGTTTTACACTCTACAGAGGTTGCGCATCTTTACCCACAAGTCATGTTACCCATCTGCCAAGGGATCGCGACTTCCCATACACCTCTACCGAGGAGGCGAGGCAGGGTAACACTACGAGGCCTTTACAAAGTTCCACTAGCTTCAGAAAACCCGCTACAGTTTATAGGAAGCTCCAATGCAGGAATCCCTTGCAGGACCGCCATCGCAGCAAAATCCTCCCGAGGGCCTCCCTACACTGACCACTCCCCTACTGCCCTTGCCCCTTTCGGGTAAGGTAGTCTTCCACTAGCTTTCCTAATTAATCAGCCAAGGGGTCCCATTCCTCCCTTGTGGTAGCACTGTTTTCCCGGGTGGTCGCTCCATATTCCAATTAACATAATGATCTTATCATGAACAGTAATAATAAACATATAATAAAAGTGTGATCATAAATAATGTACCTTCATACCCAAAACCACATAAAGCACTAGCAAGTACTACCCAAAAAGTTCAGTGGTAAACAAGGTATAAAGATAGACAAACTAGGGTAACCTATTGGGCCCCATCAAAATTAACCTATGCAGATCATTATGATTAATTAGAACATGAGTGGGTAAAAAGAAGTGATCAAGGGCACAACTTGCCTGGGACTTGAGATTCCAGGTACCAGGATGATCTTCAGGTGACTCGTGACCTTACTGCTAATCGTAGCAATACAGACAAACATGGTATATACAAAATTAACATCACACCAAACATAAGAATAAACTACGTAATAATAATCTATGCGTTGCTACGAGATCGTAGGAACAAGAATCACTAAATTCGGAGCTACGGTTATTAAGTTATGAATTTCCTAAGGTTCTATGTATTTGATACGAGATTAATTAAGAGATAAATTTTAATACCATTTTCATGTCAAAACAAAGATACAGGGTAATAAACAACATTATTATAGGATTATAGGAATTGGAATGGATTAATTTGGACTTCATATGAATTTCTTATGAATTAAACAAATTCTAGCCTTTATTTTTGCATTAAAAATCATTTTCTAAAACCTTTTATCTGATTTCTTAACTTCCTGGACTGGGCGCACTAATTACAGAAAACATAGGGGCTATTCTAGAAGATTCTCCAGACTCAGATTCTACCCGCGGTGGACGGCGGGTTGTTTTCTGGAAATCATAGGGGCTCTTTAAGAAAAGTGCACGGCGAAGGGGTATGACTAGATCTGGACCACTGGATTACGAACGGACGGTTCCGATTTTAAAGGGGCATGATCTAATCTACGCCATCCACCACAAGATCGATGGTCGAGGGCCAGCACTCTGCCAGATCTAATCCTATTCGTTCCCTGCCCATCCAACGGCTACGAATCCCATGGCCCGCGTTTATCCGCTCCCCGATCAATCTCATGCACACAGCAAGGATCCGACGGCCGAAGGGGCATCTTCTCCAACCAGCTGGCCGAGAGCGGCAGTGCCCCTGTTCGCGGCAGAACGCAGGCACCAAGATCCGGTGCACAACTGCTTGAGTTCCGCCCGGCCGTTCCTCAAATTGGTGGTGGAGAAAGCTTCCCCAAGACTCGGCGATCAATCCTACACCCACACTGGACACCGAATGGCCCCCAGATAGCGTGACGATGGTGGCGGCGGCGCCCTTTGCCACACGGCGGAACACGACGGCGAGATCCCCCCATCAACCCAATTCGCGTGAGGTTTGCCCAATTGGTGGACACTTCACGTAGCAGGGATCTAGACGAACATCCTAGAACACTCCAATCCCCAAAGGAGGCCGACGGTGACTGCGCCCACGCCTCCAAGCGGATCCCACGACCACAACAACTTCGGTGACTAAATTTCGGTCATGGTTTGGGTAACTACGAGTTCGGCTTGACGGAGCATGTTCAAGGGAGGAAGAGGGGCGCGGAGGGCATGAATCTCACCAGCAGGGACGACTAATCGACAGTGGTCCACGGCGTGGGGCGAAGTCGCGGTGGCGGCGAACTCCTTCCTTCACGGCACGCAGTGCCGAGGTTTTAGGTGCGGTGCGGGTATCGTGCAGCAAGTGGGGGATGGGGAGGAGAGACCACGAGGCGCACTACTTATTCATGGGCGCCCAGGTAGTCGCGGATACCGCGGCAAAGACCCCGCCCGAACACAACGGCCCCAGCGAGCTCCCAGGCGACTTCCGCGGCGGAGAAAACGGCTTCAGGCGCAACAAACCGAGGAAGACGCGGTCTGACTACTGGGGCCACGACTTCAGCGCGCACGGCACAACCCAGCCGCACAAGGCTAGAGAAATGGGCCGCGAGGAGCAAATCTGGCCCATGCAGAGGAGTTGAACCCTTTTCCTTTTTTTTATTCTGTTCTTCTTTCCCAGATTTGAAACTTCAATTCAATTTTAAATCATGTTTGAACTTTAGCTTTCCGAATATACCCAATAAAAACCCTACTATGAAGATAACACTTATTATTTATTTATAATATTTTAATTTTCTTTATAGTGTATATTCTTTTCCTCCTCTTTTCTATTTTAGTTTTCTCTTTTTTTTTAAACTTCGAATTCAAATTATAATTTGGATTCAAGTCTGAGTTTCATCTTCAAAAACAAATGCACAACAAAAATACTCAAGTATGAGTTTAATTTGTTTAATTAATTAATTTATTATACTTATTTCATCATCATCATTATTTTTTTTCTCCTACCAAATTTTGGGCTTTACACCGCCTCGGTGTCCCGCGCCCCTCCCCGGTGGGGTCCGACCCCGCGCCCTCCCTCCCCCGCGCGCGCTCGCGCCCCGGCGAGCCCTGCCCCCGCGCTGCCCCTCGCGGCCGCGCCCTGCTCCCTCCCCGGCGAGCCCTCCCTCTCCCTCCTCGCGTCTGGCCTCGACCCCGGCGAGCCCCCCCCCCCTCGGTCGCGCCTGCCCCGGCCCCGGCGAGCCGCGCCGCCCCCGGCATCCCCGCGCCCGGCCCCGGCGGCTCGGCCCCTGCCCGCGCACGCCCTCGCCCCGCCGAACCTGCCCTGTCGCGAGCCCCCTCCCTTGCCGTGCCCCGGCGGCTGCGCCCTCGCCGCGTGCCCCGGCGGCCGTGCCCGGCCCCGCGCCCTCGGTCGTGCGCCCTCGGCCGTGCCCCTGCCCGCGCCCGTGCCCCGGCGACTCGCGTCCCGCGCATCTGCACGGCTCGCGTGCCCTCGGCACGCGCAACGCGCTCTCGCGCGTGCGACCGTAGTCGCACTGCGCTTAACCCCGTTTTAATCTATTTTAATTTGTGTAGTCAACGTGCTGCGTTGCGTGCTTCATCGCGCGACGATTCTTTTATTTTATATTTATCAAAGTGTTGTGTTGCGCGTTTCATCGTGCGACGATTCGTTTAAATACAGTTCAGTTGACGTAAGCCGTCGTGCGTCTTGTCGCGCAACGCTTAACGTTTTACTTTTAATTAATGCAAGAATCTCGTTGCGCGCTCTGTCGTGTGGCGAGTCGTTTACTTCTTAATTCAATCCAAATGTTGTGTCGTACATCTCACCGTGCGACCCCTCCCTTTCATTCATCTTTATCTATCTATAATGATTAAGCAGGAAACATGACTTTACTTTATACCAAACGTAGTATCCAAATTAATGCCCTTCTGTTAAGCGAGTGGTTTAATTTATAATTATGTAACGTGATCATTTCTCGACTGTCTTTTCCTCTTTCACTCTCTTAACCATAGTTTCGAGCCCGCGTGGAACGTCTGTTTATTTATTGCATTCTACTGTATGGTGTAATGTTCTTTGTATTAAATGTGTGGATGTATGTATGTTTGCGCTCGTATAGAGAACGATCTGGTTGAAGAGCCCGAGGAACCCACAGGAGAAGCCCCTGAGCAGCAGCTGGTTGGTGGAGGCAAGTGTCCCTTGACCTATCTCTGTCCTATACATTCTTTAATTCACCTCCCGCATTTCACATTTATACCTAAGGATTGACTAGCTTTTGTTATCCATGTCCTTGTCTACCTATCTGGGTCAGATTATTATTGTTTAGCTTTATGCCATTGCTCAACTCTAATCAATGAACATGATGAGATTTATCTATGATACGTTGTTTTCCCTCTTATTTATGATGATATACTTGTGGCATTTAAGGGGACTTGAGCGGTTTCTCGAGTGCCTCTCCGTAAGGACCTGTTCGTTGGATGACCGCCTGGGAAAACAGTGCAACCATGAGGGTGGAGTGGGACGCCCTTAGCTGAGTAATTACAGGAACCGGGGTGTAGTTCGCTTAGCCGTCGTGCCGTCAATGGGGTTCGGTGTATGTGGCTCGCTTTGCCAAGGTTGATTTGTCCCTTGGGGAGGAGTGCGGTACATTTAGTAAACCTAACGGGCGGCTACAGCCCCGGGGAATCTTTGTAAATGCTATGTAGTGATGCCCTATTGGGTCACCTTGGTAGTGATCAATGGAGAGTCATGATCTCCGGGCAGAAAGGGAATCACCGCTTGTGGGTAAAGTGCACAACCTCTGCAGAGTGTTTGAAAACTGATATATCAGCCGTGCTCACGGTTATGAGCGGCCAAGGGAGCTCCAGTGATTAGTGGTACTTGATCAGAGATGTTCGGATTGCAGGTGGCAATGAGGTTGATGGTTTTTGGTATTGACTCTGGTAATGGTAAGTGGTATTCTTTCCGTTTGGAAAGGGTACGTTTGGGTTAATAACGTGGGTTAATTCTAAAACTTGGCTTTCTCTATTAGAAATAATAATCTGACCAACTAAAAGCAACTGCTTGACTTACCCCCACATAAAGCTAGTCCACTACAGCCAAACAGGACACTTGCTGAGTATGTTGATGTGTACTCACCCTTGCTCTACACACCAACCCCCCCCCCCAGGTTGTCAGCATGGCAACCACTGCTCAGGAGAAGATGAAACCGTGGAAGGAGACTTCCAGGAGTTCCAAGACTACGACGAGTTCTAGGCGTGGGTTAGCGGCAAACCCCCAGTCGGCTGCCTGTGAAGGCCGCGTTTATCTACGTTTCGTTTTCGCACTTTGAATATTGTAAAGACTATGTGGATGTCTCAGACATATGATGTAATCGACTATTATTTCCCTTTTTAATACTATTTGAGCACTGTGTGATGATGTCCATGTTATGTAACTGCTGTGTACGTGAATTGCTGATCCTGGCACGTACATGGTTTGCATTCGGTTTGCCTTCTAAAATTGGGTGTGACACTTACTCCGTGTCTTGTGCGCGCAAGAACGCAGAGCTAGGAAAGTAGAACACAACGTAGCAGAGAGCAATGTAGCAGTGGATAGCTCTGATGGTGTTACATGTGTCCTTGGATGAGAGATAGCACCTCTTCTTATAGGCACCAAGAGCCCCTTTAGCTTCCAAGTTAATGTCATGAAAGGGTCATCAAATGACGGTAAATCCCAACCCTCAATAGACATAAGTTATTAGCCATGAAAGGATCATCAAAACAGTAACACCCAACCATCAAAGACATGAGTTACTAGTCATGAAAGGAGGGCCATCAAGACAAAAGGTCATCAAAACAGTAACTCCAAGTCATCAACAGCCAATTTACTAATTGTAACTTCCACCACTAATGTGCCTTGGGATTTATTTGATTAATTAGTCAATGAGTTTTAACCCAATTAATCTAACAATTATAAACTTGATCAAATTTAAATTAGTTTGACTTACATGTCCCATAATTACATTCTCTTTTGACCGTGAAAGTAGTATACGATCGATTGATCCGTCGGTCCAAGCGGATTCTATACACTAGAACTCTCCATTCATATATATTATTTTTTTATAGATGTAAGTACAATCACACCCTAAGTTAGTTTTGGTGATGTTGACCATATGATTAAAAAACTAACGACTTTTGTTGAGTGTTTATAGCATATTAATTATCGTGGGTGCATGAAACACTAATTGAGGCCCCTAACTCAAAAGAATAGCTTGGAAAGCTCAAAAGGCTTGTTTACATTTATTTTATATTTTGAATTTGAGTTTAGGATAAGTAGTACTACTAGAGGACACTAAAGGTATCATAATAATGTAAGTGCTCAAAACTCTCCACTCATATATATCAAATACACCTAGCCTTCACAAAAAGCCAAATGCTTTTCACTCTTGTTCTTCTCTGGCCTCATGATACTTTCACGCTTGGAGGCAAAACCTCCATGTGTTAAGGGTGAAGCCTCCATGCTCTGCCTGGTAAACCAGTTTGTGGGAGCTAGGGGGTATTTATACCTCTCTCATACTCACCTACAACCAACTTCAACCTCATTCACTCCCATCTGATAAGCACACCTCCACTCTCCATTAATTCTCCCAACCACCTTTGCTAGGAAAAGGGAAAAGAATAATGAGAAAGGAAAGAAGAAGAACAAAGACAAAAGAATTATCCCTTAAGTTCTCAACCAACTAGTGAGTTACAGAATAGAGATCATGATAATTAGTACAATGGCCAAACACTCATAAGAAGATCACTCAAGCCAAACACCCAGAAGTCATATCGGAGTGTATCTTTTGATTATTCATATATTAATGTGCCTTCTAACACTCTCATCAATGTACCCTTGGGCAACTTATTTCCATTTGATGGTACTAACTTTGCTAAGCATAAAAACATGATGAAAGCTTACCTTGTTAGACTTCACCAGTAGTTGTAAAATGTTGTGTGTGTAGGTTTTGATGACCTAATTGATCCAAGGAACCCAACACCAAGAGAGTTGTTCAACATCCACTTCAATCCTCAAGTTACAAGTGTTCTCTTAAGTGTATTAAGTCAAGAAGAGTACAATAAGGTGATTGGATTAACGATTTCTAAGGAGATTTGGGACACCCTTCTCGTCATATGGTGAAGATCATATTCTAAGCATCTAAGTACTTCACCCCTAGTGATGTTCTTGGAAACATACTTACTCATGAGCTCATGGAGGTAGAGGTCCAACAAAGCAGAAGGTCTAGATAATAGAGCCCAAGGTAGAGAACGTGAATATCAAGGATGTAGCCCTGAGGCCAACAAGTCAAGCAAAACTATAACCTCAAGCAAGTCATTAAGGCCAAGGCCAAGTGAAAGCTCCAAGTGTGGTTTTGGTAATTGAGACAACTAGTGGACTAACCTTCACTCTAGTATTATGAATGAAATAGGTTAAATCCACATTTAAGATTGAGCAAGATTGGCGACCGTGCTTAAGGCAAAGGGATTTTCGTCCCTACAATCAAGACACAATAAAGTGCATGATTAGATTTAGGATAGTTGGTCATACTACTAAGAGGGGAGCCTAACTAGATAACTGAGTCATCTACTGCCACTAGGTGTTGAAATCATATGCACCACATATATGCCTAAGTGACACACATAAGATAAAGTGAAAATGTGTATTGAAAATATTTTGAAAAATATAATTAGACACTAATATGTTGGATAAAACATATGAGAGTTAGCACGCTTAAGAAGATATGTGAAAACACTCTCTGGTATGAAATCAGCTTATATTTAGTTCATAGTTTCTAGCTGAGCACTATTGTGTCCAGTGTGGACTGGATAAGGTGTACTAGACTTGTTCAGTAAGGCATCAGATGGCCCAATGGATAAGGCACTCAGAGAGCACCCAAAGAGCCTACAAAAGCACATATTTCAGCACTACACTCACTGGAGGTGTCCATTGGTATGAACAGTGAGTCCACCAGACATTTGATACTGTTAGCGATTAGTTTATAGCCATTGAAAAGGTACTAGAGGTGTTTGGTTCCCTCAATTTGTGTGTTTTAAGAGGTAATGGTTAGAAAATCTAGGGTTAATTGTATACATGCCACTCAACTTTTTCCAAAATTAGATAGCTAGTTCATTTGGATGCCATAGATTCTATTGTGGGGGTATAAATAGAATGCTTAGTAGCCTTGGCTGATATTCTTTGACCACAAACACTTGCATACATATCTTGAGGATAGAGAGACACACCCCACTTGCCTGCAAGTTGTAGTTCATCATTTGGGTGAGATTGGAGCACTTCTAGTGCAATGTATAGAGTTTTTGCATCTTGTGGCACTAGTTCCGTGGCTCGGCCTAGTTACACTCCTATTATTCTTGGTGATTGTCATCACCTAGATAGTCTATAGTAAGTGGGATCATTGAGCACCTAATGGAAATTGTAGCAAGCTTGAATCATCATTGTGAGGAGAACATGTGCTCATTCCCCACAGGAGGTTCGTAAAGAACAACTACAATGGAACTATGGCTTATTGGAGTGCCTCTCTAGAGTGATTTTTACAAGTCCCTTATTGTGGGCTTGAAATTTTATGCCAATTAGCACCTAAATCATCTAGCTTGGACTCTCCACAATGAGGACATAGGTTGCTATCAAGCAACCAAACCTTAGGGATATATCTTGCGTCACCTTTTGGTCCTTATAGTTTGCACTAAAAACTTTTATTGTAATTACATTCAATTTTTACATCATATTAGTCTACCTAGTTTTGTGAAGTTAGTAATTAATGAAGAATTAATGTGGGCCTGGCCTATATTAATATTCAATAATAGTCAATGCTAAAGGCTCACTTTAATGCTACGGTGTACTACTATTTTAGTACCATACCAGAAGTTCAAGGGACAATTCACTCAACTTAAATAGGTGGACCATTGGTGCATCTATTGAGAAGCTGAGAAAAGTGTGAAGGACTGCCACACACGCGCGTGCCGTCGGCTGTGCCGGGCCGAGGCAGAGGCCGTGGCCGTGGTAGATCGAACCTTGGTCCGAATATTCCTTCCTAACGGTTACGCATTTTGCCTAGAGTAATGACCATCCATTATTGTTGTACGTTACTGGTCGTTTCCTATGTTATGGCTAGTAACGGACGAGCTCTAATGGTTGTCAGCTATTAACGGACATCACTGATGGCGTCAGTTTCTGGCTGGCTGTAACGGTAGCTCTGATGGTGATCGTTACTATCTGTTTGCCTCCCTCTGCACGTGTATATATACGAGGAGGGGAGGCTGCTTCTGGTTACATGATAACACACGTATAATTCTCAGACGCGTTGCATAAAGCCCATCCCCGTCCCACCTTCTGCGAGCACAGACAGTGTGGGAGAGCAGACCTCCGAAATCACCATCCGCAGAGAGACACTTGCATGGGTGTGCGAGCGATTAGGTTTTTGGGGAATGTACTCGCGATTGCTTGCCTCGTCCGCTCAACCAGCGCTGATCAAGTTCCTCGTTGTCGGCGCCGTTTGTGGGACTGCACTGCGTACATCTGCCTGCGTTGACTACGTACGACTACATCGAACATACACACGAGATGTCTCGTGTGAATGGAGCCACTAATGCCTTGAGCATTGGTCCCTCCGCAGGGTACAATCTATTATTTGTATTTGTGCATATTTTATTGTTGTTTACTGCTTATGTGAGTAGTGATACACATATGCATATACATGTCGTCACATACATCACTGTGATTTTCTGGATTAAATTAAAACTGAAAATGCCTATTTCTCCAACAATCCAAAAAAATCTGATATTAGGCATTTTTCAGTTAGTGGTTTTGTTGCTTCGTTAAAACCAAGTGAACCTTTTGATGGGACATTTCACAAGATGTGGCGTAGTAAGATGATACTGTGGTTGACTGCAATGAACCACTATCACGCCGCACATAGGAAACCCGAACAGATCACTCCTGAGGTGGAGAGAATGTTCGACATTGCCGATAACCTGTTTCGAGGCGCCGTGTTTGACGCTCTTGCCAACAAGTATGTTGATTCTTATCTAACATGCACATCTGCAAAAGAGTTATGGGATGCATTAGATGAGAAGTCCGGTGTTTCTGATGCTGGTAGCGAGCTATACATCATGGTAGCGAGCTGTACATCATGGAGCAGCTGTTTGACTACAAGATGGTTGAGAACCGTCCTATAGTTGAACATGCTTATGAAATACAGGCACTAGCTAAGGAACTCGAATAGTTCCCATGTGTCTTGCCTGACAAGTTCGTGGTTGGCGGTATTATCGCTAAGATGCCACCTTATTGGATGGATTTTGCTACCACTCTAAAACATAAGAGACAAGAGTTTAGCGTGGCTGAACTTATTGGTTCTCTTGATGTTGAGGAGAGGGCGAGAGCAAAGACACTCGTGGAAAAGGAGTTGAGACTTCTAGTGCCAATATGGTACAAAGGAAGAACTCTAATGTGTCACATAAAAAGAAGAACAAGCAATAGAATGTCACAAAGCCCAAGCAGGCAGCCTCGTTTAAAAAGATGAACAAAGGAGCTGGTTGCTTTGTTTACGGGAGTAATGATCACTAGGCAAGCGCGTGTCCAGACCGCAAATTTAAGCAAGAGAAAAAACCAGCTCAAGAGAAGAAAACAGTAAACATGGTTGTTAGCGAGACCGCAGAAGGAACATCAGTGTATGGTAATCTTTTACCTACTGTTCTTTCAGTGTGTCAGTGAGTGGTGGGCAGACACTGGTGCTAACATTCATGTGTGTGCTGATATTTCTTTGTTTTGTTCTTATCAGTCAAAGGGGCTAGAGCCTTGCTGATAGGGAACGGATCACATGCGCATGTTTTGGTGTTGGTACAGTCATTCTGAAGTTTACTTCGGGAAAGACGGTGTTGTTAAAGAACGTGCAACACGTCCCCTCCATCGAAAAGAATCTTGTTAGTGGCTCACTTCTATGTCGAGATGGCTATAAACTTGTGTTCGAGTCCAGTAAATGTATACTATCAAAGTATGGGACATTTGTTGGAAAATGCTATGACAATGGAGGCTTGTTCCGCTTATCTTTGCATGATGGATGTAATAAGTCTGTGAACAATGTGATTTCGAACGAGTCGTATATGTGGCATTCACGACTTTGTCACATCAATTTTGGTTGTGTGTCGCGGTTACCAAATTTAAATTTAATCCTGAAATTTGATTTAGTCAAAGGTTCTAAGTGTCAGGTGTGCGTGCAATCTAAGCAACCTCGCAAGCCTCATAAGGCTACAAAGGCGAGGAACTTGTCACCGCTAGACTTAATACATTCCAATTTATGTGAGATGAACGGAATATTGACTAAAGGAGACAAGCGATATTTTATTACTTTTATCGATGACTCTACTAGATTTTGTTATGTGATCTCTTAAAGTCAAAAGACAAAGCTTTGCATTATTTTAAGACCTACCAAGATGAAGTATAAAATCAACTCGAGAGGAAAATTAAACGGTTAAAGTCTGATCATGGTGGAGAATATTTTTCAGGTGATTTTTCTAATTTTTGTGTGGAACATGGTATTATTCATGAGAGGACACTGCCATACTCACCACAATCCAATTAGGATGTTGGGAGAAAGAACCATACTCTAACTGATTTGGTTAACGCCATGTTAGAGACTTCGGGACTATATAAGGAATGGTGGGGTGAGGCGATATTGACGGCGTGTCATGTCCTAAATAAAGTTACCACAAAGAACAAAGAAATCACACCATTCGAGGAATGGGAAAAAAGGAAATTAAATATCTCCTATTTGCGCACCTGGGGTTGTTTGGCTAAAGTGAATGTGCCAATTAACAAGAAGCGCAAATTAGGACCGAAAATAGTTGATTGTGTTTTCCTTGGTTATGCTTTTCATAGCATTGGATATAGGTTCTTAATTATAAACTCTGGAGTACCGGGCATGTTGGTAGGTACTATTATGGAGTCCAGAGATGCTATGTTCTTTGAGGACGAATTTCCCATGAAAGCTACACATAATACGTCCAGTGATGAACCAACGATACCCCATGAGCATTTTATTCCGATAGAACACACTGAGGAATCCCATATACATAATCCTATGGAAGATGATAATGTATCAACTCGAAAGAGTAAGAGACCAAGGATTGCAAAGTCCTTTGGTGATGATTACATTATATATCTTGTGGATGACACCCCAAGTACCATTGAAGAGGCATATTCCTCTCCTGATGCTGACTTTTGGAAGGAAGAAATAAGGAGTGCCATGGATTCTATTATGTCTAAGAAACTTGGGAGGTCGTGGAGCGTCCTTATGGGTGTAAGCCCATTGGGAGTAAATGGGTGTTCAAGAAAAAGTTTAGGCCTGATGGTACTATTGAAAGGTACAAGGCGAGGCTTGTAATTAAAGGCTATTCATAGAAAGAAGGTGAGGATTTCTTCGATACTTATTCACCTGTGGCCTGATTGACCACAATTTGTGTGCTACTTTCTCTGGCTGCCTCTCATGGTCTTCTCGTCTATCAAATGGATGTTAAGACATCATTCCTAAATGGAGAGCTAGATGAGGAAATCTACATGGAGCAGTCAGCTGGGTTTTTAGCAAACGGTCAAGAAGGCATGGTGTGTAAGTTATTGAAATCTTTATATGGCCTAAAACAAGAAACTAAACAATGGCATGAAAAGTTTGATAGAACTTTGACATCTGTCAGCTTTGTTGTGAACGAAGCAGACAAATGTGTATACTATCGCTATGGTGGGGGCGAGGGAGTAATTTTATACCTGTACGTTGATGACATTCTAATCTTAGGGACGAGTCTTGATGTGATTAAAGAGACAAAAGACTTTCTGTCCAATAATTTTGAAATGAAAGATTTGGGAGAAGCTGATGTTATTCTTAACATTAGGCTACTGAGAGAAGGCAATGGTGGGGTCACACTTGTGCAATCCCACTATGTGGAAAAGGTTTTGAGTCGCTTTGGTTATAGCAAATGTGAACCTGCTCCAACACCTTATGATCCTAGTAAGCTATTGAAGAAAAATTGAAGGATAGCTAGGGATCAATTGAGATATTCCCAAATAATTGGTTCACTCATGTACTTAGCTAGCGCTACAAGGCCTGACATCTCATTTGCTGTGAGCAAACTTAGCCAGTTTGTTTCAAATCCGAGAGATGATCACTGGCGTGCTCTTGAGAGAGTTCTACGCTATCTAAAAGGTACTATGAGTTTAGGCATCCATTATACTGGGTACCCAACAGTACTGGAGGGTTATTGTGATGCAAATTGGATATTTGATGCTGATGAGATATATGCCACAAGTGGATATGTGTTTTCACTTGGAGTTGGCGCTGTTTCATGGAAGTCTTGCAAGCAGACCATCTTAACGAGGTCGACTATGGAAGTAGAACTCACAACATTAGATACCGCTTTAGTTGAGTCTGAGTGGCTTCGTGAACTCCTTATGGATTTGCCAGTGGTTGAAAAACATGTGCCGACTATTTCTATGAATTGTGATAATCAGACTATGATAATCAAGATAAACAGTTCTAAGGATAATATGAAGTCGACAAGGCACATAAAGAGGCGTTTAAAATCTGTAAGGAAATTGAGAAATTCTAGAGTAATAGCGTTGGACTATGTCCATACGTCTAAAAATCTGGCAGATCAATTTACTAAGGGGCTATCACGTAGTGTGATAGATAGTGCATCAAGTGAGATGGGCTTAAGATCTACCTAAAGTTTATCATAGTGGTAACCTGTTCTATGTGATCGAAGATCCCATGAATTAGAATGGTGAAACAAGCTAGTGGTAGACTGAGAGGAAAGACCCTTAATAAGGTTCATTTCAAATGCATATCTTTCCTTACTATAAGGTAGGTTGGTGTTTACACCTTAATATGTTCCAAGTGGCTTTGTGAAGCAAAGATGTTGTCCTACAGAACATCTTTAGAGGAACATACTTATATGGGTTAACTGCTAGTCACAGTTTATGAGATCTGGATGGTCTCTTGTAATGCCCAAAATTGGTAGAAGAAAAAAAATGATAATAATGAAATAAAATAAATAAATAAATTTAAGATTGTGCTTTAGGGATTTTTAAAACCTTTTTGGAAGTTCCCATGCTTTTGAATGCTCAATTAAAAGGGAGTAAGCTAGCCAAATAACAAAATAAATAAATATAGAAATAAGCATATCATGTTGGAGGTCTTGTATTGTTGCAATCGTAATCAAATTTTGAGACCAGTCAGGTTTGAAAAGTAGAATTTGAAAATAGAAAGGGAAATAAGAAAAGAGAAGAAAGGGAAAACAAAATATACACTAGAAATATATATATATATATATATAATAGACATTATCTTCATATTAGGATGCTTGTTTTGGAAAACTTAAGTTCAAACAAAGTTTGAATTTGAATTGGAGATCTTAACTTGGAAAGGAAAATAAAAATTAGAAAAGAAAATGAAACAACCACTTGGGCCAAATTTGGTTCCCTAGCCCAACTCCTTGGCTTTGCTCGGCCCATCCAGCCACCCCCCTCCTTCCTCCCTACTCACCCGCGTGGCCGGCCCATTTTCCTTATCTCACCATCACAGCCCATCCCATGCCCGCGCTCCTGGGCTGTGGCTGGCATTGTGGGGCCCGCACGCCAGTCGGCTTTGCCCACGCCAAAAAAATCACTTAGGACACCGCCGCGTGGGACCATGTTGTCATCAACTACCTCCCGAGCTGCGCGCGTATAACAAACCCCCCCCTGGTATGGTGGAGTCAGTTCCTCAATCCACGCTCGGACTTCATCCATGTTGGAGTATAAAAATAGAAACCCACCCTGTGCCATCGCCTATCATTCAGTCGAACACTTTGGTGCCCTCATCCTCCACCGGCGGCACCGCCGACCCGATGGCGCTCGTACAGGGGTACACGCCCGTGGAGCTCGTCATCGCGGGGAAGTTCATCGGGTCGCCGTGCAAGCCGCGTTGCCGTGCCTCTAGTGCCGCCGTCTCGGCCGACCCGTGTATGACTGCGCGTGGTGCCGTCCCTTCCGCTCCTGTCGCGTCCGCCATTAACGAAGCATAGAGAAACATGAGTGATGCCGCTGCCGGAGACCTTCACACCCGTCGACGGATTGACCATAATCGGTGGTCTGGAAGCCTCGCTTGCCCGTCCTGCACTTGTGCGTGACCCCAATTTGCGGAGGAAGCTTCGGACCCGTGGGAATTGCTCGCCGTGGGCACGACTCCGCCACGAACATCGTCCCGTCGTGGTCAAGGTATACGACCACTCAATAGCTGGTAAGAAACCCCCCTTCGAATCCGCCATCATCTCTTCTTTGCGCAGCAATCGTTTAAACGGAGTTTGGGCATTGAATTGTGGTTCGGTGTCACGCCATCCATGGCGCCGCCGCTCGGCCTTGGGGCGCCGCCGCCCTGTGTCCTGGTGGGGGGGGAAAGTGGTGGATGGAAGTTCCTAGCCGTCGATCCTGCGTGGACGGCTGGGATTAGAACGTGGCCGCATAAAACCTTGGCCGTAGATTCATGCGCCAATGGTCTTGATCGACTCCATTACCCGCTGTTTCTCGGATCAAATCTTGACCGTCCAAATGTGATCTGGTGTCTGTGGTTGCATACCGGTTCATCCCGGGGCGGTTCTAATCCGAGCCGTGCGAGTCTTATCCAACGGCTCTGAATAAATCGTACCCCTTCACCGTGGTCAATTATCAAAAGAACCCCTGTACTTTGCTGAAATAAACCCGCCGTCCACATGTGGGGCGCCCTGTGTCTTAAGAACTTTCACTTAGAGACCCCTGACCTTTCTTATAAATGAGGCCCAGTCCAGAACTCATTTAATTTGAATAAATGAAATAGAAAATGGATTTTTAATATGAAAATAATTACTAGAACTTGATAAATTCATAGAAAATTCATACTTGCTCCAAATTAGTCCATTCCACTTTCTAAATTTTTATAATTTAATTCTCTATCACTTAGAGCCTCTGTTTTGTCATGAAAACAATTAGAAATTTAATCTCTCACTTAATCCATTTTAAACACATAAAACCTTTGAAAATTCATAACTTAAAATCTATAACTCCAAAATTAATGATTCCTGTTCCTATGATCTTATTTTAATATGAATATTATTAATATGTATTTTGTTCTTATGTTTGGTGTAATGTTAAATTTTGCCTATACAATATTTGTTTGTATTGCTACGACTAGAGCGAGGTCACGTGTCACCTGAAGATCATCCTGGTACCTGGATTCTCAAGGCCCAGGCAAGTTGTGCCCTTGACCACTTTTTACCCAATAATGTTCTTTAATATCAATTATCCATGCGTAGGTTAATTTTGATGGGACCCAATAGGTCACCCTAGATTTGTTTATCTCACTACCTTGTTTACCCCTGAATCACTTGGGTAGTTTGCTATTGCTTTATATGGTTTTGGGATAATCATTTATTACCTCTATGTTCCAATTCTTGTTGTATTTCTGTTTATGTTCATGTTGATATCATTAATGTTAATTGGAACATAGAGCTTAACTTGAGTAACACGTGCCACCACAAGGGAGGAATGGGACCCCTTGGCTGATTAATTAGGAAAGCTAGTGGAAGACTACCTTACCCGAAAGGGGCAAGGGCAGTAGGGGAGTGGTCAGTGTAGGGAGGCCCTCGGGAGGATTTTGCTGCGATGGCGGTCCTGCAAGGGATTCCTGCATTGGAACTTCCTATAAACTGTAGCGGGTTTTCGGAAGCTAGTGGAACTTTGTAAAGGCCTCGTAGTGGATCCCTAGCCATTCACCTCGGTAGTGTCTAAGGGCCTTGCAAACCCTGGCGACATGGGATACACGACTTGTGGGTAAAGGGTACAACCTCTGCAGAGTGTAAAACTGGTATACTAGCCGAGCTCACGGTCATGAGCAGCTCAGGACTCTCTGATGTTTAAATTATGGAACTAAATTCAATTTGTCATATGCATTGCATCGCAGGTGAAGTTGTTATT
This sequence comes from Zea luxurians, assembly GCA_029449295.1. NCBI lineage: Eukaryota > Viridiplantae > Streptophyta > Magnoliopsida > Poales > Poaceae > Zea > Zea luxurians. Next base: position 94,324,757 of record JAOPSE010000006.1, read on the forward strand.
TTTGTTCTACTACTTAATTGGGTTTGGTATTTACTTATACTTAGTAACTGCTAATAAAATTTTGACCAACTTTAAAAGCAATGCTCAGCTCTAACCATCCTCTTTGGTAAGCCTTACACTTCACGTGAGCTCCCACCTTTGGCGAGTTCATGCACATTATTCCCCACAACTTGTTGAGCGATGAACGTATGTGAGCTCACTCTTGCTGTCTCACACACCCCACAGGTCAAGAACAGGTACCGCAGGATGATGCTCATGGAGGATGCTATGATGAGTTCGTGAGAGGTCTAGGTCGTCGTCTCCCAGTCAACTTTGGGTTGCTGGACCGTTGTCTCCTTATAATGTAATTATTTATTTATTTTGTATAGAACTCCCATTATATATAAAGATGTGACATTCGATCCTGTGCCATGATTCATCATATGTGTGAGACTTGGTCCCAGCACACCTGGTGATTATGTTTGCGCCCGGGTTTTGGACCCCTAAAATCCGGGTGTTACAGAAGTGGTATCAGAGGAATGTTGACTGTAGGACGAAACCTAGATAGAACTGGACAACCATTATCTACTTACCTTTGCTACTCTGATTCTTTTCTAAACTTTTCTTAATCTTTTCTCATCTATTTCCGATTTACTCTGATTATTCTTACCTTTTCCTTCTAAAGACAAATGTGGATTCCACACTTTGAAATCCTATGCCTAAAGTGACTTTTAGGAATAGGAGACCTACTCTTAGGAAAAAAAACAAAACTAGTTCTTTTTATATATCTATGCACTTGAATGTTTGTTCTTATGATACTTGTCTGATTTGGATCTTTGATTGAGTGTGATGGGTTGTGGAGTAATGTTCACAATTGCATCTACATATACATATAGGAAAAAAAAATGCTCATCAAAGTAACTAGACAAACTAGATTATCCCTCATTAAAGTATCTAGCCTAACAATATTCTATTCTACACTCAGATCCATCTTATCTTAAAAGATACTCTATTACTTTAATAGATCCATCTTATCTCGAAAAGATTCTATCTTATCCTTTTGAGCTCATCTGGTATCCTTTTGAGCTCATCTGGCCCCAATAAGCTTATTTATCCCACACTCGTGTAACCACCATGATCTAAACCAAAGTAATTAGATATTGTTTAGTCTAATCTGGTGATACCTATCTAATCTATATTTCATCTAACCTAATATGATCCCATCTAAAGTGAGTTATTTAACATATTAGTTATTACTAGTGAAATAGATTAGACCTCACTCCTATAAAAATGTTTTAAGTTAAATCGGTGCCCTAGATTAACTTGACCATATGCAACTACCTAATCATATGCAACTACCTTAACCATCTGATAGTTGCATAACCCCTCCGTTTTAACCTAACAGGGATTCTAGCATATCCTAAAAATATGTTATCCTACACTGATAGATCTATTTGACTTAAACTAGTCTAATCTAGTCATAACCAACCTAATCTAAGATTTTATCTAAGCTATTATGATCTAATCTAGAGAAAGTTACTTAATGCTGGTACGAAAGCTAAGGCCATACCCCTCATGCACTTAAAACTAAACTAGTGCCTTAGACCAACTCAACCAAGAGTAGAAGATCTAACTCAACCTCAGGGTCATGATGGATTGCATAATATGTCTATCTTCACCTAACCACAAATAAGCTTTTGACCTACATCATGTAGTATATCTCATCCATATCTATCTTAACCATATTCCCTAGCCCGATAATATACACTGACTCCTAAACAATGAGACAAAACAAGAGAAGATGATCAACTTCATCAAGAAAGGATAAGCATCAACTCAAGTCTTCAAAGATCAAGTTGAATCACCAACGGAAATCAAGATCCCCAGTTCTCGATGAAGTCTTTCCTTATTATACTCTTCCTTGCCACAACCTATACTTGCCATAACCGTACCTCATCTTACATAAAAAAAATGGCTAGACATATGTATATCCATATCTTCCAAATCATCTGCTAACGTGTAAAAAAAAACATCAAACAAAACTTTTGAATCCTAAACTAAATAAGAAACTAAAATTCAAACCAAACTGGTTGCATCCCCTTTTCTTACAAATCTCGAGGATGAGATTCTTTTTAAGGGGGGTAGGATTTGTAATGCCCAAAATTGGTAGAAGAAAAAAATGATAATAATGAAATAAAATAAATAAATAAATTTAAGATTGTGCTTTAGGGATTTTTAAAACCTTTTTGGAAGTTCCCATGCTTTTGAATGCTCAATTAAAAGGGAGTAAGCTAGCCAAATAACAAAATAAATAAATATAGAAATAAGCATATCATGTTGGAGGTCTTGTATTGTTGCAATCGTAATCAAATTTTGAGACCAGTCAGGTTTGAAAAGTAGAATTTGAAAATAGAAAGGGAAATAAGAAAAGAGAAGAAAGGGAAAACAAAATATACACTAGAAATATATATATATATAATAGACATTATCTTCATATTAGGATGCTTGTTTTGGAAAACTTAAGTTCAAACAAAGTTTGAATTTGAATTGGAGATCTTAACTTGGAAAGGAAAATAAAAATCAGAAAAGAAAATGAAACAACCACTTGGGCCAAATTTGGTTCCCTAGCCCAACTCCTTGGCTTTGCTCGGCCCATCCAGCCACCCCCCTCCTTCCTCCCTACTCACCCGCGTGGCTGGCCCATTTTCCTTATCTCACCATCACAGCCCATCCCATGCCCGCGCTCCTGGGCTGTGGCTGGCATTGTGGGGCCCGCACGCCAGTCGGCTTTGCCCACGCCAAAAAAATCACTTAGGACACCGCCGCGTGGGACCATGTTGTCATCAACTACCTCCCGAGCTGCGCGCGTATAACAAACCCCCCCTGGTATGGTGGAGTCGGTTCCTCAATCCACGCTCGGACTTCATCCATGTTGGAGTATAAAAATAGAAACCCACCCTGTGCCATCGCCTATCATTCAGTCGAACACTTTGGTGCCCTCATCCTCCACCGGCGGCACCGCCGACCCGATGGCGCTCGTACAGGGGTACACGCCCGTGGAGCTCGTCATCGCGGGGAAGTTCATCGGGTCGCCGTGCAAGCCGCGTTGCCGTGCCTCTAGTGCCGCCGTCTCGGCCGACCCGTGTATGACTGCGCGTGGTGCCGTCCCTTCCGCTCCTGTCGCGTCCGCCATTAACGAAGCATAGAGAAACATGAGTGATGCCGCTGCCGGAGACCTTCACACCCGTCGACGGATTGACCATAATCGGTGGTCTGGAAGCCTCGCTTGCCCGTCCTGCACTTGTGCGTGACCCCAATTTGCGGAGGAAGCTTCGGACCCGTGGGAATTGCTCGCCGTGGGCACGACTCCGCCACGAACATCGTCCCGTCGTGGTCAAGGTATACGACCACTCAATAGCTGGTAAGAAACCCCCCTTCGAATCCGCCATCATCTCTTCTTTGCGCAGCAATCGTTTAAACGGAGTTTGGGCATTGAATTGTGGTTCGGTGTCACGCCATCCATGGCGCCGCCGCTCGGCCTTGGGGCGCCGCCGCCCTGTGTCCTGGTGGGGGGGGAAAGTGGTGGATGGAAGTTCCTAGCCGTCGATCCTGCGTGGACGGCTGGGATTAGAACGTGGCCGCATAAAACCTTGGCCGTAGATTCATGCGCCAATGGTCTTGATCGACTCCATTACCCGCTGTTTCTCGGATCAAATCTTGACCGTCCAAATGTGATCTGGTGTCTGTGGTTGCATACCGGTTCATCCCGGGGCGGTTCTAATCCGAGCCGTGCGAGTCTTATCCAACGGCTCTGAATAAATCGTACCCCTTCACCGTGGTCAATTATCAAAAGAACCCCTGTACTTTGCTGAAATAAACCCGCCGTCCACATGTGGGGCGCCCTGTGTCTTAAGAACTTTCACTTAGAGACCCCTGACCTTTCTTATAAATGAGGCCCAGTCCAGAACTCATTTAATTTGAATAAATGAAATAGAAAATGGATTTTTAATATGAAAATAATTACTAGAACTTGATAAATTCATAGAAAATTCATACTTGCTCCAAATTAGTCCATTCCACTTTCTAAATTTTTATAATTTAATTCTCTATCACTTAGAGCCTCTGTTTTGTCATGAAAACAATTAGAAATTTAATCTCTCACTTAATCCATTTTAAACACATAAAACCTTTGAAAATTCATAACTTAAAATCTATAACTCCAAAATTAATGATTCCTGTTCCTATGATCTTATTTTAATATGAATATTATTAATATGTATTTTGTTCTTATGTTTGGTGTAATGTTAAATTTTGCCTATACAATATTTGTTTGTATTGCTACGACTAGAGCGAGGTCACGTGTCACCTGAAGATCATCCTGGTACCTGGATTCTCAAGGCCCAGGCAAGTTGTGCCCTTGACCACTTTTTACCCAATAATGTTCTTTAATATCAATTATCCATGCGTAGGTTAATTTTGATGGGACCCAATAGGTCACCCTAGATTTGTTTATCTCACTACCTTGTTTACCCCTGAATCACTTGGGTAGTTTGCTATTGCTTTATATGGTTTTGGGATAATCATTTATTACCTCTATGTTCCAATTCTTGTTGTATTTCTGTTTATGTTCATGTTGATATCATTAATGTTAATTGGAACATAGAGCTTAACTTGAGTAACACGTGCCACCACAAGGGAGGAATGGGACCCCTTGGCTGATTAATTAGGAAAGCTAGTGGAAGACTACCTTACCCGAAAGGGGCAAGGGCAGTAGGGGAGTGGTCAGTGTAGGGAGGCCCTCGGGAGGATTTTGCTGCGATGGCGGTCCTGCAAGGGATTCCTGCATTGGAACTTCCTATAAACTGTAGCGGGTTTTCGGAAGCTAGTGGAACTTTGTAAAGGCCTCGTAGTGGATCCCTAGCCATTCACCTCGGTAGTGTCTAAGGGCCTTGCAAACCCTGGCGACATGGGATACACGACTTGTGGGTAAAGGGTACAACCTCTGCAGAGTGTAAAACTGGTATACTAGCCGAGCTCACGGTCATGAGCAGCTCAGGACTCTCTGATGTTTAAATTATGGAACTAAATTCAATTTGTCATATGCATTGCATCGCAGGTGAAGTTGTTATTTTTGTTCTACTACTTAATTGGGTTTGGTATTTACTTATACTTAGTAACTGCTAATAAAATTTTGACCAACTTTAAAAGCAATGCTCAGCTCTAACCATCCTCTTTGGTAAGCCTTACACTTCACGTGAGCTCCCACCTTTGGCGAGTTCATGCACATTATTCCCCACAACTTGTTGAGCGATGAACGTATGTGAGCTCACTCTTGCTGTCTCACACACCCCACAGGTCAAGAACAGGTACCGCAGGATGATGCTCATGGAGGATGCTATGATGAGTTCGTGAGAGGTCTAGGTCGTCGTCTCCCAGTCAACTTTGGGTTGCTGGACCGTTGTCTCCTTATAATGTAATTATTTATTTATTTTGTATAGAACTCCCATTATATATAAAGATGTGACATTCGATCCTGTGACATGATTCATCATATATGTGAGACTTGGTCCCAGCACACCTGGTGATTATGTTTGCGCCTGGGTTTTGGACCCCTAAAATCCGGGTGTTACATCTCTAGATACCCATGAAAGGCTATGAAGTTTGACTTATATGCTCCAACCAGAGGGGATGCGCTCGGCAACCTAGTATTGGTAAAGAGTTTAGATGAAACTTATTCCACGCAAAACTGTCAATTCGAGGCCTAGTCCATTGTGCAGTTGTGGTCAAGTGTAATCTAAATTCTAGGTGGATGTTTAACTTAACAGTCTCCATCAAAACACCAGTATATCAAACGTTTGAGATGATGAGAGCATTTTAGTGTGACTTAGCATTTGGTGGGGATTGTTGAATTAATGTAGGCCTGGCCCATATTAATATTCAATAATAGTCAATGCTAAAGGTCCACTTTAATGCTACGGTGTACTACTACTTTAGTACCATACCGGAAGTTCAATGAACAATTCACTCGACTTAAAAAGGTGAACCATTGGTGCATCTATTGAGAAGCTGAGAAAAGTGTGAAAGACTGCCACACGCACGTGCGCCGCCGGTCGGGCCGGGCCGAGGCCGTGGTCGTGGTAGATCGGACCTTGGTTCGAATATTCCTTCCTAACGGTTGCACATTTTGCCTAGAGTAATGACTGTCCATTATTGTCGTACGTAATTGGTCATTTCCTGTGTTATGGCTAGTAACAGACGAGCTGTAATGGCTGTCAGCTATTAATGGACGTCACTGATGGCATCAGTTTCTAGCTGGTTGTAACGGTAGCTCTGATGGTGACCATTATTGTCTGTTGCCCTCCCTCTACGCATGTATATATATGAGGATGGGAGGCTGCTTCTGGTTACGTGAGAACACACGTACAATTCTCAGACGCGTTGCGTACAGCCCATCCCTGTCCCACCTTTTGCGAGCACAAACAGTGTGTGTGAATCATCTAGGCCCCTTAGTGATGTTTTGGTAATTAATGACAACTATTTGTGGACTAACGGTTCTTGGAGAAATAAGAATGCAGGGTTGGACCACATAGAACAAAAAATCTTCGAGATTTATAAGCATTGGTTGTGGATCAAGTGAAGGCAAAGGTATAACATAGGTTTTGTTTTTGCCGGTATCCAGGAGTTTAGAGAAGATATTTGACTGGATTAGTAGGCTAGATAGTCGTACTATTAAGGGGGGTCAATGACTTTGATCTATGTAAAACTTAGTGCCTCATAGAGCATCTAGTGGTCGCATTTGCATGAGGACTAACAACGCTTCGAATTTCAAGAGTTAAAAATCTTTTCAAAAGCGTGTTTGAAAATTGCTAAGTCTTTGGATAGGCGGACCGTCCGAGCCATGTGGGCGGACCGTCCGCGATCCTCCGGTGGGGTCCGAAGTATGTTTACTTCAGACTGGCCCTATTCATTTGTACTGCGGACCGTCCGGGCCTTGGGGTCGGACCGTCCGTAGTCCTGACCAGAGAAGGTTGCTCTCGGCACAGTCCCTGAATTATTGTGCGAACCGTCCGGCCTTGTTGGGCGGACTGTCCGTAGGTGCCAAATTGGTTTGGGCAGGGACTGTGTGGTTTTTGGGATTTGTACTACGAACTGTCCGTAGGATAAGCCTAGACAGTACTGACTCCCAGGTCACGGACCGTCCGGCCTTATAGGGCGGACGGTCCGCATGTGTTAACTCCTCTTTGTCAGAGCTCTGGTGCTCCATGTTGCCAGGTCGCGGACGGTCCGGCCAAGGTTGGCGGACTGTCCGAACCTCACTCTTCTGACAGCTCTGACAGATTTCAAACGGGAAAAATAGTCGTTATGTGTACGGCGGACCGTCCGGCCTTAGGGCGCGGACCGTCCGCGTGTGCGCAGAATGTGTGTTGTTTGCACATAATGGTTGGATTTGTGTGGTGTGCTATAAATAGAAGGGGAGCTCGTGTGTGAGGGCTCTCTTGGCCATTCCTTGCACACATTGAGCTCATTTGTGATCCTCCAACTCATTCTCTCACACTCCTTGCTTGAGATTGCATTCTAGTGAGAGATTGAGTGTTCCTAGTGCATTTGCATCCATTGGTGATTCTTGAGGCACTAGGTGGTACACCGAGCAAGCATCATCGGCTTGTTACTCTTGGAGGTTGCCGCCTCCTAGACGGCTCGTGTGTTGTCTCCGTTGAGCTCTCCAAGCAGATTGTGGAGGAGCCGCGGTGTTGATTGTGAGGGGTTCACGCCTACCTCGTCGGAGCGGCAAAGGTGACATTAGTGGAATCGAGGTATTGAGTGATTTCTTGTCCACTTGGCTCAAAGATCAAGTCGTGTCTTGATAGAGGAGCAAGTGAGAGCTTGAAGTCCACCTCAACGTGGATTAGGGGTGATCGGCAAATCACTGATACCACGGGATAAAATCTGGTGTCTTTCTTTTCTTGCATTACTTATTGCCGTGCAAGTGATTAGTATTTTGCATATTGTTCTTCGAGTATACAATCACCATAGTTGATTCTCATAGATTGTTTACTTGTTGTCACTAGAGAATTTATACCTCTTGTCATATTGATTAAATTTCTCTAGTGTTTTTTATTTTAGTCAAAACCGTCTATTCACCCCCCTAGCTGGTGTCCTAGATCCTACAAGTGGTATCAAAGCCGAGGACTCCATTGTTTGTGGATCTAATCATCCCGGAGTGGGACAAAATGGCTAGTAACAACAATGTGCACATTGGGAAGCCACCGCATTTTGATGGAAATAACTACGACTATTGAAAAATAAGAATGTCAATGCATCTTAGAGCAATGGGTGGAAAAATTTGGCCAATTGTCAAGGATGGATTTGTTGTGTTGAAAGAAGATGAACCATTGGCTAGTGACAATGAAAACATTCTTACAAATGATCAAGCCATGAATATATTCTATGATGCTCTTGATATAAATGAGTTCAATAATATCAAGAATCTCACAACCGCTCATGAGATTTGGATTAAGCTAATGGAAATTCATGAAGGAACTACAATTGTGAAGAGTGCCAAGCTATATGTGTGCAAAGGAAAATTTGAGCAATTTATTATGAAAGAAGATGAAAGTGTATCTGATATGTTCAACCGGTTAAATGAGATAGTGAATGAACTCAAGGGACTTAGTTTTAATGTACCGGATGTGGATTTCACTCATAAGTTCCTTAGATCTCTTCCGGAGAAGTATGAGACCATTGTGACCATGTTAGTAAGAAGTGATCTATCTACAACTTCTCCAATCGAAGTATTGGGGAAAATTCTTACTCAAGATATATTCAAGAAATCTCAAGCCGATGCTATAAGTTTGGCAAAGAAAGTGAAGAATGAATCAATCGCTCTCAAAGCTAAAGCTTCTAAGGCAATTGAAAAAGAAGAGAGTGATGATGAAGAAAAATGAAAGTGAGAGTGATGGAGATATGGCTCTATTTGTAAAGAAATTCAACAAATTCATGAAGATGAAGAGAGGTCAACCTAGAAGAGGCCAAACATCAAGAAGAAATGCTTTCAATGATAGAAAATGTTTTGAGTGTGGGGAACTCGGTCACATTGCCATGAATTGCCCTAACAAGAAGAAGGGCAAAGATGGAGATGATAAGAAGAAGAAGAAATTCTACAACAAGAAGAAAGATGGCAAAGCCTAACTAGTTGAATGAGATTCGGATGATAACTCGGATGATGATGATGATGATGATGATGATGACACATCATCCAAGCTTAATGCTGGAATTGCCATCAAGGAAGCTCCTTCACTTTTCTCATCCCCTCATTGTCTCATGGCAAAGGGAGATGCTAAGGTAAAAATCATCACCGATTTAAATGATATAAATGATGATGATGTTGATGATGATGGCTATTCATATGATGATCTTGTTAGAATGTTAGGTGAGGTCGATGACTACATACACAAAGAAAAAGAAAAATTTAAGACCTTGAAGGAATTGTATAAAAACCTCCAAGTGTCTTTTGAGGAGCTCAAGACCTCTCACAACGATCTAAAAGAGAATTGTGAGAAGCTTGCAGAAGCTCAAAACTCATCTATTGTGCATGAAGTTGTGGTGGTCACCGAGGATGTTGGAGTCACTTGTGACTTACTTGATAGTCCTACAAGTGAACCACTACCTACTAACTCTATTTGTGATAAATGCAAAATTTCTCTTATGAATGATAATATTGCTCTTGATGAATCACAAATCATTGTTGAGAATGAAGTGTTAGTAGATAGAGTAAATGCTCTAACTCATGATTTAGAGAAGGCATATGGTGGAAAGGCTAAATTGGATTTCATATTGGGAAGTCAACGGTGCTCACTTAACCGTGAGGGTCTTGGATATGTTCCCAAGAAAGGAAAGAATGCTTTTGTAAAGCAAAAGACATTGTTTGTGAAAGAATGTGACAAAGTGTGTCACAAGTGTCACAAGAAGGGACATATTAAGAAGAATTGTCCTAAGCTCAAGAATGTATCCTCCACTTGTTTTGAGCATTGTTATGTTCTTTCTCATATTGCAAAAGGTGTTCATGCTAAATTTGTTGGTACTTCAATTGTTGGCAACAAAAAGAAAGCTATTTGGGTGCCAAAGACCTTGGTCACTAACATCCAAGGACCCAAGCAAGTTTGTGTACCTAAAAGAGATTGATTTCCTTTTGTAGGTGAACTACAAGGCGGGAGGGAATCATTGGGTGTTGGATAGTGGATGCACTCAACACATGACCGGAGATATGAAAATGTTCACCCAAATGAGTGAGGAAGATTGCTCAAATTATGATAGTATCACATTTGGAGATAATCGCAAAGGAAAGGTTAAAGGCTTGGGTAAAATTGCTATTTCGAATGATCATTCCATATCAAATGTGCTCTTGGTTGAGTATTTGAATTTTAATTTACTATCCGTAGCTCAATTATGTGATTTAGGATTTAGTTGCAATTTCACCGTTGATGATGTTATTATCTCTAGTGTTGATGGTAGCAATCTTAAGTTTAAAGGATTTAGATATGAAAATCTTTACCTTGTTGATTTCTCATCTAGTGAGGCAAAGCTCACAACTTGCTTATTCTCAAAGGCTTCACTAGGTTGGTTATGGCATAAAAGACTTGGTCATGTTGGAATGAAGCAACTCAATCGTCTAACCAAACATGATTTAGTCTGTGGCTTGAAAGATGTGAAATTTGAGAAGAACAAATTGTGTAGCTCTTGTCAAGCCGAGAAGCAAGTGGCAAATACTCATCCAAATAAAAGTCAAATGTCTACTCATCGACCTTTGGAATTACTTCACATGGATTTATTTGGGCCAACATTGTTTGTGAGTATCGGCGGTAATTCCTATTGCCTTGTGATTGTGGATGATTATTCTAGATTCACTTGTGTTTACTTTCTTCGGGATAAATCTAATGTGTTTGAAACATTCAAGTCATTTTCTATATTGGCTCAAAACCAATTTGATTTTCATATCAAGAAAGTTAGAAGTGATAATGGGTTGGAATTCAAAAATGCAAGAATTGATGAATATTGTGGTGACAAGGGTATTAAACATGAATTTTCTTCCAAATATACTCCGAAACAAAATGGTATTGTTGAAATAAAGAATAGGACTCTCATTGATATGGCTAGGTCTATGTTAGCAGAATATAATGTGTCGGATTCTTATTGGGCCGAAGCAATAAACACCGCATGTCACTCATCAAATAGGCTATATTGTCACAAGCTTTTGAAGAAAACTCCCTATGAATTGCTCATTGGTAGAAAGCCAAATATCTCATATTTTAGGGTATTCGATTGCAAATGCTATATTTTGAGAAAGGGAAGCCGGCTCTCTAAATTTGAGAAGAAATGTGATGAGGGTTTTCTACTTGGATATTCATCAAATAGCAAGGCTTATAGAGTTTTCAACAAGACTCATGGTATTATTGAAGAATCATATGATGTTGAGTTTGATGAAACTAATGGGTCTCAAGATGAAAGCGATAATCTTGATGATGTTGGTGGAACCCAATTGAAAACTGCTATGAAAACAATGGCCATTGGTGAAATAAAGCCAAAGGAAGATGATGATGAAAATAGTGTGGTTGTCATTCCATCCTCTTCAACCCTAAATGAAGAAGATCACCAAAGCCAACAGAATGATGAAAGTATGGATACTCATGATCAAGATACTTCAAGTCATTCGGTTCCTCCTCATGCTTCAACTAGCAATTATCAAACGGTATCAAGAATTCATCATTCTATTGTGAAGGATCACCCGGTTGATCAAATTGTGGGTGATATTAGTAAGGGTGTTCAAACTCGCTCTCGCATAGCTTCATTTTGTGAACATTTCTCTTTTGCATCTTGTATGGAACCTAACCGTGTAGATGAAGCTCTACTTGATGTTGATTGGGTAAATGCAATGCATGAAGAATTAAATAACTTCACTCGAAATGAAGTTTGGGAGCTTGTTGAGAGACCAAAGAACCACAATGTCATTGGTACAAAATGGGTGTTTCGTAACAAGCACAATGAAGATGGGATAGTAGTAAGGAACAAGGCAAGATTAGTTGCACAAGGGTATACTCAAATAGAAGGATTGGATTTTGGTGAGACATTTGCTCCCATGGCAAGATTGGAAGCAATCCGGATCCTTCTTGCTTATGCTTGTGCTCATAATATCAAGCTCTACCAAATGGATGTAAAGAGTGCCTTTCTAAATGGCAAGATTAGTGAACTAGTGTATGTTGAACAACCTCCCGGTTTTGAGGACCCCAAAAGACCTAAGCACGTGTTCAAGCTTTCTAAAGCTCTCTATGGGCTTAAGCAAGCCCCACACGCTTGGTATGTGTAATACTCAAAATTGTATACAAATAATAATAGAGAGTTATTCTCATTTTGTGTGTCTTATTTGCCTCATGAAAAGAACATACCTATAATTAAGAGATGAACTAAAACAAATGATACAAAATAAAAGAAAGTGCATCTTGTTGGAGTTTTATGTGTTTGTGCATTACATAAAATAATAAGGATAATAATAATAAGATAATAATTACTAGAAGATGGATTAAACCCTAAATTGAAATTAGAGTTTGGAAATAAGAAAAAGAGAAAGGATACATATAAATAAATAAAATATATAAATAAATATTTTTAGACTTGGTATTGTTATTGCACAAATATAGTCGAGAATGAAGAGCCACAAAGTTTGAATTCAAATTGAAGTTTGAATTTGGAAAGAAGGAAAAGATGAAAAAAAAAGGAAAACAAAAAGGGAAAAAAGATAAAACCTAACTGGGCCGGCTTAACCGTTTTCTGGCCCAATTCCGAATTATCTCCGGGCGGCCCAAGCTTCCGCTCGCGCGCGCGACTGACAGCGGGTCCGGCTGGGCAGTTTCATTCGCCCGCGCTACTCTGATGCGCCGCGTCGCTTGCGAGTGGGCCCGCCTCGTCAGCCAATCTACTCTCCATCAGCCTCAGCTCTCCCTATCGCTGACTGGTGGGCCCCTTTCGTCAGGAGTATCTTCTCCACCGTAACAGACACGCCGATTTCTCTGCGGTCCGCTTCACCGGGATCCTCCGCGGGGTTGGTAAGCTTTCGGCGCCGATCTTCTCGGTGCGGACTCACCTCCTGCTCCTATAATGGTATGGCCTCGCGACCCCGTGCCATCGCACCACAGCGCCTGGTACTGCATACGCCATTGCCGCCGTACGCCATTGCCGCGGCGACTCGCCCCGGCAAAACCCCCATAACGCTACTGGCTCGTGCCGTCTTGCCATCAACCATGTTTACCAGAGCGCGAGAAATCCGTTCGTGCCTCACCGAGGTGCGGAAGACCGGGGAATCCCCCCATCCACGGGCGCCGTCATCGCGGAATCATCGGGCATCGTGGGCAGACCATCTGCCTCGACCATTGCCGGTAAGAATGCCTTCCCCAGTCTCGCCAGTGCCCAATCGTGATGTAGCACTCATCGAATTAGAGCTTGGCACGGGGTGCAGAGATCTGGGCTGTGGCCGGCCATGGCGCCGCCGTGCCTGGACGCTGGCATCCACGCCGTTGGCCGGGGAGGCGGGGGAGTAGAGAATGGATGAGGGGAATCCGTGCGGGCCGTTGGATGATGTGTGGACGGCCGCGATTAGATTAGGGCAGGATCGATTCAATCGGTTGATCGTGTCCGTTGGTGGGCACATCAACGGCGATGGGAGTTTATGAATTAGATTTCATCGTAGCCGTAGGATCTTGATCTGATGGCTAGTAGTGCGTACCGGTTCACGTGTGTGGTGATCTAATCCGAGCCCTTGGTTTAGATCGGACGGCCACCATTCAACGATACCCCTTCGCGGGTCGATTTTGTTAAAGAGTCCCTGGACTTTGCGGAAATCAACCCGCCGTCCACCTTGGGATTTTCTGAGTCTTAGGAATTTTTACGCGCCAGCCCCTGTGCTTCATTGATATTGAGGCCCGGTCCTGAGATCATTTAATTTGAATAAATAAAATAGAAAATAGATTTTTAATATGAAAATAATTGCTAGAACTTAGATAATTCATAGAAAATTCATTTTAGCTCCAAATTGAACCATTCCAGTGTCTAAAATTTTGTAATAATATTCTTCATCATTTAGTGTCTCTATTTTGATATGAACTCTGTTAGAAAATTTATTTATCATTTAACCCTATTTCAATCACATTAAAACTTAGGAAATTCATAACTTAAAAACTATAACTCCAAAATTAATGATTCCTGTTCCTATGATCTTATTTTAATAAGTATATTAATAATGTGTATTTTGTTCTTATGTTTGGTGTAATGTTAATTTTGCCTATACAATGTTGTTTGTATTGCTACGACTAGAGCAAGGTCACGAGTCACCTGAAGATCATCCTGGTACCTGGAATCTCAAGTCCCAGGCAAGTTGTGCCCTTGATCACTTCTTTTCACCTACTCATGTTCTAATTAATCATAATGATCTGCATAGGTTAATTTTGATGGGACCCAATAGGTTACCCTAGTTTGTCTATCTTTATACCTTGTTTACCACTGAACTTTTTGGGTAGTACTTGCTAGTGCTATATGTGGTTTTGGGTATGAAGATTACACTATTCATGATTATACTCTTGTTATCAGTTGTTATTTATTGTTCATGATAAGATCATTATGGTAATTGGAACATGGAGAACCACCCGGGAAAACAGTGCTACCACAAGGGTGGAATGGGACGCCCTTGGCCGATTAATTAGGAAAGCTAGTGGAAGACTACCTTACCCGAAAGGGGCAAGGGCAGTAGGGGAGAGGTCAGTGTAGGGAGGCCCTCGGGAGGATTTTGCTGCGATGGCGGTCCTGCAAGGGATTCCTGCACTGGATCTTCCTATAAACTGTAGCGGGTTTTCGGAAGCTAGTGGAACTTTGTAAAGGCCTCGTAGTGGATCCCTAGCCATTCACCTCGGAAGTGTCTAAGGGCCTTGCAAACCCTGGCGACATGGGATACACGACTTGTGGGTAAAGATGCGCAACCTCTGCAGAGTGTAAAACTGGTATACTAGCCGTGCTCACGGTCATGAGCAGCTCGGACACTCACATGATTAATTTATGGAACTAAATTCAATTTGTCATATGCATTGCATCGCAGGTGATGTTGTTACTTTTGTTCTATTACTTAATTGGGTTTGGTATTTACTTATACTTAGTAACTGCTAATAAAGTTTTGACCAACTTTAAAAGCAATGCTCAGCTCTAACCATCTTCTTTGGTAAGCCTTACACCTCACGTGAGCTCCCACCTTTGGCGAGTTCATGCACATTATTCCCCACAACTTGTTGAGCGATGAACGTATGTGAGCTCACTCTTGCTGTCTCACATACCCCACAGGTCAAGAACAGGTACCACAGGATGAAGCACTTGGAGGATGCTGTGATGAGTTCGTGAGTGGTCTAGGTCGTCGTCTCCCAGTCAACTTTGGGTTGCTGGACCGTTGTCTCCTTATAATGTAATTATTTATTTTGTATAGAACTCCTGTTATGTATAAAGATGTGACATTCGATCCTGTGCCACTATACATCATATGTGTGAGACTTGGTCCCAGCATACCTGGTGTTTATGTTAGCGCCCGGGTTTTGGACCCCTAAAATCCGGGTGTTACAGTATGAAAGGCTTAGGGATTTCTTGCTCTCCAAAGACTTTAAAATTGGGAAGGTTGACACTACCCTATTCACTAAAAGAATTGGCAAATATTTGTTTGTTTGTCAAATTTATGTTGATGATATTATTTTTGGATCTACTAATGAATTGTTTTGTGAGGAATTTGGAAAAATGATGTCAAAAGAATTTGAAATGTCTATGATAGGAGAATTGAGCTTCTTCCTTGGTCTTCAAATCAAACAATTGAAAGATGGAATCTTTATAAGTCAATCAAAGTATTTGAAGGATATGCTCAAAAAGTTTGGCTTAGAGAATGC
This sequence comes from Zea luxurians, assembly GCA_029449295.1. Lineage (NCBI taxonomy): Eukaryota > Viridiplantae > Streptophyta > Magnoliopsida > Poales > Poaceae > Zea > Zea luxurians. The sequence continues at coordinate 94,340,698 of JAOPSE010000006.1, forward strand.
AAAGCCTATCAAGACTCCTATGGCAACAAATGGTCATCTAGACTTAGATGAGGGAGGTACTATGGTTGATCAAAAACTTTTTCGCTCAATAATTGGTAGTTTGCTTTATATTACAGCATCTAGGCCCGATGTTATGTTTAGTGTTTGCATGTGTGCTCAATTTCAAGCTTCACCTAGAGAGATTCACCTGAAGGCCGCAAAAAGAATTCTAAGATATTTGAAGTATACTCCCAATATTGGTCTATGGTATCCCAAAGGTGCTCAATTTGAATTAATTGGATATTCGGATTCGGATTACGCGGGTTGCAAAGTTGATAGGAAGAGCACCTCCGGATGTTGTCAATTTCTTGGAAGATCTCTTGTTTCATGGTCTTCTAAAAAGCAAAATTTCGTTGCTCTCTCTACCGCCGAGGCGGAATATATATCGGCCGGTAATTGTTGTGCTCAATTATTATGGATGAAACAAACTCTATTGGATGATGGGATCATTTTTAAGAATGTGCCTCTCATGTGTGATAATGAGAGTGTGGTAAAATTGGCTACAAATCCGGTCCAACACTCAAGAACTAAGCATATTGATATACGGCATCACTTCTTGAGGGATCATGTTGGAAAGGGAGACATCTCTATATATTCAATTGGCACGGATGATCAATTGGCCGACATTTTTACAAAGCCATTGGATGAAACGAGATTTTGCTCATTAAGAAGTGAAATGAATGTGATTGATCTCTCAAATGTGGCTTGAGGTTGAACACACATGTGTAGTATTGCATTTCGCTTCTAAATATGCTCTCTAGGCTATTTATTGGCTATTTTTGATGAATTTTTCATTCTAGTTTGATCTAAGTAGTTTGATATAAAAAAGTGTATTCCTCAAATACATAATGTGTATATGCATGCATACTAACCCTTGGATTGGTCGAAATGTCCATATATGAGCATCAAATCAGATTTGAAATTCAACATCAAAAAGTGGACAAAGTTTGGAGATTTGAGTATCAGGCCACGGACCGTCCGCCTATGGACCGTGGACCGTCCGCCGTATCAGGATCTGGACAGTCCGAGTCAGGAGAGCAGACAGTCTGAATTACCAGGGTGCGGACCATCCGCTGTCCCTGCGTGGACCGTCCGCGACAGGCAGTTAAGTTGGGTAGAGGCAGTCAACTTGTCACTTTCATCCGTTGCCTTCTCCTCTCACACTCTCCACACGTCTAAAGGAGACTCTCATCGATTGTGAGCGAACCGTGAAGGGAACTTGCGCACGGACTGTCCGGAAGCTTGTTGAAAGTTCAACAATCATGTCTTCATCCCGGTATTTCAAAATCTCATGGATTTTAACTAATTTCTTCAAATTTGGGGATTCTTTGGATTTTCTCTCTGATCTAGAATTGAGCAATGGATTCACAAATCTGATTGGTGGAATTGCTAGTGCTACTCATTGTGAATGTTGTGCAAAAATTTGAACGAGTTTGGGTGGTTATTTTCTGCTAAATCGTTGATTGAATAATCGGGGCGGCTAGGGTTCTAGAAAATCGCCCCTGGATGGTCGCGGACCGTCCGCCAGGTTGGCGCGGACAGTCCGGACCCCTGGCACGGACGGTCCGGCCCCCTAGCGCGGACAGTCCGGCCCCTGACAGAAAGTTCCCCTTTCTTTCTCTATGTTATGGCGTTATCAACTATTCACCTGTGGCTATTTCTCACATATATTGCAGTGGTCTGAGTGGTATTAGGAAGAAGCTTGCCGGTTGTTTCAAATCAAAGCGCCCTCGTGCTGATGATGCAGACTATAATCCAACCACAGACTCAGAGGCCCAATCTTCAGCTGGGGGTAGTGTTTCTATGGACACAGAAGATATTCCACACGCTCATCCTGACTGTCCAATTGACATCACTGAATGGACTTATCCAAAAGGAGATTCTCTATGACAGAATATTGCTCCAAGAGGACAGTCAATCAGTATGCTCTGCCCTCAGACACCAATATTTAGTTCTTTCACACTCAGCTTCAATTTGATGTCTTCTGGAGCACACTGATGGATACCAACTTTCACAAGCATCAAGTGATAGATTGGACTTTTATGCTGGGTCAATCAGTTATGGAGGACCTGATTCCAAATTTTGAGGCATGTGGTCTCTATCACTTTATGGGTCAGAGGACCGATTTCAGTGAGATGGCTATAAAACAATTCCTAGCCACTGCTGAGATTGATATCGATGAGCAATCCATCACATGGATGACTGGTTTCAAGAGGTATTCTGCAACATTTGCTGAATTTGCTACTGCAAACAGTTTGGATTATGATACAATTTCAGCTGGGATTGATTTGTACACTGAAGATAACTTTGAAGAATTTGTGCAATTCTATGAGCCAGCAAGGCTGGGAATTCCTAGGAGGTTTGGTGAGACAGCAGGGCTGAGGCATCATCCAGCTGTGATTAACAAAATTGCTAGGGTCACAATTCTTCCCAAGAGTGGGGATAAGAGCAAAATTAGAGACAAGTTCTGGAACATTATCCACCATGTCATGAATGGTGAGGTAATGAATGTTGTGCTATTCATGATAAGACAGTTAAAAGACCTCAAAATAGACAAGAACCAGAACTTAGCCTATGCTCCATACATTATGGCTCTCATTAAAGCCAAGACCAGATTTGAGGGGCACTATGAGATAGTTCACACACCTTTTAGGCCCTTCAAGAATGAGATTGGATTTCTCACCAGGCCTCTTACTCCCTTCCTAGATGATGAGGAAGACGCTGGTGATGATGCAGGAGAAGCTCCTGAAGCTGATGCAGAGCAGATGCCTCCTCCTCCACCTCCTCCTCAGCCTTAGCAGTACTGGCAGCCTGGTCCAGGCTATTTTGACCCTTACTTTCAGAACATGCAGCAAGGGCTTCAAACCCACATGGATGGCCGCTTCTAGGGAATGATGACCCATATGGACCAGTGCATGGATGCCATGCAATCTCGCTTTGATGATAACTTGGATGCGATAAACTCTGAGCTTTCTGAATTTCGCAGTCACATCCAAGACCATGTCACTGATCCCATCATGACCAAACTAAACAACATGCAGTAGAGTTTTCAGGACAATATGGGGGCTCTGTCTAGTCAGTTTGACAATCTATCTACTAATGAAAGCATTCAAGATATAAGTCAGAGGCAGCAGCAGCTCTAGTAGGACTTTGGGCAATTCTCCTCTCTCTTTGACACCTTCAGCACTCACTATTATAGCATGTATCCTCCACCTGGTGGTCAGTGAGGCACCTCCTTTGTGGCAATTGATGCCAAAGGGGGAGAGAAGAGAAGAGAAGTTGGAAATATCATATTCAGGGGGAACTCGCTCATGTGGACATTGAGACTATGCATGTGCATGTTTACCATTTTATGTCTTATGCACTTGGTATTGGCTACTATTTGAACTTTATGTCTTATGCATTTGGTGAACTATGTCTTATGCCTGTGGACAACTATTTGTAATATTCTGTGGGTTGAACTATGCGTGTTAAATCTTATGTTTAAATTAGTTCGAATTATTCTGTGAATGGTTGATCGAGGAGTGATTAAATTTGTTGCGCTTACTTTACATATTACTTCTTGTATTCCTCGATAACCATGACTATAGGAAGATCTCCATCAAAACTCCGATTGATTATGTGTGTTGTATCTTCAACTAGAAATATCATGCACACGCATAGGGGGAGCTATTCCTACATTCTGAGTTTTATTGGGATTTATCTATCTCTCGGACGGAACTTCAAATCAAGATAAGTCTTATGAAACTCATCTCTAAAATCCTTCTTATACCTAAGGTATGAGGGAGATATAAAAACAAAACTTCTCTTGGATATAATGTGTAGTGTTGTCATCAATTACCAAAAAGGGGGAGATTGTGAATCATCTAGGCCCCTTAGTGATGTTTTGGTAATTAATGACAACTGTTTGTGGACTAATGGTTCTTGGAGAAATAAGAATGCAGGGTTGGACCACATAGAACAGAAAATCTTGGAGATTTATAAGCATTGGTTGTGGATCAAGTGAAGGCAAAGGTATAACATAGGTTTTGTTTTTGCCGGTCTCCAGGAGTTTAGAGAAGATATTTGACCGGATTAGTAGGCTAGATAGCCGTACTATTAAGAGGGGTCAATGACTTTGATCTGTGTAAAACTTAGTGCCTCATAGAGCATCTAGTGGTTGCATTTGCATGAGGACTAACAGCACTTCCAATTTCAAGAGTTAAAAATCTTTTCAAAAGCGTGTTTGAAAATTGCTAAGTTTTTGGATAGGCGGACCGTCCGGGCCATGTGGGCGGACTGTCCGCGATCCTCCAGTGGGGTCCGAAGTATGTTTACTTCGGACTGGCCCTGTTCATTTGTACTGCGGACTGTCCGGGTATTGGGGCCGGACCGTCCGCAGTCCTGACCAGAGAAGGTTGCTCTCGGCACAGTCCCTGAATTATTGTGCGGAACGTCCGGCCTTGTTGGGTGGACTGTCCACAGGTGCCAAATTGGTTTGGGCAGGGACTATGTGGTTTTTGGGATTTGTACTACGGACTGTCCGGAGGATAAGCCCGGACAGTACTGACTCCCAGGTCACGGACCGTCTGGCCTTGTAGGGCGGACGGTCCGCATGTGTTAACTCCTCTTGGTCAGAGCTTTGGTGCTCCATGTTGCCAGGTCGCAGACGGTCCGGCCAAGGTGGGTGGACTGTCCGGACCTCACATTTCTGACAGCTCTGATAGATTTCAAACGGAAAAAATAGTCGTTATGTGTACGGCGGACCGTCCGGACTTAGGGCGCAGACCGTCCGCGTGTGCGCAGAATGTGTGCTGTTTGCACATAACGGTTGGATTTGTGTGGTGTGCTATGAATAGAAGGGGAGCTCGTGCGTGAAGGCTCTCTTGGCCATTCCTTGCACACATTAAGCTCATTTGTGATCCTCCAACTCATTCTCTCACACTCCTTGCTTGAGATTGCATTCTAGTGAGAGATTGAGTGTTCCTAGTGCATTTGCATCCATTGGTGATTCTTGAGGCACTAGGTGGTACACCGAGCAAGCATCATCGGCTTGTTACTCTTGGAGGTTGCCGCCTCCTAGACGGCTCGGGTGTTGTCTCCGTCGAGCTCTCCAAGAAGATTGTGGAGGAGCCGCGGTGTTGATTGTGAGGGGTTCACGCCTACCTCGCTGGAATAGCAAAGGTGACATTAGTGGAATCGAGGTATTGAGTGATTTCTTGTCCACTTGGCTCAAAGATCAAGCCATGTCTTGATAGAGGAGCAAGTGAGAGCTTGAAGTCCACCTCAACGTGGATTAGGGGTGATCGGCAAATCACTGATACCAAGGGATAAAACCCGGTGTCTTTCTTTTCTTGCATTACTTATTGTCGTGCAAGTGATTAGTATTTTGCATATTGTTCTTCGAGTATACAATCACCATAGTTGATTCTCATAGATTGTTTACTTGTTGTCACTAGAGAATTTATACCTCTTGTCATATTGATTAAATTTCTCTAGTGTTTTTTATTTTAGTCAAAACCGTCTATTCACCCCCCTCTAGTCGGTGTCCTAGATCCTACGGTGTGGGAGAGCAGGCCTCCGAAATCGTCGTCCGCACAGACACACTTGCACTAGTGTGCGGGCGATCAGGTTTTGGGGAGCGTACTCGCGACTGCTCACTTCGTCCGCTTGACCAGCGCTGATCAAGCTCCTCGTCATCGGCACCGTTCGTGGGACTGCACTGCGTACATCGCCTGCGTCGACTGCGTACGTCTACATTGAACATACACACGATATGTCTGATGTGAATGGAGCCACTGATGCCTTGAGCATTGGTCCCTCCGCATGGGTACAATCTGTTCTTTGTATTTGTGCATATTTTATTGTTGTTTACTACTTATGTGAGTAGTGATACACATATGCACATACATGTCACATACATCAATGTGATTTTATGGATTAAATTAAAACTGAAAATGTCTATTTCTCCAACAATTAAGCTTTATCTCAGGCTAAGTCACTATTTTTTCATGAAAAACCATAAGTATGAGCCTTTGGTATCTATGAAAACATCTGTTCATGGCAATTTTCGACCAAAAAGTGCTAGGCATATGTTCATAGATCTTCAGCAAGAGGATCATATTCCTTACCCCCACACATGTTTCCTTACCATATATCATTTTCTTGTATTTTTTGTGGTGATCATTTCTTTGTGAAAATGTATTGTTGTTAGCCCCTAGTATTGCTGAAAATGGCTGTTCATAGCCACTTTTAGCAAAAATGTCGAACAAGTGCTCATCAATCTTCTACGAGAAGCTCCTATTCCTTATCTCACAAATGTTTCATTTCCATAAATTAGATTCATAGAGTTTTGGTGGAGACATTTCTTTCTGAAGAAATTCATATGTGTTAGCCTTTGATATTGCAAACAACAGTTGTTCATAGTGGGTTTCAACAAAAAAATATTGGTCGTATGCCCATCAGTTTTTACCAAGAGGCTCCTATTCCTTACGTCACACATGTTTCCTTGTCATAAATCATTTTTATGGATTTTTGGTCAGGACATTTTTGTGAAAACTATAGTTGTTAGCCTTCGGTATTGCTGAAAATGCTTGTTTACAGTGTTTTTGACGTATGCCCATCGATTTTTGGCAAGAGGCTTATACTCCTTACCCACACATATTTTATTGTCATATACAATTTTCCAAAAAATTGGTAGCGACCATTTCTTCATAATAAATACATAGGTGTTAGCCCTCTTTATTGTCGAAAACGGTCGTTCATATCAATTTTTAGCAAAAATGTTGGTCGTATGCTCATCAATCTTCTTTGAGATGCTCCTATTCCTTACCCCATAATTGTTTCCTTGCCATAAGTCTGGTGCAAGCGGTTTAAGTGGATACCATTTCTTTGTGAAAAATCTATAGGCGTTAGGCTTTGGTATTGCCAAAAACGGCTGTTCATAGCGATTTTCAACCAAAAATGTCAGTCGTATGTCCATCAATTTTTGGTGATAGGTGTCTATTATTATCCAACATATGTTTCTTTGCCATAAATTAGTTTCTTGGATTTTTCTTAGAGACCTTTTCTTTGTGAAAATACATAGATGTTAGCATTCGGTAACATGTGTGAAGTGAGAAATAGAAGCCTCTCACCAAATATTGATGGGCATACGACGAGCAGTTTTGGTCAAAAACTACTATGAACCACCATTTTCAGCGATTTCGGGCAAGGAACCTATTTCTTACCCACACATGTTTCCTTGCCAGAATTTAGTTTCATGGAATTTTTATGTAGACCATTTATTCATGAAAAATTCGTAGGTGTTAGCCTCCGGTATTACCGAAAACGAGTGTTCATAGTGGTTTTCGATCGAAATTGTTAGTAGTTTGCCCATCGATATCCTATGAGAGGCTTATATTCCCTAACCCACACATGTTTCCTTGTGATATATCATTTCATTTGATTTTTGGTAGTGACCATTTATTCTTGAAAAAGCCATAGATGTTAGCCTTCAGTATTGTCGAAAATAGGCGTTCATGACAGTTTTCGGCTAAAAATGTTGACTGTGTGCCCATCGATATCCGATAAGAGGCTAATATTTCTTACCCCGCATATATTTACTTGTCATAAATCAGTTTGATGGATTTTTAGTGGATATCATTTATTCGTGAAAGTTCCATGGGTGTTAGGCTTTGATATTTCCAAAAACGGCTGTTTATATTGGTTTTCGACCAAAACTATTTCCTGTATGTCAATCGATCGTCAGTGAGAGGCTTCTATTCCTTACCCCAAACATTATTACTTGACATAACAATTTTCATGGTTTTTTGTGGAGTCCATGTCTTCGTGAATAATTCATAGGTGTTGGCCTTCATTATTACCGAAGATGATCGTTTTATTGCCAAAAATGCCAGTTGCATGCCCATTGATCTTTGGCGAGAGGCTCATATTCCTTCCCCCACACATGTTTCCTTGTTATAAATAAGTTTCTTGATTTTTTTGTTGAGACCATTTCTTCATGAAAAATGTATGTGTTAGCCTTCGGAATTGTCGAAAACGGCTATTCGTAGCGATTTTCAACAAAAAATACCGGCCATATGCCACCGATCTCTAGTGAGAAGCTCCTATTCCTTATGTCACACATATTTCCTTGTCATATCATTTTCTTGGATTTTTAATTTATGCCATGCCTTTATGAATAATAAATAAGTGTTAGACTATTGTATTGTCGAAAACGATTCATGACTGTTTTTGGCAAAAAAATATCGGCCTTAGGCCATTGATATTCGGCAAGAGGCTCATATTCCTTACTCCCATATGTTTTCTTGTCATAAATCAAGTTCATGAATTTTTATGGAGACCATTTTTCATTAAAAATCTATATGTGTTAGTCTTCGGTATTGTTGAATTTTCTATGGAGACTATTTCTTAGTGAAAAATCTCTAAGTGTTAGCCTTCGATATTGCTAAAAAAGGCTAGTCATAGCGGTTCTCAACCAATATTGTTGCTTGTATACCCATTGATCTTTGACGATAGGCGCTTATTCCTTATCCCACACATGTTTCCTTAATATATATGTCACACCCGAATTTAAGGACAAATCCAAGTGCATCTTACATGTGTGCCAGGATCAAGTCTCACACATATGATGACTCAATGTACATAAATCAATGTCACAACCTTTATTACATATGTAAAAATCTTTGTACTAAATAACTAAATAAAATAAACCATATGGCGACAAGATCCTCCACCATCATAGTTGACTGGGAGACGACGGCCTAGACCTCTCCAAACTCATCATAGCAATCTTCCTCTAGTGGTACCTGGTAATGTCCTAGCGTGATTATAGCAATGGTGAGCTCCCACATAGTCATCAATCAGCAATTGTGATAAAAAAGTGTAGTGTAAGGCTTACCAAGGAAAATAGCTAAGACTGAGTATAGCTTTTAATTTTGTTGGTCAGAATGTTATTAGCAATTACTAAGTATAAGTAAATACCATCCCAATTAAGTAATAGATCATAAGTGAAATTCCCACAATACAATGCATGTCAATTAAGTTTAGTTCCATAGTTTACTCATGTGAGGGTTCGAGCCGCTCATGACCGTGAGCACAGTTGATATATCAATTTTACAATTTGCAGAAGTGGCACATCTTTACCCATAAGTCATGATATCCATCTGCTACGGGGTCATGAATCACATACACCTCTTCCGAGGAGGCGAGACAGGGTGTCACTATGAGGCCTTTCCAAAGTTTCACTATCATGTGGAAAATCGCTACAAATTCATGCAGAAGGAAGCATAGACCTTTTTCCATGGTGACACGGTCTGTAACCCCATCACAGTAATTATAGCCAACACTATGCTTGTGCGACTCACTCCCCGCTTGCCCCATTTGGGTAAGGATTCTCACACACTAGTTTCACTAATTAATTAGCTAAGAGTGTCCCATTCCACCCTTGTTCTAGCACTATTGTCTCAGGTGGTCGCTCCATATTCCAATTAACAAAATGATTTTATCATGCATAATAATAAATCCAACCATAATAATAAGGCATGATTATAATTCGTATGTAGCATTAATCCCAAAACCAGGTAGAGCAATAACAAGACTACCCAACAATTCATTTGTATAAAAGGTGTAGGGTAAACAAGACTAGGTAACCTATTAGGTTGCCCAACAATTTAACCTAACTATGCAGCGGTGAGAATAGAATCATAAATATTGTTAGGTCAAAGAATGTGCTTAAGGACACAACTTGCATTTTGGTGAACTCCAGATACTTCTCCAATTTGAAGTTCCTCAAACCTCGCTTCTAATCGCAGCAATACATACAAATAGACAAAGAATAGATAAAATTAATATTACACCAAACATGAAAATAAACTATGTAATACTATTCTATGCGTCGCTACGAAATCGTAGGTTCAAGAACCACTAAAATCGAAGTTACGGTTGAAAAGATATAATTTTCAAAAGATTTATGTGATTAAATAAGAAAACTATGTTCTATATTGATTTTAATCAGGTGAGAAAAGTATTCCAAAGAAATAATTAATTTAACTTTAATCCAAATTATAACTTGATTATAAATAGTATTATAGTCAAATTAAATCATGGATTAAGATTGATTAGAAAAGTTTACTAATAAACAAAAACTTAATTATTTTTAAAAAGTTGTTACATGATAAAATAATGTTGTTAACTTGTAGGCAATATTATTACGAAGCTAACGCAATTTGAACGGATTAAACTGAAGTTAAAACATAGGAGATGTAGATTTTCTAAATTTTCTATAATTATTTTTATACCATAAATCAATTTCCAGAGGTTTATCCATTTTCTTTTATTTATTTTGCCTTAAAAGGAACTCCGGGTCCTATTCCTTAAAACTGCAAGGTCTAAACCTTAAATTTAAGGACTTATCCGTGCATATCTTTGAACTATATGGACTGTAGGTTGATTTCTGAAAAATCTGAGGACTCTTATGCAAAAGTGCTCGACTGAAGGGGTACGAAGTAACCTGAGCCACACAATCTAATCTTAAAATATATGGAATGGGTATAGAATTGTGGCCCTCGGATCCGAGATCCACGGCTCGAGACGAGCGCTACACTAGCACCATTCGATCTAACACGTGTTGCCCAGATTTAATGCACTAGACCGCTTTCTTCAGTTCTAATTAGGACAATTTCAGATCAGTGGTCCATGCGCACCCCACCATCTCTGCCTCTCTCTCCGGTCATCACAACGCGGCGGCGCTCTCGGCTGACGGCGGCACCATTCACCGGCGAATAGAGAACCTCCCCCTGGACTCTCCCTAGGCGGAGCTAACTCATGCGAGCTACGACGAACTCAACGGATGCATACTTACCAGTAATTATGGCGGCAGTGGAGCTCTCCACGTTGCGCGACGGCTTCGTGGTTCCAACGAGCAATTTGTCACGCTCCAAGGACTCCTCGAGTAGTCCTGTAGGTTTACGGCACGGGCCCGGCACGAAATTAATGGCACGAAGCCCGGCCCAGCACGACCAAAAATTATTCGGACCAGCACGGCATGTTACACGGGCTGGGCCGTGCTCTGGTTGGCAGCCCGACGGCCCAATTAGCTCGGCACGCCATAATGGGCCGTGCTCGGGCCAGCCCGGCACGATTTAGGGTTTACTCACGCCATCACGCAGTTGCGCCGTCGCTCCTGTCCACTCCCGAGTCCCGACGGGCGACAGTCCGACTGCCCGAGCCGCGGCTCCTCGGTTCCTCCTCCTCCCTCCGGTCCTTCCCTCTAGATGGAGAGCAGGAGCTCACCGGCTTCCCGCTCCTTGTCGCTGTCTTCTGGCCGCTGACGCGCAGGGTACACGGCCCCGTGCCCCAGCCCCAGCGTCACAGCACATGGCCCCGTGCCGCGAGCGGGCGGCGTGGTCGTGCTCCTGGTGGCGCGCGCGGCCACCGCAGGCTCCGGCAACCTCCTTGTCGTTGTCCATCTCCCTGCCAAGGCTGGACCAGCAGACCGAACCATCCCCGCCGCCAACACCTCAAGCACAAGCAAACTCGCCGTTCTGCGCGGAGTTCCTGTTGATGATGCAGGAGACAAGCAAGCACAAGCAAGCTCACCGATCGATCCCAGATTCTTTTGTCCGGTGTAGCGGCAGGGTCCTTTGCTAATTTTATTGTGTTCATTTATTGCGTGCCGTGTCTGGGCCAGCACGGCCCGACAGAAGCCCATCGTGCTTTAGGGCCGTGCTGGGCCTTACTTCTAATCACCTGGCCCGATAAGACATGGCCCGACTCTATTTCGTGCTAAACAGACCCGACTAACCAAGGCCCGAAGCACGACAGGCTCGTGCCGGGCCGGCACGGCACGGCCCAAGTTGCAGCACTATCCTCGAGCCTGACACCGCCACGCCCGAGTCGCAGACACTTCGTTGAAGCTCCCCAGACCAACCCCGCGGACGCGACGACGATGAACTAGAGTTCCCTCTCGCGATATGATGGACTCTCTTCCTTCCTTCACTCTCTGCTTTCTTCGACGACGGTGCTCTCGGCTTCATTCTCGATTGCTCTTAGATGTTTGGCAGGGAGGGTCATCGGGGTTCACATTTATACACTGGGTGATACCGAATCTCAACAACCATGGGCGGGCCCAGAGGGTATTCATGGGTATTCATTGAATACCCATGTTTTTGGTGATCTATAGTGTTAGAACACTAATTTGTCAATAATGTATTACATAAAATAGTATTAGAACCCTAAATTCTTTAATCTTTTGAATTTTTGAATACCCAATCTTAAATGTCTGGGCCCGCTTCTGTCAACAACCTCGTTAATTTGTTATGATTCAACAACCGTCTGTTGTGTCGGTCCCATGGTGATCACGAGCGAGAGGAAGAACAGGAACGTGAGGCCTGTCACTAGGGCCCCACACGTTAGCAGGTATGTTCCGGGCATTTGAGGCTGTGAGAGGTGTCTGTCGCGCGAGCTCGACAAGTCGGTCATCCAGGGAAAAGAACGAATCAAAGGAAGAGTGGGCCGACAGGTAGAGGAGATAAGAGAGGAGATACAATACATGTTTTAATGCAAATAACCAAACACTAACCATATATATCATAAATGAACCAATGCAATTAAACAACAAAATCCTATGCATGAATCTAGCATGTGTACAAGGAACATGGCTCCTCAAGTACAGACCAAGAAGTATTTATTAGTTATATGTTAGGAAATAAAATAGACACAAAGATTTACGTAGAAAAATCTCCTCCAATATGGAGGAGCTAACAACCACGAGTAAACAAATCCACTATCATCCGCGGAGTATAAGTTACAGGAAGGGCTTATATTTATAGGCGTATAGGAAAGAATATTCCAAAGCATATTCCAAATATATAAAAGGAATTAGAGGCATATTCTAACAAATCTCCCCTTGACTCTAAATCCATAGAACTGTTTCCCAAACACCACTAGGATGCTAAATTTGAATATCAACCAAGTCTAAGGAATCATTAGACTTGAAACTAGAGCACGGCTTTGTATCATCAAAATAACCTCTCTTCTGGAACGCAATAGAAACAGCTTCAACATCAACTGTTGAACATTACAAATAATAGAGATTATTTAAACGGTTGCCCTTCAAGATAATACGATTGCCACGAGAAACCTTAAGAACACCATCAATAGCAGCAAAATTGAATCCCATTGCTTCTAAAGTGCTCAAAGAAATAAGATTTCTCTTCAATTTTGGAACAAAACAGACATCGATAAGTTTCTTAATACTGCCATCATGAACTTGGATATAAATAGAGCCGATTCCAATAATCTCACGTGTGGATCCATCTCCAATAACAATTTTACCAGCATGAGACTGAACATAATCAGAAAACCAATCTCTATGCGAACAAATATGAAAAGTGCAAGCGGAATCGAGAACCTAAGGAGAGCACTTTTTAATAGAGGCAACAAACAGAGCTTCTCCACCATCCAAAGTTTCAACAAAACTGACTTCAACAGAAGACTTATCCAATTCTTTTTTCTTTTTTCTCCTCTTTATTTCTCACTTTGGGAAGCGCCGGGTTTTGCTATTAGTCGACATAATGCGACAAATAACAAAACCCGATGGCGACTATGTGGATAAAAACAATGTGTCTAACCCTATCTCTGATACCACTTGTTAGGAAGTAAAATAGACATAACGATTTACGTGGAAAAATCCCCTCCAATATGGAGGAGCAAACAACTACGAGGAAACAAATCCACTATCAACCGCAGAGTTTAACGTTACAGAGAGGGTCTATATTTATAAGCGTATAAGAAAGAATATTCCAAGTCATATTCCAAATATATAAAAGGAATTAGAGGCATATTATTGTATTTATAAATAGTTTATTTTTATATTTTTAAGTTATGTATTTTCTAATTATTTTTTAAGAACGGTATAATTTTATTTATTTAATTGTGTAATTATTATTTTTATTTTAATAAAGTAACGTGTTCTATGTTAATTAAAAAACTTGTGAGGCTATCCGCAGTAGGGAGTAGATTGTGTAAAATAAAAAATTTATAGTGTAGATTATATGGTTTATGTAGCGAAATTTAAAATAGAGGATATGGTTTAGGGTTTAGGGGAGACTGTGTAAAATAAAAAAATTTATAGTGTAGATTATATGGTTTATGTAGCGAAATTTAAAATAGAGGATATAGTTTAGGGTTTAGGGGATAGGAGATATCATAGCTGCCATGACAATAGTGTTGAAGTGACTGACGAGATAGCACACTCACTTTTCCATTGGAGCCAGCCACGAGCCGCAAATGTTTCAGTTTGAACGTGCGTTGACTACTGGAGGTGAGAGACTGAGAGGTGAAGAAGAGGCCAGGAGCTGAAAGGGCTCGAGCTCGACGGCTTTCTTCTCCCGGACGCGCGAGCGCGATCGTCCCGCCGTCCAGGTGAGGTGAGCCAGTGCACCACCCCGTTCGCCGCCGACGCCGCTTCCGATCTCAGGTGTTTGGTTGCGCCGAGTCGCAGTTTCTCCGTGTCCGCCTCCACCACCTCGCCTCTTCGTCTTCTCTCAGTTTCTTGCTTCTGCCTTTGGTCTCGTGGCGGTCGCCTCCTCGCGTGTCTCCTCGTGGAGTGTGGAGCACCGGTCCGTTGTGCATGCCAGATCATGGCAGCGAGCGAGCTGTGACGGGATGTGAGGCCGCACCGCCGCACCAAATGTGTGAGCACGGACACGTTTCTTGCTAGTTTTCCCGCGCCCAAAGTGTCTTGTTTTCGTCTCTTTGTTAAATTTAGGAGGAATTCTGGCCATGGACTTAGGCCTTGTTTGGAACCCTAGAGTTAATAGTTAGCTAGTTAATAAATCATTAGCTGAGTTGAACCAACTAATCAGCTAATTGTTAGCTATGAGTTAACTAACAAGTAGCTACGATGTAGCTAACAATTAGCTAGAGTATTAGATGACGGTGTTTGAAACCCAACAACTAATTTTTATTAGCTAACTATTAATTTTAGAGGTTCCAAATGTATTCTGTTTTTTGTCAAACAATATTACCATTTTGAGGTTTAGGGTCGACAATGATTACTATGCAAATAACTATTAATGTAAGCATGTAAATAGACATCTTGGTTCGTTAAATCCGAATCCACTTTTAAATGCAATCGTTTTTTAAAAGTTATAGAAGGTGATGCTCCGGCTTTAGCATTAAAAAACTCAATCTGCGGGAACCACTCCAACCATTCCTGATATCATCCCCTTCTGGCCTCCTTCATTCTTACTGTACATCACCTTCCTCTATGCCTCCAACTGCATCTTCTGTTTTTTTGTTGAACTACGCAGAAGAGCTACGTGTCATTTCATTAAGATGAAAAAACACAGAGGTGCAAGAAGAGGGCAAACGCCCTCTCAAGCAAACCCATTCACACAGACACAACAACACACCTACTACACTATCTGTCATCTAAAGACCAGGAGCACATCTCAGCAAGAGCTCCTCAAGGCCAGAGGCACCAGCCATACACCACAGTTGTCCCTCTGCAGCCACTGAGGCAAGGAGAGATTGCATTTGAGGTCTAAAACCATCAAAAACACACGCATTTTTATGCTTCCAAATCTTCCAAGTGACTAGGATGACTAGAGAGTTGAAATCCTTCTGAAGATCCTTAGGGAGGCGATTGACAGCTTTAGACCACCAAGAACAAAAACGGCTAGTAGAATTAGATGATAAGATGACATTTAAGTTCAGCCCTTGCAGAATTCGAGTCCACGCTTCCCGCACCAGCACACAGTCCACGTTTCCCGCACCAGCACACAGGAGGAGAGAATGTGGTTGATCGTTTCCTCATCCTGGTCACAAAAAGGACTGGTCAGCTGATGGGCTTGTCCCCGCTTGGCTAGGCGATCATAAGTCCAACATTGGTTATTAATTGCCAACCATATAACAATTTGCAATTGGTTGGGGCCCAGCTCTTCCAAATCTTCTTCCAGGGAGAAAACTTGATGGTCCTAATGAACATTGAGTTATAGGCTGATTTGCAGCTGTACATACCGGAGGCCGAGAATTTCCAAAGATGCTGATCCGAGACGTCAGGCTACCCTCTAATACCTTGTTCGGTTAGAACTGGATTTAAGGGGGTTAAATCTTTGTTAGTTAAATTTGAATAGAATGAGATTTAATCTCTCTCAATTCCCTTCTATCTACATGAGACCGAACAAGGCCTAAGTGTGTTTCCAACCATTCCCTCTCTCATCTCCCCCGATTCTACTTTCTACTCATTTTTAAATAACTTCCTCTTTTATTTCTCTCCCTGTTTCTACTCTTCTCCAACAACAACCCCCCTTTCATCTCCGCCTTTAGACTGTCCGCAAGGGACACCGCGCGCTTCCCCCTCCCCTTCCCCTGTAGCTTGCATGCCGGCTACAGGGCACTCGCTAGCGCTGCAGCGGCTGACTCTAGCAGGCGCGCTACGCGGCGGGACTCCTCTCTCTCCCGCCAGCTGCAGCGCGCGCGCGAGCTCCCCCTTGCACTGTTCGTGTGGGCCCGCTTTGAATTAATAGTAGTAGAAAAATTGATAGTAGATAAAAAGTAGGTATAGAAAATAATATTTTATATTGTAGTGGGGTATAGGGGAAGTATTTAGGGGGAACCGCTGCGGGAGATGAAAAAGTAGGGGATAAACTATTGATGATGTGACCCAGAAAAGTGATATAGGGGGAAAAATTTAGAGGGAACCGCTGCGGATAGCCTTAGACCGTCCGTAGCGCATGCTGCAGCACTCCTCCTCCCCTACCCCTGTAATAGGTTTAGGGGCTACAACATGCCCCCCCCCCCCACCACCCTGTAGTGGCACCCCCTACTCAGCCCCCTAAATGAGGGGGCCCTCCCCCTGATTTGGGGGGCGCCCCTAAACGCTGCTCCATCCACGGTCTTTGTGTCGCACAGATTTGTTAGTTGAGAAAAAAAGCTAATAGACGATGGATAGGCATGAGAAATGATATTTTATAGTTATGGTGGGATATAGAGGG
The DNA here is from genome assembly GCA_029449295.1 of Zea luxurians. Taxonomy (NCBI): domain Eukaryota; kingdom Viridiplantae; phylum Streptophyta; class Magnoliopsida; order Poales; family Poaceae; genus Zea; species Zea luxurians. The sequence goes on from JAOPSE010000006.1 coordinate 94,357,719, forward strand.
AGAATTTAGAGGCAATTGCTGCGGAAGGGGGGAAAGAGGGTTGAATCTTGGCGTAAAAGTAGGATATAGGAGAGAAATTTAGAGAGAACCGCTGCGGACAGTCTTACACTTTAACTGATGTATCTCTACTATATAAAGCACTAGTTTTCTTAGTTTTCAAGGTTCCACGGTCGTTATGCGTCATTTTCACTTTATACAAAAATAATGTAAACTTGTGTATAAGTGGAGGTTTGAACCTTAGTTGTTGGCTCTACCTCCACACCTACATAACCAACATAACACATATATTTTTGTGTTTTTATTAAAACATAGTTTGTCCATATGATATATAGAAGACGTAGCAATGCACGGACACCTGACTATTTCGAATTTTATACATCAGTTTTGGAGTTCAAAAAATCATACAAATTTGTAGTACCATAATACATATTGTTATCTAGTAATTAAGCATAAAAAGGATTAACTTTGTAGTGAATATGACTAATTAGTGAAGGGGGATATTAGAGCTCCTCTTCAAAGGGAATTTCTTTCTCTCGTCTAGAAAAGGGGAGGGAGGGAATCGTTGGAGCATTTGGGGGTCGTACACAGACTCCTGGAGAGGGGAGCAATTCAGTGATCCGTTGGATGTGGCCTAATTGCGGTGATAGAGGAAAATCCCTCTCCAAACGGGGGAGCCCTAATCTCCCCCTATTCATTAATTAATGCTTTTAATTGAGAAATTAATCATTTTTAGGTTTAATTATCGGATAACAATGTGTATTATGGTACTACAAACAATGTATAGTTTTTACACTACAAAAATTGATGTATAAAAGTCAAATAGCGCATTTGAAGTGTATAGGTAGAGCTAAATAGGGGGAATAGTTAGAGAGAAGGTGAAATAGGGAGAAGGGAGAGATATCTAAATATGAATAGAAAGTACGAATAGGGAAGATAAAAGGAGAAGGGTTGGAATCAGTTTGAGAAGAAGACCTTCTCACATGGGTTGAAAACGCCCCTAAATCATTGCCCCACTCATACATGGTGGTACAGTAGCCCACATAAGAACGATCGCAACCGGGACCCAACATTAGATGTTTGGTGTGGGACAAAGGATGGGATTTTTTTAACCCCAACTTAAAATGCACTCCTACGAAAAGACCTGAGGATTGCTACTCAGATCACATAATCAACTCAGCTAGAGACCTTTTCGTTCTAGTAATAAACAAAGACAACAATGTTTATTAGGCCTTTTGTGGCCGTGCTTTTGTCGTGACTTTCACTGGCTTGATCAAAAGCCATACTAAACAAGCACATATTAGAATAGTTTCTAAAGTCAAAAGGCGAAAATGATGAAACCAGAGCTACCAAAATGTGACATCTGGCTTTGGCGTTTTCGGTAAAACCAAAGCCCTATCAGGCTACCAAAGAAGCCCTTAGTAACCAAGGTGTTGATCACCTAACATTGGTGAACCCAGTCTTTATGTTTAAGGTGTGCCAGAAAAAAATTCAAAAAAGAAACAACCATGATTGGCTAGTTTAAAACACAACACTTTGACCACTAGCTAACTAATATTTTTGTGTTCTTAAAATGTGTCGTGGCCTATATGGATCACCCACTTGGTCCACCCCTGTCACAAAGTAATCATTGAATTGTAATTCACTAGTTAGTTATAGAGTGCATTACTTCAGATTTTATTTATTTGACATGTCCATGGCTTCTTGTTCACTAGTGTTTGGTTGAGGAGCCAAGTAGAACGGAGCCGTTCCATCCCTGATTCTAGGAACGGAGCCGCTCTGTTCTGTGTTTGGTAAACTGGAACGGAGCGGCTCTGTTTTTTGTTTGGTTGCAGAGTGAACTGGAACAGAACGGCTCCATCCTTTGTTTGGTTGAAGAGTCACTGAAGTAGACATTAGCATGACATACAAGTTCATCACAACATGCATATATTTGACATGATAACATATAAACCACAAGTCATCACAACACTCATATAATCCAAAGTGCCATGTTCATGAATAAATAGAAGCATGACATACAAGTTCATATCACCCAAAATGAAGTATTCCCAAAGTGCCTTGTTTATGGATACATAGAAGCATGACATACTAGTTTATGTCACCCATAATGAAGTATTCCTAGCAAGCCTACATATTACCATTAATGAACTCAGTAAGCATACTAAGCTTGTACAACAACGGCACCTCCACAAACCCTTGTGCAACATTAGGATTGTTCAGCAAATAAGAATAGTACTTAGCCTTGTGCTCAAGCTCAAAACCAGGAAGACTATCCATAGCTTCAAACAAACCTGGTGGCAACGCTCTCTTGGATGCTGCATCTCGTATAGCACCAACTATGGTTTGAGTACTAAGTTCAAAGGCGTGAACCAAAGGATCAACTATATTTTCATCCTTCTTAGCTCTCTTGGAGGGCCTATTGCCTGAACCCGCTGTGTCTTCTTTGTCAATGGAAGTACTGGATGGTGTTCCAACATTCATCTCATCCTCTTCAACATCAACAGCAAGAGGTTCACTTGAGGTCTTCACAAATTGACCTGTTGCAACACTATCACCGAAGATGGTAGCTAGATTTCCATAGTATGGAAGAGGCTTGTTTATGTACTCATCATCACCCTTGTTGATCTCCTTTCCATTCTCATCCTACCAATGGACAAACAAATTTTTTTTAGTGCAGAGCATTAATAACAAAAGAAAATGTACAACAAACTTATTACCTTAAAATGACTTGTGTACATCTCATGGTCATATCGGATGATAAAGTTCTCTTCATCCCAGTTAGCACCACTCTTGCTCCTAAGTTGGTTGATCCTAATGTACTTTTTTTCAATGTTTTCAAGTGGTTGCCAATTTGTTCAGGAGTTCTATTGATCTTAAAATGATTGTTCAAAGCTTTAGCACAAGCACTGAGATGGACTCTTTTGAAACCAGTTGATGTTTTGGAACCATTAGCAACAAGGTTAGCAAGAAACTCTTGCACAAAAGCTTTCTGACTTACTGTCCAAACAGTTCCACCTTTAACCTCTCCTTCCATTATATCCAGCTTGAAATGAAACAAAATAATACTAAATTTCAGCAACATAGAGTCATACAAACAAAATGATACAAGAGTAATACAAACAAAATGGTACATAGAGTCATACAAACAAAATGGTACATAGATGGTTTACAGACTCATGGTGCATTAGAATAATATTGTTGACGGTCTTGCCACATGGCATTTGCAAGTTCTTGCCTAAAATTAACCATGATGGCATGTTCTGTTGCTTGTCCATGTGTTGATGTTTGATGGATAATGCCAGGGAGGTCATCATTTTCGGCTATAATCAAATCATCACCGCCATCTTCTATGACCCAATTATGGATAATGCAAGCAGCAATAACAACTTCTACTTGGGTAGGGAAAGGGAAAAATGGTATTGCATCATCAAGAATTTTGAATCGCCTCTTCAAAGAACTAAATGCACGTTCTACTGTTACCCTGAGAGATGAGTGCCTAAGGTTGAACAATTCCTTCTCATTTTGCACCGGGTTGCTGCCCCACTCATTCAAGTGGTACCTCACACCACGATATGGAGGCAGGAAACCCGGCTTGGCTCCATATCCGGCATCAACTAGGTAGAACTTGCCTAAATCATATAAGGGGACAGTAGTTATTATATACTCAAATGAGCTACTCAAATGATCTACTCAAATTTTTTTGTACCTTGAGGAACACGAAGACCATTTGGGCGTTCTAAAGCATCGCGTAATATTGAAGCGTCATGGGCTGTTCCCTCCCAACCAGCTATAACACATGTGAACCGTAGATCAAAGTCTACGGCTGTCATTACATTTTGTGTAGTGTAACTCTTCCTACCACGAAACGCAGGTTCCAATTCCTTAGGAACAGACGCCCGAATATGTGTTCCGTCGATGGCCCCAATACAATCCTATTTTAGCATTACAATAACAATATGTAAGGTCTCAACAGTCTACCTATAATCAAAATAATTTGGGCAGACAAACCAAACACTACCTTAAAATAAGGATCCCAGCGTGGGTTCCCTTGAATTTTAGATGGTGTCGTCGATGATGGTGGCTTAATGAAGTCGGTGCGTAGCTCTCCAATTGCATGAAGGACATTATTGAAGTACCGACTAACGGTTTCCCCGGACCTACCAAAATTAGTGGCAACTACTCTATTCCTAACATTATGGCCAATTGTGTGTAAAAACATAGCAACTTGTTGCTCAACACACATGTGTGTAGTGTCTTGTAATAAACCTCGATCCCTAAAAAGTTTACAAAATCGAAAGAACGATGCTCTATTAAGCCTAATCATATTGACACAAGTAACATCATTCTTCCAAATTTTATCATTGAGATACTCAGCTCGCTTCCTATCCCTCTCATCAATTGGAGCATAAGTAATTTGTCCTACGGGTGCATGACCGTGTCGTTTTCTCTTTCGAGCTCTAATAACAATTGCCATCATCGAAAGAACCACATGAACAGCAGCTACATAGACTAGAAAATCATCGCCCTCATCCATCTATATGCCAACAAAAAATACATAACCAATTCACAACACATGAAGACAGTATATTCAAATCAATAGAGCGGCAAATTCATCTTACAAGTATACCTTTGCTGCAGTTGTTCTTGGCTCTCCTTCTTTGTGCAATCAATCTGGTTTCCAATCAACAAGAAGTGAATTAGTTTACAATCAACCAAAAAAAGACACAAGGAGAGGGAGCTGCGCAGAGGGAGCAGTAGAGGGAGGCGCAGAGGGAGGCGACCATGGCTGCTCCGGCCAGATCTGCCCGTCGGGACCAGCAGAGAGATGGCTGGGCTGCGCGAACCAGCAGAGAGGAAGACGACCGCCTCCCTCTGCGCGCAGACGGCCGCCTCGTCTTCCTGCGGGAACCGGTCGTTCGGCGGCCAGCAGACGGAGGAAGACGGCCATGCAGAGGGAAGGCCGGGCGCGCGCGGCAGAAGGAAGGTCTGCGCGCGGCAGCAGGAAGGCCTGCGCGCGGCAGCAGGAAGAAGGCCTGCGCGCGGCAGGAAGACGGCCTGCGCGCGGCAGCGGGAAGGCCTGCGCGCGGCAGCAGGAAGACGGCCGGGCGCGCGCGGCAGCAGAGGGAGGTGGCGGCGGCGGCCATCAGAGAGAGAGAGGTGTATCTGCGCGTTGAGGAGAGCGGGCTGGGAACGGAGCCGCTCCGTCCCCTTAATTTTTTGGAGCGGGATGGTTCCGGATCTGGAGGGAATATTCTTCTTTTGGAGCCACTCCGTTCTAGTTTCTTTCTAACCAAACAACACCAAAACTGGGACGGAACGATTCCGTTCTACTTCGCTCCCCAACCAAACACTACCTAAAAGAACTTGACCTGTGGAGGTTAGACAACTTTCGGGCATTTTTTAATAAGAAAGCTTTACATAGACCTTCAATATTTATATGCAACAGTATCGTAGCTCATGTTAGAATGATCACAATCAGATCGAGTCTTATACCTATGCTTAGGACAAACGAGGGAGATTTTTTAATCCCGTCCTAAAATTGTCTCCACTAGAAGTTGAATCAAGGACTAAACAAATATTTCTTAGACCGCCTAACCAACTTGATTAGAGGCCTTTCTGCACTTATATTTCATCAAAATGTTATGTTACCAATCCAATAATTTTAGGGCAATTTCGTGTATGTCATTGTTATTTTGTCCAATTTCTTATTTGCCATCGCAAATGTCTCAATCTCTTCTATACCACTCGGATGCAATTCCTTAACCTTCCATGTCACCGTCAGTGACATAGAAAGAATTAAGACATGCAATTTTCTTTTCTTTTTTGACGGGGAACTGTAGGGAAATCCCTACAGTAGACATGCAATTTTCTTACCCTGACGATGGCATGAAAAAGTGTTGATAAAAGAAAATACAAATGGCATAGAAGGGATTAAATTATTTGCGATGACAAATAAGAGACTGAGCAAAATTGCAGTGGCATATATAGAATTTTCTGAATAATTTTCAACCATATCTAGTCCATCGATTTAAATTGTGACCTTCATGTGTTACCGCTTTACAACCTGTAGGTACAAGGCATGCTCCTAATGTGGGCATAAAGCGTGGTCAAAGAGAAATCAACCGTGTAAACATTTTCTTTCATTTGTCGAGTATCACCGTTGAAAGGTGGAGAAGTAAAAGCTGTGGCAGTTTCTGTGGAACCACCATCCCCTCATACTAGGCAAAGCAAGACAGCGGTCGGAGGACCAAATCAGTGTTCATACAAAGAAATCATTATGTCTAGAAAACGTGCCTTTTCCGAAGAAATTGGAGGCGCTACTGCATTGAAGAGCCTACCAACTCCAATCGGTTTATTTGAAGATGAATGCGTTTTTTGTCATTCATTTAGAACAAGCCAGGTGATACAGTTGAATCCATATTACACACTTATATCTGTCATGGCAGAGCTGGTGTGTTGAATCATGCGTACTAATTTCAGTTTCACGGGCCGATGGTATGTTACCTGAAGGGAAGAGTTGTGTCCATTGACGAGTGCGACTCATCAGATGCCATCTACGTCCATAGGAAATGTCTCGAGTGGTATGGTCCTATCTTCTGTGCTGACAGCATTCAGCTCTTTAAATTAATCTACATAACTTAGATTTGCTGCCATAACATTTTTTTCTGCATATGTTATTTTCTTTTGGAAAACCTTGCAAGTTTAAGATGCAACCATGTGTTGCCTTTTTTTTGTCTGTTCAGTTCCATGTTAATCTAAAGAAAAGGCCTTTCATTTTCTGTTCCTACTGTTTTTTAAGGGCTTCTGGAATATGGTTTAAGGGTGACATTGTTATGGACTTTAAGCCAGAAATTACACGTGCTTCAAAACTGAGATGCGCAAGATGTGGACTCAAGGGGGCAGCCCTTGGTTGTTATTACGGTCCTTGCCTCTCGAGTTTTCACGTTCCATGTGCAGTTCAGACAATTGGTTGCCGCTGGGATGGTGTAAGCTCTATTACTGATTGCTATTGATGCAACGGTTTGTTTTTTTTTACCACCAATGTAATGTTCTGACGTGCTTATTTTACATGGTAGGATGGTTATATGCTGTGCCCTCAGCATGTTTCAAATTCTCTACCATGTGATAAGCAGGGCACAGATACAAAGGAGAATTACAATGCTTCTTCTTTGCATCAAAGGTTTTGTGATCCTTCTTTTCCCTTCTTGAGAGATACGTAGAGTCGTAGACACTGCAATTCATGTCTTCTGTGTACTGTGTTGTATTTTCATTTCTTGCCAATGTTTATACAAAGTAGAATCTTTTACCAATTTTGAAGAGGAAGGTCAATGATCAGCTATTACACACCTTGTTTAGATCTTATCATCTAGTTTATACATAGGATCACTATAATCTGGATTACGGACTATAATAATCAGAGTGTTTGGATTCCTGGATTATTGTGGTGGATTATTCATGTTTCAAGTGACAAATAGTATTAACCACCAAAAAGCAGGTCCGAGGTGGATTATAGGGTTATTATTATATAGTGTTTTGATTATAATTAGATTGTTTTAACCGATTATTATCTAGCTTGTTTGGATCACAATTAGATTGTTTTAACCGATTATTATAATCACAGTGGATCCAAACAGATCCTTAGCATCCCGCCAGCCCCCACACAACTTGAAAAACTATACAAAGTTCCCACTAAACAACAAATTCCCCCAAGCCACCAGATGCACACAATAGATCCCAACTATTGAAAAAGTACCCACTCAGAGCTAGTTTGGGAACTCAAACCCCCTCTGGGATTGGAGTGGATTAAGGAAGAAATTAGTTCATTTATCCCCTAATCTCCTCCAATTTTGAAGAGATTGTTTGGTTAGAAGAGGATTGAGGGAGATGGGAGAGGGATTAAGGGATTGGGAGGGATTGAGGGGAAATTTCCCCTTAATCCCCTTCTAACCGGGACTAGTTTGGATCTATGATTCTTATGAGGATTAGATGGGACTGAATTAGTTCATTTCTACTTCAGAGCTTGTTTGGGAGTAAGCTGATTAAGGGGGTTAAAATCTCCATGCTAATTAATTTTTAATAGCAAGAGTATTTTAGCCCCCGCAATCTCCTCCGATCACCTTGCCTCGAAACAAGCCCTCAGTCCCCTCCAATTCCCATGAAAAATCGGTGTACCCAAAGTAAGCCTGAAGGTGCCTGAATGTCTGAATAAGGGCAACAGGAGAAACATACAGGAAAAGAGAGAAGAGATCAGACAAAGACATCTCAAACATTCCCTTAAAAAAAGACATCCCAAACGACGCTATAAACATCACCTAATGAGTAGTCAGCAGTTCAGCACTTACGTAACAGCTTTTTTTATCACGGAACTGACGGAAGGTCACCTCCTCCGGTTGCTTTGCCAGGTTTTGAGAAGTCCGGTTTATATCATTCCATAACATACACCGATAGTAATGGGTCCATCAATAAACTTCATTTCTCTCTTTTCAAAATTGCTTCTGACCGGCCTCCACTTTTTGTAAATCAAACCATTATGGCAAAATGTTCAGAAAAATGAGAAATTTTCCCATTGGACCACTTTGTTCCAAAACTTGTATTTCATATGGGCGATCATTTGTGGCTCTGATGAGATTTACGCCACAAGTTTTCTCTTGCCTATGGGACACATAAGATTTCTCACCTTTAGTGCTAGTTTAGGAGAAAGGTAATTAAAGGCTAGTTTGAGAGCAAGGGAATTGGAGGGGATAAAATCCTCTTCCTATTTAATTTTGAATAAGAATGGGATTTTAGCTCTCTAAGTTCTCTCCAATTCCCTTCTTCCCCCTTATAGATAAAGTAAGGCTTCGTGGTGATTTTGGTAATCGCCCATATTTCATTTCGATAATTTCATGGTTTCAGCCAACATACAGATAAAAAAGGAAGTTTCGACGATCATAATAGGGAAAATGAACAAGCTGATCAGCTTAACATCTCGAACGCTTCCTCGCTGCCTCAGACTACGGATCAGCCTAACTCTAGGTACATGAATACATGATCTTTACTCACCTTTTTCGTTTGGAGATAGCGTGAGGTTCGTTGCAGTTTTGTAGATCACCCATTTTCCATTTCTGTAATTGATGGTTCAGTCCATACATAGAAAGGGAACAAGTTTTTGACAGTCGTCGAAGGAAAAATGGACAGGCAGATCATCTTGACATTTCGACTCCTTGTTTGCCACACAAGTACGTGATTTCTTCATCTTTGTCGTGTGATAACTGAATATAGTTCAGACGATTATTGTATAACATGTGTTGTTGTTTTGTCGTAGCCAACATTCTCATCCAAAAGAAGAAACTTCCACCGATAGTTCGAGAGATCATCACCAGCAAATAGATCAGCTTCAGACTTCAAGATCATCCTTGCCACTGGGGTATATATCATGTTTCTTCTCCCTTTTTTGGGCGAAACTGGACAGGCATTAGGTAATCGTCTTGTCGTTTGTGTTTCCAGGGCCTGCCAAGGGGAGGAGATGGAATCAGATCAGCCTGACGCATCAAGCTGCCCTGCTGATGAGTTAGTTTTGCTTGGTCTGTGTTTAAGTGTGGACGAGAAGGTAGCATATGATAACACTGTATCCTTCTTTTATTTATGGATAATTTGGTAGTACAAGAAACTGTTTGCTGCATACTACTTCACTGACTAGTAGGAATATGTATCTCTGTGCCGTTCCTGTTTCTGATGACCAATTTGATGTATCCTACTGCGCTTAATTGCTGGGCTGGGCAGGACTTCGTGCAAAAGTTTGCGTGTTGGACCAAGGCGACGCTGGCGGAGGAGTGGGCCGAGAATGTGACCCATGTCATTGTGGGCAAAGGTGCTGGTAGCTCGTGGTGCAGGTCATTTGAGGTGCTTATGGCAATACTGCTCGGGAAATGGGTTGTTCGTTTCGAATGTCAGTACCTAAACCTTGGATCATTTCCACGTGTATGAGCAGAGCTATTACTACTTTTTGTTTTGTCCTGTCTTTACGCTTCAGTCCTGGTGCTGAGCCTTGTTCTTTTAGGGGTCGCGGACTGCTTGCAGCTGACTCCAGGTCCAGAGGCCTCCTATGAAGTACTACTACTGGCAGCATCCAGCATCGATTCACTCGGCGCGAACGACGGGCCGAAGCAGAGCAGAATCCGGGCAACTGAAGGGGTACGGTACCTGCGTGTGTGGTCCGCCGGTCATGCTCATGCATGCATGCATCATTCGTTCGCTCACTTGACACGCTTGCCAGTTGCAGGCACCGAAACTGTTTTCGGGGCTGTGTTTCTGCCTGAGCGACCTGATGAGCCCTGGCAACAGAGGCCGCACGCGGGGCCTCATAGCGGCCGGCGGCGGGCGGGTGCTGGACAAACGCGACCTGCGCCTTCTGCCGAAGAAGGATCCGTATCCTGACGGCCGCCGCTCTCCGTCTCCGGTGAACCCGAGGCCCTACTTCGTGTACGACGTCGAAGCGCCCGGAGGTCGTCGGTTCAGCGCGAGGCTGCTGCGGCGGGAGATCGACGAGGCGAGGGAGCAGGCGGCGGCCGGGGCGCAGGTGATCGGCCACCTCAGCGTGTTCGACGCCGTCGCGGCCTATGACGCGGGGATCCTGCTCGTGTGAGCGATGCGAGCATTGGGCCGGGGATGTTTAGAATATGGGATATACAGTTTGAAAGCTGGCTGGAACCAAGAAGAAACGGGAAAGCAACTTGCAATGATGGCCACTTGGGCTGGTAATATAAGCAGGTGCTAGTGCTACGCTAATGCTAAGGTGCCCTCTCATTAACTAGTTTATTAAAAGCAATGGGAAGAAGCCTTAGATAGATACGTACTTTATACAGCCACTGGAGGAGTACTATCTGCAGTTGCAATTTTCCATTCTGAACAAATCTTCCAGAAGTTGCAAAAGCCTGCTCGGCGCATTGCAGACAAGGCATGCCGTGGCAGTGGTGCTCGTCTCGTTCACCGATGAGTTGGTCCGGCGAAGCATCTTGTCATGGTCTGAACGGCCAGGTCAAATTAACCCCGCGGACTGGCAGCGGCAGATCTCAGGTCCGGGTCAGCTTAATGATCCTCGCCACGTTGGACATGGGAATGGGAGGGCGAGCCACGTTGCTGAAACTGAAAACTGAGAGGATTTTCTTTTTTTTTTTTGATAAGTTCTCTAGTGGTAGAGGCAAACATGGACACATATGGAGGCAAAAAAGTTGGACTGGTATTTTTTTTCCTCTAAAGATCGCGTGTTCCTTTTTTTTTTTTTGAAGCCCCAGTCCCAGAGTGTGCGACTCTATTGAATATATAAAAACGAGAAAAGGGACATACGTGACAGTCCAAGGATCGGTTATTTCTTCTTTTTTTCCTTCCTCAGGAGTCCGGACCACGCACCACCGACTGTTATTATATTTGCTCTTATTATTAGTGGCGGGGAGGAAAGGTTGTTGAAAGGCTCCATCCACCCGACCACCGCCCTATTTAACAAGGCAAGTACGTACACTCAAGCGCATTCGCCCGCCCGGCTAGCCAGAGCCAGCTGAAAAAAAGACGCCGAAAACGCTAATGAAATCGATTAGGCTATAGCTACTACCACTACCGCGCGATAGGGTGATCAATGTACATAAATAATCCCATTAGCCTAGCGTGGAGCTGAAATTCCTACTTGCTGGTACCGTGTGCCATGCCAGCCCAGCTCAGTCCAGCCCTGCTGCTCGGCCACTCGGGTCCCTCTTTTTCACTTGTCCAACTCGAGACTCGAGAGCACTGATATTGCGGTTGCGGCGCACATTCCCATGCAAACTCCTGATGATCGAAATCTCAAGACACCTCAGATTAGAATATCTCTACTACTTATTAAGTTAGCAATAGTAGCCTGCCTTTTTGTGTTCTGCCGCGTAGTCTCTGACAGGTAGGGCCCGCTTGCTCCTGCGTGCATGCTCCAAAAATAGAATTACTGCACATGTCACGCGCACAGGACGATACAAGCACCATGTGATAACAATTGTGCTATTACATGCACAGGAGCACATATAAGCAGGTTACAACACCAATTGGTGAGCAATATGGTACTAAATTTATTAATACAGCCATATACGCCGTGTGAGGCCCATCTGCCGATTTGTGTTTGCGAGGCCCATCTATCGATTTGTGTTCTGCGAGGCCCATCTCCGTGAAACCCTGCCCCCGCCCGCGGCCTCCAGCCCTGCGCGGCTGCGCCCCCGCCCGCATGCTCACCTTGCGCCGCCGCCCCCGCATGCTCGCCTTGCGCCGCCGCCCTCTTGTTCGCCTTCGTTGCGGACGCGGCCTCCAGTGTCCAGCGCAACCGCCGCTCCACCACCGCCGCTTCACCACCGCCGCTCTACCACCGCCGCTCCATCTTCTATCCCGCCGGCAACCTCCAGCCCTGCGCCATCCCCATTTGTGCGGCCTCTACTGTCCCCACCCCCGCACAGTTCGTGCAACCGTCTCCCCCTCTACAGTCCCCACGTCGTCCACTACTGCATGCTTCCTCCCCACGACCTCCACTTCCTCAGACACCTTATAGAGCTCGATGAAGATAAACCGGGAGCATGTGTGGACTCTATCTCGTCCGAGCACGCGTTTTCACCAGAGTCGGGTTCCTGTACCACGCCGCCGCGCCGGGCCTCTACAGTGTCCGAGCGCGCCTGCAGTGGACCGAGGGGGCGCTCAGCAGAGGCGAGGAGGGGCTTGCTCGGCCGACAACCGGGACTGCGCAGGCTACAAGGGGAGTAGTGAAGATCGACGGCGAGTTGCTCCACGACCGGTCTCTCCCGCTTGAGGAGTAAGGTAGTTTTTTTATTTAGAATCAAGACTGGTAGAGCGATTCTCTAGGCTGTGTATGGTAATTCCATCATTCATGCATTTGGTGGTACGATATACAAACCACACGATGAAAGAACCACTCTGCGCCTTGCATTGCAGGTCATATAGTTCTCTAGGCTGTTGCTTGCTTATTTTTCCATGCTTATTACTTTGTTTAGCATCCTCGTACTATATTTCCTTAGTCCTGTGCCCCTGTTTCTGAGTGGTGATATATAATGTTTGACCCTTTCATAAATTGTGTTTCATGCTTTAGTTTAGGTTACTAGATGTAGGAAAGGGGATATCTTGATTTTTAAGTCATTTTTACTAATTCGACTCACTCCTAGAGTTAGTTGGCTCGGTCAAGTCTTACCTTTTCAAACTGTGGAAGTGATCACTGCTCTTGATAGCTTGACCTGTCAAACTGTCTACTGGTATAAATCAGCAATCTGAGTTAATGTTTCATGAGCTCACAATTGCAAAAAGACTCTTTTTTAAGACCGATCAAAACCGTATTTCATTACCAAAGTAACGAAATTACAGAGTTCAACAAGTGCTATCTTTCTTTTTTCTTCTTCAGCACATTTCGTCATCTCTGTGTGCCTCTACTTGCTTTGGTGCACAATTATTGGTGTCTAATTCAAACTGCACATGCGAAATTCTATCGATGCACTACTTTTTAGCGATGAATTAAAAAAAAGGTAAACTTCAGCACATTCCAGTTTTATTTGCTTTCAACGCCATACTTAAACTACGTGCTTTCCTGGAAATCTGGTGTATGGCCTTTGGATCCAGCAACCAATTGTCCTAAAATCTAATGCATGGTCTTTGGAGTATCATTTTCGTTGTTTCTTAGTGGTAACTTGGCTGCTTACCGCGGTCAGGGTTACTTGTACTGTTGCACTACTCCATATCAGCAGACTTTGTTTGGTAAGAAGCTGACCATTCAAAACTAGGCACCAATGCAATATATCATGATTGAACAATTTAAGTTATCCAGTTTTATTTGCTTTCAACGCCATACTTAAACTACGTGCTTTCCTGGTCAGTTTGTGTTTATTTCAAATATTTTGTTCATTACCGAGCTAGCAAATAGCAATGATTAGTTTCTCAAAACATGTAGTGTGTTGTGTCGTTGCATCCGAATTGAGAAGGATCTTTGAATATGTTCCTATAGTTGTTACCTACTTACCATTGTGTTTTCTTAGAGTTAATCTTTGCTTCTCTAATTACCATTTTGTTTTTCTCAGAGTTAATCCCAAGCAGTGCAGACTCTCAAGCATCCGTGTTGCCTTTTTCTTCTTGTGCCCACAAGTATGGAGCATCTGTCTTTTACAACCTCGTGTTGCTTCCAGTATACTGTCTTTCCATGAATTATGTCTACCTTTGAATTTATTGCTGATCCCAGACATCTAGGTGGTCCATTTATGGATATGTAGTTCTTTGCTTGGCACACAATCTTCCTTGTACTGTTTACTAAATTTAGGTGGACAAACAAAATGCTTCTGTAGTTTTCTTTGTCCATTAGCAAAATAACAAGTATTATCAGCTTTGATGAATGTTAAATATTGATGAGCAAAACTATGAAACATCTTATTATGTAACTTAATCTAAGATTATTATGGGAGCGAGTGGGATTGTCATTGATTCAGTAACCTTAATATGATGTTCTCTTCGACTTGCCTTTCTGCTCACCTGGTCAGTTTGTGTTTATTTCAAATATTTTGTTCATTACCGAGCTAGCAAATAGCAATGATTAGTTTCTCAAAACATGTAGTGTGTTGTGTCGCTGCATCCGAATTGAGAAGGATCTTTGAATATGTTCCTATAGTTTTTACCTACTTACCATTGTGTTTTCTCATCAACATTTAACATTGTATAGCAGTTCTGTCATCATTGTATAGCAGTTCTGTCATCTTAGTTTGGCGTTGCTATGAAAATTCTGATAGAGAATACCAGTTTCTTTTCTCAGAATGTGAATACTTATGTTTTCTATAATAATCATGGGTCGTTGTGACTATCCAGGGAAATTCGGAATTGTGTTCGCCTCAATTTCTGTACCCATCTTTGCAGCTCTGTATTGTCCAACAAAACTTTGGTTAGTGCTTTCATGCTTTCATTTTGTGTTCTTAATACTATTTCTTTTATTATATTGAATATTTGAATGACCTGTTCTACTATTACAGTTTGAACATGTTTTGTTATGTCATGTCTATTACCAAATTGTAAAAGCGAATGAATTGTATTGAGAACAAATTTAAATTAAAATTCCAACTAATATATATGGACATGACAAATTTGTGTGTATTAGGGGTATTTATTTTTGGGGTATGAAGTTTATATACAAGCATGCTTCCGGTATATAGAGGTTGATGCTAAATGATAGTTGAAAGGATTAGCTGGTAGTATGCTTTCTGTACGGTGCACTTGCACCTACGCAACTTCATTCTTCTTCGCTTCTCTTAATTCTTCTTTCTATGTCTACAGTTCAATACAAAGTGAAACACCCTTAAGTGAGACTAGGTGTGTGCTCGTGCGTTGCCACGAGAGTTAAAGATTAGTATAAAATATAGATACGGAACGATAAACATCACTATGATATTCAAAATTCATATGATAAAATATCATGTAACACTAATATCATGAACTGATGTCGAATAAACATTATAAGAAGTCGAACAGCCATGCTAAAATATTTATTCACAAGTACGACCAAGTACAGTTCAAGGAACAAATAACATGAAATGAAATACAAAAGGGCAACACATACAAACACCTGACCGGACTTCAGAAGCTAGCTCCAGCTTAAACCAGCTATAGAACTCCCCACCTTTCATCATGCTGATCATCAGGCTTTATCTGAGATGTCATACAGACACATACAGATTTTTCTCTGGTTTCTATTGATGCAGAACCTTCTCATCTGCATGTCATCTGGCTTGACATGTTGCATAGGCTTCTCCAATCCATAAGAATGTTGGCAAAATTATTAGAATGTTGGCCTGACATGGAGTACGATGTTTCAGATTGCAAACAAGTAAGCTATACTCTTCATCATTTTTGTAATCTTGTTTTTTCTCTTACTTGAACTATTTTTTTAACTTGCAGATTCTATTGCCCTTTTCTTTCATGGGTCACTTCACCTTATATGTACTTAACATGGACACGAGAAGCATCTATATAATGGACTCCATGCCTATACCATCATGGTTTAAGGGTGATCATCCTAGCATGCATTATATACATAATATACATTATATTGCCAATAATATGAATGCTGCCATGGAATTGGCCAATCCTACATGGAAAGACGATATTTATATGTGGCGTCGTATAGTACCAACATGGGTTCCAAGAACATTAAACTGGTATTTTTTTAACCCGAACAACTTATTAATTTTGTCTACATATATGTAACAACGTATTATTTTAATTTGTAGGGATTTATCTGGCTTTCTTGTTATCAACTTTATGCACGATTGGAATGGTATAAGGTTACCCTGCATTTGCACTGTGAGTACCCTATTTGTTCTAATACTTTGTCAATATTGTTCTTCTATAATTGATTATTAATCATGTTCTATGATATGTAATAATGAATGTGCAGAATGGGAATGACCTGAGGACCAAATTCTTAGTAGAATTATTGAAGTACAAGGACAATGAATCCAAAGACAACATTCCAGAAGAAATACAAGAAATTATTAGGCACATCAGATAGATATGATTTTATTTGTAATGATACTCAACTTATTATCCTAATTAATTTTATTGCCTTTTAGGTTCGTAGTATCGTTAGGAACATTTGCCAACATATATTTTAGTTATATGTTGCAAATATGAAGGCAGTTCAGATTTCTGTACTTTCAACGATGCATTGGTCTTTGGATGGCTCATTCAACTTGAGATGGTGATATTTGTATTGTTGAACCAATGACCTTATTTTTTGTACTAGGAATGGAACATAAAGAAATTTAAGAGTTGTCATTTTTTTCAGTTTTTCTTGCATATCTTGCATTACATATTTCTTTGTTTGTTTGATAAAATTGGTCATTCTTGGGGTTGGGGGGTTATTATCAGCCAGCACTCAGTATACAGGGTATACCTCCAGCCCACCACTGAGCACTCATGCAGTAACGGACCGTTTGGTTCAGAGCTTCCTAGGCAGCTTCGTTGCCAGGCAAGGATGTCATCCCCAGGTGCCCAAAATCGGATGCCTGGAGACGCCCACAGTGCCTGTCAAAGCTGCTTGGGAGCAAAGAAAACAGGTTCTAAATGCTGTGACTTTGTGAGAAAAATATCATATATAATATTTTCTTTTGTGTTTCGAGTCTTGTATAACCTTAGACTGTTGTATTTCTTATGTTGCTGAATACAGGTCAATCAAGGTTGTTTCGAGATGCCTGCCAACATTGATTGTTCTGAAGATTTATTCCAAAGCCATGTGTTGGAGCGAAGGCAGAAACGCCACCCTTCGCCCGAAGTCTCCACCGCTTAGCCCCTGCCCTGACAGACAAAGCAGGCAGGGACACCCTCCGCTTGTCGGCACCAGAGACAACACGGAGACCCGTTCGGCCTCCGTTCGCACCGCGGCTTCGGCCCCCTTCGCGCGGCTCTCCAGAGCGGTGAGCCGCCCCCGCAGGTCTTCGGCAAGATCCTTGGCAAGATTGGCCTCCGCCCGTGCCAGCCTAGCCTCCGCCTGCGCGGCCTGCTCCTTGGCGATGGCCTCGTTGGTTTCCCTCCTCTCCCCCGCCAGCTGGCGCCGGAGGTCAGCCTTTTCCTCCTCCAGGGCGGCCACCTTGTCCGCCAGTTTACGACACTTGCTGTCGGAGGCAGACTTCTCACGGACAGCGTCAGCATGTTGCGTCCGAAGTCTCTCGACTTCGGCAGATAAGGCTGCCGTAAGTGCCCCCGACGCAGTACGGCTGGTGAAGTCAGCCACCTGCAGAGCACACGTAAGGCCATGGCCGTAAAAAAAAAAGAGCTCGGCGGACCTGACTCAGCTTCTCCGTCGCCTGACTCAGCGCCTCCGTCACTCCTTTCAGCCGGCGGGTCGCCGCGCCAGCCTCGTCTCTGACCAACGCGAGGGCCGACACCTCGCCTCCGGCGCCAAGGGTCCCGCCCCTCGCCTTCGACGACAGCGCAGCCGTCGCGATTGCCCCGGCAGGCACAGCTATAGCAAGCCGGCCCTCGTCCGACCCTGCAGTGCATCAACGATTTAAAAAAAAAGGGCGGCCGGGTAACTTACCCCCAAGATAATCGTCCACACTAATGTCGGTGCCGAAGTCGGCAACGCGTTTTCCCGGCGGCGGCAACGTTCGGGCCGCCTTCGAAGCCTCCGCCACCCCGCTGGCCGGCGGCACCACCTTCGTCAGCTTGGAGACTCCGGCGCCCGCCGTTGTCTCCGGCGCCTTGCTGGGTGCAGAGGCGCCCGCCTTCGCCGCCAGCGGCGGCTTGCCTCCGCTGGAGGCCGCAGCCTTCGCCGTTCCCCGCTGCCTTTTCGGCCGGGGATCGTGAATTGATTTAATTCGAAGACCCTGTTCAAACGTTCATTTGACCCGCGAATATCAAAGCTGCGCTGGCCTTCCGTCCTCGCCACGTACCGCCCCACGAGCCGCACCGCCAAGTCCTCCGCATCACGCACAAAGGCGGCCGGATCACGGTTTCGCAAATTCAGTGCAAAGGCAGGACTTCGCACCACCCTTCCTCCGTGAAAAGGCATCTGGCGAGGGCACACTTCGCCCAGCGCCCAGCCGTGCGCCAAGGGCCAGACCCCGTACGCCACGAATTCTTCAACTAAATCACGACCACTGCTCTGGCCGGCAGCGCATCGAAGGGCCCCTTCGTTTGCATCCTCTTCTGCCACTTCAAAAGGCGGATACGCAGAGTAATAGTGAGAGCACATCTCAGACACGGGAAGTCCTTCGTGGCCTTCGACAGTAGCCTCAGCAACGTAAAACCAAAATTCATTCCAATTGCCCCACTTGTTGCGGGCGCACGGAACCAACTCCACTACTGGCATTGTGGTCTTGCCGGTCTTCGGCGTGAATGTGCACGACCCAAACTGGGCAACTCCGCCCTCAACCACCCTCTTCTGCCAATGCAAGCAGTAATTCTTCGCAAAAACTTCAACCGACGGCTGTCCGCCGTACGAAGTCGTCGCCCAGACATACTTCGCCAGCGCCACCACGGCGTTCGGTGTCAGCTGATGAATTTGAACGTTGAATCTACGCAGGACTTTGCCAACAAACCGGTGCGCAGGCAAGCGGAGACCGGCGACGAAGAACGCCTCGAAAACAACCAATTCACCCTCCGGCTCGGGGACTTCCTCCGTCCCCGGAGCACGAGCGACTCCGCCGCCCACAGAGCGCGACGCTTTGGAAAACCCGCAGTCCAACAGTACGATGTCCATCAACGGTCACATCAAATACCCCCGCGGAACCACTTCGAGCGAGGGCAGCGTCTCCGCCATCTAGCGACGTCTTCGGCACCAGGTGACTTTGTCGAACTGGTCCCTCGGAGGGCAAATGTTGGAGCGAAGGCAGAAACGCCACCCTTCGCCCGAAGTCTCCACCGCTTAGCCCCTGCCCTGACAGACAAAGCAGGCAGGGACACCCTCCGCTTGTCGGCACCAGAGACAACACGGAGACCCTTCGCTCGATTCGACACCAGACGAAGGCCTGCGGCGACGCCTCCCACGGCGCGGCCTCGGTCAGTTCCGAGGCCCACATGAGATCTGGCCCATTGTAACGGGCCCTGCGTGGCCGCCTTTGTGTTACGGGCCTAATTTGTAAAGGCGTACTTGTAATTACAGCTTGTAACCCCGCTTTATGGGAATATTCTGGGATAAACTAGGTACCTGAGGGCACATGCGTCCTTGACGCAAGGCGCCGTGCACTCGGTTACCTATAAATACCCCCGCACAGTGCCCGTGAGAGGCTAGATTAACAGAGCTTTTGCCATCACGCGCGAGTGCCCTGTTGCCATCACCATTCACTCGTGTTGGATCTCCTAGCTGTCGAGAGACAGTTCCAACACCATGAAGGTATAATGATGTGGCCATTTTAGCATATGATTTTGCAGGATGCACAAATTTTCTTCCCTATAACCGTTGATTTATTGCTAATGTTGTCGCTTTGTGAGATCAGCAGAAATGCTTGAGAACACAGAATTTTGGTCAAAGTCAAACTACTCCCATGTGGAGCATTTGGAGTGCCATATGGAAGTTAACATGGAGCTGAATGAAGGAGAACAAATGATTGATCACGCAGAAGCTAGCCGATATGAATTGTTTAGCAACGATGAGATATACAAAGGCGGTTGTAGATGAAACTGAATTGTTGTTAGCAAGTAGTAGGTGGTTGTAGCAGCCAGCCTGTTTTCTTTGCAAGATTATCTTGTTTATGTGGGTGCACAGACCCCAAAAAAAACTGAAAGGAGACTACTGAGGCTGCATCAATTCTGTTTTTATCTGTATGCTACTTTTAGCTAGAGAGAGTTGAACATGTTAGTATCATGGTAATTTCTCAAAATTGGAAGACTGATACAAAGATGCAGCTACCGACTTAGAAAATCCTATCAGCTTCTGTCAAGCACTGTAAGTTGATCACACATGTTTCTCACTCTTTGATATCATCTGAAACAAAAATAACTTGATTGCTCATTTCATTTATCTTTCTGCTGTTGAAATGTTAAGTCATCTAAAATAATAAAAAAAGAACTGACTTTGTTTACATCTATGATGTGCATCCCTATCTCCATGAGCCACGCCATCAGCATGACTTAAAAAGGGCCAGGGGAGCTGGAGGTCGGTTTCTCAATTCAAAGTCAGATGACAAGGAAGAGAACTCCGAAACAAGTCACAAAGAGAAACAGATCTGAGTTGCGCCCCACAAGAGTGGCCAACTGTCAACCCCACCGTCTCCCAACAGTGCATCGTCAGCTAATCAGGCAGACAGGGTGATTCAAAACTCACAGCTGAAGAGATTTTAGCCCCTGAGCTAGATGTGGCAACAGTTCTGTACAGAAAGCGCTAGCGGGCAGCAGAAACATGGTGTTGGTCGGTCGGTTGTTGTAGGACATGTTCCATAGAAAAGCATAGATGAGTCTACAGGTTTTGGAGTCTTGGTTTAGTCCTCTGTGTATTCACCTTTCTGTACGATTTTAGTAGCATTGTGTCCCTTCCCCTGGATCCGAATCAGCATGATTGGTAGCCTGTCTAAGCGGACGCATGCATTCCCGCATGCAGCAGTTTTTTACTTTACGGTTGTTTGGTTGTCCGCACATACATGTGCTGCATCTACGTATCCAAAGTACGTCTGTTTGGTTGGTGGGTAAGTGTGCTGGTTTGGCTCGAGAGATGCAGCAGAACGCTCCGAGCCAGACCCGCGGGAAACATGATTTGTTTCCGTCTCTGGGCGGCTAGGCTCAACGGAAGCTGGCCCGAGCGGCCAGGCTGCTTCGAGAAAGCAACCAATCACGCCGAATGTTAAGTGTGTAGCATATTGACTTATTGTTTGCTTTGCTTGGACTTGGAGATTTGGGAGTGGAGTTCATAACCCTACTGTCCTGCATCATCATCCTTGGGGCAAAGAATAAATACTCTTAGCTGGCTATGTGTATGTTGAAGACGATATAATCCCAAATGTAGTACATGTGACCACCTCAACTGAATCTATCTTTGTTTCCTCTACGATACCTGAAAGGGAATTAGGCTTACACCTAGTCCCTAATTAATTTTGGTGGTTGAATTGCCCAACACAAATAATTGGACTAACTAGTTTGCTCTAGTGTATAAGTTATACAGGTGCCAAAGGTTCACACTTAGCCAATAAAAAGACCAAGTTTTGGATTCAACAAAGGAGCAACGAGGCAACCGAAGGCACCTCTGGCTGAAGGCACCGGACTGTCCGGTGTGCACCGGACAGTGTCCGGTGCGCCCAGAGGACTCCAACTCCAACTCTTCGCCCTCGGGAATTCTCGGAAGCCGGCGCGCTATAATTCACCGGACTGTCCGGTGTGCACCGGACATGTCCGGTGCTCCAAGAATGCGCGGTCTCCGGAACTCGCCAGCCTCGGGTTCGCGCGGCAGCCGCTCCGCTAAAATTCACCGGACTGTCCGGTGTGCACCGGACTGTCCGGTGTAACTGCAGAGCAACGGCTACTTCGGCGCCAACGGTCGACTCTGACAGTAAACAGTACACGCGGCAGAGTCAGAGCAGAGGATCAGAGAGTCACCGGACTGTCCGGTGTGCACCGGACTGTCCGGTGCCGCATGAAGACAAAGCCTCCAACGGTCGACCAGCTCCATCCCCAACGGCTATTTGGTGACGTGGCTGTCGCACCGGACATGTCCGGTGTGCACCGGACTGTCCGGTGCACCATCGAACAGACAGCCCTCACCAACGGCTAGTTTTTGTTTGGTGGCTATAAATACCACCCCAACCGGCCACTTCAAGGTGTGGGAGCCCAAGCAACATTCCAAGTCATCTAGTTGACATACTCAAGCCCTCCCAACCACTTATATTCATTGATCCATCCTATACACAAGATTTAGACCACTACATACAACACAAGTGCCACAAAAGAGAGAGCAAGCAAAAGAGAGCTACTCATTTGAGTTTAGCACTAGTGCCTTGTGAGATTCATTGAGAGATAGTGTGTGCTTCATCTTTGTGTTCATTTGCGCGTGGAGTTTTGACTCCCATTCGAACTTCCTCCAAAGTTTTGGAGGCTTGTAAAAGCTAACAAGAGACACCAAAGATTGTGGTGGTCCTTGTGGGATCGAGAGTGATCCTTGAGAAGAAGAAGAGCTCGCCGATCCTTGTGTGATCGGGGGAGAGAGAGGGAAAGGGTTGAAAAAGACCCGTCCTTAAGTGGACTCCTCAACGGGGACTAGGCCTTCAAGGGCTGAACCTCGGTAAAACAAATCACCCGTGTCCATTGTGTTTATTGCTTGTGATTTGTTTGTGTTCCCTTGCTCTAAGTTTTCTTGCATCTTTATTTGCTAAAATCATTTGGTGTTGCTTCAAGTTAAATTCCCATTTAGTAAAGCAACACGTTGCAAGAAAGAACTTGTCCTAGTGCTCTTCTCATCTAAGGCTTCTTGCTTTGCTATTTTATAACTTACTAATTGTATTGATTTATCACTTCCGCTTTATTTAGCAATACTCTTTTCAAGCAAGAACTTAGTTCATATTCTCCGATATTTGTATATCTTGTTCTAACCACTAATCAAGGGATCTAGTTGGGGGATAAAGTTTTAATTTTCAGGTTTCGCCTATTCACCCCCCCTCTAGGCGACTTTCAATTGGTATCGGAGCCAGGCACTTCATCTTGAGTCTAACAACTCGAAGTGATGGCTCGTAGAAGATCCCAAAGGAACAAGAAGACTCCTCCATCGAACGTAACTCAAAAAGAGGTAACTCTTGAAATATTACTTGATGATTGTTCTAATTATGATTCATGGTCTACTAGTGTGATAAATGCTTTTAGAACCATAGATCCACGATTAGAACAAATTATAGACAAGAGTATTTTTTCCTCTAATTTCAATGGAAAAATTAATTCCGAGGAGGATCAAAGATGTTATCGCTTAAACTATCTAGCTTTTGACATCTTAACTAATTCTCTTAGTAGAGAAGATTATCATGCCTTCATATCAAACTATGACGAATCTTTCTATGATGCGCATGATATTTGGACTAGAATTAAAAACAAATTTGATGAGTCCAAACATGATAGTTCATTTGATGCTTCTACTTCCTTTAGTCTTTGTGATACTAACCCTTGCAAGGAAGAAGAAGAAAATGAACGGTGGAGACCAAACGATGAATCCACCTCTCCAAAAGGTTTGTCTTCCCATTTCGATTCCCACATGTGTTGTGTGGCTAATGCAAATGATAGCGGAAGCACAAATGAGGATGAGGAGGAAGAAAGAAGCCTTGTGCAACTCTACGCTCGCCTAAGCCAAGAAGATAAGGCGGTCATGCTCAAACTTCTAGAAAGAGCGAGAGAGCAAAGCGAAGCTCGTCAAAGGCTAGAAGATGTTCTCTCCATGAAAATGCTACACTTTGACGAGTTGACTAAGGAACATGAGGAGCTAAAGTGCTCTCATGTTGATTTGGTCCAAAGGTATGAAACTGTTTCAATTGAGCATGATAACGCTTTACATTGTATTGCTCAATTAGTAAATAGGAATACCTTGCTTAAGGACCAAGTAGAAAAGCTAAAAGTTGAAAATCTAGCTTTTCAAGAAAAATATGATATGCTTCTATGTTCTCATGAAAATCTTATAGATGATCATATCATATTGAATTTGACTCATGAGGTTGTGATAGAAAATTTAAAATCCCAACAACCTCACTCATGCACATGTATTCAAATTGACACTATATTACCATGTGCTAATGCTTGTTGTCCGTCGACAAGCAAATCTTCCTTTGAGCTACAATTTGCAGGAACAAATGATGATTCATATCAAAAGCTCAAAGAAGAAAATGAGAGGCTAAAGAAGAGCTTGACACAACTAAAAGGGAAATGCATTGCCCAACCTT
Organism: Zea luxurians; assembly: GCA_029449295.1. Lineage (NCBI taxonomy): Eukaryota > Viridiplantae > Streptophyta > Magnoliopsida > Poales > Poaceae > Zea > Zea luxurians. The sequence continues at coordinate 94,382,093 of JAOPSE010000006.1, forward strand.
CTCAAGATAACCGTGATCACATGGTGAAGAAGCTTGAGACGGGAACAACCGTGGCATGCACTACATCCCTTGAAGAAAATGTCAAGGATTTGAGGATTGCCAAGAGGAAGAAACAAAAAATGAAATTCAACACCTCCTCCAAAAGCCTCAACCACGCCTCCACAAAAGGTAACATCCAAGGTAATGATCAAGCCACACTTCACATTAAGAGGTGTAGTGAATGCTTTGAAGAGGGGCACTTGATTAGGTCATGTCCCTACATTAAAAATGGCTTGATTATTAACAAGGATGATAGACTTTGTTTTAAATGCTCCAAGAAGGGACACTTGCTTAGATCTTGTCCTCATTTAAAACAAAAAGGCATAGGGTTAGAAAAGAAAGTTTTTACTAACCATGTAGCAGGCAACAAACAAGGAAAGAAGAAAACATCAAATCTTGAAAAACGCCTTTGCTACACATGCCGTAAGAAGGGACATCAATGCAAGGATTGTCCCATAGGTAAATCTTCCACTCCTAGCTTGTCAATTACTTCTCATGTAACTAGGCAACCCAAAATTGCAACTTGTGCTAGAAAGGTAATGAGTTTACCTAATGCTAACACAAAGGACTTTTGGGTTCCTAGATCTTTGTTGACTAACCATGATGGACCCATCAAGCGATGGGTACCAAAATATGCTTGACAAGCTTTGTAGAGGAAGGAGATGATATGAAGTCTTTGGGGTACTTGAGAGAATTCAACTCTTATCAACTCAAGCTATCAATCTTCAATGATCTATATACATGATTGACCCAAGGTTATTTTTCAAATTGCTATGTCTTAAACTCATATCATCTCGAGGAAGATATTATATGTTGTAGGAAGTGAAGAGATATCATGTGCAAAAATCAAGGCCTACAACATGGAGGAAAGTCAAAGGATGGTAACTTCTATGCTTTTAAGTGCAAGTATTTTAGAATATCATTTCTTATGTGTCTTGTGTAGTCACATAGAAAAATTGAAGCACTTCAAATGTCTTTAAATTGATATTACCATTCTTTGAAGAATTTCCTCTCATATGGTAGATTGCACATTCATCATTTCCATTCTATGGCAATCTACATTGTCTAATTTATTGCAAGTATGTCATGGCATATTCTTTCTCTAATTATCTTGTTATTGCCATGATTCTAGATATAGAGAGATATTTCATGTTCTTAAAAGAATAAGGTGTCATGTAAGGAATTCAAATCCTTAGGACACTTGTAAAAGGAAAACTCTCTCTATAACTAGAATAGTGAGACTAATGATTTTTATCTAAGTAACCCAAATAGTCTCACTTATAGAGAATAAGTTTCTCTTTGAAAGCGTGTAATCTAACATGAAAAGAAAAAATCAATCCAAATGTTTATGATGTATTTTTACTTGCTCAAATTGGATTTGATTCTTTCACATTTATCGCTTTCCATATCATGAATTAGATTTATTCCCATAATCTTAAGGGATTGTTTATGCTTGTTTTATGAGTTAAAATTAAGCATAACATCATCTATGGATAATCTAGTTCATGCTATGAAGTTTCCATGTTTTAGTAATCTAGCTTCCCATTCCTTATCAAAATGATTACAAGAATGGAAACTAGTGCTTGTGTTGCTACTAACATTTCTCTTGAGTTCAATTATGAAAATCTACGAGAAAGAAAGAGCACAAGCCTCATAGGTTGATCTTCACCCAAAGGAAGAAAGGTAAAAGCAAAGGTATGGGAACTCATCTTCTTAATTAAGTTTGGTTCCCATCTCAATGGGTATATAATCTAAATTATCATATTCTACCCTTGTGAGGAATAGATTCTTTATTGGACCTAAATTAACTAAGTGTGCATTCAATATCATTTTCATAAATGCGTTTGTCCATTAGAATCTAATTCATGCCTTTGCTATATCCATTCTCATATTGATGCGCTTCTAAGTCATGATAATAAATTCAATATGAATAAGTAAAATTCCTTTGATTAATCAAAAGTGATTAAAAAGGTGCTCATTCCTCTTTTCTGTTAATGTGCACTAACGTTAAGGAATTTACTTCATGTCTATGTGACTCATGGATGATGAATTATGCTTATTTCCTATTTAAAAGAAATCATCCATCACTATATACTCCCTTGTGTTACTAACATTCCTCTTGAGTATTTTCAATAAGTTTGAAAGGAAAAAGAAGCCACTGCAAAGGGAGGACTCTCAAATGAAAGAGGAGAACATCAAGAACAACACCACCTACTTCTACGAAACAATCAATGGTGTGGTTGTGAGTATTCTAAATCCTTTCATATTGAGAATACTAGGCTCAAGTTGTTTATTACAAATTTAATGAGCCTTGATCAAGATGTATAATGCTTCTCTCTATTTGTCTTTAAAGTAAATGCATCCATTCAATTCATTCAAATACTTGATGCATATCTTTAGGGGGAGCCTTTTATCTTGATTATGTTGAGACTATTGCTTTATCTCAGTAATTTCATATAGTCTCTTGCATAAGAATAAGTTTCTCATGAAGTATGCTACTATCTTTAAATTCTTGTCTTTCACTCTAAAGTAGCATATTTGCTGGATTCTCCTATTCTAAGCTTAATTGATAATCTAATGCGAATGTTGTTCTTTTGATCACATCTGTTATTTGCTTGATCATTGAATGACTTCAATCAACAATCATGCTTCTTAGTGCCATATATACTATCAATCGATATTTCTCTTGATATGCACTAAGTTAAAAGGAGAATTCATGATACATTTATGCAACTTGTGATCCATTTGATATATGCTAACAATAACTTGAAAAGATCACTAGTTGTGGAACTCTCTCTCGTGCAAAATAATTCCATATATTGTCATTAAGGATTGGTCTTAAGCATCGAAGACTAAGGACAAGCACAATGAAGAGAGCGTCCCTATGTAAAGGTACATAAAGGTAAAACTATCTCCTTTCATTTAAACTTGTACCTAAATCTTCCTTTTCTATACATTCCTTGCATATCTTGTATAAAAGGAAGAGAAAGCATATCCATGTATTATCCCTGCTTCATATCTAGTTTAACTTCTCAAAAACTCATTCATGCCTTAATGCATCCTTGTTGAAACTAGATGAAGTACTTTTATTGTCAAAGAGCTTAAAGCTTAACCTTGTAACGAGGATAAGCTGCCTTTGTTTCAAAGGTGGATGGTCCTTAAGTCTCTTTGAAATCCTTAAGGGAAAATGCTTAAAATGTTTGTAACATGCTTTCATTAGTGCATAAACTGTCATGAACATCACACTTATCCTATGACACAATGCACTTCACATTCTCTATGGTATAGATATGTTCTCATTATGTGCAATTGGCATTTCAAGGCCAAAATATGTATTCCTCTCAAAGCACATATTTAGGGGGAGCAATCTATATCATATAGAACTATGATCATGCTTAACTTAATATATCTCTTTTATATGCTATGACTAAATGTGTTTTCAAGTGAATTTCAAACCAAGTCATAGGTACATTGAAAGGGAATTGGAGTCTTCGGCGAAGACAATGCTTCCACTCCACTCTACTACTCATCCTTCGCCGTCACTCCGCATCACTCTCCAACGTTGGTATAATCTTCACTCATTTATTTTATGACCAAAGGAGGAGAAAGTATTTCTAATTGGGCTTATGTCTCACTCAAAGTATCCGTTTTTGGCGATTCATGCCAAAGGGGGAGAAAGTATGAGCCCAAAGCAAAAGGACCACACCACCACCCTAATTTTACTAATTTTAAAAATTGATGATTTTCAATTGGTAAATTTCAAATTGGTATCTCTTTGTGTTCTAAAGGGGGAGCAAGTAGTATTTTCAAAATTGATGTCTTAAAACCCTCTTGAACACTAAGAGGAGAATTTATTTGAGGGGGAGTTTTGTTTAGTCAAAGGAAAAGCATTTCAAACAAAAGGAGAAAATTTCAAATCTTGAAAATGCTTCTCAAAATCTTATTCATTTACCTTTGACTATCTTGCAAAAGGACTTTGAAAAGAATTTACAAAAAGAATTTGCAAACATGTGGTGCAAATGTGGTCCAATATGTTAAAAATAAAGAAACAATCCATGCATATCTAGTAAGTATTTATATTGGCTCAATTCCAAGCAACATTTGCACTTACATTATGCAAACTAGTTCAATTATGCACTTCTATATTTGCTTTGGTTTGTGTTGGCATCAATCACCAAAAAGGGGGAGATTGAAAGGGAATTAGGCTTACACCTAGTCCCTAATTAATTTTAGTGGTTGAATTGCCCAACACAAATAATTGGACTAACTAGTTTGCTCTAGTGTATAAGTTATACAGGTGCCAAAGGTTCACACTTAGCCAATAAAAAGACCAAGTTTTGGATTCAACAAAGGAGCAACGAGGCAACCGAAGGCACCTCTGGCTGAAGGCACCGGACTGTCCGGTGTGCACCGGACAGTGTCCGGTGCGCCCAGAGGACTCCAACTCCAACTCTTCGCCCTCGGGAATTCTCGGAAGCCGGCGCGCTATAATTCACCGGACTGTCCGGTGTGCACCGGACATGTCCGGTGCTCCAAGAATGCGCGGTCTCCGGAACTCGCCAGCCTCGGGTTCGCGCGGCAGCCGCTCCGCTAAAATTCACCGGACTGTCCGGTGTGCACCGGACTGTCCGGTGTAACTGCAGAGCAACGGCTACTTCGGCGCCAACGGTCGACTCTGACAGTAAACAGTACACGCGGCAGAGTCAGAGCAGAGGATCAGAGAGTCACCGGACTGTCCGGTGTGCACCGGACTGTCCGGTGCCGCATGAAGACAAAGCCTCCAACGGTCGACCAGCTCCATCCCCAACGGCTATTTGGTGACGTGGCTGTCGCACCGGACATGTCCGGTGTGCACCGGACTGTCCGGTGCACCATCGAACAGACAGCCCTCACCAACGGCTAGTTTTTGTTTGGTGGCTATAAATACCACCCCAACCGGCCACTTCAAGGTGTGGGAGCCCAAGCAACATTCCAAGTCATCTAGTTGACATACTCAAGCCCTCCCAACCACTTATATTCATTGATCCATCCTATACACAAGATTTAGACCACTACATACAACACAAGTGCCACAAAAGAGAGAGCAAGCAAAAGAGAGCTACTCATTTGAGTTTAGCACTAGTGCCTTGTGAGATTCATTGAGAGATAGTGTGTGCTTCATCTTTGTGTTCATTTGCGCGTGGAGTTTTGACTCCCATTCGAACTTCCTCCAAAGTTTTGGAGGCTTGTAAAAGCTAACAAGAGACACCAAAGATTGTGGTGGTCCTTGTGGGATCGAGAGTGATCCTTGAGAAGAAGAAGAGCTCGCCGATCCTTGTGTGATCGGGGGAGAGAGAGGGAAAGGGTTGAAAAAGACCCATCCTTAAGTGGACTCCTCAACGGGGACTAGGCCTTCGAGGGCCGAACCTCGGTAAAACAAATCACCCGTGTCCATTGTGTTTATTGCTTGTGATTTGTTTGTGTTCCCTTGCTCTAAGTTTTCTTGCATCTTTATTTGCTAAAATCATTTGGTGTTGCTTCAAGTTAAATTCCCATTTAGTAAAGCAACACGTTGCAAGAAAGAACTTGTCCTAGTGCTCTTCTCATCTAAGGCTTCTTGCTTTGCTATTTTATAACTTACTAATTGTATTGATTTATCACTTCCGCTTTATTTAGCAATACTCTTTTCAAGCAAGAACTTAGTTCATATTCTCCGATATTTGTATATCTTGTTCTAACCACTAATCAAGGGATCTAGTTGGGGGATAAAGTTTTAATTTTCAGGTTTCGCCTATTCACCCCCCCTCTAGGCGACTTTCAATACCCTCACAATTGGCCACAGATTCAGAGATCATCTCACACTGTCCTGCAATGCACGTTTTGGTTTGTCTTTGGATTGGCCTTCTGGCATGCATGTACGATGTCTTTGTTTATCCATTGTCCAGTGAATTGTGTGATGATTGTCGGAATCCATGAGCATTTTTTGAACGAGAGATGCAATGTGCATGGACTCAAGAACACTTGGGTTTGGTTTGGCAGCTGCATCATTCTGTCGTCGGCCTGGCCATCACATGAACGTTTTTACACGCTTTTCTCGAGGGCATTGAAATACTGCCAACGATTACCAACAAGAGTGTACTTTATGGAGTCTTGTGCTTTCAAACAATGTCCCTGCACCTAGACCTTGTCAGAAACTCGCCGGAGAGACAGACTCCACCAGGTCGCCGGCGATCACTCAGATGAACGGGCACGCACGCACGCACGTGAAGCTAGAGAGCAGGACACGAGTTGGTGCTGCTCCAATTGGTAGAAATGTTTTCTGAATAGATTAACTGACTGTAAAAATGCAGGCCCAAGGTTACATAAGCGTGTTTCTATTTCACATACACACAACACCACACATGCACACCAACCTTCTCATTAAACACGATCAGGTCTTGCTTACACTATCAGTCAACAGGTTTTGACCACGAAACTGACAACAGCGACACACAGGCTAAAATGAGCGGCCAAACGCCTACAACAGACTGAAACTGGACAAACACACTGACTGAAACTGGACAGACTGACTGACTGAAGACTGAACAAGTGTGCTCAAGGATTATTCTGACAGACCTGAACTTGGAACTTTCATCATTGATCAATGACTGAACGGCCTACATCTCTACAGTCTGCACAGACAGACAGCATTGAGGAAAAATGATTTCTTTTGAAGAACGATCTTTGCTCGGTTCTGCACGAGGTATAGCACCTTTCTAGCAAAAAATCGTATCTTTGGTACGTATTGTCTGTTGTTAGCAATCCTCTAATTGGTAAAACGCCTCCGAACAACCTAAAAATGGATTTTTTTTTAAAAAAAAGGATTTTGAAAACTGAATCTCTAGCATAAGGTTCTTGAAGAACGTGTACCAAGCATGAATTCTTTTCGGCAATCCATGCTTCAAGAGGTGTGTGTAACTTATCTGAAAACCAACCATTAGAGCTAACCGCGTCTCTAGGACATGGTTTCATAAAACCACACCTCTGATCAATTGAGCAAAGTTCAATTGCAAGAGGTGAAACTGTTGATAAATGGTTCTAAGGTCTCGGTGCCATAGATTCAGAATATCTATGGCACAACGTATCTTAGATACAGTGGTCACTAAATCACTCACAATACATATACTAGGTAGGTGCCCGTGCGATGCCACGGAACATAAATTGCGAACCTCCAATGGACTTCATTTGAGACAAGTGATGCCCAAAAAAATGGGGGTAAACTGACACAGCTATCACTTGCATTACTTGCCCTATGCACGGAAGAATCTGACACAACTATCACCCATGAAGATTTCCGGTTAACTTGTGGAACCGGACTTCATTTGAGACAAGACAACAATACCAGTGTTGAGCTTGCCACTCGGCTATGGCACACGCGAGAACACGGGATGATCAAGTAAGAACTGAACAGAATGCACTAATACAAAAGGCTGGCTTGCGTTCGCTTCCTTGCTCCACAGGAAGCATAGCTGATATACAAATCGAGAAGCAATTTATGTTCCGTGGCATCGCACGGGCACCTACCTAGTTACTACTGAGGAACTAAAAAAATATCGGAACTGTTGCCTGCCTCGTCTACTCCTCCTGGCCCCTCTAATCCCTCCAAGGCCCCAGCCAGCTCGCCACGATATAAGTAGAGCGAGCCACCAGACCAGAGAGGCCATTTCCAAGGGCTCTACACGAAGTTAGGCGGCCAAGTGTTCGCAACCAACCCCTCTTCCTCGCCCACTGAAAGGTTCAGAGGCTCCCGTTTTAGCATAGCGACCGAGACGAAGGAGTGGGGGGCGGAGAGCTTTGGGCCCTGGCCAGGATGAAGTTTATGAGACTCGGCACCCGGCCGGACACCTTCTTCACCGCCGCCGACTCCGTGAGGTGCGTGCGTGCTTTGGTTTGCGATCTCGCTTCCATCAGGTTCTGCTCCGCGTGCGTTTCATGATCCTGTGCGTGCGGTCGTCCAGGTCTGTCTGCACGGAGGTGGCCACGGACCTGCAGATCCTCGTGGATAACTGCCTCTACCATCTCCACAAGGTATCGTCAGAGATCGTGCCCACCCTTTGGCCTTTATTCACGAATTTGAATCTTTAGTTAGGATCGTTCCATATAGTGGGATCCCGTCTAGGAAATGGAGAAGTCCCCCCGGCCGATCTTGAGATTAAAGACTCTTTCTGTTTCTTGCCATTGTCCGTCCTGTGCATGCCTTGCCTTGGACGCCGCAGTTCCCCCTGCTCTCGAAATGCATGCTCCTGCAAGCGCTGTGCGCCGACGCCGGCGACGTCGTCGTCGAGCTCCCGGGGTTCCCGGGCGGCTCCGAGGCGTTCGAGGCCTGCGCCAAGTACTGCTACGGCATCACCATCACGGTGAGCGCGCGCAACCTGGTCCCGCTGCGGTGCGCGGCCGCGCACCTCGGCATGTCGGAGGCCGCCGACAGGGGCAACCTCGCGGCCAAGCTCGACGCGTTCCTCGCCTCCTGCCTCCTGCGCCGCTGGAAGGACGCGCTGGGCGTGCTCCACTCCACGCGCCACCACGCCCCGCTCTGCGAGGACCTGGGCCTCACGTCCCGCTGCGTCGACGCCGTGGCCGCCCTCATCGCCAGCCCGGACACCGCCCCGCCGCCGAGGTCCACGTCGGCGTCGCCGTGGTGGGCGCACGACGTCGCCGAGCTCGGGGTCGACCTCTTCTGGCGGATCATGGTCGCCGTCAAGGCCACCGGCGCCGTCCACGAGAAGACCGTCGGCGACGCGCTCAAGGCGTACGCGCGCCGGTGGCTGCCCAACGTCGCCAAGGACCAGCCGCTCGACCGCGACGCCCCGGACGTGAAGCAGGTCGCCACGAGGCACCGCCTCCTGCTCGAGAAGATCGTCAGCCTGCTCCCGGCGGAGAGGGACGCCGTCTCCTGCGGCTTCCTGCTCAAGCTGCTCAAGGCCGCCAACATCCTGAGCGCGTCCAAGGCGTCCAGGGCGGAGCTGGTGAGGAGGGTGGCGTGGCAGCTGGAGGAGGCCAGCGTCTCCGACCTGCTCATCCCGTCGCTGTCCTGCGTCAGCGACACGCTGTACGATGTGGGCGCCGTGTCGGCCATCCTCGACGAGTTCGCGCTGCGGTGCGCGGCGCTCCCGCCGGCGCCGGCGCCGGCGCTGGCTCTGTCCGGGAGCCTCGACGACAGCCCGGCGCACTCGGGCGGCCACCGGCGGTCCCGTTCGGCGGAGAGCGTGAGCTTCGACGGCACGCGACGCTCCTTGTCGGCCGCACCCGTGTCGCAGGCCGGTCTGGTGCAGGTGGGCAAGTTGGTGGACGGGTTCTTGATTGAGATCGCAAAGGACCCCAACATGCCGATGGACAAGCTGCTCGCCATTGCCGAGGCCGTGCCAGACAGCGCCCGGCCGGAGCACGATGGCATGTACAAAGTCGTCGACACATACCTCAAGGTATCCCCCATTCTTTTCTGTTATTACTCTTCTGCGTTTCCATCTAGTATATGGTTATATAAAACACTGCCTTGGTCTTTATTACTGTAATAATCTTTGTCTCTTGGTTAACTATTTCAGGCGCATCCGGAGATGAGCAAAAGCGCGAGAAAGCGGCTGTGCCGGGTGCTCAACTGCCGGAAGCTGTCGGAGAAGGCGTGCGCGCACGCGGCGCAGAACGAGCTCCTCCCGCTGCGCGTGGTGGTGCAGGTGCTGTTCTTCGAGCACGCGCGCGCCGCGGCGCTGGCGTCGGGCGGGCACGCCGTGGCCGCGGCGGCGGACCTGCCGAGCAACATCCGGGCGCTGCTGTCCAAGTCCGGGTCGTCCGAGGACGACGAGGCGGACCGCGTCGACGAGCAGCGGCTCCGGGCGCTGGCCGCCGGCGCGTCCCCCGGCGACGACTGGAGCGTGGAGGGCCTCCGTCGCGCGGCGTCCAAGATCGCCACGCTGCGGATGAAGCTGGCGGAGGACGACGACGAGGACCGTGACGCCGACGAGTTCGCGCGCAAGGCCGGCCTACCGCGCAGCGCGTCGCTGCGGTTCAGGGCGTTCTGCGCCATCCCCGCCGGGAAGCCGAGGCGGATGCTCAGCAAGCTGTGGCCGCTGGGCAGAAGCGGCGTTAGCCACTAGTAGCAGACAGTGTTAGCTCCTGTGATCTCCTGTTTCTCTCTCTCTCTCTCTTTTTCCCTGAGGGTGATTTGTCTGTCTCTTCTACGAGTTCCTCCTCTGATCCTCTCTCCCTCTCTCTCTCTTTTTGTTACGCTTTCAAGGCAAATTGTACCTTGCATGTAGCTGTAATCTCAACGGGCACAATAAAAGATAGAAATTGCACAGGCAGATTACTCTTATCTGTAAGCTGATTGAGCTTGGCAACCCCAATGATGAACAAATCACCGTCTGCGAATGCCCATTCTGATCCAAAGAATAAAAAAGAGCAAACTCTTTTTTTTTCTCGGTGACGATGACGAGATGATGATGAAATGATGATTGATTTCGGTGCACTAACATTTCGTAGTACAGACTACAGAGACCGTGAGTGCCATCCACTTGGCAAATAGTTTGCATCCCAAGGAGTAAACAAGGTGGAGACATGGACCGGCATGAAAAATCCACAAAATCCACGACGGAATCCGGATCGAATCGAGCACACGGCAGGCAGATATTACGAGCGTTTTCTTTTGGCTTTTTACCTGAAAGATCCCCTTTGTTAGGTCGTGTGTGTGTGAGAGAGAGAGGGGGGATATATACGGGCGGCATGATGATGGGATGATAGGACCTCATCTCAGATTGCTTGGTCAGCAACCACTAAAACGACAACAGGTCAGCATGGCCACCTTTTTCTCAGGGGTGGGCGTTCGGGTTACCCGAAAATTTCGGGTCGGGTAATTCGGGTTTTTAAAATTTCGGGTTTTGAGAATCGATACCCGAAATTACAATGGGTTTTGCAATACCCGAAATTTCGGGTACCCGAAATTTCGGGTTCGGGTTCGGGTATTCCCGAACTACCCGAACTATTGTGTCACCTTTATAAAAACACATACACCCTATTAAATTAGTATAAAAATATAGTTTCAATAATGATACACATGGACATATAAAACACAAGCAATCTACAATCACAAGTTATGCACACATACACATAATTATAAATGTATAAATTAATAATTAAGCGTGACATGAGTACATGACACATTAAAGTTCGGGTAATTCGGGTATTTCGGGTACACGATTGTGATACCCGAATTACCCGAACTAAATTCGGGTTTTGCAAGTTGCTACCCGAAATTCCCGAACAAAATTCGGGTTTCGGGTATTTCGGGTTCGGGTTTTGGGTTACGGGTTTTTTGCCCAGCCCTACTCCCCAAGCCATCGATGTCATGTTTAGCTTCTAGCTCATCCACTAGCATGGGTCGGCTCATCCAGATCGCCCGGAGCCGGAGGAGCTTGTTCCAAAACATGGGTCACGCACGTCTCGAGAGAAACTTTTCCTCCAGATCAGGGCACAGCAGTACAACACTCAGATAGGGCTAGTTTGGACTTTGGACACACAATTTCACACCAGGATTACAAGGATTGAGGCGCAAATAAACTGATTTCTCGCTTAAACCCCGCCAGTTACTATAAGAAATTATGGTCCAAATGCGGACCAATGCACTTAGGACCTGCTCGTTTGTGCCGAAATTCATCTAGTAATTGTTTTAGCGGATTAAATTAGACAAACAATCCGGCTAAAAATTGTTTCACGTAACGATTTCCTAGGAAGCGAGCATTAAGGTGTATTGTTTTCCCTCCTTCAAGTTTCACTAAAATAAAGACATCTTTATCGAGGTCAGACTTGCACGACGTATAGATAACATTTTTAGAAGGAAATTAGTGCTATTTTCTTATTTTTTTTCTATATACAAAATCGTTAGTCCTTTTTTTAAGATCAAACTGGATTTTTATTCTTTTTAGAAAATATAAAAACATTACTTTAAAATTGTTTGGATGACAAATTTTGTTTGATTTTCGACTGTTAGAGAGCGTATAGGTCTAGTTCGATGTTTGAAAGTCGTCTAGAGGGGGGTGAATAGGACGAAACTGAAATTATCAAAAATAATCACAACTACAAGCCGGGTTAGCGTTAGAAATATAATAGAGTCCGCAAGAGAGGGTGCAAAACAAATCGCAAGCGAATAAAGAAGTGAGGCACGCGAATTTGTTTTACCGAGGTTCGGTTCTCTCAAACCTACTCCCCGTTGAGGAGGCCACAAAGGTCGGGTCTCTTTCAACCCTTACCCTCTCTCAAACGGTCCCTCGGACCGAGTGAGCTTTCTCTTCTCAATCACTTGGAACACAAAGTTCCCACAAGGACCACCACAAGATTGGTGTCTCTTGCCTCAATTACAAGTGAGTTTGATCGCAAGAAAGAATCAAGAAAGAAGAAAGCAATCCAAGCGCAAGAGCTCGAAAGAACACAAGCAAATCTCTCTCTCTAATCACTAGGGCGTTGTGTGGAATTTGGAGAGGATTTGATCTCTTGAATGTGTCTAGAATTGAATGTTAGAGCTCTTGTAAGTAGTTGGGAAGTGGAAAACTTGGATGACTTGAATGTGGGGTGGTTGGGGGTATTTATAGCCCCAACCACCAAACTAGCCGTTTGGTGGTGGCTGTCTGTTCGATGGTGCACCGGACAGTCCGGTGTGCACCGGACAGTCCGGTGCGCCAGCCACGTCACCAAAGCCGTTGGGTTCCGACCGTTGGAGCTCTGACTTCTGGGCCCGCCTGGATGTCCGGTGGCGCACCGGACATGCACTGCAGATTGTCCGGTGCGCCAGCATGGGCGTGCCTGACCTCTGCGCGCGCAGCGCGCGCATTTAATGCGTCACAGGTAGCCGTTGGCGCCGAGATAGCCGTTGCCCCGCTGTTACACCGGACAGTCCGGTGTACACCGGACAGTCCGGTGAATTATAGCGGAGCAGCTGAAGTGAATTCCCGAGGCTGGCGAGTTCCGGAGGCCACCCTTCCTTGGAGCACCGGACATGTCCGGTGTACACCGGACAGTCCGGTGAATTATAGCGGAGTTGCCTCTAGAATTTCCCGAAGGTGACGAGTTTGGAGTTGGAGTCCTCTGGTGCACCGGACATGTCCGGTGGCACACCGGATAGTCCGGTGCGCCAGACCAGAGGTGCCTTCGGTTGTCCCTTTGCTCTTTTGTTGAACCCAATACTTGGTCTTTTAATTGGCTAAGTGTGAACCTTTGGCACCTGTATAACTTATACACTAGAGCAAACTAGTTAGTCCAAATATTTGTGTTGGGCAATTCAACCACCAAAATTAATTAGGGACTAGGTGTAAGCCTAATTCCCTTTCAATCTCCCCCTTTTTGGTGATTGATGCCAACACAAACCAAAGCAAATATAAAAGTGCAAAATTGAACTAGTTTGCATAATGTAAGTGCAAAGGTTGCTTGGAATGGAGCCAATAAAAGTTACTTACTAGATGTGCATGGATTGTTTCTTTATTTTTAACATTTTGGACCACGCTTGCACCACAATTTTTGTTTTTGCAAACTCTTTTGTAAATTCTTTTCAAAATCCTTTTGCAAGATAGCCAAAGGTAAATGAATAAGATTTGAGAAGCATTTTCAAGATTTGAAATTCTCTCCCCTTGTTTCAAATGCTTTTCCTTTGACTAAACAAAACTCTCCTTCAAATAAATTCTCCTCTTAGTGTTCAAGAGGGTTTTAAGATATCAAGTTTTGAAAATACTACTTGCTCCCCCTTTAGAACACAAAGAGATACCCATTTGAAATTTTCAATTGAAAACCATTAATTTTAAAATTAGGGTGGTGGTGCGGTCCTTTTGCTTTGGGCTCATACTTTCTCCCCCTTTGGCATGAATCGCTAAAAACGGATACTTTGAGTGAGATATAAGCCCTTGCCTAACTATTTTCTCCCCTTTGGCAAATAAAACATAAGAGTGAAGATTATACCAAAGACGGAGAGTGATGCGGAGCGACGGCGAATGGTGAGTAGTAGAGTGGAGTGGAAGCCTTTGTCTTCGCCGAAGACTCCAATTCCCTTTCAATATACCTATGACTTGGTTTGAAATACACTTGAAAACACATTAGTCATAGCATATAAAAGAGACATGATCAAAGGTATACTTGTGTGCTATGTGTGCAAATTAGCAAAAGAAATTCCTACAATCAAGATTATTGAGCTCATGCCTAAGTTTGGTAAAAGATTGTTCATCAAGTGGCTTGGTAAAGATATCGGCTAATTGAGCTTTAGTGTTAATGTATGCAATCTCGATATCCCCCTTTTGTTGGTGATCCCGAAGAAAATGATACCGAATGGCTATGTGTTTAGTGCGGCTATGCTCAACGGGATTATCCGCCATGCGGATTGCACTCTCATTATCACATAGAAGAGGAACTTTGGTTAGTTTGTAACCGTAGTCCCGCAGGGTTTGCCTCATCCAAAGCAATTGCGCGCAACAATGGCCTGCGGCAATATACTCGGCTTCGGCGGTAGAAAGAGCGACCGAATTTTGCTTCTTTGAAGCCCAAGACACCAAGGATCTTCCCAAGAACTGGCAAGTCCCCGATGTGCTCTTCCTATTAATCTTACACCCCGCCCAATCGGCATCCGAATAACCAATCAAATCAAATGTGGATCCTCGAGGGTACCAAAGCCCAAACTTAGGTGTGTAAGCCAAATATCTCAAGATTCGTTTTACGGCCGTAAGGTGGGATTCCTTAGGGTCGGATTGGAATCTTGCACACATGCATACGGAAAGCATAATGTCCGGTCGAGATGCACATAAATAAAGCAATGAACCAATCATCGACCGGTATACCTTTTGATCCACTGACTTACCTCCCGTGTCGAGGTCGAGATGCCCATTTGTTCCCATGGGTGTCTTGATGGGCTTGGCATCCTTCATTCCAAACTTGCTTAGAATGTCTTGAGTATACTTGGTTTGGCTAATGAAGGTGCCCTCTTGGAGTTGCTTGACTTGGAATCCTAGAAAATATTTCAACTCCCCCATCATAGACATCTCGAATTTCTGTGTCATGATCCTACTAAATTCTTCACATGTAGATTCGTTAGTAGACCCAAATATAATATCATCAACATAAATTTGGCATACAAACAAATCATTGTTAAGAGTTTTAGTGAATAAAGTAGGATCGACTTTTCCAACTTTGAAGCCATTAGCAATATGGAAATCTCTAAGGCATTCATACCATGCTCTTGGGGCTTGCTTGAGCCCATAAAGCGCCTTAGAGAGCCTATAGACATGGTTAGGGTACTCACTATCTTCAAAGCCGGGAGGTTGCTCAACATAGACCTCCTCCTTGATCGGTCCGTTGAGGAAGGCACTCTTCACGTCCATTTGGTAAAGCTTGAAGCCATGGTAAGTAGCATAGGCCAATAATATACGAATTGACTCAAGCCTAGCTACGGGTGCATAGGTTTCACCAAAATCCAAACCTTCGACTTGTGAATACCCCTTGGCCACAAGTCGAGCTTTGTTCCTTGTCACCACACCATGCTCGTCTTGCTTGTTGCGGAAGACCCACTTGGTTCCTATAACATTTTGATTAGGACGTGGAACTAAATGACATACCTCGTTCCTCGTGAAATTGTTGAGCTCCTCTTGCATCGCCATCACCCAATCCGAATCTTGTAGTGCTTCCTCTACCCTGTGTGGCTCAATAGAGGAAACAAAAGAGTAATGCTCACAAAAATGTGCAACACGAGATCGAGTAGTTACCCCCTTATGAATGTCGCCGAGGATGGTGTCGACGGGGTGATCTCGTTGGATTGCTTGGTGGACTCTTGGGTGTGGCGGCCTTGTTTCTTCATCCTCCTTGTCTTCATCATTTGCATCTCCCCCTTGATCATTGCCGTCATCTTGAGGTGGCTCATCATTGTGTTCTTCCTCTTTATCAACTTGAGCCTCGTCCTCATTTTGGGTTGGTGGAGATGCTTGCGTGGAGGAGGATGGTTGATCTTGTGCATTTGGAGGCTCTTCGGATTCCTTAGGACACACATCCCCAATGGACATGTTCCTTAGCGCTATGCATGGAGCCTGTTCTTCACCTATCTCATCAAGATCAACTTGCTCTACTTGAGAGCCGTTAGTCTCATCAAACACAACGTCACAAGAAACTTCAACAAGTCTTGAGGACTTGTTAAAGACTCTATATGCCCTTGTGTTTGAGTCATATCCTAGTAAAAAGCCTTCTACAGTTTTAGGAGCAAACTTAGATTTTCTATCTCTCTTAACAAGAATAAAGCATTTGCTACCAAAAACTCTAAAATATGAAATGTTTGGCTTTTTACCGGTGAGGAGTTCATAGGATGTCTTCTTGAGGATTCGGTGTAGATATAACCGGTTGATGGCGTAGCAAGCGGTGTTGACCGCCTCGGCCCAAAACCGATCCGGTGTCTTGTACTCATCAAGCATGGTTCTTGCCATGTCCAATAGAGTTCGATTCTTCCTCTCCACTACATTATTTTGTTGTGGAGTGTAGGGAGAAGAAAACTCATGCTTGATGCCCTCCTCCTCAAGGAAGCCTTCAATTTGAGAGTTCTTAAACTCCGTCCCGTTGTCGCTTCTAATTTTCTTGATCCTTAAGCCGAACTCATTTTGAGCCCATCTCAAGAATCCCTTTAAGGTCTCTTGGGTATGGGATTTTTCCTGCAAAAAGAACACCCAAGTGAAGCGAGAATAATCATCCACAATAACTAGACAGTACTTACTCCCGCCGATGCTTATGTAAGCGATCGGGCCGAATAAATCCATGTGTAGGAGCTCCAGTGGCCTGTCACTTGTCATGATGTTCTTGTGTGGATGATGAGTGCCAACTTGCTTCCCGGCTTGGCATGCGCTACAAATCCTGTCTTTCTCAAAATGAACATTTGTTAGTCCTAAAATGTGCTCTCCCTTTAGAAGCTTATGAAGATTCTTCATTCCAACATGGGCTAGTCGGCGGTGCCAGAGCCAACCCAAGTTAGTCTTAGCAACCAAGCAAGTGTCGAGTTCAGCTCTATCAAAATCTACCAAGTATAGCTGACCCTCTAACACTCCCTTAAATGCTATTGAATCATCACTCCTTCTAAAGACAGTGACACCTACATCAGTAAATAGACAGTTGTAGCCCATTTTACATAATTGGGATACGGAAAGCAAATTGTAATCTAAAGAATCTACAAGAAAAACATTGGAAATAGTATGGTCAGGTGATATAGCAATTTTACCCAAACCTTTGACCAAACCTTGATTTCCATCCCCGAATGTGATAGCTCGTTGGGGATCTTGGTTTTTCTCATATGAGGAGAACATCTTCTTCTCCCCTGTCATGTGGTTTGTGCACCCGCTGTCGAGTATCCAACTTGAGCCCCCGGATGCATAAACCTACAAAACAATTTTAGTTCTTGACTTTAGGTACCCAAACGGTTTTGGGTCCTTTGGCATTAGAAACAAGAACTTTGGGTACCCAAACACAAGTTTTGGAACCCTTGTGATTGCCCCCAACAAACTTGGCAACTACCTTGCCGGATTTGTTAGTAAGCACATAAGATGCATCAAAAGTTTTAAATGAAATATTATGATCATTTGATGCAATAGGAGTTTTCTTCTTAGGCAACTTGGCACGGATTGGTTGCCTAGAGCTAGATGTCTCACCCTTATACATAAAAGCATGATTAGGGCCAGAGTGAGACTTCCTATAATGAATTTTCCTAATTTTGCTCTCAGGATAACCGGCAGGGTATAAAATGTAACCCTCGTTATCTTGAGGCATGGGAGCCTTGCCATTAACAAAGTTGGATAAATTCTTTGGAGGGACATTAAGTTTGACATTGTCTCCCCTTTGGAAGCCAATGACATCCTTGATGCCAGGGCGTCTCCCATTGTAGAGCATACTTCTAACAAATTTAAAATTTTCATTCTCTAGATTATGCTCGGCAATTTTAGCATCTAATAATGCTATATGATCATTTTGTTGTTTAATTAAAGCCATGTGATCATGAATAGCATTAATATCAATATCTCTACATCTAGCACAAATGGAAACATGCTCAACGGTAGATGTAGAGGGTTTGCAAGTTTTTAATTCCACAACCTTAGCATGTAGTATATCATTCTCATTTCTAAGGTTAGAAATAGTAACATTGCAAACATCAAAATCTTTAGCCTTAGCAATTAATTTTTCATTTTCAGTCTTAAGGCTAGCAAGAGAGATGTTTAATTCTTCAATCTTAGCAAGCAAATCATCATTATCATTTCTAAGATTTGGAATTGAAACATCACAAACATGAGAATCAACCTTAGCAATCAATCTAGCATTTTTATTTCTAAGGTTGTCAATAGTCTCATGGCAAGTGCTTAGCTCACTAGACAATTTTTCACATTTTTCAACTTGTTGAGCATAAGCATTTTTAACCTTAACATGCTTTTTATTTTCCTTGATTAGGAAGTCCTCTTGGGAGTCCAAGAGATCATCCTTCTCATGGATGACACTAATTAATTCATTTAATTTTTCTTTTTGTTGCATGTTTAGGTCGGCAAAAAGGGTACGCAAATTATTTTCCTCATCACTATCATTATCATCACTAGAGGATTCATATTTAGTGGAGGATTTAGATTTAACCTTCTTCCTTTTGCCGTCCTTTGCCATGAGGCACCTGTGGCCGACGTTGGGGAAGAGGAGTCCCTTGGTGACGGCGATGTTGGCGGCGTCCTCGTCGGAGGAGGACTCGGTGGAGCTCTCGTCGGAGTCCCACTCCCGGCAAACATGGGCATCGCCGCCCTTCTTCTTGTAGTACTTCTTCTTTTCTCTCCTCTTTCCCTTCTTGTCGTTGCCCCTGTCACTGTCACTAGATATAGGACATTTTGCAATAAAATGACCGGGCTTACCACATTTGTAGCACACTTTCTTGGAGCGGGGTTTGTAGTCCTTCCCCCTCCGTTGCTTGAGGATTTGGCGAAAGCTTTTGATGATTAAAGACATCTCCTCATTGTCGAGCTTGGAGGCGTCAATTGGTTGTCTACTCGATGTAGACTCCTCCTTCTTCTCCTCCGTCGCCTTGAATGCCACCGGTTGTGCTTCGGACGTGGAGTGTTCATCAAGCTCGTTGATCTTCTTTGAGCCCTTGATCATACATTCAAAACTCACAAAATTCCCGATTACTTCCTCGGGAGTCATTAGTGTATATCTTGGATTACCACGAATTAATTGTACTTGAGTAGGGTTAAGGAAAATAAGTGATCTTAAAATAACCTTAACCACCTCGTGGTCATCCCATTTCTTGCTCTCGAGGTTGCGCACTTGGTTCACCAAGGTTTTGAGCCGGTTGTACATATCTTGTGGCTCCTCCCCTTGGCGAAGACAAAAGCGACCGAGCTCCCCCTCGATCGTTTCCCGCTTGGTGATTTTGGTGAGTTCATCACCCTCGTGCGCGGTCTTGAGTAAGTCCCAAATCTCCTTTGCATTCTTCAACCCTTGCACCTTGTTGTATTCCTCCTTGCTTAGGGAGGCGAGGAGTATGGTTGTAGTTTGAGAGTTGAAGTGCTCGATTTGGGCCACTTCGTCCGTATCATAGTCTTCATCCCCTATAGATGGTACCTGTGCTCCAAACTCAACAACATTCCATATACTTTTGTGGAGTGAGGTTAGATGAAATTTCATTAAATCACTCCACCTAGCATAATCTTCGCCATCAAAGGTTGGCGGTTTGCCTAATGGAACGGAAAGTAATGGAGTATGTTTAGATGTACGAGGATAGTGTAAGGGGATCTTACTGAACTTCTTGTGCTCTTGGCGCTTAGAAGTTACGGACGGCGCATCGGAGTCGGAGGTCGATGTTGATAAAGTGTCGGTCTCGTAGTAGACCACCTTCCTCATCCTCTTGTGCTTGTCGCCTTTCCGATGCGACTTGTGGGAAGAAGATTTTTCCTTCTTCTCTTTGTGGTGTGAGGAAGAAGATCTTTTCTCCTTCCGTTTGGAGGAGTCCTTCTTCTTCTCCTTCCTCTTCGTGCGGGACTCTTCCGATGAAGTGCTCCCTTGGCTCGTAGTGGGCTTGTCGCCGGTCTCCATCTCCCTCTTGGTGTGATCTCCCGACATCACTTCGAGCGGTTAGACTCTAATGAAGCACCGGGCTCCGATACCAATTGAAAGTCGCCTAGAGGGGGGGTGAATAGGGCGAAACTGAAATTATCAAAAATAATCACAACTACAAGCCGGGTTAGCGTTAGAAATATAATAGAGTCCGCAAGAGAGGGTGCAAAACAAATCGCAAGCGAATAAAGAAGTGAGGCACGCGGATTTGTTTTACCGAGGTTCGATTCTCTCAAACCTACTCCCCGTTGAGGAGGCCACAAAGGCCGGGTCTCTTTCAACCCTTACCCTCTCTCAAACGGTCCCTCGGACCGAGTGAGCTTTCTCTTCTCAATCACTTGGAACACAAAGTTCCCACAAGGACCACCACAAGATTGGTGTCTCTTGCCTCAATTACAAGTGAGTTTGATCGCAAGAAAGAATCAAGAAAGAAGAAAGCAATCCAAGCGCAAGAGCTCGAAAGAACACAAGCAAATCTCTCTCTCTAATCACTAGGGCGTTGTGTGGAATTTGGAGAGGATTTGATCTCTTGAATGTGTCTAGAATTGAATGCTAGAGCTCTTGTAAGTAGTTGGGAAGTGGAAAACTTGGATGACTTGAATGTGGGGTGGTTGGGGGTATTTATAGCCCCAACCACCAAACTAGCCGTTTGGTGGTGGCTGTCTGTTCGATGGTGCACCGGACAGTCCGGTGCGTCAGCCACGTCACCAAAGCCGTTGGGTTCCGACCGTTGGAGCTCTGACTTCTGGGCCCGCCTGGATGTCCGGTGGCGCACCGGACATGCACTGTAGATTGTCCGGTGCGCCAGCATGGGCGTGCCTGACCTCTGCGCGCGCAGCGCGCGCATTTAATGCGTCGCAGGTAGCCGTTGGCGCCGAGATAGTCGTTGCCCCGCTGTTACACCGGACAGTCCGGTGTACACCGGACAGTCCGGTGAATTATAGCGGAGCAGCTGAAGTGAATTCCCGAGGCTGGCGAGTTCCGGAGGCCACCCTTCCTTGGAGCACCGGACATGTCCGGTGTACACCGGACAGTCTGGTGAATTATAGCGTAGTTGCCTCTAGAATTTCCTGAAGGTGATGAGTTTGGAGTTGGAGTCCTCTGGTGCACCGGACATGTCCGGTGCGCCAGACCAGAGGTGCCTTCGGTTGTCCCTTTGCTCTTTTGTTGAACCCAATACTTGGTCTTTTAATTGGCTAAGTGTGAACCTTTGGCACCTGTATAACTTATACACTAGAGCAAACTAGTTAGTCCAAATATTTGTGTTGGGCAATTCAACCACCAAAATTAATTAGGGAATAGGTGTAAGCCTAATTCCCTTTCAATGTTGCAAGTCAGACTTTGATAGTTAGAACTTAAAAGCATGTAAGGTAGAGACTGAAATCAGACTGTATAAGGTAGAGTTTGAAAAATAAAATTGACCATATCAAGAAAAGGGGAAAACTAAACCTATTGTGACGCATGTAACTTCTCACACATATACATCTCTCACACTATGTGTGTGTGTTATATTTTTAAACTCTACTACAAATTCTACTTCTACGTGTAAACCATCACATCATTTTTTACTAACTATTCATAGAGTTTTTCATTGATATCACCTCAACCCACTAATGTTGTAGTGATTGCGAGAAGCCATTCGTCCGAAGCCTTAGGTCATCAACATTGAGATCTCCCCACTATCGACTTACCTTTCAAATGATCGAGTCTAATTCTTTATCAGGTGGTATCAGATCCCATGAGGTATTTTTACTTGCTCTTTAGATTGATTATTGTGCTCATCCTATAGTCCATCGATCAAACTTTGCACGATTCAGTTTTGGAGTCCGTAGTTCTGAGTCCGTGTACTAGGTAAAGTTTGGTTGCTAATTTAGATCGTCGTTGGTTTTGTTTTTATCACTCCATTCGCTATCATCTACAAATTTCACCCACTGATCTCGTTCCCAATGTTTGGTGCTTCACTGAAACCCTGATTTAGGGACCATTTTTAAAACAACCATAAGTTTCACATACGAACTCAAAATTAGGGACTTTCACTACCAATTATTCATTCATTTGAAACCCTATCGATATATTGTTTGTCGCTTAGTCTTGAACCACCCACCCAATAGGCCCTCAATGTCCATCGTTGATAACCAACACACCAAACCACAAGTCCAAGAACACTATCTAACAACGAGATTAATTAGCCAGCTATCTATCCGTTTTTATAATCGTGGATTGTCCGCCATTGAGAGTCACCCCATGAACGATGCTCCTCTTTTGTTCAACATCGGGTCAAAGGCACGGTACAATGCCAATGAACTGTTCGCTGTCATAGGCATGAGTTGCTTACCATTGTCTAGACATTCTGATGTGGATAGGGACAATTTTCGGTTCAGTCTCATGCGACCATAGAGTACCCATGGTCGAAAATTGGTCTAGGTGGCCTGATTTTTTAGCCTAGCCTACAACAGCCGCTCTAGAACTTTTTATCCCTCAACGTTTTCACAATGGTTTGCACCACCTTTTTACCGGTTTTTCAAAACTTTGAAACACATGCTAACCACAAATGTTGACCCATGGGACAACCACACTTTAGGTCCATGTTATCATTTTCACAAAGGTTTTCCAAGCACGTTAGCAACGTAAGTTAGCTCATTTAAGTGGCACTAGATGAACTATATGCAAACAAGTTTGCTCCTCTTAATAGTACAAACACCTACCCTAAATCATACAAAGCAGCTCTCTATTCAGCCTTAGGCGGGTGAAATAAAATGCTTTATAAGTCTTATTTTTCTCTTGTGTATTCTATTTCATGTTCTCGAATGATAATTCTACACAAGCATTAACCTCATAAATAATATGACCCACTCTGTATCATTACACAACCTTATTAATTCATCGATGGCAACTTTGCTTGCTCTTCACTGTTGCACTCAGTCCATCGACGTCAAGTCATTGCTCTGGTTTTACTGCCACACGGTCCATCGCACCTGAGCCTCTAATTTGCCCTTCGCACAAGGAACCCAGCTCTTCACAGCTAAGTCATATCACTTGATCTTGTCCACCTAGCCATATAACACCGTACCAATGCCATTTCTCGTATGCAATAAACTCTTCATCACTAGTCGAGCATGGTAATATATAACCAATCTATATCGTCATACATGGCTTAGGTCTTGTTCGTTTGTACCGGAATGGTGGGTCGGAACGATTTCTAGCCGGATTACTTCTCTAATTTATATAAACTTTGATTAGCTGGAAGAACGATTCCGGGTGCAATCCGACCTAAACGAACAAGGCCTTGCATTGCTCACGTACGCTAGTGTACCTTCGCCACCACGCCATTATATTCTCCTACTTCATTTCCATGCCTTGTGCTGGATGTCCATAGCATCTCCATCGAGACATGGATAAAAGGGGTAGGAGAGGGATAGGGAAAGAAGAGATGTTTATTTGCAAACAACTCGTGTGGGGTCCATTTGTTAGGGGGGGGGGGGGGGGGGGGGGGATGAAGTTTTCTCGTCGATCTAATGGTGCAGATATCAACTATGTATTGGAATTCAGGTTTCTCAATCTTGTATACTATACTACCATGTTTTGAGGAGAAGGGGAAAATGTAATGTGATTTGGTGGAGAGACGCTCTTGCAAAAACAAGTACAAAAATAGGGGTTGTCCTACGCATTACTATTACGCAAGGTCGAATGCATGCATCCATCGCCAACCTCTGCAACTCACACCAAACCGGGACGAACCCCAGAACCACCACCACCACCTGCCCGACCCGACGAGCGCACGTACGCGCAGCTAGCCTCGCCCTCTAGCTCGCCCGCCGCGGGGACAGGACAGCGATGGCGCACACGGGCGCTGGCCGGAAGACGACGCCGGAACGGACAAGGACACGCACGCAAGGCGATCGAGGGGACACAGGCAGGCATAGTTTTAAGCCTTTGTGAGAGCCAGACAGACAGACAGACAGGCGGCAGCACACCACCACGCTGATCGGCGATCAGTCTAGGAGAGGGAGCGCTCGGCATCAAGCGGACCGGGCGATGATTCGATCTCCTCCTCCTCTCCAGCGTGTCATCTCATCCCCTGTGGTGACTGGTGAGTGAATGCATGAGGTGGATGGATGCATGGACCACAGACACGGGGCATCTGGGTGGCTGGTGCTGTCGACGACGGTGGTGGTGGTGGCGGTGCGTATGTATGTGCCAGGGATGGGATGGGGTGGGATGGGATGGGGATTTATCATCCCGGTCTGCCACTGTTGTTAGGCGCCGTTCCCGCCTTGGTTCTGATTCTGATCCAGCGCGGCCGGTTTCGCTGGTGATCCATCCGATTCCGATCCGTGCAGTGCTCACGGCAGCCATCCAGATACATGGAGTACTTTGGGCTAGAAATCGGTTCGGTTCAATTTGGGACCAAGGGAGGCCGGTCTCCTTTCTGCATGCAAGAGGCTTCCTTTCTTGAACCACGCAGGGACCTGTAGTAGAGCAGATTAAAAAGTTAAGTTTTGACTAACTACTGCATCTCTGAAGCGGCTCCGGACCTCCTCGTCATGTGACTGACTGATGCTTCTACCAGTGCTTGATCATGGGCATTGATCAGCGACCATGCAAGCCGGCAGCAGCAAATACCGATGGAAGCGCAAATTAGCCGCACCCAAACACCACCACCATGACAGCCGGAAGTTGATCAAATGGCTGCAGGGTTTGTCTTGCCTAGCAGGTAGGAGTACGTAGATGCAGCAGCTACTGCATCATGCAGGGAACACACTGCGTGCACCACCCGGCCGGCCAGACCCAGATGGACAAAGGGTGCAGAGCTGTACAGACAATAGACCAACCAAAAAGGCCATCACTTCCGTTACAAGCGTCGTCGTCAGCTTTCGATCCCACAGCCTGAGCAGCAACTTGCAATGAATTCGCCAGAATTTGCATTGGTTCACCAGGACCACATCCATGTAGTATATATAATACATGCATGCATGCAGCATCACCGGCAGTCTTGATGATGGAGTTCTTTTATTTTTTGGGTTAATTATTCTGGGGCTGTAAGCGAAAGCCCGCAGGAAACCCTGGCCACAGGTTGTTTTCCTGGCCTGTAGCTGCGTTTCAGCAGCTCGTTGCTGTAAAAGAGTGTGCAAGGTGCGGCTCCAGTGCGTGACCACACGAAACAACAAAAGATAAGGGTAGAAGATAGCAGCAGTACACGTGCAACTATAGCCCTCGACATTCCAAGGTACTGGCCTTCCAGCATGGCATGCCAAAAGCGCCAACACAGGTGCCAGTTGGTGTTCTTATTGGGCTTAGGGTATGTGTTTGTTGGTTGTAGACTGGATGACAAACTTTTTCTCATGTTTAGTTCGCTGCATATATATATATATATATATATATATATATATATATATATATATATATATATATATATATATATATATATATATATATATATGATGGTAATGGAAGCCCTGGGCTTCATATAGGTGCGCGGAGCCCCAGCCAGATGAGCCGAGCCTGGTCGAACCGAATGGACCGATCCAGGCGGCCCGCATTAATGCACTGCAGTTATGCAATTATAATAGCTAGTACAAATATGCGTAAACAGACGTGGGCCACTTGTTCGAACGTGGGCCGGTGACGTGTAACCCGTAAATTGGGGAAGCGCATTTAAACAGACAGTTACGACAACGTAAATCTATGTATAAAATTGCATAAATGGTTGTTACTCCCACGATCAGCGCGCCCACGATCCTAAAATTCAGCGGATAATGGATATGCGTCGTGAATTTCGCGTCCACGAAATTGGATATACGCATGGTACAGGGAAAATATTTATAATCTTCCAAAAAAAGTGGACAGTACGCATCATTTGATAGGGCGCGGCTGGGTGAAGGGCGTAATTGCTCTGGAAGATGGCGGCGCCATGGGGTAACGAGTCAATAAGTGAGTATACGACGCCGACGTCTGTTCATCGACCAAATCAATGCTTGGATATCGTAACAATGGTGCAGGAAGAACAGCAAGGAGGGAACCAGTTTACCTCAGATGCAAGTACGCATACAAAATCAGCTACTGCTGTAGATGCAATTACTCCACCAGCAGCTTTGAGGGCCCCGGGGGTTGATGATCAGACCATATTTGAGGCATCGAGGATGACAGTAAATCAAGGAGGACAGCACCTTAATACTATGCGTACTATTGGTGATCATGAACAGGACACACCAGTGATTCTGCAGAGACATGTAAGTAATATTGAACTGATTTGAATTTTCAGTATTGTAGGTTAAATTGTATACAGTAGAATGCAGCTAGAGATGGTATGACATTCAGTGGTTATATTGTGCATACAATGTAAAACTATGGTTAGAAAATTGTTATATTGTACATACGACATAAAAGTTTGTAGGGTACCATACATGATACAAGCTATAGAATATATGAATATACAAAATATATTTTATATTTTTGCACAGGAAGTTACAATTGATCCGAGATTGGTACCTAAAGTTGGTATGACATTCAGTGGGGTGGATGAAGCATATAAATTTTATAGTAGGTATGCATATGAAGTTGGATTTCCATTGAAAAAGTATAGGGAACGGAAAAATTGTAAGTGGTTGAATTGCTTGATGGAAGGCAAGAGTGTAATAAGGGGAATATCAAACCCAAAGGTACGTAGTACCAGTTCGAAGCGGACACAATGCAAGGCCGGTATGAAACTTAAAAAAATTTATGATGATGCAAAAGAGACAGTTATATCATTGCGTATTGATCTGTTGCACTTGGATCATAATCATGAATTTTTTAAGAAGGATACCGAAAAGAATCAATTACAATGCAACAAGACGCATGATCCTGAATACATGGAGTTCATAAGTTCAATGCAAGAGAGTCGAATCCCGCAACATTGTATTATGGATTATGTATCAGAAATGCACGGTGGTCCTGAGAGTGTGCCTGTAACAGCACAGGACATGTATAACCTGTAAGTTTATAATATGTTTCGATTGATATTTGCTAATTGTTGTTTTCGCCTAATGCTAAATTTTGACAATAATTTCAGGAAAAAGGCAAAGCAACGAGAAAGAAATGCAAATAATGTGGCAAAGCTACTATCCTTTTTTGCATCCTGCAAAAAGGATAATCCACAATTTTTCTCTGACTTCCAATTGGATAAAGAAGGAAAGATTTTGAGCATATTTTGGTCACATGCAAGCCAGCAAGGGGATTACATGGATTTTGGTGATGCGGTTACATTTGACACAACACATAAGACTAATCTGTATGAAAAACCACTAGGTATGTTTGTTGGTTCAAATCACCACCTCCATTGCACTATATTTGCTTTCGCATTGTTGGGGGATAAAACTGTTGATACATTTGAATGGGTATTCAACGCCTTCAAAACATGCATGGGAACCGAAGGGCCACGAGTGATGCTGACAGGTACGACTGATAATAATGAATTAAATGTATATACATAAAATATGGCTTAAATTTGATATTATTTTCTTTATATAACATGGAATAAGATTCGTACAATTTTGTCATATATGTTTGCAGATCAAGATCCTGCAATGCCAGTAGCCCTCGAGAGGGTTTTCCCACACACAATACATCGTTTATGTCTATGGCATGTGCAAAATAGGTATATGCCTTTTCTAAACGAGTTGTATGCAAGATTTGAGGAAATGGACTTTAAGACACGGTTTCAATCTATAATACATCATCCTTTGACTGAGTTGGAGTTTGAGACTGCATGGTCAATGCTACTTGAAGATTTTCATCTGCACGATAACATTACTCTCGATAAGCTGTATGGAATACGTAAGGATTGGGTGCCTGCTTTTTTCAAAAATCATTATTGTGGTCTAATGTTGTCTACACAGCGTAGCGAAAGCATGAACAGGCTTGTCAAAAGTGCACATGTCGATGCAAATACTCCGCTTCATCAATTCGCCAAGCAAATGATGAAGCTTCTACACAGTAGAAAGTTGAAAGAGTCAAAGGAAGTAGTGGGAAGCATGGTGAGGATAAATTGTTATGTCGTATATTGATACCTTAATATAAGTGTAAACTAATTTGCATTATATATGCCACAGGATCAAAAGGAAACGAACACGCTATACATGTTTGAGATAAGGGTTGCAAGAGCATACACAAGGGCTGTGATGAATAAATTCCAGGAATCTTTGAAATACGCAACCGCATTCAAGATAATGCACGACGAAGAAGGGGGTGCAAATGATTGGGTAGTGCAACATACAACTAGATCGAATAAAATTGTGTGGGGACAACACCAATTCAAAGTGACAGCTGATGAAGATGCAGGAAAGTATACTTGTGAATGCAAACATTGGGAACATACAGGTATGTAGTACTAAATAAAATATATACATTGAAAACATATATACAAATTCTTATGATCGTTATTGGTTTATAGGGCTATTCTGTGTACATGTACTATGCGCGTTTATGCATCTTCAGATTGACCGGATACCGAAGGAATATATTTTACAAAGATACACCTACTCTGCAAGGCAAGATGTTCCGTTCTCAAGAGATGATAGGAATTTGAAGGGGAAGGATGGAGAAACAAAGTCATATAGACAGAAGATGTTGCTAAAAAAGGCAATGAAAGTAGTGCATCATGCTAGTTTATCCAAAGCAGGAAATGATAGAGCCCTAACAGTAATGGATGAGCTTCCCGAGGTACTTTCGCGTTTGGAGACAGATATAGAAGTTGAGGAGACTTGTGGAACTAGTGGAGGAGATGGTATACAGGTATGTAATGTTTTAATATGTATTTTGTAACATATTATTAATCATATTATATTGATGAGGTGTGAAACAATAAAATCTCAGGACGATGATGAAGACAATAGAGACAACGAAAAGGATGGTGAATTTGATGAAAGGAATAACAAGGTTTTGATCATATTGTTGTGAATGTTTATTTGTAAATGATGTATATTGAGCTTTCAACCAAATTTTCAGGAAATTCAAGATGTATCTAATATACTTGAACAGGGTGTGGCCAATGTTCAAATACCTATACCAATACGTCCATTAGAAGAGGTAATATCTTTAACAACTATATTGATTTGCAGTTATACATATACATGATTTATAAGTTTGAGTTATTGGGTTATGATTGAGCTGAAAAAATGTGTTGTCAGTTACAGGTTAATTTGCATGATCACGCAATTATGAATGTTAGTGGTGTCAATGAACAAAATGATCATGCCAGAAAGGTAATAATGGTATAATACTGTATGTTGGACTGCATAATATTATATGCTGAGAAATATTTACTTTTGAATTGCAGAAACTGGATTTTGCAGTCGATGGGATAAGCTTGGCAAGACCAAATAACTCAAAACCCAAAGGAAGAACAATAAAGGGGAGTGAAGAAAAGGTTATTAAATTGGGAGCAAAAGGTACAAAGAAAATGACCAGGAAATGTCAGAAGTGTGGAATTGCTGATGGTCACAACAGTAGGACATGTTTGTCAATGGAGGAAAATAGACTAAGGTTGGCAAGCCTAGCTAGACGTAAGAGAGGACGACCTCCTGGATCTAGGAACAAGGGTGGCAGTAAAGCTCCTGATTGGAATGAGACAACAACATCAAAAAAGCACGCAATTGATTTCGATAGTAGTGAGTCAGACAGTGATTAGTCTGTTGTATGAGATACGATTAATTTGTTTTTTACAATAAACCTTGCATGATTGACAAATGATTTATATAGAGGTGGCTATTGAAATCTAATAAATAGAGCGTATATTGCTTAATAATGTTGCATAATTGGAAGTACAAAACATCGTAGATAACTTGTATGATGATCGTATAATTTGTAAACTATATGACCAGTAATTAGTCTGTTGATAACGACAGCAGTGAGTCAGGCAGCGAGTAGTCTGTTGTATGTGATACGAATAATCTAAGATATACGGTTGTTGAAATCTAAAAAATAGAGCGTATATTGCTTACTAATGTTGCATAATTTGAAGTAGGAAACATCGTATATAACCTGTATGATACTCGTATATGAACTGATGGTAATATTAAGGAATGAGGTATTCATATAACATCTTCATAACATATAAAAAGATCATATTTAAAGCCCACAGAAGTGAAAACATCTGATGTTCACATATTCGCAGCATAACCATAAGTATCCAACCAACTAGAGTTCACAGAAAGAACCTGTGTAACACCCCTAAGACAAGGTAGCATGACAATTGTTCTAAAACAGCACATATAAGGAAGCTTCCTAACATTGTTAACTCACAATAATGGCCAAAATACCACAGTACGGTACATTGCCCACACCATTGCTTAGTTCTGACACATAGTTAACTAATTGCGTGTAAACATAAATCTCTGCATATCTAATGGAAGTGGCAGCGCCTTGTTCATGCGATGGAATGTGAGTTGATGAAGGGCATGAGCACGTAGGTCCCGGGAATTGTCCTGCAATAAAAGCATAGCATGCATTAGACACGTATATAGCTAACATGTACAAATGATGGCAACCGGATTATAGAAACAGTTAGCACAATCACTTACTGGTTGATTGAAAGAAGTTATGACACCTGCATTGTGATCATAAAACTTCATGTAACTCATTACAAAAAATCCACAGTCATTTGACCCTGTTCTCATTGTCGGGCAATTAGATGGCATATCCATTGGAAAATTACCAAACTTAGGAAAGGCTGCATTGGGGCAAACATGTTGTAACGCTTTGCTCAGCCTACTCATTATAACCCTAGCCCATGGGAATTTCCTTCCACCTAAATAAATTGGATCATAATGGTAGTCCTTCCATTCGGTGCCACCAAGTTGTATACCATACGGATTTGAATCTAAAATGTGTATACATCGATGGTGTAGATTGATCACATGCAGTGTCCAATGTCCCCTACTAAGCATAGGTACCAATATCTGTTGATGAGAAAAGTAAATATAGGTTACATGTTGCTGTTACAATGTCATGATAATTAAAATGTACAGTTAATGTGCTGATGAAACTGGGAACAAAATGTTAATGAGACTTACCGACTTGCATTTATCCAGATTTACCAAAGGAGGCAATGTGTTGTGCAAGCAATTCTGTAACACATTTTGATCAAACGGCTGAGGATTCTTGCTGTGACGTTCCTGCTCTTCAAAATTTAACAGAACCTATAAAACAAAAAATAGAGTGTGTAAGTATATTATGTGTATAGTTACAATAACTGTGAAGAAGAACCTACCCCAACATTGACATCAAGTATTAATCTGTTAGATGTCATAGTTCGACGATGATTTTTGGAATCATCATGAACACACTCAATGAAACACTGCATGAAGACATTCTCAAGACATTTGCCCTCCGCGAAAGATTCATAAATATCCATACAGTTTGCACTGTATTCACCGTAATCTATGACAACCCTGTATGATGAACAAAGTTATATATTCATATTGCATAAATGAACCAAACTTATAAATACGGTATTCGTAATTTGGGTAACATGTACCTGCTTTGGTCAATGTCCTTGGAACAAATTAAATCCCACAGAGAACGAACGCACTCGTGCTCTGTAAGGGGTGGATCAGATCCAGAGTTTGTTGTCCCTTTCAGTGTATCATCCTGAAATGCAACATGGTTGTAAGTGGTTGAACATTAAAAAATCAGTTTAATGTCATAAATGCATTATGTAATATGTATGTTATCATACTGACATGAGGAGTTGGGGTCTGGTCAAAAACTGGCCCACTGTCATTGTGTTTCATTTCCTCTGTTGCCATTTCACCTCTCTACACAAAGGTATATGATTAGTATAACTGTGTAGTATGTATAGTAAAATGGAATTATAACATGAGACATGAACTGCTAACAAACATTTTTTTCCGGTGTCACGTCAAATTTCGGCAAGCGGGTGCAAGCTGATGTGGTTTGAGGTGTGATATTTGTGTTCCTCAAAATGATGTTTCAAACATCAAAACAGAAATCCTATTGACAAAAAAGTGTGGTCCGTATACTGCTAAAAAGTAGTATGCATACAATGTACGTATGATGAGTAAAATAGTATTGGAGTTGGACAAATTACCTGTTGATCTGTAACCACATCCGATTCGTCGGGACACGTCTCAAGCACTCTACGGATATGCTGTTGTCTTTCATGAATTTCTTCAAACTGAGTACCACCCAGCTGGGTCTCGAGCTGTGAAGCTTGGGATGGCATATCGGGTGTGGGCTGGGTGGCATGAACAGTGTGTCCTTGTACACAATTATATTGAAAATAATATATGTCAAAACTTGCATTATATATCAAATGTTGTTGTGTATACTTGACAAAAACATAAGCTGTTAACTGTACATATAACAAAAACTGTATGCACATGTCGAAAGATAAAATGTTCTGAATAAGGGATAATTGTATGACTGACCTGCTGAATCAGCCGAATTCCCTGGATGTTGTGGCTCATCAGTCTCGTTTTCTAAATTATCAGACTCGGCACGTAGTACCTCGTCTATCAATTCTATAAACTTGTCTGCTATGTCGTATTGCTTCTCAATAATTTTGTCAATGCTGTCTTTTATGGCTATGCATGACTTGTCAACCTCCAAGTCATATGCAGCAAGAATGTCTGTGAATTTAGATCGATGACGATGTGGGAGATCGTTGATCTTACTTGACATCATCTCTTTGATAGATGGAAGTTTGATGTTAAAAGTTGGCCGAGGCGTGGGGGCAGGGCGCGGTGCATCAAAAATATTGGTCCTGCACTCCGGCTGGTTGTTCAGCAAAAATTAATAAGAATCCATGTCCACCTTCCTATTCTATTTGTTCCATAAATATTCATAAACAATATATATAATACATCATAAACTTGCCTCGGATTGGCGATCGATCTTAGGTCCAACTGCATAGCATGTCTCGGTCGAGCTTCGGAACTAGAAATAAAATTGAAGTGACTGTGAGTAACCAACTGTGTAAAGGTGCATAACCAACTGTGAAAATATGAATAACTTACTTCACAATGTCCGAAAGGTTCAGCCCCATGGCGTACCTTCCTCTTGTCAGCTTTGGTCAAAGCTTTTATGCTATTCTTATCAAAGAATTTAATGCGAGGTGTGCCAGTCTTATTTTGGGGGGCAGCGGCTGTATGCAGGTGATCCAAGTAATACAACTACATAAAAGAACTACAATGTTCAATAGCTATGTAAGTAAACGTAACCAACATCGTAAAACATGTTACATAACTACCCACAGAGAGCA
This sequence comes from Zea luxurians, assembly GCA_029449295.1. NCBI lineage: Eukaryota > Viridiplantae > Streptophyta > Magnoliopsida > Poales > Poaceae > Zea > Zea luxurians. The sequence goes on from JAOPSE010000006.1 coordinate 94,415,487, forward strand.
ACCAAAAATGAAATAAATGTGCATACAGAAAAACACTATACTTACAAGGACAACAATGGAGCATCCATATATAGTCGTGGAGACATTTGTGGTGATTCAGTTGTGCCACTTCTTCGTAGCTTCACATAGATCATTAAAAATCAACTGGCACCAGTCGATCTCATGGAAACGATGCATTTCTTCTGTGAGAAGCACCTCATGATATGTTATGCCCCAGCTAGCAGTTGGAAATAGCAGACGGTTGAATAAAATGAGGAAGAAACATCTGATTGAAAGGTCATCATCCTCGCCTTTCCTTAAACGATCCTGTAGAAATGTCACATTGAACTCATCTTTGGCCACACCAAGCTCTGCCCTCAAGTTGCTTGCTGCAACTGCTTCATCAATCCCCAATGGTTTACCACCGCCATGATTTGGCGCACCAAGGATAAGATGAACAATGTCCTTTGTGATCTTTAGTTCCTTTCCTGGACCAGGACGAATTGTCATGTCCTTGGGGTCTAGCTTGTCCATCAACCATTGAAGGTGTGATCTACTGCACAGCGCATCTACTGTCATATCAAGAATGGTAGAGAAACCTTTACGTCTTATAGCCTCACGTTGTCTTTCATTCAAAATGTTAATGCTTGCAATGACATCTTGAGGGTTGCACCTCACATTAAGCCTCTGTTAAACAATATAAAACATGAAATAATTTTGTTATTATAAAAAAAATATTCAGAACCTTACAAATATGAAATTGTTTGTTGGGTATGCATAACATTAACCTGTCGGGGTAGCTCCTCATGTTTAATCCTCTTTGTCACAACTTTTCTTAACACTCTTGTGTGGCTTTCAGAAACATTACGCTTCTTCAGAGCTGGCATGAAGTCATCTTCATCAGAATCAATCTGAGTTGTTTCATTGGTCAAATTTTGACTGTCAACATTTGGAGGATTTCCAACTTCTGGACATGGATTAGACTGTTCTGTAGAGGGAATGTCAACACTGAAACACTCCTGGCTTGACTGAATTGTTATACGTTTGGGGTTATTTGGAGGACGGTCCACGTGCTTCATTTTTTTAAATTAAAAGCTGCATACATAATACACAATATTGTAAAAATTAAACTGATATATATGCATATGTATTTATTGTGTGGTATGATTGAATCAATGAACCTAGTTGTTTTAAATACCAAGCTTAAAACATCTGAATATACTGTTCTCTATTTACATTTGCATACATATACTGAACTGTTCAATCATTAGGAAAAACTGAATATGTTTCAATAAAAACAGCCCTTACTGTAACCAATAATGTATTAGCTGTAATCCTCTGAAATACATAAATGTATGCACTAAACAGATATGAAATTTTATATAAAAAATATACTCTATAAAAAACAACTAGTTGACTGCTCATTTACTAAACACAGTTGCATACATATTCTGACATGATATACTATCATAAAAAACTGAATATGTTACATAAAGTTGCATACAGTTGCATACATGAAACACAGTTGCATATATGATCTGTCCTGTTCTACAGTCATAAAAATCTGAATATGTTTGAGCAAAACAAAACTTGCTATAAACAAAGCTGTATTGTCTGTGACCTAGTGTAATAAATAATGTCTGTTTTGTGATAATAAAAAAACTAGATATGATTCGATAAAACATATACTGAACTGTTCAATAATAAGTGAATAACAGACCTTGTTGTAACCAATAATGTATTAGCTGTAATCATCTGAAATACATAAATGTATGCACTAAACATATATGAAATTTTATATAAAAAATATACTCCATGAAAAACAACTAGTTGACTGCTCATTTACTAAACACAGTTGCATACATATTCTGACCTGATATACAATCATAAAAAACTGAATATGTTGCATAAAGATGCATACAGTTGCATTCATGAAACACAGTAGCATATATGTTCTGTCCTGTTCTACAGTCATAAAAATCTGAATATGTTGCATACAATTGCATACAATTGCAAACATAAAACACAATTTGCATACAAACTGATATGTTTGAGCAAAACAAAACTTGCTATAAACAAGCTGTATTAACTGTGAACTAGTGTAATAAATAATGTCTGTTTTAAAATAATAAAAAACTAGATATGATTCAATAAAACAATACATGCTATCAACAGAAATGTATTAACTATAAAAACAATGGAATAAATAAATGTATGCAGTCACAAAAACAACTAGATGACCACTAAATTACCAATTGAACATAATCTGTGAAAAAAACTTTAACAGATGTGCATAAATATGTAACCTAATGTGCATAAACAACTGTGTAAATGTGCGTAACCAACTGTGTAAATGTGCGTAACCAACTGTGTAAATGTGCGTAAATGTAATAAATCAACTGCATAAATATTTTCCACCATAGCCGTAATCCACACAATGCAGAATGAACAAAAAACAACTCGTTTGTTGACGGTCGAAGTCGATCCAATGAAATGCGCGCGAGCTAGGGTTGGGAAGAACACAACGAAAATGGTTGGGGAAGGACTACCAATTGGAGCGGTACTCGTTGATGGCGGTGAATGTGGAAGATGGCGGAGAACGTGGAAGCAGTCGGGTCGGCGGAGAGCGAGGAAGTAGACGCGTCGGCTGGAGAAAGTAGGGTTTTCTCCGGTCTGGACTCCGGTCTCCTGACGAAGTGGCGGGAATATTGGAGCGTGGATTGGGGACACCGAGGACGCGCCGCTCAAATGCCGTTTGCGACTGGATCGACAGCGAGCGGCGAGAGGCTGGAAGAGTCGTCGGAGAGGGGAGCGGAGTCGTCGGGGATGGAAGAGTCGGCGGAGATTCCCGGAGTCATGGCAGGGTTGGGGTTTTGCGGTTATGGAAACTGAGCCGAGAGCAAAGGAGCTAATCGCGGGAGCACGTCAGTATTTATATGGAAACTGAAAAGTCGGTCGGCTGTGAATGCACGCGCGTTCATATTTGGCTGGGGCTTTCTCTAGCTAAATAGAGCCCAGGGCTCTAAATACATATAGTGTATATATATATACTAGGTGAGTGCCCGTTGCCGATGTACAGTTCGTTGAGCGTTCTTTACCGAATGTTACACTCGGCAAAGTGTTTGACGGCTGTTTTCTAGGTTTTGCCGAGTGCCTAAGGCACTCGGCAAAGGAGCTGTGTCCGGTAGTGTATACTATAAGAAAAGATTTCTTAATAATACAAGTACTTCGCTGTCCCTCGGCTGGGAATGCAAAAACAAAAGGTCTGGTGGTATACCAAGGGCCAAACTGTTGTAAAACACTGGTGGTATACCATCCAAACACAACAGTATGAAAAAGGGGCATCAGCATCAGACATGAACAACATCTGCAACAGATACTTGCAAGCACAGCAACCTGCCCCTCTCGTCTCTAATTATCTTGGTAACCTGCGACACAACAAAGTATTCAATGTTGTCAAATAGCATACACGATCTCCCCACTGCTTTCTAGGTCAAGATCGGCATCTGAGTCTAGGTCCTCCATGTCATCGTCGAGGTCAATGTCATCATTCAGAAACTGATTGAGTCCGCGTGAACCAGCTGCTGGAATGGTCGCCTCAGCCAGGATCTGCATGAACTCGTTCATGCTCTGCATCGGTTGTTCAGGCTCCTCATAGTGCTTACTCATCATGGTGTCATCCATTAGGTCAGCTATGAGGTTCTTCAAGAACCATGGATGGTTTCTTATCTCAGGGATGGTGATCGTCTGTATAGGTAACGTCAATAATTCCTTCAAAGCAAACATGTGTCAAGAAGATAATGAAAGTATTATTTGCTTCTTACCAGCATCACGTATTATTTGCTTCTGTATGATCAGATGTGTTTGTACAAGTTAAAAACATAAGTTAAAAGCACGCGATGAAAACACTTGTAATTATTAAATGCACACAAAATAGTAAGCAAGACGTAATGGTAAAGTAAGACAGAACATGATTAGAGATAGGATCAATGGATAAAAAATGGAATGGTGAATTAAGTTGGTTGTTACCTAGCCGACTTAAGTTAGTCGTTTATAAAGGTCATGTTGAATACAAAGCTTGAGGTTCCTTCTAACGTCGATCTCTCTTGTAACTGGATTCGAGGGGGAAGGTAATCTAGTTCACCTATCACAATGAAAAGGATGTTATTATTCCAAAACACTAATATGTACGAGGAGAATGCAAGGAATTTTAATTGTAATCATTGCTCTATATACAGTATGACTTATGAAGAGAAAAGTGATGCCCTAGGGCACTATGACATATATGTATGGAGTTCATTCTTAATTTAAACAAACCTCTATATACGAGTTTCTATCAATTCAGGTTTACGCTCAAACACTATACTGTTTTTGAACAATGTTCGCCGCCTCAAACGATATTCTAACAGAACTATTAAATAGACAATTTTACTAATGAAGTGGCTACCAGTGCACTTAGCATGGCAAGAGCTATGTGAGAGCACCTAGAGGGGGGGTGAATAGGTGATCCTGTAAAATTCAACACTAAATAGCCACAAAACTTGGTTAAGTGTTAGTACGGCTAAGTAGCGAGCTCTTGCGAACACACAAGTAATCACAGAAAAGCAATCACAAGAGACACAGTGTTTTATCCTGTGGTTCGCCAAGTACAATACTTGCCTACTTCCACGTTGTGGCATCCCAATGGACGAGGGTTGCAATCAACTCCTTTCAAGTGATCCAATGATCAACTTGAATACCGCGGTGTTCTTCTTTCTTAGACTTTCTCCCATTTGCGAGGAATCTCCACAACTTGGAGCCTCTCGCCATTACACTTGATGATCACAAAGAAGCACGGAAGTAAGGGAGGGGAGAGCAACACACACAAGACTCAAAACGAGAGCACAATCATGCACACAAGTCACAACTCGAGCTCAAAACACAACGCAAGGAGTTCTCAACTCAAATGGAGCTCAAGTCACAATCTCAAAGAATCGAATGCGTGGGAATGGAGTCTTGGAGTCTTAGGATCTTTCTTGTAAGCTTGGGTGACTCCTTCATGCGTCTAGGGATCCCTTTTATAGCCCCAAGGCAGCTAGGAGCCGTTGGAGGCAATCTTGGAAGGCTAATCTTGCCTTCTATCGGGTGGCGCACCGGCCAGTCCGGTGCGCCACCGGACAGTCCCTGTAGATAGTCCGGTGCGGATCTCCTTCCTATTTTGGCACAGTCGACCGTTGCAGATTCGCGGCAGTTGGCACACCGGACACTGTCCGGTGCCTCCTGCTGACCGTTGGCGTGGGCCAAGCGTCGCCCGCGGATTGCGCTGCCGACCGTTGCGCAGTCGACCGTTGCACCACCGGACAGTCCGGTGAATTTTAGTCGTACGCCGTTGAACTTTTCCCGAGAGCGACGACTTCGCCGCGGATGACTCACCGAACAGTCCGGTGCACCACCGGACAGTCCGGTGAATTATAGCCGTACACCGCCGTCGAGTCCCGAGAGCGGCCGGTTCACCTTGGACTCGTCTGGCGCACCGGACATTGTCCAGTGCACCCAGACCGAGCAGCAATTGGCTATACATATCCAACTCTTTTCCCATCTATTTTCTCCTGTTTCCAGCACTTAGACATAATACATTAGTACCCAAATCAATGTACTAAGTCTAGAAATGTACCTTGTTACATGATTTGCACTTCTTCAATCTTTGGCACAATTTGACACTTAGAGAATATGTGTTGGGCACTTAATCACCAAAACACTTTAGAAATGGCCCAAGGGCACATTTCCCTTTCAATCTCCCCCCTTTTGGTGATTTATGCCAACACATCCAAAAGCAACCAAAAGAAGTGCAATATCAACGCAAAAGAGAACCAAATTGTTTTTTACTCTAATTTGGCATATTTGGATCATACTTTGCCACCACTTGGTTTGTTTTTGCAAATCAAATTCATTTTCCTATCTCTACAACAAACTCACTTGTTTGGGCACAAAGAGAGATAATCCAAGAGTAAAATTGATTAAGAGCCAAAAACTCCCCCTTTTTCCAATAGTCATAAATTCTCCCCACAAGAGACCAAATTTTGCAATAGGAGTGTTTTGGACAAATCCAAAAGTTCTAACTCTACTCTTTTCGAAATTTCACAAGTGGTAGCTGATCCATTTGCTTTGGCCTTAATTTCTCCCCCTTTGGCATTAAGCACCAAAACGGGATCATTCTTGGCCCTTTAACCCTATTGCCTCACCAAAATTGTCAATTAAGAGCAAAAAGGCAATAAGAGCATAGATATGAACTTGGAGTTAATACCAGAGTGCAGTGGAAGTCTTTGCATGGTCCAAGTTCACCTTTCCCTTTAAATTCACTTTTGAGACTAAATCAAGTAAACTCAAACACAAAGGTTAGTCTGAAAGGGTCAAGTTGTAGCATGCCTCCCCCTAAATAAGTGCATCACTTGCAAATGAACTTATGAAGTCCGGGGATCATGTGTACAACTTGAGCACCACAAATGAACAAAAATAGATTGAAATGCATAAATTAATATGATCAAAGGCATAAAACTCATGTATGCTATAGATCAATCCAAGTTACGCGAATCTAAGACATTTAGCTCACTACGCAACCTGCAAAACCTTTTCTCATCTAAAGGCTTGGTGAAGATATCGGCTAGCTAGTTCTCGGTGTTAATATGGTACACCTCGATATCCCCCTTTTGCTGGTGGTCTCTTAGGAAGTGATGTCGGATGTCTATGTGCTTAGTGCGGCTGTGTTCAACAGGATTATCCGCCATGCGGATTGCACTCTCATTGTCACATAGGAGTGGGACTTTGCTCAGATTGTAGCCAAAGTCCTGGAGGGTTTGCCTCATCCAAAGTAGTTGCGCGCAACACTGTCCTACGGCAACATACTCGGCCTCAGCGGTGGATAGGGCAACGGAAGTTTGTTTCCTTGAGCTCCACGACACCAGGGACCTTCCTAGGAATTGGCACGTCCCTGATGTACTCTTCCTATCAACCTTGCACCCGGCATAATCAGAGTCTGAATATCCAATGAAGTCAAAGGTAGACCCCTTTGGATACCAGATCCCGAAGCAAGGCTTAGCAACTAAATATCTAAGAATCCTCTTAACGGCCACAAGGTGACATTCCTTGGGGTCGGATTGATATCTAGCACACATGCATACGCTAAGCATAATATCCAGTCTACTAGCACATAAATAAAGCAAGGAACCTATCATAGACCGGTATGCCTTTTGATCAACGGACTTACCTCCTTTGTTGAGGTCGACATGTCCGTCGGTTCCTATTGGTGTCTTTGTGGGCTTGGAGTCCTTCATCCCGAACCGCTTGAGCAGGTCTTGCGTGTACTTCGTTTGGGAGATGAAGGTGCCATTCTTGAGTTGCTTCACTTGGAACCCAAGGAAGTAGTTCAACTCGCCCATCATCGACATCTCAAATTTCTGCGTCATTACCCTGTTAAACTCCTCACAAGACTTTTGGTTAGTAGAACCAAATATTATGTCATCGACATAAATTTGGCACACAAAAAGGTCACCATCACAAGTCTTAGTGAAAAGAGTGGGATCGGCTTTCCCAACCTTGAAAGCGTTAGCAATTAAGAAATCTCTAAGGCATTCATATCATGCTCTTGGGGCTTGCTTAAGTCCATAGAGCGCCTTAGAGAGCTTACACACATGGTCGGGGTACCTTTCATCCTCAAAGCCAGGGGGTTGTTCCACGTATACCTCCTCATTGATTAGCCCGTTGAGGAAAGCGCTCTTCACATCCATTTGGAACAACCTGAAAGAGTGGTGAGCAGCATAGGCTAATAGAATGCGAATAGACTCTAGCCTAGCCACAGGAGCAAAAGTCTCCTCGAAATCCAAACCTGTGACTTGGGCATAACCTTTTGCCATAAGTCGAGCCTTGTTCCTTGTCACCACCCCGTGCTCGTCCTGTTTGTTGCGGAACACCCACTTGGTTCCCACAACATTTTGCTTGGGACATGGCACCAGGCTCCAAACTTCATTCCTCTTGAAGTTGTTGAGCTCTTTCTGTATAGCCAACACCCAGTCCGGATCTTGCAAGGCCTCTTCTACCCTGAAAGGCTCAATAGAAGAGACAAATGAGTAATGCTCACAAAAGTTAGCTAATCTTGAGTGAGTAGTTACTCCCTTGCTTACATCACCCAGAATCTGGTCGACGGGATGATTCCTTTGAATCATCGCTCGGACTTGAGTTGGAGGGGCCCGTGGTGCTTCTTCCTCCATAACTTGGTCTTCTTGTGCTCCCTCTTGATCATGCGCCTCTTCTTGAGGAATCCGTTCATCATCTTGAGTTGGGGGATGCACCATCGTTGAGGAAGAAGGTTGATCTTGCTCTTGGTGTTCCTGTGGTCGCACATCTCCAATCGCCATCGTGCGCATTTCGGCCGTTGGAACATCATCTTCATCTACATCATCAAGATCAACTTGCTCTCTTGGAGAGCCATTAGTCTCATCAAATACAATATCGCTAGAGACTTCAACCAAACCCAATGATTTGTTGAAGACTCTATACGCCTTTGTATTTGAGTCATAACCTAGCAAAAACCCTTCTACAGCTTTAGGAGCAAATTTGGAATTTCTATCTTTCTTTACTAGAATGTAACATTTACTCTCAAATACACGAAAGTATGAAACGTTGGGTTTGTTACCGGTTAGAAGTTCATACGAGGTCTTCTTGAGGAGGCGATGAAGGTAGACCCGGTTTATGGCGTGGCAAGCTGTATTCACAGCCTCCGACCAAAACCGCTCGAGTGTCTTGAACTCCCCAAGCATCGTCCTTGCCATGTCAATAAGCGTCCTATTCTTCCTCTCTACCACACCGTTTTGCTGTGGTGTGTAGGGAGCGGAGAAATCGTGCTTGATTCCTTCCTCCTCAAGGTACTCCTCCACTTGTAAGTTCCTGAACTCGGACCCGTTGTCGCTTCTTATCTTTTTCACCTTGAGCTCAAATTCGTTTTGAGCTCTCCTTAGAAAGCGCTTTAGGGTCCCTTGGGTTTCTGATTTATCCTGCAAAAAGAATACCCAAGTGAAGCGGGAAAATCATCAATAATAACAAGACCATACTTACTTCCCCCGATGCTGAGGTAGGCGACGGGTCCGAAGAGGTCCATATGAAGTAGTGAAAGGATCACGATGCCCAAGAGGGGGGGTGAATTGGGCTTTTCTAAAAAAACAACACTAATTAAAACCTAAGCAAGAGCTAAACAAGAGCCCAACTTCACCCCAACAACTAGCACTAAGAATATAATACTAGAAATGCAACAAAGCTAAGATAATAATTCAAATACTTGTTAAACAAATACACAATGTAAAGTGCTTGAATTAAGTGCGGAATGTAAAGCAAAGTTTAGAAGACTCCTCCAATTTTTCCCGAGGTATCGAAGAGTCGGCACTCTCCACTAGTCCTCGTTGGAGCACCCACGCAAGGGTATCGCTCCCCCTTGGTCCTCGCAAGAACCAAGTGCTCACTACGAGATGATCCTTTGCCACTCCGGCGCGGTGGATCCCTCGAGACCGCTTACAAACTTGAGTCGGGTCACCAACAAGATCTTCACGGTGATCACCGAGCTCCCAACGCCACCAAGCCGTCTAGGTGATGCCGATCACCAAGAGTAACAAGCCGTAGACTTTCGCTTGACCAAGAGAAGCCTAATGCAAGTGGTGTGTGCTCTAGGTGGCTCTTACTAGCGCTAATGAGGAACAAGTGCGGATTATGATTCTCTAATCTCCTCACTAGGCTTTTGGTGCTTGCAATGCTCTAGCAATGTGCTGGAATAAATGTGGAGTGCAAGTCATTGAATATGGTGGGTGGAGGGGGTATAAATAGCCTTTACCCACCAACTAGCCGTTACAGGCATTTCACTGCGCGATGGCGCACCGGACAGTCCGGTGCGCCACCGGTGCGCCAACGGTCGTTTCCAACGGCTAGTTCTGATAGAGAGCCGTTGGACTCATGGCGCACCGGACAGTGAACAGTCCACTGTCCGGTGCACACCGGACAGTCCGGTGCGGTGTCCGGTGTGCCACTAAAATTCAACTCCGAAAGCTGCGCTCTCGGGTTTCTGGGGAGGGGAAGCCTCTTGTAGCATCCCAAAAATTCAAATCCTGAAATTTTCTCAAACTCGCCCTAAATTCAAAATGAATTTCAAATTTCATTTCAAAATGTTTGTTTGCGAGTTGATATCGACAAATAAAATATAGTGGTTTATATTTCTCTCCAAAATCCTCCTCAAAATATCCTACAAATGTTTCTCCAGTGACCCCCCTCAAATTCTTTCCAGAAATACCGCCCAGATATTTCCCCAGTAATCTCCTCAAGTTCTTTCCAGAAATACTGTCCAAATATTCCACCGATATATCTCCAAGTATTTTTCTTCCTAAGAAATACCTTCATAATCATTTTTCAAGTCCCTACAAATATTTTCTTCATAACTTTTCTCATGCTCATACGTATACGTATGCCTCCAGTGTCATACGGTGAGCTCTACAAGCTAATCTCACTTATACAAGACAAATACATGCTAATCTCCCACTAATCCTCTCATCCTCCCACTAATCCTCTCATCCCTCCCCCTAATCCCCCCACCATGGCTATAAATAGAGGGGCAAGGGCCTCCTCTCATCCCACCCCAAGCCATTTCATGGCAACTCTCTTCCCCCCCCCCCCACACACACCCACTCCATGTTCCACACAAGCACACACTAGCACAAGGATCGTTCGATCGTTCTTCGATCGTTCGTCCCCTGATCTTAGTTTGTTCGTTCGTTCGTCCGATCGTTCATGGTTCGTTCGTCCGATCGTTCGATCGTTCGTCCGTTTGTTCGTCCAAATAATCTTTTTCCTACCGTTATGCTGCCGAAATTCCGATCGTTCGTTCGTTCGATCGTTCATCGTTCGTTCATAGTTCCTATTCATCGTTCATCGTTCGTTCATAGTCCCTATTCATCGTTCTTCCAGATAATCTTTGTCCTGCCGTTATGCTGCCGAAATTTCGATCGTTCGTTCGTCCGATCATTCGATCGTTCGTCCGTTCGTTCATCCAAATAATCTTTGTCCTGCCGTTATGCTGCCGAAATTCCGATCGTTCGTTCGATCATTCGATCGTTCGTCCGTTCGTTCATAGTTCCTATTCATCGTTCATAGTTCCTATTCATCGTTCATCGTTCGTTCATACGACTATTCACTGTTACTATTCATCATTACTATTCACTGACACTATTCACCATCGTTACTATTCAGTATTACTATTCATCATCGTTACTATTCATCATCGTTACTACTCATCGATGATATCTAGTAACTTTTTCGTCGTCACTATTCATTGTTACTATTCATCGTTACTATTCATCGATTAGCCGATCACCCCAAATTTCAACTACTCATACATTATGTTGTCCAGTCCACCTAAGACCAACCAGACCCATATTCCAGTCATACGAACTCCGGTGACTGTGATGTTCCTTCCAGTAGGAACTTCCCATCTGGTCACCCATCCCAGGTTTCTCCAAGTTGAGCACGCTTAACTTTGAGATTCCTTCGAACCAGGCTTCCAAACTCCGATTCCAATAATTCTTGTTTCTAGATTCTTATCGAATTATTCCCTATCCAACCATGTCATCCCTTAATCCTGGTCCATATTCCAGAAAACTCCCAAAATACTCTTGTCCCATATTCTGCCTATAACTCTCCTGTTCATACTAAGTCAGACGATTCATTCGTCACTATTCTCACCAACAGTGAACTTCACTGTGCTACACCACATACACCCAGCTATAAATACACCCAGCTACCCTCTCCCTCTCCACACACACTCAACACCCTCAGCCAAGGCAAATGCCCCACCCACTCAGTTACTCCGCCCCGCCGGCTACACGCATAGTGTCGCTTCGCCTCCAGTCCACCCTCCTGGTAAGCACCTCCGCTCCACCACCAGTAATATCACAACACCACATGACACAGATTCTACTCAAGACTCTACCCATCCATATATCGCTATTCTGACCACTATACTAAATATTTGTTGGTATACTTGCTTGTTTGTATGTTTGCTTATTCATGTTGCATAGTTATCGGAGTGTTCGCGCCATCTCGTGGAGGCCAGATCTGCAAGTCTACGCCGGGCGGTGGAGCCAGAAGCTAGTTCCGCGAGCTCCCCTTTCCCCTTCGCCGAATAAGCACGGCAAGCTCACTGGATCCCTTTGATGCATAAATTACCTATGATTGTTCAACCACAACCCTCAGCCTGTTATTTTATGCATGATATGATTTTGAGACAAGTTATTATGGCCACCCAAGCCGCTTGCCGCAATCAATCCTTAATATATTTGTTACAAATGATTTGAGAAAAGGTGTGAGTTTTTCAAAAGAAAATGCTTTTCAAAATGTGTATGATGAAGGGTTTTCACCCTTATCAACTTTGAGTAGGGATGATCAGGGACTCCCTGGTTTAGGGGAGGGCCCAAGGTGTTGGCTCAGCTGGTTTAGGCGTGAGCAGAAGGATTGTCCCCTCATATAAGGACCGGTTTGTCATCTTCACTACCTGTACTCTTTAATAGTACAACCACTCGAGACTGTGTGGGCAGTCACTCAATCTGAACTCGTACGGTCCAACCCCAGGGTTATGAAGGCTGGGGAGCACCGGGAGGATAAGGAGGGGGAAAGTTTTGTCCGGTTTGGACATGGTGGTGGCCTGACTCCTTCCGGATAACCGTTAAGGTTAGGACGTGCGGGGAAAGAAAGAGAGTCGGATTCGGGTCTCATTGGCCATGGGATCGCAGAGCCGAACTAGTGGGTAAAGTGTACACCTCTGCGCAGAGTTTGAAAACCTATTCGAATAGTCTGTGTCCACAGGAATGGACGAGTCTGGTATGGTATGGCAATTAATGTTTTGTTTTCATAAAAGACCGCATTTGAGAAAAATGGTTTTTAAAAGGTTCGGCGGTTGAGCCGTGAGCTATGGTGGACGGGAAGTCCAGTAGCTGTTTTTGAAAAGGAAAACCAGTGGGAAACTGCTGAGATACCTGGATGGTTTAGTCCAGGGGATTTTGTTATAATACTGAAAAACTTCCTGCTCCTTTTGGAGAGGATGCGCTTTGCAAAAGTACAAAATGTTTTTCAAAACAACCCTGCATAAAATATTGCTGTTTCTGCAAATATCCTGAGCTCCACATATTCCATGCATTATATCTGATTTCCCCATTCCGTGGGTGAAGGTGGGCTGCTGAGTACGTTTGTACTCACCCTTGCTTATTTGTTGTTTTTCAGAAAAAGGAGATCGGGTAAGAGTTACGACTGTTCCCAACCTTGCCTGTGGCTGTTGGACCGCTGAATTGCTTCACTGCGTATATCGGGCTGCTTCAGCCCCACTCTGATGATATGTCCCGAGTTGTGGACCAACTCTTAAAGTTGTTCGCCACCTTTGTAGGTTTGTCTCGTTTAAGCAGATTTGGTAACATCTGATGTATAAATGTGTTTACTAGCCTCCTGGGACTAGTAATTGTATCACATTTGAGTCCCAGAGGATTGGGGACGCTTCAGGTGGTATCAGAGCTGTTAGGTTGGCCGCAGGACGTAACCCTTAGCCTGATCAAAAGTTTTTGAGTCCAAACTATTTTCTTAAAAAAATTCTTGTTCTCACCCCTTCATTTCAAAAATGCTTTCCCCTTTCCTTCTCTCAGAAGTCAGATGGAGGTCCGCTGCCAAACCAGCTTTTGCCAGAATGAAGATGGTTTCCCCAAGTTGCTGAGAGCATGCACAGTCCGCCTCGGAATCAGGAGCCAGCCAGAGTATGATGGTCGTGAATTCGTCGAGCATGGCACAGAGAAGTGTGTCGTGACTGTATACATTGGATCCAGTCCGCACCATGTGGAATGGAGTGTCACTGCTGCTGGGCACAGATTCAAAGACACCTGCCAAGTCGTCGCTCGCAAGGCATTGAGGGCCCTGTGTCAGATCTATGAAGAAGAAGTGGCTGACACCCCGCTCAGATTCTTTCCGCCCTTTCAGAGAGACCATATCGCTTGGATGGCCAGGATGCGTGCATTGGAAGGGCAGCAGCTGCTTGAGGACGACCCCACAGTCGTGTACCTCACTGCATACCTGCTCACCCTGGATGCGCAGTACGATTTCTTGGCTCGGCACCACCATCAGATGATTGCCCGAGCAGAAGATGCAGAGAAGCGCAACCATCAGCTCCATGTGGATCTCACCACAGCTCAAGCCCGTGCAACTGCATTGGAAAGTCGTGAAGCCATTGCTGTTGAAGCCCTGAAGCAAGCCAAGGATGAGCACGTCCAGAAGTTGATGGAGGCCTACTTGGTAACCCATAACCAACGTAGAGCCGTGCGGATCCAAGAGCCCGCTCCATCCAACCCAGTTCAACCCATGAGAGTTGAAGATCCCCAGATTCTTGAAGGTCACCCGGTCTCTACCAGAGGAGAAAAGAAGGCTTGGGAACTCCCGGAAGGAGCCATAGTCTTGGAAGGAATTCCAGTCTCCCCTAAGGCTATGGATAAGCAAGAGCACCCTGAATCCTCCCAAGATCCCCCGCCAGAGTTGTTTGAGCCCCTCACCATGAAGAAGATTCCAGCACCGTCCCTTGAAGTCAAGGAAGAAGCTGCAAGCACCCCGCCAGCACCGCCGCCCTCTGAGGAGCTACAAGAGCCAGTCCCGCTTGAAGAAGAGTTCAACCCTGTCCTGCCATCTCAGTTGCCAGAAGAAGTCATCAACATCAGCTCCCTCTTGACCCATCCAGGAGATGTCTCAGATTGAAGTTGTGCGTGAGCCTTGCCAGAAGAGAAGCTGTCTGGTCTGAAGTTAGTTATGCCCAGTCCTCTGCATGCATTGGGTAGTGAAGTTTTTCTTCACTTTGGCTAGAGCCCTGCATGTATGAGAGGTAATCGTGTAGTCCCGTGCCTTGAAAAACTCTATTTGTGTGGCCCCCTAGGGCATTTCAAAATGAATTTTGTTTGATGTTTTCTTCCCTTTTGAGTGCATATGTGATGCCTTAACGTTAGTGCTCATAAGTTGCATAGTTCTCAATTCAGGAGCCAAGCAATAGTAGTTATGCTTAGCCCCCAAATCTGAGTAGTCCGTGCTTTGGAAAAACTCTATTCTTCCCTTTTTCAAAACATTTTATTTGTTTGTGCTTATCATTGCTGAGCTTGTGTGTTTTCTTTCTTTTTAAGAAAGGTTTTCTCTAAAAATATAGATCACAAATTAGATCCAATCCTCACCTTATTCTTCCATTCTCATCTTAACCCATCTCAAGAGAAAAGCACCTTACCCAAGAAGATACCGGGAAGCTTACCCTTGAAGCATGGAATAAGCTACAGAGGAACCTATCCAGTCGCTTAGTCAAAAGGACTGACTGTGAGAATCAAAGCACTGCCCCTGAGTCAAAGTAAACAGGAAAAGAGGACAGAAGGAGTTATTACCATACAGAGGCAAAGATTCTTGGAACTGGAGACCAGAAACATCAGGGTCATTGACCCCACCACTCACCCGTGCCCCCCTGCACGCGTGCCCGCCTCCATGCACTTTACCACTGCCCCACGCCCCCTTTGCAGCGCACTACCGCCACCCACGCCCCCTTTTGCAGCGCACCCACCGCCATCGTCGCCGGCACCAGGCCCCCCTTTCCCTCCGTCGCACCTGCTGCCGCGTGGCACCTGCTCAATCACCCCCACTCCGCACTCGAGCAACACCTTGCATGCCAGTCACCTATAAATCCCCCAACAACTCCCTCAGTTCCTATTCCGCTTAAAGCAAAACACTCCCGATAAAAATCCCCTCTGCCAAATCGCAAGCAACTCCATTTTCCACTCCCTCGCCCCTAAGATCACAATGCTTGGTGATTCTTGGGTTGAAGACTGTTGTATATGGTTCAACATCTTTGGTTTCCTCCTTTGTATGATGGTAATACTCTTTGATAGAATCCTCCAGTGGGAAGAGCAAAGAGAAAGAAAGGATCAGTGAAAAGAAGATAGTGAAGAAAAGATAAGAAGAAGGTTCTCCCAGAATCAACCCTGTGTCAGTCATCTCTCTGCAGCCTGGTCAAGCAGCAACAGCAGCAGAAGGACCCGTAACACCCTTGTTATGAGGTACTTCAAGGAGTTCAAATCCCCAAGATTCAAGAGATCTACCCTCATTCCTTTTAAGTGGGGTAGTGTTCCAGTAAGGTTCTTGCTATGGAGAAAAAGAAGAAGGCCTGTAGCAAGCTTGTGGAGGACCAGATCATCGAAGCATATAAGTTCCTGGATGAAGAAGTGGTCACCCAAGTTCCGTTGATGAAGCACCAGAAGACTAATCAAGAAAGGAATCCATGTGGGAGTTCTCAAGAGAAAGGTTTGTGTGTTGGCATCGATGCTTCCTCAATAAGCTAGCTGCCAAGCGAAACCTAGAAGCCTGAAGATGATCTTGAGTAGCCAGAATCAGGGGTTGCAATCAGCAGCCGGATGCTCCGCAAGGGCCAGGTTTTGTTGAAGTTCCATCTCCTCGAAGAGTCTGCAAAGTGAAGATATATAGCTGAAGTAAAGCTATACCCATAACCCTTCTAAGCCGAATCTCGAGGACGAGATTCCTTTTAAGTGGGGTAGATTTGTAGCATCCCAAAAATTCAAATCCTGAAAGTTTCTCAAACTCGCCCTAAATTCAAAATGAATTTCAAATTTCATTTCAAAATGTTTGTTTGCGAGTTGATATCGACAAATAAAATATAGTGGTTTATATTTCTCTCCAAAATCCTCCTCAAAATATCCTACAAATGTTTCTCCAGTGACCCCCCTCAAATTCTTTCCAGAAATACCGCCCAGATATTTCCCCAGTAATCTCCTCAAGTTCTTTCCAGAAATACTGTCCAAATATTCCACCGATATATCTCCAAGTATTTTTCTTCCTAAGAAATACCTTCATAATCATTTTTCAAGTCCCTACAAATATTTTCTTCATAACTTTTCTCATGCTCATACGTATACGTATGCCTCCAGTGTCATACGGTGAGCTCTACAAGCTAATCTCACTTATACAAGACAAATACATGCTAATCTCCCACTAATCCTCTCATCCTCCCACTAATCCTCTCATCCCTCCCCCTAATCCCCCCACCATGGCTATAAATAGAGGGGCAAGGGCCTCCTCTCATCCCACCCCAAGCCATTTCATGGCAACTCTCTTCCCCCCCCCCCCCCCCCACACACCCACACCATGTTCCACACAAGCACACACTAGCACAAGGATCGTTCGATCGTTCTTCGATCGTTCGTCCCCTGTTCTTAGTTTGTTCGTTCGTTCGTCCGATCGTTCATGGTTCGTTCGTCCGTTCGTCCGATCGTTCGATCGTTCGTCCGTTCGTTCGTCCAAATAATCTTTTTCCTACCGTTATGCTGCCGAAATTCCGATCGTTCGTTCGTTCGATCATTCGATCGTTCATCGTTCGTTCATAGTTCCTATTCATCGTTCATCGTTCGTTCATAGTCCCTATTCATCGTTCTTCCAGATAAACTTTGTCCTGCCGTTATGCTGCCGAAATTCCGATCGTTCGTTCGTCCGATCATTCGATCGTTCGTCCGTTCGTTCATCCAAATAATCTTTGTCCTGCCGTTATGCTGCCGAAATTCCGATCGTTCGTTCGATCATTCGATCGTTCGTCCGTTCGTTCATAGTTCCTATTCATCGTTCATAGTTCCTATTCATCGTTCATCGTTTGTTCATACGACTATTCACTGTTACTATTCATCATTACTATTCACTGACACTATTCACCATCGTTACTATTCAGTATTACTATTCATCATCGTTACTATTCATCATCGTTACTACTCATCGATGATATCTAGTAACTTTTTCGTCGTCACTATTCATTGTTACTATTCATCGTTACTATTCATCGATTAGCCGATCACCCCAAATTTCAACTACTCATACATTATGTTGTCCAGTCCACCTAAGACCAACCAGACCCATATTCCAGTCATACGAACTCCGGTGACTGTGATGTTCCTTCCAGTAGGAACTTCCCATCTGGTCACCCATCCCAGGTTTCTCCAAGTTGAGCACGCTTAACTTTGAGATTCCTTCGAACCAGGCTTCCAAACTCCGATTCCAATAATTCTTGTTTCTAGATTCTTATCGAATTATTCCCTATCCAACCATGTCATCCCTTAATCCTGGTCCATATTCCAGAAAACTCCCAAAATACTCTTGTCCCATATTCTGCCTATAACTCTCCTGTTCATACTAAGTCAGACGATTCATTCGTCACTATTCTCACCAACAGTGAACTTCACTGTGCTACACCACATACACCCAGCTATAAATACACCCAGCTACCCTCTCCCTCTCCACACACACTCAACACCCTCAGCCAAGGCAAATGCCCCACCCACTCAGTTACTCCGCCCCGCCGGCTACACGCATAGTGTCGCTTCGCCTCCAGTCCACCCTCCTGGTAAGCACCTCCGCTCCACCACCAGTAATATCACAACACCACATGACACAGATTCTACTCAAGACTCTACCCATCCATATATCGCTATTCTGACCACTATACTAAATATTTGTTGGTATACTTGCTTGTTTGTATGTTTGCTTATTCATGTTGCATAGTTATCGGAGTGTTCGCGCCATCTCGTGGAGGCCAGATCTGCAAGTCTACGCCGGGCGGTGGAGCCAGAAGCTAGTTCCGCGAGCTCCCCTTTCCCCTTCGCCGAATAAGCACGGCAAGCTCACTGGATCCCTTTGATGCATAAATTACCTATGATTGTTCAACCACAACCCTCAGCCTGTTATTTTATGCATGATATGATTTTGAGACAAGTTATTATGGCCACCCAAGCCGCTTGCCGCAATCAATCCTTAATATATTTGTTACAAATGATTTGAGAAAAGGTGTGAGTTTTTCAAAAGAAAATGCTTTTCAAAATGTGTATGATGAAGGGTTTTCACCCTTATCAACTTTGAGTAGGGATGATCAGGGACTCCCTGGTTTAGGGGAGGGCCCAAGGTGTTGGCTCAGCTGGTTTAGGCGTGAGCAGAAGGATTGTCCCCTCATATAAGGACCGGTTTGTCATCTTCACTACCTGTACTCTTTAATAGTACAACCACTCGAGACTGTGTGGGCAGTCACTCAATCTGAACTCGTACGGTCCAACCCCAGGGTTATGAAGGCTGGGGAGCACCGGGAGGATAAGGAGGGGGAAAGTTTTGTCCGGTTTGGACATGGTGGTGGCCTGACTCCTTCCGGATAACCGTTAAGGTTAGGACGTGCGGGGAAAGAAAGAGAGTCGGATTCGGGTCTCATTGGCTATGGGATCGCAGAGCCGAACTAGTGGGTAAAGTGTACACCTCTGCGCAGAGTTTGAAAACCTATTCGAATAGTCTGTGTCCACAGGAATGGACGAGTCTGGTATGGTATGGCAATTAATGTTTTGTTTTCATAAAAGACCGCATTTGAGAAAAATGGTTTTTAAAAGGTTCGGCGGTTGAGCCGTGAGCTATGGTGGACGGGAAGTCCAGTAGCTGTTTTTGAAAAGGAAAACCAGTGGGAAACTGCTGAGATACCTGGATGGTTTAGTCCAGGGGATTTTGTTATAATACTGAAAAACTTCCTGCTCCTTTTGGAGAGGATGCGCTTTGCAAAAGTACAAAATGTTTTTCAAAACAACCCTGCATAAAATATTGCTGTTTCTGCAAATATCCTGAGCTCCACATATTCCATGCATTATATCTGATTTCCCCATTCCGTGGGTGAAGGTGGGCTGCTGAGTACGTTTGTACTCACCCTTGCTTATTTGTTGTTTTTCAGAAAAAGGAGATCGGGTAAGAGTTACGACTGTTCCCAACCTTGCCTGTGGCTGTTGGACCGCTGAATTGCTTCACTGCGTATATCGGGCTGCTTCAGCCCCACTCTGATGATATGTCCCGAGTTGTGGACCAACTCTTAAAGTTGTTCGCCACCTTTGTAGGTTTGTCTCGTTTAAGCAGATTTGGTAACATCTGATGTATAAATGTGTTTACTAGCCTCCTGGGACTAGTAATTGTATCACATTTGAGTCCCAGAGGATTGGGGACGCTTCACCTCTGCCGCGGACCAGCCTGGCCCCACCTGGCAGAGGGTGCACCGGACAGTCCGGTGCACACCGGACAGTCCGGTGCCCGAAGGCCAGAATCACTAACTCTTGTTTTTCAGCTGATTTTCAAATCGGTTTTCGTTCTAACTTGAGTGTGAGTTCTAGAGTGACACCTATCACTGTGTATGAGTGTGATTGTGCACCAACACTACACTAGAACTCTCTTGGTCAAACTACTCATCGACAACCCCTCTTTATAGTACGGCTAAAAGAGAATAAAAGACCTAACTAAAATGCGAGTGTCCACATCTCCTTGACACTCGGACTCCGTAGACCTTCACCTTTTGTTTCGTCGTTTTAGCCGTCGCTTCGAGTTCTTATCTCCAGGATTGTTTTCACCGTTGTAGTACTTCTACCTGTCATGCGACCTAACTTACCATTTGTCTCTGCAAAACACACGTTAGTCACATATAATATTACGTTGTCATTAATCACTAAAACCAACCAGGGGCCTAGATGCTTTCAATCTCCCCCTTTTTGGTGATTGATGACAACCCTACAAGTTTTGTGAGAGTAGTTTGTTTTGAAGTTTCTGTCAATAGAAAGAATGGTTAGTTATACTCAGTAATCTTTGACAGAAAGAACGTGTACCATAATAATAAGAGTGAGCGCATACACATCATCAGATTCTTGTTCATAAAAAAGTGAAGTTAAATCAATGAAACAAGAACTAGAGGACTGGTGATAAAATATAAGGTGAAAACATAATACACACAGTCAATCATAAGCAACGAGAGTATATGACGAGTTTGTGAGCCAAAAACATCAAGCTAGAACAGAGAGTAGCAAGCACATATATTACATCAACATGACTCTCTACTAACTCTCTAACTCCCCCTAGCTCTCACAACTCATATCTCTCCCCCTTTGGCGTCAAACACCAAAAGGGTCCTGAACCTAAACATCAGAAGCAGGAGGAGGCGGTGGGGGCGCATCCGGGCGCGGTCGAGGCAGCAGAGCGAACGCCGGCGGAGGGTCAGAGTCAGTCTCGGATCCAGGATCTGCAGTAGAAGCTGGAGCTGGTACTGACTCGGACTGAGGCCGCGCTGCAGGAGCTACCGGAACAAAAGCGGTCACAGATACTGCCACAGCAGTAGTGGTAACAGCAGATGCTGGTGGCACTGGCGGCTGCGGGCAGACAGAGCTGAGAACCGGAGAGGTGAACGCCAAAGTGACCGGCCGGAGCGAAGAGGTACCAACAGGGGGTCCTGACAAAATCGATGGCACCACAGGAGCGTGAAGCGGAGGAGGTGGAGCAGATAGAACCGGAGGAACTGAGACACCAGACTGCTGTAGCATGAGAGCCATGAATGCCCTGGTCTCAGCCTGATCCTGAAGTAGCTGCTGCTGAAGGGCATCTTGCCTGTCCTGCATGTTCTGAAACATCGAGAGCATCCTCTCGGATAACCGGGCCTGCTCGGCTGCCAGGTGAGCCTGCTGCTGAGTGAGAGTCTGGAGAATCGAAGCAAGAGCAGGGTCCATAGCCTGAGGAGGAGCAGGGGCAGCACTAGAACTCCCAGCCTCATGATCATGTGAGCGTGGAGGCATAGGAGGCGGAGGCGGAGGAGGAACCCCAAAATCATCATCATCATCATCAGCTGTTGTACCCTGAGTGTCAAACTGTCGAAGAGCTGCATCCTCGGCCTGAGAGTCAAAAACATTAGCAGAAGCTGGCACAGGAATCTCAGGCGCAGGACGGTAGGATCCAAAAACAAGGCGTGAGGCCTCAAGGGTGCTCTGAAATCGAGGGGGCTGAATCAGCTGCGCAAAGATGTGGCACAAGTAGTGAGCATAGGGCAACTGCCGACGAGCACGAATCCCATCCAAAACGGTGTCCTCGATCTCACAAAACAGGAAGTCCACAATGTCAAACTCAGAGTGGGAGACCAGGGCACCAAGGAGCCAAAGCTGAATATGTGTGGTAGCCTCCCTGTATCCCATCCTCGGCAGAAGAGTCCGTCTGATGAGCTCATATAAGTACTTTGCTGCTGTTGTAAAATCTGCCGGTGAACGTCGCGACCCATCTGTGAAAGGCGGGCGAAACAGAGCCGCGACGTGAGCTGTCCCCGGAGCCACACCGCCGTGAGGGCGACGAGGAGGATCAGAAGTGCCGTAGCAGAGGCTGTGAAGACGAGTCGTCGACTCGGGAAATCCAAAAAGCTGGCGGATCTGACTGGCAGAAATGGTGACATCCTCGCGCTCAAAGCGAAACCTCATCCAGTGATGATCCGGGTCAATCCAAACAGAGGCGTAGAAGACTCGTACCCACTCCTCAACGTATCTGCCGCTGGTAGTCAGAAGGGACTGAAGGCCAGGCAGATAGGTGAGGTGCGCCTCAGAGTCAGCACCGGCTGCAAGCAGAAAGGCTGGAAGATCCAAAAGTCGGTGCACTCGCAGAGCTATCTGAGCAGACATCTGAGCTCTGAAAAACGACTCCTGAGTACGTGTGCTGAAAAGGTCACCTGCTGCAGGGTCTCTCTGAGCTGGTAGCCAAGACTCCACGGGTACGTATCTGAACCTACGTACCCGTGCCGCTGTAGCACGCTGAAGGTCAAACAGTCGAGGATCCGTAGCCAGGGGTCGAACCTCAGTCTCATCGCGCTCCCGGAATAGAGGTGGAGGGACAGGAGGAGCTGAAGCGGGAGCTGGAGGAGGAGGAGCAGTGGAAGCTGGCGTAGTGGAGGTAGTGGGTATAGCTGTGGTGGTGGATGGAGCAATAGGAGTGACGGGAGCAGGCAGAGTGGGTGGCGGAGTGAAAGCAGAGGTGTGAGTGGAGGAGCGCCGGGAGGCGAGACGACGAACACGGTATGCGATCTGGTCTGATGGAGTCTGCGGCTGATCTCCAAGCTCGGCCTGTGCAGCGGCCGCTGCAGCCGCTGCCGCTGCACGGGCTACTCTGTCCATACGCCGCTTCTTGCGGCCTTCCTGCTGCTCCAAGTAAACAGTCTTGCCCTTGACCTGCCTGAAGGGGCGACGAGGATCCTCATCATCGCCTCCCCCTGGCGCCGACACATTCTTCGTGCGCGGCATCCGGAACTGATGTCTGCAAATGAGAGAGAGTGTCTAAGCACAGTGCAATAGTGACCGATAGATTAGCAAAAGATGAGATGGCTACCTGGAAAGTTCACACGAGAGGTGACGATCCAGGCAGGACGGGAGACGGCACACGGTCAATCAAGGTCACTGAAATGACAGAAGAGGTGAGCACGTATTAGTCACATAGTCATAGGCATACGAAATGTGAATAAATACATACACAGAGAGATATGGCATGAGACGAAACGATCAAGAAATGACGTGAAAACGATGTTTGACGGATAAATAGTGTCATAGGATGTTTGGAATTCGAATTGAGGCACGAAACGATATGGAATTGAGCCGATACTTCATGAATAGGTTTATATAGGTGAATATGAGTGAAGTGTGTGCTTGGTTTGAATTTAGCCGAAGAAAAAAGGATTTGGGCACACGGCTCGAAAACGATCGCTCAAATCGGGAAATTTGGTAAAATTTAAGTCTGGGATCTCGGATTGGCATGAAATTTGGCAAGGATGTTGCTGGAAGTGTTGTGAAGGTGTCTGAAAAATTTGGGTTCAATTGGAGCAAATTTGGCTGGTTTGGGCATTTCACCGAGCACATGGCGTGCGGGGAATTAGGTTTTCGGTGAAATGGCTATTTGAGGTGGGAAAACCCTCCCGAAGGAGCTAAGAACCTGCAGGGATACTCAATACACACAGAGACTCACAAACCACAACAGGAATTCACCAGATTTCACAAGATTTGGAGTGTTGCACAAAAGGGAGAAGTGAGGGGCCACTGCTCACCAGAAAGAGAGGGAGAGGAGAACAGAGGGAGAGGTCTGCTCACCGAGGGAGAAAAGGAGAGGGGCCCAAAGTCGCCGGAGCACCGTCGGAGATGGAGGCCGCCGGTGGCTGGAAATCGCCGGCGGGGGGAGAGGGAATCGCCAGGAATCAGAGAGCAGAGGGAGCTGGCAGAGAAGATGGGCCTCTGGCTCGGCTGCGGGCTGGAGGCCTTTTTTTAAAACGCGATATGGGCGCACCGGACAGCGCACAGTAGCTGTCCGGTGAACCACCGGACAGCGCACAGGAAAAATTGAATTTTAGCGCGCGGCTGCCGGTGCACCGGACATTGCACAGTGCAGTGTCCGGTGCACACCGGACTGTCCTGTGAGCCCAGACAGAGGAGAGTTTGGAAAAATTTGAATTTTTCTATCTAACTCCCAACCAAACCAAATCCCAACTTATAATCACTCAAAATAACACTTGTTGGGACAGGTATTGGCACCCTCATATACTTTTCAAAATATTTCGCCATAGGCTAGATAATTTTTAGAGAAAATAGGCAAATGGTGAAATTTGCATTTTGGCTTGCAATAGGGGTTTTCATGAGTGATTTGAGTTTTGAATACTCCCCCTAAGTGCAGTACCTCATGCATATTTCAAGAACCAATAATTGCATAAAAAGTAAGAATTTAAGTGCTAAAAGCTTAAAAACTAAGACTTGTCAGGTTTGACCCGAGTTAAGCTTTTTCACTCGCTTTGTTGGCGGTTATCTCAACTAGGTTAGACAAGTCCTAGATGCAATACAAGGAATTTAAATATGCAATGCAAGCTTGACAACTCCATTTGACATTTTACATAAAATTTCTGAGATCAAGAATATTTAGTTCATTCCTCAACATGCAAAAGCGGGTCTTATCAAGTGGCTTAGTGAAGATATCCGCTAATTGATCTTCCGACCTCACTCCTTCTAAAATGATATCTCCTTTAGCAACATGATGTCTAAGGAAGTGATGACGGATATCAATGTGCTTGGTGCGAGAGTGTTGAACAGGATTATTAGCAATTTTAACAGCACTCTCATTGTCACACAACAAAGGTACCTTTTCTAGAACTACGCCATAGTCTAGAAGGGTTTGTTTTATATATAAAATATGTGTGCAACAAGCACCTGCGGCAATGTATTCCGCTTCGGCAGTTGACAAGGCAACACTATTTTGCTTTTTGGATGTCCATGAAACTAGTGATCTACCAAGCAGATGGCATCCCCCAGAAGTACTTTTCCTATCAATTTTGCAACCGGCATAATCCGGATCGGAATAGCCAATTAAATCAAAAGTAGCTCCTTTGGGATACCACAGACCAACGCTTGTGGTATGCCTGAGATACCTAAGAATTCTCTTAACAGCGCGAAGATGAGCTTTCTTAGGATTAGATTGGAATCTAGCACACATGCAAACACTGAACATAATATCGGGCCTAGATGCGGTAAGGTACAATAAACTACCAATCATAGAACGGTAGAGAGTTTGATTAACCGGGTTACCTCCCTCATCTAAGTCGAGATGTCCATTTGTAGGCATGGGAGTCTTGATTGGTTTGCACTTCTCCATGTTGAACCTTTTCAACAAGTCTTTGGTATACTTCTCTTGTGAGAGAAAGTTACCATCTTTCATTTGCTTGACTTGAAAGCCGAGGAAGTATGTTAGCTCACCAATCATTGACATCTCGAACTCCTTCGACATTAACTCACCAAATTCCTTGCAATGATAGTCATTTGTCGAGCCAAAGATTATATCATCAACATATACTTGACAAATGAAAATATCACCGTTATGTTTCTTTGTGAAGAGAGTTGTGTCGACGGTCCCGATCTTGAAGCCCTTTTCGATGAGGAAGTCGCGAAGACGCTCATACCAAGCCCTTGGAGCTTGCTTTAGCCCATAAAGCGCCTTGGACAACCTGTAAGCATGGTTAGGATATCTAGGGTCTTCAAATCCAGGCGGTTGCTCAACATATACAAGTTCATTTATGAAGCCATTTAAAAGTGCACTTTTTACATCCATTTGATAAAGTTTTATATCATAGCATGATGCATATGCAAGTAGGATACGGATGGCTTCCAGTCGAGCAACCGGTGCAAAGGTCTCTCCAAAATCTAAGCCTTCAACTTGAGAGAATCCCTTTGCGACAAGTCTTGCCTTGTTTCTTACAATCACACCTTGATCATCTTGTTTGTTTCTGAACACCCACTTTGTTCCAATGATTCTTGCATCTTGTGGGGGCTTCTCCAGGGTCCAAACTTCGTTGCGGGTGAAGTTGTTAAGTTCTTCATGCATGGCATTCACCCAGTCCGGATCCTATAGCGCCTCATCTATACAAGTAGGCTCAACACAAGAAACAAAAGAGTGATGTTCAATAAAAGTAGCATGTCTATGTGATCGAGTAATAACCCCTTGTGAAGGACTCCCGATGATTTGGTTTTGAGGATGAGCTTGAAGTAGTGATGAGTTTCTCCTGTCAACCACTTGGGAAGAAGATCCTGGAGCATCAACATCTTTGGCTTGTACCCTTGCTTGTTCATGAGAGACAAATGTATCTTCATTTGCATGCCTCTCATCTTTTTCATCATCTTGTGGTACATTTGATGAAGAAGGCTTGTCAATGATTTGCACCTCTTCTTCATCTTCTTTCGGTTTGATAGCTCCAATAGGCATGTTCTTCATTGCTTCTCTAAGTGGCTCATCACCTACATCATCAAGATTTTCAAGTGCTCCTTGGGAGCCATTAGTCTCATCAAATTCCACATCATATGTTTCTTCTACCACGCCAGTGGCATGATTGAATACTCGATATGCTTTGGACTTTAATGAATAACCCAAAAGAAAACCAATATCACAACGTCTTTGAAACTTCCCTAGGTGATGGCGTTTCTTGTAGATGTAGCATTTGCACCTAAATACCCGGAAGAAGGAGACGTCTGGCTTTTTCCCATTTAGCAGTTCATAAGGAGTCTTCGCAAGTAGCCGGTGAGGAAATAGCCTGTTTGATGCATAACAAGCAGTGTTGACAGCTTCGGCCCAAAACCTCTCCGGTGTGTTATACTCATCAATCATTGTTCTTGCAAGGGTGATCAAGGTCCTATTTTTCCTTTCAACAACTCCATTTTGTTGAGGTGTATATGTGGCAGTTACTTCATGCTTGATCCCAATTTCATCACAGTACTCATGAATGTTGGTGTTGTCAAATTCTTTGCCATTGTCACTTCTAATCTTCTTAATCTTGAAATCAAATTCATTTTGTGCTTTCTTGGCAAATTTCTTGAATATAGATGCAACTTCAGATTTGTCATGGAGAAAGAACACCCAAGTGTATCTTGAGAAGTCATCAACAATCACTAGACAGTAGAGGTTGCCACCGGCACTGACATAATTTGTAGGTCCAAATAAATCCATATGAAGTAGTTCCAGTGGCCTTGATGTTGACATGAAAGCTTTAGTGGGATGTGTATTAGCAACTTGCTTTCCAGCTTGACATGCACTGCATGGCTTGTCTTTTTCAAACACCACATCCTTTAATCCTCTAACCATATCTTTCTTTAATACCTTCTTGAGTGTGCTCATCCCAACATGTGCAAGCCTCCTATGCCAAAGCCATCCAAGAGAAGCTTTGGTGAAGAGGCAAGTTCTTAAGTCTGCATCTTCTGAAGTGAAATCCACTAAGTAGAGGTTGTTGTATCTAAATCCCTTGAATACCATTGATTCATCATCCATTTTTGTTACAATAACCTCTGATGGAGTGAATAAGCATTGAAGTCCAAGATCACAAAGTTGTCCCACTGATAATAAATTGAAGCTCAAAGGTGCAACTAAGAGAACATTTGATATTGATAAATCATTTGAGATTGCCACCTTGCCAAGTCCTTGCACTTTTCCTTTTGAATTGTCTCCAAATGTGATTTTATCTTGACCATCAACATTCTCATCTAGTGAGGTGAACATCCGTGGGTTGCCTGTCATATGTTGTGTGCATCCACTGTCAATAACCCAATGGCTCCCACCGGTCTTGTAGTTCACCTACATTCACAGACAATTCAAGCTTGAGTTTTGAGGGCCCTATATTGCATAGGACCAGTGACTCTCTCAATTAAGGATTTTGCCACCCAGATTTGTCTAGGTCTATTCTTATTTGGTGGACCTAGGAATGTAACCTTAACCTTTCCATTTGCAACCTTTCTTAGAACATAGTGAGCATTGAAAGCAAATGGTCTTGAGTGCTTAGGCAAGGGAGTTGGTGGTTTAGCTTTGCAGTTGTGGGCAAAATGACCTTCATTTCCACACTCAAAGCATTTGATAGGCTTGTGAGTCTGCTTTGGTTTGTATTGAGTGATAGCTTTCTTTTGCACAAAAGCATTGTATCCAATACCACTCTTGTTATTTTTCATAACAGTGTTCATAAGCAGCTCATTTTGAAGGTATTGACCCTTGTTGAACTTTTGCACACTTGTTGCAAGATGTTCATTTTCACTTTTTAGTTTCTTGACCTCATTCTTAAGCCTTTGATTATCCACTGCCAACTCATTGTTGAAATCATTGTTCTCAATAGCAACTTTTCCTCTAGTAGTTGCATCAGTCAAGTAATTCTTCAATTTTTGGTTGTCTAAAGTCAGGACTTCAACTTTTTCAGTCAATTCAGCATGTAGACTAGTTTGCTCTTCTTGAAACAAATCATCACATGAGGTTGCTACATCAAACTTAACAACAGGGTTAATAGCCTCATGTGTTTTGTAAGATAAAAGTTCATTTTCAACAAGAAGATTGTCATGATCAAATTTAATTTGAGTATAGTCTTCCTTGATCTTTACTAGTCTATTTTGCAACTCCCTATTAGCTTCATTTAATTTGTCATATTTTTCCTTAGCATCTTTTAGGGAGTTTGTGAGCTCATTTACAGTTGATGACATAGTTTTATTTTCTTCTTTTATTTCATCACTAGCCTTTATAACTATGTCATACCTGGCATTTAAAGATTCATTTTCATTTTTCAACCTATCACATTTAGCTTTTGACTTTCTAATGATTTGAGTATATTCTTTAAGTAAGTCAGCTAACTCATCATATGAAGGTGAAGCAAATTCTTCATCACTATCACTATCATCAGCAATATTAATATCATTTTGTACCTTCCGTTCACCCCTAGCCATGAGGCATAGGTGAGAAGTGGATGATGGCGATGGTGGTGGTGAAGAGAAGTCCCCGGCGATGGCGGCAACTTTTTCATCATTTTCTTCTTCACTTGAAGAAGACCCACTTGATGATTCGATGTCGGTGAGCCAGTCGCCAACAATATATGCCTTTCCATTCTTCTTCTTGTGAAACTTCTTTTGCTTTCCATCCTTCCTCTTGAAGAATTTCTTTTCCTTCTTTTCATCATCGCTGTCATCTTCTTTCTTGCCCTTGAACTTGTTCTTCTTGGGCTTGTTGCATTGATGAGCAAGATGACCAAGCTCACCACAGTTGTAGCAGTCCATCTCAGAAATGGGCTTTCTTTTGTTGGAAAAGAACTTCTTCTTTCTTGAATCAAATTTGATGCCTTCTCTATTTAGCTTCTTCAACATCTTGGTGGTCTTCCTTACCATCAAGGCAATGTTTGCATCAAGGTCATCATCACTTGAGGATTCTTCCTCAACTTGTATTTTTGCTTTTCCTTTTCTTTCATGATTTGCTTTGAGAGCCAAATCCTTTCTTTTGGAAGATGATTCTTCTTTGTCGTTGATGTACATGTACATTTCATGGGCATTGATCTTTCCCAAAATTTGTGTAGGTGTGGTAACCGAAAGATCCATTTGATGTAGCACAGTGACAATGTGTCCATATTTGTCTATTGGGAGGACACTGAGAATCTTCCTCACAACATCCGGTTGTGAGATTTGAGTAAGCCCCAATCCATTGACTTCCTCTACAAGAATATTAAGTCGTGAGTACATAGCATTTGCATTTTCATTAGTAAGCATTTCAAAAGAATTTAACTTTCACATGGCTATGTGATATCTTTCCTCACGTTCACTTCTAGTTCCTTCGTGTAGAGCACAAATGTCCATCCACAAATCATGATCATTTTTATGATTCCTTACTCTATTGAACACATCTTTGCAAAGGCCTCTAAAAAGGGTGTTTTTGGCCTTAGCATTCCATTTCTCATAATTGAACTCATCACCTACAAGATTTGTGGGATCTCTAGGTTCGGGGAACCCTTGTGTGGCGGCTTTATAGACACCAATGTCTATAGCCTCTAAGTATGCTTCCATACGAATTTTCCAATAAGGAAAATCGTCACCATCAAAAACGGGAGGAGGTCCATCCCCACCGGACATCGTAACTCTAGCGGTTAAGCTAATCTATGAGCATCAAGGCTCTGATACCAATTGAAAGGATCACGATGCCCAAGAGGGGGGGTGAATTGGGCTTTTCTAAAAAAACAACACTAATTAAAACCTAAGCAAGAGCTAAACAAGAGCCCAACTTCACCCCAACAACTAGCACTAAGAATATAATACTAGAAATGCAACAAAGCTAAGATAATAATTCAAATACTTGCTAAACAAATACACAATGTAAAGTGCTTGAATTAAGTGCGGAATGTAAAGCAAAGTTTAGAAGACTCCTCCAATTTTTCCCGAGGTATCGAAGAGTCGGCACTCTCCACTAGTCCTCGTTGGAGCACCCGCGCAAGGGTATCGCTCCCCCTTGGTCCTTGCAAGAACCAAGTGCTCACTACGAGATGATCCTTTGCCACTCCGGCGCGGTGGATCCCTCGAGACCGCTTACAAACTTGAGTCGGGTCACCAACAAGATCTTCACGGTGATCACCGAGCTCCCAACGCCACCAAGCCGTCTAGGTGATGCCGATCACCAAGAGTAACAAGCCATAGACTTTCGCTTGACCAAGAGAAGCCTAATGCAAGTGGTGTGTGCTCTAGGTGGCTCTTACTAGCGCTAATGAGGAACAAGTGCGGATTATGATTCTCTAATCTCCTCACTAGGCTTTTGGTGCTTGCAATGCTCTAGCAATGTGCTGGAATAAATGTGGAGTGCAAGTCATTGAATATGGTGGGTGGAGGGGGTATAAATAGCCTTTACCCACCAACTAGCCGTTACAGGCATTTCACTGCGTGATGGCGCACCGGACAGTCCGGTGCGCCACCGGTGCGCCAACGGTCGTTTCCAACAGCTAGTTCTGACAGAGAGCCGTTGGACTCATGGCGCACCGGACAGTGAACAGTCCACTGTCCGGTGCACACCGGACAGTCCGGTGCGGTGTCCGGTGTGCCACTAAAATTCAACTCCGAAAGCTGCGCTCTCGGGTTTCTGGGGAGGGGAAGCCTCTGCCGCGGACCAGCCTGGCCCCACCTGGCAGAGGGTGCACCGGACAGTCCGGTGCACACCGGACAGTCCGGTGCCCCAAGGCCAGAATCACTAACTCTTGTTTTTCAGCTGATTTTCAAATCGGTTTTCGTTCTAACTTGAGTGTGAGTTCTAGAGTGACACCTATCACTGTGTATGAGTGTGATTGTGCACCAACACTACACTAGAACTCTCTTGGTCAAACTACTCATCGACAACCCCTCTTTATAGTACGGCTAAAAGAGAATAAAAGACCTAACTAAAATGCGAGTGTCCACATCTCCTTGACACTCGGACTCCGTAGACCTTCACCTTTTGTTTCGTCGTTTTAGCCGTCGCTTCGAGTTCTTATCTCCGGAATTGTTTTCACCGTTGTAGTACTTCTACCTGTCATGCGACCTAACTTACCATTTGTCTCTGCAAAACACACGTTAGTCACATATAATATTACGTTGTCATTAATCACTAAAACCAACCAGGGGCCTAGATGCTTTCAAGTAGCTCTAGAGGTCTTGATGTGGTCATCACATTCTTGCTGTGATGAGTGCTTCTCACCTGTTTACCTGCTTGACAAGCTGCACAAGGTCTATCTTTTTCGAAAAATACATTGGTTAGTCCTAACACATGTTCTCCCTTTAGAAGTTTATGAAGGTTCTTCATCCCAACATGTGCTAGACGGCGATGCCACAGCCATCCCATGCTAGTCTTAGCAATTAAGCATGCATCTAGATCGGCCTCCTCTTTCGAAAAATCAACTAAGTAGAGTTTGCCGTCTAGTACACCCTTAAAAGCTAATGAACCATCACTCTTTCTAAAGACAAACACATCTACATTGGTAAATTGACAATTATAACTCATATTACATAGTTGACTGACAGACAATAAGTTGTACCCGAGCGATTCAACTAAGAACACATTGGATATGGAATGCTCGGATGAAATGACTATCTTTCCTAGTCCTTTAACCTTGCCTTGGTTCCCATCTCCAAAGATGATCGAGTCATGGGAATCCTTGTTCTTGACGTAGGAGGTGAACATCTTCTTCTCCCCCGTCATGTGGTTTGTGCATCCGCTGTCGATAATCCAGCTTGAGCCCTCGGATGCATAAACCTGCAAGGCAATTTACACTTGAGTTTTAGGTACCCAACTTTTGTTGGGTCCTACGAGGTTAGTTACAATAGCCTTTGGGACCCAAATGCAAGTCTTGTCTCCCTTGCATTTGACCCCCAACTTCCTAGCAACCACTTTTTTATTTTTACATGTGAGTACAAAAGTAGTGTTGCATGCATGGAAAACAGTAGCAGATTCATTACACATTTTCCTAGGTACATGATGCAAAACATGATTTTTCCTAGGCATATTTCTACCATGCACAAAAGTAGAGCTTGAAGCAATCATAAGCATCATAACTCCTATTGTAATGAGCATTCCTAGAAAATTTTCTATCATAAATGAAAGCATGATTTCATTTAGCCCGGCAGCCTCAACTTGTGCCACCTTGCTAGGTAGCGCCTCCCTGCTGCTGCTTGTTGCCTTGAGTGCAACAGGCTGGGGCTCATAGATGGGCATTAGGCCGTTCAATGCATCATCAACATATCTTGCTTCCTTGACCATCATACGCCCGCTCACAAACTTCCTGAGTATCTCCTCGGGTGTCATCTTTGTGTACCTAGGATTTTCACAGATGAGGTTCACAAGATGAGGGTCAATAATAGTAAAAGACCTGAGCATAAGTCGGACGACGTCGTGGCCCATCCATCTCGTGCTTCCATAGCTCCTGATCTTGTTGACCAGGGTCTTGAGCCTGTTGTACGTTTGTGTTGGCTCCTCTCCCCTGATCATCGCAAACCTTCCCAGCTCGCCTTCCACCAACTCCATTTTGGTGATCATGGTGGTGTCGTTTCCCTCATGTGATATTTTGAGGGTGTCCCAGATTTGCTTGGCGTTATCCAAGCCGCTCACCTTGTTGTACTCGTCCCTGCACAAGGATGCTAGCAAAACAGTGGTAGCTTGTGCATTTTTATGGATTTGCTCATTAATAAATACAGGGTTATCCGTACTATCAAATTGCATTCCATTCTCAACTATATCCTTTCCCTTAGGATCCATCTCTTCAGGCGATTAGTCCCTCACGTGAAGAGAACGGCTCCGATACCAAATGAGAGCACCTAGAGGGGGGTGAATAGGTGATCCTGTAAAATTCAACACTAAATAGCCACAAAACTTGGTTAAGTGTTAGTACGACTAAGTAGCGAGCTCTTGCGAACACACAAGTAATCACAGAAAAGCAATCACAAGAGACACAGTGTTTTATCCTGTGGTTCGGCCAAGTACAATACTTGCCTACTTCCACGTTGTGGCGTTCCAATGGACGAGGGTTGCAATCAACCCCTTTCAAGTGATCCAATGATCAACTTGAATACCACGGTGTTCTTCTTTCTTAGACTTTCTCCCGTTTGCGAGGAATCTCCACAACTTGGAGCCTCTCGCCCTTACAATTGATGATCACAAAGAAGCACGGAAGTAAGGGAGGGGAGAGCAACACATACAAGACTCAAAACAAGAGCACAATCACGCACACAAGTCACAACTTGAGCTCAAAACACAACGCAAGGAGTTCTCAACTCAAATGGAGCTCAAGTCACTATCTCAAATAATCGAATGCGTGGGAATGGAGTCTTGGAGTCTTAGGATCTTTCTTATAAGCTTGGGTGACTCCTCCATGTGCCTAGGGGTCCCTTTTATAGCCCCAAGGCAGCTAGAAGCCGTTGGAGGCAATCTTGAAAGGCTAATCTTGCCTTCTGTCAGGTGGCGCACCGGACAGTCCGATGCGCCACCGGACAGTCCCTGTAGATAGTCCGGTGCGGATCTCCTTCCTATTTTGGCGCAGTCGACCGTTGCAGATTCGCGGCAGTTGGCGCACCAGACACAGTCCGGTGCCTCCTGCCGGCCGTTAGCGCGGGCCACGCGTCGCCCGTGGATTGCGTTGCCGACCGTTGCGCAATCGACCATTGGCTCACCGGACAGTTCGGTGCACCACCGGACAGTCCGGTGAATTTTAGCCGTACGCCGTTGAACTTTTCCCGAGAGCGACGACTTTGCCGCGAATGACTCACCGGACAGTCTGGTGCACCACCGGACAGTCCGGTAAATTATAGTCGTACGCCGTCGTCGAGTCCCGAGAGCGGCCGGTTCACCTTGGACTCGTCTGGCGCACCGGACATTGTCCGGTGCACCGAGACCAAGCAGCAATTGGCTGTACACAGCCAACTCTTTTCCAATCTATTTTCTCCTGTTTCCAGCACTTAGACACAATACATTATTACCCAAATCAATGTACTAAGTCTAGAAACGTACCTTGTTACATGATTTGCACTTCTTCAATCTTTGGCACAATTTAACATTTAGAGAATATGTGTTGTGCACTTAATCACCAAAACACTTTAGAAATGGCCCAAGGGCACATTTCCCTTTCACTATGATCTTGCTAACTCAGAGACATACTGATAGAGCTATGATCCTTAATTGGTGTAGAATTTTATAGCATACCCAGAGCTATGATCTCTAGAAGATAGCCACCTCAAGCAACCAAGGATTACTGACACACTGATTTTTTTCTGTGAATGGTGCGCCTGGCTGGTAATGTAAATGACAGTTCTGAATATAGAGCACTAACACACTATGAAATTGGCTAGCAAGATCTATGACATTATATGAACTTAGGAACTAACAAAGCCATCTTCAAGTAAAACATAGATCCTTGTGCCATATAAAATTTTGAAGCATAACTACAAGATCACAATCATCATTTAAGTAACATGATCATACTAAAAATAGGATTAAAAGGATGACTGACCCATAGCCATCTCAAGCAACAAAGGATGATTGACCCACTGGTTTTTTGTGAGTGGTGCTGCTGGATGGTAACACACTATGAAATTGGTTAGAGCACTAACACACTATGAAATTGGCTAGCAAGATCTGTTACATTATATGAACTTAGGAACTAACAAAGTCATCTTTGTGCCATATAAAATTTTGGACCATAACTACATGATCACACAATCACCGATTAAGTAACCCAAACGTAGGATATATACAGAGCTTAGGGTTTAGGTAATTCAAGAACATGCAAACATAGTCGATGAAACTTTATGCTATTCTATATTTATGTCCTAATGATGTGGTAGTATTGATTCACAGGTATGCATAGCAAACTTGAAGCCGAATCTTCAGAAAATAGTTCTAATGATGTGAAGTGTACTCATGGTGCCGAACCTTCAGATTATCACCAAGAACATGCAAACATACCAATGCCTCTGTCTATGTCTAGCTATAATCCATCGAGTTTTAACATGGACTGCTATTTTAAAATTCAGGCACTTCAACAATTCACTTGTATCCCCAACTCACCAGAAAACACTATAGATCACGCTTAATCTAGATGATTCTTCATTAAGTGAACAGGTAGTTAAACCAGATCTAATGACTTGACTGCTACAAAACTTGGATCCAATCAACAAACAAATAAGTGCCACAAGCTGGTCTTGAATAATCTAAGTGTGGCTAGAAGTAGTGTTTCTCAGTTAAGTAGTACCTTATTTTGTTATGCAAGTACAATGAAGCTAGAAATAATTCAAGGCCAGCTGTCTATATAAACAGTCGTGGTCTGATAATGGACTTCTTTAAACTGGACCACCATTACGAAGACATATTAATCCACATGTGGTGGATAATGGACTTACAATTAACTCCCATTACTTTCTGTTTCTTTCAGAGGAAAAGAATAAGCTGGCTTGAAGATAATGGCATCTCTTACTCCAGGAATACTTTTAAAGGTTCTGAAAAATATTAACTCAGATGTGAAAGTATGTGGAGAATATCGGTCCATACTTCTCCAAGTTATTAGCATAGTCCCTGCAATCACTCGTTCGGAACTTTGGCCAGACCATGGTTTCTTCATCAAAGTTTCAGATTCTTCACACTCAACATATGTTTCCTTGTCCAAGGAGGACAACGAACTCATCTTGTCAAACAAACTACAACTCGGACAGTTCATATATGTTGAGAAGGTGCAGTCAAGTATCCCTATCCCAGTTCTTGTAGGGGTCCGCCTAGTTCCAGGAAGGAACCCTTGCATTGGAAACCCAAAGGATTTGATGCAAATGTCAACTCCCTCTGGGATTACGGAAGCACCAGATCATCAACGGAGGACTTCCAAGTCAGCTGATATGTCTGAAAGTGAAAAGGAAAATTTGCAGAGGAAGGTAGTTATCAAAGAGTAGAAGACAGTTGTTGCTTCCCGTTACATGCTTGGGGTATCAAGCAATAACGGGAAAATTACCAGTCTCAACTCCAGCATTGATAGTGACAAAAGTAATGGAGGAAGCACCATATCTGAACCAAATAAAAAAATATGTTGCCCCGAAAGTCAGACAAGAGGCAAAACCTCAGGTATGTATGCTGAAGCTCATAGGTCTAATTCAGAAGTCCAGGTTTTCAAGTTCCTAACAAACATTGATATTTTAGTTGATAAAACCTGTATAAAATATGATTTGTAAGAAATAGCAGGGATATGATTTGTGAGCTCTTATGAATTTTATACAAACAACGCTTTGAACCAAAAAAACTATCCATATCTTCTGAAAAGGTTAAAAAACAATGCTTGATGATTACTTTCAGGAACGACCAAATAATACATCTACTGGTAATACTAAGTTAGTTTCCACAAAACAAGAAATTAGCAAGGACAAACGCAAGAATGGTGGCGCTTCACCTAGGTTATAGGTTAAACTTCATTAAATTCTTCTTTGCCATCTTTACTAAATTAACCATTTTCTAGTGCAGTAAACGAGCTATCTATATAAACATCGCGATATGCAGATGTAGCCGATGCACCCAGAAAAACTTGGTGATTGCAGCTTGTGGATCTGCTTCGTAAGATCCCCTTATCTCAGAAAAAATCCTACAGAGGCACATACGAGATTACAGTTATTCATCCACTTCATAGCCCCCTAGAAAAAAATAAGCTCGACATAAAAGAAAGAAAGCAAGATCCTGGGATGCACTGCAGTGCAGCAGCAAGGTGCTTCCGGCATATCACAAAGGCATCTCAAACTAAGGGCCTACTTACCCAAGGCCTTTTACCAGATATAGTGCGAGTAGGCGTTCCACACAGCGCTTTGTTCAAGAAGGACCCGTTGGCGCTGCCCAAGCCGATGCACCCGGACCCGCCGCCCAAGAAGGATGACTTGAGGCGGAGCTGTGTCGGTTGGGATTATGCGACATCTGCGGAAGGGATTGGAGCGGCAACCGCGAACGAGCTTCTGGGGCATGGCATGGCGGGCGCTGATGGCGTCGGGTGGGATTCTACGGGTGCCTGGCGATGTCTGAGTTGCGTCGGATCCGGGGCCGGGGCCGGATGTAGTGCGGAGCCACCCAGCTGGAGGGGATACCGGAGGAGGACGTCACCACGGGCCTCTGCGGCTAGTGCCGCTGCGAGTATGACGATGACGGGTGGGAGGTGGTCGGGGACGCGGAGGAGGAGGAGCAGGAGGTCGAGATGGAGACGGCTGCGGTGAGGCTGGCGACGCAGTGGTGAAGCTGTGTTAGGGTTTAGGTGGAGGAGAACCTGCATCTCGCGGGGATCCTGGGATGCGGGGCTGGCGGGGCTAGCATCACCGAGGGTGGGGGTTGAGGTTGGGGGCGTGGACGGGGGCAGGTCCTAGGAGGCAGGGCGGACGTTGATGGCGGATCGGCGTTGATGGCGGGGAGCAGAGGGGAGGAGGGTGGTGGATCCGCGGTGCGACAATCAGACGACTTGGCAGAACCGTGCATAAAAATGACTGTGGACGCCTACGGTAGGATTTTAAGGAGTAGTAGAGATATATATGCAGTTGAGTTTAGCTTGTCTCTCACGATACAAGGAAATGCCTCGGACTAGGCTCTAGAGATGTGATCAAAATTTGTGTACTTGTGGCGCCAGACTAGCTTGTGCGATGTACGGATGACACGGACGGACAGGCTACCGCTGGTTTGGCTCGCAGTTATTGTATTTATTTTGAAGTTATATATGTATAGCTAGGAGGGAGTATAATAAGATGATGTAGTTGGGCTACAATAATAAATTTGTAGAGAAGAAAGAGACATGGTGACAGATATAGATGGACAATAAGCACGAAGCTCGCGAGCCCAGCACGAAGCCCGCTGTTTGGGCCTGATCCGAGCCCGGCACGAATAAACGGGCCAGGCTCGGACAGCAAACTAGTCATGGTGGGTTAGGCCGGCACGGCCATTTATCTCTAAGCCCGTTTTTCTGCACTAAACCGTGCTTACCGACCCGTTTTTCAACCCGCATTTTCCGTGCTAAATGGGTCGGCCCAGCCCGTTTAGATCCACTGCGGACCAGACTTGGACAGGAAAACGGGCTCATGGGCTTAGACGGCCCGGCCCGATTTTCTAACCGTATCTGGCGGGCCAGTCTTCACCCGGGCGGCCTAATTGGCCATCTCTAGTGACAGAAAGGGAACCATGCTGCTTAGTAGTAACTATCTAAAGTGGCCTGATCATGGACTCCAAGATACTTTGTAAAAGTAAGATCGAGTTGGACCAATTATTAAATGTTATTAAACCTTTCTGTAAGTAGTATCGCGCTGGTTTTTATTGATTGGTTAATTTGGCTTCGACAAGGATTAGGACTGCATGCATCGGCAGGCACTTGGGACGGCAGTGGGCCAAGCGGCTGTCGGGTGGCCTCCCCTCCCCCGCCCCCTGGGCGGCATCCGCGACAGCAACGCCCAAACGACTCGCAGTCGCAGTTTTCTTTTTCTCGGTGCCAAGTGGGAACATACAGTATACCTTTTGCTGCGGCCTAGTATCTCTCTCGGCTCACAGTCACATCGGTTGGCCGACCAACACTCGCAGCTGCCTTGTCAACTTTTCCAGCGGTGGGCGTGTGACGCCAAGGCTCGGCGCCAGCAGTCTCCCTGATGCGCTGCTAGTGCCGCCGCAGACATACAATTTGCCTAGAGCCTAGCGATTACAAGATCCATTTTCCACGCCTGTGGCCACCCTCATCAGGTTAGACGGATCAAAAGCGGCGGACAGCATGCAAAAGTCGTCGTCACTCTCCATTACCAAGCGGCTCACCTTCTTCTTTTTTTTTGTTTGCCAGATTGACATGTCCTAATATAATGCCCTGTTCTAATTAATTAATCCGCGCCGTATCAGCTTTGGTTTGGTGAACACATGATCGCGCGTTGTTTATCTGCCATAGGCTGCCGCAGCGATCTCCCTGCCCACAAAAGTTTGGGCAGGACAGGAGGACACTGCCTATGTAGTGTTGACAGTGCTTGTATACCAACAGATCTTGACACGTACATACCTTCTCTCTCTCTCTCTCTCTCTCTCTCTCTCTCTCTCTCTCTGTGTGTGTGTGTGTGTGTTTTTAAGTCTATATTCTAGAATGATTTGAGGATACACGTCCGTCACAATGTCCCCTGGAGGTGGAGATCACAGCCGCTAGTCTCCAGCAACAACTTGCAAGATTTTCCTCTGAAACCAAGGCAGGGGCCCGATCGTGCTTGTTTGTTATCGAAGCATTCTGGTGGATTAGATAGATTCCAGATCATCCCTTATTTGGAGTTAGGATCTCTTCCCACTTGCCACGTTAGCCTTGCACATGTTTGTTGCCACCATTGGACAAGGCGATCAGAAAAATATATGTATGTTCTTGTTGCCTGTCTATCCCTTATTTGGAGTATAGACTATTCGTTCCATAATATACAAGCCTATACTTCAGTTTGACAATATATAAAGACGATACAGCGTATAGTGTGCTACGTATTGGATCCATTTCGGTCCCAATTACAAAAAGTGGAGAGAGATCATGGCAACAAAAGTGAAAATTTTCCTTAGTTTGTTGTATGAGCCTGCGCTTTTGTTTCCTAGAACTCGTGTTGCTTTTTTGTTAGTAGTATTTGCTTGCTAGTTAGTTGGATATATGGGAGTGTTATTCGTAACCCTAGGTGATGATCACCCATCCTAAAATTCTTTAACAAATATCAAATATCTATCTCTACTCCTATAAAGCACTGGGTTTTCTGGTTTACATCCTCGTCCCTTTTGCAAAAAAAAAAATCTTTATAATCTAATTTACGGTTCTAATATGGGTTGTTATCTTTTCGATGGGTTGTGAGAAAACACTAAAGTCCAACGTGGTCCTAACATGGGTCGTTACCTTCTAGATGAGCCATGAGAAAACATTCAAGCCCAACACGACATAAAACCGCACGCAGAGCAGCACTTCCAGATAGTACCACCTCGCTGGCTGAAGTTGACCGAGCAGCCGAGCTAGCTATAAAAAAGGGATAAGTCTCATTTTCAGCTCATATCTTTTTTGAGTTTTTGGCTAAGATAAAGTGCAGTATATGTAGTTTAATATATGGTATGTAGATCATATGTCGACTTTACTTTGAAATTTATTTTTTGTGAGGAGAGTCCATAACACTGGCTTGTCACTGGACCCTCATGTGTCGTTCAACCGTTGCACTACTATACTAATAAATATGATTGGTGTCCTGTCGCTATGCACAACATTATTCTAGCCTTTATTAAAAATTAATTATTAAGTCACTCATAATATTTATTAAATCATTTATAGGGTGGGTGCTCATGGTCTAGAATGACGAATAGATTGATGGAGAGGGGGTAGGTTTAGCAAGTATCGCCTTCATTTTCAACAAGGTACATATGACTATTCTATATATGTCTAAATTATAGGGGACAAACACACTAAGCTGATGTTGCCATTTCACTCTATCACAATGGGGTTTCCCAATCTCATGTGGTCCAAATCTTAGAAATAGTACATATTCCATACTGTGACACAATATTAAATCATTTTTTTCTTGATGGAAGACAACTCATTTAGGGCTGATTTGGTGATCAGGATCCCC
Organism: Zea luxurians; assembly: GCA_029449295.1. NCBI lineage: Eukaryota > Viridiplantae > Streptophyta > Magnoliopsida > Poales > Poaceae > Zea > Zea luxurians. Next base: position 94,456,772 of record JAOPSE010000006.1, read on the forward strand.
AGGGGAAGAAATCCTCTTGCTATTTAAAATTGAATTGGAAGGGGATTCCTCCCCCATGGATCCCCTGGGGATCCCTAATCACCAAACTAGTCCTTAAAGTGAAGGGGGAAGAGAGATTTTAGAGGAGATGGTTTGAACATAGATGGTAAGTGGGCTTTGCTAAATAGATCGACACTAAGCACGAGACGACTCGTAGTGTTTCGGTACGAGCACGATGCATATATAGTTATAGGTGTACATTCGGGGCCGGGCCGGGCCCGGCCCGGCCCAAGCCCGAAAAGGCCCGTATTGTTTGAATTTCGGGTCGGCCCGGCCCGTTTGAATTTCGGGCCGTGCCGGGCCGGCCCATGGGCCTAGCCCTCGGCCCACGGCCCGGCCCGTAATTGCTTAAACGTGCCGGGCTTATTTCGGGCGGCCCGAAATTATACAAGCCCGAAATTCACATTAGGGCCCGAAATTCAATTTTTGGCCCGAAATTCAGTTTTGGCCCGAAATTCACATTAGAGCCCTAAATTCAAAAAAATAATAAAACAAATAAAAGATAAGACAAATAAATTTGTACAAAATTAAACTTAATATTTGTATTAAAGTTACCACAGCTATGCAATGACTACCTCGTTTATAAATCATTTTGTTAGAAGGAAAAAGAGTATAATCATCTCTATACAAAGTTTGTAAGTTCAGTTTATTGTTAATGTTCATAACAAAAGTAAAATTACATCACACAATCTAATTCAAAGATAAAAAAACATCTAACTAGCATTATCTCTACCTTTATGTTCTTTATCAAGTATATGAAAGTGTGAAATGAAGTGTGGTTTTAATAAATATATGGGCCTTTTCGTGCCTCTATATGGGCCTTATCGTGCCTGCCTTAAACGGGCCGTGCTCGTGCCCGCCCATGGGCCGTGACCTCGGCCCAAACCCGGCCCGATATAACGGGCCGTGCCGGCCCGGCACTAAATTATTTCGGGCCGTGCCGTGTCTGGGCCGTGCTTTTTTTTCCGTGCTTCGGGTCGGCCCATCAGGCCCGGCCCAAATGTACACCTATATATATAGATATAGTGATAGTGCCCGCATAGCACAGGCCTAGTGTATTCCAGTATTCGAGTACTCCCCAAAGTCTAAGAAGTCTGCTCCTACAACGAAAGGGAGGTGTACTACACCTGGCCCACTGGGCCGTGTAGTTTTCTGACTTTGGACCTGATCCCCAACCAAGGCCTTAAATGGCCACATCGTCTGCAGTGTCGTCCACGTGCTGCTTGTGTTGCGTACTCCAGTAGACTGGACTAGCAGTACAACTTGCGTGCGACACTGCAACCGCATCGGCGCCACGGCGGCGGCCGTGACGGCACACCATTGCGGTATGAAGCCCGTAGGGCCATTGCCTGCAGGCCGCAGTCTATCTCCATCGTCGTCGTCGATCATGGTCCACTCCTCCCTGCCGCCGGCCATACAGCTAGCGAAAGTGTCCGTATACGACCATGCATGCATCTCCATACCGTGTCAACAGGCGGGCCGGTGTCAGTGAGCAGTATGCTCAGACGACTCAGTGCTGCTACGAGCCAGTCTGGACGCCTAGCCGCAGCCGGTGGACGTACGGCCGGGCCATGCCTTGGTGGGGTGACAGCGCAACGGACGTCTCGTCGGCGGGCACCGCACGGCACAGCGTTTCGCACGGAAGCTGCCTCGTCGCTTCGACCATCGCTTCATATATATATCATCATCTGATCGTCGTCCAGAACTACACACGTGTCCCATGGATTCACCGTGCTCCGTGCACGCACGAACGACGAATGGCAGGCAGGGGCAGGGCGGTGCAGGTGTGCGTGCGCGTGATCCGCGTGCGCCATCCAGTCCAAGATGGTCGACGTCGCCGCCCGTGGTTGATCACTCTTGATCCGGCCGCTCATGTCCCACGTCCCGCAAGCGGCAAGTCGGCAAGAGCAGAGCGCGTGCCAAAGTCTTATTATCTGGTGCGCGTTCGCCGCTAACTGAAACGGTGCGAGACGGCGGCGGCGATGGTTAGGATTTCAGTTTTTGCGAGGCTCACCCGTCTCGCAGCAAGCCATGAATACGGCAGGGTCGGGCTCTTGGTTGATCACTTGGACATTCCTACAGCGGGTGACTTCGTATCGTAGGGCAAACCCGGCGTAAAGACAAAGGAGCAACAGGGTGCGGTAGCGGCCTACAGGCTAGGCTATAGGAGCTCCCAATCGCAGGCCGGGCCGTACATGTCAGCAGTTTCGGGTGCATGGACGCAGAATACAGCTACAGCGCGCGGGCATGCTGTCCAGGACTCGCGCCATGTCTCTCTGTCCCTGCTAGCTCCCTGAGCAGTCGCCGTCGTGCCCCGGCCGAGCGCTCCGCAGCGTCCTGCCAGCGCTCATGCCACGCGCGCGGTTGCGTTGCGTTGCGGCGACATGAATAGATCTAGCCACCAAGGCAAGGCTGCAGGGGAAAAACCGAAGGCGAAAACGAAGCGTTGCCACTACTACAGGTATCCTCTATACAGGCGGTCCGGTTAGCCTCTACACAGGCGGTTCCAGGAACCGCTTGTGGTGCACCGCCTGTGATGTAAAACAACATCACAGGCGGTCAATCAAAAACCGCCTGTGATAGACACACATCACAGGCGGTCCAGTTTAAAAGAACCGCCTGTGAATGTGATAGTCACACATCACAGGCGGTCCGGTTTAAAAGAACCGCCTGTGATAGAGACACATCACAGGCGGTTTTAATTATAAGCCGCCTGTATTTCCCAGATTCATATACAGAAGCAGATTCATATATATTTTCCAGATTCATATACAGAAACAGAATTAATAACAGATTCAAACACAGATTCAAACACATATTCATCATACAAAGATTCAAACAAGTTCTATAGCAGGTTCCATACACAGATTCATCCACATATATATCAAGTTCCATCATACACAGATTTATACACATCAAGTTGCATAACAACTCAACATCTCAAAGTTCCATAGACAACTAAACATCTAAAGTTCCTAACTAAAGACCTAAACACTGTGTGATATTGTGTACAAACTTAGTTCTGGGAATTTTTGCAAATTTCCATTTACATTGTAGAATAGCCCTTGTTGATGAAGAACTTCACGACGCATAAAGTAAAGCAAGTCTCTTACAACCTTAGCCACGCCGGTGGAAACCATATCTCTTTCTAACCATTCAGCATTGATCTTAGATTTAGGAACCTGCAATGAAAACAAAAAGCAATCGGTGCTAAGAGTAATGTGATGAGCAACAATATAACATAAAAATTGCAATATAGACAATGATAGCGAACTTACATCCTCATGATTGACCATGTAATGGAAGGTGACACGACACCATTCGCATACATAATAACCGCACAGGACAGTACCCGGAGGTTGTTTGTCACCATATGGAAATAATGATATTGACAAATTAGGCTTGTCCTCTGGATGTTCGCCGCCAAGATCTTTCCAATAAAAACGGTATGCACTGCATATAAGAATAGCATTGTGAGATTAAGAATACATTTGTTAAGTTGTAATAAGTACAAGTGTGCAATAATAATCATACTTCTCTAAAATCTTCAAGAAGTCATTATACGTAGCCTTTTCCATTCTCAGTGAGTCGAAGACCACGACTTTACCATCCTTTGGCCAGATCATGATACAAATGTAGTGGTCACTATATAGACATAGACGAAAACACATGTTAATATCACGATTGTCATAATTTATAGTTCAAAATTAAACCATGTCGATAACTTACTTAAAGTGGTGCGGAGCTATTATTAAGTCCTTACCATGTTGTACATGATTATACATGGCTCGTCCAATGTATGCCGCCATTATCTTCATTTTCTTTCTCTGATTCTGTTTGACGGCTTTCTCAAATTCAGCATCGTCCAAGTCTTTGTATTCTTCTCCTTGCCTCCGAGCAACTACTTTGTAGCGAGCTTGGAATATCATCAACGGGTCAAGAAACCCTGTCTTAAGTTGTTTCTTCTTATCATCCATGTATTGCATCCTACGTGTAATAGTGTTAATCGTTAGACTCTCGTTTATGTGTGCGTGTACAAAACTAACAAATATGAAAGTTTAGAGGTACTTACAAGCAAAAGAGGGTTAAGTAGTTGGTTTCCATCCTTTGTCGGTGGTACAACGACCAGAGATCGTCAAAGAATAAATGCCGCACAGGATTTATATGATCATTGCTCCAAAATGCATCTTCTGGCACAACAAATGTGAATTCCTCGAGTTTGTATTTGTTGCTAGCCACCATGTACCACTCATGCATTCTAATCTCCGGAGTTGACAACTTAGAAAGTTGCACCGTCGTTAAGAACGGCCTCCCATTCACAAATTTAGGAGGAACATCCTCCTTCTTGTATACCGAGATATTGGTTTTAAGACGTAATGATTCTCGAGTATGAATCATTCCATCTTCTTCCCATACTTCGAAATTGTCTATTTGGGCCGACCGTGTGCCTACTCCATGAGATGCTGATACTGCATTTGATTGATTAGTCATAACTCTCTGCAATTTATGCAGGTAGCGTGCCACTGATTCTGACGGTTTCTTGACATCGTCTGTGGCGATTCGCTTATGAATTTTCTTTGAAATAGTTGGCCCTTCAACATTGGTGCCAACCTTTGGTTCCTTTTTGATGTTGACGTCGACATTCTGAGGAACAATTTTGTCTACGTCCCCCTCGTCGAGTTCCTTCGCAAGAGGCGATATGATTGTTTCAACGATTTTTTTGGAGGTCGGTGTCATATCTTCCTGCACCATGGGGTGTGGAATGATCGAACTAGCTTTTTGTTGCATTGGTGTTGAATTCGGCTCATCACCAAACTTGATGTCGCGTCGATGTCAAAGAACCAACTCGTTCATTGCCTCCTGCAAAGTTATGATCCCCTCAACTGGAAAATCTATCTCCCAATCTTCACAACCACTGTTTGTGATTTCTAGAACTTGGACCACAGCATAGTGTGGCGGGACAGGATTGTCCTTGTAGTTAACAAGTCCTGGTTTTACCAAACCAGTAGCAGCTTGCTTTGTTTTTGTCCCAGATCGATTGATTGGAATATGAAGAAAGCAAGGCTTGTCCTCAACAATATCGTCTACAGGGTACTTGGTCAAGTCTTGCACAGATCCAACGCTGCTAGGGACTATAGGTGGACTCATGTGGCTTGGCTTGAGTTCAAATGATATGCATTCTGTTTTCTTCATTTTGTTCATCACGTCATTAATAGCCTTTTGTACCCTTTCATCAATAGTCTCTTCAAGGGTCCTTTTCGACTTCTCGTGTTTCCTATATGACGACGCATACTCTGGAAACGCCTCTCTCCAGGAAATCTTAGAAGAGATTCCCCGAGCCCGTCCAGTGTGTTCAGGATTGCCTAGTGCTGCAGTTAGTATGTCATTCTCCCTCCGAGGCTTAAATTCTCCTTTTTTTCTATTATCTGCATATTCTTGAATTTTTGTCGAAACTTCGCCTACCAATTCTGGATGCAAAAGTTTGCCGTCCTCACTCAAACCTGCTCGACCTAAGATCCAACGAATAGCTCTCTCATCGATATCTTTTAATATTGGGTCCAAAGTGTCGTTAGTTATAGCTTCCTCGATAATCTTGTTCCACTGCACAACTTTATGGTGATATCCGCTTGACCCCAGGCGATGGGGGTGTTTGTTCATCTTCGCTCTCTGAGAATTAGTTTCGCCCAGTTCTTTGGCCTTCAGTTCGGTCTTCTGACGAACAAATTCCTCCCACTGAGCTTGAGTGATTTTCCCCATTTTCTTGGGCGGAGGAACCTTATTCTTCTTAACAAAGTCCCTATTCATCTCGGCCTTCCACCCACGAAACATCTTGGCCATAGCAGAGAGCATCGACTTCCTTACTGCATCCTCTGTGCCTTTTGGGAACTTGAATGACTCAGACAACTTAGCCCATAGCTTGTTGCGGGTGTCTTCATCTAAATCCTTCCATTTTTGAAGTGTGATTGGCACTATATCTCTAACAGTAGCCCCGTAGGAATTTCGAAACTTTGTAACCACGTCAAGTGGTTCTTCAGGAAACCCCTCTGCATTTAGTTTTATTACATACATAACTGCACCTTCTTTCATCTGATTTGGACCTCGTCGCCCTCGTTTCCGCTTATGTGAAACGGATGATTCAGGCATCGGAGCATCCTCCGTGTTTCGTGTAGAAGATGCATCCTCTTTCTTCTCTTCATTTGAAATCTATATAGTGAAAAAATTAATGGCCTTTCATATATGAACATTATTTTACAATATAGTCGGCATATTTCTATTTACCTCTTCATCATTGGGAATATAGTCGGCATCAAGCTCATCTGATGTTTTTTTTCTTCCTTGGAGGTATAGGAGTACAAGGATTGTCGTCACTAGAACTATCCTCCCCGCTCCCTTCACCGGAGCTGCTCGTTGTCTGCCATTCAAGTTTGGTCGCGTCTTCATCAACTTTGTTAGACGCACCGGTGCAGACCACATCCATACTAGGCTGCTCGTTGTCTGCCATTCAAGCTGGTTCCATCGATAAAGGGATATACTGTTAGTCTGATATACTGGTTCCATCAATAAGGGAACTTGGAGAAAAGGTGATTCAAAATAAATCGAGCCCAAACCCCCCTACGGGGCAGGATCGGGTCGGGAAGCAAGCTCGCAGATAGAAGGGCACTTTCCAATGCAGTTAGACAGAGAAGGCATGGCTGTGATGTTATAATGCTGAAGGACCCCAAGAAGAGATTATGCCCTATAGTCTACCACCTCTCGTTATTTGTGGGCTTCACCGAGGGCGGGAAACATTTGGTGACATCAAACGACCTTCGGGCTGGGGACGTCTGCGAGCTTGTTAAGGGGCCAGACGATGGTGAGCCGGTGTACTCTGTCCGGATGTGTGGTCACAAAATTTAAAGCCGCCCCGGCTTCATCTGTGCGCTTCTCTTCTCTTATGTCGGCTACTAAGATCACTTAGCACCCCACCTAAGAGAAGAGAAGCACACACATGCAGCCGGGGCAGCTTTTAATTTTGTGACCACACATCCGGACATAGTACACCGGCTCAACATCGTCTGGCCTCTTAACAAGCTCGCAGACGTCTTCAGCCCGAAGGTCGTTTGCTATCACCAAATGTTTCCAGCCATCGGTGAAGCCCACAAATAACGGGAGGTGGTAGACTACAGGGCTTAATCTCTTCTTGGGGTCCTTCAGCATTATAACATCACAGCCATGCTGAAGGACCCCAAGAAGAGATTAAGCCCTGTAGGACCCCAAGAAGAGATTAAGCCCTGTAGTCTACCACCTCCCGTTATTTGTGGGCTTCACCGAGGGCGGGAAACATTTGGTGACATCAAACGACCTTCGGGCTGGGGACGTCTGCGAGCTTGTTAAGGGGCCAGACGATGGTGAGCCGGTGTACTCTGTCCGGATGTGTGGTCACAAAATTTAAAGTCGCCCCGGCTTCATCTGTGCGCTTCTCTTCTCTTATGTCGGCTACTAAGATCACTTAGCACCCCACCTAAGAGAAGAGAAGCACACACATGCAGCCGGGGCAGCTTTTAATTTTGTGACCACACATCCGGACATAGTACACCGGCTCAACATCGTCTGGCCTCTTAACAAGCTCGCAGACGTCTTCAGCCCGAAGGTCGTTTGCTATCACCAAATGTTTCCAGCCATCGGTGAAGCCCACAAATAACGGGAGGTGGTAGACTACAGGGTTTAATCTCTTCTTGGGGTCCTTCAGCATTATAACATCACAGCCATGCTGAAGGACCCCAAGAAGAGATTAAGCCCTGTAGGACCCCAAGAAGAGATTAAGCCCTGTAGTCTACCACCTCCCGTTATTTGTGGGCTTCACCGAGGGCGGGAAACATTTGGTGACATCAAACGACCTTCGGGCTGGGGACGTCTGCGAGCTTGTTAAGGGGCCAGACGATGGTGAGCCGGTGTACTCTGTCCGGATGTGTGGTCACAAAATTTAAAGCCGCCCCGGCTTCATCTGTGCGCTTCTCTTCTCTTATGTCGGCTACTAAGATCACTTAGCACCCCACCTAAGAGAAGAGAAGCGCACACATGCAGCCGGGGCAGCTTTAAATTTTGTGACCACACATCCGGACATAGTACACCGGCTCACCATCGTCTGGCCCCTTAACAAGCTCGCAGACGTCTTCAACCCGAAGGTCGTTTGCTATCACCAAATGTTTCCAGCCATCGGTGAAGCCCACAAATAACGGGAGGTGGTAGACTACAGGACTTAATCTCTTCTTGGGGTCCGCCGATTCAGGCATTCCGCCGATGCCATTCTCCATATAAGTCCCAAACAGAGAATAGGGATGAGGTAGTCAAGATTGTAGGCGCTAGTGCTCAACTACTAGCATCTATAGATATGGACACAAGTCCAAATTTGGTGCTACTCGGCACCATCGATATCACTAGAAAAAAAATACATCAAAGAGATCCACTTCCCAATAGTACTCGAAGATATCATTGACTTGACACTCTCTAAGAGGTTCATACAAAATACATTCTCTCTAAGAGTGAAACCTACGATACTCATATCGTGTTGTTTAGGACTAAACATCAACAACCCCTTGACTGGTCGCTATCATACTCAATTCCAAAATATTTTTCCAATATGTCGGCTTGAGTAAGGAGATCTGGGCTTGGGAGTTCCTCCAAATCATCTGCAGCTTCATCATCTTCAGCATATTGCAGGGCTTCATCTTGAATAATTTTAGCCCTCTTGGAGTCAGCATACTTTTTGATGGACAGAGCACACTTCTCAAGCATGTCGCATACATCTCCAATTTGAAACAAAGTGGTCTTAAGTGTGTACACTGATTCCGGTTCACTAGTATCCACAACCCCATCAGTCACTAGACTGCGAATGATGTCAACATGTGTCTCGATGACTCGAACTGAGCTCTCAACCATGTCAAGTGGCTCTTTTTCCATCTCTAAAACTGAAAATGGCCAAGTCTCACAATCAAAATTGAGATCGCAACAAAGGCAGGGATCAGAGGGAAAACAAGGATGTGGCTTATAGGGCAAAAAGAGGGGTCCAAATAACATTGTCATGGCTATGAACAAGTCAAAGATGGGAGATAAGAACAAGTCTTATAACATAGGGTTGGGAAGCAAAGATAGGTAGTCAAAAAACTAAGAAGGGAGATAAGAACAAGTCTTATAGCATAGGGAGATAATAACATTGCCATGGCTATGTACTTCCATGATGTATGTGGCCATAAGCACTAAAATAGACTTGTTGCCCCAATCACTATGGAGATTTTCTACCAAGAAGGGGTCCTAGTAGTTGCATCAACTATCCATGACAAAATTCTTCATAAGCATAATGACCAACATTTAATCACAAGGGATACAAGCTACTAAAGCAAAAATGGTGACCTTAACAAAATATGTAAGTGAAAACACCAACAATATAAGCATAATGACCAACATTAACAATATAAGATTAACAAGGCATGACTAGCAAAAACAAGTAATCAAGGCATGAATTTGTAACAAGTAATTAAGGCATGATCAAGGAGTGCACCGAGGGCTCGGAGATGGGCACGGCGGCGCACTCGGCGCTCGGGCTCGGGGACGGGGACGGCGGCGCTTGGCCTCGGGGACGGGGACAGAGGCGCTCGGGCTCAGAGATGGAGACGGCGACGCTCGGACTCGGAGATGGAGACGGCGACGCTCGGGCTCGGAGATGGGGACGGGGACGGCGGAGTTGGGCTCGGGGACGGCGGAGTTGGGCTCGGGGACGGCGCGGCCTGGCGGGCGCCCAGCTCGGAGACGGTGGCGCTTGGGCTCGGGCTCGGCGACGGCGTGGCGGGCGCTCACGGCTCGGAGACGGGGACGGGAACGGCGGCGCAGCAGCCTGGCGGCGTAGTATCAGCTCCGGGCGAAACCTAAACCCTAAGCCACCGTACCGAGGCTTTTATATAGTAAACACATCACAGGCGGATTTTTAGAAAAACCGCTTGTGATGTATAACATCACAAGCGCTTTTCTATTTCGACCGCCTGTGATATGTAAACTTCACAGGCGGTCCAAATAGAAAACCGCTTGTGATGTTATACATCACAAGCGGTTTTTCTAAAAATCCGCCTGTGATGTGTATGTAGTATAAAAGGCTCAGTGGTTCCAGCGCAGGAACCCTAACTTCCGGAGCCCGACGCCGCTAGGCTGCGCACTACTGTAGCGGCGGCGGATTTTTTTGATCTACGGGGAGAAGGTTTTGTTTTTGATTTTCGGGCTTGATTTCAAGAGTTTATGCATATATATGATCTCCGTTTGTTTTCTTTCTCATTTTGATACGATTTTTTGCCTCAATTTTGTAATATAGACCGGAATTGAAGAAAAACTCAGGAATTCCAAGATTTGGACTTGTAGTTGATCTAATTTAAAGATTTTTTTTGAAGAGTTGTCTCACCTCAAGGTACCTATATTGCTGCAATCTTGTTTCATTTTCATGCACATTAATTCGTTCATGATTTAGGGATTAAATTCAATTAATTAGGGATATTTTAAAAAATTTTTGTCTCATGTGCTAGGTACATCTCGATATGATCTTGTTTCACTTTCATGAACATTTATTTTTTCATGTTACATCTCGATATTGACGTTAATCAATATAGGGATAGGTAATGGACCGAGGTTGGATGTACAATGTGCCAAGACCACATCCGTCGTACATTCGAAATTTGAGAAGCTTTATTGAAGCGGCCAACAAGCACGCGAATTTGCGAAAGAGCAAGGAGATATTATGTTCGTGCATCGATTGTGATAATAAGATAGCTTGGAGAGATATAGGAGTAATCCAATCACATCTGCTAAAAAGAGGGTTTAAAAACAATTACACGATATGGTCAGAACATGGTGAGTTGGATCCGTGTGAAGTGCCTGGTAATGACGAGAGAGTTGTCGGAATTTTAGATCTTAAAGTTGATGGTAAAGTGGATAATGTGGATGCTAATCAAGATTTTGAAGAATTTGATTGTGAAGAGATGTTGCGCCATATGGAACCAGAAATGTTAAGTTCTGTGGGATCGCAGAAAGGGCTATCTAAAATGGAGGGACTGGAAAGTGCCTCAAAAGAACCTTTATATGATGAATCAAAGGGTTGTGACAAAGAGTTTACTACACTGCGTACAGTTCTAGAACTTCTGAAGTTGAAGGCTAGCGCCGGATGGTCTGATACTAGCTTCACAGATCTTTTGAATTTTCTGTCTCAATTACTACCAAAACCCAACAAACTACCAACAAGCACTTATAAAGCGAAGAAGCTTATATCTCCCATAGCTCTGGGTGTGCAAAAAATTCATGCATGTCCGAACCATTGTATTCTGTATCGTGGCGATTTTGAGAATGCATCAAGATGCCCAGTTTGCAATGTCAGTCGATACAAGAAGAGCTACAATCAAGACTGTGTAAAAAAATTCCCGAAGAAAAATAAAAACAAGAAATCCACTATTGGACCTGAAAGTGACGATGACACTTTTGATGACATGGATGGGAAAAAGAAGTCAAAGAACCCAGCTTTGGTGATGTGGTATCTTCCAGTAATTGATCGCTTGAAACGTTTGTTCTCAAACCCTAGGGAGGCTGAGCTTATGCGTTGGCATGCTGAAAATCGCAAGCAGAATAACAAACAGATTCGACACCCTGCTGATGCATCACAATGGAAAAATTTCGATCTTATGTATCCTGAGTTTGCCAAAGAAACCAGAAATGTAAGATTTGCTTTGGGAACAGACGGAATGAATCCATTTGGTGAAAAAAGAAGTGTACATAGCACCTGGCCCGTGACTTTAACGATGTACAACCTTCCATCATGGTTGTGTCACAAAAGAAAGTATATTATGTTGACTATTCTTATTCAAGGTCCGAAATCAGCTGGTGTTGATATTGATGTGTTCCTAGAACCTCTTATGGAAGATATGACAAAGCTCTGGAATGAAGGAGTTAGAATATGGGACGAGTATTGCCGTGAGTATTTCAACTTAAGAGCAATTATATTTGTTACCATCCATGATTCTCCCGGTGGCGCCACACTATCAGGGCAAAAGACTAAAGGAAAGAATGGTTGTGTAGTGTGCGTCGATGGAACTGCTTCCATGTACCTTAAATCATCCAAGAAGTTGGTGTTCATGGGACACAGACGGTTCTTGATGAAGCAGCATAAGTACCGAAAGATGAAAGAGGAATTTAACAATCAACTGGAAAGTGAAGGTGCACCAAAGCCTTATAGTGGGAAACTTGTTTTTGAAATTGTAAAGAACATTCATGTTGTATTCGGAAAGGGAAAAACAAAGGAGAAAAGAGAAAGAGAACTGACCCTTCAACTTACACAACTTTCAAGAAGCAATCAATATTTTTCAAGTACCTCCCATACTGGAAGGATATGGAAATTTGCCACAGCATTGATTTGATGCATGTAACAAAAAATGTTTTTGACAGCATCATTGGAACCTTGCTGGGCATGCCGAGTAAGACAAAAGACGGACTTAAATCACGCAATGATCTAGTAGATCTTCAAATCAGACCGGAACTTCATCCAGTGGATAGTGGCAAAGGGAAGCCTTACCTCCCCCCAGCTAGCTACAACTTGTCAGTTGAGGAGAGAACAAAAATTTGCAAATGTTTGCGTGGGGTCAAAGTGCCCACAGGTTTCTCATCCAATATCAGCAGACTAGTCAGGATGAAGGACTTGTCTCTATTTGGCTACAACTCTCATGACTGCCATGTGATGATGACGGTGTTCCTCCCAATTGCGGTAAGAGCCCTCGAAACAGAGCATGTCAAAGTTGTCATGACACGCTTGTGTTACTTTTTCAATGCGGTTTCACAAAAAGTAATAGCTTTAGAAGACTTGGACTATCTAAAGGCATACATCATCGAGACTATGTGCAAGCTTGAAATGTGTTTTCCTCCATCATTTTTTGATATGCAAGTACACCTAATCATACATCTCGTGGATCAGATAAAAATATTAGGGCCACTATATTTACATCATATGTTTCAGTTGGAGCGATACCTGGGAGTATTAAAAGGTTATGTGCGAAATCGCGCTCACCCAGAGGGTTCAATCATGGAGGGATACACTACAGAAGAAGTGATTGAGAGCTGTATAGATTACATCAGTGACGGAACAATGATAGGTGTGCCTGTACCTAAACATGAGGGTAAACTATGTGGGAGAGGGAGAATGGGCAAGAAAACTTTTCGCGTTGAGGATTACAAACTAGTACATTGTGCTCATGGTAGTGTACTACAACATCTCACGATAGCCGAGCCTTACATAGAGGAACACCTGAATGAGCTTCGTAAAGAAAATCAGAACCGCACAGAGGACTGGATCATGAGGGAGCACAAACATCGTTTCAGCGAATGGTTAATGGACAAAAACATCCCATTCGGAGACTCTTCGGATGAGAAAACAATGAAGAATTTGGCTTCTGGGCCATCGTGTTTTGTGACATCATGGCAAGCATATGACATCAATGGGTACACATTCTACACTAAATCAAAAGACATGAAAAGTGTTGCACAAAATAGCGGTGTTCGTATCGATGCTTTTGACCTACATGGACAGAAGACCACATATTTTGGATTCATAGAGGAAATATGGGAACTTGATTATGGCCAAAGCATGAAAATACCCTTATTTAAGTGCCAATGGGTACAACATCCCGTGGGGGTGATAGTGGATAACTACGGACTCACACTGGTAGACTTAAAGAAAGTAGGATATAAAGATGACCCGTGGGTTCTCGCCGAATGTGTTGCACAAGTGTTCTATGTACTCGATCCAGCAGATGAGAAGATGCATGTAGTTATTTCTGGAAAGCAAAAAAATGTTGGAGTTGAGAATGTGGGAGACCAAGATGAGGAATACAATAAGTATGAAGAGATGTTCGTCTTTAACGGTCCAGAGAGAATCAAGCGTGTGGAAAAGAAAATTGATAAGAACTTAAAGCCATACATGCGAAAAAATGGTAGTTCATGAAAAATTGTATGAATCAAATTGTATTTGTTATCATGTATGATCGACTATGAATTGTGGTTGCCAATTAATTTAAAATCTCTCTAGTTATCTATGTGTGCTATTATAATTCATTTAAATTGTATTTGCATATTATTGTTAAAAATTAAATATTAATTCATTTAAATTGTATTTGCATATTTCTGTTAAAAATTAAAATTATTTTCATATTTAAATTGTATTTTCATATTTTTACAATCACAGGCGGTTTTGTCTTAGGGTCCGTTTGTGAAAATGATAGAGCACCACAGGCGGTCCTAAACAAAAACCGCTTGTGATACTATTACATCACAGGCGTACTGAACCGCCTGGGACATCACAGGCGGTTTTCTAACCGAACCGCCTGTGATGTAAAAATCCTACCGCTTGTATAGAGCCAAATTGTACTAGTGTGCCTTGCCTTTCCCGCGCGTACGTCATGGATCACAGGCGCGCGAAAGATCGACCAAGAAGCCAGGTAGCTGCTGTACGCGAACATATAGATGTCCATCCGGGCCGCCCGGCACGGACCCGGCCCGAGCCCGGTTAGGCACGGCACGAACAGGGTCGTGCCTGGCCCGGCACGCTGTTGACTCGGGCCGTGCCAGTTCGGGTCACGTGCCAGGACATGTGTCCAAGCACGGCCCAGAGAGGCCCAAAACGTGCCGGGCTGGCCCGAAAGCCTCTGGGCTATTTGAAAGTTGCCTAGAGGGGGGGTGAATAGGCGAAACCGGAAAATTAAAACTTTATCCCCCAACTAGATCCCTTGATTAGTGGTTAGAACAAGATATACAAATATCGGAGAATAGAAACTAAGTTCTTGCTTGAAAAGAGTATTGCTAAATAATGCGGAAGTGATAAATCAATACAATTAGTAAGTTATAGAATAACAAAGCAAGAAGCCTTAGATGAGAAGAGCACTAGGACAAGTTCTTCCTTGCAGCGTATTGCTTCACTAAATGGGAATTTAACTTGATGCAACACCAAATGATATTAGCAAATAAAGGAGCAAGAAAAACTTAGAGCAAGGGAAAACAAACAAATCACAAGCAATAAACACAATGGACACGGGTGATTTGTTTTACCGAGGTTCGGCCCTCGAAGGCCTAGTCCCCGTTGAGGAGTCCACTTAAGGACGGGTCTTTTTCAACCCTTTCCCTCTCTCCCCCGATCACACAAGGATCGGCGAGCTCTTCTTCTTCTCAAGGATCACTCTTGATCCCACAAGGACCACCACACACTTTGGTGTCTCTTGCTAGCTTTTACAAGCCTCCAAAACTTTGGAGGAAGTTCGATGGGAGTCAATACTCCACGCACAAATGAACACCAAGATGTAGCACACACTATCTCTCAATGAATCTCACAAGGCGCTAGGGCTAAACACAATTGAGTAGCTCTCAATTGCTTGCTCTCTCTTTTGTGGCACTTGTGTTGGTTGTAGTGGACTAAATCTTGTGTATAGGATGGATCAATGAATATATGTGGTTGGGAGGGCTTGAGTATGTCAACTAGATGACTTGGAATGTTGCTTGGGCTCCCACGCCCTGAAGTGGCCGGTTGGGGTGGTATTTATAGCCACCATCCAAAAACTAGCCGATGATAAAGGCTGTCTGTCGCATGGTGCACCGGACAGTCCGGTGCACACCGGACATGTCCGGTGCGACAGCCACGTCATCAATGCCGTTGGATTCTGACCGTTGGAGCTTCTGACTTCTGGCCCGCCTGGATGTCCGGTGCACACCGGACATCACCTGTTCATTGTCCGGTGCGCCGGTATGGGCGCGCCTGACGTCTGCGCGCGCAGAGCGCGCATTAAATGCGCCGCAGGTAGCCGTTGCTCCGAGGTTACACCGGACAGTCCGGTGCACACCGGACATGTCCGGTGAATTATAGCGGAGCGGCTGCTGCGCGAACCCGAGGCTGGCGAGTTGCTGAGGCCGCGCTCCCTTGGAGCACCGGACACTGTCCGGTGTACATCGGACAGTCCGGTGAATTATAGCGGAGCGCCTTGAGAAATTCCCGAAGGTGGCGAGTTCGAGTTGGAGTCCTCTGGTGGTGCACCGGACACTGTCCGGTGAACACCGGACAGTCCGGTGCCTCTAGACCAGAGGTGCCTTCGGTTGCCTCTTTGCTCCTTTGTTGAATCCAAAACTTGATCTTTTTATTGGCTGAGAGTGAACCTTTTGCACCTGTATAACTTATACACTAGAGCAAACTAGTTAGTCCAATATTTGTGTTGGGCAATTCAACCACCAAAATTATTTAGGGACTAGGTGAAAGCCTAATTCCCTTTCAATCTCCCCCTTTTTGGTGATTGATGCCAACACAAACCAAAGCAAATATAGAAGTGCATAATTGAACTAGTTTGCATAATGTAAGTGCAAAGGTTGCTTGGAATTGAGCCAATATAAATACTTACGTGATGCGCATGAATTGTTTTCTTTGTTTTTGACATATTGGACCATATTTGCACCAAAAGTTTTGTTTTTGCAAATTCTTTTCAAAGTCCTTTTGCAAGATAGTCAAAGATAAATGAATAAGTTTTTTCCAAAGCATTTTCAAGTTTGAAATTTTCTCCCCTTGTTTCAAATGCTTTTTCCTTTGACTAAACAAAACTCCCCCTCAAATAAAGTCTCCTCTTAGTGTTCAAGAGGGTTTTAAGATATCAAGTTTTGAAAGTACTACTTGCTCCCCCTTTAGAACACAAAGAGATACCAATTTGAAATTTACCAATTGAAAATCATTAATTTTAAAATTAGGGTGGTGGTGCGGTCCTTTTGCTTTGGGCCAATACTTTCTCCCCCTTTGGCATGAATCGCCAAAAACGGATACTTAGAATGAAATATAGGCCCTTTTCCTAACTATTTTCTCCCCTTTGGCAAATAAAACATATGAGTGAAGATTATACCAAAGATGGAGAGACATTGTGGAGTGATGGCGAAGGGTAGATAATATCGATAGAGTAGAGTGGAAGCTTTGTCTTCGCCGAAGACTCCAATTCCCTTTCAATGTACCTATGACTTGGTTTGAAATTCACTTAAAAACACATTAGTCATAGCATATAAAAGAGATATGATCAAAAAGATATATTAAGTTAAGCATGATCATAGTTCTATATGATATAGATTGCTCCCCCTAAATATGTGCCTTGAGAGGAATACATATTTTGGCCTTGAAATGCCAATTTGCACATAATGAGGTTAATGAGAACATATCTATACCATAGAGAATGTGAAGTGCATTGTGTCATAGGATAAGTGTGATGCTCATGACAGTTTATGCACTACTGAAAGCATGTTACAAACATTTTAAGCATTTTCCCTTAAGGATTTCAAAGAGACTTAAGGACCATCCACCTTTGAAACAAAGGCAGCTTATCCTTGTTACAAGGTTAAGCTTTAAGCTCTTTGACAATAAAAGTACTTCATCTAGTTTTAACAAAGATGCATAAATGCAAGAATGAGGTGTTTGAGAGGTTAAACTAGGTATAAAGCAGGAAAAAAGTGCAAAGGACATGCTTTCTCTTCCTTTCGTACAAGATATGTAAAGAGAGTATAGAAAAGGAAGATTTAGGTACAAGTTTAAATGAAAGAGGATAGTTTTACCTTTTTGTACCTTTACATAGGGACCCTCTCTTCATTGTGCTTTGTCCTTAGTCTTAAATGCTTAAGACCTATACTTAATGACAATATATGGAAATATTTTGCACAAGAGAGTTCTACAACTAGTGATCTTTTTCAAGTTATTGTTAGCATATATCAAATGGATCACAAGTTGCATAAATGAATCATGAATTCTCCTTTTTCCTTAGTGCATATCAAGATAGATATCAATTAAAGTTACCAATTGAAATCAAATTGAAATTTCATGAGGCACTAAGAAGCATAAGTGATAATTGAAGTTGTCCAATGATCAACTAATATGCGATCAAGAGAACAACATAGGCATTAGATTTTCAATCAAGCTTAAAAATAGGAGAATCCAATACGCATGCTACTTTTAGAAATGAAAGCAACAATCCTTGATAAAAGCGACATTATTTTTAACAAGTTGGATTGATGTGAAGTAGCATACTATATGAGAAACATTATTCTCATGCAAGAGACTATATGAAATTATTAAGATAAAGCAATAGTCTCAACATAATCAAAATATAAGAATGAACTTCCCCTAAAGATATTCACTTTTAAGGACATAAAGGGAGAAGCATTATACACTTTGATCAAGGCTTATAAATTTTGCAATAAACAACTTAAGCCTGGTAATAATGAAAAAGGATTTAAAATGCTTACAACCACACCATTGATTGTTGTGAAGACCTTATTGTCCAAGAAGGTGTTGTTGTCCTTGATGTTCTTTCTTTTTCATTTGAGTGCCCCCCTTTGTATTTGTCTCTTTTTCCTTCCAAACTTTGCTTTCTTCCTTTGGGTGAAGATCAACCCATGAGGCTTGTGCACTTTCTTTCTTGTAGATTTTCATAATTGAACTCAAGAGAAATGTTAGTAGCAACACAAGCACTAGTTTCTATTTTTGTAATCATTTTGATAAGGAATGAGAAGCTAGATTACCAAAACATGGATACTCCATAGTATGAACTAGATTATCCATAGATGATGTTATGCTCAATTTTAACTCATAAAACAAGCATAAATAACCCTTTGAGATTATAGGAATAAATCTAATTCATGATTTGGAAAGCGATAAATGTAAAAGAATCATATCCAATTTGAGCAAGTAAAAATACATCATAAAACATTTGGATTGATTTTTCTTTTCATGTTAGATTACATGCTTCCAAAGAGAAACTTATTCTCTACAAGTGAGACTACTTAGGTTACTTAGATAAAAATCATTAGTCTCACTATTCTAGTTATAGAGAGAGTTTTCCTTTTACAAGAGTCCTAAGGATTTGAATTCTTTACATGACACCTTATTCTTTTAAGAACATGAAATATCTCTCTATATCTAGAATCACGGCAATAAATAGATAATTAGGGGAAGAACATGCCATGATATACTTGCAACAAATTAGAGCATGTAGATTGCCATAGTATGGAAATGATGAATGTGCAATCTACCATATGAGAGGAAATTCTTCAAAGAATGGTAAGCAAAATTTAAAGATATTTGAAGTCTTATATATATTTCTATGTGACTACACAAGACACATAAGAAATGATAGTTTAAAATACTTGCATTTAAAAGCATAGAAGTTACCATCCTTTGACTTTCCTCCATGTTGTAGACCTTGATTTTTGGCACACGATAACTCTTTATTTCCTACAACATCAATACCTTCCTCGAGATGATATGAGTTTAAGACATAGTAATTTGAAAAATAACCTTGAGTCAATCACGGATATAGATCATTGAAGATTGATAGCTTGAGTTGATAAGAATTGAATGGACTCTCTCAAGCACCTCAAGGCTTCATATCATCTCTTTCTCCTGCAAAGCTTGTCAAGCATATTTTGGTACCCATCGCTTGATGGGTCCATCACGGTTAGTCAACAAGGATCTAGGAACCCAAGAGTCCTTTGTGTTAGCACTAGGTAAACTCATTACCTTTCTAGCACAAGTTGCAATTTTGGGTTGCCTAGTTACATGAGAATTAATTGACAAGCTAGGAGTGGAATTGTTACCAATGGGACAATCCTTGCATTGATGTCCCTTCTTTCGGCATGTGTAGCATAGGCGTTTTTCAAGTTTTGAAGTTTTCTTCTTTCCTTGTTTGTCGCCAGCTACATGGTTAGTAAAAACTTTCTTTTCTAACCCTATGCCTTTTTGTTTTAAATGGGGACAAGATCTAAGCAAGTGTCCCTTCTTGGAGCATTTAAAACAAAGTCTATCATCCTTGTTAATAATCAAGCCATTTTTAATGTAGGGACATGACCTAATCAAGTGCCCCTCTTCAAAGCATTCACTACACCTCTTAATGTGAAGTGTGGCTTGATCATTACCTTGGATGTTACCTTTTGTGGAGGCGTGGTTGAGGCTTTTGGAGGAGGTGTTGAATTTCATCTTTTGTTTCTTCCTCTTGGTAATCCTCAAATCCTTGACATTTTCTTTAAGGGATGTAGTGCATGCCACGGTTGTTCCCGTCTCAAGCTTCTTCACCATGTGATCACGGTTATCTTGAGAAGGTTGGGCAATGCATGTCCCTTTTAGTTGTGTCAAGCTCATCTTTAGCCTCTCATTTTCTTCCTTGAGCTTTTGATATGAATCATCGTTTGTTCCTGCAAATTCTAGCTCAAAGGAAGATTTGCTTGTCGACGGACAACAAGCATTAGCACATGGTAATATAGTATCAATTTGAATACATGTGCATGAGTGAGGTTGTTGGGATTTTAAATTTTCTATCACAACCTCATGAGCAATGTTTAACATGATATGATCATCCATAAGATTTTCATGAGAGCATATGAGCATATCATATTTTTCTTGAAAAGCTAGATTTTCAACTTTTAGCTTTTCTACTTGGTCCTTAAGCAAGGTATTCCTATTTACTAATTGAGCGATACAATGTAAAGTGTTATCTTGCTCAATTGAACTAGTTTCATACCTTTGGACCAAATCAACATGAGAGCACTTTAGCTCCTCATGTTCTTTAGTCAACTCGTCAAAGTGTAGCATTTTCATGGAGAGAATATCTTCTAGCCTTTGACGAGCTTCGCTTTGCTTTCTCGCTCTTTCTAGAAGTTTGAGCATGACCGCCTTATCTTCTTGGCTTAGGCGAGCGTAGAGATGCAAGAAGTTTCTTTCTTCCTCCTCATCCTCAGTTGTCCTTCCGCTATCATTTTCATTAGCCACACAACATATGTGGGAATCGAAATGGGAAGACAAACCTTTTGGAGAGGTGGATTCATCGTTTGGTCTCCACCGTTCATTTTCTTCTTCTTCCTTGCAAGGGTTAGTATCACAAAGACTAAAGGAAGTAGAAGCATCAAATGAACTATCATGTTTGGACTCATCAAATTTATTTTTAATTCTAGTCCAAATATCATGCGCATCATGGATAGATTCGTCATAGTTTGATATGAAGGCATGATAATCTTCTCTACTAAGAGAATTAGTTAAGATGTCAAAAGCTAGATAGTTTAAGCGATAACATCTTTGATCCTCCTCGGAATTAATTTCTCCATTGAAATTAGAGGGAAAAATACTCTTGTCTATAATTTGTTCTAATCGTGGATCTATGGTTCTAAAAGCATTTATCACACTAGTAGACCAGGAGTCATAATTGGAACAATCATCAAATAATATTTCAAGAGTTACCTCCTTTTGAGTTACGTTCGATGGAGGAGTCTTCTTGTTCTTTTGGGATCTTCTACGAGCCATCACTTCGAGTTGTTAGACTCAAGATGAAGTGCCTAGCTCTGATACCAATTAAAAGTTGCCTAGAGGGGGGGTGAATAGGCGAAACCTGAAAATTAAAACTTTATCCCCCAACTAGATCCCTTGATTAGTGGTTAGAACAAGATATACAAATATCGGAGAATAGAAACTAAGTTCTTGCTTGAAAAGAGTATTGCTAAATAATGCAGAAGTGATAAATCAATACAATTAGTAAGTTATAGAATAACAAAGCAAGAAGCCTTAGATGAGAAGAGCACTAGGACAAGTTCTTCCTTGCAGCGTATTGCTTCACTAAATGGGAATTTAACTTGATGCAACACCAAATGATATTAGCAAATAAACGAGCAAGAAAAACTTAGAGCAAGGGAAAACAAACAAATCACAAGCAATAAACACAATGGACACGGGTGATTTGTTTTATCGAGGTTCGGCCCTCGAAGGCCTAGTCCCCGTTGAGGAGTCCACTTAAGGACGGGTCTTTTTCAACCCTTTCCCTCTCTCCCCCGATCACACAAGGATCGGCGAGCTCTTCTTCTTCTCAAGGATCACTCTTGATCCCACAAGGACCACCACACACTTTGGTGTCTCTTGCTAGCTTTTACAAGCCTCCAAAACTTTGGAGGAAGTTCGATGGGAGTCAATACTCCACGCACAAATGAACACCAAGATGTAGCACACACTATCTCTCAATGAATCTCACAAGGCGCTAGGTCTAAACTCAATTGAGTAGCTCTCAATTGCTTGTTCTCTCTTTTGTGGCACTTGTGTTGGTTGTAGTGGACTAAATCTTGTGTATAGGATGGATCAATGAATATATGTGGTTGGGAGGGCTTGAGTATGTCAACTAGATGACTTGGAATGTTGCTTGGGCTCCCACGCCCTGAAGTGGCCGGTTGGGGTGGTATTTATAGCCACCATCCAAAAACTAGCCGATGATAAAGGCTGTCTGTCGCATGGTGCACCGGACAGTCCGGTGCACACCGGACATGTCCGGTGCGACAGCCACGTCATCAATGCCGTTGGATTCTGACCGTTGGAGCTTCTGACTTCTGGCCCGCCTGGATGTCCGGTGCACACCGGACATCACCTGTTCATTGTCCGGTGCGCCGGTATGGGCGCGCCTGACGTCTGCGCGCGCAGAGCGCGCATTAAATGCGCCGCAGGTAGCCGTTGGCGCCGAAATAGCCGTTGCTCCGAGGTTACACCGGACAGTCCGGTGCACACCGGACATGTCCGGTGAATTATAGCGGAGCGGCTGCTGCGCGAACCCGAGGCTGGCGAGTTGCTGAGGCCGCGCTCCCTTGGAGCACCGGACACTGTCCGGTGTACATCGGACAGTCCGGTGAATTATAGCGGAGCGCCTTGAGAAATTCCCGAAGGTGGCGAGTTCGAGTTGGAGTCCTCTGGTGGTGCACCGGACACTGTCCGGTGAACACCGGACAGTCCGGTGCCTCTAGACCAGAGGTGCCTTCGGTTGCCTCTTTGCTCCTTTGTTGAATCCAAAACTTGATCTTTTTATTGGCTGAGAGTGAACCTTTTGCACCTGTATAACTTATACACTAGAGCAAACTAGTTAGTCCAATATTTGTGTTGGGCAATTCAACCACCAAAATTATTTAGGGACTAGGTGAAAGCCTAATTCCCTTTCAATCTCCCCCTTTTTGGTGATTGATGCCAACACAAACCAAAGCAAATATAGAAGTGCATAATTGAACTAGTTTGCATAATGTAAGTGCAAAGGTTGCTTGGAATTGAGCCAATATAAATACTTACGTGATGCGCATGGATTGTTTTCTTTGTTTTTGACATATTGGACCATATTTGCACCAAAAGTTTTGTTTTTGCAAATTCTTTTCAAAGTCCTTTTGCAAGATAGTCAAAGATAAATGAATAAGTTTTTTCCAAAGCATTTTCAAGTTTGAAATTTTCTCCCCTTGTTTCAAATGCTTTTTCCTTTGACTAAACAAAACTCCCCCTCAAATAAAGTCTCCTCTTAGTGTTCAAGAGGGTTTTAAGATATCAAGTTTTGAAAGTACTACTTGCTCCCCCTTTAGAACACAAAGAGATACCAATTTGAAATTTACCAATTGAAAATCATTAATTTTAAAATTAGGGTGGTGGTGCGGTCCTTTTGCTTTGGGCCAATACTTTCTCCCCCTTTGGCATGAATCGCCAAAAACGGATACTTAGAATGAAATATAGGCCCTTTTCCTAACTATTTTCTCCCCTTTGGCAAATAAAACATATGAGTGAAGATTATACCAAAGATGGAGAGACATTGTGGAGTGATGGCGAAGGGTAGATAATATCGATAGAGTAGAGTGGAAGCTTTGTCTTCGCCGAAGACTCCAATTCCCTTTCAATGTACCTATGACTTGGTTTGAAATTCACTTAAAAACACATTAGTCATAGCATATAAAAGAGATATGATCAAAAAGATATATTAAGTTAAGCATGATCATAGTTCTATATGATATAGATTGCTCCCCCTAAATATGTGCCTTGAGAGGAATACATATTTTGGCCTTGAAATGCCAATTTGCACATAATGAGGTTAATGAGAACATATCTATACCATAGAGAATGTGAAGTGCATTGTGTCATAGGATAAGTGTGATGCTCATGACAGTTTATGCACTACTGAAAGCATGTTACAAACATTTTAAGCATTTTCCCTTAAGGATTTCAAAGAGACTTAAGGACCATCCACCTTTGAAACAAAGGCAGCTTATCCTTGTTACAAGGTTAAGCTTTAAGCTCTTTGACAATAAAAGTACTTCATCTAGTTTTAACAAAGATGCATAAATGCAAGAATGAGGTGTTTGAGAGGTTAAACTAGGTATAAAGCAGGAAAAAAGTGCAAAGGACATGCTTTCTCTTCCTTTCGTACAAGATATGTAAAGAGAGTATAGAAAAGGAAGATTTAGGTACAAGTTTAAATGAAAGAGGATAGTTTTACCTTTTTGTACCTTTACATAGGGACCCTCTCTTCATTGTGCTTTGTCCTTAGTCTTAAATGCTTAAGACCTATACTTAATGACAATATATGGAAATATTTTGCACAAGAGAGTTCTACAACTAGTGATCTTTTTCAAGTTATTGTTAGCATATATCAAATGGATCACAAGTTGCATAAATGAATCATGAATTCTCCTTTTTCCTTAGTGCATATCAAGATAGATATCAATTAAAGTTACCAATTGAAATCAAATTGAAATTTCATGAGGCACTAAGAAGCATAAGTGATAATTGAAGTTGTCCAATGATCAACTAATATGCGATCAAGAGAACAACATAGGCATTAGATTTTCAATCAAGCTTAAAAATAGGAGAATCCAATACGCATGCTACTTTTAGAAATGAAAGCAACAATCCTTGATAAAAGCGACATTATTTTTAACAAGTTGGATTGATGTGAAGTAGCATACTATATGAGAAACATTATTCTCATGCAAGAGACTATATGAAATTATTAAGATAAAGCAATAGTCTCAACATAATCAAAATATAAGAATGAACTTCCCCTAAAGATATTCACTTTTAAGGACATAAAGGGAGAAGCATTATACACTTTGATCAAGGCTTATAAATTTTGCAATAAACAACTTAAGCCTGGTAATAATGAAAAAGGATTTAAAATGCTTACAACCACACCATTGATTGTTGTGAAGACCTTATTGTCCAAGAAGGTGTTGTTGTCCTTGATGTTCTTTCTTTTTCATTTGAGTGTCCCCCTTTGTATTTGTCTCTTTTTCCTTCCAAACTTTGCTTTCTTCCTTTGGGTGAAGATCAACCCATGAGGCTTGTGCACTTTCTTTCTTGTAGATTTTCATAATTGAACTCAAGAGAAATGTTAGTAGCAACACAAGCACTAGTTTCTATTTTTGTAATCATTTTGATAAGGAATGAGAAGCTAGATTACCAAAACATGGATACTCCATAGTATGAACTAGATTATCCATAGATGATGTTATGCTCAATTTTAACTCATAAAACAAGCATAAATAACCCTTTGAGATTATAGGAATAAATCTAATTCATGATTTGGAAAGCGATAAATGTAAAAGAATCATATCCAATTTGAGCAAGTAAAAATACATCATAAAACATTTGGATTGATTTTTCTTTTCATGTTAGATTACATGCTTCCAAAGAGAAACTTATTCTCTACAAGTGAGACTACTTAGGTTACTTAGATAAAAATCATTAGTCTCACTATTCTAGTTATAGAGAGAGTTTTCCTTTTACAAGAGTCCTAAGGATTTGAATTCTTTACATGACACCTTATTCTTTTAAGAACATGAAATATCTCTCTATATCTAGAATCACGGCAATAAATAGATAATTAGGGGAAGAACATGCCATGATATACTTGCAACAAATTAGAGCATGTAGATTGCCATAGTATGGAAATGATGAATGTGCAATCTACCATATGAGAGGAAATTCTTCAAAGAATGGTAAGCAAAATTTAAAGATATTTGAAGTCTTATATATATTTCTATGTGACTACACAAGACACATAAGAAATGATAGTTTAAAATACTTGCATTTAAAAGCATAGAAGTTACCATCCTTTGACTTTCCTCCATGTTGTAGACCTTGATTTTTGGCACACGATAACTCTTTATTTCCTACAACATCAATACCTTCCTCGAGATGATATGAGTTTAAGACATAGTAATTTGAAAAATAACCTTGAGTCAATCACGGATATAGATCATTGAAGATTGATAGCTTGAGTTGATAAGAATTGAATGGACTCTCTCAAGCACCTCAAGGCTTCATATCATCTCTTTCTCCTGCAAAGCTTGTCAAGCATATTTTGGTACCCATCGCTTGATGGGTCCATCACGGTTAGTCAACAAGGATCTAGGAACCCAAGAGTCCTTTGTGTTAGCACTAGGTAAACTCATTACCTTTCTAGCACAAGTTGCAATTTTGGGTTGCCTAGTTACATGAGAATTAATTGACAAGCTAGGAGTGGAATTGTTACCAATGGGACAATCCTTGCATTGATGTCCCTTCTTTCGGCATGTGTAGCATAGGCGTTTTTCAAGTTTTGAAGTTTTCTTCTTTCCTTGTTTGTCGCCAGCTACATGGTTAGTAAAAACTTTCTTTTCTAACCCTATGCCTTTTTGTTTTAAATGGGGACAAGATCTAAGCAAGTGTCCCTTCTTGGAGCATTTAAAACAAAGTCTATCATCCTTGTTAATAATCAAGCCATTTTTAATGTAGGGACATGACCTAATCAAGTGCCCCTCTTCAAAGCATTCACTACGCCTCTTAATGTGAAGTGTGGCTTGATCATTACCTTGGATGTTACCTTTTGTGGAGGCGTGGTTGAGGCTTTTGGAGGAGGTGTTGAATTTCATCTTTTGTTTCTTCCTCTTGGTAATCCTCAAATCCTTGACATTTTCTTTAAGGGATGTAGTGCATGCCACGGTTGTTCCCGTCTCAAGCTTCTTCACCATGTGATCACGGTTATCTTGAGAAGGTTGGGCAATGCATGTCCCTTTTAGTTGTGTCAAGCTCATCTTTAGCCTCTCATTTTCTTCCTTGAGCTTTTGATATGAATCATCGTTTGTTCCTGCAAATTCTAGCTCAAAGGAAGATTTGCTTGTCGACGGACAACAAGCATTAGCACATGGTAATATAGTATCAATTTGAATACATGTGCATGAGTGAGGTTGTTGGGATTTTAAATTTTCTATCACAACCTCATGAGCAATGTTTAACATGATATGATCATCCATAAGATTTTCATGAGAGCATATGAGCATATCATATTTTTCTTGAAAAGCTAGATTTTCAACTTTTAGCTTTTCTACTTGGTCCTTAAGCAAGGTATTCCTATTTACTAATTGAGCGATACAATGTAAAGCGTTATCTTGCTCAATTGAACTAGTTTCATACCTTTGGACCAAATCAACATGAGAGCACTTTAGCTCCTCATGTTCTTTAGTCAACTCGTCAAAGTGTAGCATTTTCATGGAGAGAATATCTTCTAGCCTTTGACGAGCTTCGCTTTGCTTTCTCGCTCTTTCTAGAAGTTTGAGCATGACCGCCTTATCTTCTTGGCTTAGGCGAGCGTAGAGATGCAAGAAGTTTCTTTCTTCCTCCTCATCCTCAGTTGTCCTTCCGCTATCATTTTCATTAGCCACACAACATATGTGGGAATCGAAATGGGAAGACAAACCTTTTGGAGAGGTGGATTCATCGTTTGGTCTCCACCGTTCATTTTCTTCTTCTTCCTTGCAAGGGTTAGTATCACAAAGACTAAAGGAAGTAGAAGCATCAAATGAACTATCATGTTTGGACTCATCAAATTTATTTTTAATTCTAGTCCAAATATCATGCGCATCATGGATAGATTCGTCATAGTTTGATATGAAGGCATGATAATCTTCTCTACTAAGAGAATTAGTTAAGATGTCAAAAGCTAGATAGTTTAAGCGATAACATCTTTGATCCTCCTCGGAATTAATTTCTCCATTGAAATTAGAGGGAAAAATACTCTTGTCTATAATTTGTTCTAATCGTGGATCTATGGTTCTAGAAGCATTTATCACACTAGTAGACCAGGAGTCATAATTGGAACAATCATCAAATAATATTTCAAGAGTTACCTCCTTTTGAGTTACGTTCGATGGAGGAGTCTTCTTGTTCTTTTGGGATCTTCTACGAGCCATCACTTCGAGTTGTTAGACTCAAGATGAAGTGCCTAGCTCTGATACCAATTAAAAGTTGCCTAGAGGGGGGGTGAATAGGCGAAACCTGAAAATTAAAACTTTATCCCCCAACTAGATCCCTTGATTAGTGGTTAGAACAAGATATACAAATATCAGAGAATAGAAACTAAGTTCTTGCTTGAAAAGAGTATTGCTAAATAATGCGGAAGTGATAAATCAATACAATTAGTAAGTTATAGAATAACAAAGCAAGAAGCCTTAGATGAGAAGAGCACTAGGACAAGTTCTTCCTTGCAGCGTATTGCTTCACTAAATGGGAATTTAACTTGATGCAACACCAAATGATATTAGCAAATAAAGGAGCAAGAAAAACTTAGAGCAAGGGAAAACAAACAAATCACAAGCAATAAACACAATGGACACGGGTGATTTGTTTTACCGAGGTTCGGCCCTCGAAGGCCTAGTCCCCGTTGAGGAGTGAAAGTCGCCTAGGGGGGGGTGAATAGGGCGAAACAAAAATAATCACAACTACAAACTGGGTTAGCGTTAGAAATATAAACGAGTCCGCGAGAGAGGGCACAAATCGCAAGCAAATGAAGAGTGTGACACGCGGATTTGTTTTACCGAGGTTCGGTTCTCGCAAACCTACTCCCCGTTGAGGAGGCCACAAAGGCCGGGTCTCTTTCAACCCTTCCCTCTCTCAAACGGTCCCTCGGACCGAGTGAGCTTTCTTCTTCTCAATCAAACGGGAACAAAACTTCCCCGCAAGGGCCACCACACAATTGGTGCCTCTTGCCTTGGTTACAATTGAGTTATGATCACAAGAACAAGTGAGAAAGAAAGAAAGCGATCCAAGCGCAAGAGCTCAAAAGAACACGGCAAATCTCTCTCGCTAGTCACTAAAGGCTTGAGTGGAATTGGAGAGGATTTGATCTCTTTGGTGTGTCTAGAATTGAATGCCTAGCTCTTGTAAGTGGTTGGAAGTTGGAAAACTTGGATGCAATGAATGGTGGGGTGGTTGGGGTATTTATAGCCCCAACCACCAAACTTGACCGTTGGCTGGAGGCTTCTGTTCGATGGCGCACCGGACAGTCCGGTGCACACCGGACAGTCCGGTGCCCCTGCCACGTCATCACTACCGTTGGATTCTGACCGTTGGAGCTTCTGACTTCTGGGCCCGCCTGGATGTCCGGTGCACACCGGACATGTACTGTTTGATGTCCGATGCACCGGTATGGGCACGTCTGACGTCTGCGCGCGCTGCGCGCGCATTAAATGCACCGTAGGGAGCCGTTGGCGCCGAAAAGAGCCGTTGCCCCGCTGGTACACCGGACAGTCCGGTGCACACCGGACAGTCCGGTGAATTTTAGCGGAGCGGCTGCCGCGCGAACCCGAGGCTGGCGAGTTCTGGAGACCGCGCTTCCTTGGAGCACCGGACATGTCCGGTGCACACCGGACAGTCCGGTGAATTATAGCGCGCCGGCTTCCGAGAATTCCCGAGGGCGTAGAGTTTGAGTTGGAGTTCCTCTGGGCGCACCGGACACTGTCCGGTGCACACCGGATAGTCCGGTGCCCCCAGACAGAGGTGCCTTCGGTTGCCTCGTTGCTCCTTTGTTGAATCCAAAACTTGGTCTTTTTATTGGCTAAGTGTGAACCTTTTGCACCTGTATAACTTGAGTACTAGAGCAAACTAGTTAGTCCAATATTTGTGTTGGGCAATTCAACCACCAAAATTATTTAGGAACTAGGTGTAAGCCTAATTCCCTTTCAATCTCCCCCTTTTTGGTGATTGATGCCAACACAAACCAAAGCAAATATAGAAGTGCATAATTGAACTAGTTTGCATAATGTAAGTGCAAAGGTTGCTTGGAATTGAGCCAATATAAATACTTATATGATGCGCATGGATTGTTTTCTTTGTTTTTGACATATTGGACCACATTTGCACCAAGAGTTTTGTTTTTGCAAATTCTTTTGTAAATTCTTTTCAAAGTCATTTTGCAAGATAGTCAAAGGTAAATGAATAAGATTTTGCAAAGCATTTTTAAGTTTTGAAAGTTTCTTCCTTTGTTCCAAAATGCTTTCCCTTTGACTAAACAAAACTCCCCCTCAAATAAGGTCTCCTCTTAGTGTTCAAGAGGGTTTTCCATCAATTTTGAAAATACTACTTGCTCCCCCTTTAGAACACAAAGAGATACCAATTTTGAAATTTACCATTTGAAAATCATCAAATTTAAAATTAGGGTGGTGGTGCGGTCCTTTTGCTTTGGGCTAATATTTTCTCCCCCTTTGGCATGAATCGCCAAAAACGGAATCATTAGAGCCCAATGAAGTCCTTTCTCCTCCTTTGGTCATAGAATAAATGAGTGAAGATTATACCAAAGTTGGAGAGATGATGCGGAGCGACGGCGAAGGATGAGTAGTAGAGTGGAGTGGAAGCCTTTGTCTTCGCCTAAGACTCCAATTCCCTTTCAATACACCTATGACTTGGTTTGAAATACACTTGGAAACACATTAGTCATAGCATATATAAAAGAGACACGATCAAAGGTATATTTATGAGCTATGTGTGCAAGATTAGCAAAAGAAATTCCTAGAATCAAGAATATTAAGCTCATGCCTAAGTCTGGTAAAAGATTGTTCATCAAGTGGCTTGGTAAAGATATCGGCTAATTGATCTTTAGTGTTAATGTATGAAATCTCGATATCCCCCTTTTGTTGGTGATCCCGAAGAAAATGATACCGAATGGCTATGTGCTTAGTGCGGCTATGCTCAACGGGATTGTCGGCCATTTTGATTGCACTCTCATTGTCACATAGCAAGGGGACTTTGGTTAATTTGTAACCGTAGTCCCGCAGGGTTTGCCTCATCCAAAGCAATTGCGCGCAACAATGGCCTGCGGCAATATACTCGGCTTCGGCGGTAGAAAGAGCGACCGAATTTTGCTTCTTTGAAGCCCAAGACACCAAGGATCTTCCCAAGAACTGGCAAGTCCCCGATGTGCTCTTCCTATTAATCTTACACCCTGCCCAATCGGCATCCGAATAACCAATCAAATCAAATGTGGATCCCCGAGGGTACCAAAGCCCAAACTTAGGAGTATAAGCCAAATATCTCAAGATTCGTTTTACGGCCGTAAGGTGTGATTCCTTAGGGTCGGCTTGGAATCTTGCACACATGCATACGGAAAGCATAATGTCCGGTCGAGATGCACATAAATAAAGCAATGAACCAATCATCGACCGGTATACCTTTTGATCCACGGACTTACCTCCCGTGTCGAGGTCGAGATGCCCATTGGTTCCCATGGGTGTCTTGATGGGCTTGGCATCCTTCATTCCAAACTTGCTTAGGATATCTTGTGTATACTTCGTTTGGCTAATGAAGGTGCCTTCTTGGAGTTGCTTGACTTGGAATCCTAGAAAATACTTCAACTCCCCCATCATAGACATCTCGAATTTTTGTGTCATGATCCTACTAAATTCTTCACGTGTAGATTTGTTAGTAGACCCAAATATAATATCATCAACATAAATTTGGCATACAAACAAATCATTGGCAAGAGTCTTAGTGAATAAAGTAGGATCGGCTTTGCCGACTTTGAAGCCATTAGCAATAAGGAAATCTCTAAGGCATTCATACCATGCTCTTGGGGCTTGCTTGAGCCCGTAAAGCGCCTTAGAGAGCCTATAAACATGATTAGGATACTCACTGTCTTCAAAGCCGGGAGGTTGCTCAACATAGACCTCCTCCTTGATTGGTCCATTGAGGAAGGCACTCTTCACGTCCATTTGATAAAGCTTGAAGCCATGGTAAGTAGCATAGGCTAATAATATGCGAATTGACTCAAGCCTAGCTACGGGTGCATAGGTTTCACCAAAATCCAAACCTTCGACTTGTGAATACCCCTTGGCCACGAGTCGAGCTTTGTTCCTAGTCACCACACCATGCTCGTCTTGCTTGTTGCGGAAGACCCACTTGGTTCCTACAACATTTTGGTTAGGACGTGGAACTAAGTGCCATACCTCGTTCCTCGTGAAATTGTTGAGCTCCTCTTGCATCGCCATCACCCAATCCGAATCTTGAAGAGCTTCCTCTACCCTGTGTGGCTCAATAGAGGAAACAAAAGAGTAATGTTCACAAAAATGAGCAACACGAGATCGAGTAGTTACCCCCTTATGAATATCGCCGAGGATGGTGTCGACGGGGTGATCTCGTTGTATTGCTTGGTGGACTCTTGGGTGTGGCGGCCTTGGTTGTTCATCCTCTTTGTCTTCATCATTTGCATCTCCCCCTTGATCGTTGCCGTCATTTTGAGGTGGCTCATCTTCTTGTTCAATATCTTGAGCCTCATCCTCAACTTGAGTTGGTGGAGATGCTTGCATGGAGGAGGATGGTTGATCTTGTGCATGCGGAGGCTCTTCGAATTCCTTAGGACACACATCCCCAATGGACATGTTCCTTAGCGCTATGCATGGAGCCTGTTCTTCACCTATATCATCAAGATCAACTTGCTCTACTTGAGAGCCGTTAGTCTCATCAAACACAACGTCACAAGAAACTTCAACAAGTCCTGAGGATTTGTTAAAGACTCTATATGCCCTTGTGTTTGAATCATATCCTAGTAAAAAGCCTTCTACAGTTTTAGGAGCAAATTTAGATTTTCTACCTCTTTTGACAAGAATAAAACATTTGCTACCAAAGACTCTAAAATATGAAATATTGGGCTTTTTACCAGTAAGGAGTTCATAGGATGTCTTCTTGAGGATTCGGTGAAGATATAACCGGTTGATGGCGTAACAGGCGGTGTTGACCGCCTCGGCCCAAAACCGATCCGGTGTCTTGTACTCATCAAGCATGGTTCTTGCCATGTCCAATAGAGTTCGATTCTTCCTCTCCACTACACCATTTTGTTGTGGAGTGTAGGGAGAAGAGAACTCATGCTTGATGCCCTCCTCCTCAAGGAAGCCTTCGATTTGAGAGTTCTTGAACTCCGTTCCATTGTCGCTTCTAATTTTCTTGATCCTTAAGCCGAACTCATTTTGAGCCCGTCTCAAGAATCCCTTTAGGGTCTCTTGGGTATAAAATTTGTCCTGTAAAAAGAACACCCAAGTGAAGCGAGAATAATCATCCACAATTACAAGACAATACTTACTACCGCCGATGCTTATGTAAGCGATCGGGCCGAACAAATCCATGTGTAGGAGCTCCAGTGGCCTGTCGGTAGTCATGATGTTTTTGTGTGGATGATGGACGCCAACTTGCTTCCCGGCTTGGCATGCGCTACAAATCCTGTCTTTCTCAAAATGAACATTTGTTAGTCCTAAAATGTGTTCCCCTTTAGAAGCTTATGAAGATTCTTCATTCCAACATGGGCTAGTCGGCGATGCCAGAGCCAACCCAAGTTAGTCTTAGCAATTAAGCAAGTATCGAGTTCAGCTCTATCAAAATCTACCAAGTATAGCTGACCCTCTAATACTCCCTTAAATGCTATTGAATCATCACTTCTTCTAAAGATAGTAACACCTACATCAGTAAATAGACAGTTGTAGCCCATTTTACATAATTGGGATACGGAAAGCAAATTGTAATCTAAGGAATCTACAAGAAAAACATTGGAAATAGAATGGTCAGGAGATATAGCAATTTTACCCAAACCTTTGACCAAACCTTGATTTCCATCCCCGAATGTGATAGCTCGTTGGGGATCTTGGTTTTTCTCATATGAGGAGAACATCTTTTTCTCCCCTGTCATGTGGTTTGTGCACCCGCTGTCGAGTATCCAACTTGAGCCCCCGGATGCATAAACCTGCAAAACAGTTTTAGTTCTTGATTTTAGGTACCCAAACGGTTTTGGGTCCTTTAGCATTAGATACAAGAACTTTGGGTACCCAAACACAAGTTTTGGAGCCCTTGTGTTTGCCCCCAACAATTTTGGCAACTACCTTGCCGGATTTGTTAGTTAAAACATAAGATGCATCAAAAGTCTTAAATGAAATGGCATGATCATTTGATGCATTAGGAGTTTTCTTTCTAGGCAACTTGGCACGGGTTGGTTGCCTAGAACTAGATGTCTCACCCTTATACATAAAAGCATGATTAGGGCCAGAGTGAGACTTCCTAGAATGAATTTTCCTAATTTTGCTCTCAGGATAGCCGGCAGGGTACAAAATGTAACCCTCGTTATCCTGAGGCATGGGAGCCTTGCCCTTAACAAAGTTAGATAAGTTCTTTGGAGGGGCATTAATTTTGACATTGTCTCCCCTTTGGAAGCCAATGCCGTCCTTAATGCCGGGGCGTCTTCCATTAAAGAGCATGCTTCTAGCAAATTTAAATTTTTCATTTTCTAAGTCATGCTCACTAATCTTAGCATTAAGTTGTGCTATGTGATCATTTTGTTTTTTAATTAAGGCTAGGTGATCATGGATAGCATCAACATTAATATCTCTACATCTAGTACAAATGGAAACATGCTCAATATTAGATGTAGAGGGTTTGCAAGATTTAAGTTCAACAACCTTAGCATGCAACATATCATTTTTAGTTCTAAGGTCGGAAATAGTAGCATTGCAAACATCAAAATCTTTAGCCTTAGCAATTAGTTTCTCATTCTCATTTCTAAGGCTAGCAAGAGAAATATTCAATTCTTCAATCCTAGCAAGCAAATCATCATTATCATTTCTAGAATTTGGAATTGAAACATTGCAAATATGAGAATCAACCTTGGCTATCAAATTAGCATTTTCATTTCTAAGGTTGTCTATAGTCTCATGGCAAGTACTTAGCTCACTAGACAATTTTTCACATTTTTCTATTGCTAGAGCATAAGCATTTTTAACCTTAACATGTTTCTTGTTTTCCTTGATTAGGAAGTCCTCTTGGGAATCCAAGAGATCATCCTTTTCATGGATAGCACTAATTAGCTCATTTAATTTTTCCTTTTGTTCCATGTTAAGGTTGGCAAAAAGAATACGCAAATTATCCTCCTCATTTTTATCATCATCCTCATCACTAGATGTTTCATATTTAGTGGAGGACCTTGATTTTACCTTCTTTTTGCCGTCCTTGGCCATGAGACACTTGTGGCCGACGTTGGGGAAGAGGAGGCCCTTGGTGACGGCGATGTTGGCGGCGTCCTCGTCGTCGGAGGAGTCGCTTGAGCTTTCGTCGGAGTCCCACTCCCGACAAACATGGGCATCGCCGCCCTTCTTCTTGTAGTACTTCTTCTTTTCTTTCCTCTTTCCCTTCTTGTCGTTGCCCCTGTCACTGTCACTAGACATAGGACATTTTGCAATAAAATGACCGGGCTTACCACACTTGTAGCAAACCTTATTGGAACGGGATTTGTAATCCTTCCCCTTCCGTTGCTTGAGGATTTGCCGAAAGCTTTTGATGATTAGGGCCATCTCCTCGTTGTCGAGCTTGGAGGCGTCAATTGGTTGTCTACTTGGTGTAGACTCCTCCTTCTTCTCCTCCGTTGCCTTGAAGGCCACCGGTTGCGCCTCGGATGTGGAAGGCTCGTCAAGCTCGTTAATCTTCTTGGAGCCCTTAATCATGCATTCAAAGCTTACAAAATTCCCGATAACTTCCTCGGGGGTCATTAGTGGATATCTAGGATTACCACGAATTAATTGAACTTGTGTGGGGTTAAGGAAAATAAGTGCTCTTAAAATAACCTTAACCACCTCGTGGTCATCCCATTTTGCGCTCCCGAGGTTGCGCACTTGGTTCACCAAGGTCTTGAGCCGGTTGTACATATCTTGAGGCTCCTCCCCTTGGTGAAGACGGAAGCGACCGAGCTCCCCCTCGATCGTTTCCCGCTTGGTGATCTTGGTGAGTTCATCACCCTCGTGCGCCGTCTTGAGTAGGTCCCAAATCTCGTTTGCATTCTTCAACCCTTGTACTTTGTTGTATTCCTCCTTGCTTAGTGAGGCAAGGAGAATGGTTGCGGCTTGGGAGTTGAAGTGCTCGATTTGGGCCACTTCGTCCGTGTCGTAGTCCTCATCCCCTATAGATGGTACCTGTACACCATACTCAACAACATCCCATATACTTTTGTGGAGAGAGGTTAAATGAAATCACATTAAATTACTCCACATAGCATAATCTTCACCATTAAAAGTTGGTGGTTTGCCTAATGGGACAGAAAGTAAAGGTGTATGTTTAGGAATGCGAGGATAGCGTAGGGGAATCTTACTATACTTCTTACGCTCTTGGCGTTTAGAAGTAACGGATGCCGCGTCGGAGCCGGAGGTAGATGTCGATGAAGTGTCGGTCTCGTAGTAGACCACCTTCCTCATCCTCTTGTGCTTGTCCCCACTCCGATGCGGCTTGTGAGAAGAAGATTTTTCCTTCTTCTCCTTGTGGTGAGAAGAGGAAGACCTTTTCTCCTTCCGCTTGGAGGAGTTCTTCTTCTTCTCCCTTCTCTTGGTGCGGGACTCTTCCGATGAAGTGCTCCCTTGGCTTGTAGTGGGCTTGTTATCGCCGGTCTCCATCTCCCTCTTGGTGTGATCTCCCGACATCACTTCGAGCGGTTAGGCTCTAATGAAGCACCGGGCTCCGATACCAATTGAAAGTCGCCTAGGGGGGGTGAATAGGGCGAAACAAAAATAATCACAACTACAAACTGGGTTAGCGTTAGAAATATAAACGAGTCCGCGAGAGAGGGCACAAATCGCAAGCAAATGAAGAGTGTGACACGCGGATTTGTTTTACCGAGGTTCGGTTCTCGCAAACCTACTCCCCGTTGAGGAGGCCACAAAGGCCGGGTCTCTTTCAACCCTTCCCTCTCTCAAACGGTCCCTCGGACCGAGTGAGCTTTCTTCTTCTCAATCAAACGGGAACAAAACTTCCCCGCAAGGGCCACCACACAATTGGTGCCTCTTGCCTTGGTTACAATTGAGTTATGATCACAAGAACAAGTGAGAAAGAAAGAAAGCGATCCAAGCGCAAGAGCTCAAAAGAACACGGCAAATCTCTCTCGCTAGTCACTAAAGGCTTGAGTGGAATTGGAGAGGATTTGATCTCTTTGGTGTGTCTAGAATTGAATGCCTAGCTCTTGTAAGTGGTTGGAAGTTGGAAAACTTGGATGCAATGAATGGTGGGGTGGTTGGGGTATTTATAGCCCCAACCACCAAACTTGACCGTTGGCTGGAGGCTTCTGTTCGATGGCGCACCGGACAGTCCGGTGCACACCGGACAGTCCGGTGCCCCTGCCATGTCATCACTGCCGTTGGATTCTGACCGTTGGAGCTTCTGACTTCTGGGCCCGCCTAGATGTCCGGTGCACACCGGACATGTACTGTTTGATGTCCGGTGCACCGGTATGGGCACGTCTGACGTCTGCGCGCGCTGCGCGCGCATTAAATGCACCGCAGGGAGCCGTTGGCGCCGAAAAGAGCCGTTGCCCCGCTGGTACACCGGACAGTCCGGTGCACACCGAACAGTCCGGTGAATTTTAGCGGAGCGGCTGCCGCGCGAACCCGAGGCTGGCGAGTTCCGGAGACCGCGCTTCCTTGGAGCACCGGACATGTCCGGTGCACACCGGACAGTCCGGTGAATTATAGCGCGCCGGCTTCCGAGAATTCCCGAGGGCGTAGAGTTTGAGTTGGAGTTCCTCTGGGCGCACCGGACACTGTCCGGTGCACACCGGACAGTCCGGTGCCCCCAGACAGAGGTGCCTTCGGTTGCCTCGTTGCTCCTTTGTTGAATCCAAAACTTGGTCTTTTTATTGGCTAAGTGTGAACCTTTTGCACCTGTATAACTTGAGTACTAGAGCAAACTAGTTAGTCCAATATTTGTGTTGGGCAATTCAACCACCAAAATTATTTAGGAACTAGGTGTAAGCCTAATTCCCTTTCAAGGAGTCCACTTAAGGACGGGTCTTTTTCAACCCTTTCCCGCTCTCCCCCGATCACACAAGGATCGGCGAGCTCTTCTTCTTCTCAAGGATCACTCTTGATCCCACAAGGACCACCACACACTTTGGTGTCTCTTGCTAGCTTTTACAAGCCTCCAAAACTTTGGAGGAAGTTCGATGGGAGTCAATACTCCACGCACAAATGAACACCAAGATGTAGCACACACTATCTCTCAATGAATCTCACAAGGCGCTAGGGCTAAACTTAATTGAGTAGCTCTCAATTGCTTGCTCTCTCTTTTGTGGCACTTGTGTTGGTTGTAGTGGACTAAATCTTGTGTATAGGATGGATCAATGAATATATGTGGTTGGGAGGGCTTGAGTATGTCAACTAGATGACTTGGAATGTTGCTTGGGCTCCCACGCCTTGAAGTGGCCGGTTGGGGTGGTATTTATAGCCACCATCCAAAAACTAGCCGATGATAAAGGTTGTCTGTCGCATGGTGCACCGGACAGTCCGGTGCACACCGGACATGTCTGGTGCGACAGCCACGTCATCAATGTCGTTGGATTCTGACCGTTGGAGCTTCTGACTTCTGGCCCGCCTGGATGTCCGGTGCACACCGGACATCACCTGTTCATTGTCCGGTGCGCCGGTATGGGCGCGCCTGACGTCTGCGCGCAGAGCGCGCATTAAATGCGCCGCAGGTAGCCGTTGGCGCCGAAATAGCCGTTGCTCCGAGGTTACACCGGACAGTCCAGTGCACACCGGACATGTCCGGTGAATTATAGCGGAGCGGCTGCTGCGTGAACCCGAGGCTGGCGAGTTGCTGAGGTCGCGCTCCCTTGGAGCACCGGACACTGTCCGGTGTACATCGGACAGTCCGGTGAATTATAGCGGAGCGCCTTGAGAAATTCTCGAAGGTGGCGAGTTCGAGTTGGAGTCCTCTGGTGGTGCACCGAACACTGTCCGGTGAACACCGGACAGTCCGGTGCCTCCAGACCAGAGGTGCCTTCGGTTGCCTCTTTGCTCCTTTGTTGAATCCAAAACTTGATCTTTTTATTGGCTGAGAGTGAACCTTTTGCACCTGTATAACTTATACACTAGAGCAAACTAGTTAGTCCAATATTTGTGTTGGGCAATTCAACCACCAAAATTATTTAGGGACTAGGTGAAAGCCTAATTCCCTTTCACTATTCCGGGCCGTGCCCTCCACTGGCCCGAAAATTCACAGAATTACAAAAAATCTAAAATACTAAAATTCTAAAATCAGGCATCAGGCAACCAACTAATATGAAAACACAAGCACACATATAATATGAAAACAGATAATTATGGAGCTGTGTGCAATGGCTGCCTCATTAAAAACCTTCTTAGGCAAAAACTCACACCTCGTGAGAAAAAAAGCCTAAGAAGGAAAAAAGAGTACAGCCACAACTCCTAAGCCCTAAGGCATAAGTTCATACAGTACAGTCCATGAGTTCATACAGTCCATGAGTTCATTACAAGAATAAGCCATCAGGCATCAGGCAAACAACTAAGCTAGCCAACCACCACTCCAACAGTCCACCACCAACTACTGGTTGTGTTCTTCTGGATCATCAAGGTACAAGTTCTCATGTTCAGCTTCAAGTTCCCGTGTCTCTTCCTCCACAGTATGCTGCAGGTGAGCATCAGCAAGCTCCCAGTCTTTTATGCAAGACAAAACCTCGACCATATCTGGAGCCAGGCGACGTCGACGCTCTTCAATCACCCTGCCAGCAAGACTAAAGGTAGACTCTGAAGATATAGTAGAAGCTGGGACTGTCAATACATCTTTAGCAAGTAGAGCAAGAATAGGATAAGTGAGCTTATGCTGATGCCACCAAGATAAGACATTGAAGTCCTCATCAAACTCAGTTATAGTATCACTATCTAAGTAAGATGCCAGCTCAGAAGTGGATGCAGCAGTAGAGATAGAACTAGAACCTGATCTCCTTCCCACAGAAAACTCACCATCATAGTCATCATCACCATAGATGTCATCCCATGCCATTTTTTTCTTACCAGAACCAAGAGATGTTGGGTGTTGATTAGCACGCAGGCGTGTGTCACCAAATTTAGCTTCATACAATTGAAATATCTTGGATAGTTTAGATCTAACTTCAATTGGAACATTAGAGTAATTTGTACCAGTTAAGCTAGCTAACCTGACAAGGAGTTTGTTAAAACCCCTCATCTTAGCCCTTGGGTCTAAAATAAATGC
Organism: Zea luxurians; assembly: GCA_029449295.1. Classification (NCBI taxonomy): domain Eukaryota; kingdom Viridiplantae; phylum Streptophyta; class Magnoliopsida; order Poales; family Poaceae; genus Zea; species Zea luxurians. Next base: position 94,496,982 of record JAOPSE010000006.1, read on the forward strand.
AACAGCATATAAAATAGGAATATCCCTCCAATATTTCAAAAATTTATCTTTCATAGGAACAACAGCAGCCCTAAGAAGTCTATCATTTTCAAATGAATTTAGATGTCTGGCTATCCTCAGAATATGGTGTAGCATCAAAGTAGCAGTAGGGTAGTACACACCAGACAATGCAATTCATAAAATAATTCTAGGAAAGAAAGAACTTTTTCAGCAATTGTCCAATGATCATCAGTGAGTAAAGGCGTACCATCAGAATGCAAAGGATACTGAGTTTTGATAAAAACAGAAAAGCTGGACTTGTATGGTACTAGGTGTTTAAGCATTAAGTATGTAGAATTCCATCTAACATCCATGTCAACACCAAACTTACGAGGATGAATAGCCATACTCATACAATAGCTTTTATATGCAGCTATTCGTTGATTTGAAGCATTTAAAAAGGTTATAGCAGTTCTAAAGTCATCAATATAAGCTTTCAAATGTTGAAGACCAGCTTTAACAATTAAATTAATAACATGACAGGAACATCTTTGATGCAAGAACATAGTGCACAAGTCATCATCAGTAGGTGTAAAAGAATCATCATCATCATCAGTCACAACAGGAGCAGGCACACCAAGGTAACCAGACAAGAAAGGTCTCAGATATTTCATGGCAGTATTGTTTGATGAAGCATTATCTAAGGTGATTGCAAATACTTTATCAGTTAAAGCATAATCATCTATCACAGTAGCAACCAGATTAGCAATACTAACACCACTATGTTTACCATCAATTAACCTTAGACCAAGCAACCTTTTTTCTATTTCCCAGTGAGAATTCACAAAATGAGCAACTACACTTAAATAGTCTTCCTTAGCCTTGCCAGCCCAAATATCAGAGGTTAGACAAACAGATGTAACATCAGTTTTCAAAGTACCAATTAAGTTTACCTTACGCTCATTATATAACTTAATCATGTCCCTAGCAGTGGTTTGCCTAGAAACATGCACAAATCTAGGGTTATGTGCACGAGTGATGTATTCTTGAAATGCATCAGTGGAGCCATGCCATAGAGGTAGATCATCTCTAGCTATCAAACGACAAAGTTCATTCCTTGCAACAGAAGGACAGTACTCCCAACGCTGCAAAGAACCATCGGGGTTGTACTTAAGCACAGTTTGGGTTTGGCCAGAGCGATCGTGTGCCTTCTTAGCACTACAATTGTGTCTAAGCAAGTGACCAGTACCAGAAGAGGATCTAGCACTTAATGTCTCATGACAGAACTTGCATCGAGCAGCATACCTTACACGCTTACCATTTACCAGCTTGGTTAACTCGTCGAAATTGTTCCAAACTTTGGATCTCTTCCTTGAGCCGCCACCAGCAGAGGCAGTGGTAGATGCTGGTGGGCTCGTGGAGTCCGTAGCAGTGCCTGTTCTAGAGGCGACGAAATCCTCGAGGTCGACCGGATCTAAATGAGTGACACCAACACCCAATAAGGCTTGTCTAGCATCCATCGCCTCATTGTGGTCCTCAAGTTGTCGCTCCTCATCCTCTGCAGCCGGGTCAAGATCCATAGTATTGAGACCTTGACCTCGACAACGAGCACGAGGAACACAGCGGTCTCGGACTCTCGGCTCTCGGCTCTCGGCAGTCGGCACCCGTCTCCGACTCCTCAACGACTGCACGACACCCGATTTAACCGATACCTACGTTGAGGAACACACCGGAAGAATTAGGGTTAGGAGAAGGGCATTAGGGTTAGGGAAAGGAGTAGCCGAGTAGGGCCCGAGGGACTCACCTTGTGCAGTCGGAGCACCGGAGACGACGGACGATGGCCGAGATCCGTGGAGCGAGGAACACCGGAGGGGATTAGGGTTAGGGAGAGGACCGGGAGAGGAAGGTAAGGACAGAGAGGAAGTATAGATGTCCAAGCACGGCACGGGCGACCGACGTGCAACTGATTCCAAGCACAGGAGACACCGGCTCCGGCGGACGGCGGCGAACCGCAGATCCGAGAGGGGAGTGGAGATTAGGGTTCGGGCGGAGTCGCGGAGTCGTAGAGAGCAAGAGAGCGAGGCGAGGGCGAGAGCGTAAATGCAACTGGCGAGGCGAGGGCGAGAGGTGTGTGCGCCTGTGTCCGTAAATGCGGCGGCGGGGGGCTATGGCTGCTAGGCCTGGGCCGCTGGGGCGCGTCGCGCGCGGCCGGTTAACCTAACCGGGCCGCCGCGTGCCTCCCCCTCAAACGGGCCGGGTCGGGCTATACCCGACGGGCCGATTACTGTGGCCCAGCCCGACACGGCGAACGGGCCGGGCTAGCCCAGGCACGATTGAAGCTGGGCCGTGCCGGTGCTGGGCCGGGCCACTTTCGTGCCGTGTCGTGGGCCGCCCGGTGGGCCCGGCCCAGATGGACATCTATACGCGAACAGCAGAAGCCACCCGGGCCAACGACAGCGACGCACACGCACGCCGGCGGCATGCACCGAGCGGCAGCGCGGTGCATGGAAGCTGCCTCGCCAGTACAGTACGTCCAGTCCAGAGACGCACACGCATAGCTGACAGGGCGGGCCGACGGCCGACCGGGTTCGATGGGGGTGTCTCCGTTGAGCCTCCTCGCTTTCAGTTGGCGCGCGCGTGTGACGACCGTCGTGCGCGATTGGCCAGCCGGCCCCGGCCGTTACTACCGTGGCTGCCGTCTCTCGTACTGTCACACACAAGAACAGTAGAACACGAACCAACTAATGGCTCTCCGGCACCACCACGCATGACACCGTCAAGATGAAACGAGCCCCCCCTCCCAAGTCCCAGCACATTTTATGGGCACTCCTGCCCGGCGAAGTGACCGCTCGATATCAGCCTGGCCCACAGCCACGAACTTTAATTCTAGGAAAAGGATGGAGAACAGAAGCAACTATATATTGGCACCGCAATTTCTGATTGTAGATTGTGAAAGTCTGAAAGGGGTTTTCCAGCCGGCCGATCGAACGGGCAATAGACCTTAAGGACTGATTTGGTGAGGGGAAAATTAGTTTATTTCCCACTCAATACCCTCTAATCCCCTCGTGATCCTCTTATCATCAAATCAACCCTAACCCTAAATGGATAAAGTGGTGGAGCATAAATAGCTCTAGGCCAAGTTCTGGTGCAACTCCAATGGCTAGTTTCAGAAACTAGGTACTTACTATACTTGTATATGGTAGAACAGGAATGGCGTACGACAATTGCGGGGAACTGGTGAACAGCCCGCCCAGCTTCGTACGCATGAGCATGACACCACATGTGCGCCATGTCTCCGTGCCCTTCAAAGTCGCCGCAAGGCCACGGTGTTCCTTCCCTGCGCGATCATCCATGCCGCACTGCAGGGTATCGCCAGTGGCCAGCGCGGTCCCCTGGCTAGCTGCCGCTGCGATGCATCGCCGGCAGCCGGCAGATCGGGCTCAAGATTCTGCTGTACGTACTGCTGTAGATCTGTCTTGGTTTGCAGCCCTCATTGATGCATCAGACTGAGCGCAACGGCGCCCCCTAGCCATCCCCCTCCCCTTGCGTAGCGGCTGTAGGGGGCACCCTATGGCCGCAGCGGTGCCCCTACAGCGCCCCCTACGTGTCGGTCCCCTTCTCTCTCCCCCCAGATATAGCGTGTCACTGTTCATCACCCTAAACACTGTGCTGTGGGTCCACGAATAATTGTTAGTAGATAAAAAATTGATAGTTGGTATAGAAAATGATATTTTATAGTGGTAGTGGGGTATAGGGGAGTATTTAGGGGGAACCGCTGCGGGAGATGAAAAAATAGGGGGAAAAAATAGGGGGAAAAAGTGATATAGAGGGAAAAATTTAGGGGTAACCGTTGCGGATAGCCTCATGTCCGTTCAGGAAGAGCTGTTCCCTGTTTGTGGATTGGATTATTTTCTGTTCTGACCCTTGCTGCAAGCATCAGTCGCAGTCAGTCTCAGGACGGACACATGATCGATCGTGCTACTCTATTGTATGCAATTACGGGCGAAGTGTGGGGTGGGGAAGGCCCATCACATCGCGTGGGCAGGTTTTTGCACAACTCTGGGCCTTTGGACCCGATCCCAATCCTCGCTTCGGCGCGCCGAGTTCAATCAACTGGACAAGGCACACGCCCACTGACACTGCCCCCTTGCCACTCTGGTGGATATTGGAAGGGGAGAATGGCGACGCCGCGACGGGCACACCAGCGGCGAACTCCTCGTCCTGTCGAGACGTAACCTGTCCGATACAGGCAAAATATACTGGACTTAGATAATGGAAGAACAGTTCCGGCTCCAGATCTGCTAGCGCAAAACAGTATTTTACGGCCTACTGGAGATAGATCTCCTCTACCATCACCTATTCTGACCAAGGTTGCGTACGAAATTCGCGAAAAAGTTCAGACTAATGAAGTTCACAATATGCTGTTTCTACCTTCTAAAAAATGCTTTTACTTGCCAGTTACATGTGTGAAGTCCAAAACTTCGCACTCTCTAGAGATTAGACTAGGCGCAGCTGGAGCTCCATACACTGATACACGTCTACACACACATCGACTGCCTCGTCAGCTTTGCATAGTTATTACAAGAACACTCTGAAATCATAAAGTCAAAGATTTCAAGGCACCGATCTTATAGTTATATATACAGCGGGGCAATGTAGGTTTGCACCAACCATGCCACAAAACTTACAGCTATATTTCAAGGCTAGTGTTCTGATAGCCAGCTGTTAATTCTTCTAAAGAAAAAATAGAAAAGAGCGCAAGGTTCTTGGTTTCCAGATAAAGTTTGACAGCGCAACACTAATACAACACTAACGCAAGAATGCAATCTTTGTGTTGCAAGCCCCAAAATAGCTGCCACCGGTTACCATATCCTGTGCAAAAAGATGCCCATCGATCGTTCAGGTTGCTGAGCTGCTCTACCAAATACGTAGTTTAGTATCTTCCTAGATGCGATCCAGCCAGCTGCCGAGGCTTTCCTGAGAGCCAAACTGGAAATCCTGTCGCAATACGAAAGAAATAACATGCATCAGAGCAATTAGCAAACAATACTGGGACCCCCCCAATACCAGAAGGATAAGCTTACAGCAAGCTGAAGATCTGGAGGCGTGCCGAGATCCACATTATGGAGATCAGGCAACCCGTATCCATTCAGGTTCCGATCAAAAATCTCACTCCTGCATTGCGACAGAATCGGATAGTCCCAGGGAAGCAATGCTTCGTCGTTTAAGGAATTTGGGTCTTCGCGACAGAGAAGAGGTTCATCTGAGTTTGACTGAGCCCGAGATGCCTCTCCAACAACCTGCTCTTCTTCAGCTACAGCACACCATGCAGGGTTCATTGCATCATCCGCCAGGCTAACGATAGGCATGGTAGGCTCGCCTTCACCGTCCAGTAGTAACTGTATCGAAACTACAAACTTAGGGCAGTGGAAACGGTCATGAAAACAAGATTATGGCAATGCACCAATGGGATTGCAAACATGTAAGGTTTTATCCAGCATGCCGCAAAGATTAGTGCACAACTGCACATATTTCCAGGATGCTCTCACCTCCATCAATGAAATAGGCACTGTCGTGCCTCTTCATTCCAGAAATATATATTTCTAGGATACTGATACTCTGATAGTGATTGTCTACTTCAACAAAAAAAGATTATACAAACTCTAAGTCCATCTATAAACTAGCGTTGATGTTGTTTGGCGCTGATTTTGAAACATGCAGGGTTAATATGTCTGTCAGATCGCTAGTCCTAGGTCCCCACTGGTTTCAGCGGGAGGTAATAGAGGTTCTGTACAAAGCTAAGTGCATATCAGTTTCAATTTCTCTTCATATGCCCACTTGTGCAATTTCAGCAACTCATTTATACTCTGATCTAGCAATTTTTGCGTACAACACTGTGATCCCAAAAGAAGTTAGTGAGTTACCTGGTCCTGCAGGATGAAAATACTCTGCTCAGTTTCACATGGACTATTTTTAGGATGGCGTGGCTGTGGTGTGACTGTCTTTGGAGTTTTCGGACCAATCACTGAAGCAGGTGCAGCAGGTTCTTCATAAGCAGTTTCTGTTTCAGAAATTTCCATGCTCTTATTTGGCAACTGACAGAAGATTTTAGATACTACAAGTTCCCCATCCTTTTCGTCTTCCTCTTCTCCAAGATGATACTGATGCATTACCCAATTAGCTCTATCAGGCTTTCTGCCTCTTTGCGAAATTTTGTACAGCACCATTATCTTCTTCCAACCTTTTATAACACCATTTTCATATATGGCTTTGGATCTCCCTGTCTTGTGCCATCTCACATGCTCATCAGAAACAGTGTGATCACTGCAGTTGATGGTCCTTCGACGCTTGCGCTGACCACAACCATACGCTTTTGAAACTCTATGGAAGAAATGAGCATTGCTACCGTCTGTTTTCATACCTACGAGGTCAATAAATACCAAATTCAGAATGTCAATATAACAACAGATTCATAAATAACTACACCATCTCAAGACATGATTATATACCAGGAAGATTTTCAGGATGTGAATAGCAGATTCCCTCATCATTGTCTATAGTTGGAATAAATTCATCAATGAGCACATGTGGTCTTGAATCTCCCAGGCCAACTTTCTGTTCTAAATGTTCAAGCAACTCCAATTCAGAAGGATCAAACTTGACTCCAGCAGGCAACCCAGGCCACTGCATGGCAACCTGCAGAATTTGAAATGGAGGAAAAACTTGCTCAGATATGTAACATCTACGACATGGTCTGGAAGCCAAATGCCCCTTCTCCAACAACCTAAACAGAACAAATGTACATACATCGCTGTTATCAATAATATAACTGCAGTTTGGGCATTCCCTCCGTGCTTCTGCAACCAGTTCACTTATATGGTGATTAGCGCCAGGATTTGTGTACCTTATTTTCTTAGCAATTCCCCTACAAGTTATCAGCCATGACCTGTAACAAAAGAAGCATATTGGTGCTTGTCCCCGAAGTACTTCCACAAGATAATTTGAAGACAAACATGCTCAGATAGTTAAAAATTTATGTATTTTTTAGCTACACTAGTAGTCTATGTGTAACAAAAACATGAGTTATTTGATGCCCCGTTATTGAAAATAAAACACCGGCAAGACCAATTGGTGGCTGGACTCAAGTGGTACAGCATAGACTGAAGAACGCAACATCAACACTACTAAACATTATCTTACATGTTGTGACCGCAGGAAGCAAGCCGAGCAAAAATGTTTGTCACACATCAGGGCAGGGCAATAGGGCATATGCTCTGTTTGTCTGCTTCTTTTCTTGTGTTTCTTATCCCCAATCCGGGCATGGATGCCAAACTGATCATGATAAAATCTGGCTCGGAGCAGTGTGCTAGTGCTACCAGAAGTAATCGTAATCCACGATCTTTTGAAGCTACACATCGGTACAACACAGTTGAGATTCAAATACAACGCAAACTTCTGTAGTTCCGATTATGGAGGAATCCGGCTTCGCTCACAAGTCACAGCACCGGCCAAACCAAATCCGACATTGTAACGCGAACGAGAAGTCGCAGTCCTGTAGCGCGGGCGCGCGTGAGGAATCGAGGGGTGTAGAAGACGGAAACCCTCGTATCACTAAACCCGCGCCCAACCAAACCTGAATCCCAAATGCGCCGCGTGATCGAGGCAAGCCCTAACGACGATGTCGACCGAAAGAAGAAAAAAAAGAAGCGGACGATGACTAGTACCTTGCCATGGTGGCGCGCGGACTCCGGCCACGCCCTGTGCTGGCGGCGAGGAACGCCGGGCGAGGCGGCAGCGACGGAACGGCGCCTACGTACTGGCTACCGCGCCCGGTCCGGTTGCGTGCACGGCCGGATTAGCCCCCCTCTCCCCCACGTCCGCGCGCCGACCGATTATAACGCCTCCCACTCCCAGTAGTCTCCACACACACCCATGACCCACCCACACACTGGTCGTGGGTGTGCGGGGGAGGAGGGCTCGGGGAAGGCGGGAAAGCCCGCGGCGCGGCGGGAACCGGGAAGGCGATGAGCTCGCGCTCGCGTTCGCGGGCCGGGAAACGCGGAGCCTGTCTGGTCGTCCTGTCCCTGCCCTGGTTGGCTGGTTGTTTCTCAGGTCCCGAGCTCGCCTGTTTGTCTCGGGAACCCCAATCGCTGCTGGCTGCTGCTGAGTGCCTGCCCAGCCCTCGCAGTAACTCGGCGGGCGACCGTTGCAGCTTCCTTCGCCCTGACCCTTTCCTTCCTTCGCAAGCCACGCGCTCGTTTCGTTCGTTCCTTGCTTCTTCTTCTTCATCGAGGGGCCCATGTCCATGCCCCCCGACGCCGCACCCCGCGAGCCCAGCAGGACGGGAGGCTCGGCCCACCTCACGCGCGGGCAAGGCCGCTGCCAGCCCGTTTCCCTCCCTCCCTCCCGCCGCCGGCAACGTTTCTTATGGGCCGAAATATACAACGCCGTCTCTGCGTCGTGGGCTCGTCGATGGAGAGACTAGAGAGAGCGAGAGGCGGCAGCATTGACTCACGATCACGATGACGAAGATTCTATTTTTATTTTTTTTGGCGAAAACTGAGAACCGCTAACCTCGTTTGGGAATTGCGATTCATCACGTGCTATTAAGTTTCACTTTCTCGTACTAGTAGCTTGTTACCACGACACAGGCGTGGCAGAGTCCATTGACAAGTGACAAAGAAAAGCGAGACGCCATCTCCTGCTTTTCGGTACGACGACTTGGTTTGGTCGTCGCGCTCGCATCTGCTTCCACCCAAGTTTCCACCTACACTACACTGCATTATCATCCCTTTGTCTTCGCCTCGGCGTCTTGCCCTGCAGCCTGGATCGATCGAATCCGAACAGCGGAACAGTGATGAGTTACAGTACGAACAAGGAACGGGCCGGAAAAGGGGTGGACTACGATCGCCTGTTTCGGTCGTGCCGTAGTCGTACCAACCGATGCTGCGTGCGCGGTGCGCCGATGGTCGTGCGGTTGAACGACTCAAGTGGCCGGTCAACACTCACAAGCGATTCTTAAATTACACAGAATAAGGGGGTGTTTGGTTGCCCCTGCTAAAGTTTAGCCCGGGTCACATCAAGCGTTTGACTTTCAAATAGGAGTATGAAATATAGACCCAACCAACTGGACTAGATTCGTCTCGTCTTTTAATCTTCGGCTGACAAATTTGTTTTATAATCCGACTACATTTAATACCCGAAACGGAGGTTCAAACATTCGATTGGACAGGGGCTAAACTTTAGTTTGGGGTAACCAAACGGGGCCTAAAGAGCGGGCAAGTGCTTGCTGTCAGAAATAAATGCCTGCCCTCTCCCCCCAACATAATAATATAAGTAGTGGTTGCTGTCAGATACTTTTTCTACTGCAGGCCCGGCCAGTTGCCACCAGCGCGCGGCCACGGCCCACAGGTGGTTCGCTGCAATCAACACAACGGTGGTCGCGGCAGTACGACCGCGTGATGGAACGTTAGTTGGGAACCTTTCCTGGTGCGCGGTGTGCCACACCACACCGTAGCACGACGACCGTGCGGACGACGAGTCAAACCGAACGCTATCTGCGGCGGCGAGCGAGCTCCGACATCCCATCGTGGAGGAACCGATGGATGGGGGGGACCCGGCACGGCGACACGACGGGCGGCGGAACAGGCACCCCGAGACAAGCGAAGCGGTCGACGGACACGGAGCCAAGCCGGGCGGGCGTAGGCGCTCGCGGTCGTGGCCAGGTCAAGCATGGCAGCGACGCCGCATCTGTACGCGTCCCTCCGGACCACCTGTACGCGTAGACGACTGCCAGTGGAAAATTTCTGCGGATGACGGCCCTGGTCAGCTCACCGCATATCTTGCACTTGTAGCACGGAACACCGATTCGTCATCGTCCTGTCTAGTTGTATGGAATCTATGATCTCGTCTTGAGCAGATGCGCCGATTTATATAACTATATATCTTGTTCTTATGTGGCACAACTTTGAGGCAGCCTCCATTGGTTTGCAGCCCTAAATATAAATGTTATGCACTTAGAATTTCGTCTGGGTGCGAGTTTAATATTAAACACTCTAGTACGGGTTTGTAAACACTCTATCTGCAATTTTTAAACCCGTTGTCATCCCTAATCTTCTCAGCTGGACCACCGTTGAGGAACGTGCAGTACGACCAGCGAGGCAGCAGCGAGTCGCGTACGGCCGGCACCACGGGAAGGCAAAAGAGGGGTCCTTGGCTGGCTACAAGCCATACGACCAGCCAATCCGCAGCATGTTTGTCAATCTGGCTGAAGTGGACGCCCGAGAACAACAGCCTGTTCCCACCAGCTCTCATCACAGCTCCATCCAGATCAGGCACACACATGCCTCTCACGGCACGGGTTGCTCAGCACAACCAAACAAACGAGCCCTTCGCAAATGCACAAACCTCTCAGTCGCCAGATGGAATCAGATAGATAGATAGATTACCCAACTTCAACCTGCCAAACCACCATCCTAGAGAGGATTGACACTAAGCAAATCGTACCAACCAGCAACGGCCATAAAAAGCCAGTCATTTTTTTTCGCATGCCTTTGTGTGGGGCCAAAGCTTGAATTGCGAGACGTCTGGGCGTTTTTAAAATAAAAATCAAGCAGGTGACGTCCCAGAGAAATTGGAATATAAAGAGCCGCTGTCAGCAATTAGAAACTGGAATTAAAGCATATACCGTATGACTCAGGTAACTAGGGTAAGTGAATGTCGCTCGGTATGACACCTACAAATAGTTTGAGTTCATTCATACATACATCAATCATGGAAGCAATGAATAAAAACCCAGGCGGTAGGTACACACACTGCTGAGCTCCTCTGCAAAACAACAAGGAAGCAGCGACCAAGCATGCTATGCTGCTGTCAAGGCCTTCCATGGTACAAAATCTCATACGAACTGAACCAGCAGCAGTCAAGCGACCATTCATTCATCATCTAAATATATAAGTCAGCCCAGCCAGTCGTATATCCAGATACAACAACCCCGGCAACGGCAGGGCGCTCCTCCACGCATGCATGCATCCGCGAGCGACGTCGGTGCGCCTCAGGCCATGACGATAATGCAGACAGCAACACAGCTGCCTTAAATTACAGCCTTAGCTAGCCACTCTCTCTAACGCAGTTGCCCGGGAGAAGGTACCTGTACCGCTCGTTGTGCTCCAGCAGATAGGCGGGGAGATGGACAGCGGAGAACGTGCTCGGGATAGGCCCCAGCTTGGCGATGATCTCCTGGAACGTGTACTCCTCGGGGAGCATGTCGAAGAGATCGGCCCCCTCGCAGATCACGTGCTGGATCCTCCTCGGGTTCAGGAAGTACCCGAACCTGATCCGGTCCACGTGGCTGTAGGCCTTCATCTTGAAGACGAAGTCGTCTATGCGGCGGAAGCAGAAGCTGCAGTGCCACCCGGAATCGGCCAGCAGGTCGTCCGTCTGCCGGAAGTGCGCGTACCTCGTCCTCCCGGCCCTGTACCTGTGCACCGAGGCCCGCCAGCTCCTGTCGTCGAGCAGGAACTGGAACGAGTAGAGGTAGTTCCGGAGCTGGAGGTGGAGTATCTCGGGGACGTCGTCGCACCATCTCAGGAGGTTGACCGTGTGCCCGCTCGGGATCTCGTCCACGTCCGACATGATCAGCAGATCGTCGTCCGCGATGCCCGCGATCTTGATCAGCTGGTCGAGGGCGACCCTCTGGTACGACTCCTCCACGAACGGGTTCTCTCCCTTCACGAACCTCCCGCCTATGGTGCCGTAGGTCAGCCGCGACTCGGCGAAGCCGAACCGCTGCCGGTTCTCCCTGAAGTGGAGCTCCTTCTTTATGCCGGTGAAGGTCGAGTTGGACTCCAGCAGCACGAACTCCGACACGTAGGGGCTCAGCTCGTGCCAGCGGATGTCAAGGATGTCGAGCTCGTTGCTGAAGAGCACGGCGTCGAAGACGCGGCGCGGGGTCTCCCTGACTCTCCATCCGTGCAGCTTGCAGAGGTTGGCCATCGAGACGTTCTCGTGGTAGTAGTGGGGGAGAATCGTGAAGGGCTTTGGGGGCTTCTCCCACAACGGACGGAGGAAGTAGGTCACCTTCTGGCCGTGCACGTAGATGGCGAAGATCAGGATTGGCACACCGATCAGCAGAATCAAGAGAACCCTCAGATCGAATGTCCGCAGCGCGCACTTCAGCCTCGACATGCTCAGGACTGACTTTGAACCAAGCTGCAAGTAGTAACTAGTATCAGCTGGGAGCATGTAAGAAATCCACCAATATACAATTAGATCAAGGCATCTAAAACTGAACTAGAGGAGGCATTGGAAAGCTACAACCCAATGACAATGACAAATAAAAAAAGTCTACATGGCCCTGACACCCTACTTGACATAGCACCATCCCAAAGCCAACGGCTGAACATAGGGAACATCACAGCCATCACAAACTCCAAGGTCTTCTAAAATACTGTATCCGCCGCCCCGAGAGTGTGCAGCTGTGCGAACTGCTATGCTATGCATGTGGACTAGTAGTAGATTTTAAAAAAAAGTAACCGGTGCTCCGGTGGAATATGCGCATTTTCTCTTTTTTAAAAAAATAACATCTCTATCAGTGATAGGCTGGTGCGGATCCACCAACAGCAGGAAAGCAATCAGCCAATTTATTTTATCTGTATATTAGTACTATTATTTAATAAAGGAAGGAAAACAGCCTGTAAAATTACTTTTTCCGGCATGAACAGGAACCCTCACGGCACGGGAACCAATCGGGAATTGTTCAAAAAAAGCTGGAAACTTTTCCGCGGAAAGGAAAGACAGATTCCGGGGACTAGGCCGGATGACCCGACTCATCCAGGTGGAGAGATTCTGCCGCAACTGGAAGCATCCAGGCGCCCTATAATCCCCAGCAACCCGCGGCAGATGAGACAATAGGAACCTTGCCGCGATTCGCAAAATAGCAGGACGAGACAATTGGAGCGATCGGAAGGTCGAGGCAGGCAAAGCCGCAAGCAAGCGGCTCCGCGTGGAGCGAAAAAACGCGTTGAAGCAGCGTGCGTGGAAGGGGGAAAATACAGGCGGCCTCACCTCGCTGTCGCAGACGCCGTCGCAGATGCCGTCGGTCTTCTTGCGGTTGCAGTAGCCGGCCTCCATGGCGCCGAGAAGAAAATCAGCAGGAGCACAACACCCGCAGCCGCCGGGCGCGGCGCGGGCTAAATAAAAAACGGCACGCGCCTGCCGCTTCCCCGCGCGGGCCCAATGCGCGCGCACGGTCGGCTCCCTCCCGGGTTGCAAACCGTCGGGAGCGGAGCCCGAACCCTCGCCGCCGGTGGCCGCGTTCCTCCTCTTTCGTGCCCTCGCGGGGCGCGGTGGTGGGTGGCTTCGGAGGAGCGGCGGGGAAAGGGAAACGGTGCGAGGGGCCGGAGCGGGGGTGAGGGAATTGCTGGTATGCGATGCGGGACAAGAGGATTCCGGCAACCGCGTAATTATAGCCGTTTGGGAGGGTGGGGTGGTGGCCTGCTTCTGATTGCGCGTGGGCGCGGCAGTGACTGGCTGGCCGAAGAGGGAGGCAGTCAGTCAGTCAGTCAGGCAGAGGTGTGAGGCGGAGAGCTGGTCTTTGTCTGTCCTCGTGCTGGGGGCATCCACCCTCTGCCAGCTTATATAGGAGTATATGAATGGAATGGAAGGGGCGACGATGAGACCTAAGCAGATGAGTATGACCGTGTCGTGTTAGGCCCATCTCTTTAGTTTAATCAGATATTGCTATAAAAATAGATTGTGAAATTCCAAAATATCTGTTTGATGATGAAGCAAAGGAGGAAAAAAAAAGGTTGAGACCTATTTTAAATCTCTTCCCTCCTTTGGCACTTTTGTTTATGTCTTCGCTTGGCTGTTTCGGTTAGGAGAGGTTGGTGTGAATGTGGGCAAGTTTAGGGTTTGGCCGTTTGGGCATCAGGCTCCAGCTCACGCTCGTCAGCCTGTTGTGCAGGTTGGATTTTGTCCCCTCTCGGATGAGGTGTAATAATCAGGGGGGCATAGGAGCATCTCGCCGAACCCTGCCTGCTGGAAAGAAAGGCTTATTATTCTCTTCACAGCAACATTTTGCACCACATATCTTGGAAGAAAATCTCTGCTGAACATTTATATTACCGGTCATGTACGAGAAAATTAATGGCACAGTTGCAACCCGTTATTTAGCTAGATCAAGAAAGGCTCCATTGAACAAGTCTTTCAGAAAGTCGGTCAATACAAGGCCGCTCACGCTCTTTTGGGGTTGCGTCTTAGGCTCTTAGCTTTGCATGTTCTAAAAGAGGAATCTGTCAAGACTGCCTTTTGTGTCGTGTCTGAGCGAAAGAACAACAGAGATAAGGTTTCTACAGAGACGGTAACGATTTATGTAGGCACTAGGCAGTTAGTAACAGGCCTTGCTCTAAAATAGCTGAGACACTTCAAAACTACGTAAATAGTGGGGGACTGCGGGGAGGACTGAGCCGCATTATTGAGCTTGGCGCCACACCAAACATACCAGCACTACATGTACCTAGCACAACTATTTTTATAGTTTTAGGGCTAGTTTAGGAATCCCATTTTTTAAGAGATTTCTATTTTTTTAAAAAAAATTAGTTTTATTTTTCTTTAGAAAATAGAAATCTTTTGTGAAAACAGGGTTCCCAAACTAGCTCTTAATGTATAAAAAAACCACAGAAAAGTTGTCAGCACGCTAAGGGTCGGTTTATAGCAGTAATTAATTTAAAAAAACATATGTGGATGTAATAAGAAACGGTTCACTTCCATATAAAAAATGCACGAATTTGAATAAGAAGAGTTCCCGTGTGAAAAAAACACATACTCCAGGAGGGCTGTAGCGAGTGAAAGCAAAGCATGCACAAGCACAATCTCGATCCGGCAAACGTCCAGGCTTCCCAGCGGTACGCACGCCGGCCAAGGCTCAGACTACTCGTGCTGGTCGGTGTCGGGGACAGGATTTCAAATTAAGTGCCCGGAACAGAACAGCACGTTTTTTGCTGCGTATTTCGGGGGGCAAAAGCGCCCGATCCATTCGCCTCGGTTGGGGTTGCCTCGTGCCGTGTCGTGCATGATTCCGCGCCGAAACGGCCAGTTCGCGCGCAACACCAACACCACACTTTGTCGTCTTGGTCTTCATCATGCTGTGAATGTGATGTTTCGATTTTTTTTATGTCCCAACGTCAGTGCTCTAACTCTAACATACTTTAAATTTTTTTACAGATTTAAAATTTATAGAGAAGAATTCCAAACACGACCTGCCTCCGTTTGGCACCAGGCACCACTAGCCAGTCTACTTGCAGAGAGATGACCGCAGCGCAGAGAAGGAAATCCAGCAGTACTATACGACCTGGTCAGTCTGGCCTGCCGTGCCATCGACGAGTGCACCATTCCGCTGCTAGAAGACCGAGGACTCGGTCAGTCGTGGCTAGTTCACTACTCCTACCCGCCCCCCAGGCCCACTTGTTGAGAGACAGACTTGGGCGCACGCCGCACGGTATGAGCAATTACCCGTTATTTAAGATGTGTCAGTGAACTTGGCTCGCTCTTCGAAATTAGGATGCGGACAATAGATCATATAAAATAAGATATATTAGGGCATGTAGAATGGGTGTCTTAAGTTATGTCTTAAAGTGTGTCTAGGAGGATGAATGTAAAAAATCAAGACATGTATCTTGATGAAGACACGGTGTCTTAGCTTTATGTTCAAGACAGAAGAATAACTGATTGGTCACTTTAATTTATTGAATGCTCTGATTGGTATAATAAATATGGTAAGACACATGTTTTAAATATAACCACTGTATTATGTTGTATTTTAGTTGTGTCTTATACTTGGAGTACCGTGCAGCAGTGTCTAGGTTTTACATGCCCTTATAGTATTTACAGAATAAAGTTTAAAAAATAGAGAAAAGAAATAGTACAGCCAAAAGTTTCTGTGCAAAGCCTGCTTTTTTGTTCCATTATTTCTGGGCCACAGTGAAACTCAAAAGGCCGCACGGATTTGTTGCGGTAGTACCAGCGATTTTCATCCCGAACAGGATTCCACGTAGAGATGGCAATGGGTACCCAGAACCCGATGGGTTTTTACCCATTAGGGTACGGGTTTGGGTCAATTTTCATACCCATGGGTTTGTTAATGGGCATAAATGTATACCCGACGGGTTCATGGGTACGGGTTTGTTCCTATAGTACCCAAACTCGTGAACCCGTGAGTTTTTTAAACCCGACCAAACCTAGTGCATATTGTCATTTTATTTTATAAACGAACAACAAACTTGTTATCTACCTATTCACTTCCTAATTTTTATCAAATAGTGAATGTATAAGTAGTTGGTGATAGTGTTGTATGCTTGCTATTATAGTTATTACTAGCGTTATATATGTGGTGGATGTATAACTTAGTGCAAGGTAACTTGATCATACAACTTATTATTTGTATTTAATTCTCTCTACTAATATTATTTATACCAAATCATGAACTCGTTGTTCATTACATAAATTTTGGACCATGATCTCATTAATCATTACGATACTTATTGATTATAAAAAGAATAAGCATATTGGAGATAAAAACCCGCGGGTAACCCGTGGGTACCCGCAAACCCGATGGGTACGGGTTTGGGCAAAATTTCAAACCCGTCATGGGTACGGGTTTTTTAATGGTTGTAAATATTTTTCACGGGTACGGGTTTGGGATAGCAAAACCCGACGGGTTTGTACCGTTGCCATCTCTAATTCCACGAAAACCGCCCAATTTTTTCCGGTCCTGGTGCACGGCGCCACGGCGGGATCAGTTTCTCGACGGTTTTTTTTAAAAAAAATAGTTAAAAGTTAAAAAAATGAACATTATAAATATCAGGGAAAAATTATGATAAAAGACTAAATATGTTTTATATACCTAATATTTCTTTTTAAGCTGTACGATTGCGGACAGCCTTAACAAACTTGATTCCAAAAGCGCTGATTGTTATCAATCATCGTCGTAAGTCAGAAAGACACATGCGGTTTTCCTGACTAAAATTTAGTTCGTCTCATATGAAATGTTTTAATATTAATTATAAAATATAGACTTAATTAAGTTTATTAAATTTATCTTCTCTTTTAGTTTTTATATGTGAAATTAATTCTATAATTTGAATATATTTAATACCTGTATTTATCATTTAAACATTTGATATGATAGTAGCTAAACTTTAGCGGAGGGGCAACAAAACACCAGTGGATTCCGATCACGATAACTATAGTCCACCATCGATCACTAGTAGGTCAGCAAGACACGTGTGCATAAACTAGCTAGATAGGCCGCTGTGAGCCAACAGTGCAAGCACAATTCAGCAAGATTTTTTTTTAAAAAAAAAGAACTGCAAACATCTTGTGCACTCCAAACTTGACTTCAAAACCAGTCAACGAGGTTCTCTCGTCTACGAAGAAACCAAATGCACACTATTCAGCAAAAGCACAAGGAACAGCTTGGCCGCGTCGAACAGAAAATCAAGTGGCACATCTGAGCTGTTCTTTTCAAGACCATTCTGCCTTGTTATTTGTGATACGCTGTAGCATTTACTACGTTGATTTGGAAAGGGCCATGGACTACACGCAATTGCCACATTTGACATGAGCATATATGCTGACTTGTCATAGATTCTTCCTTAAGCTTAGGTTGATCTTCTCTAACCGATCCATGTTCTTGTGTTAAGAAGTAATAGACATATATCTAGTGTGTACATTGAGTGTGAGAACTGGGAAGAGATAATGAAAAGACAGGAAACCGTACCTTCGGGATCGAGATGAACATTACTACATTAGTCGTGGTCATGGACGGCGTCGACGTCATGTCGTCATCTCTACAATTTGAGTGCCTCCTTCCTATTGAGCCTTTCTCGTCCTTGTGTGTTTGGGCCGTGAGCAGGGACCAAAGATTTCATGCATTCTTGAATGCCACTTTAAATCTAAACCAAAATATTTGTCTTCCAATCTTGTGTTTCATGCCAGAACTAAACACGTAGGAGTTCATTACTATTTTTGTGATAGAAAGGATTACAAAGAAGTTCATTGAAATCGATTTTGTATCCACTAGTAGGTGGCTTCACCAAAGCTCTTCCAGTCGTTTTGCTAGAAAACTTAGTATATAATTTTAAACTTCGAAAGTTGTGATTGAGAGGACTGTTAAGATATCTGTATAGGCCAATCCCTTTCTGATAAAACAAGTTATCTAGTGGAGTGAGGCGTAGATGAAATTTTGTAACAATTTGTATCAACTTTAGGAGCTTTCCTTAGTTGTATGCTTAATAACATAAAAAGTTAAACCCTGCATATAAAATACAGAAATTATCTTAGAAAAGCGTTTACTTTACTTAGATGGTCCATTCTCAGTGCTCTGATGTGTTCACTCCAATAGTTAGCAGAAGCAATGGAGGTCGCCGTCCGGCCATGGCCATAGCTAATTAACTTGGAACACTGAACTTTCGGTGTCGTTTGAGTGTTTCGCCCTAGTCCGCACATGTAATCCAAGTGCTCCTTTTCCGGCTGGACGTGGGTGCTCACTAATTGAGGCCACCTTTTCTCTGTTCGGTCAAAATCTAAAAGGGCCACAGCATAGTGTAGCACTTCGAGGAGATATTATCCAGACAATTACAAAGAGCATCGTCGTAGTCTTCGGTGAAGCTGCAACTCGCACGCGCGCCTGCCAGTAGCTGCAGAAGAAGCTCTGGAGCTCTAGCATCCCGCGCCGCTAGATCTTTGTAGGAAGAATATACTGTGATCGTCTGACGTGACGCTGCTTTTTGGCCTCTTGCGCTGGAGAGACGTGAGGCCGATACGCGGACAACGCAGAGGCCACCGTACGTGTCGTTCGTTACCCGCCGAAACTGTTCCCTCCAACCCACACCCAATCCGCTCCAGCCTCCAGCTCACCGTTCACCGCCCGCCCACCGCCACCGCCACGCGCGCGACATGAAGGGCGCGGCAGGGTCGCGCTCGCGCGAGCCCGGGGACGTCGACGTGGAGCTGCTCAAGGCGGTGGCGCAGGCGTGGTACGCGCAGTCGGGCAACCCGCGGCCGTCGTCGCGGGCCTCGGGGACGGGCGCGGACGACGACGTCGCCGGCGCCGGCGCGCGAGGCCGCGCGGGCGCCGCGCCGCGCCGCCCGTCCCGGTTCAAGCTAGAGGCCATGGCGGCGGCCGCGGCATCGGACGCCGCCCGGGCCCACGACCACGAGAGCTCGTGGGACTTCGCGCAGTCGCTGTTGGACACGTACGAGCTCGTCGCCGTGGCGCGGAGGCTCGAGTCCGTCCTCGACGTCGCCGGCCACGCCGCCGCCGCCGCGCCGCTGGAGGGCGGCGCGCGGGGAGCGGGGACGCGGCGCAGGGAGAGCGCCCGCAGCCTGAGAAACCTGTTGCTTCGCTCCACGTCAAGGAGGTTCCAGGAACCAAGCAGCTAGCGTGCTCTCACCTCTCACTCACTCCGGCTCTGTCAAGTACTGTATATGGCTAAATGTTATCATGAGATTTAGGCGCCTAGTTTGGATATTCTAGTAATGTGAAGGATTGAGGTGGATTGGTATGTATTATGAGAGTTTTTGATCTATTGGGTATTTAAACACTCTTCAATCCCTCTAAACCACTTCAATCCAAGAGTACCCAAACTAGGCCTTAAGGGGAAAAAAAAAACTTCGCAGTTCACAAGGTTATTTTTTTTTCCTTCTCCCACACCTAAATTTCTAAACCTTTTGAGTAACAAATCATGCATATGGCTATACAAAATATTGTTGTCCACTATAATACTATATAGAGTGAACTGTAGCAGATAACTTTGAGGCTCAACTCAAATAAAATTGAATCTTTTCGTCTCTTCACTGTCTATCATTGTACTCCACTCCATCTGGGTGGATCTATATACCAAACTCCACTACCTTCCTTCCTCCCTCCATTGTCACCAAAGCCAACCGAATGGAGCTTGTATGCTACATTGTCACCACAGGCAGCTCAGCTTTGTGTCCTCCATTCTCACGCTATCTCGTTCCGGCAGTGACAGTCACGTCGCCACTCCACCACCCAACTAGTTATCCACCGCCACCAGTGGTAGAAGGAACCGCTCTGCCTCATCACACCACTATCTTGATTCTAGTTGACCGCCTCCACCACCTTGGAACTTATAGGTTTTTTGGAGATAGGTATGCCTCTTCCATGTTCCATGTACTTAAACCATAATACCATCTAGGTTTGTTTCAGGGTTAGGAGTCCCAAGTCGAAAAGCACACTGCACACCCCCGATGTTGTATAGTCGTGCAACACGGTGTTTTTCGTCCTCATATTCAACAAGGCTATCTCCAACAGATCATCTATCTAATCTCTTATCACATCCTTTATTTCAAACTTCACTCTATAAACAATGTTATCTACAATTCCACGTCCCATATTTTACACGAACCATTGGAGTCAGTCTAAGGAGGTGAGATTAAAAATAAGTTATGAAATCGTGCCTTACCCATATTTTACACGAACCATTGGAGTCAGTCTAAGGAGGTGAGATTAAAAATAAGTTATGAAATCGTGCCTTACTTTTCATAGCGTCGAGATTAACACGGTGCTAGAACTCGACCCGAAATGCTAACGATAGTCCTTATGTTCTGATGAAACGCCTCCCCCGATTGTGTGTTGCGTTTTCAGAGATGACAGGAAGTCCGATTTGAGTCGAGAAATACAACAGCCTCCATTTGAAACATAGATAGAATACACTGTTGGCATGTCCTGTAAAATCCAGAGAACTAACAGCCATTACATACATGATCAGTGTTTCCAAGGAGCAGACATGCACTTATGTGAACGACTCACTAGTCACTACCAATACAGCAGTACTTGATAAATACCATCTGCGGCTGGAACTTCACAAATACTCCCTCCGTTCTTTTTTATTTGTCGCCGTTTAGTTTAAAAATGAACTAGTTGACGACAAATATTCGAGAACAAAGGTAGTACACAAGATGACAGTTAATGGCTTATCACTAGCAAAAAAAAAACCTAGTTTTCTAGGTAGAGCAGCAGCAGCAGCAAACAACACTTGTGTACAAACACATATTCTCACCTTTCCCACTCTCCCCAATCCAGATTACAAGACCTGTTGACTATTATGAGCCTCCCCGAGTGGTGATACATTTAGAGCTGCTGCCCTTCTCCTGGTTAGTGGCCCAGGGCTAGAAAAAGCCGCTGGATCTCTTGTTGGAGTGGACGCGGCCTTCCTTCTCGTCGTTGATCCTGGAGTACGTGAGGCAGTAGATGCTCTCCCTGATGCCTTCTTCCTGCCGAGGAAAAAGTTCCCATTGAAAGCATTACGTGGAGTGCAACATGCAAGGGGCAAACGAAAAGGTAAAATAAGGATTTGGGAGCCACAATTGCTCAAACATCTTTCGTTCATTAGAGGCTTGTGATGCAACAATATTGGGGCCTGAAAGGTTAGTTACTCTTTTCATCATCCTGTATATTAGTGAGCAGTGTAACAAATCAAAAAAAATGTGAGCAATATTACCAGTTGTTGCAGTAAGGGGCAAATTTTTTAGATTACCTGCTCTCAGTGAGATTGGGAGGAAGGTCATGACCCATTGTTTGTTTCTCGGCACTATTTTTTATCATTTCAGCAGCTGCTGAAGACAGTCCAGAAGCTGCTTGGCGCCCACTCTGTCCATCCACCTTACCTACATAGAGAGCAAGACAAATTTAATAATGAAAAAAGAAGTAGCAGTAACTATCACAACAAAAGTACTCCCCGCGTTCCGAATTATAAGTCATTCTAGCTTTTCTAGATACATTTTTTTTGCAATGTGTCTAGATATATGCTATCTAGATGCATAACAAAAAATATGTACCTAGAAAAGGTAGAATGACTTACAATTTGACAGGGGGGGTGTAGTGGTCACTATTGCATAGTGAGCAAACACAAGGCCGACGTTCACCACGAAGTTTCTTTGCATGAATTTTCCAATCATGATCCTTGTCAAAAGTCTCGGCTTGTGGTAAAGGCCAAGCATGGATAGGAATCATTAGGAGAGGTGTTTTGATCTTTTATGGTCCTAGGTAAAGGGAAGGGATTAGTGAAAATAGGAAAGGAAAGAAAATGAGAAGAACACCTCAAAATAAAACAATTCACATGCACAGGGTTAGATTTTCAAAGGCTTGCGAATTGAGTATCAAATGTTGACAGGCATACCATATCAAAATTTCTCGTTGTCAACATACCAGAAATATAGCTCGTGGTAGCTTGCCGAGCAATAGTATTAGGACTACTTTGGGAACTCCATTTTCCCAAGGGATTTTTATTTTCCCAAGAGAAAATGAACTAATTTCCCTTGGGAAAATGGAAATCACTTGGGAAAATGGGGCTCCCAAACTAGCTCTTAGTATGCATATTTCCAGACATTTCAGACTCCAATTGCAAAACAAGGGGAAATAGAGACTAGCAGAGGTTTAAAAATGGTAAACCCTCATAGACCTTTGGGTGGTATTTAAATGAATAAGCACTTTGAGTGGTGAAGTTCCAGCTGGGTGATTTTTCTGAGGTAAAACCGAATTTTCCTATTTCTGAAGTGCATTAGAGCATCTCTAAGAAACTCTTCTTTTTGGCTCACTATTTGACTCTATTGATCTTTTCATAAAAATTACACTCTATATGTAGCATCTCACTCCAACAGACTATCTATCTAGTTTGACTAGTGAGTTGGCTAGCCAAATTTGGCTAATGAGGGAGCTAATTTGGAAAGTCGGATAACTTGGCGAGTTAGATAAATAATCTATTGTAGAGTTATTTTGGTGTTGAGTAGCCAAAATTTGACATGATGAGCCATTTGGCTAGTTTGTTGGAGACGCTCTAAGTTCTCAAAGTCACAGGTTGTAACTCCAGGGCCTTCATGGAATTTTCAGTTCGTCCACGACCAAAGAGCAGCTGAGCAGACAGATCTTAGACACAACAGAGGTGGCAAAACCTCAATGCCCAATGCATGTGGTACCAGGAAAAGGAAACTGTGCAAATGCAAAAGGCTAAAAATTTCCCAATCTAACTACAATTCAGTTGTAATACCGCCAGTGAACCTTTACTAGACAGTCACTAGTCGTATTCCAAAAGTGCCTAATTAGTATAAAGTAGTACCATGGGCCTTTTCATCAGGGCTGCACAGCGCCGTTACCAGATCCGCTGGGTTGCCACCCCACAACGGCAGCGCAACCATAGAAGCAACGATGGCAGCCTCTCCTGCGTCGCAAATGGCGTTGGCCTCATCGCACCACTGGTGCACCTTCTTCATCAGCTCCGCCTGAATGTCAACCTGCACAGACACACCCGTGGCAGAGGGAAATTGCTAATCTTAATCCGAAGTAGGAGATAGAAGGAGGGGCTGAGCAGCACCTACCTGTGCGAGGAGCTCGTCAAGAACGGAGGTCGAGGAGGAGAAGGAGGCAGCGACGGAATGAGATGAGGCGGGAGGGGCTTGGGATGGCGGAGCCGGTGGCTGGGGAGCGGGAAGCGGGGCGAAGAGTTCGGAGGCGAGGGCCTCCCAGCGGGAGAGGTCGCGGAGGCGCTTGGCGCGGAGGCGGAGGAGCGCGCGGCAGCGGCGGCGCAGGCCGGCGGCCTTGGGGTCGGTGCCCGCCGCCGACTGGGTGGTGGAGGGTGCGGCCTCGTGGTAGAGCCCTCTGGGTACCTTGTAGACAAAGCCCTCGTCGTTGCGAATCTCGTACTCCTGCTCGACGTCTCCCCCGCCGCCGAGAGCGCCCGCGGCTTCTGAAGATGCGGGCATGAGAGGGGCCGAGGGGGTGCAAGGAGAGTACTCGGTGCAAGGAGGAGGAGAGTGCCTCGGCGGCCGTGGGGATCTGGCGGTCCACGGGCGCACGAGGGGCTGAAGGTGTTGGGGATTTGGGGTTTCAAAATTGAGAATTGGGCCTGGACGGGTGGGCGGGGAGCCGGGGAGGGCAGGGTCGCAGGGAGCGCGCGGCTGGACGAAAATGTCCCGGTCCGCTAGGCTGACGATGACATTGACGTGACGAGTAGTTAATCCGCAGGATCGTTTGCGTTCGTGTGGGACCGAGATGGCTTCGCCTATGGTGAAAACGGGCGGATACGGACGGATAATAGATCATTCCGTATCCTACCCTAATGTGTTTCAATCGGATTCGGGACCAGATACGAATAGTTAGAAACGGGACGGATACATATATTGTGTAGTCAGATACATTGCGGATAACATGTACTTATCGGATAATGCATACATTCGCTATAATTCAGTTGATCCAACATGATGATATAACAATAAGTATACATCATACAATATAGTACTCTAACATAACAATATATCAATAAGTTTACATCATACAATATAGTACTCTAGCATGACAATATAGCAATAAATTCACATCATACAAGACAATAGTTCAACATGATAATATAGCCACGGATCGAGGGTTCGGACGTGAGGTGCCTCTTGCTGCTGCTGATGAGCCGCCGACGACGAGCCGACGATGGTGGCCGCCGAGGAGTGCCCGCTGTTGGGACCTGATACGCCGGCGTGGGGCTGCTGCATTCTTAGACGCAGGTCACGAGTGCCCAGGCAGAGGGCGGCGGCGCGACGTGGCAGGGGGCGTCGACGACTGGATCCGAGTCGCCAAGTCGCCGCAGTGTGGCCTGCGAGCCAGCTGAAGGCAGCGGTCGACGCCTCGACGACGCCTAGAGCTGCAGGCAGGGGTCGGTGGCGCCTGGAGCTCTGCTGGATCTAAGCGGCGGTGCCTCACCCAGCTTGGTAGCGGCGCCTCACAAGCACGGCCTATCCGCCTATTGCCCTGTCCGACAGGCGACGACGGACATCGCCGCAGCGTGCTACAGGACCCCACCGCCGACCGCCCCTTTTGCGTTGTGTCGCTGTCTCGCTCAGACCGTCAGACGCTTGTTGCCTTACCGGCTGGGGCTGGCGGCTTGCCCTACACCTCGCTGGCTCGCTTAGTCGCTTGCTGGACGCTGGTTGCTGCTTGGGCGGTGGGCCTTGGGCCTTTCAATTCACGGCCACAGACTTCAGACTCACAGTGAACAACAGCGCGTAGTGGACTGGTTTATTGGCCTATTGGGCCAAAAAGATTACCGGGTACCCAGGAGCCGGGTACCCGTATCCGCCCGAGACTTTCGGGTATTTACCGGGTATTACACGTCCCGTATCCGATAAAATTCTATTCGGGTATTATCCGTATCCGTCCTGGATATAAAATTACCCGTATCCGTATCCGAAAAACATCCCGAATTAGTATCCGTATCCGGTACCCGGTCCGGGTACCCGACCTGTTTTCACCCCTAGCTTCGCCTTCTATGCTTTAGGATTCCGGCACAACCGCGGAAACGCAAAACTTGGTTAATCTCCTAATAAACGTTTGCTTTTGATGCCAAGGTCCCATAATCTGGACCCAAAAAGGAAAGCAACCCTATCATCTTAAAAGTCCAATGCAGTTTGATGAATGGTTGATGATTAGAGCTTAGGAAAGGACCGCCTAAAATTATCTTCAGCAGTTTACCAATCCTCATCCTCATATTCCAACTCTACTATTGGAACAGTTCAGTATTATTGGTAATTTGAACCTCGCTCCGACAAGTAAATTTGTTGTATGTTCTGAGCTTCAAATGGTGTGCGCAGTGGACGCAATATTTATACTGGTTCGGACAGAACGTCACTACTTCCAGTCATCGCCGGCTTACGCGGTCGACTTCATTGATGATCAAAGCTCGTATTAGAAGTTACAAGCGGGCGAGAGAGGGATGAGAGGCTCCCAAGTCTCTTACCATGGTGGAGGGTGGTTTAGAGAGTGGAGCCTTAGCTAAGTCTTCGCTTCGCGGCGACCTACGGGGCTCCGACCTCTTTGTCCTCGTCGTTGCGTCCTCTTTCTGTTTGTTGATCTTTCTGGACGTCTTCTCGTCTGGGGTCCATCCTTTGTGTTCGTCCGTGTCTTGGGGATCCATAAGTCTACTAGCCAAAGTGTGAGAGTCCAACCCCCATTTTGGGCTGCCCTCCTCCTTTTATAGGCCAAAGAGGGGGGTCGACCAGCGGTGGCTTCCTTAAGAAGGAGCCATCGGCGATGCTAAAACCAAGCATCGTATCATGGGGTAAAGCCACGCGTGCTATGGGCCTCGGGGTCGTCTCA
Source organism: Zea luxurians (assembly GCA_029449295.1). Classification (NCBI taxonomy): domain Eukaryota; kingdom Viridiplantae; phylum Streptophyta; class Magnoliopsida; order Poales; family Poaceae; genus Zea; species Zea luxurians. The sequence goes on from JAOPSE010000006.1 coordinate 94,523,125, forward strand.
CTGTGTTGTATTCTTTATGGCGGACGACGCGAGCAACGTGGTGCCCGAGCACCATCATTTGAGCTATGTCGATCCCTAGCCTTCGTAGCCTGGAGCTCGACGTGGTTCGTCGTGTTGAGCCCTGCCAAAGATCTACACACCCAGGCCTAGTCTCGGTAGGTCATGAGTGTGCCGCATGTCAAGGGGTGTTCGGGTCATAAATACGCCACAGTCCGAAGGGTTCGTAGGTCATAAGTGCTTTGTGATTCGAGGGGTTCGTAGGCTATGAGTGGGAGGCGGACCGGCGCCTCCGTTATGGCTCGGCGTCTGGCACAGTTAATGCGGTCGGTCACTTATGATGGGTCGATCTCAGGCCAGGTAAGGGATCCAATTGATTTCCCTTCGGTACGCTCGACCCCCTATTAGACTCCTCCACGCCCGACCCTGAGCTCGATGCTGGGGCTCATCTGGAGGCGGGTTCCTCCAAGGTAGACGCTACCCTTGTCCTCCAACCGAATGATGGCCCCAATTGCTGGTGGCTTTCCTCGAGTGTGATTGATGACCGATGGCCCTAGGGACCGGGGATCTTATCCCCGATAGTGGCCCCCGAGCCCCCGGGGGAGAGTGTCTCCCATCAGGGGCTGATGAAGGGTCGGATGGGGCATTGCCCTTTCGCCTTTAGAGTGATTATGGTGTTTATTCTCCCTCAGGACTCGGGTTGCTTTAGAGGTGGCCTCATGCCCCTCAGGGTTGGAGCCAAGTGCTTCTGCCCCTTTATAAGTTCTATGTGGTCGTCCACTCGCTGGTCACACTCGCCCCCTTTCTTTAGGCCTCAAAACTGGCCCGATCGACGGATCATGAGTTGCTCGGACGTCGTGCTACGTAGGTCTTGAGCCGAGGTAGGCTTTTTTCTTTGAGTTCCCCTGACCCCCTTCCCAGGACTGATATTTCTCTCCCTTGTCCTTTGAAAGGGAATTAGGCTTACATCTATATTCCTAAATTGATTTTGGTGGTTGAATTGCTCAACACAAATAATTGGACTAACTAGTTTGCTATATCCCCTGCTATTTCTCTCCCTTGTCCTTTGAAAGGGAATTAGGCTTACATCTATATTCCTATGAGAAATCAAGGTTTGGTCAAAGGTTTGGGTAAAATTGCTATATCCCCTGACCATTCCATTTCCAATGTTTTTCTTGTAGACTCCTTAGATTATAACTTGCTTTCTGTATCTCAATTATGTTAAATGGGCTACAACTGTCTATTTACTGATGTAGGTGTCACTGTCTTTAGAAGGAGTGATGATTCAATAGCATTTAAGGGAGTGTTAGAGGGTCAGCTATACTTGGTAGATTTTGATAGAGCTGAACTCGACACTTGCTTAATTGCTAAGACTAACATGGGTTGGCTCTGGCACCGCCGACTAGCCCATGTTGGGATGAAGAACCTTCATAAGCTTCTAAAGGAGAGCACATTTTAGGATTAACAAATGTTTTTTTGAGAAAGACAGGATTTGTAGCGCATGCCAAGCTGGGAAGCAAGTTGGTGTTCATCATCCACATAAGAACATCATGACGACTGACAGGCCACTGGAGCTCCTATACATGGATTTATTCGGCCCGATCGCTTACATAAGCATCGGCGGGAGTAAGTACTGTCTAGTTATTGTGGATGATTATTCTCGCTTCACTTGGGTGTTCTTTTTGCAGGAAAAATCTCATACCCAAGAAACCTTAAAGGGATTCTTGAGACGGGCTCAAAATGAGTTCGGCTTAAGGATCAAGAAAATAAGAAGCGACAACGAGATGGAGTTCAAGAATTCACAAATTGAAGGCTTTCTTAAGGAGGAGGGCATCAAGCATGAGTTCTCTTCTCCCTACACCCCACAACAAAATGGTGTAGTGGAGAGGAAGAATCGAACTCTATTGGACATGGCAAGAACCATGCTTGATGAGTACAAGACGCCGGATCGGTTTTGGGCCGAGGCGGTTAACACCGCTTGCTACGCCATCAACCGGTTGTATCTACACCGAATCCTCAAGAAGACATCATACGAACTCCTAACCAGTAAAAAGCCCAACATTTCATATTTTAGAGTCTTTGGTAGCAAATGCTTTATTCTTGTTAAAAGAGGTAGAAAATCCAAATTTGCTCCTAAGACAGTAGAAGGCTTTTTACTAGGATATGATTCAAACACAAGGGCATATAGAGTCTTTAACAAGTCCTCAGGACTAGTTGAAGTTTCTTGTGACGTTGTGTTTGATGAAACTAATGGCTCTCAAGTAGAGCAAGTTGATCTTGATGAGATAGGTAATGAAGAGGCTCCATGCATCGCGCTAAGGAACATCTCCATTGGGGATGTGTGTCCTAAGGAATCCGAAGAGCCACCACATGCACAAGATCAACCATCCTCCTCCACGCAAGCATCTCCACCAACTCAAAATGAGGATGAGGCCCAATTTGATGAAGGCGAAAATCAAAATGATGAGCCACCTCAAAATGATGGCAATGATCACGGGGGAGATGCAAATGATCAAGACAAGGAGGATGTGAAAGTCACCTAGAGGGGGTGAATAGGGCGAAACTGAAATTTACAAATATAAACACAACTACGAGACGGGTTAGCGTTAGAAATAAACACGAGTCCGAAAGAGAGAGCGCAAAACAAATCGTGAGCAAATGCGGAGTGGGACACGATGATTTGTTTTACCGAGGTTCGGTTCTTGCAAACCTACTCCCCGTTGAGGAGGCCACAAAGGCCAGGTCTTTTTCAACCCTTTCCCTCTCTCAAACGGTCCCTCGGACCGAGTGAGCTTCTCTTCTCAAATCACAACCGGGAACAAAACTTCCCCGCAAGGACCACCACACAATTGGTGTCTCTTGCCTTGGTTACAACTGAGTTTTGATCACAAGAATAAGTGAGAAATAAAAGAAGCAATCCAAGCGCAAGAGCTCAAAAGAACACGACAAATCTCTCTCGCTAATCACTAAAGCCTTATGTGGAGTTGGAGAGGATTTGATCACTTTGAGTGTGTCTAGAATTGAATGCCTAGCTCTTGTAAGTGGTTGAGAAGTGGAAAACTTGGATGATTTGAATGTGGGGTGGTTGGGGGTATTTATAGCCCCAACCACCAAACTAGCCGTTTGGTGAGGCTGTCTGTCGAATGGCGCACCAGACAGTCCGGTGCACACCGGACATGTCCGGTGCGATAGCCACGTCACTAAAGCCGTTGGGATTCGACCGTTGGAGCTCTGTCTTCTGGGCCCGCCTGGATGTCCGGTGGCGCACCGGACATGTACTGTAGAGTGTCCGGTGCGCCAGCATGGGTGTGCCTGACCTCTGCGCGCGCTGGCGCGCATTCAATGCGCCGCAGGTAGCCGTTGGCGCCGAAATAGCCGTTGCCCCGCTGTTACACCGGACAGTCCGGTGTACACCAGACATGTCCGGTGAATTATAGCGGAGCAGCCGAAGTGAATTCCCGAGGCTGCCGAGTTCGCGAGGCCGCTCATCCTTTGAGCACCGGACATTGTCCGGTGTACACCGGACAGTCCGGTGAATTATAGCGGAGTCGCCTCTGGAAATTCCCGAAGGTGACAAGTTTGAGTTGGAGTCCTTTGGTGCACCAGACCAGAGGTGCCTTTGGTTGTCCCTTTGCTCTTTTGTCGAACCCAATACTTGGTCTTTTTATTGGCTTAAGTGTGAACCTTTGGCACCTGTATAACTTACCTACTAGAGCAAACTAGTTAGTCCATTTATTTGTGTTGGGCAATTCAACCACCAAAATTATTTAGGAACTAGGTGTAAGCCTAATTCCCTTTCAATCTCCCCCTTTTTGGTGAACCAAAGCAAATGTAAAAGTGCATAATTGAACTAGATTGCATAATGTAAGCGCAAAGGTTGCTTGGAATTGAGCCAATATCAATACTTACAAGATATGCATGGATTGTTTCTTTATAGTTGACATTTTGGACCACGCTTGCACCACATGTTTTGTTTTGCAAATTCTTTTGTAAATTCTTTTCAAAGTTCTTTTGAAAGATAGTCAAGGGTAAATGAATAAGATTTTGCGAAGCATTTTCAGGATTTGAAATTTTCTCCCTTTGTTTCAAATGCTTTTCCTTTGACTAAACAAAACTCCCCCTCAAATAAATTCTCCTCTTAGTGTTCAAGAGGGTTTTAAGATATCAAGTTTTGAAAATACTACTTGCTCCCCCTTTAGAGCACAAAGAGATGTCAATTTGAAATTTACCAATTGAAAATCATTAATTTTAAAAATTAGGGTGGTGGTGCGGTCCTTTTGCTTTGGGCCAATACTTTCTCCCCCTTTGGCATGAATCGCCAAAAACGGATACTTGGAATGAAATATAGGCCCTTTAGTACTTTCTCCCCCTTTGGTCATAAATAATGAGTGAAGATTATACCAAAGCCGGAGAGTGATGCGAAGCAACGGCGAAGGTTGAGTAGTAGAGTGGAGTGGAAGCCTTTGTTTTCGTCGAAGACTCCAATTCCCTTTCAATATATAAACCTATGACTTGGTTTGAAATACACTTGAAAACCCATTAGTCATAGCATATATAAAAAGATATGATCAAAGGTATACTTATGAGCTATGTGTGCAAGTTTAGCAAAAGAAATTCCTAGAATCAAGAATATTGAGCTCATGCCTAAGTTTGGTAAAAGTTTGTTCATCTAGTGGCTTAGTAAAGATATCGGCTAATTGATCTTTAGTATTAATGTATGCAATCTCGATATCCCCCTTTTGTTGGTGATCCCTAAGAAAATGATACCGAATGGCTATGTGTTTAGTGCGGCTATGCTCAACGGGATTATCCGCCATGCGGATTGCACTCTCATTATCACATAGAAGAGGAACTTTGGTTAATTTGTAACCATATTCCCGCAGGGTTTACCTCATCCAAAGCAATTGCGCGCAACAATGGCCTGCGGCAATGTACTCAGCTTCGGCGGTAGAAAGAGCGACCGAATTTTGCTTCTTTGAAGCCCAAGACACCAAGGATCTTCCCAAGAACTGGCAAGTCCCTGATGTGCTCTTTCTATTAATCTTACACCCCGCCCAATCGGCATCCGAATAACCAATCAAATCAAATGTGGATCCCCGAGGGTACCAAAGCCCAAACTTAGGAGTATAAGCCAAATATCCCAAGATTCGTTCTACGGCCGTAAGGTGTGATTCCTTAGGGTCGGCTTGGAATCTTGCACACATGCAAACGGAAAGCATAATGTCCGGTCGAGATGCACATAAATAAAGCAATGAACCAATCATCGACCGGTATACCTTTTGATCCACGGACTTACCTCCCGTGTCGAGGTCGAGATGCCCATTTGTTCCCATGGGTGTCTTGATGGGCTTGGCATCCTTCATTCCAAACTTGGTTAGAATGTCTTGAGTGTACTTCGTTTGGCAAATGAAGGTACCCTCTTGGAGTTGCTTGACTTGGAATCCTAGAAAATACTTCAACTCCCCCATCATAGACATCTCGAATTTTTGTGTCATGATCCTACTAAATTCTTCACATGTAGATTCGTTAGTAGACCCAAATATGATATCATCAACATAAATTTGGCATACGAACAAATCATTGTCAAGAGTTTTAGTGAATAAAGTAGGATCGGCCTTGCCGACTTTGAAGCCATTAGCAATAAGGAAATCTCTAAGGCATTCATACCATGCTCTTGGGGCTTGCTTGAGCCCATAAAGCGCCTTCGAGAGCCTATAGACATGGTTAGGGTACTCACTATCTTCAAAGCCGGGAGGTTGCTCAACATAGACCTCCTCCTTGATTGGTCCGTTGAGGAAGGCACTCTTCACGTCCATTTGATAAAGCTTGAAGCCATGGTAAGTAGCATAGGCTAATAATATGCGAATTGACTCAAGCCTAGCTACGGGTGCATAGGTTTCACCGAAATCCAAACCTTCGACTTGGGAGTATCCCTTGGCCAAAAGTCGAGCTTTGTTCCTAGTCACCACACCATGCTCGTCTTGCTTGTTGCGGAAGACCCACTTGGTTCCTACAACATTTTGGTTAGGACGTGGAACTAAATGCCATACCTCGTTCCTAGTGAAATTGTTGAGCTCCTCTTGCATCGCCATCACCCAATCCGAATCTTGAAGTGCTTCCTCTACCCTGTGTGGCTCAATAGAGGAAACAAAAGAGTAATGTTCACAAAAATGTGCAATACGAGATCGAGTGGTTACCCCCTTATGAATGTCGCCGAGGATGGTGTCGACGAGGTGATCTCGTTGTATTGATTGGTGGACTCTTGGGTGTGGCGGTCTTGGCTCTTCATCCTCCTTGTCTTGATCATTTGCATCTCCCCCTTGATCATTGCCGTCATCTTGAGGTGGCTCATCTCTTTGATCTTCTTCTTCATCATTTTGAGCCTCATCCCTATTTTGGGTTGGTGGAGATGTTTGCGTGGAGGAGGATGGTTGATCTTGTGCATGTGGAGGCTCTTCGGATTCCTTAGGACACACATCCCCAATGGACATGTTCCTTAGCGCTATGCATGGAGTCTGTTCTTCACCTATCTCATCAAGATCAACTTGCTCTACTTGAGAGCCGTTAGTTTCATCAAACACAACATCACAAGAAACTTCAACAAGTCCTAAGGACTTGTTAAAGACTCTATATGCCCTTGTGTTTGAGTCATATCCTAGTAAAAAGCCTTCTACAGTTTTAGGAGCAAATTTAGATCTTCTACTTCTTTTGACAAGAATAAAACATTTGCTACCAAAAACTCTAAAATATGAAATATTTGGCTTTTTACCGGTGAGGAGTTTGTATGATGTCTTCTTGAGGATTCGGTGTAGATATAACCGGTTGATGGCGTAGCAGGCGGTGTTGACCGCCTCGGCCCAAAACCGATCCGGTGTCTTGTACTCATCAAGCATGGTTCTTGCCATGTCCAATAGAGTTCGATTCTTCCTCTCCACTACACCATTTTGTTGTGGGGTGTAGGGAGAAGAGAACTCATGCTTGATGCCCTCCTCCTCAAGAAAGCCTTCTATTTGTGAGTTCTTGAACTCCGTCCCGTTGTCGCTTCGAATTTTCTTGATCCTTAAGTCGAACTCATTTTGAGCCCGTCTCAAGAATCCCTTTAAGGTCTCTTGGGTATGAGATTTTTCCTGTAAAAAGAACACCCAAGTGAAGCGAGAATAATCATCCACAATAACTAGCAAGTACTTACTCCCGCCGATGCTTATGTAAGCGATCGGGCCGAATAAATCCATGTGTAGGAGCTCCAGTGGCCTGTCACTTGTCATGATGTTCTTGTGTGGATGATGAGTGCCAACTTGCTTCCCGGCTTGGCATGCGCTACAAATCCTGTCTTTCTCAAAATGAACATTTGTTAGTCCTAAAATGTGTTCTCCCTTTAGAAGCTTGTGAAGATTCTTCATTCCAACATGGGCTAGTCGGCGATGCCAGAGCCAACCCATGTTAGTCTTAGCAATTAAGCATGTGTCGAGTTCAGCTCTATCAAAATCTACCAAGTATGGCTGACCCTCTAACACACCCTTGAATGCTATTGAATCATCACTTCTTCTAAAGACAGTGACACCTACATCAGTAAAGAGACAGTTGTAGCCCATTTGACATAATTGGGATACGGAAAGCAAATTGTAATCTAATGAATCAACAAGAAAAACATTGGAAATGGAATGGTCAGGAGAGATAGCAATTTTACCCAAACCTTTGACCAAGCCTTGATTTCCATCCCCGAATGTGATAGCTCGTTGGGGATCTTGGTTTTTCTCGTAGGAGGAGAACATCCTTTTCTCCCCTGTCATGTGGTTTGTGCACCCGCTATCGAGTATCCAACTTGAGCCCCCGGATGCATAAACCTACAAAACAATTTTAGTTCTTGACTTTAGGTACCCAAACGGTTTTGGGTCCTTTGGCATTAGAAACAAGAACTTTGGGTACCCAAACACAAGTCTTGGAGCCCTTGTGTTGTCCCCCAACAAACTTGGCAACTACCTTGCCGGATTTGTTAGTCAAAACATACGATGCATCAAAAGTTTTGAATGAAATAGCATGATCATTTGATGCAATAGGAGTTTTCTTTCTAGGCAACTTGGCACGGGTTGGTTGCCTAGAGCTAGATGTCTCACCCTTATACATAAAAGCATGATTAGGGCCAGAGTGAGACTTCCTAGAATGAGTTCTCCTAATTTTGCTCTCAGGATGACCGGCAGGGTATAAAATGTAACCCTCGTTATCTTGAGGCATGGGAGCCTTGCCCTTAACAAAGTTAGACAAATTCTTTGGAGGGGCATTAAGTTTGACATTGTCTCCCCTTTGGAAACCAATGCCATCCTTGATGCCAGGGCGTCTCCCATTGTAGAGCATACTTCTAGCAAATTTAAACTTTTCATTCTCTAGGTTATGCTCGGCAATTTTAGCATCTAATAATGCTATATGATCATTTTGTTCTTTAATTAAAGTCATGTGATCATGAATAGCATTAATATTAATATCTCTACATCTAGCACAAATGGAAACATGCTCAACGGTAGATGTAGAGGGTTTGCAAGATTTTAATTCTACAACCTTAGCATGTAGTATATCATTCTCATTTCTAAGGTTAGAAATAGTAACATTGCAAACATCAAAATCTTTAGCCTTAGCAGTTAATTTTTCATTTTCAGTCCTAAGGCTAGCAAGAGAGATATTCAATTCATCAATCCTAGCAAGTAAATCAACATTATCATTTCTAGGATTGGAAATTGAAACATTACAAACATGTGAATCAACCTTAGCCAATAAATTAGCATTCTCATTTCTAAGGTTGTCAATGGTCTCATGGCAAATGCTTAGCTCACTAGACAATTTTTCACATTTTTCAACTTCAAGAGCATAAGCATTTTTAACCTTAACATGCTTCTTATTTTCCTTGATTAGGAAGTCCTCTTGGGAGTCCAAGAGATCATCCTTTTCATGGATGGCAATAATTAGCTCATTTAGTTTTTCCTTTTGTTGCATGTTTAGGTTGGCAAAAAGGGTACGCAAATTATTCTCCTCATCACTAGCATTATCATCACTAGAGGATTCATATTTAGTGGAGGATTTAGATTTAACCTTCTTCCTTTTGCCGTCCTTTGCCATGAGGCACTTGTGGCCGACGTTGGGGAAGAGGAGTCCCTTGGTGACGGCGATGTTGGCGGCGTCCTCGTCGGAGGAGGAGTCGGAGGAGCTCTCGTTCGAGTCCCACTCCCGGCAAACATGGGCATCGCCGCCCTTCTTCTTGTAGTACCTCTTCTTTTCTCTCCTCTTGCCCTTCTTGTCGTTATCCCTGTCACTGTCACTTGATAATGGACATTTAGCAATAAAGTGACCGGGCTTACCACACTTGTAGCAAACCTTCTTGGAACGGGATTTGTAATCCTTCCCCTTCCGTTGCTTGAGGATTTGGTGAAAGCTTTTGATGATTAAAGTCATTTCCTCATTGTCGAGCTTGGAGGCGTCAATTGGTTGTCTACTCGGCGTAGACTCCTCCTTCTTCTCCTCTGTCGCCTTAAATGCCACCGGTTGTGCTTCGGACGTGGAGGGTTCATCAAGCTCGTTGATCTTCTTTGATCCTTTAATCATACATTCAAAGCTCACAAAATTCCCGATTACTTCCTCGGGAGTCATTAGTGTGTATCTAGGATTACCACGAATTAATTGAACTTGAGTGGGGTTAAGGAAAATGAGAGATCTTAGAATAACCTTAACCACCTCGTGGTCGTCCCACTTCTTACTCCCGAGGTTGCGCACTTGGTTCACCAAGGTTTTGAGCCGGTTGTACATATCTTGTGGCTCCTCCCCTTGGCGAAGACGAAAACGACCGAGCTCCCCCTCGATCGTTTCCCGCTTGGTGATCTTGGTGAGTTCATCACCCTCGTGCACGGTCTTGAGTAGGTCCCAAATCTCCTTTGCATTCTTCAATCCTTGCACCTTGTTGTATTCCTCCTTACTTAGAGAGGCGAGGAGTATGGTTGTAGCTTGAGAGTTGAAGTGCTCGATTTGGGCCACCTCGTCCGTATCATAGTCTTCATCCCCTATGGATGGTACCTGTGCTCCAAACTCAACAACATTCCATATACTTTTGTGGAGTGAGGTTAGATGAAATTTCATTAAATCACTCCACCTAGCATAATCTTCGCCATCAAAGGTTGGCGGTTTGCCTAATGGAATGGAAAGTAATGGAGTATGTCTAGATGTACGAGGATAGTGTAAGGGGATCTTACTAAACTTCTTGTGCTCTTGGCGCTTAGAAGTTACGGACGGCGCATCGGAGCCGGAGGTGGATGTCGATGAAGAATCGGTCTCGTAGTAGACCACCTTCCTCATCCTCTTTTTCTTGTCCCCACTCCGATGCGACTTGTGGGAAGAGGATTTTTCCTTCTTCTCTTTGTGGTGTGAAGAAGAAGATCTTTTCTCCTTCCGTTTGGAGAAGTCCCTCTTTTTCTCCTTCCTCTTGGTGCGGGACTCTTCCGATGAAGTGCTCCCGTGACTCGTAGTGGGCTTGTCGCCGGTCTCCATCTCCCTCTTGGTGTGATCTTGAAAGGGAAATGTGCCCTTGGGCCATTTCTAAGTATTTTGGTGATTTAGTGTCCAACACAAGTACCTTAGTGTAAAAAGGTGGACAAAGTACAAATCAAGGATAAAGGTATGTTTCTCAGACTTAGTACATTGTTTTAGAGACTAATGTATTGTGTCTAAGTGCTGGAAACAGGAAAAATCCGATTGGAAATGTCTTGGCTCGAGCAGCCAAGACTCTGCTCAGTCTGGGTGCACCGGACTGTCCGGTGGCTCACCGGACAGTGTCCGGTGGTGCACCGGACAGTGTCCGGTGCGCCAGGCTGGCTCGAGCGAAGTGGCCGCTCTCGGGATTTCACCGGCGACGTACAGCTATAATTCACCGGACTGTCCGGTGTGCACCGGACTGTCCGGTGAGCCAACGGTCGGCAGGGTCAACGGTCGGCCGCGCGATCTGCGCGGGACACGTGGCCGAGCCAACGACTAGAAGAAGGCACCGGACTGTCCGGTGGGCACCGGACATGTTCGGTGCGCCAACGGCTCTCAGGCTACCAACGGTCGACTGCGCCATTTATGGAAAGAAATCGGGCACCGGACAGTGTCCGGTGTGCACCGGACTGTCCGGTGCGCCAGTCGACAGAAGGCAAGATCAGCCTTCCTTGATTGCTCTCAACGGCTCCTAGCTGCCTTGGGGCTATAAAAGGGACCCCTAGGCGCATGGAGGAGAGCACCAAGCATTCCTACAACATTCCTAAGCACCAAGACATTGATTTCGCGCATTCTTTTCATTGTGATAGCATATAGAGCTCTAGTGGAGTTGTGAACTCATTGAGTTGTGTTGCGAGCTCTTGTTGCGATTTGTGTGCGTGTTGACACTCTGATTCTTGTGTCTTATGTGCGTTGCTAATCCCTCCCTTGCTCCGTGTTCTTTGTGAATTTCAAGTGTAAGGGCGAGAGGCTCCAAATTGTGGAGATTCCTCGCAAACGGGATTGAGAAAAAGCAAGCAAAACACCGTGGTATTCAAGTGGGTCTTTAGACCGCTTGAGAGGGGTTGATTGCAACCCTCGTCTGTCGGGACGCCACAACGTGGAGTAGGCAAGCGTTGGTCTTGGCCGAACCATGGGATAACCACCGTGTCATCTCTGTGATTGATCCTTATTGGTTATTGTGTTTTGTTGAGAATTCCTCTCTAGCCACTTGGCAATTATTGTGCTAACGATTAACCAAGTTTTGTGGATTAAGTTTTCAAGTTTCACAGGATCACCTATTCACCCCCCCTCTAGGTGCTCTCAATTGGTATCAGAGCGTTCTCTTCACAAAGGGACTAACTGCCCGAAGAGATGGATCCTAAGGGGAAGGGTATCGTGATCAACGATAAAGAGAAGGAATCCTTCGTCAACGAGCCGAAGGACGACAAGCCCACCGACTCTGGCTCGGGCCATAGACGGAAAGAAGGGAAGAAGAAGAAGACGAGACGCATCAAGGAGATCGTCTACTACGACAGCGATGAGTCTACTTCCTCCCAAAAGGACGACGACCACAACGACTACGAGAGAAGGAAACCGGTTAATTCGAACTTTTCTTTTGACTACTCTCGTATTCCTCAAAGTGCAAATGCTCATTTATTATCCATTCCACTCGGCAAGCCTCCACACTTTGATGGGGAGGACTACGGATTTTGGAGCCACAAAATGCGTAGTCACCTATTCTCTCTCCATCCTAGTATATGGGAGATTGTAGAGAATGGAATGCACTTTGATAGTTCGGATAGTCCCATGTTCATTAATGAGCAAATCCATAAGAATGCACAAGCTACTACTGTTCTTCTAGCTTCATTGTGCAGGGATGAATATCACAAAGTAAGCGGCTTGGATAACGCCAAGCAGATCTGGGACACCCTCAAGATTTCTCATGAGGGGAACGACGTCACCTTGCTCACCAAAATGGAGTTGGTGGAGGGCGAGCTTGGACGGTTCGCGATAATAAGGGGCGAGGAGCCAACTCAAACATACAACCGGCTCAAAACCCTTATCAACAAAATAAGGAGCTACGGAAGCACGCGATGGACGGACCACGACGTCGTCCGACTGATGCTAAGGTCCTTTACCGTTCTTGATCCTCATTTGGTGAATAATATTCATGAGAATCCCAGGTACACCAAAATGTCGCCCGAAGAAGTCCTAGGAAAATTCGTTAGCGGGCGAATGATGATCAAGGAGGCAAGGTACGTGGACGACGCTTTGAATGGTCCGATCAATGAGCCGCAACCCCTTGCTCTCAAGGCAACAAGAAGCAAGGAGGCGCTACCTAGCAAGGTAGCACAAATCGAGGCGGCCAGACTTAATGATGAAGAGATGGCCCTCATCATCAAGAGATTCAAGACGGCGCTGAAGGGTCGCAAGGGACAGCCAAGCAAGACCAAAGCCAAGGGGAAGCGCTCATGCTTCAAATGCGGTAAGATTGGTCATTTTATTGCTAACTGTCCCGATAATGAAAGTAACCAGGAACACGGGAGCAAGAGGGAGAAGAAAAAGAACTATAAGAAGGCAAAGGGCGAGGCACATCTTGGCAAGGAGTGGGATTCAGATTGCTCCTCGTCCGACTCCGACAATGAAGGCCTCGCCGCCACCGCCTTCAACAAGTCATCCCTCTTCCCCAACGAGCGTCACACATGCCTTATGGCAAGGGAGAAGAAGGTATGTACTCGAGACTCTACTTATGCTTCTTCAAGTGAAGACGAATCTAGTGATGAGGAAATAGATTACTCTAGCTTGTTCAAGGGATTGGATAGGAATAAAATTGATAAAATCAATGAATTGATTGATGCCTTGAATGAAAAGGATAGGCTTTTAGAAAAGCAAGAGGATTTGTTGTATGATGAACATGATAAATTTGTAGAGGCACAAAAATCCTATGCTTTAGAAGTTAAAAGAAATGAAATGCTCTCTTATGAACTATCTACTTGTCATGAAACCATTTCTACTTTACAAGGTGTTAACAATGATTTAAATGCTAAATTAGAAGTAACAAATAAATCTAATTCTTGTGTAGAACATGTTATGATTTGCACTAGATGTAAGGATTTTGATATTGATGCCTGTAATGGACACCTAGTTTCAATTTCGAGATTAAATAATGAAGTAGCTAGTCTTAATGCCCAACTTAAGACTAGCAAAAGTGATTTCGATAAGCTAAAATTTGCAAGAGATGCCTACACGATTGGTAGACACCCCTCAATTAAGGATGGACTTGGCTTCAAGAGGGAAGCCAAGGACTTAACCAGCCATAAGGCTCCCATTTCCACCAAGGAGAAAGGGAAGGCCCCTATGGCTAGTAGTGCTAAAAAGAACCATGCTTTTATGTATCATGACAAGAAACAATATAGAAATGCTTATAGGAGATATAATGCATATAATGCTTTCGATTCTCATGTCATGTTCGCTTCTAGTTCTTCCTATGTGCATGATAGAAATATTGGTAGGAGAAATGTTATTCATAATATGCCTAGGAGAAATGCTGTTCATGTTCCTAGAAAAGTTAATGAACCATCTACAATATATCATGCTTGCAATGCTTCATTTGCCATATGTAGAAAGGGTAAGAAGGTAATGGCTAGGAAGTTAGGGGCAAAATGCAAGGGTGATAAAACTTGCATTTGGGTCCCTAAGGAAATTGTGACTAACCTTGTAGGACCCAACAAGAGTTGGGTACCTAAGACCCAAGCCTAAATTTGCCTTGCAGGTTTATGCATCCGGGGGTTCAAGCTGGATCATCGACAGCGGATGCACAAACCATATGACGGGGGAGAAGAAGATGTTCACCTCCTACGTCAAGAATAAGGATTCCCAAGATTCAATCATATTCGGTGATGGGAACCATGGCAAGGTGAAAGGTTTAGGCAAGATTGCAATATCAAATGAGCATTCTATCTCTAATGTGTTTTTAGTGGAGAGTCTTGGATATAATTTACTATCTGTTAGTCAATTATGCAATATGGGATATAACTGTTTATTTACAAATGTAGATGTGTCTGTCTTTAGAAGATGTGATGGTTCACTAGCTTTTAAGGGTGTACTAGACGGCAAACTTTACTTAGTTGATTTTGCAAAAGAAGAGGCCGGTCTAGATGCATGCTTAATGGCTAAGACTTGCATGGGCTGGTTGTGGCATCGCCGCTTAGCACATGTGGGAATGAAGAACCTCCACAAGCTTCTAAAGGGAGAACACGTGGTAGGTCTAACCAATGTTCATTTCGAAAAAGATAGACCTTGTGCAGCTTGTCAAGCAGGTAAACAAGTGGGAGGAGCACATCACAGCAAGAATGTGATGACCACGTCAAGACCTCTGGAGCTGCTGCATATGGACCTCTTCGGACCCGTCGCCTATCTGAGCATAGGAGGAAGTAAGTATGGTCTAGTTATTGTTGATGACTTTTCCCGCTTCACTTGTGTGTTCTTTTTGCAGGATAAGTCTGAAACCCAAGGGACCCTCAAGCGATTCCTCAGGAGAGCTCAAAATGAGTTTGAGCTCAAGGTGAAGAAGATAAGGAGCGACAACGGGTCCGAATTCAAGAATCTTCAAGTGGAGGAGTTCCTTGAGGAGGAGGGGATCAAGCACGAGTTCTCCGCTCCCTACACACCTCAGCAAAATGGTGTGGTAGAGAGGAAGAACAGGACGCTCATTGATATGGCGAGGACTATGCTTGGAGAGTTCAAGACCCCCGAGTGTTTTTGGTCGGAAGCCGTGAACACGGCTTGCCACGCCATCAACAGGGTCTATCTTCACCGCCTCCTCAAGAAGACCTCATACGAGCTGCTAACTGGTAACAAACCCAATGTATCGTACTTTCGTGTATTTGGGAGTAAATGCTACATTCTAGTGAAGAAGGGTAGGAATTCCAAATTTGCTCCCAAAGCTGTAGAAGGGTTTTTATTAGGTTATGATTCAAATACAAAGGCGTGTAGGGTCCTCAACAAATCATCGGGTTTGGTTGAATTCTCTAGCGATGTTGTATTTGATGAGACTAACGGCTCTCCAAGAGAGCAAGTTGTTGATCTTGATGATATAGATGAAGAAGACGTTCCAACGGCCGCGATTCGCACCATGGCGATTGGAGATGTACGGCCTCAGGAACGATTAGAGCAAGATCAACCGTCTTCCTCAACTATGGTACATCCCCCAACCCAAGATGACGAACAGGTACCTCAAGTGGAGGCGCATGATCAAGGGGGAGCACAAGATGTTCAAGTTGAAGAGGAAGAAGCACCTCAGGCACCTCCAACCCAAGTTCGAGTGACGATCCAAAGGGATCATCCCGTCAACCAGATATTGGGTGATATTAGCAAGGGAGTAACTACTCGTTCAAGATTAGTTAATTTTTGTGAGCATTACTCTTTTGTCTCTTCTATTGAGCCTTTCAGGGTAGAAGAGGCCTTGCTAGATCCGGACTGGGTGTTGGCCATGCAGGAGGAACTCAACAACTTCAAGCGCAATGAAGTTTGGACACTGGTGCCTCGTCCCAAGCAAAATGTTGTGGGAACCAAGTGGGTGTTCCGCAACAAACAGGACGAGCACGGGGTGGTGACGAGGAACAAGGCTCGACTTGTGGCAAAAGGTTATGCCCAAGTCGCAGGTTTGGACTTTGAGGAGACGTTTGCTCCTGTGGCTAGGCTAGAGTCAATTCGTATTTTGCTAGCATATGCTGCTCACCATTCTTTTAGGTTGTACCAAATGGATGTCAAGAGCGCTTTCCTCAACGGGCCGATTAAGGAGGAGGTGTACGTGGAGCAACCCCCTGGCTTCGAGGATGAACGATACCCCGACCACGTGTGTAAGCTCTCTAAGGCGCTCTATGGACTTAAGCAAGCCCCAAGAGCATGGTATGAGTGCCTTAGAGACTTTTTAATTGCTAATGCTTTCAAGGTTGGGAAAGCCGATCCAACTCTTTTTACTAAGACTTGCGATGGTGATCTTTTTGTGTGCCAAATTTATGTCGATGACATAATATTTGGTTCTACTAACCAAAAGTCTTGTGAGGAGTTTAGCAGGGTGATGACGCAGAAATTCGAGATGTCGATGATGGGCGAGTTGAACTTCTTCCTTGGGTTCCAAGTAAAGCAACTCAAGGACGGCACCTTCATCTCCCAAACGAAGTACACGCAAGACCTGCTAAAGCGGTTTGGGATGAAGGACGCCAAGCCCGCAAAGACGCCGATGGGAACCGACGGACACACCGACCTCAACAAAGGAGGTAAGTCCGTTGATCAAAAAGCATACCGGTCTATGATAGGGTCTTTACTTTATTTAT
Organism: Zea luxurians; assembly: GCA_029449295.1. NCBI lineage: Eukaryota > Viridiplantae > Streptophyta > Magnoliopsida > Poales > Poaceae > Zea > Zea luxurians. The sequence continues at coordinate 94,539,954 of JAOPSE010000006.1, forward strand.
GTGCTAGTCGACCGGATATTATGCTTAGCGTATGCATGTGTGCTAGATTTCAATCCGATCCTAAGGAGTGTCACTTAGTGGCTGTGAAGCGAATTCTTAGATATTTAGTCGCTACGCCTTGCTTCGGGATCTGGTATCCAAAGGGGTCTCACTTTGACTTGATTGGGTACTCGGATTCCGACTATGCTGGATGTAAGGTCGATAGGAAGAGTACATCGGGGACGTGCCAATTCTTAGGAAGGTCCCTGGTGTCGTGGAACTCTAAGAAACAAACTTTCGTTGCCCTATCCACCGCTGAGGCCGAATATGTTGCCGCAGGACAGTGTTGTGCGCAACTACTTTAGATGAGGCGAACCCTCCGGGACTTTGGCTACAATCTGAGCAAAGTCCCACTCCTATGTGATAATGAGAGTGCTATCCGAATAGCGGAAAATCCTGTTGAGCACAGCCGCACAAAGCACATTGACATCCGGCATCACTTTTTGAGAGACCACCAGCAAAAGGGAGATATCGAAGTGTTTCATGTTAGCACCGAGAACCAGCTAGCCGATATCTTTACCAAGCCTCTAGATGAAAAGATCTTTTGCAGGCCGCGTAGTGAGCTCAATATCTTAGATTCGCGGAACTTGGATTGAATTGTAGGATACATGTGTTTATGTTTTTGATCATTCTGCATTTTATTACTTATTGTGGTGCTCAAGTTGTACAAACACTCCTCGGACCTCACAAGTCCTTTTTGCAAGTGATGCACATTCTTAGGGGGAGCTGTGCTACAACTTGACCCTTTGAGACTAACCATATGCTTGAGTTTGTTTGTTTTAGTCTCAAAGGAGTTTTGAAAGGGAAAAAGGTGGACTTGGACCATGCAAGACTTCCACTGCTCTCCGATGATAAGAGTAACTTTTCCAAGTTCATCTTTATACTCTTATTGCCGTTATACTCTTATTTGAAGATTTTGGTGAGGCAATGGGGTTACAGGGCCAAGATTGATCCCGTTTTGGTGCTTGATGCCAAAGGGGGAGAAAATAAAGGCCAAAGCAATAGATGGATCAGCTACCACTTGAGAAATTTTGAAAATAGTAGATTAGAGCTTGTTGGTTTGTCAAAACTCTTTTATTGTCTCTTATGTCAAATGTTGGCCTCTTGTGGGGAGAAGTGTTGATTATGGGAAAAAGGGGGAGTTTTTGAAATCCTTGATCAAAATTCTTTGGAAAACCTCTCTCTATGTCTCTACAAGTGGATTTGACTTAGAGATAGGAATTTGAGTTTGATTTGCAAAAACAAACCAAGTGGTGGCATAGAATGATCCATATATGTCAAAATTGAATCAAAACAATTTGAATTCTTGTTTGAATTGATTTTGTATTTGTTCTACTTGCTTTATGTTGTGTTGGCATAAATCACCAAAAAGGGGGAGATTGAAAGGGAAATGTGCCCTTGGGCCATTTCTAAGTATTTTGGTGATTTAGTGTCCAACACAAGTACCTTAGTGTAAAAAGGTGGACAAAGTACAAATCAAGGATAAAGGTATGTTTCTCAGACTTAGTACATTGTTTTAGAGACTAATGTATTGTGTCTAAGTGCTGGAAACAGGAAAAATCCGATTGGAAATGTCTTGGCTCGAGCAGCCAAGACTCTGCTCAGTCTGGGTGCACCGGACTGTCCGGTGGCTCACCGGACAGTGTCCGGTGGTGCACCGGACAGTGTCCGGTGCGCCAGGCTGGCTCGAGCGAAGTGGCCGCTCTCGGGATTTCACCGGCGACGTACGACTATAATTCACCGGACTGTCCGGTGTGCACCGGACTGTCCGGTGAGCCAACGGTCGGCAGGGTCAACGGTCGACCGCGCGATCTGCGCGGGACACGTGGCCGAGCCAACGACTAGAAGAAGGCACCGGACTGTCCGGTGTGCACCGGACATGTCCAGTGCGCCAACGGCTCTCAGGCTGCCAACGGTCGACTGCGCCATTTATGGAAAGAAATCGGGCACCGGACAGTGTCCGGTGTGCACCGGACTGTCCGGTACGCCAGTCGACAGAAGGCAAGATCAGCCTTCCTTGATTGCTCTCAACGGCTCCTAGCTGCCTTGGGGCTATAAAAGGGACCCCTAGGCGCATGGAGGAGAGCACCAAGCATTCCTACAACATTCCTAAGCACCAAGACATCGATTTCGCGCATTCTTTTCATTGTGATAGCATATAGAGCTCTAGTGGAGTTGTGAACTCATTGAGTTGTGTTGCGAGCTCTTGTTGCGATTTGTGTGCGTGTTGACACTCTGATTCTTGTGTCTTGTGTGCGTTGCTAATCCCTCCCTTGCTCCGTGTTCTTTGTGAATTTCAAGTGTAAGGGCGAGAGGCTCCAAGTTGTGGAGATTCCTCGCAAACGGGATTGAGAAAAAGCAAGCAAAACACCGTGGTATTCAAGTGGGTCTTTAGACCGCTTGAGAGGGGTTGATTGCAACCCTCGTCCGTCGGGACGCCACAACGTGGAGTAGGCAAGCGTTGGTCTTGGCCGAACCATGGGATAACCACCGTGTCATCTCTGTGATTGATCCTTATTGGTTATTGTGTTTTGTTGAGAATTCCTCTCTAGCCACTTGGCAATTATTGTGCTAACGATTAACCAAGTTTTGTGGCTTAAGTTTTCAAGTTTCACAGGATCACCTATTCACCCCCCTCTAGGTGCTCTCAGATCTCCCGACATCACTTCGAGCGGTTAGGCTCTAATGAAGCACCGTGCTCTGATACCAATTGAAAGTCACCTAGAGGGGGGGTGAATAGGGCGAAACTGAAATTTACAAATATAAACACAACTACGAGACGGGTTAGCGTTAGAAATAAACACGAGTCCGAAAGAGAGAGCGCAAAACCAATCGTGAGCAAATGCGGAGTGGGACACGATGATTTGTTTTACCGAGGTTCGGTTCTTGCAAACCTACTCCCCGTTGAGGAGGCCACAAAGGTCGGGTCTTTTTCAACCCTTTCCCTCTCTCAAACGGTCCCTCGGACCGAGTGAGCTTCTCTTCTCAAATCACAACCGGGAACAAAACTTCCCCGCAAGGACCACCACACAATTGGTGTCTCTTGCCTTGGTTACAACTGAGTTTTGATCACAAGAATAAGTGAGAAAGAAAAGAAGCAATCCAAGCACAAGAGCTCAAAAGAACACGGCAAATCTCTCTCGCTAATCACTAAAGCCTTATGTGGAGTTGGAGAGGATTTGATCACTTTGAGTGTGTCTAGAATTGAATGCCTAGCTCTTGTAAGTGGTTGAGAAGTGGAAAACTTGGATGATTTGAATGTGGGGTGGTTGGGGGTATTTATAGCCCCAACCACCAAACTAGCCGTTTGGTGAGGCTGTCTGTCGAATGGCGCACCGGACAGTCCGGTGCACACCGGACATGTCCGGTGCGACAGCCACGTCACCAAAGCCGTTGGGATTCGACCGTTGGAGCTCTGTCTTCTGGGCCCGCCTGGATGTCCGGTGGCGCACCAGACATGTACTGTAGAGTGTCCGGTGCACCAGCATGGGCGTGCCTGACCTCTGCGCGCGCTGGCGCGCATTCAATGCGCCGCAGGTAGCCGTTGGCGCCAAAATAGTCGTTGCCCCGCTGTTACACCGGACATGTCCGGTGAATTATAGCGGAGCAGCCGAAGTGAATTCCCGAGGCTGCCGAGTTCGCGAGGCCGCTCATCCTTTGAGCACCGGACACAGTCCGGTGTACACCGAACAGTCCGGTGAATTATAGCGGATTCGCCTCTGGAAATTCCCGAAGGTGACGAGTTTGAGTTGGAGTCCTCTGGTGCACCGGACATGTCTGGTGGCACACCGGACAGTCCGGTGCGCCAGACCAGAGGTGTCTTTGGTTGTCCCTTTGCTCTTTTGTCGAACCCAATACTTGGTCTTTTTATTGGCTTAAGTGTGAACCTTTGGCACCTGTATAACTTACCTACTAGAGCAAACTAGTTAGTCCATTTATTTGTGTTGGGCAATTCAACCACCAAAATTATTTAGGAACTAGGTGTAAGCCTAATTCCCTTTCAGGATGAAGAGCCAAGACCGCCACACCCAAGAGTCCACCAAGCAATCCAACGAGATCACCACATCGACACCATCCTCGGCGACATTCATAAGGGGGTAACCACTAGATCTCGTGTTGCACATTTTTGTGAGCATTACTCTTTTGTTTCCTCTATTGAGCCACACAGGGTAGAGGAAGCACTCCAAGATTCGGATTGGGTGATGGCGATGCAAGAGAAGCTCAACAATTTCACTAGGAACGAGGTATGGCATTTAGTTCTACGTCCTAATCAAAATGTTGTAGGAATCAAATGGGTCTTCCGCAACAAGCAAGATGAGCATGGTGTGGTGACAACGAACAAAGCTCGACTTGTGGCCAAGGGATACTCCCAAGTCGAAGGTTTGGATTTTGGTGAAACCTATGCACCCGTAGCTAGACTTGAGTCAATTCGTATATTATTAGCCTATGCTACTTACCATGGCTTCAAGCTTTATCAAATGGACGTGAAGAGTGCCTTCCTCAATGGACCAATCAAGGAAGAGGTCTATGTTGAGCAACCTCCCGGCTTTGAAGACAGTGAGTACCCTAACCATGTCTATAGGCTCTCTAAGGCGCTTTATGGGCTCAAGCAAGCCCCAAGAGCATGGTATGAATGCCTAAGAGATTTCCTTATTGCTAATGGCTTCAAAGTCAGAAAGGTCGATCCTACTTTATTTACTAAAACTCTTGACAATGATTTGTTTGTATGCCAAATTTATGTTGATGATATTATATTTGGGTCTACTAACGAATCTACATGTGAGGAATTTAGTAGGATCATGACACAGAAATTCAAGATGTCAATGATGGTGGAGTTGAAGTATTTCTTAGGATTTCAAGTAAAGCAACTCCAAGAGGGCACCTTCATCAGCCAAACGAAGTATACTCAAGACATTCTAAACAAGTTTGGAATGAAGGATGCCAAGCCCATCAAGACTCTCATGGGAACCAATGGGCATCTCGACCTCGACACGGAAGGTAAATCCGTCGATCAAAAGGTATATCGGTCGATGATAGGTTCATTACTCTATTTATGCGCATCTCGACCGGACATTATGCTTTCCGTATGCATGTGTGCAAGATTCCAAGCCTACCCTAAGGAATCTCACCTTACGGCCGTAAAACGAATCTTGAGATATTTGGCTTATACTCCTAAGTTTGGGCTTTGGTACCCTCGGGGATCCACATTTGATTTAATTGGTTATTCGGATGCCGATTGGGCGGGGTGTAAAATAAATAGAAAGAGCACATCGGGACTTGCCAGTTCTTGGGAAGGTCCTTGGTGTCTTGGGCTTCAATGAAGCAAAATTCCGTAGCTCTTTCTACCGCCGAAGCCGAGTATATATTGCCGCAGGCCATTGTTGCGCACAATTGCTTTGGATGAGGCAAACCCTTAGGGGCTATGGTTACAAATTAACCAAAGTTCCTCTTCTATGTGATAATGAGAGTGCAATCCGCATGGCGGATAATCCCGTTGAGCATAGTCGCACTAAACACATAGCCATTCGGTATCATTTCTTAAGGGATCATCAACAAAAGGGGGATATCGAGATTGTATATATTAACACTAAAGATCAATTAGCCGATATCTTTACCAAGCCACTAGATGAACAAACTTTTACCAAACTTAGGCATGAGTTAAATATTCTTGATTCTAGGAATTTCTGTTGATGTCTTGCACACATAGCTCATAAATATACCTTTGATCATGTCTCTTTTATATATACTATGACTAATGTGTTTTCAAGTAAAGTTCAAACCAAGTCATAGGTGTATTTAAAGGGAATTGGAGTCTTCGGTGAATTCAAAGGCTTCCACTCCACTCTATCACTCATCCTTCGCCGTCGCTCCGAGCATCTCTCCGTGTTTGGTATAATCTTCACTCATATGTCTTATTTGCCAAAGGGGAGAAAGTAGTTAGTCGAGGACTTATATTTCACTCAAACATCCGTTTTTGGCGATTCATGCTAAAGGGGGAGAGTATTAAGCCCAAAGCAAAAGGACCGCACCACCACCCTAATTTTAAAACTAATGATTTTCAAATTAGTAAATTTCAAATTGGTATCTTATTGTGTTCAAAAGAGGGAGAAAGTAGTATTTTCAAAATTGATATTTTAAAACCCTCTTGAACACTAAGAGGAGAATTTATTGAGGGGGAGTTTTGTTTAAGTCAAAGGAAAAGCATTTGAAACAAGGGGAGAAAATTTCAAATCTTGAAAATGCTTCTCAAAATCTTATTCATTTACCTTTATCTATTTGCAAAAGGACCTTGAAAAGGATTTACAAAAAGAATTTGCAAAAACAAAACATGTGGTGCAAGCGTGGTCCAAAATGTCAAAAATTAAAGAAACAATCCATGCATATCCTATGAGTAGTTATATTGGCTCAAATTCTAAGTAACCTTTGCACTTACAATTATGCAAACTAGTTCAATTATGTACTTCTATACTTGCTTTGGTTTGTGTTGGCATCAATCACCAAAAAGGGAGAGATTGAAAGGGAATTAGGCTTACATCTATATTCCTAAATTGATTTTGGTGGTTGAATTGCCCAACACAAATAATTGGACTAACTAGTTTGCTCTAGTCCATAAGTTCTACAGGTGTCAAAGGCTCACAATAAGCCAATAAAAAGACCAAGAAAAGGGTTCAAACAAAAGAGCAAAAGACAACCCGGAAGGCACCCTGGTCTGGCGCACCGGACTGTCCGGTGTGCCACCGGACAGTGTCCGGTGCACCAGGGCGATCGAAGCCAAACTTGCTACCTTCGGGAATTCTCAAGGGCGCTCCGCTATAATTCACTGGACTGTCTGGTGTGCCAGCGGAAGCAACGGCTACTACGACGCCAACGGTCACCTACAGAAGCATTTAATGCGCTACAGTGCGTGCTAGAGTCAGAGCACGCGCGGGAGGCGCACCGGACAGTCTACAGTACCTGTCTGGTGCACCACCGGATAGCCAGGCGACCCCACCAGTCAGAGCTCCAACGGTCGAACCCTAATGGCCGGGTGACATGGCTGGCGCACCGGACACTGTCCGGTGCGCCCGTCGACAGCAGCCTTCACCAAACGGCTAGTTTGGTGGTTGAGGTTATAAATACCCCCAACCATCCCACATTCAAGTCATCCAAGTTTTCCACCTTCCAACTACTTATAAGAGCTGGACATTCAATACAAGACACACCAAAAGAGATCAAATCCTCTCCCAATTCCACTCAAAGCTTTAGTGATTAGAGAGAGTGATTGTTGTGTTCATTTGAGCTCTTGCGCTTGGATTGCTTCTTCTTTCTCATTCTTTCTTGCGATCATCTCAATTGAAATCGAGGCAAGAGACACCAATTGTGTGGTGGTCCTTGCGGGGAAGTTTGGTTCCCGGTTGATTGAGAAGAGAAGCTCACTCGATCCGAGTGACCGTTTGAGAGAGGGAAAAGGTTGAAAGAGACCCGGTCTTTGTGACCACCTCAACGGGGAGTAGGTTTGAGAGAACCGAACCTCGGTAAAACAAATCCTTGTGTCTCACTTCTTTATTCGCTTGCGATTTGTTTTTACGCCCTCTCTCGGACTCGATTATATTTCTAACGCTAACCCGGCTTGTAGTTGTGATTAACTTTGTAAATTTCAGTTTCGCCCTATTCACCCCCCTCTAGGCGACTTTCATCCTTCTATTGTAGGGTGGTCACCGTCGATCAAGAGATCGCGTCACCTCAAGTTGGATCGTTACGGTCGAGTTTCTTGTCCCCTCTCCCTCGCTCTCGGGCATTGAAAGGGAAATAGCCTCAACATTTCATGTAATCGATTTTGGTGTTTGACGACCATCACAAACCTTGTGTACTAACCAGTTTGCCTAGTTGATCATTTCTCAGGTGCATAAGTTCATCTACAACTATTCTAAGTCGACTGTCCAGAATACCGTAGATTATTCACCTTAGGGCCATAAAAAGAATCATGAGATATTGAGTTTACACTCCTAAGTTTGGGCTTTAGTACCCCAAGGGATCTACCTTTTATTTAATTGGTTATTCTGATGTCGATTATGCCGGATGTAAAATTGACAGGAAGAGCACATCAGGGACTTGTCAGTTTCTAGGAAGATCCCTCGTGTCTTGGGCTTCAAAGAAACAAAACTCACTAGCTCTTACCACTGCCGAAGCCGAGTATATTGTTGCAAGCCATTGTTGTGCATAATTACTTTAGATGAGGCAAACCCTTAGGGACTATGGCTAAAAATTGGGCAAAGTCCCTCTCCTATGTGATAATGAGAGTGCAATCCGCATGGCGGATAATCCCATTGAACACAGCCACACTAAGCACATAGACATCATGTATCACTTTTTGAGAGATCACCAACAAAAGGGGGATATCGAAATTGCTTATATTAGCACCCACAACCAACTAGCCGATATCTTTAACAAGCCCTAGATGAAAAGACCTTTAGCAAGCTTAGGAATGAGCTAAACATCTTAGATTCTCGGAACTTTGATCGAAATATTGCACACATTGCTTATTTATATATCTTTGATCATGTCTCTTTCATATGGTACAAATTCATATTTCTTATTCTTCTTGTGTCAAGGTACGACTAATGTGCTTCCATGAGTATCTTTATGATTAGTCTTAGATTGAAAGGGAAATGGAGTATTCGGTAAAGGCAATGCCTCCACTCTAACTCTGTCGGTATCATTTATCCTTTGCCTTACTCATAAACTTCCAATTGGTAATTTTCACTCATATCTTTTTACCAAAGGAAGAGAATTTAAAGGCCTCTCAAGTTTCTTCGCTTTTGGCGATTAATGCCAAAGGGGGAGAATTTATAGGCCCAAAACAAAAGGACCGCACCACCATTTTTAAATTCAAAATTTCATTTGGTTTCAAAATTTCAATTGGTATTTTCTTCAAAGGGGAAGAAATCATTTCAATTACAAAAACCCTCTTGACAACTAAGGGGAGAACTTCTTCAGGGGGAGCTTTTATTTAGCCAAAGGAAAAGCATTTGAAACAGGGGGACAAATATTCAAAATCTTGAAAATGCTTCTTGAAATCATACTCTTAGACCTTTGGCTATTTGCAAAACAATTTGAAAAAAACTTTTCTCAAAAGTTTTGCAAAAACAATCTGAGTGGTGCAAATGTGGTCCAAAATGTTAAATATATCAACTCAAACTTATATGCTTAGAAATGCTTTCATTTCAAAATAACTTATGCAGATCTGTAAAAATGCAAACTAGTTACATTTCTACATTTTGTATTTGCTTTGGTTTGTGTTTGTATCAATCACCAAAAGGGGGAGATTGAAAGGGAAATAGCCTCAACCTTTCCTATAATTGATTTTGTTGTTTGACGACCATCACAAACCTTGTGGACTAACCAGTTTGCCTAATTGATTATTTCTCAGGTGCATAAGTTCATCTACAACTATTCTAAGTTGATTGTCTGGAATACCGTAGATTATTCCGGACATGAGAAGTTTTTTTTAAAAACCCCTATGCGTGGATCGTCCGGGCCCTTACGACGGACTATCCGCGACACCAGGGTGAGCCTCGGATAGGAACACTACAAAAACACAAGTTAACACTACGGACCGTCCAATGGAAAAGCGAGCACCGTTCGAGACCAAGCGCGGGCCGTCCGGCCTCAGGCGCGGACCGTCCGGTCAGTGAAAAACCAGAAAAACCCAAAGGTGATGGGTTTGGTAAAATGCATTTTTAGCGTCCTCGTGGACCATCCGGGGTGCATGACCAGGCCGTCCGCGACTGCTTTATCTGACATCTAACGACGCATTAAATGCTCTATAGCTATTGATATAGCCGTTACTGTTGACCATTGCAATTTTAGCCGTTGTTATGCAGGGGCGGACCATCCGGACCAGGGACGCGGACCATCCGCGGTCGGCAGAAAGGAAGCAATGGTTAGGAAGTGGTTGGAGGCTATAAATACAACCCCAACCACCTCCATTCTTCACAATCCAAGCACTCCACTTGTTCACATTCAACACAAGAGCTAGCAATCCACTCCAAGACACACTCAAAGCTTTCAACCTCTCAAAGTTCCACGATTTAGACAAGTGATCATTGGCGACTTGAGAGAGTGTGATCCATGTGTTATTTGTCGCTCTTGTTGCTTGATTTTTGCAATCGTGCTTTCTTCATCTCTTTCTCAACCTTCTAAGTGAATTATAAAGCAAGCAAGAGACACCTAATTTTGTGGTGATCCTTGTGGGGTCTTAGTGACCCGTGAGATTAAGAAAAAGCACTCAACCGGTCTAAGTGACCGATTGAGAGAAGGAAAGGGTTGAAATAGACCCAGTCTTTGTGGCCTCCTCAACGGGGACTAGGTTCTTTGGAACCGAACCTCGGTAAACAAATGACCGTGTTCACTTGCATTGATCTTCACCTGATTTGTTTCCCCTCATTCCTCTCTCTAACGTTCCCTTGCTCATATTGATTTGAGTTTGCTCCCAAAGGTCATCTGCATTGATTGGGCAACTCTAAGCAAGGAGAACTATATTCCACACTCCAATTTAATTCCAGCGCTAACCCTGACCTTAGTGCAAGTTTAAGTTTATAAATTTCAGGTTTCGCCTATTCACCCCCCCTCTAGGCGACTATCAAGCGTCTCAAGAGAATCACAATGTTTTCCGGACGGCGCAGGAGGCTGCTGAGGCCAAGGGCAAGATGCTTCGCACGCAGCTCTCCAAAGTCGATGGTTGTGTCGTTGGTAGGGCGGTCGTCCTTCATCCAACCCTGGCTTCCCTGCTTCGTTTATCACCTTGTTTGTTTCTTCTGGCAGCCTTGGAGGCCGAACTAGAGAAGTTGCGCTACCGTATGGGCCAACTTCTAGACTACGTCGGAGCCTACAACAATTCCCTGGTGGAGTGCATAGCCATTGCTCCATGTTGCATTCGGGATATTGCTGACTTCGGCATTCATTGGGGAGCTACGGTGGCGCTGCTTATGGGGGAGGTCTGCTCCGGCTGTAGTCTCCGGGACATCGTGGGCCCTCCTTCGCCCCTTTTAGACAAAGGGATGGAAGACCTGCTAGAGGGTTTTGACGAGCTGGCTAGTCATGTCGTGCTTAGGGTGTCAGCTCATGACATCGTGTGTGGCGCACGTTGATCGCGATGTATCGTGCCTCGACGCCACTTCCCTAAAGTAGTAATTAAGTAATCTCCAGCAGGTCTCTTAATATCAGCTTAGGTCATCTCCAGCAGATCCCTTAATCATCTATCTCATCATTTGTTTCAAACTTCACTCTGCAAACAGTGTCGCGTTCCCTATTTTACGGCCCATCGAAGACCACCTTATAAATTACTCCCTTTGTCCCAATTTATAATTCATTTTTTGCACCAAGTTTGACTGTCTCGTCTTATTCAAAAAATTGCGAAAAATGGAAAATTTAAAGTCACACTTAAAGTATACTAGGTGAGTGCTCGTGCGTTGCAACGGAAACATATAGTAGTACAAATGTGTGTTATACTGTTAAGATGGAGAACGACGTCCGCGACCTGTCTGAGATGATGTTGAAGTGAAACTCGGATCGTGGTCGAGCGCATCAGCGCCGTGACATGAGGCCGCCTGTCTGTGAGGTGCTTGAGGAGAAGGGAAGGGTAGTCTCGCGGAGGGAGCAAGGTCTGGGGGACGATGGTGGAGTGGCGACGTGCGGTCACGGGGGTGGTGGCCTTGGCGACGATGGCGTGTGGTCGAGAAGGTGTGCGTGGGAGCCAAACAGATGGAGCCTATGAAAGGATTACATCACAGGACGAGAAAGTTTACAGTTGAAAGTGTACTCATGAGAACGAATGTTTAGCTGGTTCGAGTGCTATAGTAAGATCATATATGGGACATGAGTGCCATCTAGGTTGCTCTTTCTGAAGCATCAAGTGCAGCGATCTCAAGTGGCAATACTTTGCAAGTGTTTTTACAGGCTTAACAATGGCATCATCTATAGTGACCAAACCAGTGTATGCATACTCCAAAATTTTCTTCAGAGTACACTCCAAAATTTACATCGTAGTTGGATGCCGTATAATCTAGATTTTGACCTTAATGTTAGAGCAAAATAATTTATCGTGCCCTAAATCCTATAAAATATATTTATTATAAAATTATAGGTTATTTTTATAAGTCACCCGATTTGACATAGTCATCACGATCCATAGATCATAAGTTGGAAAGTATTCTGCTCTCATCTTCCTCTCACAACAACAGGAGTCTAGCATTTTTGTTTTTATGCTTTCCAAGATGCAATCACAACCATTGATTTAGCCACCAAATCAATGGTGCAGAAACACTGGGCTGTTGATTTAGCGACCAAATCATGGGTGCAAAAACACTGCGTTGTTGATTTAACCACCAAATCAATGTTGCTTATTCAAATAAAAGTGCATGCTTACTCAAAATGCATCCTCACGATCCTATAAAACTAGATAGTCTATCCATTACCGCGAGGACATCCGTCGTGCTCGGGTATAAAACTCGCTCTCCCAATCCCACACCCAAAGGACGTGAGTTTGAAGTAAATTCTAAGCGAACAAATATGTGAGAAGAACAAGTACGAAATGACAAGCAAAGCTAGACAAACTAAAACCTAGTCATCCAGCCAAACATTGGAATCATACCCCAGACTTCAGCAACAAAGTCAAATCCAAAACTATCACATTTTTTAGCTTCGTTTGGAAAGATTTGTGAAAACACAATGAACTCAGATGGAACCCAAGAAACAATATTGAGTCTTCAGAATTAAGGTACCAAGTGAAAGCACAACACTTGCATCTGGACGGTATGGATACATGAGATAAAACATAGCTAAAGCAGTATCCCCCAAGAGTCCATTCCTGGTGGAACTACGTGCAAGACCTACTGCTTGATCTCAGCCTTCTTCTTCTGCCATAGCCTGTCCAACGAGCTGTCAGCATCACCCTAGGCACAACAAAAAATACGCAATCAGAACCATAACCAAGCAGAAGAATCCATGACACAACAGAAGCAACATGTAAAAATTCACTTGACTAACAGTAATAAAGACATAAACCATAGCAAGAAAATGTGTTAGTTAACAGTGGATGGTGGTCAACCTAGCGACACATAAAGATCATAACTTCGGACTTCCTGAAAGTCAATTTAGCCACACATAATAAATTCTTTCCAAATCCATTCAGTCATTCACTGTGTCAGGTGCCAACAATGTGAACTCAATAAACACGGAATTGCAGTAGAAAGTTGCATGTAGGCATCACATCCTGGACTATCACCTGAGCACGGACAAACCCAGAGAGAGCAAACGTGGTGAAGTGACATCGTATAGGCCATTCGCATCCAAGTGGCCAATGTTGATCTGGACAGAGGCATGATCCTTGGAAGTGACGATCCTGTTTGTGGCCGAGATGCAAGAACAGAAACATGAAAAGAGCTTCCAGGTATATGATGATCGCCTCCATTCGTCTCTGGAATGGTTCCTGCCACTTCATTTGAACTGGATGAGACATGAACACTGCCTTCCTTCTGCAAAGAGAATGGAGATTAAATCAGATTAATAACTGGTTCATGCATAAACAAATCTGGTTATAAATGTCCTATTTTATTAGGATATCTGACTATATTCAGAGTGATTACAAGCTGACATAGTCAGGATATCTAAAGCGAGGGGAAGTAGGGAGTGGGGATGCTGCTAGTGGTCGCCACCAGCGATTTAGATGGATCCAGGAGAGGGGCCACCTAATGCTTGCAGCTAAAAGTATTGTTACAATGTCCAGGGTTCATGTTTGCTTCCATTTGCTACCTGCAGTTTTTTCCACTACAATCTGATGAAAATGGTATGCTTATAATTCTATCATGAACAAATTCTTCTTAATCTTCTGTTGATCTTTGTCGGTCTCAAATTATAGTGAATACTTGGTTGGGGGTGTCTATCATCGGTTTACTTGAAGTTGTTTCTCAGTAATGAAAAAATTACTAAACTTGGAACTGAAAGATAAATAATTACCCAATGTTTATGTATAATTTCTGAGGTGTCATAGGTTTGACGAGTGGTGGCAGTCATGATGTGCAATGAACTAATCACCAACTGTTTATGAAAGGAAGAGTTTCATTTTTATCAATTAAAAATTATATGACCCCTTTAATATAAACCTACTATCAAACTTGGAAATGAAAGATAAATATTTTCACAGTTACGTATAATTTCTAAGGTGCCATAGGTTTAATCTTCTGTTTAGACTACTCCAGAAACTAAGTTGAAGCCTCTATCTATATCATAGGGGCACACTGATTGAAATCCCAATTGCTAAGTATTTGTCACTTGATGATCTGTCCGAGTTTTGTCATAAGGTACATAGTTAGATGCACGTCGCAAACATGAACTATTTGACAAAATGTTAGTACACAATGATTAAATGAACAAAGAAAGGGGAAAAGGTGCAAACTCAATCTAAGTTTCAGAAATTACAATGGGACAGGGGAAATTTTAAGCAAATTCAATATAATTGTTATTATAAAGAAAGGGGAAAAGGTGCAACAACTTGTTCCATAATTGTTTGTAGTATGATCTAGAGCCATTAGGTAGCATGTTTGGGATGGTTTATTGTCAACAGCCTGGAATGCAGAGTCAGTTCCATTCTGCAATTAGTTAACTTCATTTAATTAGAAGCACCGTGCGGAAGTTGAGTGGAATGCAGAGTCACCAATAATATTAGCTCAAAATTTGTTTTCGGTGCGAGCGTGAACCAAGGTGTGTGTGTGGGAAGCTACTTACAGTGTCGCAAGGCTTATGTTGCTGATGACATCAATTGTGCCCGACAGCTGATTGTTTTGCATATAGCTGCATAACAGGCACAAGAAGGAAACTATCAGAGCCACGAGAAAGAAATACAGATATATGGGGAGCATTTGAATAATACTTACAGGCTAGAAAGTTTTGACAAAGAGCCCGTTGAGAAAGGAAGATTCCCCATGAGGTTGTTGAAAGATATGTCTCTGCAAGGATTGTAGTTATAATACGATGAAATTCATCGGGTTTAAGAGCAGTTAATCATCATACTGACAATATCATCATCCTCACTTGGACAGATCAAGTGATTGTGAATGCATTTTTTTAAATCATTTTTTTCTAAAAAAAAGTTGTATCTGCAAACAAAACTAATTTTATAATATAATAAATTTTAATCTCAGATAATATATTGTTAGTCAGAGTTAACTTTTTTTTGACTTAGGACAGACGTAGAAGGGCTTACATTTGTGGCCAGATGAAGTATGTTGCATTTTTATTTGGTGGCAATGTTATATTTTGAATATTATATCTGTGCTCAAAATTACACTTATTTTCTAATGAAGAAAACATTCAATACTGAAATAGTTTGTGCAGGATCAAAAATTTCAACCACACAATACTCAAGTCGAGCTTGCGTACGAAAACAGTGGTTCAGTATGCCTTACAGTTCTGCGAGTGAACTGAGGCTTCCAAACAGTTCTCCGATTTCCTGAAACAACGAGTTGTGGATGAGGTTGCTGAAGACAGTGGTTCGCTGCAGTTAGATTGTGCTAACCAAAAAAATCATCACTGAACAAATCTCATCTTTACCAATGGAATAGTAACTTACAGGTACTCAAGCGAGACCAAGTTGGATATGGAGTACGGAAGATTACTAGAGAAGTTGTTTTTCGCCAGGTTCCTGCATTCGCTTTGGATTCAAATCTCAAGAATCAAATAGCATGAACAAAACATGTACAGGTTGGGGCGCATTACAGATAGGTAAGGTTTGATGGCAGCTAGTAAGGAATTGAATCGTGCAAGTAGTTGTTGCTCAAGTCCCTGCAAGTTTAGAGCCGGGAGGATATGAATGATGAAAAGGACACCCATAACTGAAGAACTATATAGTCTAATAAAAAAAGTGTTAGCTCATACATCGTTTTCAGAGCCTGCAGACTTGAGAATTGATAGCCAAGAGTGCCGTTCAGCTCCATATAGGAAAGCTTGCTGCAAGGCATGGATAGAGACAGAACAGAATACTCCAGTTAACAGGTGAATTCACATAGCCGTGACTGTAAACAGAAAATAAGAAAAAAATGAATATGACAAGGTCCACAAGTGAGGAACATGTTGTGTTAGCCATTGACTACAGTATTTGCAGAGTTCCTCGAAACATGCATTTAGAGTAGAAGCAACAAATAAAGCATGATTTTTTTTAAAATGCATAAACAAGTCCTAGGCATCACTTATACACTGCTCCAAAACCACCATGGCCAATGCAATTCAACATGTAAAAGTTTTGTGTGGCAGCCTTCAACTCGTTTAGGGAGAATACATGTACATCATTTCCAGGTCTTGATAATAAATGACCTACACTTTTATTAGAGTTGCATCATCAGTTGCTATTAAGCAAAAGAACACAGACATGAAAGATATGACAACCCAAAATATGACGAGAGCACTGGAGACGTTACAGCAGATCCAGGAAACGCTAGCCGAGATCAAGGAGGGGGGATTCACCTTGTTGCTGGTGAAGAGGAGCTCCTCACCGCGGTTGTTCCTCCATGTGTCGATCTGACCGATGTACAGGCTCATCTGCAAAGTAAATCTAGATCCAAGGCAAGGGGAGGAAGACACTGAGGCGTGGGGGGTTGTGAGGCCACAAGGGGGGCGTGCGGTGCAGAGGAGACAACCATTGTGGCGGCACCATGGTGGCGGCACCACGGGCGGCACGACTGCGGGATGCGGGCGGATGCGGGATGCGGCGCGGCTGCGGGCGGGCGCGGAGGGAGCGCGTGAGGGATGCGCGGCAGCGGGATGCGGGCGGATGCGGGATGCGGCGCTGCTGCGGGATGCGGGCGGATGCGCGCGGCAGAACATGCGCCGAGGGGTGTGTGTTACTAACATAATTAGTAGTAGAGGTTGTCTTCTTTAATACCAATAAATTCCTAGAATTTTTATTCCAATCAATCAAACATATGAACTCAGAAGAAAAATCTAACCAAATAGGATATAGGTCGCAAACAGTCAAAGATTCAGTATGTACCTACGTTCACAAGAATTACCGATCAACACTTACCATTTATTCTGGAGCAACATATAGGAAAATAATCAGTGAAGAGTTGGCAATTACAAAGTGGTCCCAGATAGCTTTGTCAACCTTGACGCGTCCTGGTACCGTTGCTCCTCTATAGCACTCTGCGAGAATGCAAGAGCACCCAAACAGAACAGGTGTAGTTAGAAAACTATAATCTACAATGGTGGGAAAAGATACACATCTCAACTAAAAATAGACAACACAAAGCAGTTCTAGACCACCCTGATATAATTGGATAATGTGCAACAGTGCTAACAGATGTTGAAATATTTTGTGGAATTATTTTGAGACCAAAACAACACTCAAATTTCACAAATACCTGAAATTTACATTGCATATGAGAGAAAGATGCAGCTTATTGAAAGAACAACCTAAGAGAATTAGACAACAAAGTAAAAAATTTGGTCAAGACAACAAACTATGACAAAAAAACATAGCAGCTTTGGGAGAGTGATGGCAGTGATGTTATTATCCTAGAGCAACATATAGTCATCCTCATTTCAGGATAAGTGTACACAATACATTGACATTTATTCCTAGTAGGAACAAATGGAGGTACCTTTCCTTTTCTTTTTAGTTTTCTTTCTTCGCTTCTCATTGTCACTCTTTTGTTCCTCCTCCTCTCCTTCCACTTCTTCCTCGTCGTCCACTATAAAGTCACCCTTCTCAAATTCATCTTGACCATCCTCTGCACATAACCCGTGATCCATATAAATCAAAATACAATTATTTTTTAGGAATATGTTTTAGGGTGCTTGTGTGATAGAAAAGATATTTGCTAGCCAATAAACCAGCATCCATTCAGCAGGAGCGAAGGACAGAGGGTCATGCCTTTGATGAGATTATCCTTTTTCTAACAATGCAAATGTGGTACGGTTCTGCCATAGACCTGCAACAAAGATATAAAGGAGTCAATCACCAATAACATAACTGAAACAAAGATATAAAGGAGTTAATCATCAATAACATAACTAGAACAAAACCAAATAAATCTGTCCATTTGCATATCATCCATAAAATTCTAGGTCATCACCTTCACTAAACATGAAAAGAGCTTCCACGTATATGATGATCGCCTCCATTCATATCTGGAATGGTTCCTGCCACTTCATTTGAACTGGATGAGACATGAACACCGCCTTCCTTCTGCAAAGAGAATGGAGATTAAATCATATTAATAGCCAGTTCATATAATTCAACATTGGAAAGAAAATAAGCAGAGATGCATAAACAAATCTAGTTATAAATGTCCTATTTTATTAGGAGATCTGACTATATTCAAAGTAATTACAAGCTGACATATTCAGGGTAATTGTTAGATAAATTTCCTAGATAAAAAAGCAAGCAAGAAACTGATACATACACATTTAGCTATCGACACACCCACTTGCTCTCTAATAAATTATAAATCAAGATCAGGGCATCATGCATTGCCAAAAGAGAGTGTCATAGTATATAAAACAATTATAGGTGCAAAGTTGTCTCAAGGTTCCACTAACCATAAAAGAAACTTTTCATCGCTTCATCTCTTGTTACAGATTCTCCCTCTTGGATGCAATTGCATCTATCTCATGAATGAATACAAAGAGAAGGCATTATGACAAGCCTTTTGAAATAGACCTCTAATGTTTTACTCAGAAGCTCTTGGAAGAAAATAGGCATAATGAGGTGAGTTTCTATATGAATCTTGACAGAGAATTTGAATTTATCCTTGTGCACGAATGAATGTGTAACCACAAAAAAATCCTCCCATTTGTTGCTAAGCTAGATGCAAAGTTGGATCAATACTATGGCTAACCAGAAGCTAAATGATTTAGGATGATTTTGATTTCATGATGGCTAACCAGGTTTAACATTTGGTAATACCTTGCTAGTAACAACATACTTATTGAGCACTACACTGATAATAGCAAAAACTTGTCTAGATATTGCCAAGCCCTAAACAAAGCTCATCTTTTTAATCAATTTCTTGATTGTGCAAAATGTTAGGAACACCACAAAGGGCACAAACATCATATATTCAGACGCATGTGATTTGTGTATCGCCAATAACGTAAACAAATGATACTTTGTTTTCTAAGGCACTGTTTCCCTCTCCGGGTGCGCTGCTCTGCTCTTCCCTCTACCCCTCTACCTCCCCTTCCTCTCTGGTCAGTGCTCTCAAACTGATAGCCGAAGCAACATTTCAATACAAAGCTAAAAAGTGGTAGTCTTAAAAGTGTAAAGGTATGGATTATTGGATGTGCTCGATATTAGGTGCATCTTGCAGCATACTGCTTTATCCATTTTCCTTGTCTGCCTTTAGGTGATGAAGCATGTTAAGAAGGGAAAGAGTAATTCAATGGGATTTTGTTTTGTTGAGTTTGACTACGTTGAAACTGCAACCGGTGTGTGCAAGGATCTACATGTGTGTTTAGTTGTTTAAAAATTATAAAAGTAGCATGTTAGTGTTTAACGGTGAGCACGACTCACATGTAGGTCGGGGTCGGAGAAGAAATGTTTGGATGGGGGACTGGTTACTGGTGGCATGATGGAATCCGAGGGCTCTCCATCAACCCTGTGCTCCCGGAAAACATCCATCACGGTGTAGCGACGCGAAAGGGGAGCGGGGACTGCAGTGCACTGGCTCACCGACGCTTGAGAGGAGGACGAGCTGCTGCGACGTCGCGGACGGGGGCATGTGGGGTGAGGATAGCAGGGAAGGCTAGAAGGACCACCATCCTCGGTGATGGGCGAGCGATTTGGGGCGATGCCGAGGCCACGCGTTGTCGACGGTGTTGGGGCCCGCGCGCACTGGCGATGATGGAAGGCGTCGCGCGTTGTCGACGGTGTCGGGGCCCCCTACGCGCTAGCGATGATGGAAGGCACCACGATCTAGGGAAGGGCAGGAATTACGGTGGAGGCAAACAAGGCAGTGATGGCGGGGCCCCACACGCGCTGGCGACGGTGGAAGGCGTCGCGATCTGGGGAAGGAGCGCGTGGTGGGGGCAGGCCGCGACATTAGCGGTGGGGGAGCGCGGATCTCGGTGACACGGAGGAGGACGAAGAGACGGAGGATGGGGAAGAGACAGCGCCAGACGCGAAGGAGGGCGAGGAGATGGAGCACAGGGAGGAGACTGAAAGAGAAATAGGGTCAAACCTTTTCCTATATGAATTTTGGTGGTTGAATTGCCCAACACAAACAATTGAACTAACTAGTTTGCTCTAGAGTATGAGTTCTACAGGTGTCAAAGGTTCAACACAAACCAATACAAAGTCAAAGAAAGGGTTCAAATAAAAAGAGCAAAAGGCAACCAAAGGCTGCCTTGGTCTGGCGCACCGGACTGTCTGGTGTGCCATCAGATAGTGTCCGGTGCACCAGGGAGGATCAACTCAAACTTGCCAGCTTTGATAATTCGGGGAGCCGCTCCGCTATAATTCACTGGACTGTCCGATGCAACACCGGACTGTCCGGTGTGCCAGCGGAGCAACGACTACTTCGCGCCAACGGTCGTCTACAAGGAACAGTAAAAGTGAACAGTGCACGCCTGCGCGTGCAGAAGTCAGAGCAGGCGCCAGAAGGCGCACCGGACAGTGAACAGGACATGTCCGGTGCACCACCGGACTGTCCAGTGGCCCCACTTGTCAGAGCTCCAACGGTCGAACCCTAACAGTTGGGTGATGTGGCTGGCGCACCGGACAGTGTCCGGTGGCGCACCAGACTGTCCGGTGCGCCATACGACAGCAACCATCCCCAACGGCCACTTTGGTGGTTGGGGCTATAAATATCCCCAACCACCAACACTTCAAGGCATCCAAGTTTTCAGCCATTGCATTCAATACAAGAGCTCTAGACTTCATTCCAAGACACAAACAAGAGATCAAATCCTCTCCCAAGTCCAAAGTTCATTCCAATCAAATATTGACTAGAGAGAGTGACATTTGTGTTCATTTGAGTTCTTGCGCTTGGATCGCTTTTCTTCTTCTTTCTTTCTTGTTCCCAACTCAATTGTAATCAAGGCAAGAGACACCAATCGTGTGGTGGTCCTTGTGGGGACTTAGTGTCTCGATTGATTGAGAAGAGAAGCTCACTCGGTCTAGGTGACCGTTTGAGAGAGGGAAAGGGTTGAAAGAGACCCGGTCTTTGTGACCACCTCAACGGGGAGTAGGTTTGCAAGAACCGAACCTCGGTAAAACAAATCACCGTGTCATCCACTCTATTTCTTTGGTTGATTTGTTTTCGCCCTCTCTCTCGGACTCGATTATATTTCTAACGCTAACCTCGACTTGTAGTTGTGCTTAAAGTTTATAAATTTTAGATTCCGCCTATTCACCCCCCTCTAGGCGACTTTCAATTGGTATCAGAACCCAGTGCTTCATTAGAGCTTAACCGCTCGAAGTGATGTCGGGAGATCACGCCAAGAAGGAGGTAATGACCGGCGATAAGCCCGCTACAAGTCTCGGGAAGGCTCCATCAAGGGAGTCCGGCTCCAAAGGAAAGGGAGAATCACACTCCCACAACAAGTCGCTCGGAGTGGAGACAAGAAGAAGAAGATGAAGAAGGTGGTCTATTATGAGACCGACTCTTCATCGCCATCCACCTCCGGCTCCGATGCGCCGTTCGTAACTTCTAAGCGCCATGAGCGCAAGAAGTTTAGTAAGATCCCCCTTCGCTATCCTCGCATTTCTAAGCGTACTCCTTTACTTTCCGTCCCATTAGGCAAACCACCCATGTTTGATGGTGAAGATTATAATATGTGGAGTGAAAAAATGAGGCACCATCTAACCTCACTCCACACTAGTATTTGGGATGTTGTTGAGATTGGAGTACAGGTACCATCGCTGGGGGATGAAGACTATGATTCGGACGAAGTTGCCCAAATTCGGCACTTCAACTCCCAAGCCACCACTATACTCCTCGCCTCTTTAAGTCGAGAGGAGTATAACAAGGTGCAAGGGTTGAAGAGCGCCAAAGAGATTTGGGACGTGCTCAATACCGCGCACGAAGGAGACGAGGTGACCAAGATCACCAAGAGGGAGACGATCGAGGGGGAGCTCGGTCGTTTCATGCTCAACCAAGGAGAAGACCTGCAAGCCATGTACAACCGGCTAAAGACCTTGGTAAATCAAGTGCGCAACCTCGGGAGCACCAAATGGGATGACCATGAGATGGTAAAGGTTATTCTTAGATCACTCATATTTCTTAACCCTACTCAAGTTCAATTAATTTGTGGTGATCCGAGATATAAACTAATGTCTCCCGAGGAAGTAATAGGAAAATTTGTGAGCTTTGAATTGATGATCAAAGGCTCCAAGAAGATCATCGAGCAAGGCGCCTCCTCCTTTGTACCCGAAGCACAACCCGTTGCATTCAAAGCAATGGAGGAGAAGAAAGAAGACTCTACACCAAGTAGGGTCCCCATCGACGCCTCCAAGCTCGACAATGAGGAGATGGCGCTCATCATCAAGAGCTTCCGCCAAATCCTCAAGCAAAGGAGGGGGAAGGACTACAAGCCCCGCTCCAAGAAAGTATGCTACATATGTGGTAAGCTCGGTCATTTTATCGCTAAATGCCCTTTGTCTAGTGATAGTGACAGGGATAACGACAAGTGGGGGAAGAAGAAGGAGAAGAAGAGGTATTACAAGAAGAAGGGCGGCGATGCCCATGTTTGCCGGGAGTGGGACTCCGACGAGAGCTCCACCGACTCCTCCGACGACGAGGACGCCGCCAACATCGCCGTCAACAAAGGACTTCTCTTCCCCAACGTCGGCCACAAGTGCCTCATGGCAAAGGACTACAAGAAGAAGGTAAAATCAAGATCCTCCACTAAGTATGCAACCTCTAGTGATGATGAGGATAACTTGCTTACTCTTTTTGCCAATCTTAACATGCAACAAAAAGAGAAATTGAATGAATTGATTAGTGCTATTCATGAGAAGGATAAACTCTTGGATTGCTAAGAGGACTTCCTTATTAAGGAAAATAAAAAGCATGTTAAGACTAAAAAATGCTTATGCTCAGGAGGTAGAGAAAAATGAAAAATTAACTAGTGAGCTTAGCATTTGCCATAACACTATTTCTATCCTTAGAAATGAAAATGCCAAATTAATTGCTAAGGCTGAGAAGTCAAATATTTGTGATGATTCAATTACCAATCTTAGAAATGATAATGCTAGTCTAGTTGCTAAGATTGAAAAATTGAATGCCTCTCTTTCTAGCCTTAAGATTGAAAATGAAAAATTAATTGCTAAGGCTAAAGATTTGAATGTTTGCAATGATGCTATTACCAATCTTAGAGATGAGAATGCTATTTTATATGCTAAGATTGTTGAATTGAATGATTGCAAACCCTCTACATCTATGGTTGATCATATTTCTATTTGCACTGGATGTAGAGATATTAATGTTGATGCTATTCATGATCACCTTGCTATGATTAAACAACAAAATGATCATATAGCTAAACTAGATGCTAAAATTGCCGAGCATGAACTAGAAAATGAGAATTTTAAATTTGCTCGTAGTATGCTTTATAGTGGGAGACGCCCTGGCATTAAGGATGACATTGGCTACCAACAGAGAGACAATGTCAAGCTTAATGCCCCTCCTAAAAGATTGTCTACTTTTGTTAAGGGCAAGACTCCCATGCCTTAGGATAACGAGGGTTATATTTTGTATCCTACTGGTTATCCTAAGGATAAGATTAGGAGAATTCATGCAAAGAAGACTCATTCTCACCATGCTTTTATTTATAAGAATGAGGCTTCTAGCTCTAGGCGTTCTACACATGTTAAAATGCCTAAGAAGAAAACTCCTATTGCATCAAATGATCATAACATATCATTTAAGACATTTGATGCTTCATATGTGCTAACTAATAAATCAGACAAAGTAGTTGCCAAATATGTTGGGGGCAAACACAAGGGCTCCAAGACTTGTGTTTGGGTACCTAAGGTGCTTGTTTCTAATGTAAAAGGACCCAAGACCGTTTGGGTACCTAAAAACAAGGCCTAAATTTGTTTTGTAGGTTTATGCATCCGGGGGCTCAAGTTGGATCATCAACAGCGGGTGCACAAACCATATGACTGGGGAGAAAAGAATGTTCTCCTCCTATGAGAAAAACCAAGATCCCTAAAGAGCTATCACGTTCGGGGATTGAAATCAAGGTTTGGTCAAAGGTTTGGGTAAAATTGCTATATCACCTGACCATTCTATTTCCAATGTTTTTCTTGTAGATTCATTAGATTACAACTTGCTTTCTGTCTCTCAATTATGCAAAATGGGCTACAATTGTCTTTTTACAGATGTAGGTGTTACTGTCTTTAGAAGAAGTGATGATTCAGTAGCATTTAACGGAGTGTTAGAGGGTCAGCTATACTTAGTTGATTTCAATAGAGCTAAACTCGACACTTGCTTAATTGCTAAGACTAACATGGGTTGGCTCTGGCACTGCCGACTAGCCCATGTTGGGATGAAGAATCTTCACAAGCTTCTAAAGGGAGAGCACATTTTGGGACTAACAAATGTTCATTTTGAGAAAGATAGGATTTATAGCGCATGCCAAGCAGGGAAGCAAGTTGGTGTTCATCATCCACATAAGAACATCATGACGACTGACAGACCACTCGAGCTCCTTCACATGGACCTATTCGGTCCGATAGCTTACATAAGCATCGGCGAGAGTAAGTACTGTCTAGTTATTGTGGATGATTATTCTCACTTCACTTGGATATTCTTTTTACATGATAAATCTCAAACCCAAGAGACTTTGAAAGGATTCTTGAGACGGGCTCAAAATGAGTTCGACTTAAGGATCAAGAAGATAAGAAGCGACAACGGAACGGAGTTCAAGAACTCTCAAATTGAAGGCTTTCTTGAGGAGGAGGGCATCAAGCATGAGTTCTCTTCTCCCTACACGCCACAACAAAATGGTGTAGTGGAGAGGAAGAATAGAACTCTATTGGACATGGCAAGAACCATGCTTGATGAGTACAAGACTTCGGATTGGTTTTGGGCCGAGGCGGTCAACACCGCTTACTACGCCATCAACCGGTTATATCTACACCGAATCCTCAAGAAGACATCCTATGAACTCCTCACCGGTAAAAAGCCCAATGTTTCATATTTTAGAGTCTTTGGTAGCAAATGCTTTATTCTTGTTAAAAGAGGTAGAAAATCTAAATTTGTTCCTAAGGCTGTAGAAGGCTTTTTACTTGGTTATGACTCAAACACAAGGGCATATAGAGTTTTTAACAAGTCCACTGGACTAGTTGAAGTCTCTTGTGACATTGTGTTTGATGAGACTAACGGCTCTCAAGTAGAGCAAGTTGATCTTGATGAGCTAGATGATGAAGAGGCTCCGTGCATCGCGCTAAGGAACATGTCCATTGGGGATGTGTGTCCTAAGGAACCCGAAGAGCCTCCACAAGCACAAGATCAACCATCTTCCTCCATGCAAGCATCTCCACCAACTCAAGATGAGGATGAGGCTCAAGATGATGAAGAAGAAGATCAAGAAGATGAGCAACCTCAAGAGAAGGGCAATGATCAAGGGGGAGATGCCCATGATCAAGACAAGGAAGATGAATAAGATCAAAGGCCGCCACACCCAAGAGTCCACCAAGAAATCCAACGAGATCACCCCGTGAACACCATCCTCGGCGATATTCATAAGGGGGTAACCACTCAATCTCGTGTTGCTCATTTTTGTGAACATTACTCTTTTGTTTCCTCTATTGAGCCACACAGGGTAGAGGAAGCACTTCAAGATTCGGATTGGGTGTTGGCGATGCAAGAGGAGCTCAACAACTTTACAAGGAATGAGGTATGTCATTTAGTTCCACGTCCTAACCAAAATATTGTAGGAACCAAGTGGGTCTTCCGCAACAAACAAGATGAGCATGGTGTGGTGACAAGGAACAAGGCACGACTTATGGCCAAGGGTATTCACAAGTCAAAGGTTTGGATTTTGGAGAAACCTATGCACCCGTAGCTAGGCTTAAGTCAATTCGTATATTACTTGCCTATGCTACTTACCATGGATTTAAGCTCTATCAAATGGACGTGAAGAGTGCCTTCCTCAATGGACCAATCAGGGAAGAGGTCTATGTTAAGCAACCTCCCAGCTTTGAAGATAGTGAGTATCCTAACCATGTCTACAAACTCTCTAAGGCGCTTTATGGGCTCAAGCAAGCCCCAAGAGCATGGTATGAATGCCTAAGAGATTTTCTTATCACTAATGGCTTCAAAGTCAGAAAGGCTGATCCTATTCTCTTTACTAAAACAATTGAAAATGATTTGTTTGTATGCCAAATTTATGTTGATGATATCATATTTGGGTCTACTAACAAATCTATTTGTGAAGAGTTTAGTAGGATCATGATACAAAAATTCGAGATGTCTATGATGGGGGAGTTGAAGTATTTTCTAGGATTTCAAGTGAAGCAACTCCAAGAGGGCACCTTCATTAGACAAACGAAGTACATTCAAGACATACTCACCAAGTTTGGAATGAAGGATGCCAAGCCCATCAAGACACCCATGGGAACCAATGGGCATCTCGACCTCGACACGGGAGATAAATCCGTAGATCAAAAGGTATACCGGTCGATGATAGGATCTTTACTCTATTTATGTGCATCTCGACCGGACATTATGCTTTCTGTATACATGTGTGCAAGGTTCCAAGCCGATCCTAAGGAAGTTCACCTTAGGACCGTGAAGAGAATCTTGAGATATTTAGTTCATACACCTAAGTTTGGTCTTTGGTACCCCAAGGGATCCTCTTTTGATTTACTAGGATATTCTGATATCGATTGGGCAGGGTGTAAAATTGATAGGAAGAGCACATCAGGGACTTGTCAGTTTCTGGGGAGATCCCTGGTGTCTTGGGCTTCCAAGAAACAAAACTCAGTAGCTCTTTCTACCGTCGAAGCCGAGTACATTGCCGCAGGCCATTGTTGCGTGCAATTGCTTTGGATGAGGCAAACCCTTAGGGACTATGGCTACAAATTTAGCAAAGTCCCTCTCCTATGTGATAATGAGAGTGCAATCCGCATGGCGGATAATCCCGTTGAACACAGCCGCACTAAGCACATAGCCATTCGATATCACTTTTTGAGAGATCACCAACAAAGGGGGGATATCGAGATAGCCTATATAAACACCAAAGATCAATTGGCCGATATCTTTACCAAGCCTTTAGATGAGAAAACCTTTACCAAACTTAGGAATGAGCTAAATATTCTTGATTCTAGGAATTTTAATTGATTCTTTGCACACATAGCTCATTTATATACCTTTGATCATATCTCTTTTATGTCTATGACTAATGTGTTTTCAAGTATAATCTTATGCTTAGTCATAGAATTGAAAGGGAAATGGAGTATTCGGCAAAGACGACGCTTCCACTCCACTCCATCAGTATTTGCCGATATTCTGCATCATTCTCCACTTTGGTATAATCTTCACTCATATTTATTTGTTTGCCATTGGGTAGAAATTAATAAGGGCTTATATTTCACTCACAAGTATCCGTTTTTGGCAATTCATGCCAAAGGGGGAGAAAGTATTAGCCCAAAGCAAAAGGACCGCACCACCACCGTGAATTTTAAAAATGAAGTTTTTTAAATTGGTATCTTTAAATTGGTATCATATTGTGTTCACAAAGGGGGAGAAAGTAGTAACTTCAAAACTTGTAAAACCCTCTTGAACACTAAGAGGAGCATTTCGTTAAGGGGGAGTTTTATTTAAGTCAAAGGAAAAGCATTTAAAACAGGGGGGAGAAAATTTCAAATCTTGAAAATGCTTCTTTCAATCTTATTCATGTACCTTTGACTATTTGCAAAAGGTTTTTGAAAAGAATTTTACAAAGGATTTGCAAAAACAAAACCCGTGGTGCAAATGAGGTCCAAAATTTTAAATAAGAAGAAAACCATCCATGCGTATCTATTGAAATAGTTATATTGGTTTCAATTCCAAGCAACCTTTGCACTTACCTTATGCAAACTAGTTCAATTCTGCACCTCTACATTTGCTTTGGTTTGTGTTGGCATCAATCACCACAAAGGGGGAGATTGAAAGGGAAACAGGGTCAAACCTTTTCCTATATGAATTTTGGTGGTTGAATTTCCCAACACAAACAATTGAACTAACTAGTTTGCTCTAGAGTATGAGTTCTACAGGTGTCAAAGGTTCAACACAAACCAATACAAAGTCAAAGAAAGGGTTCAAATAAAAAGAGCAAAAGGCAACCGAAGGCTGCCCTAGTCTGGCGCACCGGACTGTCCAGTGTGCCACCAGACAGTGTCCGGTGCCCCAGGGAGGATCAACTCAAACTTGCCAGCTTCAGGAATTCGGGGAGCCGCTCCGCTATAATTCACCGGACTGTCCGGTGCAACACCAGACTGTCTGGTGTGCCAGCGGAGCAACGGCTACTTCGCGCCAACGGTCGTCTGCAAGGAACAGTAAAAGTGAACAGTGCGCGCCTGCGCGCGCAGAAGTCAGAGCAGGCGCCAGAAGGCACACCGGACAGTGAACAGGACCTGTCCGGTGCACCATCGGACTGTCCAGTGGTCCCACTTGTCAGAGCTCCAACGGTCAAACTCTAACGGTTGGGTGACGTGGCTGGCGCACCGGACAGTGTCCGGTGGCGCACTGGACTGTCCGGTGCGCCATACGACAGCAGCCATCCCCAACGGCCACTTTGGTGGTTGGGGCTATAAATACCCCCAACCACCAACACTTCAAGGCATCCAAGTTTTCAGCCATTGCATTCAATACAAGAGCTCTAGACTTCATTCCAAGACGCAAACAAGAGATCAAATCCTCTCCCAAGTCCAAAGTTCATTCCAATCAAATAGTGACTAGAGAGAGTGACATTTGTGTTCATTTGAGTTCTTGTGCTTGGATCGCTTTTCTTCTTCTTTCTTTCTTATTCCCAACTCAATTGTAATCAAGGCAAGAGACACCAATCGTGTGGTGGTCCTTGTGGGGACTTAGTGTCCTGATTGATTGAGAAGAGAAGCTCACTCGGTCTAGGTGACCGTTTGAGAGAGGGAAAGGGTTGAAAGAGACCCGGTCTTTGTGACCACCTCAACGGGGAGTAGGTTTGCAAGAACCGAACCTCGGTAAAACAAATCATCGTGTCATCTGCTCTATTTCTTTGGTTGATTTGTTTTCGCCCTCTCTCTCGGACTCGATTATATTTCTAACGCTAACCCCGGCTTGTAGTTGTGCTTAAAGTTTATAAATTTCAGATTCCGTCTATTCACCCCCCTCTAGGTGACTTTCAGAGACGGCGCGATATTGGAGGGTGGAAGAGAGCGACGCACAGATGCGAGATTAGCGAGCGGTAGAGAGCAGAGCGGACGCAGACCTTCCATGAATGACACACTTTCAATGAATGGCGCTGAGGCTGATGACTTCGGCCCGGCAAAATGTGTTTTTCGGTGACAACGCGGATGGGGAATGGAGGCAGCGGCGCGGACAACGAACGGAGGCGCGAATTGGAGTTCTAGAGTCGGCCTTTATAGGTGCTGTCTGCTTCTCCCCCATGGCCACCGCCGGCAGAGCCAGAGCCAGACGAAGTGGCCCCAGACATAGTCGAGGTTGGGAGATCAGTGGCGACATAAAAGGTGAGGAAGACCGCGCAGCGGTGTGGCGAGGTGAGTGCGATGGTTAGGTCAGGGAGGACGCGAGGAGGAGAGATGGGACGAAGGGGAGGAGGGATCAACGGGGATGAGAGACGCGGTGGAGCCCGGGAGGGGCGCGGGGTTTGGGGGTGGGCGGGTATGATGAGGCAGACACAGGCGGTGTGGAGAGCATGGAATGGGGCGCGGCTAGGGCGGATCCAATGATTGCAGCGCCGATGGTGTGGGGAGGAGGGTGGGGGTGGAGGAGAGATCGGTGTGCGTCGCGGAGAGGATGTCGACGTGTGTCGCGGAGAGGGTGGCAGAACCGTGTAGATGTGGACGCCTACACTACACACATAAGTAGTAGTAGAGATTATATGCTGAATAATACCACAATATAAAATAATGTCAACTATGAATTTTTTAATAAGGCGAGTTAGTCAAATTTGGGTAAAAAGGTCAAATAAATTATAAATTGGAACAGAGGAAGTATAAAGATAGCATGCATGAAGCAAAATTCAATCTAGCCTAATTGAATAGACGACCTAGTAGACTTTATATATAAATCTAATTTGATCGGGTTGCAAAACCAACCTCACCGACTTCTCATAAGTTATAGACCGCTCATGGTCTAATGCCTAATTGTGTTATCTATGAGCCTTTGTTTTCTCTTTTGTGTCGATGCAACTTAGTGTATGACTTCCTTATGAGTGTGTGAACACTTTCACGCACTTTCTACAAACACAAACCACCACACTCAAGTAGCATGAGCGGATATACATATATGAATAAGTAGTATTAACAAGTGAAAGGCAAACCAAAGAAAATATACGATGATATGTTTGACTAGGATTTGAGCCACCTCAAAGATGCATGTTTTCTGTCGAGGAATTCCTCCATTAGAAGACTGATATGGGTAGATTTTTCAATGTGGGGATATATATGGAAAAGGTATTGTCCACATCGAGTTCGCGAGTTTGGGTATGGGATAGGTCTCTCCGTCTTTGTTTCTAGTGGGGACCCGTTAAAGATTCATTTAATAAAAATATATGTTCAATATTGTTCTTGTGTTCTATTTGTTCAAATTTAAGCCATATATTCAACATTGTTCTTGTTGTTTGTTAGATGTTATGAACTTTTATATCACTTCTTGTTATACTCCTATCATTCTTCATGTAAATTTGAGTTCATCCGCTATTGTGTTAGGAAAGTCTGATACAAGAATCCCCATCGGGTCCCAATCCTCGTTGGGGCCATGTATGGGGAAAAGTTCTTCCCCATGGCGGGGAACGAGGACTAGGATGATGGATTTTTTTCTAAACATGGCAGGTCCAGGGAGACATCCTCCCTAATAATTTCTCCTGTTGCATGCCTAGGTGGAAGGACCCTCCCCCAATCTTCGTGTCCCCTTGGTGCCTCTGTATTGGTGGAGTTCCCTCTAGTTAAGCCTCTCTCTCTCTCTCTGCAAGACCTTCATGACGTTCTTATGAGACTAGTAGATCTTATGCTCTATTTCTAGCACACCCTAGAAGTTTGTCGCCTTACTCAACACTAAGGCAATGATGTAAGGTTGGACTACTAAAGAATCCTTCATATCATGCTTATAGTCCATCATTATATGCAACGTCCACTCCACATGTTGAGCTTATCATCTGCTACCACCACTGCCATGATCTCATAGTTGGTGAAGCAAATGGCATCCACATTCCCGAACTTGGGCACAATTGTGGACCCCAACATCTTATTCATAATCCTAGAAATCCTCCTCAAACCGTAGTTAGCCCCATGCATATGACCTATCCTAGGGCAGAAAATGTGAGTCTCGTCCGATTGCAAGGTTGTGGTCGTCATCACAACCCCTATTTATATCAACAGAGTCAAACTTGCTAGCTATTGTTGGCTCCTCAAACATTGCCATGAACCTCTTTGTACCAATAATACATGACAACTTCACCTTGTCCATCTTCACCTCCAAAGTGACATAAATGTCGAACCACCCACTCATTCCAATTCTGCCAAAAATCCATAGCCTCTCTCCATCCAATGACCTAAAAGCATGTACCAAGATTACCATCTATGGAAACTTCTCCAAATAGGACAAGATGACACGTTGTTGCTTTACCTGAATGGGCCTCTCAACGAACACATCCTAGAACATCCAATATTGATGAAATGAATGAAAGTGTCATGTAGAAGAATCCTTATCCCTAGCATAGTGCCTAGCATTGAAAGCCTTGTGATATACTCCTGTCTCCCACTAGTACCTTCTCATTTGTACCAAACATAAACACCCTCCTCATCATTACCATCATCATCCATTAGACTATCATCACTGTCGGAGAGGAGATCTCCCCGGCCGGGTGGCGGATTGCACCCGCCCTAGATCCTAAAAAGAGGAGGGGCCTAAGCGTTTTGCTTGTTACGAGACTGGTGGATCAGCACACGGGAGCACCCAAGGGTTTAGAGTGGTTCGGGCCACCGGAGCGTAATACCCTACTCCACTATGTGATGTATTGCTTTAGGAGCTTGTATGAACTTATGAGTGTCTGCCTAAGATTGGGTGTGTCTTATAACGCCGCATGCCTCCCCTTTTATAGCTGAAGGGAGCATGCACAAAGGTACTGAGCCCCGACATGTGGGCCCAGGGACACAACGAATATAGCACTTGGAGCCACAAATGTGTGCTGCTGAGGCACTCTTCTTGGGCCCCGACATCTGAGATCTGCGTATCCTTGGCGTGCAAGGGAAGCTCCTTGTAGAAGGGGTAACGAGTACAGTCCGCCGCATGGCACGGGCGCGCTATTTGATGATAGATTGGACCGGCGCGCCGTCTGACACCGTCTGCCAGTGGAGAGGACTGGACATATTAAATGCCGAGAGGGTACATCCTTCGTTGGCTTTGCGGTAGGCGGCGCGTCCTTTCTGCAATAAATGCAGCGGCTGCGCGGCTCCAGTGGCCCGACGTCAGACTCCTCTCGTTGGCTCACGTCATGGGCCACAAGCCATACGGCAGTAGCGGATCTCTGCCTTGGGGAGGGGGAGCGCTGTGCAGGCCCCGGACACGTGCTAGCACCGGACCCCTTCCAGGGCAGGGCTCGGGTATTTCCTGCCCCAGGATCCGGGACCTGGTGGTGAACCGTCCGGACCTCACTCCGAAGGGTCCGGGATCTGTCCCGAAGGTCCGCTCGTCATGCACGGGGTCCGGTGCTTTCTACATAGCGGGTCCAGACCTGCTGCGTACATTCGGAGCACATCCTTTCCCTTGGCCACATGGAGACCCCAAGGCGGCTGATGTTGCGCGACGGTGAGCCATTTACCGTGCAACCAGAGACTTCACTGCCGGCACAGCGTCTTTTCCTTGTAATAGGGGGTACCCCTGTTTCAAGGTACCGATAGTGGCCCCCGGGCCCACCTCAGGGGAGGGCACTAGCCTGTAGGTGGGGCCATAATCCAATTCCTGCATAAGCTCTGCATGACCGGGAATCGGGGCATCTTTCTAGCGCGCGTCGTACTAACTCAGTGCGCGCATGCTGTCAGTTTACTGCTGGCCACTCCAACTGTCGTGCCCGTCTTGGCGGCAAACTGGCGCGTGGCCCCCCACGCATGGTGGTTCGGTCGTGCCCCGCGTGTGTGGGGCGCCCTGCCGACCCCGCCTATGTTAAGAATATCTGCCAGCGGCAGCCCCGAGGCGACGTGGGAGCGTGCGCGGCGGTTTGCTCCTCCTACGCATGGAGACCATCGCCTCAGCCATGGGGTCTGCGGGTCCGAGTCCCTCTGTCAGCGACTGAGTTGCCCGGGCGCTAGGTACGCGCCAGGCGGATTTTTTCGGAGTGTGCGAGGAGCCATCCCTTGAAGTAGGGTTTTCCGCACGCAGTTGTTTTGCTTTCGCATTCTTTCTTAACTGCTCCGCCCTTTCATCTCCGAGCCTTCCACGCCTCTCCACGTTCGTGCTCCTCAGTTTTCTACCGCCACGGCTGCCATGGCCACGCTGGTTCGCCCTGACCACTACCAGACCGAGGAGGCGCTCTACTCGGTGCGCCGTATGCTCGGATGGGGCTCGCCTGCGCTCGCTGGGAGGATCCGGGGCAGCACTATTCCCCTCAGTGATCTTGCCATCGGGGAGTTTGTGCTCTTTGTCTCCTATCTCTCCTGTGGGTTGGCGCTGCCGATTTCGCCGTTCTTCCTACTGCTGCTGGAGGAGTTCGGGCACCAACTCCAGCACCTCACGCCCCACTCTATCCTCCAGGTGGCCATCTTTGTTCATTTCTGTGAGGTGTTCGTGGGAGTGGCTGCTTGCACTTCCCTCTTTCACCAGTTTTTTGTGTTGGTGCGGTCTGGGAAAGGCAAAGACCACGTTGGGGCCTACTACTTCCAGACAAGGCCAGATCTGATAGTGACCTACATCGCCTCTCTTAGTGGCACAAGGTGGGAGAACTGGCGGCACGACTGGGTGATTGCCCGTACTGAGGTCAGCGACCGTCTTGCCCTTCTGAGTGACGGGCCCAGGCTCGGCCGGAAGCAGTGGAGGGAAAGACCATGCCTCGTGCCAGAGTTCGAGCCCATCCTAGATAGGATTAAGGAACTGGCGGTTGGTGGCCTGACCTCAATGCATGTACTTGGCGATTTCCTGAAGCGCCGAGTCATGCCACTGCAGGGGAGGCCGCTTTTGTGTTGTTGGTTCACCGGCTCCAACGACATTGGCAGGATCCTGTGTGGGCCTGGGACTGACCTGACCTGGGAGGAGTTGGAAATTTTCGTGAGGGGATTACTAGTGAGGCTTTTATCCCCGAATCCTTGATGCCTCCCTAGGGCATTTCACCACTCCGCGACAACCCAGCGTTGCGGTCAGCGGTGCTGGCCCGACTGCCGACCCTTGATGAGAGTGGTGTGGCGGTCCGCTAGAACGACGGCCGAGACCCCCACCAGGGGATCCACATTCCTGGTGCACCAGCCGGAGGCCCCTAGCCTGCTGATATGGCCCCCAGGGTCCCTTCTGTGGGCCCCAGTTCTTCGGACAAGGGCAAGGAGCCTGCATGCAGCTCTTCTACATCGGACGCCACCGGGAGGTCGGGGCAAGAAAGGCGACATCGACTGCGTCGCGTCGATGGGTCCTTTGTCTCAGACACACCCCTTGATTCGGTCGCCGGGAGATCGAGGGAAGAAAGGCGACATCGACTACGTCGCGTCGACGTGTCCTTTGTCTTGGACCCACCCTTTGATTTGGGCTCCTTCTAGAAGCGTCAGAAAACAGCTGGTGGGGCTAAGGAGGCGGAACCTTAGGCCCAAGACGGGCAGAGGGGTGTGAGCCATTCGCTGCCATCTCCTCCGGATTTGACACCACCACCACCGCCGCCGCTCACGACAGACTGGTCGTCGTCACCGCAGCGGTAGCAACGACAACGGGCGGCTCGCTTCCAAGGCCACTGGGAGGTTCAGGGCCCCAAGTAAGCGTAAACTCTTCCAAATGCCACATTTCAAACATAGTCTTTACGTTGACAGGTCTTGAACCGTCCTTTGCTTGTCAGGGCCCCTCCTTCAGCTTCCGTGGGCGCTCGTACCCCTTTGGTTGCCGTGCCCGCTAGTGGGTCTGGTTCCCAGCAGCGTACACCCGCTGAGGACATAGCCGGTGATCTATCAGCGGCTACCGCATCTTCAGCATCCGTTTTGGTGCCAAGTCCTCCATTGGCAGTGGCCGAAGAGGTTCCCATTGCGTTTGCCCCCATCGTACAGGGTGGCGCTGGTGCTGAGGTAGCACTGTCGGACCCCCAGGATCCACCTGCCACCATCGAGGCGGCTCCTTCGGGTTCCTGAGTTCCAGCTAGGGGTCCAGAGGTGGCAATGTTGCCAACAGCTGCTGAAGGCCTAGCGGCGGGGATACCGTCGGATGCACCGTCAGCGGTAGGCGTGGGAGGCACGTCCAGCTCGGTTCCACCACCAACTCTAGGGTCTCCAGAGGTTATCCTTAGGCGACCGCTCCGGTCTAGCGTTGAACCTGAAGCAATGCTGACTCCCCTCCCCCAGGTGCTGTCCCGCGCTCACCAGGCTCTCCGGGAAACCGAGGTGGCTATCCGGCGGGAGTGAGAGGCGCTCGAGACCGAGCACCAGTGCCTTAGCGACTGGTGCACCCAACTGGAGGAGTGCACTAAGGCGGTGTCTTGCCATTTCGCCTCGGAGCGGGTCGAGTTTGAGCAGGAGCGCGAGGACTTCAAGGAGGACATCCAGAAGGTGTCTGACCGAGAGGAGGAGGTGATCCAGAAGGAAAAAAGCCTGGCTAGGAAGGAGATATGCTTAGAGCAAAGGGAGGAGGCCGTCACAGCGCTCCATGATAAGCTGAAAGCTTATAATACGATGCTGGAGAAACAGCGGGACAAGCAGGCTGCGGGTGAGGTGAAGTTGCAGAAGCTGCGACAGGAGCTCGCCGACAGGGCCAGCAACATTGCTCGCGCCGAGGGAAGCCTCAAGGCAAGGGAAGCTTCCCTTGCAAAACGGGCAACTGACCTCATCTGGCAGGAGGAGGACCTCGCCTTCAGGGAGGAGATGTGGGCAAGGCGGAACAAAATGCTGGATGAGCTTGAGCTCGAGGCAGAGGAGAGGAGGAAGCGTTTGGAGGAGAAAGTGCAGGCTCTGGAGGAGCAGGTCCGCCAGTTTTGGGCAGCGCAAGTTGCTCAGGCGACGCAGACGACCTTGGGCCCCTAGGCAGTGGAGGTGATGCGGAAGACACTCAACGACCTCCGAGCTGAGCAACGCGCCGGGGCCCAGCGCATTGCCGCCTGGGCCGGCGAGGCAAGCACGGCGTTAGTGCCGTTGGGGGTGAGCCCCATCCCGGCACTGGTGTGGCCAACGTCCATCTCCGACACGCTCCTGGTACTGGATTCTGCTGCTGACCGCCTTCGATGCCTGGATCAGATTCTTGGCGTCTGCTTGGAGGCCGAGGGCAGCAGACTTTGCCGGTCGGCAATAGAATATGTCTTGACATGCTTCCGGAGCCACGACCCGACTGTCTCCTTGGGGCCAGTCATCGCGGGTCTGGTGGCTGATGCTGAAGATGCTGCTCGGGAGGGCGTGCAAGATGTTGTGGATGCGGTGGCCGGGCGCTTTCAGCGGGATCCCACTGACGATGAGTAGCTAGGCCTGCGTGGAGAAAACGAGGGTTCCGCTGGGGAGTGGGTTGTAATATACCTTTGATTTTGTAAGATACTCTTCAGGTACTACTTACTGGGCAATATTACAACTTATCTGTACGCCACTTTTGTTGTGTGCACTGTTACTAACTTCTTGCTTGGTACTTGCCCCCCCTGGGATATGGCCTCGTCGTGTCGAGGCTGGATGCCAGGATTCTTAACTAGTAACCGGTGTCGTGACCCCCAACTGGGACTCGACCCGCACACATTCTTGGCCAGGTATTTTTAGTAGTGCACCCATAGGGTCCGCCAGCTGGTATTCCTTATCCTTTAATTTATGCAACAGGGCCGGCTGTAGGGCGGTGGGATAGCAATAATGATCGCAAACTTTATGAATAAAGTCCACATAAGAACAGTTCTGAGGGTCGAACCCCTTCCTTATAACTGGATATACACGAGTGTAGGGCAACAGACCGGGTATATTGAGGGCGGACCTCCCCGGGCTGGCGCATATAAGTATGCTTCTTGGTTATAGGGAAAGAGACCGAACTCCCAATTCTGTTTTTATGGGAAAAACTTACGGAGATGCTCTATGTTCCAAGGGTTGGGAAGAGGTACTCCACTGGCTGTGGCAAGGCGGACGCATCCGGGCTGGCATATTTCTGTCACTTTGAAGGGTCCTTCCCAGCTGGGAGAGAGCTTATGGAGCCCTTCTCGGTTCAGTATTCGCCTTAGGACTAGGTCCCCGACCCCAAGCTTCCTACTATGCATGAACCATTGGTGGTAGCGCCAGAGCACCTGGTTGTATCGTGCATTTCGGATTGATGCTTGCCACCTGTGCTCGTCGATGAAGTCCACATCTTCACGCCGCAGCTGCTCTTGCGTAGACTCATCAAAAGACTGGACTCGTGGGGAGCCCATAATGATTTCCGGAGGAAGGCAAGCTTCAGCCCCGTACACCAGGAAGAATGGGGTCTCCTCGGTGGCTCGGCTGGGCGTGGTCCGGTTCCCCCACAACACGGATGGGAGCTCACTGACCCAATTTGCGCCATGCTTTTTTAAGCAGTCATAGGTGCGCATCTTGAGTCCCCTGAGAATCTCTGCATTTGCCCTCTCTGCCTACCCGTTACTTCTGGGGTGAGCCACGGATGCAAAGCAAAGCTGGGTGCCGATGTCCTCGCAATATTCCTGAAAGATCCGACTTGTAAACTGGGTCCCATTGTCTATAATGATATGACTTGGGACCCCAAATCTACAGACGATCGACTTGAGGAAGGCGACAGCAGCACCCTGGGTGATGCTGACCACAGGGGTGGCCTCTGGCCATTTGGTGAACTTGTCGATGGCGACAAAGAGGTACCGGTAGCCGCCGACTGCCCTGGGAAATGGTCCCAAGATATCCACCCCCCATACGGCGAACGGCCAGGAGGGCGGAATCATTTGCAGAGCCTGAGCCGGTGTGTGTATCTGCTTTGCGTGGTACTGGCACGCTTCGCAGGACTTTACTAGCTCGGCCGCATCCTGGAGGGCGGTCGGCCAGTAAAAACCATGCCGAAAGGCCTTACCGACCAGTGTGCGAGATGAAGAATGACTTCCGCACTCCCCTCCATGGATCTTCGTGAGTAACTCATGGCCCTCCTCCAGGGTGATGCACCGCATGAGAATACCATTGGCGCCACGGCGATAGAGATCCCCTTCTACCGTCGTGTACCATTTAGCCAACTGTACTATGCGCTCTGCGGAGACATGGTCTTCAGGAAGGATATTTTCTTTCAGGTAGTCCTGGATCTCGGAGATCCATGCATCGGAACCACTCTGAGTTATCGGTTGCGGTGCTAGGGGGTCGGTGAATCCTCCCAGAGCACACACCACCTTTGGTGGGTCCTGGGATGCCACCGGGACCGTCGGCTTCGAGGTGCCAGTCTCGCCCCCCTCGCTCAGTTCGGCAGGCTGGGCGGTGGGTCTCAGCAACCGCCTTTCGAAGGCGCCCTTGGGCACGGGTGCTCGAGTTGATGCTCTCTGGGAGAGGTCATCTGCCGCCGAGTTGTCGGCCCGGGGAACATGCTGTAGTTCCAGGGCTGCAAAGTCCTTCTCCAGCTTCTTTACATGAAGGAGGTAAGCTCTGAGCCTGGGCTCATTGTAGCTGCATTCTCCACGGGTCTGTTTGATGACTAGCTAAGAGTCCCCCTTCACAAGGAGCTGGCGGACCCCCAGGGATAGGGCTGCAGATAGGCCGAAGATCAGCGCCTCATATTCTGCCATGTTGTTGGTGGCTTTGAACTCGAGGCGCACCACATACTTCAATTGGTCCCCGTCTGGGCCGACGAGGACCACTCCTGCGCCAGCGCTCTTTTGGAGGGCGGATCCGTCGAAGAAGAGTGTCCAGTGGGGTTTGGTGAAGACCGGGCCCCCGCGCCCCGCAGGGGTGGGGTCCGGATTGGGGTCCGGGCCCCCTAGGGTGCACGGGGGTGGAGTCCACTCCACGATGAAGTCGGCTAGGACCTGACTTTTGATAGCATGGTGGGGCTGGAATTCCAGTTGGAATTCAGCAAACTCCGCTGCCCATTTAGCGATGTTGCCAGTGGCGTTTGAGTTGTGGAGGATGGCCCTCAATGGAAAGGAGGTCACCACCACAACTCTGTGCGCCTGGAAGTAGTGACATAACTTCCTGGACGCAACCAGGACAGCATAGAGGAGCTTGTGTGTCTCGAGGTACCTGGCCTTCGCTTCATGGAGGACCTCGCTGATGTAATAAACCGGCTTCTGGACAATCTGGGCGCCCGATGCTGGTTCTAAGTCTTTAGGTCCTTGTCCTTCTGGTATCGCCCTTTCGGCGACTAATACCATGCTCACTGCTTCCGCAGCCGCCGCAATGTACAGGTACAGCGTTTCTCCTGGCTCTGGGGCGACCAAGATGGACAGGGAAGTTAGGTGCTGCTTCAATTCCCGGAAGGCTTGCTCTGCCTCTTCGGTCTAGGTAAAGGGGCCAGATTTTTGTAGGAGCTTGAAGAAGGGTAGAGCCCTCTCAGCCAACCTTGAAATGAAGCGGCTAAGTGTAGCCAAAGATCCCATAAGTTTCTAGATG
Organism: Zea luxurians; assembly: GCA_029449295.1. NCBI lineage: Eukaryota > Viridiplantae > Streptophyta > Magnoliopsida > Poales > Poaceae > Zea > Zea luxurians. The sequence continues at coordinate 94,579,885 of JAOPSE010000006.1, forward strand.
TCCTTGACTCGGGCGGGGGGGCCTCATTATCTCGATAGCCTTGATTTTTTCTGGGTTAGCCTCAATGCTCCGGTATGAAACCAGGAAACCCAGCAGCTTTCCTATGGAGACGCCGAAGATGCATTTCTCTGGGTTCAGTTTGGTGCGGGTTGCCCGCAGCTTATCGAAGACCAGGGTCAGATCTTCTACTACAGTCGACCCCCTTCTAGTCTTGACTACGATGTCATCGATGTAAACCTCCACCTTGTCCCGGATCAGGTCCCCAAAGGTCTTACTCATCGCCCGAATAAAGGTTGGCAAGGCGTTCTTGAGAGTTCCCTTTGACCCGGGAACAGGATCTGGATGTCGCCTAGAGGGGGGGTGAATAGGCGAATAAAACTTATTACTTTAAAACTTAAAATCTTACTCTACTCGAAGACTTAGCACACAGTGGAATGAGAAGACCCTTCGAGTAGGTTGCAGCAGAATAGAAGATCCTGTCTCAAAATGTCCTGCACTTTAAATAAAGCTTATACCACAGGTAAGTAGTGAAGTGCAGATATAAAGATGAGTAAGGCAGAGAGTCAGGATACAATACAGAACAGAGCACACAGACGCAAGGATTTATCCCGAGGTTCGGCCAAGCCTGAAATGCTTGCCTAGTCCTCGTTGGAGTTAGCCACACCTGGGCTTGGAGTCTATTTCAACTCCTTCCTCCGTTTGCTCAGATCTGTCAGTATGACAGATAGAGCCTTTCACTATTGAGTTGAGTTACAACAACACCGTGGCTGCTTACACACTTCTTGGCAGCACCTCGGCAGAGTAACGATACTCTCAAGACCTTGCTCTAGTTCTTAGCAGCACTTCTCCTCTCTCTAAAGGCTTATAGCTGTGCCTTCTACACAAACTAGAGAGATACACACAAGAGGGAGAGTGAGAATTGATTCGAGTGAAGTCTACACTTGTTGGCTGCACTTGTTCTCGTCTTGGAGGCGCCTAGGAGTCCCTTTTATAGACCCAAGGGGCCTAGGAGCCGTTGGACTTCATTTGGAAGGCAATATCAGCTTTCTGTCGGGTGGTGCACCGGACAGTCCGGTGCACCACCGGACACTGTCCGGTGCCTGATCTCCTTCCATAAATGGAGCAGTCGACCGTTGCAGTCCTGGAGCCGTTGGCGCACCGGACACTGTCCGGTGCACACCGGACAGTCTGGTGCCCCCATCTGACCGTTGGCATGTCCACGCGTCCCTCGCAGATTGCGCGGCCGACCGTTGGCCCAGTCGACCGTTGGCTCACCGGATAGTCCGGTGCACCACCGGACAGTCCGGTGAATTATAGCCGAACGTCGCCAGACCCCTCCCGAGAGCGGCCTGTTCACCGGGGTTCAACCTGGCGCACCGGACACTGTCCGGTGCACCACCGGACAGTCCGGTGTGCCAGACTGAGCTAAGTCTTGGCTGAACACAGCCAAGCCATTTGCACCTCTTTCCTTTTCTTCTTCCTTCTATTTCCAACACTTAGACAAGTATATTAGTACACAAAAACCAATGTACTAAGTTCAGAAACATACCTTCTCTTAATTATTACATCTATAGCATTTCACATGCTTGAGCTTTGATGTTGGACTCATAAATCATCAAGTCGGCTTGACTTGATCTAGATTGACATTTCTTGACTCCAACATCCTGCAAAGGTCACATAGAACATCTCCAAACATAGGAACAACCCAAACTAAAGATCAAGGTGAACTTAGCTCTTTTGGGCTGCTTCCAATTCTGGTTCTGACACTTGTTCTCCTTCTAGTGACCTTGATCTCCTTCTTATAGCTTGATCTTGAGCCTTATGACTTACACCACATAACTGTAGCTGTTACCTCATTGGCTGTAAGTCACGTCCTTATGTAGTGATCCTTGATGTGCCGTAGCTGTTCTCAACTCGATCACCCTTGACTTTGCAAGCCTTCTTCTTCACCCTTGGCTTTGGGTTCCTCAGCCTCCTTGACCTTCTCCCGTGCACTTGGTACCTCGAAGCTCTTCTTGCCTCCGTCCTTGGCTTGATCAGTTGTCTCCAAGCTACGCACCCGAGTCTCACTTTATGCAATGTCCATCTTACTTGTGATGTCCATAATCCAGTTCTTGGACCATCACACTTGTTCACTTGTGTTGAACCCTATTAGCTCTATCTTAAGCATCTGTTCAACACTTAGTACACTGTTAGTCCTTTAATTGAGTTGTCATCCAAACACCAAAACTCACAAGAGAGCTTTCAATCTCCCCCTTTTTGGTGATTGATGGCAACACAATTAAAGCTTACATAAGAATAAGATTTAAAGCACAAATTTTGAATTCTAAGTTTATAGAATGCTCCCCCTAAATATGTGCTTACTTCAAAAACATAATTTTGGCCTCTGACACCAATTTGCACATACTTAGGCAATTCGAAACATTTCTACACCTTAGCACTTTTTAGGATGCATTGTCAAGAATCAAACCATGATGCTTTAACACACAAGTGCACATAATCAGAATTAAACACCATTCAAATTAGTGGATATATCACAGGAATATCAACCTACCACTAATCACCATTAAGATACCAATTTAAACTAAGATACCAATTTAAAGCAATCTTAAAGCACCATTAACCACATGACTATCTATTACACTATAGAAGCCAATTAATAATTCATCGCATCGCAGCAGAAACACTAGTCCATAGATGCAACACATATAATACTGTAAGAAGCATATGAATATCACACTGGCAAAGCTCAAACTAACACATCACCCCTTAGGATAAGCTTTCCTCTCAGGTTGAGATAAGCTTTAATGCACAACTTCTCCCCCTTTGACATCAAACACCAAAAACCATACTCAAGCAAGAACAAGGGATGATGTCAAGGGACAGCAGGGTGTTTAGGAGGAAAAACACACTATCAACACTCCCCCTTACTTATTGAACATATGTAGTACCAACATTTAAGTAAGATACATTTATGCAAAAAGATTAACACTTCCTTTTGTACCTTTACCATGTTGTAGTGCACTTCCCATCTTGAAAGCATTTAATCTCTTGAGAGCTTCTCAACACTTGTGCTTGATTCTTTATCCTAACCTTTTCTTGTTGCTAAGACACCAAACTTAGAACAAGTTATAGTATTGGGCACAAGAAGAAACTTCTATTCTAATGATTATCAAAAGATGTCAATTTAAGCAAACTATCATGGCTACCAATTGAAAGATACCAATTGCAAGATCATAGCTCCATGATACTTAAGGATATATCACCAAATTTTATAGAGCATGAGCAATCTAAAAATATGCAATTTACTCATGACTTAAGATACCAATTCCTTGACTTACAGAGGTACCCCAGTCCTGATTGCTCCATTTCTTGCTTATCTTCTCTTTTCCACCTTGAGACTGTACAAGATTGCTCAAGAAACAGTTAGTCTTAAAAACACAGGTTATGTGTGCTCCCCCTCAAGTTGTGCATCAAGTATTTGAATGACTTGCACTTTGCACATTCTAGCTTCCTTAGAACTAGAGGGGATCACAACATACTTTGGTCAAGGCATACTCTATCACTTTCATGCCAAAGAGATATCAATTAAATACCAGATTGAAAGCCACTTAATACAAATTAAAGGCTAAATGAAAGATTGACTAAATACAACAATGCATGCCTCATAAGCACCTAAGCCAATTGAATACTCACAGGAAGTCTAACATTTACACGCAACTTAGACATGCTTCATACTTAACTATCATTGTAACACATATACCAATTGAAAAACAACACGATCATGTCTTAAGCACATCATAGTTAAGAAGGTTCTTTAGGTACACCAGACCATGTCTAAGCCATGGTATTACCAGTGAAATGCAAGAACACAGCTATGATCACGATCAATGGAACTTCAAGATATTCAATAAAATTGCACAGTTCCATTTTCCATACCTTTGCCTTTTACTAGTACGGCCATGAGAGCACCAGTTATTACCACAAACCAACTGAAAGTTCCCTATTATTTATGCACTTCATAGCTCGAGAGAATGCATTAGAGGCATAACACATAGTGCCACAATAGGGTCATCATATAAACTAAGCAATATGTCATATTTTCACACAAACTAATCATAAAACCATATAGCATAACTCACAACGGGATGCAAGTTTATTCATGAACACAACAAGAGTTAATCATGGAGGATATCTCAAATGATAAGTTACCCAAAGAATGATTAAGCAATGATAAGATACCAATTGAGAGTACCTAATCATGATTAAGCACGCATGGTTACACTCTTGGAAATCACTAATCATTGATTGAAAGATACTTAACACAGGCAATCAAGAGACATAACTACTCCAAGGACAGGTAACACACCGAGCAATACTGATTATCCAAAGTACTTACGATACAAGGGTACCATCCTATGGAGAGCAAGTTGAAGAATCTTATCAAGGTCCTTTGTTTGATTCACCAATAATGATTAAGGACCTATACACCTTATTTCACTTGAGATGAACATGGGATTAGTGTTTCACAATAATTCAACCTTGGGTCAATAAACACCAAAACAATTAACAGCTTAAGCATAGAGTTTTAGATAACCGTCTTAAGCTCTCCCATGATCTCCAGTCCATCTCAAGGCACCTGCATGGTCTAGTTAGCACAGTTTGGTACCCATCTCGGGATGGGTCCATAATGATCATCTAAATGTGCCTTTGGTACCCAAATTGCCTTTGTTCTAGTTCTAGGTGATCTCGTTATAGATCTAGCACAAGTGTATGATTTGGGTCTCCTACGCGAATAAGATTGACACAAATTCACTTGCTTAGGAATCTTACCTTTATAACATACCTTGGATAGATGACCCTGCTCACCACACTTGTAGCAGAAGCGTCGCTCAACCTGACATGACGCTTGTTGTGTGTCATTTTCCTTGGTGAGGGTCACCTTGGAGGATGCACATCCTTGATTCTTCATGACCGGACATGAAGTGATCGTGTGGTCCTTATTGTTGCATCCAAAACAACTCCTTGTCCCTTCATTCTTGTCTTTGTACGGACAAGACGCGATGAGGTGGCCTAACTTCTTGCACTTGAAACACCTCCTTTTTCCTTTTTCCTTTTTGTACTTGAATGACATGGAGAGAAGGTCAGTGCAAACAACATGATTAATTGAATCTTTACCTTTTTCCAAGCTCATGTTGATTTCTTCATCTTTAGGAACATTTTTCTTATTGAGCTTGACACTTGCTACAGTTTTTCCTTTCTCAAGCTTCTTCACCACGCGCCCGTGGATATCTTGAGAGAGTTGAGCAATGTGTCTTCTCCTCAGTTGTCTTTGCTTCTTGTTCCCATAGAATTTCTTTTGTGACCCTAAGACTTGTTGCTCAATCAATGATTGGCTTTCTTTTGAGCAACAGGGATTAGCACATGGTGATATACAATTCAAATGCGCACACATGCGAGAATGAGGTTCACATGAATTTAAGTTTGCAATTATAACCTCATGAGCAACATTAAGCATGATATGGTCATCAACTAGTTTATTATGAGAATATGACAACATATCATACTTTTTACCTAGAGCACGTTTTTCTAAGTCCATTGTTTCTACTTGACTCTTAAGCATAGAATTTTCCGTTTTAAGTTGAGCAATATTAGATAATGCATTATGACTATTTCTTTGCTCAATTAAAACATATTCATACCTTTGGACCAAATCATCATGAGAGCGCTTTAGCTTCTCATGTTCTTTGGTCATCTTTTCCAGGCTGTTGTCGGTTTTGATGAGGGACTCCTCTAACCTGAGAAGCGTCTCGCCTTGTCCCTTGTTTCTTCTCAACAACTTAACCAAGAGAGCTTTGTCCGCTTTGTTGAGATGGTTGTAGAAACGCCGAATCTCCTCTTCTTCCACATCATCGGTCTTATTTTCCCTGTCATTAATGTCAGTGGAAGCAATATAGGAAAATGTACCTTGTGATGATGAAGATTCATCCTCGCTATCATCCTCATATTCCTCCTTATCATGGCTTTCGTCTCCACCGTCATTGTTAGCAATAAAACATTTATCACTAGTGGAGAACAAACCTGTTGACGAGGTGGATTCATCGTTTGGGTGCCATCGTTCTTGTTTCTCTCCCTTTGAATAGTTAGTATCACAAGTAATATAGGGAGTAGGAGCATCACAGTTTGCCACAAAATATTTTTCTTTAATCCTATTCCATAAATCATGAGCATCAACAAATAGATCACTATCACTACTCATGATGGCAAAATAGGTACCTCTAGATAGAGAATCAACTAAGATGTTGCATGCATGGTGATTTAGAGTTAGACATCTTAGTTCTTCATTGGAAGGATTTTTACTAATATTAGAGGGAAAAATACTTCTACTAAAGATCTGTCTCAAATCAGGATCAATACTCATGAAAGCACTATAAATAGAAGCAGACCAAGACTTGTAATTAGAACCATCGCCTAAAAGAAGTTCTACAGTTACCTCTTGTGACGACATCGTCATCTCCGGACGGCTAAGCCCACACTGGAGAGGCCTAGTTCTGATACCAATTGAGAGTTCCCTTTGACCCGGGAACAGGATCTGGATGTCGCCTAGAGGGGGGGGTGAATAGGCGAATAAAACTTATTACTTTAAAACTTAAAATCTTACGATACTCGAAGACTTAGCACGCAGTGGAATGAGAAGACCCTTCGAGTAGGTTGCAGCGGAATAGAAGATCCTGTCTCAAAATGTCCTGCACTTTAAATAAAGCTTATACCACAGGTAAGTAGTGAAGTGCAGATATAAAGACGAGTAAGGCAGAGAGTCAGGATACAATACAGAACAGAGCACACAGACGCAAGGATTTATCCCGAGGTTCGGCCAAGCCTGAAATGCTTGCCTAGTCCTCGTTGGAGTTAGCCACACCTGGGCTTGGAGTCTATTTCAACTCCTTCCTCCGTTTGCTCAGATCTGTCAGTATGACAGATAGAGCCTTTCACTATTGAGTCGAGTTACAACAACACCGTGGCTGCTTACACACTTCTTGGCAGCACCTCGGCAGAGTAACGATACTCTCAAGACCTTGCTCTAGCTCTTAGCAGCACTTCTCCTCTCTCTAAAGGCTTATAGCTGTGCCTTCTACACAAACTAGAGAGATACACACAAGAGGGAGAGTGAGAATTGATTCGAGTGAAGTCTACACTTGTTGGCTGCACTTGTTCTCGTCTTGGAGGCACCTAGGAGTCCCTTTTATAGACCCAAGGGGCCTAGGAGCTGTTGGACTTCATTTGGAAGGCAATATCAGCTTTCTGTCGGGTGGTGCACCGGACAGTCCGGTGCACCACCGGACACTGTCCAGTGCCTGATCTCCTTCCATAAATGGAGCAGTCGACCGTTGCAGTCCTGGAGCCGTTGGCGCACTGGACACTGTCCGGTGCACACCGGACAGTCCGGTGCCCCCATCTGACCGTTGGCATGTCCACGCGTCCCTCGCAGATTGCGCGGCCGACCGTTGGCCCAGTCGACCGTTGGCTCACCGGACAGTCCGGTGCACCACCGGACAGTCCGGTGAATTATAGCCGAACGTCGCTAGACCCCTCCCGAGAGCGGCCTGTTCACCGGGGTTCAACCTGGCGCACCGGACACTGTCCGGTGCACCACCGGACAGTCCGGTGTGCCAGACTGAGCTGAGTCTTGGCTGAACACAGCCAAGCCATTTGCACCTCTTTCCTTTTCTTCTTCCTTCTATTTCCAACACTTAGACAAGTATATTAGTACACAAAAACCAATGTACTAAGTTCAGAAACATACCTTCTCTTAATTATTACATCTATAGCATTTCACATGCTTGAGCTTTGATGTTGGACTCATAAATCATCAAGTCGGCTTGACTTGATCTAGATTGACATTTCTTGACTCCAACATCCTGCAAAGGTCACATAGAACATCTCCAAACATAGGAACAACCCAAACTAAAGATCAAGGTGAACTTAGCTCTTTTAGGCTGCTTCCAGTTCTGGTTCTGACACTTGTTCTCCTTCTAGTGACCTTGATCTCCTTCTTAGAGCTTGATCTTGAGCCTTATGACTTACACCACATAACTGTAGCTGTTACCTCATTGGTGTAAGTCACGTCCTTATGTAGTGATCCTTGATGTGCCGTAGCTGTTCTCAACTCGATCACCCTTGACTTTGCAAGCCTTCTTCTTCACCCTTGGCTTTGGGTTCCTCAGCCTCCTTGACCTTCTCCCGTGCACTTGGTACCTCGAAGCTCTTCTTGCCTCCGTCCTTGGCTTGATCAGTTGTCTCCAAGCTACGCACCTGAGTCTCACTTTATGCAATGTCCATCTTACTTATGATGTCCATAATCCAGTTCTTGGACCATCACACTTGTTCACTTGTGTTGAACCCTGTTAGCTCTATCTTAAGCACCTGTTCAACACTTAGTACACTGTTAGTCCTTTAATTGAGTTGTCATCCAAACACCAAAACTCACAAGAGAGCTTTCAGTTCTTCAGACCGTAAGGCATCACAACATAACAGTATAACCCATCTACCGTTACAAAAGCGGTGTGTTTCCTATCTTCCCTGGACATCCGGATTTGATGAAAACCGGAGTAGGCATCCAGGAAGGACAAAATGTCGCACCCCGAGGTAGAGTCCACGATCTGATCTATGCGTGGAAGTGGGTATGGGTCCTTGGGGCATGCCTTATTCAGGCTGGTGTAGTCGATGCACATCTAGAGTTTCCCGTTTGCTTTTGGCACGATGACTGGGTTAGCCAGCCACACGGGGTGATGAACCTCTTCTATGAAGCCAGCGTGCAAAAGCTTCCGAACCTCCTCACGGATGAAGTCCTGCCGCTCCATGGACTGTCTCCGAGGCTACTGGCTTACTGGCTTGGCGTCCGGATAGATCTTCAGATGGTGCTCAATCACCTCCCTGGGGATCCCAGACATCTGCGACGGCTCCCAAGCGAATACGTCAGCATTTGCCCGGAGGAAGGTGACGAGCGCGAGTTCCTATTTCTCTCCCAGATTTCCCGCGATGCGGGTTGTCCGGGATGGGTCTGTGTCGACTTGGATGGTCTTCGCGGGCCCGCCGTCTGCTTCGGTTGGCTGCACCTTTGGTGCTTTGGCACCGGAGGCTGAGGAGCTTTTCCCTCCGCTGTCCGGCCGAGCGGTTTCGGCCGCCAGGGTGTGTAGCTTTTCGACGGCCGCCAACGCGGCGGTGCGATCAACACGCACGGTGAGGACCCCTGCGGGGGATGGCATCTTGAGGACCAAGTACCCGTAATGGGCGATGGCCATGAACAGGTATAGGGCCGGCCTCCCAATGATGGCGTTAAAGGGGAGGTTAACCTCCGCGACGTCGAACTGGACGTTCTCCGTGCGAAAGTTTTCCTCCGTCCCAAATGTAACCGGGAGCGCAATGCTCCCGAGGGGGTACACGGGTTGCGGGCCTACCCCGGAAAATGGGTGGGAGGCCCCCAGCCGGGACCCCGGGATCTGCAGCTGCTTGAACGCTGCATGGCTGATGACATTGAGGCCAGCCCCCCCCGTCGATCAGCACGTGATGCAGCCGCATATTGGCGACAATGGGGGCGGTGATGAGCGGTAGTACGTCGGCCCCCGCCATGTTGTCGGGGCAGTCGAGTGCCCCGAAAGAGATGGTGGTGCTCCTCCATTGTTGGTGCAGGGTAGCTTTGGGGACTCCCGGGACTGCCGATAGGACCTCCCGTCGCAAGGACTTGACGCTCCTGCGGGAGACGAGCTCCCAACTTCTGCCGTACATGACATACAGCTTCTTGCGGCGGTCGTCGTCATTGCCGGAGTCAGTTTCTTTGGTGAAAATGTCCCTAAGGTTTCTCTTGGGCTGCTGGTAGGTGAGGTCCTGCCCCTCCACAGCCGCAGCCTCTTCGTTGGCCCCTTCCTTATGAAGACAGCGACGAGGCGGCAAGTCATCCCTGGGGGATGGCTCGCGCCGCTTGCTGACGCGCTTTGCTAGTTTGATAATCTCCCGGCAGTCGGCGGCACTGTGGCGACTATTGGGATGCACCGGGCATGTGTTGTTGCTGCCTTCCTGGGGCCGTGAGCGCTTGTTGCGCTCACCTTGGCCCCCAGCTGCGGTAGCGACAACTGGAGCAGCAGCCCGCTGCTTCTCGCGACCGCGGCCCTTGTTTCCCTTTTTCTTCTTGCCACCGCCCTGGGCGAGGGCGCCCGAATCGCTCGTCTGGGTGACCGCAGCTTGCGGCGTCGAGTGCCAAGCACGGCCCTCGGCGGCCCTGGCACATTTATCGGCCAGAGCGAAGAGTGTGGTGACGTTGTCCACATCACGCGTGGCCAGTTTTTCCAGCATCTTTTTGTCACGCACCCCTGGCGGAAGGCAGTGATGATGGAAGCATCTGAGATACGAGGGATTATCCCACATACCTTGGTGAAGCAGGAAATGAACGCCCAGAGGGTTTCCCCAGGTCCCTGCCTTACTGCGTGGAGGTGTGCTTCTACACCATGCTGCTGATATGCGCTGACGAAGTTCGCCATGAACCACACACAGAGCTCTTCCCAGGAGTATATGGATCCTAGGGCTTGGTTCATGAGCCAAGTCCGGGCTGGTCCAGACAGAGCTATATGGAAGTAGGTCGCCATTACGGCGGTGTCTCCACCTGCCGCTGTAATGGCGGTGATATAGACCTGCAAGAATTCTGATGGGTCTGTCGTACCGTCGTATTTTTCCGGCAGGTGCGGTCGAAACTTGGCTGGCCATGTCGCCGTGCGGAGGTGGTCTACTAGGGCGGCGCAGCCTACTCCAGCCAATGGGATGCCCGTCTGGAATTGGGTATCTCTCAGGCCCCGCGGCACGGCAGCTGCGGGACCTTGTTCGAGGTTGTGACTCTCGAGGCTCCGGCGGCATCCTCGTGCCTTCCTTAAGGAGAGACGGGCATTCTTGCCCGCTCGCCTTCGGTTGAGTTCATCCCGTAGGTCTTCTGGTCTTTCCCGGATGACTTGCGTATCTTCTGCCGCACGTCTACGATTGAGCTCTGCTCGTAGATCTTTGGTCGGTGCGGCCCTCCCCGAGGGCGAGTGCACCGAAGCCGACGCCTCATAATGGCGTTGGGACGATCGAGGCCTGGGCCTAACCGAGCCAACGTGTGCTATGTCAAGGAGGCGATCCACGTCGTCGCGCGATTGTCCCACAGCCCCCAGCGAGGCTGTGGAACTTGGTGGGTGGCGTAGCGATTCTCTGGCCGCGGAGAGCGCTCCGGCGGGAGCGAGCCCCGATGGGGCCCGGGTCGCCTGCGCCAGTGTGTGCTGCCGTGCGGAGTGCATAGTTGTCGCACCAAGCGCCGGGCAGTCGAAATCGTGTGGCGTTGCAGATGCGGCCCCCTCCTCTAAAAGGAAATCCTGGGAGGCCTCATCTTGGTGCTCGGCGATTTGGACCATGGTGTCAAACAGGTAACAAGCAAAAATCTAAACGCCTAGCCCCCTACCTGGCGCGCCAAATGTCGGAGAGGAAATCTCCCCGGCCGGGTGGTGGATTGCACCCGCCCTAGATCCTAAAAAGAGGAGGGGCCTAAGCGTTTTGCTTGTTACGAGACTGGTGATCAGCACACGAGAGCACGCAAGGGTTTAGAGTGGTTCGAGCCGCCGGAGCGTAATGCCCTACTCCACTGTGTGATGTATTGCTTTAGGAGCTTGTATGAACTTGTGAGTGTCTGCCTAAGATTGGTTGTGTCTTGTAACGCCGCATGCCTCCCCTTTTATAGCTGAAGGGGGGCATGCACAAAGGTACTGAGCCCCGACATGTGGGCCCAGGGACATAACAAATATAACACTTGGAGCCACAAATGTGTGCTGCTAAGGCATTCTTCTTGGGCCCCGACATCCGAGATCTACATATCCTTGGCGTGCAAAGGAAGCTCCTTGTAGAAGGGGTAACGAGTACAGTCCGCCGCATGGCACGGGCGTGCTATTTGATGATAGATTGGACCGGCACGCCGTCTAACATCGTCTGCCAGTGGAGAGGACTGGACACATTAAATGCCGAGAGGGCACATCCTTCGTTGGCTTTGCGGCAGGCGGCGCGTCCTTTCTGCAATAAATGCAGCGACTGCGTGGCTCCAGGCGTCCAACGTCAGACTCCTCTCGTTGGCTCACGTCATAGGCCACAAGCCATACGACAGTAGCGGATCTCTGCCTTGGGGAGGGGGAGCGCTGTGCAGGCCCCGGACACGTGCCAGCACCGGACCCCTTTCAGGGCAGGGCCCGGGTATTTCCTGCCCCAGGATCCGGGACCCGGTGGTGAACCGTCCGGACCTCACTCCAAAGGGTCCGGGATCTGTCCCGGAGGTCCGCTCGTCATGCACGGGGTCCGGTGCTTTCTATGTAGCGGGTCCAGACCTGCTGCGTACATGCGGAGCACATCCTTTCCCTTGGCCACATGGTGACCCCCAAGGCGACTGATGTTGCGCGACGGTGAGCCATTTACCGCGCAACCAGAGACTTCACTGCCGGCACAACGTCTTTTCCTTGTAACAGGGGGTACCCCTGTTTCAAGGTACCGACAATCACCATCACTCCTAAATTGTTGTCGATATCATCATCAACACTATTTTCCTCCTCCTCATCCAAAGGATCCTCATCGTCATCTGACTTTGTAGGGGGGGTCAGAGACTTGGACCTCTTGAATTATTTATTGTGTGGTTCCTTCTTCTATGGTGTGTGATACCCATCCTTGAGATCATCACTGTCATGGGTGTGAGGATTGTTGGACATGTCCAACCACACCTACTTTGGTGCCCGATCTCTAAGGCAAAGCATGGCGCTCACCCTACAAAAGAAAAGAAACACATGAGTTAGAAATCAAAGCAACAAATGGAAAAATGAAGATTTTGAGCAATGGTAGTCCCAGAATTAAATAAGTGTGCAAAGATTGCATATGCCATATATATACAACATCCACAATAAAGATACAAAGCTACTATGAATGTTGGACTAAAGCCATATAAGCCTTGAATAATTCTACAGTGGAAGTGTATTGATGCATCGTCAATCAATACCAAAAATTGTCCGTAAGAACACATAGAGACCGAAAAATATGCACAAGTTACATACTTTCTTTCACAAAACATCTGCCAACACCGCACATCATCTATGGAATGACCTATCGAGACTAGAGTTTCAACAAAACATTATGTGTGCCATGTTTTGATGGAACATTCTGGAGCTTTAACGGGCAGGGATGAAAGTTAGCAAAAAAAACCTCTCCTGTTTCTATTTCCACATTTTAACATCGGTAACGAGAGCAAGTCCAGAATAATCGCGAACAAAAAATGAGAACGGGATAAACAGGTGTATGAAAACAAACAAGAACGAAAATATTAAGCGGAAACTCGTATTTAATACAAATACACATGGTAGTGATGGCTAACTGGTGACTGACTGGTAGGATAACAACATGAAACAGATAGATACAAATAGGCAACATTCAATTGTTGTTTATTTGCTAGTGGTGTACATATAACTACAACTGGTGTTGTATGATCATTTAGGTCACTTGTCGCTGAGGAGATAGATGGGCTAGAATGATGTATTGTGCTATAATTTACCACCAAATGATATAATGTTTTAGCTAATACACTAATGCTTATTAGGTTGATCCCACATTTCTCAAATATATGATAAATACGTGCCTAACCTGACTGAAAAAGGGATCCCGCAAAAACGGACGAGATAGACTTTTTCTGTTTTGTGTCCTATTTTCGTATTTTTCTACAAATATGAAAATGAGTGGGTCAAATGTAGAAAATGGTATGGGTCAAGACAAGATTTTTCTCATCCTTTTTCAATCCTATGATGGGTCATCCATCAACACACGAACACTATTAACAACAAAACAATAACATGAACTTTCAATCTCAAAAAGCTCTCAAACAACATGGTCATAGTTCACCAAACTCGCACAAATGCACATCTAAGCATGCCCAACAAGATCCCATGCTAATTTTCAACAAATCCTAGTCATTGCATATATAAGCCTAACCATAGAGTTACAACCATGGAAAATAGAGAAAAAATAGAGAAAATGGAGTAATTAGTTTCCCATCATGGTAGAGAAGCACATGCCTCTTCCCGTGGTCGTCAACATCACTGATACCCATGGTAAGCCTGTTGAGGTCATTTTCTTTCCTTTATTTGCTCAGGAGGTGGATTTAAGGACCTTAGGGTTATGGTTTGGAGATTTTTAGGAAAGTTACAACTTAGGGTTAGGGTTGGATTTGATCCCTTCCCCTCCTACTTGTTGTGAAAATTAAGGGTTTCGAGAGTTAGGGTTCTAGGTCAAACATTGGCTCTAATACCACTGTTAAAATAATATGATCTTAATCTACTTTCCTATCCCATAGAACACCTAAATCTTATATGTATACCTTTAGGGTTTAGAGAAATTATGGGGTCAAAATCCGATGGTCAATGCTGATAACAACCGCGACAACCTTCTCACTTCCGCGTAGAAATAATTCGATCTAGTCCAAGTATCGATGAGGAGGTGCAACAAACATTGATTTCATGTGTCAACCCTTGTTCCTATTTATTTACATAGTGTAAATTTTCTATTTTATTTGTGTGGTATCAAAGAAGACTGTAACCAAAAAGATTATTGTGTTCTCTATCATGACACACGAGAAATGTCTAGCTGAGTCCCTTGATCGAGTCTACATGAGATCAATCCAAAAACATATAACATGATAAAGAAAATCCATCCAAACAACTCGATAAGTTTGGAATCAATACAACTCAGTAGGACAACTTGATCTTCATGCATAACATTTGTAGAATGGATGGTAAGAAGTCCAATTAACTATGAGTGTAAAGATATTTCAAGACATATTGTAAATCACAACAAAAGCAAAAGCATATAAATACATTTTCAATATATCTAGTTTATGGGCTCCAATCTAAAGCACTAAGGTACTAAACTTTAAGGCGGGTAGCATTTTTAAAACTCTTCATGTTGTCTCCAGCAGCTATTATATCTCATCTTTTAGAGCAAGTATAGGCTATATTTGTCTCAGATTTTGGCTACCAGAAGCTGCTGCAGACTACCAAACACCTAGCTTTTTAGTCTGCTTCTAAAACCTTACAAAATCAACGTAAACATAGAATCGGCCAAGTCGTTGCGATAGTAGAAAACCATCACTTTCTACATCATAAACTCTAACCCTATGGACTCCTTTATCTTCCTCCGCACGTAATCTCCACGATTCTCAGATACTCTCCACAGCCAGATTCTCAGAAAAGCTACTAAAAAAATTGAACCAAACAGACTCATAATAATGAGCTTTAAGCCTCTAATTACATATCATTTTTCTTATGCGGAAGAGGTAGACATAAAAAATAGAGGAAGTGGACTCTCATGCAAGAGCCAACTTGTAGTCAACTTTATTATATGAGCGTTTTTATTGTTGACTCTAGATAATATGACAAGGAGTTAGAGTTCACGATAAGCTCTATTATTAAAATTGCTCTTAAAGGATCTCACGAAAAGTTTTCAGGCTAAACATGGAACAATACAAATTAGAGCCTTAAAACCATGGAACAGTACAGATTAGAGCCTTAAAAAGTGCAACAAACCACACATAATTAATAGGGTTGTTCTTAAAACATTCGGATTATATAATAGATGTGTATAGAATTTGATACTAATCTTTAGTTTAAGCATATTATTAAAGAAAAAAATAGATTTGTGTATAATTTTATAAGCATTATTTTCAAAAGGATGAAAACATCTGAATCTAAATAGTATGTGTATCCCAATTTTATATCAATTATTTAAAAAACATGTAGACCGAACTTAAGTTTTACTTTTTTTATAAAAGATCAATGCTAAAAACATGAATAAATTTCATATTCTATTTATTCCTAATAAAAAAGAGCTAAAAAATTTAATATCCGTATCTAAATCCATTCCTAATACAAAGGTCACTGACAGGGACTGTCGGCCCAGCTAGCTAAAGGAAAATAATACAAAGACGCAGTGGAGGTTACCAGGAAGGGCGACTGCACATCTTCCTCCCCACGCTTCCAGCTGCAGGGCTCTAGCTCGTCTCCCTCTGTGTTCTAGTGCTCCTATCCTCTATCCAGATTGTCTTGCTTGCTACAAACCTTCCGCAACCTTACGCTCGCAAGTAGCGAGGCGAGGCAGGTGCGGATGGACTACGACGGCGAGGGAAGGCGTGTTGACGTGACCATGGCTTCCCAGTAGGCCACTGCTCTCCACTGCGTATGATCTCTCCACGGTGATCACCGATGTGGCCAGCGTCGGCTCTGTGGTGAATGTGGCAAGCAAGTTGTCTTCTACCTCGTTTGATGCTCAAGTGGTGCTCGATGAAATGCCCACGAACGGCTGGAGGTCACCTGGTCGCTTCCTCGACGTCTAGCTCCACGGACACTTCGTTGGGCATTACCTGAGTGCTACTGCAAAGATGTGGGCTAGCACACACGATGACACTCTTAATGCAAAAATGTCATCTGTCGTCAACGCGCTCTACGATTGCCAGAAGAACATGTGCACAGGTACCTGTCGGCCTTCCCGTCAGAGTTCTTCGATTGGGTTGAGGCCATCACGCCTGTCTGGGCTCCTTACTACACAATCCACAAGACTATGTAAGGTCTTCTTGATCAGTACACAGTTGCTGGAAATTCCATGGCTCTTGTCATGGTGGTAAAGATGGCTAATTATTTTAGTGACCGGGGTGAAGAATGTCATACAGAATTATAGTATTGAGACGCACTAGGAGTTTCTCAATGAGAAGACCGGTGGGATGAATGATGTTTTCTATCAGCTTTACACGATATCGAACGATATGAAGCATTTGACACTAGCTCATCTCTTTGATAAGCCCTGCTTTCTTGGGTTGCTTGCTGGTCAGGATGACAGTATTTCTGGTTTTCATTCAAACACACACATTCCAGTTGTCATTGGTGCGCAAATGAGGTATAGAGTTATTAGAGATCCTCTTTACAAGCAAATTGCGTCATTCTTCATGGATACTGATGCAGTCTTACCTACACATATGGATCTCATCAACACTGTGCGAGCATTAGTTCTTTCTCAAGATATTGCCATTATCATTGAACCTGGAAGATTCTAGGTCAAGGCTGATAGGCAACTTTTCTTGGCTCTGTCATCCGATGCTGCTGTGATCTTTCCTGGCCAAGAGAGGTGTGATGGGATTTTCCAACTAGCTGCTGCTTTTATGGGGTTCATGATAAAGAATCGGCGAAGCATCTCGCACTTGCCATGGGATCCCGATGGAATTGATGGGCTTGAAGGCAAGTCGAATTTTAAGAAGGGAGAATGTCAGGGACTGCCGGCCCAAACGACCTAGATAGCTAAAGGAAAATACTGCAAAGGCCCAGTAACCCATCTGTTTCTCCATTTCTAGGACTGGACAGCACATCTTTCTCCCCACCCTTCCAGCTGCAGGCTCTAGCTCGTCTCCCTCTGTGTTCTAGTGCTCCTCTCCTCTATCCAGATTGTCTTGCTTGCTGCAAACCTTCCTTCTCTTGAGGTTACCGGTGAATAGTAATTCCGTGTACAAGTGAGAGGTGTGTGCTAACAGTCACTGATGGCAACTGAATAATAGATGCATAGAAAACTTTATATGGAGAGCCCGGAATACAAGCAAAATTGGGTACACGGCAGTAAAAATCTCATATCAGAACTTGATAACTTGCGTACCATTGTAATCACTTAATCTGATCATACTTCAAACTACCATAAGCAAGTACAAAATCGTCGTCGAATTAACCACTATGAACTCAACGCGACCCCAGAAACAGAGATTGAGAATTGAGATTCAATTCTCAAGTCCAGGCACCTGCATGCGCCGGCTGGCCTCCGTCTTCTTGCCGCCGAGGAACTCGTCGGGGACGACCTTGAGCTGCTTGCGCTTCTTGGACTTGGCGATCTTCTGGATCGTCTTCGGGTTGGTGACCCGCTGCAGCTTGGTGCCCGTGCGGAGCACGTTCTCCTGCTTCCGCTTCTCCCGCTCCTCGCGGGCCTTCCGCTTCGCAACCTTGTTCTGCCGGATCTCCTCCTTGAGCTCCGCCTTGCGGGCCTGGTACGCGCGCTTCAGCGACTTCTCCCGGACGCGCTGTTCCAGCGGGATCGGCTTCCGCGACACCGCCACGGCCGACGACCGCCGGGTGCGGGGTTCCTTCCACCGGCGCCCCGACAACCGCCCTGCGATGACGCCGTCGTAGGTGGGCTGGCCGAAGGAGGCCGGCTTCGAGGGGTCGGAGAGGGAAGGCATGGCGCGGAGCTTAGACGGCCGGGGCGCGTCAGCATCGAGGTCCATGGAGTCCGCGGCCGCCGCCGAGACATCCTCGCGGCGCTTGCGCTTGCCGCGCTCGCCGCCGAGGCCCTCATCCAGGCAGCGGAAGTCAAGGTGGGAAGCCATGGGTTTGGGAGGGAGGAAGCGGCGCTAGGTTCATTAGGGTTTGTGTGATAAGTAGTAGCAGGCAGCAGCGGATGGCGGCTGGATGGATGGGCCGGGCTGGGACGAATACAAACTTGTCAGCCTGATAGCCAATTTTGCCTGGGCGCCGGGCTGTATAGAATAGAGAATCTCTTGTATAGAATAGAGACTTGGAGTGTATAGAATAGAGAATCTCTTGTATCTGAATTCTGAAGGTTAGCACTTCTTAGCTCATCTCCAACAGATAGCGTATATAGATAGATATGTAAAGCACTGTTTTGCTCTTTAAAATATACTGTTTATACAATGAATTTTAAAATAAAAAAAAATATGAAGTATAATGGAGATAGCTTAAAAAGCCAACTCCATCGATCAACCGAGTTCACCACCCGAGTATTGCGTGTACGGGTTGTTCCCTAGAAGCGTGAGTCCTCTCTCTCCCTCCTCTCTTGTCATGTCAGCTAAATCCCTCTCTAAAGTATTATTCGGTTGCGTCTAGATCTAACAGGATTAAAGTGGATTAAATTTATCCCTAGTTAAAATTGAATAGTAGTGTATTTAATCCTCCTCAATCCCTTTCAATCTAGGCGTAACTGAACAAGCTCTAAAGAGGTCTAATCTCCCCTTCACTGATAAATGATATTAACTATGAAATTAATTATTTTTAAATTTAATTATCATAATATTAGTGTGTACTATGATATTATAAATATTGTACAATTTCAACTTCAACAATAATGTATAAAAGTTAAATAGCTTGATTAAATTGTAAAAATAAAGTTGAATAGGAGGAATGTTTAGAAAGGTAAGAAATAGGGGTAATAAAAGAGGGAGAGGTATTTAAAAATAATTTAAAAGTACAATGGAAAACAGGAAGAATGGTTGAATTCAACCTTAGATCCTGTAAGAGCGAATTTTGGGTTGATTTTTTAATTCTAAAGTGTATACGTAGATATTGACCAAAAGTAAGTCGGAATGACATGGGATTTACTGAGAATCTAGATTTCAATCTAGATGTCGTGAGACTTACGTGCAAAAAAAGATAAAGATAAAGGAGTCAATAGATTTTTTGGAAGCAGAAGTGACGAATTCTTCCCGCCACGGCAGCTCAATGGATTCTACTACATTCATATTGATTGGACGGTTTTCATAGAAGTGAATCCTCAGAAGCCGATTCTAACGGTCAAAATCCAGCCAGAGCCAACACGAACACACAATAGAATGGCAGTAGTAATCGAGGATTGTTGTTCATAAAAAAATATTAAACAAAAGTTCAATGAAGACAAAACCATGTTTCCCTCTTAACGCTATCTCTAGCAAACTACCTATCTCACTCTATAAACAGAGTCACCTACACTACAAACTACTACTAGAGTTAGCAAAAAGAAAGATAGTTTCCACCACGTCTCCACATATAGAAACTACTACACCCAGTCCAATTTATAAGACATGGTTTAACATAGCATGAGCTCCCAAATTACACTTGGCCGCATTTCATTTATTTCATATTTTTTATGATTATAAATCTATTGTTACTGAATAGTTCATTTGGTTACAGAACCAACCCTACCAATTTCGTATTGCAATAGCTAAACATTACTGGTTAATTGTTAGTCAACGATTGTCAAGCTTGAACCTTAATATGCGTATGTATGACACACTGGAATACAGAAGGTTACATGATAGCATGACAGCAACCAGCAAGCCCAAAAGATAACTGTTCCATATTTTCTCTTATTTCCAGTTAAGAATTAAGGTCGCAAAAATTTGCGTAAAAATTAATACTGAGTTTGCTCAGTTACCCCAAAGGCCCAAACCCAAACCTGGTCAGAAACGAGATACTTGAAGATTGTACAAGGATTTACTGAACAAAATGGTGAACTAAACCTACGAGAGGAGCAAATGTTTTGACAGGACTAGTTACCTAGTCCAAGAGATAAAAAAAAGTTGTATTAAAGACACGGTTGGTTTCTAACCCAATTTGGCAATGACCGCATCTGTGACTTCCTGGGTGGTGCTGGTGCCGCCCAAATCTTTGGTTCTGTACTTGCCTTCTGCAATGACACGCTTAACTGCCGTCTCCAGCCGGTCAGCAAAAGATGGGAATTGCAGGTGCCTCAACATCATGGCAGAAGATAGCAGCAGTGCAACAGGGTTAGCTCTCTTCTTCTCCACAATTTTCTCATTTCCAACATTTCCTGCAGAAGCACCTTGCTCGAAGATAGCATGGTCCTGCCCCACATTACCTGAAAGATTCAGCACGTAAAGATCCACATGCCTTCCAAATATGTATATTGCATCTGCTAGTGCTCAAATACAAGTAGAAAACTTGCACAAGCTTGCTGTACAGAACTCATGAAAAAGATTACCAGCTGTATGAAAATAAACTCGTTAACAGATGCAGTATACGAGCAAAAAATAAAAATCACACAACAGCAGATGCAAATACAACTTAAACATAAAACTATGCATGCTATTTGGACGTGTAGGTTTCACACAACTCATATTAAAACTCTACCTCCAGGCATGACACCAGTGCCTCCAGCAATACCTGCAGCTACATTAGCCACCAGATTGCCATAAAGATTTGGGGTGACCTATAAAAGGAACAAAAAAAACATGTTCAAACTCCACAGGTAATCAAAGTAAATCATCTGGAATCGTCAGATTATTCTGGAAAATGCGAGAGAAAACAAAGGAAAATATGAGCTTGGCAACACTAGGAACTAACATACTTCTATATCACATTTGCAAAGCATAGTACATTTCGTTTTTAAATAGTCCACAAAAGCCCAGTAAAGATTGTAGGTATATAGCATGTGACATGTCCAAGATCATAAATACAAAAGGTGTTGTAATTTGCCATTGTAGAATAAGAAAACCACATCAAACATCACCTAGGTGAGATACAGTGTCAATTAATTGATAAGAGTGAATACACATACCATAACATCAAATTGTTCAGGCTTTGCAACAAGCTGCATGCAACAGTTGTCCACAATGATTTCATTATATTGAATTCCAGGGTACTTCTTTGCAACCTCACGGCAAGACTCCAAGAACAAACCATCAGCAAGCTTCATGATGTTGGCTTTATGCACTGCTGTCACTTTCTTTCGATTGTTAAGGTATGCATACTCAAAAGCATACTTGGCAATTCTTTCAGAGCAGAACTTTGTTATCACCTAGCAAATCAACAAAGTGATAGTAAATAGTGTACTAAAAGAACTTGCAATACGTTCAACTTTCAGTGAAAAAGCGCTCCTGTAAAGAGAGGTTTATTACATTCCAACTTGTAAAAATGCAGATTTTCAAGATACCTGACTTTTGAGCAAAGATAAACCCAAAGAGAGTATTTGCAGCCAAGTCAGAACAGGGTACCACAGTCATAACACCAGCGTTACAAAATCTAAAGATTAAACCAATACCTGGACTTCAGGCCCAACATTCATGACATCAAAGAGAAATGTAACAGAACAGACTAAAAAATCAAGTTAATGAAAATAGGTTGGACAATACTGTGATATTTTTGGCAATTTACTAATATTACATCAGCCAGGCCATAAATTGGGCTACATACTAGGAATTTCAGTTCTTATCTGTTACTGCATTACTGACAGTTAGATGGGGGTGGTGAATGAATAACACTCATTAAGTTTGCCTGTTACAATTATATCCGTTGTTTCAAAAGGCACTAGGCAGACTGTCATGTGCTACCTAATTCCTAGGAACTGCCTAACAGATTATGGGAGATCGAATTTTCTTCTGATCAATTTAAGTTATGTCATATTAAACTAGTACAATGCCCGTGTGTTGCGACAGCACACAATCATATACCAGTGCAACGGCTAGGCGACACGCAGGGGCCAGTGGCAAGCTAGTGTGGTGGACCCTCCCCACAAACATATCCACAAAAATAAATCTAATATCAAAGTGGACATATGATCCACATACCATTAAACTGATAAGAACAAATAGTACACTTTATCTTAGCCAAAAGGCAAGAAAGGTACTAGTTGAAAAGGAGTCCTGTCCCTTTTTTATAGCTCGCTCGGCTGCTCCTCCTTCTTTAGCTAGCGGGGTGGTACTATGTGGGAGCGTTGAGCTGCGTGCGGCTTTGTGTCGTGTTGGACTTAGGTGGTTTATCACGACCCATTGGTAGGCGAGAAGCGGGAAGAGAAACTGACCTACACACTTCGTGCGTGACGCATAACGCACGGAACTCGTGCTTTAAAGGAGTAGAGATAGAGAAGATATGACATGTATTAGAAGAATACCTTGACATTGTCACCTCTATGATTTCGAATACCATAATTCATCATCATCCATCTCCAATAGTACCATTTTCTTTCATAGATCAATGCCAAACCCACTCTAATAATAAGAAAACACACACATGCACAAAATGCCATGGCAAAACTCCTACATGCTAAGTGAGGTGGTGGTATTCTGTCTAGTGCCTAACACTACCTTTTGAAATAGATACTACAACGATAGTTACAAATGAACACAAAGACTATTGTTACTATAGTAACGTGACTACATAATCTTCAATACAAATAATTCTCTATGTACAGATTAATCAAAGATTAGCAATAAATATTTAATATTCTTTGAGCAAAATATATCTGTTTACATACTATCAAGAATGACAGGATAACATACACCATTCACAATCATCCAATAGCTTTATAAAACACCTAATACATTAAGTCCGTCTCACTTAACTTGGGGCTACACTTAAGCAAGTCACTACGAAATGTTGTATGAATTATCCAATGGCACCGATATCACAGCCTCACATTCACAGCAAGTAGATCAGCTTGCTGAACGCATACATAAAATAAACTGCCAAAACGCATCAGGCTTTTCCATACAAAAATGCAGAAATGCATTCATTTCTCAACTGAATGTCCACAAGCTGATGCTAACATGCACCAGTCAGTACATTTCAAGATTAAACCATCAATATACCAATCAGAAACACTAAATAAGTATAGTAAGCATGTCGACCTACCATTGTATCCATCATATAAGGGCCACCCAAAAAGATTGCAAAATAATTTTCTGAAAAAAAATATACAAGATTGCAGATTCAACTTCCTGATATAATTCTATCATCATGCATGTGTTCGCCAGCTCATCTGGAGACTGGGTGCGTATAACTCTACCAGTAGCTAGACCAGTAGATTCAGTAACGGTGTCACAGACTCACAGTATCTATAAGCTTAGCACATCTGGCCATATGCACGTATCAGCTGCCAGCGTGTCACGCATTGCATCAACAAAGGTAGAGCAATACATGGAATTTTCCATACCTTGAGACTCTCGACTACGCCAGGAACGACCTCATGCTCGAGCCCTGAGTACTCGCCCTCAGTGTTCTCCCGAATGACGACGATGTCCACGTTGTCGTGCCTGGTAGGCAGACCAGGGAGGTTGAAGCAGTTGACGAGCGCGGCGTAGAGGTCGAGCTCCTTCCGGAGCTGCACGTTGAGGGAGGAGACACCGCCGCCGACGGGGGTGGCGAGGCCGCCCTTGAGGCAGACCTTGTTGCGGCGGATGGACTCGATGACCTCGGCGGGGACCGTGGGCATGTCGCCGCGGACCTCGTATGTCTCGAAGTAGACCGGCGCGTGCATCGCCTCCATCACCTGCCGCACGGCGCCCGTGACGAGGGGCCCGATGCCGTCGCCCGGGATGAGAGTGACGCCGCGCGGGGCGCCGTCCCCCGGGCGAGGCATGTAGGTGACGGTGCGGCGGGACACGGCGCCGGCGAGGGGAGTGGAGGGGGAGGGGGAAGGCGATGGGGCGAGGAGGCGGCGTAGGAGAGGGGCCGACCGCCGCGCCATGGCCGGGGGCTAGGCCGCTAGGGTTTCAGGGTGGATGCGATCAGGGGAGGGGGAGGGAGGAGGAAGGCCGCGGTAGCAAGGATGCCAGGGGCAGGGACAGAACTCGAGATTCGAGAGGGCAAGGGGAAGAACAGGCCGCCAGGTTTCCGCGTTCTGCTGGGCTGCAGCTCGTTGGCTCGACTCAGCTCAGAGATGTGAACGAGGTAAGCTCTAGCCTCTACCTCTCTCTCTCTCTGAAGTTAATTATTATGGCCAATTTAGAACGCATGAATTTTACAGAAATTGTATAGAGGTTTCTTAGAAATTTTATAGGAATTAGTTAAAAACACAGAAAAAACGTAGAATTTTGGGGGAAAATTTGTTCTAAATAAGACCTTAGTCCGCTAACAAGTTGTTAGTTAAATTAGCTAGTTAATTATTAGCGACCTAATTGTTAATTGAATATGTAGGTCAGTGAACACACAAAAAAAAGAGCCCATAATCGCTGGGGTTCGTTAGTCAGTCGGAATAGGTAGGTGAGCAAAATCTGGAAGGATCTGCCTCCGATCGAACCCCACGGCACCGAGCCTGGGGCCGGACATGGCGGACTATGACAAGTGAGGACGGGCGTGTCGGAAAAGAACCACTCGAGTAAATCATGCGTCCGTCCCTAGACTGACCCACCATAAATGATTGGTCGTATTAACCACGTCTAGCACCGAGCCACAGCGTAGGCGCCGGTCCACTTCTCGCTCATGACCTACGTACCCCTCGGGATGCATAGCACTCATGACATACAAGCTTCTGGACTGCAGCGCATTAATGGCCCGCACACCCTCGGACTGCGGTGCACTTATGGCCTATCGAGCTAGGCCTGAGTGCGTAGACCTTCCACATGTGTCGGCGTTTTGGACCCGCGAGGACCCTCAACCGACTAGTGAATTTGATGCTGCGTGTCCCTGCCCAGATGAGTTGATGCAAGATGAAACACGAGAGGGGGATGAGGCTTATATTATCTTGCACCGGGGTGCTCGTAGTAGGGGTTACAAGCTTCACGGGAGAGGGTCTGGCCTTGGAGTGAGCCGTCTGAGTTAGGCTCCTTCGCGTCCGCCCTCCTCCCCTGGGAAGGTCCTGGACATCCCCTTTTATAGATATAAGGAGATGATCCAGCTGTACATATGGGGGTGTAGCTATGTGCTAACGTGGCAGGCGGAGAAGTGCTTGAGCCCTGTAGAAGCGTAGCTGGCGGTGCGGCTCTGGGTCCTGCTGATGTTTCTTTGCCTTCGTAGGGAGTTGAGAACAATCGACGTCATGGACGCATGCAGGGAACCATCATTACCTGTTGCCGGAGTAATCTAGATGGGACACCGGTCTTGTTCCTTTGTAGCCTAAGGCAGCTAGCTAGGGGTAGGGTAATGATGTATCCCCTGTGGCGTAGTCGGTCCGAGGCCGAGGTCGGGCGAGGCGGAGACTTCTCCTGAGGCCGAGGCTGAGGTCGGGCGAGGTTGTGACTCCTCTCGAGGCCGAGGCTGAGGCCGAGGCCTAGGGTCGGGCGAGGCGAAGACCTTCTCCCGAGGCTGAGGCCGAGGCCTGAGGTCGGGCGAGGCGGAGACCTTCTCCCGAGTCCGAGGCTGAGGCCAAGGCCAGGGGTCGGGCGAGGCAGAGACCTTCTCCCGAGGCCGAGGCTGAGGCCGAGGCCAGGGGTCAGGCGAGGCGGAGCTCCCTGTTGTGCCCGAGGCTGAACTCGGGGGAGGTCGTGACTTACTGTCGTTAGTTTTACCCTGGTGGTCGGCACAGTAGTCGGAACGGGGTGAATAGTGTTGTTTTCCTATCAGAACGATCAGTAAAGGGGGCGAAGTGATTGTGGTCATTTCGACCTTGCCAACTGAGGCGCGCGTGTCAGGATAAGGTGTCAGGTGATCCCCGCATTAAATGCGCATGCGATACGGTCGGTGGTAAGGCGATTTGGCCGAGGTTGCTGTATGACAAAGTTTTGCCCGAGCTTGGCCTCGGGCGAGCCGAGGGTGCGCCCACTTCCTGAGGAGGTCCTCGGGTGAGGCATGAATCCGTCCGGGACTACTATTCTTGCCTGAGGTCGGGCTCGGGCGAGACGAGATCGCGTCCCTTGGTAGATGAGGCTTTAACTTTGAGCTGTGCTTACCAGTCTTTACGGTCTGTTTTGAAGATGCTTTTCAGCCATGCTTAGGAGTATTGGAGGTACCCCTAATTACGGTACCCAACAGTAGCCCCCGAGCCTTGAAGGGAGTGTAGGCACTCGCTTGGAGGTTCTGCCGGATTTTTCGCAAGGGGACCAGACTTTCTCGGTTATATTTTGTTCCGATGGGTGTGCGCGAGCGCACCCGCCGGGTGTAGCCCCCAAGGCCTCGGAGGAGTGATTTGACTCCTCTGAGGTCTTAATTTTTTTTGTGATTCCTCGGTCGGCCTTGTTGTTCCCTCATGCGGCCTAGCCGTAGCCCGGGTGCATGGTCAGGCTCCGAGTTTTTAAGCTGGTTTGTCGATGTGGTCAACAATTTGGTCGTAACCTGGTGCGAGAGTAGCCTCCGAGCCTCTGCACGGAGCGAGAGGACGATCGAGGACCGTCTCGGCTTTTTATTGTACGCCCCTTTGTCGCCTTTCCGCAAGGAGGAGGGGGGGGGAATGCGCCATGTTACCCTCGGTGGGCGCTGAACATGGTGTTTCCAGTGAGTTGCTATTGGGTAATCCGAGCGGGCGCCCGAGCCCTGTTCGATAAGGGTCGGCTAGTGGCCCGGAGGCGCGTTCCAAAAGTACCTGCGGGTGATTTGCTGGACCCGGACCCATTTGATAGGGTCCGAGGGCTCGGTGTCTCCCTTCGGTGGGATTCCATTACAAACCGTTCCCGCTGGTCTCGGAAATGTCCTAGGGTACCTCGGGAGCGTAGCCCAAGCCTCAGCCATGTAACAGACGTACCCAGAGTCATCCCTGACTCTACATGCTCTAGGGCGGCTGTCGAACCCTTCCGAGGGGCCAGCCTTCGACCCCCTGATCAGTAAAGGGCTCGGAACCCGAGTGCTCTGGGGTGGTTGCTGAACCCCGCAGGACGCAACCTTCGAACCCCTGATCAGTAGGAGGGCTCGGGGCCCGTTTCCTTCGCTGAGAAGGATCCTTTCGAAATATCCCCTTTCCCGATCCCTGTGGCAAGAGAGAGAGAGAAAAAAGGATATAAATTTAAACAATGTGGCACACCTTTTTTGAGGTGGTCATCATGACGGAGGCGAAACGGCGCCCGCTTCGCCTGCCAGAGGAGACGTGTGTCCTGCCCGGGAGTTAATGCGATGGGACGGGCGACTCGCGGGGTATCTGTTGCGCGTGCGCGAGTCGTTCGAGGGATGGAAAAAAACCGCTTTGCCTTCGAGTTTGAAATTCACGAAGGGTTCGGGCGAAGTTTTGGGTGGACCTCTGAAAGGGAATTAGGCTTACACCTTTTTCCTAATTGATTTTGGTGGTTGAATTGCCCAACACAAATAATTGGACTAACTAGTTTACTCTAGTCTATAAGTTTTACAGGTGCCAAAGGTTCACAATAAGCCAATAAAAAGACCAAGGAAGGGTTCAAATAAAGAGAGCTAAAGACATCCCAATAGGCACCCTGGTCTGGCGCACCGGACTGTCCGGTGCACCACGGGACAGTGTCCGGTGCACCAGGGCACTCGACGCTGAACTCACTACCTTCGGGAAAATGGGAGGCCGCTCCGCTATAATTCACCGGACTGTCCGGTGTGCCAGCGGAGCAACAGCTACTTCGCGTGCAACGGTCGACTGCAACACATTTAATGTGCGCCTGCGCGTGCAGAGGATAGAGGACGCGCAGTTGGCGCACCGGACAGTCTACAGGACCTGTTCGGTGCACCACCGGATAGCCTAGAGGCCCCACCTGTCAGAGCTCCAACGGTCGAACCCCAACGGCCTGCTGACGTGGCTGGCGCACCAGACAGTGTCCGGTGGCGCACCGGACTGTTCGGTGCGCCATGCGACAGTAGCCTTCCAACGGCCACATTTTAGTGGTTGGGGCTATAAATACCCCCAACCACCCCACATTCAATGGCATCCAAGTTTTCCACCTTCAACACATTACAAGAGCTATAGCATTCAATTCTAGACACAACCAAAGAGATCAAATCCTCTCCTAAGTCCGGAATCACTCCAAATCAAATAGTGACTAGAGAGAGTGACATTTGTGTTCATTTGAGCTCTTGCGCTTGGATTGCTTCTTTTCTTTCTCATTCTTCTTGTGATCAAACTCAATTGTAACCAAGGCAAGAGACACCAATTGTGTGGTGGTCCTTGCGGGAACTTTGTGTCCCGTTTGATTGAGAAGAGAAGCTCACTCGGTCTAAGTGACCGTTTGAGAGAGGGAAAGGGTTGAAAGAGACCCGGTCTTTGTGACCACCTCAACGGGGAGTAGGTTTGCAAGAACCGAACCTCGGTAAAACAAATCATCGTGTCTCGCTCTTTATTTGCCCGCGATTTGTTTTACGCCCTCTCTCTCGAACTTGTTTATATTTCTAACGCTAACCTGGCTTGTAGTTGTGCTTAAGTTTATAAATTTCAGATTCGCCCTATTCACCCCCCTATAGGCGACTTTCAATTGGTATCAGAGCCCGGTGCTTCATTAGAGCCTAACCACTCGAAGTGATGTCGGGAGCATCCGCCAAGAGGGAGACCTGGACCGGCGAGAAGCCCGCCACAAGCCATGGGAAGGCTCCATCCGGGGAGTCCGCCAACAAGATGAAGGGATCCCCTTCACACGACAAGTCGCATCGGAGCAGTGACAAGAAGAAGAAGATGAGGAAGGTGGTCTACTACGAGACCCACTCTTCGTCGCCATCCACCTCCGGCTCCAACTCGCCATCCGTAACTTCTAAGCGCCATGAGCTCAAGAAGTTTAGTAAGATTCCCCTACGCTATCCTCGCATTTCCAAACGTACTCCATTACTTTCCGTCCCATTAGGCAAACCACCTATGTTTGATGGTGAAGATTATAATATGTGGAGTGATAAAATGAGGCATCATCTAACCTCACTCCACACTAGCATTTGGGATGTTGTTGAGATTGGAGTATAGGTACCATCACCGGGGGATGAAGACTATGATTCGAACGAGGTCGCCCAAATCCAACACTTCAACTCTCAAGCCACCACTATACTCCTCGCCTCTCTAAGTCGAGAGGAGTATAACAATGTGCAAGGGTTAAAGAGAGCCAAGGAGATTTGGGACGTACTCAAGACCGCGCACGAAGGAGATGAGGTGACCAAAATTACCAAGCAGGAGACGATCGAGGGGGAGCTCGGTTGGTTCCGACTCAACCAAGGCGAGGACCCTTAAGCCATGTACAATCGCTTGAAGACCTTGGTGAACCAAGTGCGCAACCTCGGGAGCACAAAATGGGATGACCATGAAATGGTTAAGGTTATTCTTAGGTCACTTGTTTTTCTTAACCCTACGCAAGTTCAATTAATTCGTGGTAATCCTAGATATACACTAATGACTCCCGAGGAAGTGATAGGAAATTTTGTGAGCTTTGAGTTGATGATCAAAGGCTCAAAGAAAATCATCGAGCTAGATGGCCCCTCCACGCCCGAAGCACAACCGGTCGTATTCAAGGCGACGGAGGAGAAGAAGGAGGAGTCTACATCAAGTAGACAACCCATCGACGCCTCTAAGCTCGACAATGAGGAGATGTCACTCATCATCAAGAGCTTCCGCCAAATCCTCAAGCAAAGGAGGGGGAAGATTACAAGTCCCGCTCCAAGAAAGTTTGCTACAAGTGTGGTAAGCCCGGTCACTTTATTGCAAAATGTCCACTATCTAGTGACAGTGACAGGGATAATGCCAAGAAGGGCAAGAGGAGAGAAAAGAAGAGGTACTACAAGAAGAAGGGCGGCGATGCCCATGTGTGCCGCGAGTGGGACTCCGACGAGAGCTCCTCTGACTCCTCCTCCGACGAGGACGCTGTGACACCCCAGTGTCACTTAGGGCTTCTCTTAAAATGCCAAACCAAGAACCATCATTTTATGTGAACCAAAGTAAGCATGAGCATCAAAATAACTTAAGTACTAAAGGATTCACCAAGTATACACTTAAAAGTATCATGATCAAAGCAATTGAGTCTTTTTTTTTAAAAAAAGGATAAGAATGTACAACCCTAATGAAAACCCTAAGTGAGCCCCATGAGCAAAATTCAGGAAAATAAGAAAAAGGGGATGAAAAGTTTAAAATTATGACTTGAGCCAATTATAAAAATTAAAGTACATTAAATAAGTAACAAGAAAGGTTGAGAAAGCTTAGCCAAATTAACTTAAATAAATTCTCAAATCAGCCCTTGAACTAAGCACCCTTGGAGAAATTCAGATTTCTGAATTTCTGGAATTCAGACCTCTTTCCAAAGATCAAATGCGTTCTCTGTTTTTCGAAACTCAAAGCCAGGAGATCCAAATATCAAAGTTGTGCCAAATTCCCTTGAACACATCCTGGAAAAGTTTGAACTCAAACCAAGTTCATTTGACACGATTTGGGCGCGGTTTGACCTCGGGACCAGACATTCTGACACTGGCACCTTGGTGACGCTACAACTCCCTGTCCCTAGCCTAAAACCGCGCGACGTCCATACATAAAAGACAAAGCTTGGTCAGGTGAACAAATCCTTCATAGCGATCTTGCCCAAATTCGCGAAGATTTGCTCCCAATCAGCGCTTGAACTCGGGCAGAAGCATCGGGCACACGTGTTCGACCGTGGCTGACACCCCCGGTTCACGCCCGTTCGCGCACCCGCGCCTCCAGTGCACGCCCGCGCGCGCTCGCCGGTCCACGACCGCCCGTGCACCACGTCGTGCCTATAAAGCCTTCCCAAGCGCGCCCCACTTCACCCTGCACTCACCCTCACCGGCCAGCCACCTCTCCTTAGCTCCGGCGAGCTCAATTCCGCTCGCCATTGCCGCCAGAGCTTCGGCCACCGTGGCCAGCCCACTTCCGCCATCCTCGGGTCGAGCCAGTGCTTCGGCCAGCTCCGCTAGTAGCCCGTGAAGCTTGCCAAGCCCTCGGACCCGACCGGACTTCACCGGAGGCCCGAGATCGACCTCACCGGACTTCGGTCTTCCGCCGCCGCGCGTGGACCGAGCTAACCAGTGAGTCTCCATCCAATTCCTTGCACCCATATCCTCTCTGGCATCCCGTGAACCCCTCTGACCCATCCAATTGATCTATCTCGCCGTGACCAGGCCGGACTCCTCGCCGCCGACGAGAATCCTCGCCTGCTCGCGTGGACCGACCGACTCCGGCCATCCCCGACGGCGACCCGCACCTCGTTGTGATCCCCAAGACCTCCCCTACGTCCTCGACCACTTCACCGGAGCCATCTCGCCGCCGGTAAGCCCCTCCGCCCTTTCTTCCGTCGCAGTTACTGTTTAACTTAGGAGAAGGACCTCGGGTTGGGAGGTGAAGAACCCGGGGGGTTTTCTGTAACGTCAGTGACTCATGTGAATAGTAAACTAAGGACTAATCTACGAAGAAAACTTAGAATACCCGCCAGGGACCCCGGTGCAAAGTGGATTTCCATTTAATCAATTCTGATTAACCTTTTTAAATAACCAGAGAACTTAGAAAATCCATAACTTGATGAATTTTTCATAAAAAGTTGTCAAACTAATTTTGCTAGCTCCTGAATATTATGAACTATCATTTAAAAATGATAAACCCTATGCTTTCTGTTCTAAATTTTAGAGTTTAAAATTAAAAACAGAAACTAGCCAAACCTTGTTTAATTAAGGAAAATTAGTTTTTCTTCTGTGCTGAACTTAAGAAAATTTGTAGGTATTCAAACCTCATTTAGACACTGTTTAAAAATGGCAGGAACCCCAGTATTGAAAAATGTGATGTAGATATTCATTTAAAGCTATTTTGCCCAAAACTTAGGAAAAATCAGAAAGGCGTTAGAAACTAATGAACAGTAAGGACAATTATTTTTCCTAGTTTGCTTAAGTAATAAAGAACCTAGGAAAAATAAAGAGACCATTAGTCCAGATCAGTTTCAAATTAAAATGTTTTATTTAGCCTTATATGGACTGAAAATCAATTATTAGAGTAGCAAAACTATAACCAAAATGGATAATAAAAATCCAGTGGACTTATAACCACCAGAGCCCCACTACAAAAATAATGAACCCCTCAGCCCAACATGTTAAGTAAGGAAAATAAATATAAAATGATAATGAGGCATTTTCCAAATAAATCTTGAACAACCCCTAAGGATGCAATAATGGGCAACCAAAATTTTTCTAAGTCCATAGTGGGATGAACTACCAGAGAAAAATGCAAACCCATGAAAAAGAAGCAAACTCATACCTGTTGTTAATAAATTATGAGAAAGGCCACTTAATTCGAATAATGCATACCACCCCCTTCCCTTAAGCAAAAAGATGCCAAACTTTAGAATGATTGCTCTTGCGCAAAACAATAACTAGAAAAATAAGAACTCTGTTGTTTGATATTTTTCAAATATAGTGGTAGTAGAAAGCACCAATGTGGCTAGAAACTTGAGAAAACCATAGTAAAATAACTAAAAGGTATTAATGGCTAGAAAATTGTATCAAGTCATGTTATAACACCTAAAAGCCAGCAAAATTAAGTTTTAGAGAATTACCCACTGTTAAATAGTAGTTGTAGTTCAAAACACCCCTTCTGCCCTAGAATTTAATAATTTTGTCTAGAGAAAACTATTCACTTTCTGATTCCCAAATTTTAAGACAGAAAAATATACACCAGTGCCAAGCCACTGTAATTTTTGCAGAATTTTTGGAATTTTATTAAAGCACCTTGTAATTCAAACCCTACTCCAAAACTCTTAAGAAGAATAAAGAAAAAGAAAGAAGAAATAAACCTCACCCCAATAAGCCTATCCTGAATACTTATCAATTCTCCCTGAGACTTAAAAAAAGAATTCAGTGGAACCCCTAAAAGTAAAACCTACCACTTGCCTTAGCTAAAGTTTAACTTAATTTACCCAGTATACCACCCAAGGGTCTTACATAGATAAAGTTAACCTTGTATAAATCCAGTGGATCATACACCGTCAAAAGTTGTAATTTCTAAAAGTACATATCATATCATGCATGTATCTTACGCATTGCATTCATTAGATTGTAATCTTGCCGACGGAGAGTACATGCTCATCCCCGAGCAAGGACCTGTCCAAGAGGAGGACCAGGAGCAGGCTTCAGAGGCTGCTATCGAGGATCTCCCTGCAGCCCCAGCAATTGAAGGCAAGCCCCGGTTTTATGCATAACCGTTTATATATGCTATTTTACTACACTTAATGTTTGTAGGTTTGTAATGTGCACTTAAGTGTAGGAGTTGCTTGAAACCTCTAGTTGCATGAACTTAGGATTCCTTTTTGAGATGAATACTAGTATGCTAGGTCGAGTAGCTGCTTTGCTAATCAGGATCTCGGTAGAAGTCGAGTGATTTTTCCAGCACTCGCGCGAGGTCAGGAATTGATTGTATTCATCTTGATAATGGGATCTATGTTAGTCTATGGACTTGGATCCAGGGAGGATGCCTTGTCCATGAGACGGGAAAAAGGAATTAAGGATTAATGTGTGGATACCTGAGTCAAGCTTTTGAACGTACTAAGCACATGCCGGGAAAAATGGTAACCGGTAAACCTAGTACCTGAGTGAAGCCGGGCGCGGACTTTATCCCTCATGCGACCTGAGACTGGGTCTCCCATGCTAGCTATGGTGGGTACAAGTGCGGTCACTGCACGGCGGCAGCCGGGGTCAGTGGAGCATTGTATGCCAAGGCGGTGAGGCCTGGACGCGAACGGGGAATCGATGGGGACGGTTGTCATGTGCAGGGTCGAAGTACCCTGACATGCCGTGTGTTTAGGTTTCCCTTGCAAGGTTAAAACTCGATTCGAATCGTCTGCTTCTCGCAGCTAATGAGACTGCTTGATTCCTTGTACTGCATCGAGTAAGAAGTGAAATGAGGTTACATGAGATAACTTGTTGATTGATCTAATTGCTTGCTACCATGTATGCTTAGAAGAAGTAAATCTAGCTAAGTAATGATGATAGAATTTGAAAAGCTAAAAGTTGATTTTTGAAACAGCTAGTGCTTTTGGCAAACCAAACCCCTCAGCCAAATAGCTGCATAGTCTAGAGGTAGAGGAGTAGATTCCTCACACCGGGTAAGTCTAGCTGAGTATTAGTATACTCAGCCTTGCTTGTGGCACAATTTTTGCAGGTACCATCCAGGAAATGGTTGATGGTGTGACTTGGCCTACCACCCTGCCACCGGGTTGGACGGTCGAGTGGGATGTTGCTCCGGCAGGAGAGGAGCACGAGGAGTAGTGGGCTAGGCCTTGCCCAATTCCTCGATACCGACGACATCGATTATCCGCTGCACTTTATTTTGTGAACTCCTATTTGCTACTCAAAACTCTGATTTATGTAATAACTTAGTACTTAAATTGTGGATTCCTGTTTTATTGTATTTCTGCTGTGACTCACCTTGTGTGAGATTGTGGAATTTGATCCTGGTTAAGTGGCTCCATCAGACTAGATCTGAGGGACTGACGGGTTATTCCGATTTAAGTGCGTTACGGCCCCTGAGGCGTGACTTAGGCACTTAAGCTGGAATAATTCGGGTGGTTCCGCCACAGACGCCGCCAACATCGCCGTCACCAAGGGACTCCTCTTCCCCAACGTCGGCCACAAGTGCCTCATGGCAAAGGACGGCAAAAAGAAGGTAAAATCAAAATCCTCCACGAAGTATGAAACCTCTAGTGATGAAGATAATGCTAGTGATGAGGAGGATAATTTGTGCACACTTTTTGCCAACCTCAACATGCAACAAAAGGAAAAATTAAATGAATTAATTAGTGCTATTCATGAGAAGGATGACCTCTTGGACTCTCAAGAGGACTTTTTAATTAAAGAAAACAAGAAGCATGTTAAGGTTAAGAATGCTTATGCTCTAGAAGTAGAAAAATATGAAAAATTATCTAGTGAGCTAAGCACTTGTAATGATATAATTGCCAACCTTAGAAATGAAAATGCTAAATTAATTGCTCAGGTTGATTCTAATGTTAGTGATGTTTCAATTCCCAATCTTAGAGATGATAATGTTAATTTACTTGCTAAGATTGAGGAATTGAATGTTTCTCTTGCTAGCCTTAGAAATGAAAATGAAAACTTGATTGCTAAGGGTAAGGATTTAGATGTTTGCAATATTACCATATCCAATCTTAGAAGTGAGAATGACATATTACATGCTAAGATTGTCGAACTAAAATCTTGCAAACCCTCTACATCTACCATTGAGCATGTTTCCATTTGCACTAGATGTAGAGACATTAATGTTGATGCTATTCATGATCACCGCTTTAATTAAGAAACAAAATGATCACATAGCTCAACTTAATGCTAAAATTAATGAGCATGACTTAGAAAATGAAAAATTTAAATTTGCTAGAAGCATGCTCTATAATGGGAGATGCCCTGGCATCAAGGATGGCATTGGCTTCCAAAAGGGGGACAATGTCAAACTTAATGCCCCTCCTAAGAGATTGTCTAACTTTGTAAAGGGCAAGGCTCCCATGCCTCAGGATAACGAGGGTTACATTTTGTACCCTGCTGGTTATCCCGAGAGCAAAATTAGAAGAATTCATTCTAGGAAGTCTCACTCTGGCCCTAATCATGCTTTTATGTATAAGGGTGAGACATCTAGCTTTAGGCAATCAACCCGTGCAAAATTGCCTAAGAAGAAAACTCCAATTGCATGAAATGATTCCAACATTGCATTTAAGACTTTTGATGCATCCTATGTTTTAACTAACAAATCCGGCAAGGTAGTTGCCAAGTATGTTGGGGGCAAGCACAAGGGGTCAAGGACTTGTGTTTGGGTACCCAAAGTTATTGTATCTAATGTCAAAGGACCCAGAACCGTTTGGGTACCTAAAATCAAGAACTAAACTTGTTTTGTAGGTTTATGCATCCGGGGGCTCAAGTTGGATCATCGATAACGGGTGCACAAACCACATGACAGGGGAGAAGAAGATGTTCTCCTCCTATGAGAAAAACCAAGACCCCCAATGAGCTATCACATTCGGGGATGGAAATCAAGGTTTGGTCAAAGGATTGGGTAAAATAGCTATATCACCTGACCATTCCATTTCAAATGTTTTTCTTGTAGATTCTTTAGATTACAACTTGCTTTCAGTTTCGCAATTATGTAAAATGGGTTACAACTGTCTTTTTACGGATGTAGGTGTCACTGTCTTTAGAAGAAGTGATGATTCAATAGCATTTAAGGGAGTGTTAGAGGGTCAGCTATACTTAGTAGATTTTGATAGAGCTGAACTTGACACTTGCTTAATTGCTAAGACTAACATGGGCTGGCTCTGGCATCGCCGACTAGCACATGTTGGGATAAAGAATCTTCACAAGCTTCTAAAGGGAGAACACATTTTGGGACTAACAGATGTTCATTTTGAGAAAGACAGGATTTGTAGCGCATGTCAGGCAGGGAAGCAAGTTGGTGTTCATCATCCACACAAGAACATCATGACGACTGACAGGCCACTCGAGCTCCTACACATGGACCTATTCGGCCCGATAGCTTACATAAGCATCGGCGGGAGTAAGTACTGTCTAGTTATTGTGGATGATTATTCTCGCTTCACTTGGGTGTTCTTTTTGCAGGAAAAATCTCATACCCAAGAGACCCTAAAGGGATTCTTGAGATGGGCTCAAAATGAGTTCGGCTTAAGGATCTAAAAGTTTAGAAGCGATAACGGGACGGAGTTCAAGAACTCACAAATTGAAGGCTTCCTTGAGGAGGAGGGCATCAAGCATGAGTTCTCTTCTCCCTACACGCCACAACAAAATGGTATAGTGGAGAGGAAGAATCGAACTCTATTGGATATGGCAAGGACCATGCTTGATGAGTACAAGACTTCGGATTGGTTTTGGGCGGAGGCAGTTAACACCGCTTGCTACGCCATCAACTGGTTGTATCTACACCGAATCCTCAAGAAGACATCATATGAACTCCTAACCGGTAAAAAGCCCAATGTTTCATATTTTAGAGTCTTTGGTAGCAAATGTTTTATTCTTGTTAAAAGAGGTAGAAAATCTAAATTTGCTCCTAAGGCTGTAGAAGGCTTTTTACTAGGATATGATTCAAACACAAGGGCATATAGAGTCTTTAACAAGTCCTCTGGACTAGTTGAAGTTTCTTGTGACATTGTGTTTAATGAGACTAACGGCTCTCAAGTAGAGCAAGTTGATCTTGATGAACTAGATGATGAAGAGGCCCCGTGCGTCGCACTAAGGAACATGTCCATTGGGGATGTATGTCCTAAGGAATCCGAAGAGCCTCCACAAGCACAAGATCAACCATCTTCCTCCACACAAACATCTCCACCAACTCAAGATGAGGATAAGGCTCAAAATGATGAAGGAGAAGATCAAGAAGATGACCCACCACAAGAGGAAAGCAATGATCAAGGGGGAGATGCCCATGATCAAGATGAGGAAGATGAAGAAGTTCCAAGACCACCACACCCAAGAGTCCACCAAGCAATCCAACGAGATCACCCCGTGAACACCATCCTCGGCGATATTCAAAAGGGGGTAACTACTCGATCTCGTGTTGCACATTTTTGTGAACATTACTCTTTTGTTTCCTCTATTGAGCCACACATGGTAGAGGAAGCACTTCAAGATTCAGATTGGGTGGTGGCGATGCAAGAGGAGCTCAACAACTTCACTAGGAATGAGGTATGGCACTTAGTTCCACGTCCTAACCAAAATGTTGTAGGAACCAAGTGGGTCTTCCGCAACAAGCAAGATGAGCATGGTGTGGTGACAAGGAACAAAGCCCGACTTGTGGCCAAGGGGTATTCACAAGTCGAAGGTTTGGATTTCGGTGAAACCTATGCACCCGTAGCTAGGCTAGAATCAATTCGCATTTTGCTTGCCTATGCTACTTACCATGGCTTTAAGCTTTACCAAATGGACGTGAAAAGTGCCTTCCTCAATGGACCAATCAAGGAAGAGGTCTATGTTGAGCAACCTCCCGACTTTGAAGATAGTGAGTATCCTAACCATGTGTACAAACTCTCTAAGGCGCTTTACGGGCTCAAGCAAGCCCCAAGAGCATGGTATGAATGCCTAAGAGATTTTCTTATCACTAATGGCTTCAAGGTCGGAAATGCTGATCCTACTTTATTTACTAAAACTCTTGACAATGATTTGTTTGTATGCCAAATTTATGTTGATGATATTATATTTGGGTCTACTAACGAATCTACATGTGAGGAATTTAGTAGGATCATGACACAGAAATTCGAGATGTCGATGATGGGGAGTTTAAGTACTTCTTGGGATTTCAAGTGAAGCAACTCCAAGAGGTGTAACACCCACTTTGTATGAAAGGCTCAAAAGAGAAAGCATATTACTCTATATCTATATGTGTTACCCATGTTTATCATTTTATGAGAACACATTACTTACACAAATGACCTAATTAACAATCAATACCAAAAGATAATGCATGCATCATGCTGAGATTTTATTTATGTGTGCATTTTCGTGGCAGTATTACAATAATGTAAAAAAAGAATACGTAAAATATCCAAATGGGGATTTAAATCCTAAAATAAATCCTAGACTTAGGAAAAAGAGAAGAAGGGAATCAACTGTGGGAATAAAAATAAGTATAAATATTCTTACACAGATCTGAGTTTACAAATTTGACTCAAAGTTGAATTTCATAACAAGACCCTAATTCAAATTGGTGATTCAAATGAAAAGAAAATGAAAACAAAATAAAAATAGAAAAGACTGTGCCTGGGCCTAATCTCCCTGATCCGGCCATCCTTTTTTCTGCACCGTGCGCGGCCCAACCGGCTGGCTGCCGCGCCGACACCCAGGGCCCACTTGCCATCCGTGTGCGCCCTGCCTGTAACGCTGCCGTGCGGGCCCATGTGGTCAGACTCCCCTGCTTCAACAGAATCACCGCATGCTTGGGCCGGCCAACACTCGACGCGAGATCTCCGGCCATGACCGCCCGGGTCTTGTGGCCTCGTCGCGCATATAAAGTTCGTCCGTGTCGCGTTCCGGTGACCCGTTCCTCTCCTCGGCTACCTTCTCGCGCGAGCGGAGAAATCAGGGGCAGGCGCCACCATCAATTGCGCCCATACACCATCGGAAGGTCCGTGGGTCGTGTCCGGGAGCTTCCTTGGGTCGCCATGGGGGTGCTCGTCTAGCATCTCAGGCGTGTGCGACGATCGGTGAGCCGCAATTTCTCGCCGAACTTTGACATCGCCGCACAACTACGTATCACCACGAATTGGCCTTCTTGCCGGCGTCTCGCTCCTCGTGACAGCACCGGAGGGGGCGCCTGGGCGGAAGGAGTCTGGTCCTGACCTTGGCAAGGGTGCGCGTACCACCAGCTAACACCTGGAGCAACCGCGGCGGGCGGAATTCATCGTCGGTTTCTTTACGCCACCGCCGTGCCGCGGCTCTGCGTGAACCACGTCGATTGCGCCCAGATTCATGGTAAAATTCTTCCCATTGAGTTCGTCGTCAGCTAGTATACTAAATTCCCTATCAGTGTAGAAATCCAATCACCTGTATGGTGCTTCCTCGTGCTCCTGCGAACTGCGCCGCCGCGAGGTTTCTATTTCGCCGCCGTGTCTAGGGTTGGGTTGGGGGCGATGATCGCCCAACCATTGGATGACAAGCGTGTGGCATTGATCACATATGGATGTTCGGCTTGGAGGCGATTTAGTCCAAGCCATAGATCCTTAATCGAGCGGTCACCGTGCGATCCACGCGACTTAGGAGCCATAGCTGTTCGATCCATACCCAAGGGCCTGTGTTGCGCCACGTTTCAGATGGTTGTAGATCTAATCCATACCTTGGATTGCCAATTGTGCGGCCAAGATCGATCTGTACCCCTTCGGCCCTGCACATTTCCTTAAGAGCC
The DNA here is from genome assembly GCA_029449295.1 of Zea luxurians. Lineage (NCBI taxonomy): Eukaryota > Viridiplantae > Streptophyta > Magnoliopsida > Poales > Poaceae > Zea > Zea luxurians. The sequence goes on from JAOPSE010000006.1 coordinate 94,620,217, forward strand.
CCCTGGTAAACAGAAAATCAACCCGCAGTCCATCTGGCAGTGCCCTGTGTCTTAAGAACTTTTACCCCGAGGCCCCTGAGTTCTTTGTCAATAGTGCGCCCAGTCCAGTTTGGTATTTAACCCGAGAATTTAAATTATAAAATGGATTTTAGTATATAAATATACCCTAGAACTTGTATAAATCATAGAAAATCCATTTTTAGTCCGAATTGATCCATTCCACTTTCTAAATTTTTATAATTTTATTCTCTATCACTTAGAGCCTTTGTTTTGTCATGAAAACAGTAAGAAAATTAATTCCTCACTTAATCCATTTTAAACACATAAAACCTTTGAAAATTCATATCTTAAAATCGATAACTCCAAAAATTACGATTCCTGTTCCTAGGATTTTATTTTAATGTGTAGATTATTACTATATATTTTGTTTACATGGTTGGTGTGATGTTAATTTTCTCTATACTCTGTGCTTGTTTGTATTGTGGCGAGTAGAAAAGCCCGTGACTGAGGATACTGGTGAGCGGCAGATAGAAGTAGCTGAGCAGGAGCTCATTGAAGGCAAGTTGTGCCCTTGACCACTTTTTACCCAATAATGTTCTTTAATATCACTTATTCATGCATAGGTTAATTTTGATGGGACCCAATAGGTCACCCTAGATTGTTTATCTCATTACCTTGTTTACCCCTGAATCACTTGGGTAGTTTGCTATTGCTTTACATGGTTTTGGGATATTCATTTATTATATCTATGTTCAAGTTCTTTTGTTATTCTATTTATGTTCATGTCAAGGTCATTAATGTTAATTGGAACATAGAGCTTAACTTGAGAAACACGTGCCACCACAAGGGTTTAATGAGACGCCCTTGGCTGACTAATTAGGAAAGCTAGTGGAAGATTACCTTACCCAAAAGGGGCAAGAGCAGTAGGGGAGTTGCATGCAAGGAGGTTCTCGGGTTGATTTTGCTGCGATGGCGGTCAGACGGGGGATTCTTGCAAGTGCTCTTCCCATAAACTGTAGCGGGTTTTCGGAAGCTAGTTGAACTTTGTAAAGGCCTCGTAGTGTTGCCCTACCGCGCTTCCTAGGTAGAGGTGTATGGGAGTCGCGACCCCTTGGCAGATGGGTAACATGACTTGTGGGTAAAGGGTACAACCTCTGCAGAGTGTAAAACTGGTATACTAGCCGAGCTCACGGTCATGAGCAGCTCAGGACTCTCTGATGATTAAATTATGGAACTTAAATTCAATTTTGTCATTTGCATATGCATGGGTTTATTATTAATTTTGTTCTATTATTTATTAAGGTTTGGTATTTACTTACATCTAGTAATTGCTAATAAAAGTTTGACCAACATTAAAAGCAATGCTTAGCTTTAACCATTCTCTTTGATAAGCCTTACAATCCATTGAGCTCCCACCTTTGGTGAGTTCATGTCACATTATTCCCCACAACTTGTTGAGCGATGAACATGTGTGAGCTCACCCTTGCTGTCTCACACCCCCCACAGGAGAAGAACAGGTGGTTCAGGAGGAACCACGAGGCGAGGAGTTTGATCTGATCTAGGTGGCGTTTCTCAGTTGACATTGGCGCCAACGACGATCCTTAGTTTCTTTTATATTTATATTTTATTTTGTAATAAGACTTTCGCTATGTAATAAATACTCTGATTATTGTGACATTTATCTCTATACACTCTATTATTATATATGTTGTCTTCTTGGCGCATGTATGAGATGCACCTGGCTTTGTTCCTTAAAGCCGGGTGTGACAGAAGTGGTATCAGAGGAAATGTTGACTATAGGACGAAACCTAGATAGAAATGGACAAATCCTTATCTACTTATCTTACTCTGATTCATTCCATACTTACCTTATCTTGATCCCATCTCACCTTTTGCTGTCATACTCTGATTTCTCTTATCTTTTCTACTCTAAGACAAGATGGATTTCACACCTTGGAATCCTACAATTATGAACTTTTTTCAGAGATAGGAGACCTAAGACAAAATTAAAACTATTTTCTCTATTTAAAAAAATGTTGGTTGATTGTTCTGATGATAAATGCTTGATTTGCTTCTTTGATTGATTGCAACATTATAGTTGGGCATCTTAGCATGTATCACCATAAGGTAATGTATTAGCGTTAGTAGGTGACACACTAATCTACTTAGCTAATAAATTCCCCGCAGTAACATTCCTCATAATTACTCGCCTTGTCTACAATCCTTTCTTTCGTACCCTGTATTTATAACCCAGATGGGCTACCCCTATAGTGTTAGAAGAGAGCACTATAGACATGATCCTTGGTATGTCATGGTTAAGAAAGGCAAAGGCAGTATATACACTGTGCTAAGGGAACCGTAGAACTCACCAGTTCCAAAGGAGAAAGATTTGAAGTTGGAATTGCAGTAACTACCGCCACCAGACTAGCGGCATTCTTAGTAGATGGGAAGTTTGTTGGTGTCAACATCCGTGTGGTTAGAGATTTTCCAGATGTCTTCCTAGAAGAGTTATCAGGGATGCCACCAGATAGGGAAGTTGAGATGGTCATTGATCTCTTACCTGAGACTGCTCCTATTTCTAAACGGCCATACAGGATGTCTGTAGAAGAACTAAAGGAACCTAAGAAGCAATTAACAGAATTACAAGAGGCTGGATACATTCGTTCGAATTCTTCACCTTGTGGAGCGCCGGTTTTGTTTGTACAGAAGAAGGATGGATAACGACGGATGTGTGTGGATTATAGATCACTTAACGATGTTACTGTGAAGAACAAGTATTCATTACCCCGTATTGAGGATTTATTTGATCAGATGAGAGGCGCAAGGGTATTCTCGAAGATTGATCTCCGATCGGGTTACCATCAGATGAGGATTAGACCATCGGATATTCCCAAGACAGCGTTCTTGACTCGATATGGATTATATGAGTTCACTGTTATGTCGTTTGGATTAACCAATGCACCAGCTTATTTTATGAATTTGATGAATAAGGTGTTTATAGAGTATTTGGACAGATTCGTCGTGGTATTCATCGACGATATTCTTATCTATTCCAAGAGTGATAGTGATCATGAGGAACAACTGAGATTGGTGCTACAGAAGCTACGAGATAGTCAACTCTATGCCAAGTTTAGCAAGTGTGAGTTTTGGATTGGCAAGGTGCCATTTCTTGGTCATATTATTTCTAATGGAGGAATTTCAGTGGATCCTGCTAAAGTTAAGGAGATAATGGAGTGAAGAGTACCCACTACGGTTATGGAGATTCGGAGTTTCTTGGGACTTGCTGGCTATTATCAGAGATTTAATGAAGGATTTTCTAAGATTGTTAAGCCTATGACCTCACTTCTGGAGAAGGGAAGAGAGTTTAAGTGGGATGAGAAGTACCAAGATAGTTTTAACCAACTGAAGTTGATATTGATGTCATCCCAGTGTTGGTATGCCAGATCTACAAAAGGGATTTGACATTTATTGTGATGCATGTGGTTAAGGCTTTGGATGTGTGCTTATGCAAGGACACGTGATTGCCTACACGTCTTGTCAATTGCGGAAATATGAGTTGAACTACCCCACTCATGACTTAGAATTGGCAGCCGTTGTGCATGCACTTAAGATTTGGAGACATTATATCATGGGGACCAAGTGTCGAGTGTACACGGATCATAAGAGTTTGAAGTATATATTCACTCAGAAGGATCTCAACCTTAGGCAACGTCGTTAGTTGGAGCTTATTAAGGATTATAATTTGGAGACTCACTATCACCCGGGCAAGGCAAATTTGGTTGCAGATGCCTTGAGTCGAAAGGAGCATGTTCATTCAGCTGTTGTTGCCCAGCTACCCGATGAGATTGTTGAGGATTTCAGGAGACTTAACCTGGGGATAGTTGCTCACACTGAAGGAGTTACTATTGATGTGGAACCTACCTTGGAACAAGAAATTCGCAAAGGCCAGGTTGGTGATGCTAAGATACAAGAGATCAAGGATCTTATTACTGAAGGTCGAGGTCCAGAATTCACAAAAGATGAGCAGGGCACTGTATGGTTCAAGGACAGGATGTGTGTTCCTGATATTGAAAGCCTTTGAGAGACTATATTGAAGGAGGCCCATGACTCGGATTATTCTATTCATCCTGGTAGCACCAAGATGTATCAGGATTTGAAGCGGAAGTATTGGTGGTATGGTTTGAAGAGAGATGTGGCTGCACATGTGGCTATGTGTGATTTGTGTCAAAAAGTTAAGGCTGAACACCAGAGGCCAGCTGGACTGTTGCATCCACTGAAGATACCCGAGTGGAAGTGGGAAGAGATTGGTATGAATTTTATTACTGGATTGCCTCGCACCCAGAAAGGATATGATGCTATATGGGTGATTGTGGATAGATTGACTAAAGTGGCTCACTTCATTCCTGTCAAGACTACTTATAAAGGTTCTCAGCTAGCAGAGTTATATATGGCTCGGATTGTGTGTTTACATGGAGTACCAAAGAAGATCGTGTCTGATCGAGGTTCACAGTTTACCTCAAGATTTTGGAGAAGCTTTCATGAGAATATGAGCACAAAGTTGAATTTTAGTACAACTTATCACCCTCAGACTGATGGACAGACTAAAAGGACTAATCAAGTATTAGAAGATATGTTGAGAGCTTGTGCCCTTTAGCATGGAGGAAGTTGGGATAAGAGTCTACCTTATGCTGAGTTCTCATATAATAATAGTTATCAGGCCAGTCTGAAGATGTCACCTTTTGAAGCTTTGTATGGGAGGAAGTGCAGGACTCCTCTATATTGGGATCAGACGAGAGAGAGACAGTTCTTTGGGCCTGAATTGATTCAAGAAGCAGAAGAACAAGTCCGTATAATTCGAGAGAATTTGAGGGTGGCTCAAACCAGGCAAAAGAGCTACACAGATAATAGAAGGAGACCACTGGAATTTGAGGAAGGATATTATGTGTACCTCAAGGTGTCACCACTTCGTGGAATGAGGAGATTTAAAGTTAAGGGCAAATTGTCACCTCGCTATATTGGACCATTCTTGATCTTTAGGCGAGTTGGGGAGATGGCATACCAACTCGAGTTACCTGATAGTCTATCTGATGTGCATAATGTGTTCCACGTGTCTCAACTTAAGAAGTGTCTCCGTGTCCCTAAGGAACAGTTACCAATGGAAGAGCTCAGTGTTCAGGGTGATTTGACTTACACGGAGTACCTGATCAAGATTTTGGATACTTTGACTAGAGTTACAAGAAATAAGGTGATAAAGATGTGCAAAGTACAATGGAGTCACCATGGAGAAGATGAAGCAACCTGAGAAAGAGAAGAAGAGCTTCGCATAGATTTTCCCCACCTTTTCCCTAGATCTTCATAAATCTCGAGGACGAGATTATTTTTAAGGGGGGTAGGATTTGTAACACCCACTTTGTATGAAAGGCTCAAAAGAGAAAGTATATTACTCTATATCTATATGTGTTACCCATGTTTATCATTTCATGAGAACACATTACTTACACAAATGACCTAATTAACAATCAATACCCAAAGATAATGCATGCATCATGCTAAGATTTTATTTATGTGTGCATTTTCGTGGCAGTATTACAATAATGTAAAAAAAGAATATGTAAAATATCCAAATGGGGATTTAAATCCTAAAATAAATCCTAGACTTGAGAAAAAGAGAAGAAGGGAATCAACTGTGGGAATAAAAATAAGTATAAATATTCTTACACAGATCCGAGTTTACAAATTTGACTCAAAGTTGAATTTCATAACAAGACCCTAATTCAAATTGGTGATTCAAATGAAAAGAAAATGAAAACAAAATAAAAATAGAAAAGACTGTGCCTAGGCCTAATCTCCCTGATCCGGCCCATCCTTTTTTCTGCACCGTGCGCGGCCCAACCGGCTAGCTGCCGCGTCGACACCCGGGGCCCACTTGCCATCCGTGTGCGCCCCGCCTATAACGCTGCCATGCGGGCCCATGTGGTCAGACTCCCCTGCTTCAATAGAATCACCGCATGCTCGGGCCGGCCAACGCTCGACGCGAGATCTCCGGCCATGACCGCCCAGGTCTTGTGGCCTCGTCGCGCATATAAAGTTCGTCCGTGTCGCGTTCCGGTGACCCGTTCCTCTCCTCGGCTACCTTCTCGCGCGAGCGGAGAAATCAAGGGCGGGCGCCACCATCGATTGCGCCCATACACCATCGGAAGGTCCGTGGGCCGTGTCCGAGAGCTTCCTTGGGTCGCCGTGGGGGTGCTCGTCTAGCATCTCGAGCGTGTGCGACGATCGGCGAGCCGCAATTTCTCGCCGAACTTCGACATTGCCGCACAACTACGTATCACCGCGAATTGGCCTTCTTGCCGGCGTCTCGCTCCTCGTGACAGCACTGGAGGGGGCGCCTGGGCGGAAGGAGTCTGGTCCTGACCTTGGCAAGGGTGCGCGTACCACCAGCTAACACCTGGAGCAACCGCGGCGGGCGGAATTCATTGTCGGTTTCTTTACGCCACCGCCGTGCCGTGGCTCTGCGTGAACCACGTCGATTGCGCCCAGATTCATGGTAAAATTCTTCCCATTGAGTTCATCGTCAGCTAGTATACGTAAATTCCCTATCAGTGTAGAAATCCAATCACCTGTATGGTGCTTCCTCGTGTTCCTGCGAACTGCGCCGCCGTGAGGTTTCTGTTTCGCCGCCGTGTCCAGGGTTGGGTTGGGGGCGATGATCGCCCGACCGTTGGATGACCAGCGTGTGGCATTGATCACATATGGATGTTCGGCTTGGAGGCGATTTAGTCCAAGCCGTAGATCCTTAATCGAGCGGTCACCGTGCGATCCACGCGACTTAGGAGCCATAGCTGTTCGATCCATATCCAAGGGCCTGTGTTGCGCCACGTTTCAGATGGTTGTAGATCTAATCCAAACCTTGGATTGCCAATTGTGCGGCCAAGATCGATCTGTACCCCTTCGGCCCTGCACATTTCCTTAAGAGCCCCCTGGTAAACAGAAAATCAATCCGCAGTCCATCTGGCAGTGCCCTGTGTCTTAAGAACTTTTACCCCGAGGCCCCTGAGTTCTTTTGTCAATAGTGCGCCCAATCCAGTTTGGTATTTAACCCGAGAATTTAAATTATAAAATGGATTTTAATATATAAATATACCCTAGAACTTGTATAAATCATAGAAAATCCATTTTTAGTCCGAATTGATCCATTCCACTTTCTAAAATTTTATAATTTTATTCTCTCTCACTTAGAGCCTCTGTTTTGTCATGAAAACAGTAAGAAAATTAATTCCTCACTTAATCCATTTTAAACACATAAAACCTTTGAAAATTCATATCTTAAAATCGATAACTCCAAAAATTACGATTCCTGTTCCTAGGATTTTATTTTAATGTGTAGATTATTACTGTATATTTTATTTACATGGTTGGTGTGATGTTTTCTCTATACTCTGTGCTTGTTTGTATTATGGCGAGTAGAAGAGCCTGTGACTGAGGATACTGGTGAGCAGCAGATAGAAGTAGCTGAGCAGGAGCTCATTGAAGGCAAGTTGTGTCCTTGACCACTTTTTACCCAATAATGTTCTTTAATATCACTTATTCATGCATAGGTTAATTTTGATGGGACCCAATAGGTCACCCTAGATTGTTTATCTCATTACCTTGTTTACCCCTGAATCACTTGGGTAGTAAATCCGTAGATCAAAAGGTATACCGGTCGATGATAGGATCTTTACTCTATTTATGTGCTTCACGACCGGACATTATGCTTTCCGTATGCATGTGTGCAAGATTCCAAGCCGACCCTAAGGAAGCTCACCTTACGGCCGTAAAACGAATCTTGAGATATTTAGTTTATACTCCTAAGTTTGGGCTTTGCTACCTTCAGGAAAATGGGAGGCCGCTCCGCTATAATTCACCGGACTGTCCGGTGAAGCACCGGACACTGTCCGGTGTCACACCGGTCTGTCTGGTGTGCCAGCGGAGCAACGGCTACTTTGCGCGCAACGGTCGACTGCAACGCATTTAATGCGCGCCTGTGCGCGCAGAGGACAGAGGACACGCAGTTGGCGCACCGGACAGTCTACAGGACCTGTCCGGTGCACCACCGGACAACCCAGAGGCCCCACCTGTTAGAGCTCCAACAGTCAAACCCCAACGGCCTGCTGACGTGGCTGGCGCACCGGATAGTGTCCGGTGGCGCACCGGACTGTCCGGTGCGCCATGCGACAGCAGCCTTCCAACAACCACATTTTAGTGGTTGGGGCTATAAATACCCCAACCACCCCACATTCAATGGCATCCAAGTTTTCCACCTTCAACACATTACAAGAGCTGTAGCATTCAATTCTAGATGCAACCAAAGAGATCAAATCCTCTCCCAAGTCCGGAATCACTCCAAATCAAATAGTGACTAGAGAGAGTGACATTTGTGTTCATTTGAGCTCTTGCGCTTGGATTGCTTCTTTTCTTTCTCATTCTTCTTGTGATCAAACTCAATTGTAACCAAGGCAAGAGACACCAATTGTGTGGTGGTCCTTGCGGGAACTTTGTGTTCCGTTTGATTGAGAAGAGAAGCTCACTCGGTCTAAGTGACCGTTTGAGAGAGGGAAAGGGTTGAAAGAGACCCGGTCTTTGTGACCACCTCAACGGGGAGTAGGTTTGCAAGAACCGAACCTCGGTAAAACAAATCATCGTGTCTCGCTCTTTATTTGCCCACGATTTGTTTTATGCCCTCTCTCTCAGACTCGTTTATATTTCTAACGCTAACCCGGTTTGTAGTTGTGCTTAAGTTTATAAATTTCAGATTTGCCCTATTCACCCCCCTCTAGGCGACTTTCAACCTCGCCCGGGCCTTTATATACTCGGAAGAGGGGCCGGCAGTTGTTTCTTACCCTGCCATTTGCGCTTGCCTTCTGCCTTTGTTTTCACAACCTGAGGGAGTAGACAGAGAAGAGAAAACCGCGCACCTCGTCCCCTCTGCTCCCACCGCTCCCGTTCGGCGATGGCTGATAAGGCGACCGTCATTCCGCCGCGCGACCCGTGGCCTTTCTCCACCGTCACTATGGAGGATTTGCAGGCCCTTGTTACCGAGGGTTTGCTCCGTCCTCTCTCCGACGGGCCGCAGCCTGAGTGGTTGGCCCCCCGGGAGCGAGGCCGACCTGACTCCGTCGCCGGGGTACGTGGTCAGTTTCACCCCCTTCCATGACCGGGGGTTTGGGATGCTGGCGTGCCGCTTCATGCGAGCGCTCCCGCACTACTATGGGGTGGAGCTGCATAACTTCAACCCCAACTCCATCGCGCAGGCGGCTATTTTCGGGGCGGTTTGTGAGGGGTTTCTGGGGATTGACCGCCCACTAGGACATATGGACCCATCTCTTCTCCGCGGAGTTCTTCGCCGCGTCGACGAATGTGAAGAAGGTCCGTATGGCGATGCGGGCTAGCGGCTGCATCCTCCAGCTGAGGTCGGGGCAGGCATCACAGTACATCCCTGCCTCCCTTGTGTCTTCGAACAAGGGGTGGCAGAACCGGTGGTTTTATCTCTGGAACGACGACGGGATGCTCCCGCCGTTTTCTCAACGAGTGGTGACTGCCGCTGGCGACAACTGGTGTTGGGGGGCCACACGCGAAAACCAGGAGAAGCTCCAGCCCATTCTCCGTGCCCTGCAGAAGTTACAAACCGAGGGCCTTACTGCTGTGGGGGTCGTCGTCGCTATCCACCGCCGGAGGGTGCTCCCATTGGCAGAGCGGCGGATGCGGCTTTCGGAGATGAAGCCGGGGGTTGATTTGGAGGGTTCACAGATGTCATCGACCTCCCTCTCCGCCGACGACCTCCTCAGACAGGTAGCAGGCACGGTAGGGAGGCTGGACGCTGGCGTCCTTAGCCAACCCCCGATGCGTCCCGACCATGGGTATGTGTCCCTGGTAAGTGTCCGACCCTCCTTCTGTTTTGCGTCGTGTTTCTTATGTCTTTGGTTCTTACTGTTGGGATTTTTGTTCGTCCCCAGGGGTTGAGGAATTTTAAACTTTCCCGACCACCAGTCCCGGAGGACGCGGCGGGCCGGACCGCGCGTAGGCTCGCCGCGGAGAAGGACAAGGAGAAGAAGGACGCGAAAAAGGCCCGAGCTCGGGAGAGGATGCGAGCTCAGGAAGCTTTGGAGAAGCGCCGTCGGAGGCAAGCAAGGGACGGGCTCCCGCTAGAGCCATCGCCGGACATGCCTGACGATGATGATGATGAAGATGATGACATGGCGGCCCGACTTGGCCTCAGTCCGGATCTGAGGCTGGGCCAGAGGTCGTCGAGCCAGCCTTCAGGTGGGCTGGCGTCACCAACATTCGGGGGCCGGGACGCCGGGGTCCCGGTCCGAGGAGCGGAGGCAGGCCGAGGGGGTACTTGACCCCTTGGCCAAGATAATTGGGGTGACTCCGGGAGGTCAGACCGAACCGCATGTCCCCTAAGAGCAGGTGCCCGTGCCGGCCGTACGGGAAGTTGGTCCCCCGGCTGTCGCAATGTCGCCTAGGCATGCCACCCCTCGGCACCTCGGGCGTCCGAGGTGGAAGCGGCATCGAAGCTGGCCGCGGGACAACCCTCAGCAGCGCCTGCGGAGACTAGGCCCGAGGGGTCTCCCCGCAGGCACGATTGGCCTTGCCCCGGAGCGGGTAAGTATCTGAGGGTACCCCTATTTCAGTTAATTTTGCTGTGTGTCTTGAATTTACCCCTTCTCCTTTTCAGCAAGCGGAGGTAGGGCTCGGCTGGTCTGGCCCCTCGAAGGCCCTTAAGACAGGGCCGACCTCTACAGTCGGGGTTGCAGCGTGCCACGCTGGTTGGTTGGCCTCCACGCAAGGCACCCTCCGGCGGGGGGCCCAGGCGGCACAGGCTGCCATGGGGCAAGCCTCCCAGGTCGAGCCCCCTGTTGGAGCGGCCGTTATACCGGGGGAGGCCGTTGACGCAGCCGCGGCCCCGAGTTCGCCTGTCTTGTTGTCGGCACCGGCATCGATTCCTGCCGGGGCCGTCGCTGATTCGCCTGCGGAGCCGCCCGTCACTGCCGATGTTGAGACGGCTGAGGCGCCTTCGCCCTTGGTCATCCCCGATCTCCCCATTCTCGACCACGAGGAGGGGGCGGCCATCGTTGCCGAGGTCGGTGAGCGGAGGCCTGTCACCTTGGCTGAGGAGAGGTCCGAGATGTCGACTGTGGTGGTACCCGATGCACCAACTGCAGGGGGACCCGACGCCTCGGCCGAGGGGCGCGCAGAACTGTGGCCCATCTTGGGGAGCAGCGGCCTTATCCCCACGCAGCTCAGTCCCAATGAGTGGTGTGGGCAGCCGCTCCTGTTCTGGAGCCGCGACACCTCGGAGCCCCTCCTCTCCCTCAACGATGAGTTGGAGGAGCAGTTTCGGGACAATTTCCGTGAATATACTGAGGCGGTGATGAGGTCGCTTCGGTCAACCATGGAGATCCTTTCCAGGGATGTTCCCAGGGTCTTCCAGGTAAGGTTTTAGACATACACCTCACGTGATTAGGGCATTCTGAAAGGGAAATGTGCCCTTGGGCCATTTCTAAGTATTTTGGTGATTTAGTGTCCAACACAAGTGCCTAAGGGTAAAAAGGTGGACAAGGTACAAATCAAGAATTAAGGTATGTTTCTCAGACTTAGTACATTGTTTTATGGACTAATGTATTGTGTCTAAGTGCTGGAAACAGAAAAAATCCAATTGGAAATGTCTTGGCTCGAGCAGCCAAGAATCTGCTGAGTCTGCAAGCACCGGACTGTCCGGTGGTGCACCGGACAGTGTCCGGTGCGTCAGGCTGGCTCGAGCGAAGTGGCTGCTCTCGGGATTTCACCGGCGACGTACGGCTAAAATTCACCGGACTGTCCGGTGTGCACCGGACTGTCCGGTGAGCCAACGGTCAGCCGGGCCAACGGTCGGCCACGCAATCTGCGCGGGACACGTGGCCGAGCCAACGGCTAGAAGACGGCACCGGACTGTCCGGTGTGCACCGGACATGTCCGGTGCGCCAACGGCTCTCAGGCTGCCAACGGTCGGCTTCGCTATTTAAGGAAGGAAATCGGGCACCGGACAGTGTCCGGTGTGCACCGGACTGTCCGGTGCCCCCGATGACAGAAGGCAAGAATGGCTTTCCAAACTTGTGCTCAACGGCTCCTAGCTGCCTTGGGGCTATAAAAGGGACTCCTAGGCACATGGAGGAGAACACCAAGCATCCTTTGAGCATCATTGATCACTCACACTTCATTCTCGCGCACTTGTTCGACATTTTAGTGATTTGAGCTCCGTTCTAGTGTGCTAGTCTCTTGAGCTCAAGTCTGGGTTTTGCGTGTGCGTATTCGCTGTGATCTTTGTGTCGTGTGTGAGTTGCTAATCCCTCCCTTGCTCTGTGATTCTTAGTGAACATCTTGTGTAAGGGCGAGAGGCTCCAAGCTGTGGAGATTCCTCGCAAACGGGATTAAGAGAAGCAAAGCAACACCGTGGTATTCAAGTTGGTCTTTGGACCGCTTGAGAGGGGTTGATTGCAACCCTCGTCCGTTGGGACGCCACAACGTGGAGTAGGCAAGCGTTGGTCTAGGCCGAACCACGGGATAACCACTGTGCCATCTCTGTGATTGATATCTCTTGGTTATTGTGTTGTGTTGAGATCCTTCTCTAGCCACTTGGCATATTACTGTGCTAACAAGTAACCAAGTTTTGTGGCTTAAGTTTTTGAAGTGTTACAGGATCACCTATTCACCCCCCTCTAGGTGCTCTCAATTGGTATCAGAGCCGTTCTCTTCAAGAAAGGGACTAACCGCCCGAAGAGATGGATCCTAAAGGCAAGGGGATGGTGATCAACGACAAGGAGAAGGAGTCCTTCGTCAACGAGCCCAATGATGACAGGCCCACCGACTCAGGCTCGGGCCACAAAAGAAAAGACGGGAGGAAGAAGAAGACTAGGCGCATCAAGGAAATTGTCTACTACGACAGCGACGAATCTTCCTCCTCCCAAAAGGACAACGACGACTACGACAGACGAAAGACGGTTAACTCAAACTTTTCTTTCGATTATTCGCGCATTCCGCATAGCTCAAATGCTCAATTGCTCCCCATTCCACTTGGCAAGCCCCCTCACTTTGATGGAGAGGATTACGGATTTTGGAGCCACAAAATGCGTACTCACCTGTTTTCTCTCCATCCAAGCATTTGGGAGATTGTGGAAAGTGGAATGAAATTTGATAGCTCGGATAGCCCTGTGTTTATTAATGAACAGATTCATAAAAATGCACAAGCTACTACTGTGTTGCTAGCCTCTTTGTGCAGGGACGAGTATCACAAGGTGAGCGGCTTGGACAATGCCAAGCAGATCTGGGACACCCTCAAGATCTCTCATGAGGGAAACGACGTCACCTTGCTCACCAAAATGGAGTTGGTGGAGGGCGAGCTTGGACGGTTCGCGATGATAAGGGGCGAGGAGCCGACACAAACATACAACCGGCTCAAGACCCTTATCAACAAAATAAGGAGCTACAGGAGCACGCGATGGACGGACCACGACGTCGTCCGCCTAATGCTAAGGTCATTTACCGTTTTGATCCTCATTTGGTGAACAATATACGTGAAAATCCCAGGTACACCAAGATGTCGCCCGAAGAAGTTCTTGGGAAGTTCGTAAGCGGGCGAATGATGATCAAGGAGGCAAGATACGTGGACGACGCGTTGAACGGTCCTAGTCATGAGCCTCAACCCATTGCTCTCAAGGCAACAAGGAGCAAGGAGGCGCTACCAAGCAAGGTGGCGCAAGTTGAGGCGGCCGGACTCAATGATGAGGAGATGGCTCTCATCATTAAGCGCTTCAAGACGGCGCTTAAAGGTCGCAAGGGGCAGCCGAGCAAGACCAAAGCCAAGGGGAAGCGCTCATGCTTCAAATGCGGTAAGCTTGGTCATTTTATTGCTAACTGTCCCGACAATGATAGTGATCAGGACCAAGGGAACAAGAGGGAGAAAAAGAAGCATTACAAGAAGGCCAAGGGCGAGGCACATATCGGAAAGGAGTGGGATTCGGATTGTTCCTCCTCCGACTCTGACAATGAAGGACTCGCCGCCACCGCCTTCAACAAGTCATCCCTCTTCCCCAACGAGCGTCACACTTGCCTCATGGCAAGAGAGAAGAAAGTAAGCACTCATACTAGTACTTATGCTTCTTCGAGTGAAGATGAGTCTAGTGATGATGATGAGATAGATTACTCATGCTTATTCAAGGGATTAGATAGAACCAAGGTAGACAAAATTAATGAATTAATTGATGCCTTGAATGACAAGAATATGCTTTTAGAAAAACAAGAGGATTTGTTGTATGAAGAACATGATAAATTTGTAGAAGCACAGAAATCTCTTGCTCTAGAAACTAAGAGGAATGAAATGCTCTCTAGTGAATTATCTTCTTGTCATGAAACTATTGCTAAGTTAAAAAGTTTTAATGATGATTTAAATGCTAAACTAGAAGTAGCTAGTAAATCTAATTCTTGTGTAGAAATTGTTGAAACTTGTAATAGGTGTAAAGATTTTGACATTGATGCTTGTAGTGATCATTTAGTTTCAATTTCCAAATTAAATGATGAATTAGCTAGTCTTAATGCCCAACTTAAGACCAGCAAGAATGAATTTGACAAGCTAAAATTTGCAAGGGATGCCTACACGATTGGTAGACACCCCTCAATTAAGGATGGACTTGGCTACAAGAGGGAAGCCAAGAACTTGACAAGCCATAAGGCTCCCATCTCCGCCAAGGAGAAAGGGAAGGCCCCTATGGCTAGTAGTGTGCAAAAGAACCATGCCTTTATGTACTATGATAGAAGACAACCTAGAAATGCTTATAGGAGTTGTAATGTATATAATGCCTTTGATTCTCATGCCATGGTTGCTTCTAGTTCTTCTTATGTGCATGATAGAAATGTTGGTAGGAGAAATGTTATTCATAATATGCCTAGGAGAAATGTCGTTAATGTTCCTAGGAAAGTTAGTGAACCTTCTACAATATATCATGCTTTAAATGCTTCTTTTGCTATTTGTAGAAAGGATATGAAGATAGTTGCTAGAAAATTAGGGGCAAGATGCAAGGGAGACAAAACTTGCATTTGGGTCCCTAAGGATATTTGTGCTAACCTTGCAGGACCCAACATGAGTTGGGTACCTAAGACCCAAGCCTAAATTTGCCTTGCAGGTTTATGCATCCGGGGGTTCAAGCTGGATTATTGACAGCGGATGCACAAACCATATGACGGGGGAGAAGAAGATGTTCACCTCCTACGTCAAGAATAAAGATTCCCAAGATTCAATAATATTCGGTGATGGGAATCAAGGCAAGGTAAAAGGGTTAGGTAAAATTGCAATCTCAAATGAGCACTCTATCTCTAATGTGTTTTTAGTAGAGTCTCTTGGATATAATTTGCTATCTGTTAGTCAATTATGCAATATGGGATATAACTGTTTGTTTACAAATGTAGATGTGTCTGTCTTTAGAAGATGTGATGGTTCACTAGCTTTTAAGGGTGTACTAGACGGCAAGCTTTACTTAGTTGATTTTGCAAAAGAAGAGGCCGGTCTAGATGCATGCTTAATGGCTAAGACTTGCATGGGCTGGCTGTGGCATCGCCGCTTAGCACATGTGGGGATGAAGAACCTCCACAAGCTTCTAAAGGGAGAACACGTGATAGGTCTAACCAATGTTCATTTCGAAAAAGATAGACCTTGTGCAGCTTGTCAAGCAGGGAAACAAGTGGGAGGCTCTCATCACACCAAAAATGTGATGACAACATCAAGACCCCTGGAGCTGCTACATATGGACCTCTTCGGACCCGTCGCCTATCTGAGCATAGGAGGAAGTAAGTATGGTCTAGTTATCGTTGATGACTTTTCCCGCTTCACTTGGGTGTTCTTTTTGCAGGATAAGTCTGAAACCCAAGGGACCCTCAAGCGCTTCCTAAGGAGAGCTCAAAATGAGTTTGAGCTCAAGGTGAAGAAGATAAGGAGCGACAACGGGTCCGAATTCAAGAACCTTCAAGTGGAGGAGTTTCTTGAGGAGGAAGGGATCAAGCACGAGTTCTCCGCTCCCTACACACCTCAGCAAAATGGTGTGGTAGAGAGAAAGAACAGGACGCTCATAGATATGGCGAGGACTATGCTTGGAGAATTCAAGACCCCCGAGTGCTTTTGGTCGGAAGCCGTGAACACGGCTTGCCACGCCATCAACAGGGTCTACCTTCACCGCCTCCTCAAGAAGACGTCGTATGAGCTGCTAACCGGTAACAAACCTAATGTATCGTATTTTCGTGTTTTTGGGAGTAAATGCTACATTCTAGTGAAGAAGGGTAGGAATTCCAAATTTGCTCCCAAAGCCGTAGAAGGATTTTTATTAGGTTATGATTCAAATACAAAGGCGTATAGGGTCTTCAACAAATCATCGGGTTTGGTTGAAGTCTCTAGCGACGTTGTATTTGATGAGACTAATGGCTCTCCAAGAGAGCAAGTTGTTGATCTTGATGATGTAGATGAAGAAGACGTTCCAACGGCCGCGATACGCACCATGGCGATTGGAGATGTACGGCCTCAGGAACATTTGGAGCAAGATCAACCGTCTTCCTCAACTATGGTACATCCCCCAACCCAAGATGACGAACAGGTACCTCAAGTGGAGGCACATGATCAAGGGGGAGCACAGGATGTTCAAGAGGAAGAAGCACCTCAGGCACCTCCAACCCAAGTTCGAGCGACAATTCAAAGGGATCATCCCGTCGACCAGATATTGGGTGATATTAGCAAGGGAGTAACTACTCGCTCAAGATTAGTTAATTTTTGTGAGCATTACTCTTTTGTCTCTTCTATTGAGCCTTTCAGGGTAGAAGAGGCCTTGCTAGATCCGGACTGGGTGTTGGCCATGCAGGAGGAACTCAACAACTTCAAGCGCAACGAAGTTTGGACACTGGTGCCTCGTCCCAAGCAAAATGTTGTGGGAACCAAGTGGGTGTTCCGCAACAAACAGGACGAGCACGGGGTGGTGACGAGGAACAAGGCTCGACTTGTGGCAAAAGGTTATGCCCAAGTCGCAGGTTTGGACTTTGAGGAGACTTTTGCTCCTGTGGCTAGGCTAGAATCAATTCGTATCTTGCTAGCATATGCCGCTCACCATTCTTTCAGGTTGTACCAAATGGATGTGAAGAGCGCTTTCCTCAACGGGCCGATCAAAGAGGAGGTGTACGTGGAGCAGCCCCCTGGCTTCGAGGATGAACGGTACCCCGACCACGTGTGTAAGCTCTCTAAGGCGCTCTATGGACTTAAGCAAGCCCCAAGAGCATGGTATGAATGCCTTAGAGACTTTTTAATTGCTAATGCTTTCAAGGTTGGGAAAGTCGATCCAACTCTTTTTACTAAGACTTGCGATGGTGATCTTTTTGTGTGCCAAATTTATGTCGACGACATAATATTTGGTTCTACTAACCAAAAGTCTTGTGAAGAGTTTAGCAGGGTGATGACGCAGAAATTTGAGATGTCGATGATGGGTGAGTTGACCTACTTCCTTGGGTTTCAAGTGAAGCAACTCAAGGACGGCACCTTCATCTCCCAAACGAAGTACACACAAGATTTGCTAAAAAGGTTTGGGATGAAGGACGCAAAGCCCGCAAAGACGCCGATGGGAACCGACGGACACACCGACCTCAACAAAGGAGGTAAGACCGTTGATCAAAAAGCATACCGGTCCATGATAGGTTCTTTGCTTTATTTATGTGCTAGTAGACCGGATATTATGCTTAGCGTATGCATGTGTGCTAGATTTCAATCCGATCCGAAGGAGTGTCGCTTAGTGGCTGTGAAGCGAATTCTTCGATATTTAGTCGCTACGCCTTGCTTCGGGATCTGGTATCCAAAGGGGTCTAACTTTGACTTGATTGGGTACTCAGATTCCGACTATGCTGGATGTAAGGTCGATAGGAAGAGTACATCGGGGACGTGCCAATTCTTAGGAAGGTCCCTGGTGTCATGGAACTCTAAGAAACAAACCTCCGTTGCCCTATCCACCGCTGAGGCCGAGTATGTTGCCGCAGGACAGTGTTGCGCGCAACTACTTTGGATGAGGCAAACCCTCAGGGACTTTGGCTACAATCTGAGCAAAGTCTCACTCCTATGTGATAATGAGAGTGCTATTCGAATAGCAGAAAATCCTGTTGAGCACAGCCGCACAAAGCACATTGACATCCGGCATCACTTTTTGAGAGACCACCAGCAAAAGGGGGATATTGAAGTGTTTCATGTTAGCACCGAGAACCAGCTAGCCGATATCTTTACCAAGCCTCTAGATGAGAAGACCTTTTGCAGGCTGCGAAGTGAGCTCAATATCTTAGATTCGCGGAACTTGGATTGAAATGTAGCATACATGTGTTTATGCTTTTGATTATGTTCATTCTGCATATTGTTGCTTATTGTGGTGCTCAAGTTGTACAAACACTCCCTGGACCTCACAAGTCCTGTTTGCAAGTGATGCACATATTTAGGGGGAGCTGTGCTACAACTTGACCCTTTGAGACTAACCATGTACTTGAGTTTGGTTGTTTTAGTCTCCAAGGGGAGATTGAGTGAAAGGGAAAAGGTGGACTTGGACCATGCAAGACTTCCACTGCACTCCGATGAGAAAGAGTAACTTTTCCAAGTTCATCTTCATACTCTTATTGCCTTTGTGTTCTTATTTGAAGATTTTGGTGAGGCAATGGGGTTAAAGGGCCAAGATTGATCCCGTTTTGGTGCTTGATGCCAAAGGGGGAGAAAATAAAGGCTAAAGCAATAAATGGATCAGCTACCACTTGAGAAATTTTGAAATAGTAGATTAGAGCTTTTGGTTTGACAAAACTCTTTTATTGTCTCTTATGTCAAAAGTTGGCCTCTTGTGGGAAGAAGTGTTGATTATGGGAAAAAGGGGGAGTTTTTGAAATCTTTGATCAAATTTCTTTGGAAAACCTCTCTTTATGTCTCCACAAGTGCTTTTGACTGAGAGATAGGAATTTGAGTTTGATTTGCAAAAACAAACCAAGTGGTGGCATAGAGTGATCCATATATGTCAAAATTGAATCAAAACAATTTTGATTTCTTATTTGATTTGATTTTGTACTTGTTCTACTTGCTTTATGTTGTGTTGGCATAAATCACCAAAAAGGGGGAGATTGAAAGGGAAATGTGCCCTTGGGCCATTTCTAAGTATTTTGGTGATTTAGTGTCCAACACAAGTGCCTAAGGGTAAAAAGGTGGACAAGGTACAAATCAAGAATTAAGGTATGTTTCTCAGACTTAGTACATTGTTTTATGGACTAATGTATTGTGTCTAAGTGCTGGAAACAGAAAAATCCAATTGGAAATGTCTTGGCTCGAGCAGCCAAGAATCTGCTGAGTCTGCAAGCACCGGACTGTACGGTGGTGCACCGGACAGTGTCCGGTGCGTCAGGCTGGCTCGAGCGAAGTGGCTGCTCTCGGGATTTCACCGGCGACGTACGGCTAAAATTCACCGGACTGTCCGGTGTGCACCGGACTGTCCGGTGAGCCAACGGTCAGCCGGGCCAACGGTCGGCCGCGCAATCTGCGCGGGACACGTGGCCGAGCCAACGGCTAGAAGACGGCACCGGACTGTCCGGTGTGCACCGGACATGTCCGGTGCGCCAACGGCTCTCAGGCTGCCAACGGTCGGCTTCGCTATTTAAGGAAGGAAATCGGGCACCGGACAGTGTCCGGTGTGCACCGGACTGTCCGGTGCCCCCGATGACAGAAGGCAAGAATGGCTTTCCAAACTTGTGCTCAACGGCTCCTAGCTGCCTTGGGGCTATAAAAGGGACTCCTAGGCGCATGGAGGAGAACACCAAGCATCCTTTGAGCATCATTGATCACTCACACTTCATTCTCGCGCACTTGTTCGACATTTTAGTGATTTGAGCTCCGTTCTAGTGTGCTAGTCTCTTGAGCTCAAGTCTGGGTTTTGCGTGTGCGTATTCGCTGTGATATTTGTGTCGTGTGTGAGTTGCTAATCCCTCCCTTGCTCTGTGATTCTTAGTGAACATCTTGTGTAAGGGCGAGAGGCTCCAAGCTGTGGAGATTCCTCGCAAACGGGATTAAGAGAAGCAAAGCAACACCGTGGTATTCAAGTTGGTCTTTGGACCGCTTGAGAGGGGTTGATTGCAACCCTCGTCCGTTCGGACGCCACAACATGGAGTAGGCAAGCGTTGGTCTTGGCCGAACCACGGGATAACCACTGTGCCATCTCTGTGATTGATATCTCTTGGTTATTGTGTTGTGTTGAGATCCTTCTCTAGCCACTTGGCATATTACTGTGCTAACAAGTAACCAAGTTTTGTGGCTTAAGTTTTTGAAGTGTTACAGGATCACCTATTCACCCCCCCTCTAGGTGCTCTCACATTCTTTGTGATATCCTATTTTCCTCTCTCAGGAGCTTGCGGATGTGAGCACCGCTAAGTCGCTGTTCATCCATCGCGAGAGCGATGTTTGGGAGTCGTTGTGGTCCCAGTGGGCCGCACTTACCGAGGCTAATGAGCACCTCGCCCAATGGAGCACCGAGGTGGCGGACCTTCGGCTGCTCTGTGATGAGCTGAAGTCAGAGGCAGCGGCGGCATGGACAGAGGCGGCGTCGGCACGAACGGAGGCTTTGTCAGCATGGGAGCAGGTGGCTTCCCAGGCCGAGGCGATGCGTCAATGGCAGTTGGAGCTTGGCCAGGTCACCAGCGAGCGGGACCAATTCTAGAGCCAAGCTGCTGAGGCCGTGAGCCAGGCCGAGGCCCTTAGGGGACAGCTGGCTGAGGGTACGGAGCGGCTAGTCGAGGCGATCGCTCGGGTCGGGACCCTGGCAGAGGGCCTGGCCGTGGCCGTTGGGTCTACCTGGTCCGCCCGAGTCGTGGCCTCACAGCAGTGTGCCCGGGCCGAAGGTATGTTTTGCCTGCTTTGTGACTTTGTTTTAGCTTCATTCTTCTCCTCGTGTCTGAAGAATATTGTCCGGCTATCTTCAGGGTTCGAGACGGCTCTTAATGAGTCCACCAAGAACTGCAAGATGCTTGCCCAGGCGGCTGAGCAGAAGGGGGTCAACCGCATGGCCATGTCCGAGGCTATCTTGGCCTTCTGCCGGACCTTTGGCCTCAGCGACGTTCCATCGAGCAGCTCCCCCCAGAGTCGCCTGCGGGCCTTGGGCGGCCACGTGCGCAGCAGACTCCGCGAGGCGCTGCACCACGACGTTAGGCGGGCCTTCGCCGTCCTCGCTTCCCACTATGACATGGATTTGGAGCGGGTCAGCGAGGGCTACTACTTACCCGACGAAGAGGAGGCCGCCCTATCCGAGGTCCAAAGGCTTGACGCGGCTGCCGAGGGCTCAGGCGCGACGTTGACTTTCTTCTTCGAGGTGGAGATCCTTCCGCCTGCGTCGCTGTCCGAGGCTGGGCCAGATTCCGCCGTGGGTAGGAATGACACCGAGGGTGCTGCTCCTCCCCCTGCCGACACCTGAGCCTGTAGGGAACAATTTGTTTTAAGTATGTGTATGTTTTTTGCGGCCGCTGAGGCCTAAACTTTTTTAGTGTTTCAGTATAAAGCTGTGTTTTCTTTCCTCTTGTTTTGAGCATTAGGACTTGTTTGGTAGCAGAATCACTTATCCGAGCATGAGTTACTTTTCACGGAAGGTGATGAGTGAGCTATCCATATCCCGAAGGCGTAGGAGTCCCTCGGCTCAGTCGGCCTTGTCGTTCAAGGTCTCTCTAGCTCGTTTTAGGATTCCGTTATCGATATAGTCGAAAGGCACGAAAGTCATTTTGGTAGAAAACTTTTCCGAGGAAAATTTTGACGCAGAGGGGGTTCCCCCCTTCTAGCCCCCGAGGGAGGTTTGGTTTTTGCTGAGGCAAGGCCGATCCTCCCTTGACGGTTAGACTTTTTATTTATACATGTAAAGGAATCGAGATACATGAACGACTTGAAACACTTTAAGGGTAAAAGCGACGTAGATGTTCGATGTTCCAAGCATTGCTGTAGACCTCGCCTTGATCGTTGGACAGCTTGTATGTCCTGGGCTTCAAAATTTTGGCGATGATGAACGGCCCTTCCCAGGGAGGAGTAAGCTTGTGGCGCCCTCGGGCGTCTTGTCGTAGCCAAAGCACCAAATGTCCCACTTGGAAGCCTCGGGGCCAAATCCTTCGGGCGTGGTAGCGTCGCAGAGACTGCTGATACCGCGCCGAGTGTAGTAAGGCTACGTCCCAAGCCTCTTCCAGCTGGTCTAGTGAATCTTCTCAGCTGGTATGGTTGTTTTGGTCATCGTATGCCTTTGTCCTCGAGGAACCGTATTCTAAGTCCGTGGGTAGGACGGCCTCGGCCCCATAGACTAGAAAGAACGGCGAGAAACCCGTGGCCCGGCTCGGTGTCGTCCTTAGACTCCAAACCACTGAGGGTAGCTCTTTTATCCACCGCTTGCCAAACTTGTTGAGGTCGTTGTAGATCCTCGGTTTTAGTCCCTGCAAAATCATACCATTGGCGCGCTCCTTCTACTCGTTTGTCATTGGGTGAGCTACGGCGGCCCAGTCCACTCGGATGTGGTGGCCTTCGCAGAAGTCTAGGAACTTTTTCCCAGTGAATTACGTGCCATTGTCGGTGATGATGGAGTTTGGGATCCCAAAGCGGTGGATGATATTTGTAAAGAACGCCACCGCCTGCTCGGACCCGATGCTGGTTAAGGGTCAGACTTCGATCCACTTAGAGAATTTGTCGATGGCGACCAGCAGGTGCGTGAAGCCCCCGGGTGCCTTCCGCAAGGGACTGACGAGGTCCAGACCCCACACAACGAATGACCAAGTGATATGTATTGTCTGGAGGGCCTGAGCGGGCAGGTGCGTCTGTCTTGCATAGAATTGACATCCTCGGCAGGAGCGTACAATCCTAGTGGCGTCGGCCACTGCGGTCGGCCAGTAGAAACCTTGTCAGAAAGCGTTTCTTATGAGGGCTCGAGGTGCTGCATGGTGACCACAAGCCCCCGAGTGTCACTACTACAGTAAACCTCTGTACAGGCGGTCCGGTTAGCCTCTACACAGGCGGTTCTAGGAACCGCTTGTGGTGCACCGCCTGTGATGTAAAACAACATCACAGGCGGTCAATCAAAAACCGCTTGTGATAGACACACATTACAGGTGGTCCAGTTTAAAGGAACTGTCTGTGATAGACACACATCACAGGCGGTTTCTAATCCTAGCCGCTTGTGTTAGCCACACATCACAGGCGATTTTAAATATAAGTCCGACTGTATTTCAATATACAGATTCCAGATTCATATTCAGATTCTAGATTCATATACAGAATTAATAACAGATTCAAACACAGATTCCATACACAGATTCATCATACACAGATTCCATACACAGATTTATACATATCAAGTTCCATAACAGGTTCCATACACAGATTCATCCACATATCAAGTTCCATCATACACAGATTTATACACATATCAAGTTGCATAACAACTCAACATCTCAAAGTTCCATAGACAACTAAACATCTAAAGTTCCTAACTAAAGATCTAAACACTGTGTGATATCGTGTACAAACTTAGTTCTGGGAAGTCTTGTAAATTTTCATTTGTATTGTAGAATAGCCCTTGTTGATGAAGAACTTCACGGCGCATAAAGTAAAGCAAGTCTTTTACAACCTTAGCCACGCCGACGGAAACCATATCTCTTTCTAACCATTCAGCATTGATCTTGGATTTAGGAACCTGCAATGAAAGCAAAAAGCAAGCAGTGCTAAGAGTAATGTGATGAGCAACAATATAACATAAAAATTGCAACATAGACAATGATAGCGAACTTACATCCTCACGATTGACCATGTAATGGAAGGTGACACGACACCATTCACATACATAATAACCGCACAGGACAGTACCCGAAGGTTGTTTGTCACCATATGGAAATAATGATATTGAAAAATTAGGCTTGTCCTCTGGATGTTCGCCGCCAAGATCTTTCCAATAAAAAGGTATGCACTGCATATAAGAATAGCATTGTGAGATTAAGAATACATTTGTTAAGTTGTAATAAGTACAAGTGTGCAATAATAATCATACTTCTCTAAAATCTTCAAGAAGTCATTATACGTAGCCTCTTCCATTCTCAGTGAGTCAAAGACCACGACTTTACCATGCTATGGAAAGATCATGATACAAATGTAGTGGTCACTATATAGACATAGACGAAAACACATGTTAAGATCATGATTGCCATAATTTGTAGTTCAAAACCATGTCGAGAACTTACTTAAAGTGGTGCGGAGCTATTATTAAGTCCTTGCCATGCTGTACATGATTATACATGGCTCGTCCAATGTATGCCGCCATTACCTTCATTTTCTTTCTCTGATTCTGTTTGACGGCTTTCTCAAATTCAGCATCATCCAAGTCTTTGTATTCTTCTCCATGTCTCCAAGCAACTTCTTTGTAGTGAGCTTGGGATATCATCAACGGGTCAAGAAACCTTGTCTTAAGTTGTTTCTTCTTATCATCCATGTATTGCATCCTACGTGTAAAAGTGTTAATCGTTAGACTCTCGTTTATGTGTGCGTGTACAAAACTAACAAATATGAAAGTTTAGAGGTACTTACAAGCAAAAGAGGGTTAAGTAGTTGGTTTCCATCCTTTGTTAGTGGTACAACGACCAGAGATCGTCAAAGAATAAATGCCGCACAGGATCTATATTATCTTTGCTCCAAAATGCATCTTCTGGCACAACAAATGTGAAGTCCTCGAGTTTGTATTTGTTGCTAGCCACCATGTACCACTCATGCATTCTAATCTCCAAAGTCGACAACTTAGAAAGTTGCACCGTCGTCAAGAACAGCCTCCCATTCACAAATTTAGGAGGAACATCCTCCTTCTTGTATATCGGGATATTGATTTTAAGACGTAATGATTCTCGAGTACGAATCATTCCATCTTCTTCCCATACTTTGAAATTGTCTATTTGGGACCATGTGCGTACTCCACGAGATGCTGATTCCGCTTTTGATTGATTTGTCATAACTCTCCGCAATTTATGCAGGTAGCGTGCCACTGATTCTGACGGTTTCTTGACATCGTCAGTGGCGATTCGCTGATGAATTTTCTTTGAAGTAGTTGGCCCTTCAACATTGGTGTCAACCTTTGCTTCCTTTTTTATGTTTGCATCGACATTCTGAGGAACAATTTTGTCTACGTCCCCCTCGTCGAGTTCCTTCGCAAGAGGTGATATGATTGTTTCAACGATTTTTGTGGAGGTCGGTGCCATATTTTCCTGCACCATGGGGTATGGAATGATCGAACTATCTTTTTGTTGCATTGGTGTTGAATTTGGCGTTGGTGACTTATGACGCGATACACGGCTTAAGATCGGCTCATCACCCAACTTGATGTCGCGTCGATGCCAAAGGACCAACTCGTTCATTGCCTCCTGCAAAGTTGTGATCCCCTCAACTAGAAAGTCTATCTCCCAATCTTCACAACCACTGTCTGTGATCTCTAGAACTTGGACCACAGCATAGTGTGGCGGGACAGGATTATCCTTGTAGTTAACAAGTCCTGGTTTTACCAAACCAGTAGCAGCTTGTTTTGTTTTTGTCCCAGATCGATTGATTGGAATATGAAGAAAGCAAGGCTTGTCCTCAACAATATCGTCTACAGGGTACTTGGTGCCTGATACGAAGTCTTGCACAGATCCTACGCTGCTAGGGACTAGAGGTGGACTCATGTGGCCTGGCTTGAGTTCACATGATATGCACTCTGTTTTCTTCATTTTCTTCATCACGTCATTAATAGCCTTTTGTACCCTTTCATCAATAGTCTCTTCAAGGGTCCTTTTCAACTTCTCGTGTTTCCTATATGACGCCGCATACTCTAGAAATGCCTCTCTCCAGGAAAACTTAGAAGAGATTCCCCGAGCCCGTCCAGTGTGTTCAGGATTGCCTAGTGCTGCAGTTAGTATGTCATTCTCCCTCCGAGGCTTAAATCCGCCCTTCTTTCTCTTATCTACATATTCTTGAATTTTTGTCGAAACTTCGCCTACCAATTCTGGATGCAAAAGTTTGCCGTCCTCACTCAAACCCTGCCCTACCTAAGATCCAACGAATAGCTCGCTCATCGATATCTTTTAATATTGGGTCCAAAGTGCCGTTAGCTATAGCTTCCTCGATTATCCTGTTCCACTGCACAACTTTATGGTGATATCCGGTTGACCCCAGGCGATGGGGGTGTTTGTTCATCTTCGCTCTCTGAGAATTAGTTTCGCCCAGTTCTTTGGCCTTCAGTTCGGTCTTCTGACGAACAAATTCCTCCCACTGAGCTTGAGTGATTTCCCCCCATTTTCTTGGGCGGAGGAACCTTATTCTTCTTAACAAATTTCCTATTCATCTCGGCCTTCCACCCACCAAACATCTTGGCCATAGCAGAGAGCATCTACTTCCTTACTGCATCCTCTATGCCTTTTGGAACCTTGAATGACTCAGACAACTTAGCCCATAGCTTATTGCGGGTGTCTTCATCTAAATCCTTCCATTTTTGAAGTGTGATTGGCACTATATCTCTAACAGTAGACCCGCAGGAATTTTGAAACTTTGTAACCACGTCAAGTGGTTCTTCAGGAAACCCCTCTGCATTTAGTTTTGTTACGTACATAACTGCACCTTCTTTCATCTAATTGGGACCTCGTCGCCCTCGTTTCCGCTTATGTGAAACGGATGATTCAGGCATCGGAGCATCCTCCGTGTTTCGTGTAGAACATGCATCCTCTTTCTTCTCTTCATTTGAAATCTATATATTGAAACAATTAATGGCCTTTCATATATGAACATTATTTTAGAATATAGTCGGCATATTTCTATTTACCTCTTCATCGTTGGGAATATAGTCGGCATCAAGCTCATCTGATGTTTTTTTCTTCCTTGGAGGTATAGGAGGACAAGGATTGTCGTCACTAGAACTATCCTCCCCGCTCCCTTCACCGGAGCTGCTCGTTGTCTGCCATTCAAGTTTGGTCGTGTCTTCATCAACTTTGTTAGATGCACCGGTGCAGACCACATCCATCCTAGTAGGTACCTAGTGCACAGCTGGTTCCATCAATAAGGGAACTTGGAGAAAAGGTGATTCAAAAGAAATCGAGCCCAAACCCACCTCAGTGTCCCTCCTTTCCTCCCCAAACAGAAAGCCCAAACCTGCCTCCGGAGCAGGATCGGGCCGGGAAGCACGGAGCAGATAGAAGTGCACTTTCCAATGCAGTTAGACAGAGAAGACATGGCTGTGATGTTATAATGCTGAAGGACCCGAAGAAGAGATTATGGCCTGTCGTTTACCACCACTGCCCGTTATTTATGGGCTTCACCGAGGGCTGGAAACATTTGGTGACAGCAAACAACCTTCGGACTGGGGACGTCTGCGAGCTTGTTAAGGGGCCAGACGATGGCGAGCCGGTGTACTCTGTCCGGATGTGTGGTCACAAAATTTATAGCCGCCCCAGCTTCATCTGTGCGCTTCTCTTCTCTTATGTCGGCTGCTAAGATCACTTAGCAGCCCACCTAAGAGTAGAGAAGCACACACATGAAGCCGGGGCGACTTTAAATTTTGTGACCACACATCCGGACATAGTACAGCGGCTTACCATCGTCTGGCCCCTTAACAAGCTCGCAGACGTCCCCAGCCCGAAGGTCGTTTGCTGCCACCAAATGTTTCCAGCCCTCGGTGAAGCCCACAAATAACGGGCAGTGGTGGTAAATGATAGGCCATAATCTCTTCTTGGGGTCCTTCAACATTATAACATCACAGCCATGCCTTCTCTGTCTAACTGCATTGGAAAGTGCACTTCTATCTGCTCCATGCTTCCCGGCCCGATTCAGGCATTCAGCCGATGCCATTCTCCATATAAGTCCCAAACAGAGAATAGGGATGAGGTAGTCAAGATTGTAGGTGCTAGTGCTCAACTACTAGCATCTATAGATATGGACACAAGTCCAAATTTGGTGCTACTCGACACCATCGATATCACTAGGGAAAACAAATACATCAAAGAGATCCACTTCCCAATAGTACTCGAAGATAGTTAATTGACTTGACACTCTCTAAGAGGTTCATACAAAAAACATTATCTCTAAGAGTGAAACCTACGATACTCATCGTATTGTTTAGGACTAAACATCAACAACCCCTTGACTGGTCGCTATCATACTCAATTCCAAAATATTTTTCCAATATGTCGGCTTGAGTAAGGAGATCTAGCGTACCTAGAGGAGGAGATGGTGGCGGTGCGCGGCGGCGTTGGGCTCGGGGACGGCGGCGTGGCGGGCGCCCAACTCGGAGACGACGTCGCTTGGACTTGGGCTCGGCGACGGCGTGGCGGGCGCTCACAGCTCGTGCGCCGCGCACCCCACGAAGAAGCGTTGGGCTCGGGGACGGCGGCGTGGCGGGCGCCCAGCTCAGAGATGGCGGCGCTTGGGCTTGGGCTCGGCGATGGCGTGGCGCAGTAATAGCCTAGCGGCGCAGTATCAATCTGGGCGAGAGTTAGGGTTCCTGCTGGAACCACCGAGGCTTTGATACTATATACACATCACAGGCGGACTTTTAGAAAAACCGCTTGTGATGTATAACATCACAAGTGCTTTTCTATTTCGACCGCCTGTGATATGTAAACTTCACAGGCGGTCGAAATAGAAAACGCTTGTGATGCTATACATCACAAGCGGTTTTTATAAAAATCTGCCTGTGATGTGTATGTAGTATAAAAGGCTCGGTGGTTCTAGCGCAGGAACCCTAACTCCTGGAGCCCGACACGCCGCCAGGCTGCGCACTGTAGCGGCAGATTTTTTTGATCTACGGGGAGAAAGTTTTGTTTTTGATTTTATTGATTGATTTCAAGAGTTTATGCATATATATGATCTCCATTTGTTTTCTTTCTCATTTTGATACGATTTTTTGCCTCAATTTTGTAATATAGACCGGAATTGAAGAAAAACTCAGGAATTCCAAGATTTAGACTTGTAGTTGATCTAATTTAAAGATTTTTTATAAAGAGTTGTCTCACCTCAAGGTACCTATATTGCTGCAATCTTGTTTCATTTTCATGCACATTAATTCGTTCATGATTTAGGGATTAAATTCAATTAATTAGGGATATTTTAAAATTTCTTTTGTATCATGTGCTAGGTACATCTCGATATGATCTTGTTTAACTTTCATGTACATTTATTTTTTCATGTTACATCTCGATATTGACGTTAATCAATATAGGGATAGGTAATGGACCGAGGTTGGATGTACAATGTGCCAAGACCACATCTGTCGTACTTTCGAAATTTGAGAAACTTTATTGAAGCGGCCAATAAGCACGCGAATTTGTGAAAGAGTAAGGAGATATTATGTCCGTGCATCGATTGTGATAATAAGATAGCTTGGAGAGATACAGGAGTAATCCAAGCACATCTGCTAAAAAGAGGGTTTAAAAACAATTACATGATATGGTCAAAACATGGTGAGTTGGATCCGTGTGAAGTGCCTGGTAATGACGAGAGAGTTGTCGGAATTTTAGATCTTAAAGTTGATGGTAAAGTGGATTATGTGGACGCTAATCAAGATTTTGAAGAATTTGATTGCGAAGAGATGTTGCACCATATGGAACCAGAAATGTTGAGTTCTGTGGGATCGCAGAAAGGGCTATCTAAAATGGAGGGACTGGAAAGTGCCTCAAAAGAACCTTTATATGATGAATCAAAGGGTTGTGACAAAGAGTTTACTACACTGCGTACAGTTCTAGAACTTCTTAAGTTGAAGGCTAGCGCCGGATGGTCTGATACTAGCTTCACAGATCTTTTGAATTTTCTATCCCAATTACTACCAAAACCCAACAAACTACCAACAAGCACTTATAAAGCGAAGAAGCTTATATCTCCCATAGCTCTGGGTGTGCAAAAAATTCATGCATGTCCGAACCATTGTATTCTGTATCGTGGCGATTTTGAGAACGCAGCAAGATGCCCAGTTTGCAATGTCAGTCGATACAAGAAGAGCTACAATCAAGACTGTGTAAAAAAATTTCTGAAGAAAAATAAAAACAAGAAATCCACTATTGGACCTGAAAGTGACGATGACACTTTTAATGACATGGATGGGAAAAAGAAGTCAAAGATCCCAGCTTTGGTGATGTGGTATCTTACAACAATTGATCGTTTAAAACATTTGTTCTCAAATCCTAGGGAGGCTGAGCTTATGCGTTGGCATGCTGAAAATCGCAAGCAGAATAACAAACAGATTCGACACCCTGCTAATGCATCACAATGGAAAAATTTCAATCTTATGTATCCTGAGTTCGCCATAGAAACCAGAAATGTAAGATTTGCTTTGGGTACAGACAGAATGAATCCATTTGGTGAAAAAAGAAGTGTACATAGCACCTGACCCGTGACTTTAACGATGTACAACCTTCCATCATGGTTGTGTCACAAAAGAAAGTACATTATGTTGACTATTCTTATTCAAGGTCCGAAATCAGCTGGTGTTGATATTGATGTGTTCCTAGAACCTCTTATGGAAGATATGACAAAGCTCTGGAATGAAGGAGTTAGAATATGGGATGAGTATTGCCATGAGTATTTCAACTTAAGAGCAATTATATTTGTTACCATCCATGATTCTCCTGGTGGCGCCACACTATCAGGGCAAAAGACTAAAGGAAAGAATGTTTGTGTAGTGTGCGTCGATGGAATTGCTTCCATGTACCTTAAATCATCCAAGAAGTTGGTGTTCATGGGACACAGAGGTTCTTGATGAAGCAACATAAGTACCAAAAGATGAAAGAGGAATTTAACAATGAACTGGAAAGTGAAGGTGCACTAAAGCCTTATAGTGGGAAACTTGTTTTTGAAATTGTAAAGAACATTCATGTTGTATTCGGAAAGGGGAAAACAAAGGAGAAAAGAGAACTGACCCTTCAACTTACACAACTTTCAAGAAGCAATCAATTTTTTTGAAGTACCTCCCATACTGGAAGGATATGGAAATTTGCCACAACATTGATTTGATGCATGTAACAAAGAATGTTTTTGACAGCATCATTGGAACCTTGCTGGGCATGCCGAGTAAGACAAAGGACAAACTTAAATCACGCAATGATCTAGTAGATCTTCAAATCAGACCAGAACTTCATCCAGTGGATAGTGGCAAAGGGAAGCCTTACCTCCCCCCAGCTAGCTACAACTTGTCAGTTGAGGAGAGAACAAAGATTTGCAAATGTTTGTGTGGGGTCAAAGTGCCCACAGGTTTCTCATCCAATATCAGCAAACTAGTCAGGATGAAGGACTTGTCTCTATTTGGCTACAACTCTCATGACTGCCATGTGATGATGACGGTGTTCCTCCTAATTGCGGTAAGAGCCCTCGAAACAGAGCATGTCAAAGTTGTCATCACACGTCTGTGTTACTTTTTCAATGCGGTTTCACAAAAAGTAATAGCTTTAGAAGACTTGGACTATCTAAAGGCATATATCATCGAGACTATGTGCAAGCTTGAAATGTGTTTTCCTCCATCATTTTTTGATATGCAAGTACACCTAATCATACATCTCGTGGATCAGATAAAAATATTAGGGCCACTATATTTACATCATATGTTTCAGTTGGAGCGATACCTGGGAGTATTAAAAGGTTATGTGCAAAATCGCGCTCACCCAGAGGGTTCAATCATGGAGGGATACACTACAGAAGAAGTGATTGAGAGCTGTATAGATTACATCAGTGACGGAACAATGATAGGTGTGCCTGTACCTAAACATGAGGGTAAACTATGTGGGAGAGGGAGAATGGACAGGAAAACTTTTCGTGTTGAGGATTACAAGCTAGTACATTGTGCTCATGGTAGTGTACTACAACATCTCACGATAGCCGAGCCTTACATAGAGGAACACCTGGATGAGCTTCGTAAAGAAAATCAGAACCGCACAGAGGACTGGATCATGAGGGAGCACAAACATCATTTCAGCGAATGGTTAATGGACAAAAACATCCCATTCAGAGACTCTATGGAAGAGAAAACAATGAAGAATTTGGCTTCTGGGCCATCGTGTTTTGTGACATCATGGCAAGCATATGACATCAATGGGTACACATTCTACACTAAATCAAAGGACATGAAAAGTGTTGCACAAAATTGCGGTGTTTGTATCGATGCTTTTGACCTACATGGACAGAAGACCACATATTTTGGATTCATAGAGGAAATATGGGAACTTGATTATGGCCCAAGCATGAAAATACCCTTATTTAAGTGCCAATGGGTACAACATCCCGTGGGGGTGATAGTGGATAACTACAGACTCACACTGGTAGACTTAAAGAAAGTAGGATATAAAGATGACCCGTGGGTTCTCGCCGAATGTGTTGCACAAGTGTTCTATGTACTCGATCCAGCAGATGAGAAGATGCATGTAGTTATTTCTGGAAAGCAAAAAATTGTTGGAGTTGAGAATGTGGGAGACGGAGATGAGGAATACAATAAGTATGAAGAGATGTTCGTCTTTAACGGTCCAGAGAGAATCAAACGTGTGGAAAAGAAAATTGATAAGAACTTAAAGCCATACATGCAGAAAAATGGTAGTTCATGAAAAATTGTATGAATCAAATTGTATTTGTTAGCATGTATGATCGACTATGCATTGTGGTTGCCAATTAATTTAAAATCTCTCTAGTTATCTATGTGTGCTATTAAAATTCATTTAAATTGTATTTGCATATTTCTGTTAAAAATTAAAATATTAATTCATTTAAATTGTATTTGCATATTTCTGTTAAAAAATTAAAATGTTAATTCATTTAAATTGTATTTTCATATTTCTGTTAAAAACTAAAATATTAATATGGTAATCAAATCACAATCACAGGCGGTTTTTCATTACGGTCCGTTTGTGAAAAGAATAGAGAACCACAAGCGGTCCGATAAAAAAACCGCTTGTGATACTAATACATCACAGGCGGTCCGAATAGCCTGGGACATCTCAGGCGGTTTTCTAACCGAACCGCCTGTGATGTTAAAAGCCTACCGCTTGTATTGAGCCAAATTGTACTAGTGTGTATTTCTTGTAACAGCTCTTGTCCTTGGGCGACGGATATGCATCGTTGGAGAATGCCTGAGGGGCTGCGGTGGTACAACTCTTTTTCATCACCCAGTAAAACGAATGACTTGGCACGCCGAGCCAGTCACCCGCGAGGACCCTCAACCGACTAGTGAATTTGATGCTGCGTGTCCCTGCCCAGATGGGTTGATGGAAGATGAAATACGAGAGGGGGGATGAGGCTTATATTATCTTGCACCGGGGTGCTCATAGTAGGGGTTACAAGCTTCGCGGGAGAGGGTTTGGCCTTGGAGTGAGCCGTCTAAGTTAGGCTCCTTCACGTCTGCCCTCCTCCCCTGGGAAGGTCCTGGACATCCCCTTTTATAGATACAAGGAGATGATCCAGGTGTACATATGGGGGTGTAGCTATGTGCTAACGTGGCAGGCGGAGAAGTGCTTGAGCCCTGTAGAAGCGTAGCTGGCGGTGCGGCCCTGGGTCCTGCTGACGTTTCTTTGCCTTCGTAGGGAGTTGAGAACAATCGACGTCATGGACGCATGCAGGGAACCATCATTACCTGTTGCCGGAGTAATCTAGATGGGACACCGGTCTTGTTCCTTCGTAGCCTGAGGCAGCTAGCTAGGGGTAGGGTAATGATGTATCCCCTGTGGCGTAGTCGGTCCGAGGGCGAGGTCGGGCGAGGCAGAGACTTCTCCTGAGGCTGAGGCTAAGGTCGGGCAAGGTTGTGACTCCTCCCGAGGCCGAGGCTGAGGCTGAGGCCTGGGGTCGGGTGAGGCGGAGACCTTCTCCTGTGGCCGAGGCTGAGGCCGAGGCCTGAGGTCGGGTGAGGCGGAGACCTTTTCCCGAGGCTGAGGCTGAGGCCGAGGCCAGGGGTCGGGCGAGGCGGAGACCTTCTCCCGAGGCCGAGGCCAGGGGTCGGGCGAGGCGGAGCTCCCTGTTGCACCCGAGGCTGAACTCGGGGGAGGCCGTGACTTACTGTCGTTAGTTTTACCCTGGTGGTTGGCACAGTAGTCAGAACGAGGTGAATAGTGTTGTTTTCCTGTCAGAACGATCAGTAAAGGGGGCGAAGTGACTGCGGTCATTTCGACCTTGCCAACTGAGGCGCGCGTGTCAGGATAAGGTGTCAGGTGATTCCCGCATTAAATGCGCTTGCGATACGGTCGGTGGTAAGGCGATTTGGCCGAGGTTGTTGTACGACAAAGTTTTGCTTGAGCTTGGCCTCAGGCGAGCCGAGGGTGTGCCCACTTCCTGAGGAGGTCCTCGGGCGAGGCGTGAATCCGTCCGGGACTATTGTTCTTGCCTGAGGTCGGGCTCGGGCGAGACAAGATCGCGTCCCTTGGTAGATGAGGCTTTAACTTTGAGCTGTGCTTACTAGTCTTTATGGTCTGTTTTGAAGATGCTTTTCAGCCATGCTTAGGAGTATTGGGGGTACCCCTAATTACGGTACCCGACAACATGGCACTACACGACGGATTGCATCGAGCCCCAGTCTACGAAAGCTAGGGGTCGGTGTAGCCGAAATTGAAAGTCGCCTAGAGGGGAGTGAATAGGCGAAACCTTAAATTTATAAACTTTAAACACGCACTAAGGTCGGGGTTAGCATTAGAATTAAGGTGGAGTGCGAAAGATTGTTTCCCTTGCTATGAGTTGCTCAAATTGATGTGTATAGCTTTGGGAGCAAGCTCAAACCAATATTAGCAAGGAAACTTTAGAGAGAGAGGAAAGAGGAGAAACAAAACAAATTAAGATCAACAAGTAAACACAGTGATTTGTTTACCGAGATTCGGTTCCAAAGAACCTAGTCCCCATTGAGGAGGCCACAAAGGCCGGGTCTATTCCAACTCTTTCCCTCTCTTAATCGGTCACTTAGACTGGTCGAGGTTTCTCCTTAATCACTTGGGTCGCTAAGACCCCGCAAGGATCACCACACACTTATGTGTCTCTTGCTAGCTTTACAAAGCACTTAGAGAAATAAGAATAAGAAGGAGAAAGCAATCCAGGCAACAAATGATCCACTCACAAGTCTTTAAGCAATAGAGTTTATTTTGAAAATTGGAGTGGATTGAATGCTTTGGTTGTGTCTTTGGAGTGGTTGTCTTTGCTCTTGCAATGAATGTGATGTTCAGAATTCTTGGATGCCATTGAAGGAGGTGGTTGGGGGGTATATATAGCCTCCAACCACTTCCTAGTCATTGGCTGAGTTTGCTGGCGATAGGCACACCGGACAGTCCGGTGGTGCACCGGACAGGTACTGTTCACTGTCCGGTGCGTGCCACGTCAGCACGCCCGTTGGGGTTTGGAGTGGACGACCGTTGGAGCCCTTTGTCCTGTAGTTGCACCAGACAGTTCGGTGGCACACCGGATAGACTTTCTGCTCTGACTTCTAATTTTCACTGTTCCCTTTTGCAGTCGACCATTGGCGCCAGGTTACCGTTGCTCTATTGGCTCATCGGACATGTCCGGTGAATTATAGCGGAGCGCGCCCTGAGAAAACCCGAGAGTGGCTTGTTCGCTTTGTGCTCGTCCTGGGGCACCGGACACTGTCTGGTGCGCCACTAGCAGCACACTCTCTAGTCCTTTGCTCCAAATTTATTTGAGTCCCCAATTGAATTTCTTTCTTGGTTTGTGTTGAACCTTATGCACCTGAGATAAATGACATCTATGCAAACTAGTTAGTCCACGTGGTTTGTGATGGACGTCAACCACCAAAATTGATTATAGGAAATGATTAAGCCTATTTCTCTTCCAATCTCCCCCTTTTTGGTGATTGATGCCAACACAAACCAAAGCAAATATAAAGTGAAGAAATGTAACTATTTTGCAATTATGATTGATGTGCATAGGTTACTTAGATTTAAACCAATTGAAAGACTTTATACATATGTGTAAGAATAAACATGATTGCTTTCTTCTATTTAACATTTTGGACCACATTTGCACCACTTGCTTATTTTTGCAAATATTTTGGAAAAAATCGAATTCTTTTGCAAATAGCCAAAAAGTATAAGAATATGATTTCAAGAAGCATTCTCAAGATTTGAAATTCCTCCCCCTGTTTCAAATGATTTTCCTTTTACTAAATGAAAGCTCCCCCTGAAGAAATTCTCCCCTTAGCTTTCAAGAGGGTTTTGAAATGATTTTCCCTTTTGAAACAGATACCAAGTGAAATTATACCAATTAAATTCTTATACTAAGTAAAATTTTGAAACCAAATGAGATACTAATTGAAAATTTTGAGACTAACTGAAATACCAATTGAAATAAGTTTTCTTCCTTTAGTTTTTGAAAATTTTAAATGGTGGTGCGGTCCTTTTGCTTTGGGCTTAATACTTTCTCCCCCTTTGGCATTAATCACCAAAAATGAAGAACTTGAGAACCCTTTTACACGTCTCCCCCCTGTTGATCCTAATACTTTCTCTCCCACAACATGAGTGAAGGGTTATACCAATTGAGATTTACATCAGTTGGAGTGGAAGCTTTGCCTTTGCCGAATACTCCATTTTTCTTTCAATCTAAGACTAATCATAGAAATATACTTGAAAGCACATTAGTCTTAGCCTTGGCACAAGAAGAATAAGGAATATGCATTTGTACCAAATGAGAGAGATATGACCAAAGGTATATAAATTAGCTTTGCGTGCAATGTTTCAATAAATGTTCCGAGAATCAAGTATATTTAGTTCATTCCTAAGTTTGCTAAACGTCTTTTCATCTAGTGGCTTGGTAAAGATATCGGCTAATTGGTTGTGGATGTTAACATAGGCAATTTCGATATCCCCATTTTGTTGGTGATCTCTCAGAAAGTGATACCGGATGTCCATGTGCTTAGTGCGGCTGTGTTCAACGGGATTATCCGCCATGTGGATTGTACTCTCACTATCACATAGGAAAGGGAATTTGCTCAATTTGTAGCCATAGTCCCTAGGGGTTTGCCTCATCCAAAGTAATTGTGCACAACAGTGACCTGCAGCAATATACTCGGCTTCGACGGTAGAAAGAGCTACTGAGTTTTGCTTCTTTGAAGCCCAAGACACCAGAGATCTTCCTAGAAACTGACAATTCTCTGATGTGCTCTTCCTGTCGATCTTACATCCAGCATAATCGGCATCGGAATACCCAATTAAATCAAAGGTAGATCCCTTGGGGTACCAAAGCCCAAACTTAGGAGTGTTAACTAAATATCTCATGATTCTTTTCATGGCCCTAAGGTCAACTTCCTTAGGATTTGCCTGGAACCTTGCACACATGCATACAGAAAGCATAATATCTGGTCGTGAGGCACATAAATATAGTAAAGATCCTATCATCGATCGGTATACCTTTTGATCTACTGATTTACCTCCTGTGTCGAGGTCGAGATGCCCATTAGTTCCCATGGGTGTCTTGATGAGTTTGTCATTATTCATTCCAAACTTCTTAAGTATGTCTTGAATTTACTTAGTTTGGCTGATGAAGGTGCCCTCTTGGATTTGCTTGATTTGAAATCCAAAGAAATACTTTAACTCCCCCATCATAGACATCTCGAATTTCTGTATCATAATCCTACTAAACTCTTCACAAGATGACTTGTTAGTAGACCTAAATATAATACCATCAACATAAATTTGGCATATAAACAAGTCTTTAGCAATTGTTTTAGTGAAGAGAGTAGTGTCAGCTTTTCCAACTTTGAAGCCATTAGTGATAAGAAAGTCTCTTAGGCATTCATACCATGCTCTTGGGGCTTGCTTGAGCCCATAAAGCGCCTTTGAGAGCTTATAAACATGATTAAGATACTCACTATCTTCAAAGTCGGGAGGTTGCTCAACATATACTTCGTCCTTGATAGGGCCATTGAGGAAGGCGCTTTTCACGTCCATTTGATATAACTTAAAGCCATGGTGAGTAGCATAGGCAAGTAATATACAAATTGACTCAAGCCTAGCTACGGGTGCATAGGTTTCATCAAAATCCAAACCTTCGACTTGTGAATAACCTTTTGCAACAAGTCGTGCTGTGTTCCTTATCACCACACCATGCTCATATTGTTTGTTGCGGAATACCCACTTGGTACCTACAACATTTTGGTTAGGACGTGGAACTACATGCCATACCTCATTCCTCATGAAGTTGTTGAGCTCCACTTGCATTGCCACCACCCAGTCCACATCTTTTAGTGCATCCTCTATCCTGTATGGCTCAATAGAGGACACAAAGAGTAATGTTCACAAAAAATGCAACTCGAGATCGAGTGGTTAC
Source organism: Zea luxurians (assembly GCA_029449295.1). NCBI lineage: Eukaryota > Viridiplantae > Streptophyta > Magnoliopsida > Poales > Poaceae > Zea > Zea luxurians. The sequence continues at coordinate 94,658,582 of JAOPSE010000006.1, forward strand.
CCCCTTATGAATGTCACCAAGTATGGAGTTGACGGGGTGATCTCTTTGAATTGCTTGGTGGACTCGGGTGTGGCGGTCTTTGATTTTGAATCTCTTGATCATCTTCCTTCTCTTGATCATCTTCATCTCCCCCTTGATCAATGTCCTCCTCCTGAGGTGGCTCATCATCTTGGTCTTCATCCTCTTCTTCTTGAGTAGGTGGAGATGCTTGTATGGAAGATGATGGTTGATCTTGTGCTTGTGGATGCTCTTCGAATTCTTTTGGACACACATCCCCAATGGACATGTTACTTAGCGTGACGCACTGAGCCTCTTCATCATCTAATTCATCAAGATCAACTTGCTCCACTTGGGAGCCATTAGACTCATCAAACACAATGTCACAAGAAACTTCAACTAATCTAGTGGACTTGTTGAAGACTCTATATGCCCTTGTGTTTGAGTCATAACCAAGTAAAAAGCCTTCTACTGCTTTAGGAGCAAATTTAGAATTTCTACTTCTTTTAATAAGAATAAAGCATTTTCTCCCAAAAACTCTAAAATAAGAAACATTGGGCTTTTTACTAGTGAGGAGTTCATATGATGTTTTCTTGAGGATTCGGTGAAGATATAACCGGTTGATGGAGTAGCAGGCGGTGTTAATCGCCTCTGCCCAAAATCGGTCTGGTGTCTTGTACTCATCAAGCATGGTCCTTGCCATGTCCAGTAGAGTTCAATTCTTCCTCTCCACTACACCATTTTGTTGGAGTGTATAGGGAGAAGAGAACTCATGCTTGATACCCCCTTCCTCAAGAAATCCTTCATTTTGTGAGTTCTTGAACTCCGTTCCATTATCGCTTCTAATCTTTTTGATTCTCAATTCGAACTCATTTTGAGCCCGTCTTAAGAATCTCTTTAAGATCTCTTGGGTTTGAGATTTTTCCTGCAAAAAAAATACCCAAGTGAAATGAGAATAGTCATCCACAATTACAAGACAGTACTTACTCCTGCCAATGCTTATGTAAGCGATCGGTCCGAATAGGTCCATGTGGAGTAGCTCAAGCGGCCTGTCTGTCGTCATGATGTCCTTGTGTGGATGATGGACTCCAACTTGCTTCCCTGCTTGGCATGCGCTACAAATCCTGTCTTTCTCAAAATGAACATTTGTTAATCCTAAAATGTGTTCTCCCTTTAAAAGCTTGTGAAGATTCTTCATCCCAACATGGGCAAGTCGGCGATGCTAGAGCCAGCCCATATTAGTCTTAACAATTAAGCAAGTGTCTAGTTCAACTTTGTTATCATTAAAATCAACTAAATATAGCTAACCATCTAATACTCCCTTAAATGCTATTGCATCATCACTTCTTCTAAAGACAATAACACTAATATCAGTAAAAAGACAATTGTAACCCATTTTGCATAATTGAGAAACTGAAAGCAAATTGTAGTCTAAAGAATCAACAAGAAAAACATTGGAAATGGAATGGTCAGGAGATATAACAATTTTACCCAAACCTTTGACCAAACCTTGATTTCCATCCCCGAATGTGATAGCTCTTTGGGGATCTTCATTTTTCTCATATGAGGAGAACATTCTTTTCTCCCCTGTCATGTGGTTTGTGCACCCTCTATCGATTATACAGCTTGATCCCCCGGATGCATAAACCTACAAAACAAATTTAGGCCTTGTTCTTAGGTACCCAAATGGTCTTGGGTCCTTTAACATTAGAAACAAGCACCTTGGGTAACCGAACACAAGTCTTGGGACTCTTGTGTTTGCCCCCAACTTATTTGGCAACTACTTTGAATGATTTGTTAGTAAGCACATAAGAAGCATCAAAAGTCTTAAATGAAATGTTATGATCATTTGATGCATTAGGAATTTTCTTTTTAGGCATTTTGATATGAGTTGAATGCCTAGAGCTAGATGCCTCATTACTATACAAATAAACATGATGAAACATAGTATGAGGTTTTCTAGCATGGATTTTCCTAATTTTGTGCTTAGGATAGTTCTTAGAATATAAAATGTAAACCTCTCTATCCTGAACCATGGGAGCCTTACCCTTAACAAAATTAGATAGTTTCTTAGGGGCATCAAGTTTGGTGTTGCTTTGGCTCCCTTGTTGGAAGCCAATGTCATCCTTGATGCCAGGGCGTCTCCCATTATAGAGCATGCTTCTAGCAAATTTAAATTTTTTCATTTTCTACCTCATGCTCGACAATTTTAGCATTTAATTTAGTTATGTGATCATTTTGTTCTTTAATCATGGCAAGGTGATCATCAATAGCTTCAACATTTACATATCTACATCTAGTACAAATAGTGACATGTTCAATAGTAGATGTAAAGGGTTTGCAAACATTCAATTCTTCTATCTTAGAATTTAAACTAGCATTCTCATCTCTAAGACAGGAAATTGAATAATTGCACACGCTAAGCTCCTTAGTTAAGTTTTCACATTTTTCTACTTCTAGAGCATAAGCATTTTTCAACATAACAAATTTTTTATTTTCTTTAACGAGCAAGTCCTCTTGGCATTCCATGAGATCATCCTTCTTATTAATGGTTTCTATTAATTCATTTGATTTTTTCTTTTGGTCCATGGTAAGGTTGGCAAAGAGAGAAATTAAATCATCATTATTATCACTAGAGCTACCCTCATCATCAGATGTAGTGTATTTGGGGGTATCTCTAGAATGTACCTTCTTCTTCTTGCCGTCCTTAGCCATGAGACACTTGTGGTCGACGTTGGGGAAGAGGAGGCCTTTGTTGATGGCGATGTTGGTGGCGTCCTCATCGAAGGAGGAGTCGGTGGAGCTCTCGTCGGAGTCCCATTCCTGCCCCATGTGCGCCTCACCACCTTTTTCTTATAATACTTTTTCTTCTCCATTTTCTTCTTCCCCTTCTTGTCTTCGTCCTTGTCACTATCACTTGTATATGGACATTTAGCAATAAAGTGACCGGACTTACTACACCTGTAGCACACCCTCTTGGAATGGGGCTTGTATTCCTTCCCCTTCCTTTGTTTGAGGATTTGTCGAAAGCTCTTAATGATAAGAGCCATCTCCTCGTTGTCGAGGTTGGAGGCGTCGATTGGAAGTCTACTTGGTGTAGACTACTCCTTTTCTTCCGTTGCTTTGAATGCAATGGGTTGCACCTCGGGTGTGGAGGTGGCGCCTTGCTCCAAGTTGACAATGTGTTTGGAATATTTGATCATAAGTTCAAAGCTCGCAAACCTACCAATAACCTCCTCGGGAGACATTTGTTGATATCTAGGATCTCCACGAATTAATTGAACTTGAGTAGTGCTATGAAAAACTAGAGATCTTAGAATAACCTTGACCATTTCATGGTCATCCCATTTGGTGCTCCCGAGGTTGCGCACTTGGTTGACCATCGTCTTGAGCCGACTATACATGGCTTGCGGCTCTTCCCCTTTGTTGAGGACGAATCGCCCGAGCTCTCCCTCGATCATTTCACGCTTGGTGATCTTGGTCACCTCATACCCTTTGTGCGCTGTTTTGAGGACGTCCGGAATTTCTTTGGCATTTTTCAACCCTTACACCTTATTATACTCCTCTCGACATAAGGAAGCGAGGAGTATAGAAGTTTCTTGGGAATTAAAATGCCTAATTTGGGCAGCCTCGTCCGAGTCGTAGTCCTCGTCGCGCACCTGTGGTGCATGCGTTCCAAACTCAACAATATCCCATATGCTTTCATAGAGTGAGGTTAGATGATGCCCCATTTTATCACTCCACATACAATAATCTTCACCATCAAAATATGGTGGTTTGCCTAGGGGTACCGAAAGTAGAGGAGCGCGCTTTGGAATGCGAGGATAGCGAAGAGGCTTCTTACTATACTTCTTGCGCTTGTGGCGCTTCGAAGTTGTAGACTCGGTGCCAGATGTGGAGGGTGATGAAGAGTCGGTCTCGTAGTAGACCACCTTCTTCATTTTCTTTTTCTTCTTGTCACCCCTCCTATGTGACTTGATTGAGGAAGAGGATTCCTCCTTGTATTTGTCGCCAGACTCCCTTGATAGAGTCCTTCCTAAGCCTATGGCCTTGTCGCCAGTGACAATCTCCCTCTTGGCGTGATCTCCAGACATCACTTCGAGTTTGTTAGACTCTTAATGAAGCACTGGCTTTGATACCAATTGAAAGTCGCCTAGAGGGGGTGAATAGGCAAAACCTGAAATTTACAAACTTTAAACACACACTAAGGTTGGGGTTAGCGTTAGAATTAAACTGGAGTGCGAAAGATTGTTTCCCTTGCTATGAGTTGCTCAAATTGATGTGTATAGCTTTGGGACCAAGCTCAAACCAATATTAGCAAGGAAACTTTAGAGAGAGAGGAAAGAGGAGAAACAAATCAAATTAAGATCTACAAGTGAACATGGTGATTTGTTTACTGAGGTTCGGTTCCAAAGAACCTAGTCCCCGTTGAGGAGGCCACAAAGGTCGGGTCTATTCCAACCCTTCCTTTCTCTCAATCGGTCACTTAGACCGGTCGAGGCTTCTATTTAGTCACTTGGGTCACTAAGACCCCGCAAGGATCACCACACACTTTGGTGTGTCTTGCTAGCTTTACAAAGCACTTAGAGAAATAAGAATAGGAAGGAGAAAGCAATCCAATCAACAAGAGCAACAAAATAACACAAATGATCCTCTCACAAGTCTTTAAGCAATAGAGTTGATTTTGGAGATTGGAGTGGATTGAATGCTTTGATTGTGTCTTTGGAGTGGTTGCCTTTGCTCTTGCAATGAATGTGATGTTTAGAATACTTGGATGCCATTGAAGGAGGTGGTTGGGAGTATTTATAGCCTCGAACCACTTCCTAGCCGTTGGCTGAGTTTGCTGGCAATGGGCACACCGGACAGTCTGGTGGTGCACCGGACAGGTACTGTTCATTGTCCAGTGTGTGCCATGTCAGCACGCCCGTTGGGGTTTGGAGCGGACGACCGTTGGAGCCCTTTGTCCTGTAGTTGCACCGGACTGTCCGGTGGGCTCTGACTTTCCGCTCTGACTTATGACTTGCATTGTTCCCTTTTGCAGTCGACAGTTGGCGCCAGGTTACCGTTGCTCCATTGACTCACTGGACATGTCCGGTGCACACCGGACAGTCCGGTGAATTATAGCGAAGCGCGCCTTGAGAAAACCCGAGAGTGGCCTATTCGCTTGGTGCTCGGCCTGGTGCACCGGACACTGTCTGGTGCGCCACTGGCAGCACACTCTCTAGTCCTTTGGTCCAAATTTATTTGAGTCCCCAACTTAATTTCTTTCTTTGTTTGTGTTGAACCTTCTGCACTTGAGATAAATGACATCTAGGCAAACTAGTTAGTCCACGCAGTTTGTGATGGATGCCAACCACCAAAATTGATTATAGGAAATGATTAAGCCCATTTCCCTTTCATGAATGATGGCGCCAGGGACCATCACCGCCCCCACGATAAATACATGACAATCAGGCAGTCCTGGGTCCCAAGAGTATGCACGAACTCACTCGGGGTAAAACACTGGTTTTTACCCTTGCCTTATGGCTCCTTCCCAGGGAAGCCATCGATGATCGACCCCTGGCCTAGCCTATAAAAGGGAGAGGCTGGCCACAAGGTAAGGGGGGTCGATAGACAGATTCATACAGAGAGAAAAGATCAACCTGGAGACGACCAGACGCCTTTAAATGGAGATGAGCTCACAGAGACGAACAGGAGGAGTAGCACCGACGAGTACTAGGAGGCCAGAGCCCCGCCAAGCCAAGACTTAGCTAGGTTTCCACCTTTCAGCTTTTAAGCTCCACTTCAACCTCGATAAGTGATATGGGAGCCTCTCCTCCCTCTCTCGACTGCTTGTAACCCCTACTACGAGTTTTATCATCAATAGTACCGGTAGCGCAAGCCACCGATGACTAGATGTAGGGACGTTCTGCACGAACAAGTACAAATTTTATGCCCTTCGTGCAGACCCTCCGGAGGCTGGAATGCGCACAATAAATTACTTGTCGAAGCGAGGTAAGAAACACCAACAATTGACCTTATCACCTTTGTTTGTTTTTGTGTCATATTTCTCGCATACACTATTGTGAATATTTAGGAAATAAACAATACAAATACAAATTTCAGATAAATACACATAAATTTTGACTTCTTATAGGAAAAAAAACTCAAGCTAACAGGTAGAAAGAGTTAGGGTAATTTGGTCATCAAGCACCTATTTTTAGCTAGGTTGTGACAACTAACCACTAATAACTATTTACGCTATATTCGGTTTTCACGGATTGGAGGTACGAAACGATTCCTAGTCAGATTATTTCTCTAATTCATATAAGTTTTGATGAGTTGGAACCAATTCTGGTCCAATCCTAGACAAACGAACGGGCCCTTAGGGAGTATAGCTAACAATTAGTTGGTATATAGGACCTGTGTTGGCAATAGTGTTTTTCAAAAGCATGATTTTACAATACTATACTTTGTAATTGTCATGACAGTACCATAGTTTTGGCAGCTCAAAAATTACCATGGTTTTAAGAAATATTATCTAGATAAAACATTGTAAACCATGGTGTTAAGCAAAAGCTAGCCATTTCGCAAAAACTTTGGGCCAAACTAATGTTTCCAATACTCCTAAAATATCATGTTATCTAGAATATCATGATTTTAAAGACATAGTTTTGAGGATTGTAACCAAACACCTCATGACATAAAATATTATGGTATTACTTAAAACCATGGTATTGTATCGAAACTACAGAAATACTTTACCCCTAAACCGGACTCAAAGGAAATCACCTATAACATTATTGAACTAGCACAAGCGGGTAGGCTCTTCATTAGCAGACTATTTCTAACATGTATTGTAAAGCATTCCTATTTTGTATTTACAGAAGATTTATCTTCTTTACATGTTCCAACTTCATCTAAATATAGATAATGGTTCTCCATCATCTGCATATGCGGACATTGTCGGTATCTCAAGATTGGGGTACCCACGATTGCTAGGTCAAGATGAACCCCTCGACACTACCCTTAGCCACCATGCTAATGGTGGTTCGTCCTATCCCAGTGGTTGGGCCTGGCTAGTAAGTTCGATAGAAGGCTAGCACCTATAATCAGCGCTCTGAAACCCCAGTGGAGGGGGTCTGGGTTCGTCACGTGCCTTGAAGACGAGGGCTCTCGGGACCTACGCCCGTGGGCTGACCCCCGGGAATGGCCCTGACCCTCATGGTGGGCCACTCGGACCTCCGACCTAAGGGTATTCGATGGTGCCACGTGGTGACCAACTCCGGAGGAGACGAGGCCTTCCCTGAGCACCATCCGAACCCCTAACCAAGGGCGGTCCGGAGCTGTCGTGAGGAAGGGCGATCCCAGTCACTACTCCCCTCATGAGGCGAGGCTCGGTGCTGCCATGTGTTCTACGATGTGTGTCATAAGCCATCGGGAAAGCCTGATGTCAGCCTTTAAGTACAGTGCACCTCTGAATTTACTACGGATAAGACATATACCTTCCTGCCCTAGTGGCAGGCGGTGTGTCCATATTATGCAGGCCACACAGTAACTTGTGAGTTACCGAGGCATGACCATTGACTCTCTGTGTCGCATGGGCTACTATCATCATGACTCCCATAGTAGCATGCGCGGTACCGAGGCAAAGGGTGATAGGTGGAGAAGACAGGACGCCGTCGCCTGAGCACCCCTACATGCGTAGCGTATCAGCCTACGTTGTAACCTACTCCTGCGCTCTGCTTCGACTAGACAAGGTATTGGCACAGCAAGCCATGAGGTCTACATAGCAACCAAGTAAAGATATTCATTCTCCATGGACCGACGCTCGACTTACTCCATATCTAGTAATAGATTACCGACCCCACTTGTTAGGGCTTGGTCACCATGTACGTGCCTCCCTTGAACTATAAAAGGGAGGGCACGCGCACACGGTAGAGGGAGAGGTCATCAAGTCTTAAACGAACGCACATAGACCAACACAGACTCCCTTAGAAACCCTCAGATACACACAGAGATTCATAGGTGTTGGTCACTTGTTCTCAAATGCTATGAGTTAAGAACAAGGCAACACAAATGTTAATGGTTAAAGACCTTCATCATTCGAAGCATTATCTCCCTTAGGATATAATGTTCTTTAGACGAAGGTTATGAAGGACAAACCCTCATAATCTCAATATATAATAATAAAAAGCAGGAATATAAGAGACATATAGAGAGCATGATCATATCAAATCGTTAGATTATTTATATTTTTGTTATATGATCATATACAAATATTAATGATATTGAATTACATTTGTACCTTCGTCTTGATAGAAGGTAAGAATCCAAGAGTGACACGCGAATGAATACAAGTCAGCGTGAACAGTATGGTGTTACTGTTCATCTATTTATAGGCACAGGACGTAGCCTAGGTAAAATTACATCCATGTCCTTGATATTTAATATTGACTAAGGAGTAATCTGTCGAGGACTGAGAAGTATTTTTCCCTTTAGGTCGGTTTCATTCTCCATCACCGTCTTTGCACTAAGCCGAAGCTTCTCAATTCATAGCTTTGGAACCGATTCATCCTTCTTCCAGACCACGCCTTTCATACCGTGCACACCTTCACCTCAAAGTCGAAGGTTCCTGCTATAGTATATTATACTTGGAAAACATGTTAGTCGTGTTTTTTAGGACCTTCGAAAGACGAAGGCCCCCAACAGTAGCCCCTCGCAGTATTAATTTGTTCTTGTATCTAACAAATTCAGACTGTGACGTGAACAAAGGCCTTTAGCGGAAGGTCCAAAAAACACCTTCCCTTCGCTAGAATAGCGAAAGTCAATGACAAATGGGGCCCACCAAGTTGCAATGCACTAGGCGTATAAATAGAAACCCACAGCGGCAGCATTTGTTACGCCATTTCTGTTGCTTGCGTTATTTTCTCAAATTTTAACTCTTGCTATCAACTCTCGCTTGATTTTCGAGCTTCGTGATATACACAAGAAGATGTCTGAGGAGAAGAAGATGTCTGAGGAGAAGAAAGTTGTGGACCCTTTTCTTGTTGGGTTTTACGAATCTATGGCAAAAACAAATACAGAGAAGATCACAAAAGAAATAATGGTGGATTTGTCTGAAGATTCTGACGATAGCGATGACTATGATGTGGAAAGTGGGGATGAAGATTCTGAAGACCAGCCCTGGCGGCCAAGCCATACCATCTTCGGAAAGTCGACCCTTAAACAAAGTCAAATTGACGCCATGAAAAGAAGATACTTTCGTGACATGTCAATTGTGAGGGTTGGAGGGGACAACACCTCCCCTGCTCCAGAAGAAAATGAGGTTGTTGTCTACAAAAGCTTTATGAAGGCATGTCTTCGGTTCCCGTTGAGGAAATTTTTGGTTGAAGTATTGAAGATATTTTAGATCTTTCTTCATCAAATTACCCCTGAATCTATAATCAGAATGGGTTTGTTTGTTTGGGCTGTGAGAAGCCAATGGCGGGAACCGAGCGCGAAGTGTTTTTGCAATATGCACGAACTGTTGTACGAGACGAAGGCCACTAGCAAAGAGCAGTATCACAACAACTTTGGTTGTTATGGATTAATTGCCCGTTCTAATGCAAGCTACCCGGTTCCAACATTTCAGAAAAGGTGGATCAGGTTCTGTATGGAGGAATGGTTTTATGTTAAGAATAATCTGATTAAAAGGGAGGACATAAAGGAGATTATCCAACACCCCATCTGGTCTCGCTTCGGCCTTCGAAGGCCGGTCGTGGCGATTGAAAATGATGCTGAAGCATGTCAAAAGGCTTTCAACAATGTCTGTGCTTTCATTGGTACAAGAGACCTTATCTAAGAGCACATAGCCTACAGGGTATGGCCACTTGTGGATAAGTGGGAGATGCCGAAGGAGACTGCTGCCGGGTCCAGTGAAGGTGGATTAATTCGTTTGAAATATACCTTCAGATACAGAGACCAGTTTGACGAACCAAATGCCGACTGGCTGAAATGTATTGAGGCTACTAGCGACGAGTTACTTGGGGCATATACCAGAGCCGAAGATGATGCTTTGTCCTCAGCCTTCGGGGGTCGGGGCAAGAAAAGGTTGAACAGGGTTTTCGATGCAATTGGTTTTATATATCCTGATTATTGCTATCCCTCGCGAAAGCAGGGAAAAAAGAGGAAAGCTGCCACTTTGGCCATCTATGCTGTGCCGAAGGGCAAGAAAATCAAGGTTTTGACCCACCGGCCAAGATATATTGAAACGACCATAGTGCCAAAATTTGGTGAAGAGACATCTTCTGCTGCCGAAGCAGAACAAGCTGCTCTCGTCGCTCGGAGCACTGAGGAATCAACTATAGTGCCGAAGGTTCCTATATTTGAGCCAGTCGAAGCCGAAGATGGGGCGGCCAAAAAGCCAGAGTTTGAAAAAACAATAGTGCTGCCAGAAATTCTGAGCCCACCGGTAGAAGCAGAATTGCCGAAGGTTGCAAAAGCTCCTGCCACGACTCCCAAGAGGAGAAGAATGGCTAGCATACTAGATGCTGTCATGGAGACGACAAGGTCACTAACTCCTACCCCTGTGAAGATAGCTGTCGAAGCTGTAGCGGTTCATGCTGAAACCGAAGCTGGGCCCTCAGCGCCCACGGAAGCAGAACCTGCCGTAACTGAGCAGGGGGCAGGAGAAGAGTTTCTAGATGCTAGCGTAGCTCTGGAGAAGAATGTGGCCAAAGAAGCCAAATCCCCTGCTCTCGAAGCACTGTCCGAAGATCTCGACTATATTATTCGACATGCTTCAGGGGAAAATTGTCCGAAGAAGAAATTTCAGAAGCCAAACACTATGCCCGGGAACTGAAATACCCGAAGGGGCCTTAGTGTTCAACGACACGGATGAAGATGATTTCTTGTACTGCCTCCCGGACAACAAAGAGATATCCGTCTGCCGGGAGATAGCCAAAAGTATGGGATTTTCGAAGCTCGAAGCTGGCCTCTCCGCCATGTCGAAGGATGACCTTGCGAACAGCCTCGCATACAATAGTCTGAAGGTACAGAAGTTGTGAACTTTAAAGTTTATGGACTTGGAAATAAGGTCTTTTATTCTTATGTTAATCCTTTCTTCTTTCTTGCCGGGCTTAATCCTTAGCAACGCCCTGAGGGCGCAAAAGAATGCTAAAGACGAAAGCTGCACGATAGCTCTCAGCAACCTTCGATCAGAAGTTATTAAGCTAAGAGACAAAGCCTTGGAGAAGGACAAAATTCTACTTTCATTGGTGGATAAAGTGAAAGAAGATGAAGCAAAGTTTAACACTCAATCCGAAACTTATAAAGCCAAAATTGAAGATCTTCAGAAAAAACTTGCCGAAGCCAATGAGAACTTTGCAGTTGCTAAGGCTAGTCAAGAAATTAGTGAATGGTCTAAAACTAGGCTAGAGAAAAATGTTGAGGAGCTTCGCAAATCCAAGGAAAGGTGCTTCGAGAAATCCTTGGATTGCATGAAAAATTGCAAACCAACTTTGCCAAAGTAGGCGCCTATTCTTCTGAAGAAAACTTCATCCGAGGCGACCCCGAGGGCGTTATTGATTGGATAGCGGGGAAGCCAAAACATTTGAAGAGATCCTGAGCGATCGTGGGGATATCTGTGCTTTTTCCGGTGCTCAAGGAATTGCGGGTATCCTGGAGAAGGCTGGTTGCGGTCATGTTAAAGCTGCGGCCCAGGCTGAAGCCGGCTTCTCCACATAGGACACAAAAGACCCTTCGGCTGAAGCTACATTGGTGGGCGGAAAATTTTATTCCAATATTTGGGTGAACGGTGGCCGAGAATTGGCCAATGAAATTATAAAAAAGAATGAAAAAGAAACCCACGAAGCCCGAGAAGAAACTAGGTGAGCCGAAGAAGCTGCTGAACGTGAAAGGCACATAGGTATTGTTTTTGAATTTTAGCTTCAGCGTTTATTTTATAGCTTCGAACTAACATTTTACCGTTTACAACTGAACTGTCACCGCTGCCCGAGCCGTACAACCCCGTAGCCGATCCAGTTATGAAAGAAGCACTGGATATAATGAGCGTTGCTAACTCCATCATCGACGAAGTCATCGACAAGCTGTTGAACGAAGCCGCAGAGAAAATACATAAGGAAGATTAAACTTTATTGTAATGATACTATGTAACATTTTAGTGTATTGAACAATTAATCAGACATATAAATTGTTGTAATATATTTCTTTGCGATGCATGAAATTTATGTACATACCGTTTTTGAGGTTTCGGCGAAAAAACATCTTCCCTTCTTTTCATGCTTCGTAAAGAAATGAGCCCTTCTATGGCCAGTCTAATAAAATTGTATTTCCCGAAGTTTGCTTCGTGCCTCAGCACATTTTCATTTAACAAAGTATTGTCGAAGATTTGCTTCATATCCAATCCTTTTGCCGTTGATGCGATATGATGTATGATGTAATGTTATGCGGAATGATGCGGTGATATGATGCAATATGATGGTGATGCCGAACACACACATGCGTGCCCACACTGAGACACACGAGACTCTACATCCCCTTAGGGACGTCTTTGGAGTATTTAAGCTCTACATCCCCTTAGGAACGACTTTGGAGCTTTTTCACCTTCTATTTTGGTGGTATTTAAGCTCTGCATCCCCTTAGGAACGACTTTGGAGCTTGTTCACCTTATATTTCGGTGGAATTTTTGGCTCTACATCCCCTTAGGAACAACTTCTGAGCAGAAAACTTACTCTGCGCTCCCTTGGGTATGACTTTTATAGCTTTGGAGCTTACTCTGCGCTCCCTTAGGAACGACTTTTGTAGCTTCGGAACTTAGTCCGCGCTCCCTTAGGAACGACTTTTGTGGCTTCAGAACTTAGTCCACGCTCCCTTAGGAACGACTTTTGTGGCTTAAGAAGTCTGTTTAAGACATATTTTACTCATTGACACAAGCACAATTATTACATAAAATCCAAATTTAGTTCTTCATGGCTTGTTTCTCATACAAAAATTAAAATGGCATAAAAGATAAAGATACATCAAGAATAGGATATTCTTGAATAGATATGCTTGGATTCTAGCACAGTGCTGTTGACTGTGCGAGCTTCGGATTCCTCCCGAAAATCATGCTGCTACTGTGCACGTGGGTGCCCTTCTAGCTGCTGGCTTCGGGTCTGAGTGGGTGGTAATGGTGGTGGTAATGGGAGCTAGGCCCAGGAAGCTTGAGAGTGACTTGCCGAAGCAACGGAAACCGAAGGTTGTTGGTTGCCTACGTACTCTGGTACATAGGGAGAGTAGCATGAAGCAGTATGTAAAACCTGCTTCGGCTGATTCTGCCGCGCTTCAGCTTCGGCAATCTCCTTTTTCTTCTGTATTGTGACTTGGCATGTTCTTGTGGTGTGGCCCTTATCTTCTCCATAGAATAAGCAATATAGCCTTCTAGGTTGATCCCCGTACCTTCCTTCGAAGCCCCTGCCGCCTCTGCCCCTTGGGGCTGGTGGCCTGAAAGAGTTTGTTGTTGCCTTGAAGATTGGGAGCTGTGTTGTGGCCTTTGAGGCTGGCTTCCTCTGTCATCACTTAGGCTGGAATTATGAATCGATCTGATGTGCCTGGGGTGGATTCTTCCTCCGAAGCCCCTGGTCATCTCAGAAAATATGTAGGCTTCTTCCCTTCTCTGGCGGAAATCATTATCAGCCCAGATGTATTCATCCATCTTTTGAAGAAGCTTCTCCAGGGTTTGTGGGGGCTTCCTTGCAAAATACTGAGCCGTAGATCCTGGCCGAAGCCCTTTGATCATGGCCTCAATGACAATTTCATTGGGCACTGTAGGTGCTTGTGCTCTCAGACACAGGAACCTTTGGACATACGCCTGAAGGTACTCCTCATGGTCTTGTGTGCAATGGAACAAAGCCTGAGCAGTGACTGGCTTCGTCTGAAATCCTTGGAAGCTAGTGATTAGCATATCTTTAAGCTTCTGTCATGATGTGATTGTCCCTGGCCGGAGAGAAGAGTACCAAGTTTGTGCGACACTTTTGACTGCCATGGCGAAGGATTCACCATGACTGCAGTGTTGCCTCCATAAGAAGATATAGTTGCCTCATAACTCATGAGAAACTACTTCGGGTCTAAGTGCCCATCATACATAGGGAGCTGGGGTGGCTTGTATAATGGGGGCCATAGGGAAGCCTGCAATTCTGCTGCTAGAGGAGAAGCATCATCAAAAGCAAAATTGTCATGATAGAAATCATCATACCATTCGTCATCTGTGTTGAGGTCGTCGGTCTTGGTCATCTTGGGTGAGAAGACGCATTTCTTCAGCGACCTCATCAATCTTCTTCTGAAGATCAGCGAGACGAAACATCTTTTCCTTTTTCCTCTGGACCAGTTGATGAATGGCTTCGAGGTCCCTGATTTCTTTGTCCAACTCCTCCTTGTGAGGTGTCGGACTGGTAGCCTTCCTTTTTTGGCTCCTAACTTCGCGTAATGTTTCTTGGTTGACGTCTAGTGGCTGCAGTGTAGCCCCTAGCCCTGAAGACTTCTTCGGCGGCATGACGAAGGTCATAGCTTGTCGAAGGTAGTCAAATGAGTTCACCGGAGGTGGGCACCAATGTTGGTCACTTGTTCTAAAATGCTATGAGTTAAGAACAAGGCAACACAAATGTTAATGGTTAAAGACCTTCGTCCTTCGAAGAATTATCTCCCTTAGGATATAATGATCTTCAGACGAAGGTTATGAAGGACAAACCCTCATAATCTCAATATATAATAATAAAAAGCAGGAATATAAGAGACATATAGAGAGCATGACCATATCAAATCATTAGATTATTTATATTTTCGTTATATGATCATATACAAATATTAATGATATTGAATTACATTTGTACCTTCGTCTTGATAGAAGGTAAGAATCCAAGAGTGACGCGCGAATGAATACAAGTCAGCGTGAACGGTATGGTGTTACTATTCATCTATTTATAGGCACAGGACACATCCTGGGTAAAATTACATCCATGTCCTTGACATTTACTATTGACTAAGGAGTAATCTATTGAGGACTAAGCAGTCTTTTCCCCTTTAGGTCGATTTCATTCTCCATCACCGTCTTTGCGCTAAGCCGAAGCTTCTCCATTCATAGCTTCGGATCTGATTCATCCTTCTTCTAGACCGCGCCTTTCATACCGTGCGCACCTTCACCTTAAAGCCGAAGGTTCCTGCTACAGTATATTATACTTGGAAAACATGTTAGTCGTGTTTTTGAGGACCTTCGGAAGACAAATTCCCCCAACAACAGGCAATACAACTCATAATGGATGTGGGCTCCAAACCCTACAAACAAACAACTTCAACCTCTATGTGATCTCGAGTTCATCCTTCTAGCGCCAAATCCTACACCATCGATCCTCTTCTTAGTCTGACATTTGGCGCACCAGGTATTGGGTGGGGCACTTAGCCTGGCCTCTTGCTGATGACATCCCACTCATCCGCCGATGAGCTCAATGCGATCGATTCATCAACATTTGACGAAAGACAGAAAAGTGACTCCTTAAGATGCTCGTCGTCGATCTCAGGCGGCGCCTCAATAGTCGTGCCAACTCTATCACGTGGAAGGCAGGGGAAACCTCACGCACGATGCTTGAGGTTACCATCGTTAGCCCTCCTCTAGCCCTCGTCATGGCCAGGGTCGTAGGCGTGCGACCCCTGTAGAGCATTGTGGTATTCGAGGTAGTCACTGCACGAGCGAGGCTGTCACCGTCGATAGGCCACTATGCTTCATATTAGGTGGAGTTATTTCCCCCACCTAGGTGGGATGACTTGTTCTACCTGGCAATGGGTTCAGGAAGCCATAATAAGAAAGGCTACACATTTATTAACATGGCCTCCCTAGGATCCATTAGTAGGTCCCCATGAACTAGGATTAAGGCGAGCGCAATCCGCTGCGCTGATCTATGTCCTAGCCCCACGGCGCACGCAGTGACTGTCATCGTCCACCGCACAAACTCAAGGCGTGCTCAGTCTCAACTATCACCCACACCTGTAGGGCGTTCAGTCCCAACTCCTTCGGCATTCGGGGTAGCAGCCAATAGCCTCCATCAGGTGCTGCTTACCCTTCGAGTCAGATGCACAACGGAGCTTAGGTGGTTTCAGTCGACCCCAAACCTTACACCCGAAAGGTAGCATGAGAACAGACTCTTCCTTTATAATAGGATTACATTTATCTATAGTCCAGTCCGATAAGGTCCACCCTTGTAAGCCTGCCCTCTGGTGCCATATGTGGGCCAGCCTGGTGAGAGCCGCCCTTATAAACTCGGTCTCGGGTGTCATATGTAACCGATTGGGAAGGAGAATTAGTTCTCATCCATCAGTTTTGTTTCCTGTTTACACATGTTGTTTCCCTCTACCCTTTCTATGGATCTAAACTTCTGTTGTAATCATGAAACTCAAATAATAGTGCCTATTGTTGCACCTGGTTTAGAACATCTCTTGATAAAGAATAAGGATCCGATCACTAAGAGCATGGTCTAGGGGAAAGGACAACATTCTAGGGTGTGGCTCGAAGCCATGTAGCCGCTTAACCTAGTCTTGTACCCTAAACCTACATGCTTCACCACCTTAGGATAGCTAACTTAGTACCTCGGACTGAGTTCTTAGAGGTCCAAATCTCGTTCAAACTCAAGGGATGGTCCCAAACTAGGATCGGCAAGAATAAGCACTACTATTCAAAGGATTGAATACAACAAGGTAAGGATCCCAAGGTGCGCTACCAAGCACCGATCCTTGGCAACAACAAGGATCGACCCCTGGTCTGAACATAAGCCTCAAGTCTCCGAGGTTACCAATATCATAGGGGGCAGATGGAAAGGACTTGTCTTTACAACAGGAAGTAAGGCTCGGGCGCCACTTGCCTAAAACCCTGTGTGGGATCCAATTTCTAATTACCTTCATGGAACCTGGATTGTGTTTCCACCTTGTCACTCGGTTTTGTAACCTTTCATTGTAATGGATAAGGATTAGGTCACAGAGGGTTAGGTCCAGGGGAAAGGACCACATTCTATGGGGTGGTCTAGAGCAGTTGAAAGTCACCTAGAGGGGGGATGAATAGGCGAAACCTAAAATTTACAAATTTAAACACACACTACACTTGAGGTTAGGGTTAGAAATAAATTTGGAGTGCGGAAGATTGTTCCTCTTGCAATGAGTTGCTTAATCAATGCGGATAACCTTGGGAGCAAACTCAAAAACGATGTGAGCTAGAGAACCTTAGAGAGAGAGAGAGAGGAGAAACAAATCGAGAGAAGATCAACACAAGTGAACACGATGATTTGTTTCGCGAGGTTCGGTTCCAAAGAACCTAGTCCCCGTTAAGGAGGCCACAAAGGCCAGGTCTATTTCAACCCTTTCCCTCTCTCAATCAATCACTCAGACCGATCGAGCTTTTGTCCTTAATCACACAGGTCACTAAGACCCCGCAAGGATCACCACACAATTAGGTGTCTCTTGCAAGATTTACAAAGCACTTAGAAGAAATAGAGTGAGAAGAAGAGAGCAACCCAAGCAACAAGAACAACAAAAGAAACACAAATGACCCTCTCTCAAGTCTCTAAGCAATTGAATTGATTTTGGAGCTTGGAGGGGATTGAATGCTTTGATTGTGTCTTTAGAGTGTTTGCCTTTGCTCTAGTATTGAATGTGAAGATGTGAAATCTTGGATGGCTTGAATGTAGGTGGTTGGGGGTATTTATATCCTCCAACCACTTCCTAGCCGTTGGCTGAGTTTGTGTCGATGGGCACACCGGACAGTCCGATGGTGCACCGAACATGGCACTGTTCACTGTTCAATGCATGCCACGTCAGCCGATCGTTGGGTTTGGAGCGGTTGACCATTGAAGTCCTTTGTCTTCTTGTGGCACCAGATAGTCCGGTGGCACACTGGATAGTTTGGTGCATTCTGACTTTACAGTTCTGACTTATGCTCTGTGCACTGTTCACTCGTTAGCGTAGTCGACCGTTGGAGAAGTTTAATGTTCCTCCATTGGATCACCGGACAGCCTGGTGCCACACCGGACAGTCTAGTGAATTATAGCGGATGCGCGCTGAGAAACCCGAGAGTGGCCAGTTCGTGAGGTACCTCGGCCTGGGCACCGGACAGTGTCTGGTGCGCCACTGGCTGCACCATTTATTGTATTTGCTCCAAACTTTGTAGAGTTCCCCAACTCACTTTCTTTGTTGGTTTATGTTGAACTTTATGCACCTGAGATAAATGAACAACTAGGCAAACTAGTTAGTCCATATGGTTTGTGATGGACGTCAAACACCAAAATCGATTACAGGAAATAGTTAGACCCATTTCCCTTTCAGCAGTGTAGCCGCTTAGCCTAGTCCTGTACCCTAAGCCTGCATGCTTTGCCACCCTAGAGTTGTTCTAGTACCTAGTACTTGGCCCTTAGAGGCCTGAACCATACCCTAACCAAAAGATATGTTCCTGAAATCTCTCTCGGCAAGGTCCAAAAGCATAATCCAGATGATTGAAGGCAATCGGGAGGACCCAGTTCATACGCCATCAAGCACCATAACAGGCCATATGTAGGGACACCTTTTCAATTTAGGTCACCAGGTGTGGGGGGGCACAAGCACGACGACTTAGAAGCATGGCACAATTATGACCCCACCTACGAGTTCGCCACCTCACTCGAGGTGGGACTGAGGGGCACTATTGGTACCTCAAGATTGGGGTACCCACTAATGATGGGTTAAGGCGAACCCCGACACCACCCTTAGCCACCATGCTAATGGTAGTCTGACCTAGCATAGTGGTCGGCCCTACCTAGTAAGCTCGCTGGGCTCGGGAGAATGCCAGCACCTATAATCAACACCCTGAACCCTAGTGGAGGGTCCGAGTTCACCACGTACCTTGAAGACGAGGGCTCTCGGAACCTGTGCCTAGGGGCTGAACCCCTGGGAACGGCTTCGACCCTCATGGCAGGCCACCCGGACCTCCGGCCTAAGGGGGTCCGGTGCTACCACGTTGTAACCAACTCCGAAGGAACGGGACCTTCTCGAGCACCATCCAAACCCCTAACCAAGGGCTGTCTGGAGTTGTCGCGAGGAAGGGCGGTCCCAGTCACTACTCCCCTCATGAGGTGAGGCCCAATGCTGCCACATGTTTTACGACGCATGATGTAAGCCATCGGGGAAAGCCCGACGTTTGCCTTTAAGTACAGTGTGCCTCTACATTTACTATGGACAAGACATATAACCGCCCGCCCAGTGGCCGACAGTGTGTTCGCAGTACGCAGGCCGCATAGTAACTCGCGTGTTACCGAGGCAAGACCATCAACTCTTTGCGCCACCTGGGCTACTATCATCATGGCTCCCACTATAGCTCGCACGGTAACGAGGCGAAGGGTGACATGCGGAGAAGACAGGACACCATCACTTGAGCACCCTACATGTGTAGCGTATCAGCCTACACCGCAACCTACTCTTGCGTTCTGCTTCGACTAGACGGGGCAAGGGCACGACAAGCCAAGAGGTCTACACGATGACCAAGTGAACGTATCAGTTCTCTACGGAGCGACGCTCCACTTACTCCATATCTAGCAATAGATTATCGGGCCCACTTGTCAGGGCTCAGTCACCATGTACGTAGTTCCCTTAGGCTATAAAAAGGAGGGCACACACACACGGTAGAGGGAGAGGTCAGCAAGTCTGAAACAGATGCACACAGACCAATACAGACTCCCTCGAAAACCCTTGGACACACACAAAGACTACTAAGCAATACAACTCACAATGGATGTAGGGTATTATGCTCCGGCGCCCGAACCACTCTAACCCTTGTGTACTTGTGTTCTTCCAACTATTTAGGCGATCCCTAAGCCTCCTCCTCATCTTAGAATTAGGCAGGTGCATTCCGTCACCCGACTAGAGTTTTCTTTTCGATAGACACTATCTCCTCTTCTCTATACATTTTTATATGTTAAACAAGAGATTAAACAAAACTAAAATCCATATAAGACATTTTAGGGTATAATAAATACATGGGTATAAAATATATAATGATATATAGGTATTTATCGTATAAAAAGAGATATAATCTCTACTACTTTTTAAGGCTGTAAGGGGTAGCCTGCCATTCCTTGTTTTGCCACCATTCTCAGTTCTGCCATTCCTATTCCTTATTTTGCCTTTCCCATTACCCCTCCCCACGCAACCCATTCCCATGTTCTGCCACCATACCCTGATCTATTATTCTCATTCCTTGTCATGTATTTCCCATTCCCCTCTCCCCGCAAAGCCCATTCCATTCACCCATAAAGCCCACATCTAGCTAAAATTAAAAAATAAACATGGTCCCAAGGGAATTCGAACCCACGACCCCTCATCAAGCAAATACAAGCAGTAGCTACCGCTACACCACATGTGTGTTTATGTCTATATTTATGACAGGAGAAATATCTACTACATCTCTCCTCAAGCCCAACTGCTACCCTTGTACAATGCGTAGCAGTAGATAAGTATCACCGAGATTCTTGAATTATAATTTTAGATGGAGGGAGTAGTATTTCAAAAGAGCCTTGCATGTGATTTCTTTTGTTTGATTAATGTTTTCAACTTAAATTCTTTTTTTTGCATGCGTGACATTTATTCTCCGTAATATTTTTTCCATGGATCTGACTTGTGAGTCATTTTCATAAACCAACACCAATAATGAATCTATGTTTCTTACTTGGAAACCCCAAATAAACACTACTAGCAGGAGGCGCTCGCGTTGGCGTCGCTCATCGATGATGAGAAGAACCTAGGCGACTGCCAGTTCGACCTCTGGAAGCTGAAAGGGAAATAACCTCAACATTTCCTATAATCGTTTTTTATGTTTGACGACCATCACAAACCTTGTGGACTAATCAATTTGCCTAGTCAATCATTTCTCAGATGCATAAGTTCATCTACAACTATTCTATATCGACTGTCCAGAATACCATAGATTATTCTGGACATGAGAAGCTTTTTGGAAAAACACCTAAGCGCGGACCGTCTGGGCCCTTGGGCAGACCGTCCGCGATATCAGGGTGACCCTCGGACAGGAACACTGCAAAAACGCAAGTCAACACTACGGACCGTCTGATGGAGAAGTGAGCACCGTCTCAGACCAAGCGTGGACCGTCCGGTCGGTGAAAAACCAGAAAAACCTGAAGGTGACGGGTTCGGTAAAATGTATTTTTAGCGTCCTCGTGGACCGTTCGGGGTACACGACCGGACCATCTGTGACTGCTTTATCTGACATCTGATGATGCATTAAATGCTCTATAACCGTTGATATAGCCGTTACTGCTGACCGTTGCGATTTCAGCAGTTGATGTGCAGGGGCGGACTGTCTGGACCAGGGGCGCGGACCGTCCGCGGTCGACAGGAAAGGAGCAACGGCTAGGAAGTGGTTGGAGGCTATAAATACAACCCTAACCACCTCCATTCACTTCACCCAAGCACTCCACTCATACACATTCAATACAAGAGCTAGCAATCCATTCCAAGACACAATCAAAGCTTCCAATCTCTCGAAGTTCCACAATTGAGACAAGTGATCATTAGTGATTAGTGACTTGAGAGAGAGTAATTCGTGTTTCATTTGTTGCTCTTGTTGCTTGGTTTCTTTAATCGTGCTTTCTTCATCTCTCTCTAAACTCTCTAAGTGTTTTTGTAAAGCTTGCGAGAGACACCTAATTGTGTGGTGATCCTTGCGGAGTCTTAGTGACCCGCGAGATTAAGAAGAAGCACTCAACCGGTCTGAGTGACCGATTGAGAGAGGGAAAGGGTTGAAATAGACTTGGCCTTTGCGGCCTCCTCAATGGGGACTAGGTTCTTTGGAACCGAACCTCAGTAAAACAAATCACCGTGTTCACTCGTCAATCCTCACTTGATTTGTTTTTTCCTCTTTAAAAATTCCCTTGCTCATATTGATTTGAGTTTGCTCCCAAAGGTCATCAGCATTGATTGAGCAACTCTAAGCAAGGAGAACTATCTTCCGCACTCCAATTTAATTATAACTCTAACCCCAGCCTTAGTTTAAGTTTATAAATTTCAGGGTTCACCTATTCACCTTCTAGGCGACTTTCAATTGGTATCGGAGCCAATGCTTCATTAAGAGTCTGACCATCTTGAAGTGATGTCTGGAGATCACGCCAAGAGGGAGATCATGACCGGTGATAAGCCTATGGGCTCGAGGAAGACTCTCTCAAGAGAGTCTGACAACAAGTATAAGGAGGAATCCTCTTCCTCCATCAAGTCACATCGGAGGGTTGACAAGAAGAAGAAGAAAATGAAGAAGGTGGTCTACTACGAGACTGACTCTACATCACCCTCCACGTCCGGCACCGAGTCGTCTACTACTTCTAAGCGCCATTAATGCAAGAAGTATAGTAAGATGCCCCTACGCTATCCCTGTATTTCTAAACGCGCTCCATTACTTTTCGTACCCCTAGGCAAACCACCATATTTTGATGGTAAAGATTATTGCATGTGGAGTGATAAAATGAGGCACCAGCTAACCTCACTCCACGAAAGTATTTGGGATATTGTTGAGTTTGGAGCGCAGGTACCTCAAGTGGGGGACGAGGACTACGACTCGGACGAGGCCGCCCAAATTAGGACTTCAACTCCCTAGCAACTTCTATACCCTCCTTGTGTCGAGAGGAGTATAATAAGGTTCAAGGGTTGAAAAACACCAAAGAAATTTGGGATGTCCTCAAAATGGCGCATGAAGGGGACGAGGTGACCAAGATCACCAAGTGCGAGACGATCGAGGGAGAGCTCAGTCGATTCATCCTCAACAAAGGGGAAGAGCCGCAAGCTATGTACAACCGACTCAAGACAATGGTGAACCAAGTGCGCAACCTCGAGAGCACCAAGTGGGATGACCATGAGATGGTCAAGGTTATTCTTAGATCACTTGTTTTTCGTAATCCCACTCAAGTGCAACTAATCCATGCAGACCCTAGATATAAATAGATGTTTCCCGGGGAAGTGATTGGCAAGTTTGTGAGCTTTGAACTTATGATCAAAGACTCCAAACATATTGTCAACTTGGAGCAAGGCGCGACCTCTACACCCGAGGTGTAACTAGTTGCATTCAAAGCAACGGAAGAGAAGAAGGAGGAGTCTACACCAAGTAGGCTTCCAATCGACACCTCCAAAGTCAACAACGAGGAAATGACGCTCATCATCAAGAGCTTTTGCCAAATCCTCAAGCAAAGGAGGGGGAAGGACTACAAGCCCTGCTCCAAAAAGGTGTGCTACCAGTGTGCTAAGTTCAGTCACTTTATCGCTAAATGTTCATATTCTAGTGAAAGTGACAAGGACGAAGACAAGGAGGGGAAGAATAAGGAGAAGAAGAGATACTACAAGAAGAAGGGTGGCGAGGCACACATGGGGCGGGAATGGGACTCCGACGAGAGCTCCACCGACTCCTCCTCTAACGAGGACGCCGCCAACATCGCCGTCAACAAGGGCCTCCTCTTCCCTAATGTCGGTCACAAGTGTCTCGTGGCAAAGGATGGCAAAAAGAAGAAGGTACATTCTAGAAGTACCCCCAAATATACTACATCTAGTGATGAGGGTAGTTCTAGTGATAATGAAGATGGTTTAGTTTCTCTCTTTGCCAACTGAAAGTCGCCTAGAGGGGGAGTGAATAGGCGTAATCTAAAATTTACAACTTTAAACACACACTACAAGTCGGGGTTAGCGTTAGAACTTAAATCGAAGTCCGGGAGAGAGAGGAAAAACAAATCAAATGGAAATCAAGCGAATGAACACGGTGATTGGAATGAATTTTGGACTTGGAGAGGTTTTGATCTTTTGAATTGTGTCTAGGAGTGAATGCATTAGCTCTTGTATTGAATGAGAACTTCAGAAAACTTGGATGCTTGGAGTTGTGGTGGTTGGGGGTATTTATAGCCTTCAACCACCAAGAAGCCGTTGGGGAAGGCTGCTGGCGATGGGCGCACCGGACAGTCCGGTGCGCCACCGGACAGGTCCTGTTCACTGTACGGTGTGCCGCCACGTCACCCAATCGTTAGGGTTCTAGAGCAGTCAACCGTTGGCGTCGTTGTCTTCTTGTGGCACCGGACAGTCTGATGCCACATCGGACACTGTCCGGTGCGCCACTGACTCTGCGGCTCTAACTATGCGCGCACTGTTTCTCTGTCAGTGGCTTTTGTAGTCAACTGTTGCGCGAGTTAGCCGTTGCTTCGGTGGCACACCGGACAGTTTGATGGCACACCAGAAAGTCTGGTGATTTATAGCGGAGTGCGCTTGCGGAAACCTGAGTGGCTGGTTCAACCCTGTACGGGCCTGGTGCACCGGACACTGTCCGGTGCGCCAGACCAGAGCACACTTGGATTATTTTGCTCCTTCAAATTTGATCCCTAACTTGAATATTTATTGGTTTATATTGAACCTTTATGCACATGTAGAACATGTATTCTAGAGCAAACTAGTTAGTCCATATATTTATGTTGGGCATTCAACCACCAAAATTAATTGTGGGAAAAGGTTAACCCTAATTCCCTTTCAATCTCCCCCTTTTTGGTGATTGATGCCAACACAAACCAAAGCAAATATATAAAATACAGAAATGAACTAGTTTGCATAAGGTGAGTGCATTAGGTTACTTGGAATTAAACCAATTGATAATCTCACTAGATATGAATGGATTGCTTTCTTTTATTTAACATTTTGGACCACATTTGTACCACTTGTCTTGTTTTTGCAAATTCTTTTGGAAAATCTTTTCAAAGTCTTTTTGCAAATAGTCAAAGGCATATAAATAAGATTGCAAGATGCATTTTCAAGATTTGAAGTTTCTCCCCTTGTTTCAAATGCTTTTCCTTTGACTAAACAAAACTCCCTTGAATGAAATTCTCCTCTTAGTTTTCAAGAGGGTTTTAGTAGATATCAATTTGAAAATCTACCTTTAATTATACCAATTAAAGAAATTGTCATTACAAGATACCAATTGAAGTTTGAAACAATACCAATTGAGATTTTGCTTTCTCAAGATAAGGATATCAATTGATATATTGTGATGACATAGATACCAATGAAGAATATCAATTAAAGCTTTATTTTGAAGATTTTGAAAATTGGTGGTGCGGTCCTTTTGCTTTGGGTTTAATATTTTCTCCCTCTTTGGCATTAATCGCCAAAAACAGAGACGTTAAGAGCCCTTCAATACTTTCTCCCCATTGGTACAAGTAAATAAGAGTGAAGGATTATACCAATTGAGAGTGAGCGGAGTAATAACGGCAAAGGGTAGTTGATACCGTTAGAGTTGGAGTGGAAGCCTTGTCTTTGTCGAAAACTCCATTTCCCTTTCAATCTACGACTTAGTATAAATATACTTGGAAACACATTAGTCGTAGCCTTGGTACATAAATAATAAGAAATATGCATTTGTACCAAATGAAAGAGATACGATCAAAGGTATATAAATGAGCTATGTGTGGAATGTTTCAATCAAAATTCTGAGAATCAAGAATATTTAGCTCATTTCTAAGTTTGCTAAAGGTTTTCTCATCTAAAGGCTTGGTAAAGATATCGGCTAATTGATTCTTGGTGTTTACATAAGCTATTTCGATACCCCCTTTGTTTGTGATCTCTCAGAAAGTGATACCGAATATCTATGTGCTTAGTGTGGCTGTGTTCAACGGGATTATGCGCCATGTGGATTGCACTCTCATTGTCACATAGGAGAGGGACTTTGCTCAATTTGTAGCCATAGTCCCTAAGGGTTTGCCTCATCCAACGTAATTGCGCGCAACAATGGCCTGCGGCGATGTACTCGGCTTCGACGGTGGAAAGAGCTACTGAGTTTTGTTTCTTTGAAGCCTAAGACACCAGTGATCTTCCTAGAAACTAACAAGTCCCTGATGTGCTCTTCCTATCAATTTTACACCCTGCCCAATCAACATCGGAATATCCTATTAAGTCAAAAGTGGATCCCTTGGGGTACCAAAGTCCAAACTTAGGAGTGTAAACCAAATATCTCATGATTCTCTTCACGGCCCTAAGGTGAACTTCCTTAGGATCGACCTAGAACCTTGCACACATGCATACAGAAAGCATAATATCTAGTCGAGATGCACATAAGTAGAGTAAAGATCCTATCATCGACCGTTATACCTTTTAATCTACGGATTTACCTCCCGTGTCGAGGTCGAGATGCCCATTGGTTCCCATGGGTGTCTTGATGGGTTTGCCATCCTTCATCCCAAACTTCTTAAGTATGTCTTGAATGTACTTTGTTTGACAGATAAAGGTGCCCTCTTGGAGTTGCTTGATTTGAAATCCAAGGAAATACTTCAACTACCCCATCATAGACATCTCGAACTTTTGACTCATGATCCTACTAAACTCTTCACAAGTTGATTTGTTAGTAGACCCAAATATAATATCATCAACATAAATTTGGCATACAAACAAATCTTTTGCAACAGTTTTAGTAAAGAGTGTAGGATCGGCTTTTCTGACTTTGAAGCCATTAGTGATTAGAACATCTCGCAGGCATTCATACCATGCTCTTGGGGCTTGCTTGAGCCCATGAGAGTTTATAAACATGGTTAGGGTACTCACTATCTTCAAAGCCGGGAGGTTGCTCAACATAGACCTCTTCCTTAATAGGTCCATTGAGGAAGGCACTTTTCACATCCATTTGATAAAGCTTAAAGCCATGGTAAGTAGCATATGCAAGTAATATACGAATTGACTCAAGCCTAGCTACGGGTGCATAAGTTTCATCAAAGTCCAAACCTTTGACTTGTGAATAACCTTTGGCTACAAGTCGAGCTTTGTTTCTTGTCACCACACCATGCTCATCTTGCTTGTTGCGGAATACCCACTTGGTACCTACAACATTTTGATTAGTACGTGGAACTAAATGCCATACCTCATTCCTCGTGAAGTTGTTGAGTTCCTCTTGCATTGCCAGCACCCAATCTGAATCTCTTAGTGCATCCTCTACCTTGTATGGCTCAATAGAGGAAACAAAAGAGTAATGTTCACAGAAATGTGCAACTCGAGATCTAGTGGTTACCCCCTTATGAATATCACCAAGGATGGAGTTGATGTGGTGACCTCGTTGAATTGCCTGGTGGACTCTTGGGTGTGGTGTTCTTTGACCCTGTATTTCTTGATCATCTTCCTTGTCTTTATAATTATCAACTCCCCCTTGATCATTGTCCTCCTCTTGAGGTGGCTCATCCTCTTGATCTTCATTTTCATCATCTTGAGCCTGATCCTCATCTTGTGGAGATGCTTGATTGGAAGATGACGATTGATCTTGTGCTTGTGTGGACTCTTCGGATTCCTTAGGACACACATCCCCAATGGACATGTTCCTTAGCGCGACGCACGAAGCCTCTTCATCATCTAGTTCATCAAGATCAACTTGCTCCACCTAGGAGCCATTAGTCTCATCAAACACAATGTCACAAGAAACCTCAACTAATCCAGTGGATTTGTTGAAGACTCTATATGCCCTTGTGTTTGAGTCATATCCTAGTAAAAAGTCTTCTATAGCCTTGGGAGCAAATTTAGATTTTCTACCTCTTTTAACAAGAATAAAACATTTGCTACCAAAGATTCTAAAATATGAAACATTGGGATTTTTACCAGTGAGGAGTTCATATGATGTCTTCTTGAGGATTCGGTGAAGATAGAGCCGGTTGATAGAGTAGCAGGCGGTGTTAATCGCCTCGACCCAAAACCGGTCCAGTGTCTTGTACTCATCAAGCATGGTTCTTGCCATATCTAGTAGAGTTCTATTTTCCCTCTCCACTACACCATTTTGTTGAGGTGTGTAGGGAGAAGAGAACTCATGCTTGATGCCCTCTTCCTCAAGAAAGCATTCAATTTGTGAAATCTTGAACTCTGTCCCATTGTCGCTTCTTATCTTTTTGATCCTTAGTACAAACTCGTTTTGAGCCCATCTTAAGAATCCTTTTAAGGTCTCTTAGGTTTGTGATTTTTCCTATAAAAAGAATACCCAAGTGAAGCGAGAATAATCATCCACAATAACTAGACAATACTTACTCCCGCCGATGCTTATGTAAGCTATCGGGCCGAATAGATCCATGTGGAGTAGCTCGAGCGACCTGTCAGTGGTCATGATATTTTTGTGTGGATAAAGGACTCCAACTTGCTTCCCTGCTTGGCGTGCGCTACAAACCCTGTCTTTCTCAAAATGAACATTGGTTAGTCTTAAAATGTGTTCTCCCTTTAGAAGCTTGTGAAGATTCTTCATTCCAACATGGGCTAGTCGGCGATGCCAGAGCCAACCCATATTAGTCTTAGCAATTAGATAAGTGTTGAGTTCAGCTGTGTTCTCATTAAAATCAACTAAATATAGCTGACCCTCTAACACTCCCCTAAATGCTATTGAATCATCACTTCTTCTAAAGACAGTAACACCTACATCTGTAAAAAGACAGTTGTAGCCCATTTTGCATAATTGAGAAGCGGAAAGCAAATTGTAATCTAATGAATCTACAAGGAAAACATTGGAAATGGAATGGTCAGGAGATATAGCTATTTTACCCAAACCTTTGACCAAACCTTGATTTCCATCCCCGAATGTGATAGCTCGTTGGGGATCTTCGTTTTTCTCATAGGAGGAGAACATCCTTTTCTCCCCTGTCATGTGGTTTGTGCATCTTCTATCGATTATCCAACTTGAATCACCGGATGCATAAACCTACAAAACAATTTTAGGCCTTGTTCTTAGGTACCCAAACAGTTTTGGGTCCTTTGACGTTAGAAACAAGCACCTTGGGTACCTAAACACAAGTTTTGGAGCTCTTGTGTTTGCCCCCAACATATTTGGCAACTACCTTGCCTGATTTGTTAGTAAGCACATATGATGCATCAAAAGTCTTAAATGAAACATTGTGCTCATTTGATGCAGCAGGAATTTTCTTTCTAGGCAATTTAATATGAGTGGAGTGCATAGAGCTAGATGCCTCATTTTTATACATAAATGCATGGTGTGAAATGTTATGAGGTTTCCTAGCATGAATTCTCCTAATTTTGTGCTCAGGATAATTAGCAGGATATAAAATGTAACCCTCATTATCCTGAACCATGGGAGCTTTGCCCTTTACAAAGTTAGACAATTTCTTGGGGGCATTAAGCTTGACATTGCTCCCCTATTGGAAACTAATGCCATCCTTAATGCCAGGGCGTCTCCCACTATAGAGCATGCTTCTAGCAAATTTAAACTTTTCATTTTAAATTTTATGCTCATTAATTTTAGCAGTTAATTGAGCTATATGATCATTTTGTTGTTTAATTAGAGCAAGGTGATCATTAATAGCCTTAACATTAATATCTCTACATCTAGTGCAAATGGAAACATGATCAACAGTAGATGTAGAAGGTTTGCAAACATTTAATTCTTCTATCTTAGCATGTAATATAGTATTCTCATTTCTAAGGCAGGAAATAGAATCATGTTACAAACATTCAATTCTTTAATTTTAGAAACTAAACTAGCGTTTTCATTTCTAAGACTAGAAATTGAATCATGACAAATATTCAATTCATCAATCTTAGCAATTAAACTAGCATTTTTATTTCTAAGTCTGATAATTGAATCATGGCAAATGCTAAGCTCCTCAGTCAAGTTTTCACATTTTTCTACTTACTGAGCATAAGCATTTTTCAATTTAACATGTTTTTTGTTTTCTTTAATAAGTAATTCCTCTTGGCTATCCAAATGTTCATCCTTCTCATGAATAGATCCTATTAGTTCATTTAATTTTTCTTTTTGTTCCATGTTGAGGTTGGCAAAAAGAGTAAGTAAATCATCTTCGTCTTCACTAGAGCTAACCTCATCACTAGATGTTGTATATTTGGGGGTGGCTCTAGATTGTACCTTCTTTTTCTTGCCGTCCTTAGCCATGAAACATTTGTGGCCGACGTTGGGGAAGAGGAGGCCCTAGTTGACGGCGATGTTGGCGGCGTCCTCGTCGGAGGAGGAGTCGGTGGAGCTCTCGTCGGAGTCCCATTCCTGACATATGTGGGCATCGCCTCCCTTCTTCTTGTAATACCTCTTCTTATCCTTCTTCCCCTTCTTGTCGTCATCCCTGTCACTTTCACTAGACATTGGACATTTAGCAATGAAATGACCAGGATTACCACATTTGTAGCACACCCTTTTGGAGCGGGGTTTGTAGTCCTTCCCCCTCCTATGCTTGAGGATTTGGCAGAAGCTCTTGATGATGAGCGCCATTTCCTCGTTGTCGAGCTTGGAGGCGTCGATGGGAAGCCTACTTGATGTAGGCTCCTCTTTCTTCTCTTTTGTCGCTTTGAATGCGACGGGTTGCACCTCGGGTGTGGAGGTGGCGCCTTGCTCCAAGTCGACAATGTGTTTGGAGTCTTTGATCATTAGCACAAAGCTCACAAACTTACCAATAACCTCCTTGGGAGACATTAGTTTATATCTAGGATCCCCACGTATTAATTGAACTTGAGTAGGATTACGAAATACGAGGGATCTAAGAATAACCTTGACCATTTCATGGTCATCCCATTTTGTGCTCCAGAGGTTGCGCACTTGGTTGACCATTGTTTTGAGCCGGTTGTACATGGCTTGCGGCTCTTCTCCTTTGTTGAGGACGAACCGACCGATCTCCCCCTCCATCGTCTCACGCTTGGTGATCTTGGTCACCTCATCTCCTTCATGCGCGGTCTTGAGCACGTCCCAAATTTCTTTGGCGCTCTTTAACCCTTGTACCTTGTTATACTCCTCTTGGCACAAGGAGGCGAGGAGTATAGACGTGGCTTGGGAGTTAACGTGCCTAATTTGGGTGGCCTCCTCCGAGTCATAGTGCTTATCCCCCACCTATGGTATCTGCGCTCCAAATTCAACTATATCCCAAATGCCTCATTTTATCACTCATTTTATCACTCCACATACAATAATCTTCACCATCAAAATATGGTGGTTTGCCTAAGGGAACGGAAAATAATGGAGCGTGTTTAGAAATACGGGGATAGCGTAGGGGCATCTTACTATACTTCTTGCACTGATGGCGTTTAGAAGTAGTGGACGACGATTCAGAGCCGGAGGTGGAGGGTGACGAAGAGTCGGTCTCGTAGTAGACCACTTTCTTCATCATCTTCTTCTTGTCACCCTTCCGATGCGTCTTGGTGGAGGAAGAGTATTCCTCCTTATGCTTGTGGCCGGACTCCCTTGAAAGGGTTCTCCCCGAGCTTGCGGGTTTGTCGCCGGTGACGATCTCTCTCTTGGCGTGATCTCCTGACATCACTTCGAGTTGTTAGACTCTAATGAAGCACCGGGCTCTGATACCAATTGAAAGTCGTCTAGAGAGGGGTGAATAGGTGTAATCTGAAATTTACAACTTTAAACACACACTACAAGCCGGGGTTAGCGTTAGAACTTAAATCAAGTCTGGGAGAGAGGGGGAAAACAAATCAAATGGAAATCAAGCGAATGAACACATTGATTGGAATGAATTTGGGACTTGGAGAGGCTTTGATCTTTTGAATTGTGTCTAGGAGTGAATGCACTAGCTCTTGTATTGAATGAGAACTTCAGAAAACTTGGATGCTTAGAGTTGTGGTGGTTGGGGGTATTTATAGCCCTCAACCACCAAGAAGCCGTTGGGGAATGCTGCTGGCGATGGGCGCACCGGACAGGTCCTGTTCATTGTCCGGTGCGCCGCCACATCACCCAACCATTAGGGTTCTGGAGCAGTCGACCGTTGGTGCCATTGTATTCTTGTGGCACCGGACAGTCCGGTGCGCCACTGACTCTACGGCTCTGACTCTGCGCGCATTGTTTCCTCTGTCAGCGGCTTTTGCAGTCGACCGTTGCACGAGTTAGCTGTTGCTCCGGTGGCACACCGGACAGTCCAGTGATTTATAGCAGAGTGCGCCTGCGGAAACCCGGGAGTGGCTGGTTCAACCCTGTTCGGGCCTGGTGCACCAGACACTGTCCGGTGGCACACTGGACAGTCCGGTGCGCTAGACCAAAGCACACTTGGTTTCTTTTGCTCCTTCAAATTTGATCCCTAACTTGAATATTTATTGGTTTATATTGAACCTTTATGCACCTGTAGAACATGTATTCTAGAGCAAACTAGTTAGTCCATATATTTGTGTTCGTCATTCAACCACCAAAATTAATTGTGGGAAAAGGTTCACCCTAATTCCCTTTCACCAACCTTACCATGGACCAAAAGAAAAAGTTAAATGAATTAATTGAAACCATTAACGAGAAGGATGATCTCTTGGAATGCCAAGAGGACTTGAAAAAGTTAAATTGTCGAGCGTGAACTTGAAAATGAAAATTTTAAATTTGCTAGAAGCATGCTCTATAATGAAGACGCCCTGACATTAAGGATGGGATTGGTTTCTAACAAGGGAACCAAAACAACACCAAACTTAATGCCCCTAAGAAATTGTCTAATTTTGTTAAGGGCAAGGCTCCCATGGTTCAGGATAGTGAGGGTTACATTTTATATCCTGCAAACTATCCTGAGCATAAAATTAGGAAAATCCATGCTAGAAAACTTCACACTATTTCTCAGCATGCTTTTATATATAAAAATGAGGCTTCTAGTTCTAGGCATTCCACTCATATCAAAATGTCTAAGAAGGAAATTTTTAATGCATCAAATGAGCATAACATTTCATTTAAAACTTCCTATGTCTTAACTAACAAATCAGGCAAAGTAGTTGCCAAATATGTTGGGGGCAAACACAAGAGTCCAAAGATTTTTGTTTGCGTACCCAAGGTGCTTGTTTCTAATGTAAAAGGACCCAAGACCATTTGGGTACCTAAGAACAAGGCCTAAACTTGTTTTGTAGGTTTATGCATCCGGTGGAACAAGTTGAATAATCGATAGCGGGTGCACAAACCACATGACAGGGGAGAAAAGGATGTTGTCCTTATATGAGAAAATTGAAGATCCCCAACGAGCTATCACATTCGGGGATGGAAATCAAGGTTTGGTCAAAGGGTTGGGTAAAATTGCTATATCCCCTCACCATTCTATTTCTAATGTTTTTCTTGTAGATTCATTAGACTACAATTTGCTTTTCGTTTCTCAATTATGCAAAATGGGCTACATCTGTCTATTTACTGATGTAGGTGTTACTATCTTTTGAAGATGTGATGATTCAATAGCATTTAAAGGAGTGCTAGATGGTCAGCTATACTTAGTTGATTTTAATGATAAACAAGATGAACTACACACTTGCTTAATTGCCAAGACTAATATTGGCTGGCTCTAGCATCGCCGACTTGCCCATGTTGGAATGAAGAATCTTCATAAGCTTTTAGAGGGAGAGCACATTTTAGGACTAAAAATGTTTATTTTGAGAAAGATAGGATTTGTAGCGCATGCCAAGTAGGAAAGCAAGTTGGAGTCCATCATCCACACAAGAACATAATGACAACTGACAGGCCGCTCGAACTACTCCACATAGACCTATTTGGTTCGATCGCTTACATAAGCATCGGCGGGAGTAAGTACTGTCTAGTTATTGTGGATGATTATTCTCGCTTCACTTGGGTATTCTTTTTGCATGAAAAATCTCAAACCCAAGAGACTTTAAAGAGATTCTTAAGACGGGCTCAAAATGAGTTCGGATTGAGAATCAAAAAGATAAGAAGCGATAATGGAACGGAGTTCAAGAATTCTCAAATCGAAGGATTTCTTGAGGAGGAGGGCATTAAGCATGAGTTCTCTTCTCCCTACACACCTCAACAAAATGGTGTAGTGGAGA
This sequence comes from Zea luxurians, assembly GCA_029449295.1. Taxonomy (NCBI): domain Eukaryota; kingdom Viridiplantae; phylum Streptophyta; class Magnoliopsida; order Poales; family Poaceae; genus Zea; species Zea luxurians. The sequence continues at coordinate 94,692,350 of JAOPSE010000006.1, forward strand.
GGAAGAATAGAACTCTACTGGACATGGCAAGAACCATGCTTGATGAGTACAAGACATCGGACCGGTTTTGGGCGGAGGCGATTAACACCGCCTGCTACTCCATCAACCGGTTATATCTTCAACAAATCCTCAAGAAGACATCATATGAACTCCTCACTGGTAAAAAGCCCAATGTTTCATATTTTAGAGTCTTTGGTAGCAAATGCTTTATTCTTATTAAAAGAGGTAGAAGTTTTAAATTTGCTCCTAAAGCAGTAGAAGGCTTTTTATTAGGTTATGACTCAAACACAAGGGCATATAGAGTCTTCAACAAATCCACTGGACTAGTTGAAGTTTCTTGTGACATTGTGTTTGATGTGACTAATGGCTCCCAAGTGGAGCAAGTTGATCTTGATGAATTAGATGATGAAGAGGCTCCATGCGTCGCACTAAGAAACATGTCCATTGGGGATATGTGTCCTAAGGAATCCGAAGAGCCTCCACAAACACAAGATCAACCATCATCTTCCATGAAAGCGTCTCAACCAACTCAAGATGAGGAACAGGCTCAAAAAGATGAAGGTGAAGATCAAGACGACGAGCCACCTCAAGAGGAGGACATTGATCGAGGGGGAGATGAAGACAATAATGACAAGGAAGATGATCAAGAAATTATGGATCAAAGATCGCCACACCCAAGAGTCCACCAAGCAATTCAAATAGATCACCCGTCAACTCCATACTCGGTGACATTCATAAGGAGGTAACCACTAGATCTCGAGTTGCTCATTTCTATGAACATTACTCTTTTGTGTCTTCTATTGAGCCATACATGATAGAGGATGCATTAAGAGATCCGGATTGGGTGGTGGCTGAAAGGGAAATAGGGTTAACCATTTTCTATAATTAATTTTGGTGGTTGACGACCAACACAAACACATGGACTAACTAGTTTTGTCTAAAATTCATCTATTACAGGTGCATAAGGTTCAACACAAACCAAGAAAGAAATCAAGTTAAGGCACAATTTAATTGGAGCAAAAGAACTTTATTGTGCTTTTTTTGGCGCACCGGATAGTGTCCGGTGCGCCAGCCAGCACCCTCCGAACTAGCCACTCTCGGGAAATTCTAGGGCAGCCTCCGCTATAATTCAACGGACTGTCCGTTGTGCCACCAAAAATGTCCGGTGAGCCAGCGGAGCAACGGCTAACTGGCGCCAACGGTCAACTGCAAAAGGCGCTATGCGGTGAACAGTGCAAATGCAGAAGTCAGAGGGCATCGGACTGTCCGGTGTGGCATCGGACTGTCCGGTGTGGCATCGGACTGTCCGGTGTAGCAAGACGACAAGATGCCACAACGGTCAACTACTTCGAACCCTAACGGTTGTGCTGACATGGCGCGCACCGGACAGTGCACAGTGACTGTCCGGTGGCGCATCAGACTGTCCGGTGCGCCCATCGCCAGCAGAAATCAGCCAATGGCTAGAAGTGGTTGGGAGGCTATAAATATCCCCCAACCACCTCATTCACTCTCATCCAAGCCTTCTAAAATCTTCATTCATTGCAAGAGCAAAAGCCCAACACTCTAAGACACAATCAAAGCAATCAATCCACTCAAAGCTCCAAAATCAACTCTAGTGCATTAGGGCTTGTGAGAGGATCACTTGTGTTCTTTTGTTGCTCTTGTCGCTTGGTTTGGCCTTTTTCTTTTCCCTTCTATTTCTCAAGTGACTTGTAATCAAAGCAAGAGACACCTAAGTGTGTGATGGTCCTTGCGGGGTCTAAGTGACCCGTGAGATTAAGGAAAAGGCTCACTCGGTCTAAGTGACCGTTTGAGAGAGGGAAAGGGTTGAAATAGACCCGGTCTTTGTGACCTCCTCAACGGGGACTAGGTTCTTTGGAACCAAACCTCGGTAAATCAAATCATCATGTTCACTCGCCGAAAGTCACCTAGAGGGGGTGAATAGGCAGAATCTGAAATTATAAACTTAAGCACACACTACAAGTCAGGGTTAGCGTTAGAATTAAATCAGAGTCCGAAAGAGAGGGGAAAACAAATCAAACAAGAAATAAAGCGGATGAACACGGTGATTTGTTTTACCGAGGTTCGGTTCTAAAGAACCTAGTCCCCGTTGAGGTGGTCATAAAGACCGGGTCTCTTTCAACCCTTTCCCTCTCTCAAACGATCACTTAGACCGAGTGAGCCTTTTCCTTAATCTCTCGGGTCACTTAGACCCCGCAAGGATCACCACACACTTAGGTGTCTCTTGCTTAGATTACAAATCACTTGAGAAAAGAAATGAGAAAGGAAGAAGGCAATCGAAGAGGCAAGAGCTCAAAAGAACACAAAATCTCTCTCTCTCAAGTCACTAAGTGTTTGAGATGAATTGGGGACTTGGAGAGGCTTTAATCTTTTCAATTGTGTCTAGGAGTGAATGCTAGAGCTCTTGTAATGAATGTGATACTCAAAAATCTTGGATGCTTAGGGTGGTGGTGGTTGGAGGGTATTTATAGCCCTCAACCACCAAACAACCGTTGGGGTAGGCTGCTGTCGATGGGCGCAGTCCGGTGCGCCACCGGACACTGTCCGGTGCACCAGCCACGTCACCCAACCGTTAGGGTTCTAGAGCCTTTGACCGTTGGAGGCTTTGTCCTCTAGTGGCACTGGACAGTCTGGTGCGCCTCTGACCGACGGCTCTGACTCTACGCGCACTATTGCTCACTATTCATCTGATAACCGCGCTTTTGCAGTCGACCGTTGCGCGAAGTAGCCGTTGCTCCGCTGTCACACCGGACAGTCCGGTGAATTATAGCGGAGCGCGCCTAAAGAAACCCGAGAGTGGCTAGTTGGACTCTGTACGGTCCTGGTGCACCAGACACTGTCCGGTGACACACCGGACAGTCCGGTGCACTAGACCAGAGCACACTCGGTTTCTTTGCTCCTTTGAATTTGATCCCTAACTTCAATCTTTTATTGGTTTGTGTTGAACCTTTATGCACCTATAGAACATATAATCTAGAGCAAACTAGTTAGTCCAATATTTGTGTTGGGCATTCAACCACCAAAATTAATACTGGGAAAAGTTTAACCCAATTTCCCTTTCAATCTCCCCCTTTTTGGTGATTGATGCCAACACAAGCCAAAGAAAATATATAAGTGCAGAATTGAACTAGTTTGCATAAGGTAAGTGCATAGGTTACTTGGAATTAAACCAATTTATAATTTCATTAGATATGAATGGATTGCTTTCTTTTATTTGACATTTTGGACCACGTTTGCACCACTTGTTTTGTTTTTGCAAATTAATTTTGGAAAGTCTTTCAAAAACCTTTTGCAAATAGTCAAGTTATATGAATATGATTGCAAGAAGCATTTTCAAGATTTGAAATTTCTCCCCCTGTTTCAAATGCTTTTCCTTTGACTAAACAAAACTCCCCTGAATGAAATTCTCCTCTTAGTTTTCAAGAGGGTTTTACAAATTTTTGAAAAATATAGTTAGATACCAATTTGAAAGACTTTCGAAATAAAGTTTTAAATTGGTGGTGATGGTGTCCTTTTGCTTTGGGCTAATACTTTCTCCCCCTTTGGCATTAATCGCCAAAACGGAGACTTTGTGAGCCCTTTTTACTTTCTCCCCCATTGGTACAAGTAAATATGAGTGAAGAGATTATACCAATCGAAGAGTGGTGTGGAGTGACGATGAAGGATAAAAGATACCGGTAGAGTGGAGTGGAAGCCTTGTCTTCGTCGAGTACTCCATTTCCCTTTCAATCTACGACTTAGCATAAAGATATACTCGAAAACACATTAGTCGTAGTCATGAAAGAGATATAATCAAAGGTATACAAATGAGCTATGTGTACAATGTTTCAATCAAAATTTCGAGAATCAAGAATATTTAGCTCATTCCTAAGTTTTCTAAAGGTTTTCTCATCTAAAGGCTTGGTAAAGATATCGGCAAATTGTTCTTTGGTGCTAACATAAGCAATTTGGATATCCCCCCTTTGTTGGTGATCCCTCAGAAAGTGATACCGAATGTCTATGTGCTTAGTGTGGTTGTGTTCAACAGGATTATCCGCCATGCGGATTGCACTCTCATTGTCACATGGGAGAGGGACTTTGCTCAATTTGTAGCCATAGTCCCTGAGGGTTTGCCTCATCCAAAGCAATTGTGCAAAGCAATGGCCTGCAGCAATGTACTCGGCTTTGGCAGTAGAAAGAGCTACTGAGTTTTGTTTCTTTGAAGCCCAAGACACTAGGGATCTTCCCATAAACTGATAAGTCCCTGAAGTGCTCTTCCTATCAATTTTACACCCTGCCCAATCAGCGTATCAATATCCTATTAAATCAAAGGTGGATCCCTTGGGGTACCAGAGTCCAAACTTAGGAGTGTAAACTAAATATCTCATGATTCTTTTCATGGCCCTAAGGTGAACTTCCTTAGGATCGGCTTGGAACCTTGCACACATGCATACAGAAAGCATAATGTCCGGTCGAGATGCACATAAATAGAGTAAAGATCCTATCATCGACCGGTATACCTTTTGATCTACGGATTTATCTCTCGTGTCGAGGTCGAGAAGCCCATTGGTTCCCATGGGTGTCTTGATGGGCTTGGCATCCTTCATTCCAAACTTGTTAAGTATGTCTTGAATGTACTTTGTTTGGCTGATGAAGGTGCCGTCTTGGAGTTGCTTGACTTGAAATCCTAGGAAATACTTCAACTCCCCCATCATAGACATCTCGATTTTTTGTATCATGATCCTACTAAACTCTTCACAAGTAGATTTGTTAGTAGACCCAAATATGATATCATCAACATAAATTTGGCATACAAACAAATCCTTTGCAATAGTTTTAGTAAATAGTGTAGGATCGACTTTTCTGATTTTGAAGCCATTAGTGATAAGGAAATCTCGTAGGCATTCATACCACGCTCTTGGGGCTTGCTTGAGCCCATAAAGCGCCTTTGAGAGTTTATACACATGGTTAGGGTACTCACTTTCTTCAAAGCTGGGAGGTTGCTCAACATAGACCTCTTCTTTGATTGGTCCATTGAGGAAGGCACTTTTCACGTCCATTTAATAAAGCTTAAAGCCATGGTAAGTAGCATAGGCAAGTAATATACGAATTGACTCAAGCCTAGCTACGGGTGCATAAGTTTCATCAAAGTCAAAACATTTGACTTGTGAATAACCTTTGGCCACAAGTCAGGCTTTGTTCCTTGTCACCATACCATGCTCATCTTGCTTGTTGCAGAATACCCACTTGGTACCTACAACATTTTGGTTAGGACGTGGAACTAAATGTCATACCTCATTCCTTGTGAAGTTGTTGAGCTCCTCTTGCATAGCCAGCACCCAATCTAAATCTCTTAGTGCATCCTCTATCCTGTATGGCTCAACAGAGGAAACAAAAGAGTAATGTTCACAAAAAGGAGCAACTCAAGATCTAGTGGTTACCCCCTTATGAATGTCAACGAGAATGGAGTTCACGGGGTGATCTCATTGAATTTTTTATCATCTTCCTTGCCTTTATCATTATCATCTCCCCCTTGATCATTCTCCTCCTCTTGAGGTGGCTCATCCTATTGATCCTCATCTTCATCATTTTGAGCCCGATCCTCATCTTGAGTTGGTGGAGATGCTTGATTGGAAGATGACGATTGATCTTGTGCTTGTGTGGGCTCTTCGGATTCCTTAGGACACACATCCCCAATGGACATGTTCCTTAGCGCGACGCACGGAGCCTCTTCATCATCTAGTTCATCAAGATCAACTTGCTCCACTTGGGAGCCATTAGTCTCATCAAACACAATGTCACAAGAAACCTCAAATAATCCAGTGGATTTGTTGAAGACTCTATATGCCCTTGTGTTTGAGTCATATCCTAGTAAAAAGCCTTCTACATCCTTAGGAGCAAATTTAGATTTTCTACCTCTCTTAAGAAGAATAAAACATTTGCTTCCAAAGACTCTAAAATATGAAACATTGGGCTTTTTACCGGTGAGGAGTTCATATGATGTCTTCTTGAGGATTTGGTGAAGGTAGAGCCGGTTGATGGAGTAGCAGGCGGTGTTAATCGCCTCAGCCCAAAACCGGTCCGGAGTTTTGTACTCATCAAGCATGGTCCTTGCCATGTCCAGTAGAGTTCTATTCTTCCTCTCCACTACACCATTTTGTTGAGGTGTGTAGGGAGAAGATAACTCATGCTTGATGCCCTCATCCTCAAGAAATCCTTTGTAATACCCACTTTGTAAGAAAAGTCTAAAAAGAGGAATCATATTCTTTATACATATATATGTGTTATCTATATTTATCATTTCATGAGAACATCACATGAAAACATATAAATACCCAAAAATAAATTATGCATCATGCTGGGATTTTATTTCGTGTGCATTTTGTGACAGTATAAAAATGATGTGACAAGAAAAATATTAAAGTCCAAAAAGGGAATTTAGAACCTAAAAGAAATTCTTGAATCTAGAAAAGAGAAGGAAATAAATATGGTGAGGATAAAAATAAGTAAATAAAAATATATTATTCCAGCATTAGAGTGTGAATTTGTATAATGGACTCAAAGGTGAAACCCACATTCAAATTCAAATTGGATTCAAAACAATTATAAAAGAAAACAGAAAAAAAATAAAACATAAAAGGAAAAGGAAAGGAAGCTTACCTGGGCTGGCTTATCCCTTTTTGGCCCACCAGGAAAACCCTCAGCCGCGCCTCCTGCTTTTCAGCCCAGTTCTTCACCCGCGCACACCATGCCTTGTTTCACTTGCGTGTGGGGGCCACTAGTCAGGCCACACCCGCTGACACCGCTCGGCTAAATTGGCCCGCACGACCGGATCCCACGCGCGTCTTTATCGAGTCACTGGCTGATGGGCCCTGTGCCAGCCCTGGGCATCGTGTGTGTCTCCCACCACCATGCGGGCCCGGATGTCAGGAGTATCTTCCACACTGCAACAACCATCGCGAGAGTAGCGCGGTCTGGGTGGTTGGGCGCCTCCGAGAAGCTTGCTCGCTGGGCCTATATAGCCTAGGGCCGCTGACCCTCTCCAATCACACCGCCTCTTGCGCCGCATCCACCACCGTGCACACCAATCTCGCGGGGAGCTGGGCGAAATAGGGCGCTACCGCCGCCGCTGCGCTAGTGTTGCCGCCGTGGTCGGATCTCAGTGGTTGAGCGTTTTGGCGCTTGCTGAGGGCCTGGGCAGCCTCATTGGTGTGTGGCGTGCGTCGCTGGTGGTAGTCTGGAGCTCGCGGGCAACCGGTCCTCGGCGAATCGCTCATCGGAGCGTTTGGGGCGCCGCCAACCACACTGGGTAGAGGACGGTGGTCACCGGGGCATGATTCTTCGGTAAGAAACCTCTGTTGCCTTCGCTCCCTTCCCTGATACGTTTAGGACCGTATTAATCTGGAGTTCATGCGCCGGGTCACCACTGATTTCTCGCCGAAGATCATCTCCGCCGCGGATCTGCGTTCCGCCGTGGCCAACGATATGTGCTACGTAACCACCAGTGAGTCCTAGACGGTCTCGTTTGCCTCTTCCACCTCTTTCGATCGCGCTAGGTAACTGCTCGCATCCTTCGTTGTTCCGTGGTTTGGGTGATCACCGGCGAGGGCACCGCCGTCTGTGTAGGGCACGCCGCCGGGTGTGTCTCTCGGCTGGGGAAGACGGCCAGTGAGCCATCGATCTAGAAACGAGGGGCCAGGATTGAGTGTGAGTACTCTTCGGGCGAGATGTAACCTAGGCGGTTGGATGGAGATCGTGTGGTCGGATCTGCATACCGGTTCAGTGATCGATTTTGAGCCGTAGATCGCTGATCCTGTGGCTCTAGTGCCTACCGGGGCTCGGATCTAATCTGGGCCACAGAACCGTAATCGTGCGGCCAAGATTCAAACTTACCCCTTCGTTGCGCGAGCTTTGCATAAAAACCCTTATGGTCTCACAGAACTAACCCACCGTCTTGGGCGACAATAATATGAGTCTAGGGAATATTTATATGTTAGCCCCTGTGCTCTCTGGTTATCTTGTGCCCAGTCCAGAGGATTATAAAATCCAGAAAAAGGAATTAGAAAATGATTTTGAATGCAATAAGAAATGCTAGGATTTGTTTAATTCATAGAAAATGCATACTGAGTCCAAATTATTCCATTCCAATTTCTATAATTCTATAATATTATTGTTTACCGCATAGTACCTCTGTTTTGACATGAAAGTCACATTAAAATTTACGTTCTATTTAATCTTTTACAAAACACATAGAATCTTTAGAAATTCATAACTTAAAATCTATAACTCCGATTTGATCCGTTCAAGTCGCGTTAGCTTCGCATGACTATTTACTACGCAGTAACAACATTTATTATACCATGTCTCATTATTTTATAATTAGATTTCAATTTAACCTATGTTGGATACTCTTGATAATCTACTTATCATTTTGATCTACTAGAATACGATCTATGGTCAATTTATAACTTAGATCAAAGTGAGTTAATTATTTATAAGATAACCTCTCATATGATTTATATTAACCAATTTATAATATAGTTTAATATTTTAATCACACAGATCTTTTATAAAATCATAACTCCTTAACCGTAACTCCGATCTTAGTAGTTATCGATCTCGCGATCTCGTAGCAACGCGTAGATCATTATTATTCAGTTTGTACTTATGTTTGGTGTGATGTTAATTTAGTCTATACCATGTCTGTTTGTATTGCTACGACTAGCAGCGAGGTTTCGAGTCACCTGTAGATCACCCTGGTAACTGGATTCTCAAGTGCCAGGCAAGTTGTGCCCTTGATCACTTCTTTTTCCATTCATGTTCTTATTATTCATAATGATCTGCATAGGATAATTTTGCTGGGACCCAATAGGATGCCCTAGATTTTGACTATCTTTATACCTTGCTTCACCACTGGTTTTACTACTAAAGTTTTGGGTAGTACATGCTATTGCTTTATGTGGATTTGGGTATAGAGATATTCATCACTCATTGTTATACTATTTATTGTTATCTGTTTTATTATTCCTTGTTCATGTTAAGATCATTATGTTAATGGGAACATGGAGCGACCACCCGGGAAAACAGTGCTACCACAAGGGTTTAATGGGACGCCCTTGGCTGATTAACTAGGAAAGCTAGGGGAGGGCTACCTTACCCGAAAGGGGCAAGGGCAGTAGGGGAGTGGTCAGTGTAGGGAGGTCCCTGGTTGATTTTGCTGCGATGGCGGTCAGCCAGGAACCCTGCACTGGAGCTTCCTATAAACTGTAGCGGGTAGTCTGAAGCTAGTGGAACTTTGTAAAGGCCTCGTAGTGTTACCCTGCCTCGCCTCCTCGGTAGAGGTGTATGGGATTGGCCATCTCTTGGCAGATGGGTAACATGACTTGTGGGTAAAGATGCGCAACCTCTGCAGAGTGTAAAACTGGTATACTAGCCGTGCTCACGGTCATGAGCGGCTCGGACCCTCACATGATTAATTTATGGAACTTAAACTTAATCTGTCATTTCATTGCATTTGGGATTATTTTATTATTACTTTTACTTATTATTACTATGGTTTGGTATTTACTTACACTTAGTAACTGCTAATAAAATTTTGACCAACTTATAAAAGCAATGCTCAGCTTCAGCCTTTATTTCATTGATCAGCCTTACACTTCATGAATTCCCACCTTTGGTGAGTTCATGCCACATTATTCCCCACGACTTGTTGAGCTATGAACGTATGTGAGCTCACTCTTGCTGTCTCACACCCCCCCCCACAGGAGAAGAACAGGTGGTTTCAAGTGGAGTCAAGTATCGAGGAGTTTGATCTGATCTAGGTGGCGTTTCTCAGTTGACATTGGCGCCGACGATCCTTAGTTCGTTTTATAATTATCTTTATTTTGTAATAAGTCTTCCGCTATGTAATAAATACTCTGATGTTTTATGACATTTATCTCTATACACTCTGTTATTATATATGTTGTCTTCTTGGCGCATGTATGAGTTGCACCTGGCTTTGTTCCTTAAAGCCGGGTGTTACATCCTTCTATTTGTGAGTTCTTGAACTCCGTCCCGTTATCGCTTCTTATCTTTTTGATTCTCAATCCGAACTCATTTTGAGCCCGTCTCAAGAATCCCTTCAAAGTGTCTTGGGTTTGTGATTTTGCCTGCAAAAAGAATACCCAAGTGAAGCGAGAATAGTCATCCACAATTACTAGACAGTACTTACTCCCGCCGATGCTTATGTAAGCTATCGGGCCGAATAGATCCATGTGGAGTAGTTCCAGAGGCCTGTTCGTTGTCATTATGTTCTTGTGTGGATGATGGGCACCAACTTGCTTTCCTGCTTGACATGCGCTACAAACCCTGTCTTTCTCAAAATGAACATTTGTTAGTCCTAAAATGTGCTCTACCTTTAGAAGCTTGTGAAGATCTTCATCCCAACATGGGCTAGTCGGCGATGCCAGAGGCAACCCATATTAGTCTTAGAAATTAAGCAAGTATCGAGTTCAGCTTTGTTAAAATCGACTAAGTATAGCTGACCCTCTAATACCCCCTTAAATGCTACTGAATCATCACTTCTTCTAAAGACAGTAACACGTACATCTGTAAATAGACAGTTGTAGCCCATTTTGCATAATTGAGATACAGAAAGCAAGTTATAATATAAAGAATCTACAAGAAAAACATTGGAAATAGAATGGTCAGGTGATATAGCAATTTTACCAAGTCCTTTGACCAAACCTTGATTTTCATCCCCGAATGTGATAGCTCTTTGGGGATCTTTGTTTTTCTCGTAGGAGGAGAACATTCTTTTCTCCCCTGTCATGTGGTTCGTGCATCTGCTATCAATTATCCAACTTGAGCCCCTGGATGCATAAACCTGCAAAACAATTTAGGCCTTGTTCTTAGGTACCCAAACAGTCTTGGGTCATTTCACGTTAGAAACAAGCACCTTAGGTACCCAAACACAATTCTTTGACCCCTTGTGTTTGCCCCCAACATATTTGGCAACTATTTTGCCTGATTTGTTAGTGAGCACATAAGAAGCATCAAAAGTTTTGAATGAAATATTATGATCATTTGATGCAGTAGGAGTTTTCCTTTTAGGCAATTTAACATGAGTTGATTGCCTAGAACTAGAAGCCTCATTCTTATACAGAAAAGCATGGTGAGAAACATTATGAGGTTTCCTAGCATGAATTCTCCTACTCTTGTGTTAGGATAATCAGGAGGATATAAAATATAGCTCTCATTATTCTGAACCATGGGAGCCTTGCCCTTAACAAAATTATACAATATTTTAGGGGCATTAAGCTTGACATTGCTTCCCTGTTGGAAACCAATGCCATCCTTAATGGCAGGGCATCTCCCATTATAGAGCATGCTTCTAGCAAATTTAAACTTTTCATTTTCAATTTCATGCTCATTAATTTTAGCAGTTAGTTGAGCTATATGATCATTTTGTTGTTTAATAAGAGCAAGGTGATCATTTATAGCATCAACATTAATATCTCTACATCTAATACAAATAGTGACATGATCAACAGTAGATGTAGAGGGTTTGCAAACATTTAATTCTTCTATCTTAGATTTTAACATGGAATTTTCATCTCTAAGACAGGAAGTAGAATCATGGCAAACATTTAACTCTCTAACCTTAGAAATTAAACTAGCATTTTCAGTCCTAAGGCTAGAAATTGATTCATTCAATTTATCAATCTTAGCATTTAAATAAGTATTTCATTTTTAAGACTGGAAATTGAATCATGGCAAATGCTAAGCGCCTTAGTCAAGTTTTCACATTTTTCTACTTCCTGAGCATAAGCATTCTTCAACTTAACATGCTTTTTTATTTTCCTTAATAAGGAATTCCTCTTGGCTATCCAAATGTTCATCCTTCTCATGAATAGCTCCTATCAATTCATTTTCTTTTTCTTTTTGTTGCATGTTAAGGTTGGCAAAAACAGTAAGTAAATCATCTTCGTCTTCACTAGAACTACCCTCATCACTAGATGTAGTATACTTGGGGTTGGTTCTAGATTGTACCTTCTTCTTTTTGCCATCTTTTGCCATGAAGCATTTGTGGCCGACATTGGGGAAGAGAAGTCCTTTGTTGATGGCTATGTTGGTGGCATCCTCGTCGGAGGAGGAGTCGGTGGAGCTCTCATCGGAGTCCCATTCCCGACACACGTGGGCATCGCCGCCTTTCTTCTTGTAGTATCTCTTATTCTCCTTCTTCTTCCCTCTCTTGTCGTCGCCCCTGTCACTATCACTAGACATGGGACATTTAGCAATAAAATGACTGGGCTTACCACATTTGTAGCACACCCTCTTGGAGCGGGGTTTATAGTCCTTCCCCCTCCTTTGCTTGAGGATTTGACGGAAACTATTGATGATGAGCGCCATCTCCTCATTGTCGAGCTTGGAGGCGTCGATGGGGAGCCTACTTGATGTAGATTCTTCTTTCTTTTCTTCTGTCGCTTTGAATGCGATGGGTTGCAACTCGGGTGTTGAGGTGGCGCCTTGCTCCAAGTTGACAATGTGTTTGGAGTCTTTGATCATTAGTTCAAAGCTCACAAACTTTCCAATTACCTCCTCGGGAGACATTAGCTTATATCTAGGATCACCATGTATTAATTGAACTTGAGTGGGATTACGAAATACGAGGGATCTAAGAATAACCTTGACCATTTCATGGTAATCCCATTTTGTTCTCCCGAGATTGTGCACTTGATTGACTAAGTTCTTGAGCCGGTTGTACATCGCTTGTGGCTCCTCTTCTTGGTTGAGGACGAATCGACCGAGCTCCCCCTCGATCGTCCCTCGCTTGGTGATCTTGGTCACCTCATCCCCTTCGTGTGCAGTCTTAAGGACGTCCCAAATCTCCTTGGCGCTCGTTAACCCTTGCACCTTATTATACTCCTCTTGACATAGAGAGGCGAGGAGTATAGTAGTTGCTTGGGAGTTAAAGTGTTGTATTTGGGCGAACTCGTCCAAGTCGTAGTCCTCGTCTCCACCGTAGGTACTTGCGCTCCAAATTCAACAATGTCCCAAATGCTTGCATGGAGTGAGGTTAGGTGACGCCTTATTTTATCACTCCACATACAATAATCCTCACCATCAAAATATGGTGGTTTGTCTAATGGAACAGAGAGTAGAGGAGCGCGCTTAGAAATACGGGGATAACGAAGTGGCATCTTACTATACTTCTTGCGCTCATGGCGCTTAGAAGTGACGGACGCTGCGTCGGAGCCGGATGTAGTAGACCACTTTCTTCATCTTCTTCTTCTTGTCGCCACTCCAATGCGACTTGACGTGGGGAGGGGATCCCTCCTTGGCTTTGGTGCGGACTCCCTTGATGGAGCCTACCCGTGGCTTGTGGCCTTCTCGCCGGTTTCCATCTCCCTCTTGGCGGATCCTCCTGACATCACTTCGAGTTGTTAGACTCTAATGAAGCACTGAGTTCTGATACCAATTGAAAGTCGCCTAGAGGGGGGTGAATAGGCGGAATCTGAAATTATAAACTTAAGCACACACTACAAGCCGGGGTTAGCGTTAGAATTAAATCTGAGTCCGAAAGAGAGGGGAAAACAAATCAACCAAGAAATAAAGCGGATGAACACGGTGATTTGTTTTACCGAGGTTCGGTTCTAAAGAACCTAGTCCCCGTTGAGGAGGTCACAAAGACCGGGTCTCTTTCAACCCTTTCCCTCTCTCAAAAGGTCACTTAGACCGAGTGAGCCTTTTCCTTAATCTCCTGGGTCACTTAGACCCCAAAAGGACCACCACACACTTAGGTGTCTCTTTCTTCGATTACAAATCACTTGAGAAAAGAAATGAGAAAGGAAGAAGGCAATCCAAGAGGCAAGAGCTCAAAAGAACACAAAATCTCTCTCTCTCTTAAGTCACTAAGTGTTTGAGATGAATTGGGGACTTGGAGAGGCTTTGATCTTTTCAATTGTGTCTAGGAGTGAATGTTAGAGCTCTTGTAATGAATGTGATACTCAGAAATCTTGGATGCTTGGGGTGGTGGTGGTTGGGGGTATTTATAGCCCTCAACCACCAAACAACCGTTGGGGCAGGCTGCTATCGATGGGCGCACCGGACAGTTCGGTGCGCCAGCCACGTCACCCAACCGTTAGGGTTCTAGAGCTTTTGACCATTGGAGGATTTGTCCTCTAGTGGCACCGGACAGTCCAGTGCCGCACCGGACAAGCACTGTTCAGTGTCCGGTGCGCCTCTGACCTGCGGCTCTGACTCTGCGCGCACTGTTGCTCACTGTTCATCTGATCACCGTGCTTTTGCAGTCGACTGTTGCGCGACATAGTCGTTGCTCCGTTGTCACACCGGACAGTCCGGTGGCACACCGGACAGTCTGGTGAATTATAGCGGAGCGCGCCTGAAGAAACCCGAGAGTGGCTAGTTGGACTCTGTACGGTCCTGGTGCACCGGGCACTGTCCGGTGGCACACCGGACAGTCCGGTGTGCCAGACCAGAGCACACTCGATTTCTTTGCTCGTTTGAATATGATCCCTAACTTCAATCTTTTATTGGTTTGTGTTGAACCTTTATGCACCTGTAGAACATATAATCTAGAGCAAAATAGTTAGTCCAATATTTGTGTTGGGCATTCAACCACCAAAATTAATACTAGGAAAAGGTTAACCCTATTTCCCTTTTCACTCGCTTTGATTCTCGTTTGATTTGTTTTCCCTCTCTAACATTTCCTTGTTAGTATTGATTCGAGTTGACTCCCATACGTCATCTGCATTCCTTGAGCAACTCTTAGCAAGAGAAACATTCTTTTGACTAGAATTCAATTCTAACGCTAACCCCGGCCTTAGTGTGTGTTTAAAGTTGATAAATTTCAGGTTTCGCCTATTCACCCCCCTCTAGGCGACTTTCAATTGGTATCCGAGTCAGTGCTTCATTAAGAGCCTAACCAACTTGAAGTGATGTCTGGAGATCACGCCAAGAGGGAGATCATGACCGGCGAAAAGCCCACAAGCTCGGGGAGGACTCTCTCAAGGGAGTCCGACAACAAGTATAAGGAGGAATCCTTTTCCTCCATCAAGTCACATCAGAGAGGTGACAAGAAGAAGAAGATGAAGAAAGTGGTCTACTACGAGACCGACTCTTCGTCGCCCTCCACGTCTGGCACCGAGTCGTCAACTACTTCTAAGCGCCATGAGCTCAAGAAGTATAATAAGATGCCCCTACGCTATCCCCGTATTTCAAAGCGCGCTCCATTACTTTCCGTACCCCTAAGCAAACCACTATATTTTGATTGTGAAGATTATTGTATATGGAGCGATAAAATCAGGCACCATCTAACCTCACTCCACGAAAGTATTTGGGATATTGTTGAGTTTGGAGAGCAGGCACCAAAGGTGGGGGACAAGGACTACAACTCGGACGAGGCCGCCCAAATTAGGCACTTTAATTCCCAAGCAACTTCTATACTCCTCGCCTCTCTATGTCGAGAGGAGTATAATAAGGTGCCAGGGTTAAAGAGCGCCAAAGAAATTTGGGACGTCCTCAAAACCGCGCATGAAGGGGACGAGGTGACTGAAAGTCGCCTAGAGGGGTGGTGAATAGGTGGAATCTGAAAATTATAAACTTAAGCACACACTACAAGCCGGGGTTAGCATTAGAAATGAATCTGAGTCTGAAAGAGAGGGGAAAACAAATCAACCAAAAAATAAAGCGGATGAACACGATGATTTGTTTTACCGAGGTTCAGTTCTAAAGAACCTAGTCCCCGTTGAGGTGGTCACAAAGACCGGGTCTCTTTCAACCCTTTCCCTCTCTTAAACGGTCACTTAGACTGAGTGAGCCTTTTCCTTAATCTCCCGGGTCACTTAGACCCCGCAAGGACCACCACACACTTAGGTGTCTCTTGCTTCGATTACAAATCACTTGAGAAAAGAAATGAGAAAGGAAGAAGGCAATCCAAGAGGCAAGAGCCCAAAAGAACACAAAATCTCTCTCTCACAAGTCACTAAATGTTTGAGATGAATTTGGGACTTGGAGAGGCTTTGATCTTTTGAATTGTGTCTAGGAGTGAATTCTAGAGCTCTTGTAATGAATGTGATACTCATAAATCTTGGATGCTTGGAGTGGTGGTGGTTGGGGGTATTTATAGCCCTCAACCACCAAACAACCGTTGGGGCAGGCTGCTGTCGATGGGCGCACCGGACAGTCCGGTGCGCCACCAGACACTGTTCGGTGCGCCAGCCATGTCACCCAACCATTCGGGTTCTGGAGCTTTTGATTGTTGGAGGCTTTGTCCTCTAGTGGCATCGGACAGTCCAGTGCTGCACCGGACAGACACTGTTCAGTGTCCGGTGCGCCTCTGACCTGCGGCTCTGACTCTGCGCGCACTGTTCTTCACTATAGCTCTAATCACCACGCTTTTGTAGTCGACCGTTGCTCGAAGTAGCCGTTGCTCCGCTGTCACACCGGACAGTCCGATGGCACATCGGACAGTCCGATGAATTATAGCGAAGTACGCCTGAAGAAACCTGAGAGTAGCTAGTTGGACTCTGTACGGTCCTGGTGCACCGGACACTGTCCGGTGGCACACCGGATAGTCTGGTGCGCCAGACCAGAGCGCACTCGTTTCTTTGCTCCTTTGAATTTGATACCTAACTTTAATCTTTTATTGGTTTGTGTTGAACCTTTATGCACCTGTAGAACATATAATCTAGAGCAAACTAGTTAGTCCAATATTTGTGTTGGGCATTCAACCACCAAAATTAATACTGGGAAAAGGTTAACCCTATTTCCCTTTCAATCTCCCCCTTTTTGGTGATTGAAGCCAACACAAACCAAAGCAAATATCTAAGTGCAGAATTGAACTAGTTTGCATAAGGTAAGTGTGTGCATAGGTTACTTGGAATTTAAACAAATTTATAGTTTCACTAGATATGGATGGATTGCTTTCTTTTATTTAACATTTTGGACCACGCTTGCACCACTTGTTTTGTTTTTGCAAATTATTTTTAGAAAGTCTTTTAAAAATCCTTTTGCAATTAGTCAAAGATATATTAATAAGATTGCAAGAAGCATTTTCAAGATTTGAAATTTCTCCCTCTGTTTCAAATGCTTTTCCTTTGACTCAAAACAAAACTCCCCCTGAATGAAATTTTCCTCTTAGTTTTTCAAGAGGGTTTTACCAATTTTTGTAAGATACTAACCAATTGAAAATTATTTGAAAACATAGTCAGATACCACTTTGAAAAACTTTGGAAATGAAGTTTTAAATTGGTGGTGGTGCGGTCCTTTTGCTTTGGGCTTAATACTTTCTCCCTCTTTGGCATTAATCGCCAAAAACGAAGACTTTGAGAGCCCTCTTTACTTTCTCCCCTATTGGTACAAGTAAATATGAGTGAAAAGATTATACCAATCGAAGAGTGGTGTGGAGTGACGACGAAGAATAAATGATACCGGTAGAGTGGAGTGGAAGCCTTATCTTTGTCACATACTCCATTTCCCTTTCAATCTACGATTTAGCATAGAAATATACTTGAAAACACATTAGTCGTAGTCATGAAGGAGATATGATCAAAGGTATATAAATAAGCTATGTGTGCAATGTTTCAATCAAAATTCCGAGAATCAAAAATATTTAGCTCATTCCAAAGTTTGCTAAAGGTTTTCTCATCTAAAAGTTTGGTAAAGATATCAGCTAATTGTTCTTTGGTGCTAACATAAGCAATTTCGATATCCCCCTTTGTTGGTGATCCCTCAGAAAGTGATATCAAATGTCTATGTGCTTAGTGCGGTTGTGTTCAACGGGGTTATCCGCCATGCGGATTGCACTCTCATTGTCACATAGGAGAGGGACTTTGCTCAATTTGTAGCCATAGTCCTTGAGGGTTTGCCTCATCCAAAGTAATTGCGCACAGCAATGGCCTGCGGCAATGTACTCGGCTTTGGCGGTAGAAAGAGCTACTGAGTTTTGTTTCTTTGAAGCCCAAGGCACCTGGGATCTTCCCAGAAACTGACAAGTCCCTGATGTGCTCTTCCTATCAATTTTACACACTGCCCAATCGGCATCGGAATATCCTATTAAATCAAAAGTGGATCCCTTGGGGTACCAAAGCCCAAACTTAGGAGTGTAAACTAAATATCTCATGATTCTTTTCACGGACCTAAGGTGAACTTCCTTAGGATCGGCTTGGAACCTTGCACACATGCATACGGGAAGCATAATATCCAGTCGAGATGCACATAAATAGAGTAAAGATCCTACCATCGACCGGTACACCTTTTGATCTACGGACTTACCTCCCGTGTCGAGGTCGAGATGCCCATTTGTTCCCATGGGTGTCTTGATGGGCTTGGCATCCTTCATTCCAAACTTGGTAAGTATGTCTTGTATGTACTTTGTTTATCTGATGAAGGTGCCATCTTGGAGTTGCTTGACTTGAAATCCTAGGAAATACTTCAACTCCCCCATCATAGACATCTCGAATTTCTGAATCATGATCCTACTAAACTCTTCACAAGTAGATTTGTTAGTAGACCCAAATATGATATCATCAACATAAATTTGGCATACAAAAAAATCTTTTGCAATGGTTTTAGTAAAGAGAGTAGGATCGGCTTTACCGACTTTGAAGCCATTAGTGATAAGAAAATCTTGCAGGCATTCATACCATGCTCTTGGTGCTTGCTTAAGCCCATAGAACGTTTTTGAGAGTTTATAGACATGGTTAGGGTACTCACTATCTTCAAAGCCGGGAAGTTGCTCAACATAGACCTCTTCCTTAATTGGTCCGTTGAGGAAGGCACTCTTCACATCCATTTGATAAAGCTTGAAGCCATGGTAAGTAGCATAGGCAAGTAATATACGAATTGACTCAATCCTAGCTACGGGTGCATAAGTTTCATCAAAGTCCAAACCTTCGACTTGTGAATAACCTTTGGCCATAAGTCGGGCTTTATTCCTTATCACCACACCATGCTCATCTTGCTTGTTGCGAAATACCCACTTGGTACCTACAACATTTTGGTTAGGACGCGCAACTAAATGTCATACCTCATTCCTCGTGAAGTTGTTGAGCTCCTCTTGCATAGCCAGCACCCAATCCGAATCTCTTAGTGCATCCTCCACCCTGTATGGCTTAATAGAGGACAGAAAAGAGTAATGCTCACAGAAATGTGCAACTCGATATCTAGTGGTTACCCCCTTATGAATGTCACCGAGGATGGAGTTCACGGGGTGATCTCTTTGAATTGCTTGGTGGACTCTTGGGTGTGGCGGTCTTTGACCCTGAATTTCTTGATCATCTTCCTTGTCTTGATCAACTTCATCTCTCCTTTGATCCTTGTCCTCCTCTTGAGGTGGCTCATCCTCTTGATCTTCATCTTCATTGTCTTGAGCCTGATCCTCATCTTGCATTGGTGGAGATGCTTGGTTGGAAGATGACAGTTGATCTTGTGTAACACCCACTTTGTAAGGAAGGTCTAAAAAAAGAGAAATTATATTACTCTATATCTATATGTATTACCAATGTTTATCATTTCATGTGGACACATTACTTACACAAATACATAATTAACAAGAGATACCCAAAAATAATGCATGCATCATGCTGGGATTTTATTTTTGTGTGCATTTTTGTGACAATATAAAGATAATGTGACAAGAAAAATATTAAAGTCCCAAAGTGGGAATTTAAGAATTAAAGGGAATTCTAGAAATATGGAGAAAAGGAATAAAGGGTATGAAAATATAAATAACATATATAATTATATTTCTAAAATTGGTACTTTTTATTTCACAATATAATTTGAGGATGATCTGGCACAAGATTTGAATTTAAATCTGAATTTAAAATGGAATTTGAAAACAAAAAGGAAGAGAAAATAGGAAAAGAAAAGAAAAGAGAAGGGGGAAACTAACTGGGCCCAAATTTTCATTTTGGCCCACCCACAGAAATCCCCTGCGCGGCCCACTCGATCTTCACACCGAGCGCGCACAACTGACTGCAATGTGGGGGCCCACCCGTCAGCCTCTGACGTCCGTCTTAGGCGCGGAACTTCCCCCACTGATGAACCGGGCCCACTCACCAGTCTCGGGTCTCCCTGTTTATCTTCCTGGCGCCGATTTAACGGAACTCATCGGAAATCCAGCGTTCTTCTCCGTGGAGATCGGAACCTCTCTCCCGACCGCCTCAACCATTCTGGCCGACCTCTCTGGGTGATAAATGATGGGTCACCTTTCCTCCTCCTCCCTGGCCGCGCCACAGTGACCTCCCTCTCGAGCTCTCCCCCTCGTTTCCCCTTTCAGCTGCCATCTGCAGAGAAGAGTGTGCCGCCTCTGTCGGTATTGGCATACGACATCGCCTGACCCTCCCATCCTGTGTCCAGTGGTGTTGGGGTACATCTTCCACCGTGACCGAACTGGAGGCTTGGCGCGTGGATCATCTGAGCTCTGGGAATTCCTTGTCGGCGCTATCCGTCACCGTGTATCCGCGCCGCGCCGTTGCTAGCAACATTGAGAGCCTATTTGTCGGTATGTAGCCATCCACCTAGTTTGCCTCGTTGTCCTTCATGTGTAGCGCCCGGAAAAGTAGAAGATAGGTCACCTGTCTGCGTGTGCGCGCGTCTCCGGCGAGTGCCCCGCCGCGAGGACTTGCGTCGCCGCCGTGGTCAGGATCGAGTGAGAGAGAGAAGTGCACGACCGTAGATCTTGGAGTTTACGGCTGGGATTGGATCTCGGTAAGGATGGCTCCGGACCGTTGGTGGTTTGATGGGGGGTCGTGATCATATCTCGCCTTAATGAAATTTGTATCGTCCGCGTTTGATCCAACGGACCCAAGCGAGCGCCAGTTCATTTATAAGTGCGTCTAATCCTGACCGTCCGGTGGTGATCCTGTGGTCAGTAATCTCCCATACCCTTTCGGCCCTGCGAAGTGGCAAAAAGGCCCTTGACCTTTATCTAAACCAACCCGCAGTCCAGGGTTACTGTGCTCTGAGTCTAGGGAATCTTTCGCTGAGGCCCCTGCACTTTCCCGATTTCTTGCGCGCAGTCCAGAAGTCAGTAAAAAGGATAAATACTTAAGTAAAATGATTTTTAGTATGAAATTAATTGCAGAAACTTGTAAAATTTCTAGAAAATTCCTTTGAAATCCAGATTGACACATTCCAGTCCCTATAATTTTGTATTAATATTGTTTAATACTTAGTGTCTCTTTTTTGTCATGAAAACAGTAAGGAAATTAATTTCTCACTTAATCCTATCTTAAGCACATAAAACCTTTGGAAATTCATATCTTAAAATGTATAACTCTAAAAAATTATGATTCCTATTCCTAGGGTTTCATTTTAATGTGTAGATTATTATTATGTATTTTGTTTACATGTTTGGTGTGATGTTAATTTTCTCTACATACTATGTATGTTTGTATTATGGCGAGTAGAAGAACCTATGACTGTGGATCCTGAGGTTCAGCAGATAGAAGTTGCTGAGCAGGAGCTCATTGAAGGCAAGTTGTGCCCTTGATCACTTTTGTTACCCAATAATGTTCTTTATTATCACTTATCAATGCATAGGTTTAATTTTGATGGGACCCAATAGGTCACCCTAGTCTGTTTATCCCTTTTACCTTGTTACCCTGAATCACTTTGGTAGTTTTGCTATTGCTTTACATGGTTTTTGGGATAATATTTCATTATATCCATGTTCCAATATTTTTGTTATTTTATTTATGTTCATATCAAGATCATTAATGTTAATTGGAACATGGAGCTTAACTTGAGAAACATGTGCCACCACAAGGGTTTAATGGGACGCCCTTGGCCAACTAACTAGGAAAGCTAGTGGAAGACTACCTTACCCGAAAGGGGCAAGGGCAGTAGGGGATTGCATGCAAGGAGGTTCTTGGGTTGATTTTGCTGCGATGGCGGTCAGATGGGGGATTCTTGCAAGTGCTCTTCCCATAAACTGTAGCGGGTTTTCGAAAGCTAGTGGAACTTTATAAAGGCCTCGTAGTGGATCCCTAGCCATTCACCTCGGTAGTGTCTAAGGGTCTAGCTAACCCTAGCGACATGGGATACCCGACTTGTGGGTACAGGGTACAACCTCTGCAGAGTGTAAAACTGGTATACTAGTCGTGCTCGGGGTCATGAGCAGCTCAGGACTCTCCAATGATTAATTTATGGAACTTAAATTTAATTTGTCATTTGCATCTGCATGGGATTATTAATTAATTTTGTTCTATTATTATTTATTATGGTTTGGTATTTACTTACATCTAGTAATTGCTAATAAAATTTTGACCAACTTATTAAAAACAATGCTCAGCTTTAACCTCTATTGTTGATCAGCCTTACACATCACATAAACTCCCACCTTTGGTGAGTTCATGCCACATTATTCCCCACAACTTGTTGAGCGATGAACATGTGTGAGCTCACCCTTGCTATCTCACACCCCCCCCATAGGAGAAGAATAGGTGGTTCAAGAGGAGCCACATCACGAGGAGTTCGATTCGATCTAGGTGGCGTCTCCCAGTTTACTTTCTGGTGCCAAGGATGGATTTTAGATCCTGTTATATTTATCTTTTATTTTGTAAGACTTCCAGATGAGTAGTCTCCATCAACCTCTCCAACCCGGGACGCTGCTCCATTTTGGGAGTCTCGAGTTCATGTCCCTCGACGGCAGCTATGACATGGTACTCCTTCCTCTGCCGTGCGACAACGACAATGGCGGCCTTCAGCCCGCCCGCCGGCGGCGGAATCAACGATGTCTTCCCCCCGTGGCGGAAGAGCAACATCTGGGTCTGTCCCGTCACCTTCCCTACCATAGGAGGAGGAGGCGGGGCAACCATGGCCGAGCAGGAGGCGGCACCTCGTCGGCTGTCGAGCGAGTCGACGACGCCGGCGCCCCAGCGGGGGACACGTTAGGCATCGACCTCGCGTCTGAGACGAAGACGAGCATCGTTTCCCCGCAACACGCCAACCCCAAGCGGACGGATGACGCCAGCGCGCTCACGAAGGACTTGCTGGACGTTAGCCTCGTACCTGAGATCACGGTGCAGCATGTCCCCGACGCGACTTCGTCACCACCCGTCGATCAAGAGGTACTGTTCATTTCCCATCCTATGCCTTTTAGATTCAGCTTCGACCCACCAAGCGACCCCGCTTCGGTGGACGCTTTCATAAAGGCATATCCAAACCTTCCGGGGTACCATATGTGGTCAACCTGGGACCGACTGACTGCCGTCTCGACCTACGGACCCCCGGGTTCCGAGGAAGATGACGAGCCCGAATATGGTTGGGATTTCTCTGGGCTCGATAACCCTAGTGCCATGCAGGACTTCATAACCGCATGAGACTACTGCCTCTCCGATTGCTCCGGTGGTGGCCATAGCCATGACGACGAGGACTGTGGCCCAAGTCGCGAATGTTTCCACGTCGATCTAGGGGGTCTCGACGAAGGCAACCACCTTGGTATGCCGGAGGATGGCGATCCCCCTAGGCCTGCGCCTCGCGTTGACATCCTTCGGGAGCTAGATGTGGTCCCAGTCCCTGCGGGGGGTCAGGACGCACAGCTCGAGCAAATCCGCGAGATGCAGGCCAGGCTCAACGAGGAAGTAGGACAACTTGTGTAGCTCCGGCAGAACATCGAGCAGGAGTGGGCAGGCCGAGCACCGGCCGGAGAAGCGCGTCATCTGCCCCATGACGTCTAGCACCGCATCGCTGACGATGCCAGGGCAAGGCTGCCCCCGGCTTCCAGTGGGGTCGGCCAGAACCTGGCTGCAGCAGCAATACTACTTCGAGCGATGCCGGAGCCATCCACCACCGAGGGGCAGCGTATCCAGGGAGAGCTCAAGAATCTCCTGGAGGATTCCGCGGTCCGACGGGCCGAAAGCTCTGCCTCCCGAAGGCAGGGGTACCCCCCGGAGCATTGCGCCACGACTTCTCGATTCATGCGGGAAGCCTCGGTCCACACCGGGCGCACGCGGGCCGCAACGCCTGCAGCCCCGAGTCGCCTCGGTAACGAGCACCACCGCCGCGACCGTCGAGCCCACCTCGACGAGAAGGTGCGCCGAGGCTACCACCCTAGGCGTGGGGGACGAGCCGACAGCAGGGAGGATCGGAGTCCCTCGCCCGAACCACCCGGTCCGCAAGCTTTCAGCCGGGCCATACGACGGGCACCGTTCCCGACCCGGTTCTGGGCCCCGACTACCATCACTAAGTACTCGAGGGAAGCAAGGCCGGAACTGTGGCTCACGGACTACCGGCTGGCCTACCAGCTGGGTGGAATGGACGGTGACAACCTCATCATCCGCAACCTCCCCCTGTTCCTCTCCGACGCCGCCCGAGCCTGGCTGGAGCATCTGCCTCCTGTGCAGATCTCCAACTGGGACAACCTGGTCAAAGCCTTCGCCGGAAACTTCCAGGGCACATAGGTGCGCCCTGGGAACTCCTGGGATCTCCGAAGCTGCCGCCAGCAGCCAGGAGAGTCCCTGCGGGACTACATCCGACGATTCTCGAAGCAGCGCATCGAGCTGCCCAACATCACCGACTCAGATGTCATCGGCGTGTTCCTCGCCGGCACCACATGCCGCGACCTGGTGAGCAAGCTGGGTCGCAAGACCCCCACCAGGGCAAGCGAGCTGATGGACATCGCCACCAAGTTCGCCTCTGGCCAGGAGGCGGTCGAGGCCATCTTCCGGAAGGACAAGCAGCCTCAGGGACGCCAGCAGGAAGACGTCCCTGAGGCGTCCGCTCAGCACAGCACAAAGAAGAAGGGCAAGAAGAAGTCGCAAGCAAAGCACGACACCGCCGACGCAGATCTTGTCGCCGCTGCCGAGCACAGGAACCCCCGGAAGCCTCCTGGAGGGGCCAACCTGTTCGACAAGATGCTCAAAGAGTCGTGCCCCTATCATCAGGGTCCCGTCAAGCACACCCTTGAGGAGTGCGTCATGCTTCGGCGCTACTTCCACAAGGCCGAGCCCCCGGTGGAAGGTGGCAGAGCCCACAACAACGACAAGAAGGAAGGCAACAAAGCAGAAGAGTTCCCCGAGGTCCATGACTGCTTCATGATCTACGGTGGGCAAGTGGCGAACGCCTCGGCTCGGCACCGCAAGCAGGAGCACCGGGAGGTCTGCTCGGTGAAGGTGGCGGCACCAGTCTACCTAGACTGGTCCGACAAGCCCATCACCTTCGACCAAGGCGACCACCCCGACCGCGTGCCGAGCCCAGGGAAGTACCCGCTCGTTGTCGATCCCATCATCGGTGACGTCAGGCTTACCAAGGTCCTCATGGACGGAGGTAGCAGCCTCAACATCATCTACGCCGAGACCCTCGGGCTCTTGCAGATCGATCTGTCCACGATCCGGGCCGGTGCGGCGCCCTTTCACGGGATCATCCCCGGGAAGCGCGTCCAGCCCCTTAGACAACTCGATCTGCCCATCTGCTTCGGGACTCCCTCCAACTTCTGAAAGGAAACCCTCACGTTCGAGGTGGTCAGGTTTCGAGGAACCTACCACGTAGTGCTGGGGAGACCATGCTACGCCAAGTTCGTGGCCGTCCCCAACTACACCTACCTCAAGCTCAAGATGTCGGGCCCCAACGGGGTCATCATCGTCGGATCCACATACCGACACGCGTACGAATGCGACGTGGAGTGTGTGAAGTACGCTGAGGCCCTCGCCGAGTCCGAGGCCCTCATTGCTGACCTGGAGAGCCTCTCCAAGGAGGTGCCAGATGCGAAGCACCACGCCGGCAACTTCGAACCAGCAAAGGCGGTTAAGTCTGTCCCTCTCGACCCCAGCAACGATGCCTCCAAGCAAGTCTGGATCGGCTCCGAGCTTGACCCCAAATAGGAAGCAGTGCTCGTCGACTTTCTCCACGCAAACGTCGAGGTTTTTGCGTGGAGTCCCTCAGACATGCCTGGCATACCGAGGGATGTCGTCGGGCACTCGCTGGATATCCGAGCTGGAGCCCGACCCGTGAAGCAGCCTCTGCACATATTCGACGAAGAAAAGCGCAGAGCCATAGGCGAGGAGATCCACAAGCTGATGGCTGCAGGGTTCATCAAAGAGGTATTCCATCCCGAATGGCTAGCCAACCCTGTGCTTGTGAAAAAGAAAGGTGGGAAATGGCGGATGTGTGTAGACTACACTGGTCTAAACAAAGCATGTCCGAAGGTTCCCTACCCTCTGCCTCACATCGATCAAATCATGGATTCCACTGTTGGGTGCGAAACCGTGTCATTCCTCGATGCCTACTCAGGGTATCACCAAATCAGGATGAAAGAGTCCGACCAGCTCGCGACCTCTTTCATCACACCTTTTGGCATGTACTGCTATATTACTATGCCATTTGGTTTGAGGAATGTAGGCGCGACATACCAAAGGTGCATGAACCACGTGTTCGGAGAGCACATTGACCGAACAGTCGAGGCTTACGTCGATGACATCGTAGTCAAGACGAGGAAAGCCTCCGACCTCCTCACTGGCCTTGAAACGACATTCAAGTGTCTCAAGGCGAAAGGCGTAAAACTCAATCCCGAGAAGTGTGTCTTCGGAGTCCCTCGAGGCATGCTCCTGGGGTTCATCATCTCCAAGCGGGGCATCGAGGCCAACCCGGAGAAAATCGCGGCCATCACCAACATGGGGCCTATCAAGGACTTGAAAGGAGTACATAGGGTCATGGGATGCCTTGTGGCTCTGAGCCGCTTCATCTCGCGCCTCGGCGAAAGAGGCCTACCCCTGTACCGCCTCTTAAGGAAGACCGAGCGCTTCACTTGGACCCCCGAGGCCGAGGAAGCCCTCGGGAACTTAAAGGCGCTCCTTACAAGCGCGCCCATCCTGGTGCCCCCCGCTGCGGGAGAAGCCCTCTTGATCTACGTAGCCGCACCCACTTAGGTGGTCAGCGCCGCGATCATAGTCGAGAGACGAGAAGAAGGGCATACATTGCTCGTCCAGAGACCGGTCTACTTCATCAGTGAGGTACTGTCCGAGACCAAAATCCGCTACCCGCAAATTCAGAAGCTATTGTACGCGGTAATTCTGATGCAGCGAAAGTTGCGACACTACTTCGAGTCTCATCCGGTGACTGTGGTGTCGTCCTTCCCCCTAGAGGAGATCATTCAGTGCCGAGAGGCCTCGGGTAGGATTGCAAAGTGGGCGGTAGACATCATGGGCGAGACAATCTCGTTCGCCCCTCGGAAGGCCATCAAGTCCCAAGTCTTGGCGGACTTTGTGGCTGCATGGGTCGACACCCAGCTTCCAGTAGCTCCAATCCAACCGGAACTCTGGACCATGTTTCTCGACGGGTTGCTGATGAAAACAGGAGCAGGCGCGGGCCTGCTCTTCATCTCACCCCTTGGAAAGCACCTCCGCTACGTGCTGCGCCTCCATTTCTCAGCATCCAACAACATGGCCGAGTACGAGGCCCTGGTTAACGGGTTGCGCATCGCCATCGAGCTAGGGGTTCGGCGCCTCGACGCTCGTGGCGACTCGCAGCTTGTCATCGACCAAGTCATGAAGAACTCCCACTGCCACGACCCGAAGATGGAAGCCTACTGCGACGAGGTCCGGCGCCTGGAAGACAAGTTCTACGGGCTCGAGCTCAACCATGTCGCTCGACGATACAATGAGACTGTGGATGAGCTGGCTAAAATAGCCTCAGGGTGGACAACGGTCTCCCCGGACGTCTTCTCCCGAGACCTACATCAACCCTCCATCAAGACCGACGACACGCCCGAGCCCGAGGAGGCCTCGGCCCTGCCCGAGGCACCCTCGGCTTAGCTCGAGGCGCCCTCGGCCCTCGGGGGTGAGGCTTTGCGCGTCGAGGAAGAGCGGAATGGGGTCATGCCTAATCGAAACTGGCAGACCCCATACCTGCAATATCTCCACCGAGGAGAGCTGCCCCTCGACAGAGCCAAAGCTCGACGACTGGCTCGGCGACTGGCGTCGCGCACCAAGTCGTTCGTCTTGCTGGATGACGAGAAGGAGCTCTACCACCGCAGCCCCTCAGGCATCCTCTAGCGATGCATATCCACTGCCGAAGGTCAGGAGCTATTGCAAGAAATACACTCAGGGGCTTACGGTCATCACGCTGCACCTCGAGCCCTCATTGGAAACGCCTTCCGACAAGGTTTCTACTGGCCAACCGCGATGGCCGACGCCACTAGGATTGTACGCACCTGCCAAGGGTGTCAATTCTACGCAAGGCAGACGCACCTGCCCGCTCAGGCTCTACAGACAATACCCATCACCTAGTCGTTTGCTGTGTGGGGTCTGGACCTCATCGGTCCCTTGCAGAAGGCACCCGGGGGCTTCACGCACCTGCTGGTCGCTATCGACAAATTCTCCAAGTGGATTGAGGTCTGACCCCTAAACAGCATCAGGTCCGAACAGGCGGTGGCGTTCTTCACCAACATCATCCATCGCTTTGGGGTCTCGAACTCCATCATCGCCGACAATAACACCCAGTTCACTGGCAGGAAGTTCCTAGACTTCTGCAAGGACCACCACATCCGGGTGGACTGGGCCGCCATAGCTCACCCCATGACGAATGGGTAGGTAGAGCGTGCCAACAGCATGATTCTGCAGGGACTTAAGCCGAGGATCTACAACGACCTCAACAAGTTCGGCAGGCGATGGATGAAGGAACTCCCCTCGGTGGTCTGGAGTCTGAGGACGATGCCAAGCCGAGCCATGGGCTTCACACCATTTTTTCTAGTCTATGGGGCCGAGGCTATCTTGCCCACAGACTTAGAATACGGTTCCTCGAGGACAAGGGCGTACGACGACCGAAGCAACCGGACAAGCCAAGAAGACTCACTGGACCAGCTGGAAGAGGCTCGGGACATGGCCTTACTACACTCGGCGCGGTATCAGCAGTCCCTGCGATGCTACCACGCCCGAGGGGATCGGTCCCGAGACCTCGAGGTGGGCGACTTGGTGCTTCGGCTACGACAAGATGCCCGAGGGTGTCACAAGCTCACTCCTCCCTAGGAAGGGTCGTTCATCATCGCCAAGACCTTGAAGCCCGGAACATACAAGTTGGCCAACAGTCAAGGCGAGGTCTACAGCAACGCTTGGAACATCCGACAACTACGTCGCTTTTACCCTTAAAATGTTTTCAAGTCGTTCATATGCCTCGATTCATACGCAAATAAAGTCTAACCATCGAGGAAGGGCCAGCCTTGCCTCAGCAAAGCCCAACCCTCCCTCAGGGGCTAGAAGGGGGGAACCCCCTCTGCGTCAAAATTTTCCTCAGAAAAAGTATTCCACCAAAATGACTTTCGTGTTTCCCGACTATATCAGTAACAGAACCCCGAGAAGCGAATAAGAGTGCATGTAAGCGGCAAGGCCGACCGAGCCGAGGGACTCCTACGCCTACAGGATACGGATACCTCACTCGTCACCTACCGCGAAAAATAACTCTTACATGGGTAAGCGATCCTGCTATTGACGAACAAGCAAGTCCGGATACGCGAAGCAGGAGGAAAAGAGACACAGCTTTATATCAAGACGACAAAATGTTCAGGCCTCGGCGGCCGCGAAAGACATATACGTGTTCAAAACAAACTACTCTGGCAGAATCAAGCATCGCCCGGGGGAGGAGCAGCACCCTCGGCTTTGTCTCCAACCTCAGCGCCGTCTCCACCCTCGGCGAGATCCGCCCCGGCCTTGGATGGCGACGCAGGTGGAAGGATCTCCACTTCAAAGGAGGACGCCAACACCGCGCTTGGGCCCGCAGCGGCCGCGTCAAGCCTCTAAACTTCAGCCAAGGCAGCTTCATCTTCGTCGGGAAGGCAGTACCCCTCGCTAACCTGCTCCAGATCCACATCGTAGTGGGAAGCGAGCACGGCGAAGGCCCGCCTAACGCCGTGATGCAGCACCTCGCGGAGTCTGCCGTGCACATGGCGGCCCAAGGCCTGCAGGCGACTCTGGGGGGAGCTTCCCGATGGGACGTCGTCAAGACCGAAGACCTGGCAGAAGGCCGAGATAGCTTCGGACATGGCCACGCGGTCGGCCTCTTTCTGCTCAGCCGCCTGGGCAAGTGCCTTGGCGGACTCGTTGAGGGCAGACTCGAACTCTGCAAACAGCCAAAACAGAATTCTTAAAACACAAGTTGAAGAATGAAGCTGAATCAAGACATACCTTCAGCCGGGCACGCTGCTCTGAGGCTGCGGCCTGGGCGGACTGGGCGGACCCGACGGCCACGGCCAGGTCCTACGCAAGGGCTCCAGCCCGAGCAGACGCCTCGGCTAGCTGGCCTCCAAGGGCCTCAGCCCGGCTTTCAGCCTCTATGGCCCGGCTCTGAGATTGGTCCTGCTCACCGATGACCTGGCCAAGCTCCAACTGCCGCCGCTGCGCCTCTGCGCGTGCCGCCGCTGCCTCCGCCCCCAGCTCGTCACAGAGCAACCGAAGGTCCGCCGCCTCGGCGCTCCGTTGGGAGAGGCGCTCGGTAGCCTCAGCAAGAGCGGTCCTCAGGAACCACAGCGAACCCCAGACGTCGGCCTCGCGGCGGATGAACGACGACTTGGCGGTGCTCAGATCCGTCAGATCCTGAGGAAGGGAAGCAGGGCGTCACAAAGGGTGCCTTGGTCACGTGAAAGGTATGCCTGAAATCCTTACCTGGAGGATCCTGGGAACGTTCCTGGCAAGGACCTCCATGGTCGACCGAAGCGACCCCATCGCTGCCTCGGCAAACTCGCGGAGCTCGTCCCGAGACTGCTCCTCCCGCTCATCGTCAAGAACAAAGAGGGGCTTCGAGGCACCACGGGTCCAGAACCGGAGTGCCTCCCCACGCCGCTCATTGGGAATGCGTCGCGCGAGGATGAGGTCGCCGCTCCCCAGGACAGGCCACGGTTCTGCGCCCCCCTCCTCCAAGGCGTCGGCACCCCCTGCGGTCGGCGCATCGGGTACCTTCTCGACTAAGGGGCAGGCTTCCGATCACCAGCCTCAGGTAGCAGCGCCTCAGCCATCTCAGCATCGGCGGCGACGAATGGCTCCACGGGCAGAATAGTAACAACCTCGGTAGAGGCTGGTGCCGGCGTCGGCAACACGTCAGGTGGTGTGAAGGCCACGGTCGCGCTAGCAGTCTCCCCCGGCACGACGGCCGCCTCAGCAGAGGGGTCAGCCTGAGGGGCTCGCCCCACGGCAACCTGTGCCGCCTGAGCCCCCTGCTTTGGGGCATCTTGTGAGGAGGCCAGCCGACCGGCATGGCCCGGTGCGACACTGGCTGCAGAGGCCGACACTGTCTTGAGGACCTTCCGGGGAGCCAGACCGGTCGGGCCGTGCCTTCATTTGCTGGGAGGGAAAGGAAAAGCAAGATCAGGACACATGAAGAAAGAGCCGGGACAAAGGTATTCTCAGATACTTACCCACTCCGGACCAAGGCCAATCGTGCCTGCGGGGAGGCCCCTTGGGCCTCGGCCCCCGCAGGCACCGCCAAGGTTTGCCCCGCTGCCGGCTTCGGCATCATCCCCGCCTTGGGCGCCCGAGGCGCCGAAGGGACGGTCTGCCTAGGCGCAGTCACAACGACCTAAGGACCAACCTCCTGTGCGGTCGGCACGGGCGACTGCTCTTGGGGGACAGGCAGGTCGGCCTGACTCCCCGGGGTCACCTCAACTACCTCGGCCAAGGGGTCATGTATCCCCTCGGCCTGCCCCTGTTCTTCAGACCGGTACCCTGATGTCCTGGCCCTGGATACCGACGGCGCCAGCCCACTCGGGGGCTGGCTCGATGACCCCTGGCCCAGCCTCAGATCCGGGTTGAGGCCAAGGCGGGCCACCATGTCGTCGTCTTCGTCATCGTCATCATCGTCGTCGTCAGGCGTCTCCGGCGATGGCTCCCTCGGAAGCCCGTCCCTCTCCTGCTTCCGACGACGCCTCTCCAAGGCATCCCGAGCCTGCATCCGCTCACGAGCTCGAGCCTTTTTCGCGTCCTTCTTCTCCTTCTTCTCCACGGCGACCCTCCGCGCGGCTCGATCCACCATGTCCTCCGGGACCGGTGGTAGAGAAGGCTTATGAAACCCCAGCTCCTAGAGACAGACGGAAATCTCGGCTGTGTGAACCAAGGGCAATCTGACACAAAAAAGAAGAAGGAGCGGACACTCACCAGGGATATGCACCCGCGCTCGGGACGCATCGAGGGCTGGGTAAGGGCGCCGGCGTCTAGCCTCCCTACCATGCCGGCTACCCGCCAGTGGAGGTCATCGGCGGGGAGGGGGACCGAGGACATCTGCGAACCCTCCAAGTCGACCCCCGACGTCATCTCCAAAAGCAGCAGCCGCCGCTCCGTCAAGGGGAGCACCCTCCGGCGATGGATGGCGGCAGCCACCCCCGCGGCGGTGAGCCCTCTGTCTCACAGCTCCTGCAAGGCCTCCAGAAGGGGCTGGAGATTCTTCTGCCTCTCTCGCAGGGCCCCATAGCGCCAGTTGCCGCCGGCGGCAGTCACCACTCATTGAGAAAACGACAGGAGTCTCACGTCGTCGTTCCGGAGGTAAAACCACCGGTGCTGCCACCCCTTGTATGAAGACACAAGGATGGCGGGGATGTACTATTGCGCACGCGCCTGCCTCAACTGGAGGATGCAGCCACCGGCCCGCACCACCATGCGGACTCTCTTTTCCCCTGTCGTCGAGGCAAAAGGCTCCACGGAGAAGAGATGGGTCCACAGATCCCAGTGGGGGTCAATCCCCAAAAATCCTTCGCAAACCGCCGCGAAGATGGCTGCTTGCGCGATAGAGTTGGGGTTGAGATTGTGCAGCTCCACCCCGTAGAAATGCAGAATCACCCGCATAAAACGGCTTGCTGGCACTCCGAACCCCCGCTCATGGAAAGAGACGAAATGATGCATCACGATGCCCAATCTTCACGACGTAGGATCAATCTTCAGATAACTAGCTTCAAAGAAGCCAAGATAACTTGCTGCAAGCAGCGATAACTAGTGCAACCTGACAAATAAAACTCAAAGCCAACCACCGTCTTTAACCGGCAGCCTAAATCGAGGATTCGCCCAACCACACTCTCAAAGAACCAACCAACACAGCCTACAATCAATCGAGGAGACCTCAAAGGGAGTAGGAGCACCAAATGGGAGCGGATGAAGCCGCCGCTTCTGCAATCCCGCGAAGAAATTCACAAGAGCAAAGGGGTAGAGATCACTCTCAATATTTGTTAGCACACAGCTGAACAAAGGGGTTCTGTTTTAGATTATCATAAGCTGCCTTACATCATAGACATAGGGGGGTATTTATACTAGTAACAACCAGCCTTAGCGAGGTATAAACACAAAACAAAAGTATTTTCATGAGCTAATGTGAAGCAGCCTCTTCGAAAGATCTGCAGAGCTGATTCCCGTGTGGCTGTTTGACTTCTACGTAGCCTTCAGTATTTTGGCAATAACTTCTTCTAGGAATCTTCAAATGACGTGGGACTGGTTGCATTGGAAAGCTAACTTGATAAGCTTTCTCACCATATATAGCATGCTTAATGAAACTTCGTAGAATGATGCAGTTTAATACAAAAACTTGGTCATCAAGCAGACTGTTGACCTTCTGACCAGTCAGCACTAAAGTAGGTCGGCTGCCTTTCTGGTAGATGTGGTTAAGTCGGCTTTAGAAGTATTGGAAACTAGACTTCAAGAGCTTTCTGAAAAGTACTTATGGACCTTCATAGCTTTTGAGAATCAAAAGATATGACTGTTTCTTCTGGACGGTTCTGTAGCGCTGGACTGACTTGGACATAGCTCTTCTTGCTGATTCGCCTTTGATATGTTTTGTCCTTCCTCTTTGGTGAACCTAAGTAATATCAACATACACGACTTAGGTAGCATAAAATTCTTATTAGTGTTTAATCGAAATTCATAAAGTAGCGCGTGCACCTCTTGCTGTAGCTTCTTAGCTCGGCTACGTGTAATTGGTCCATCAAAGACTTGGGTCGGTGATGATATTGGTTGTACTTAAGTTGATGTAGTATGACTTGGGGGTTGTAACGTGTTGCTTGATGGCGTGGTCATATCATCCTCCTCCCCTTGAAAAGGAGTCGTCCTCGACTCTGAAATGTCTTCACTTGTATATGGTAAGAGGTCAGCAACATTGAACATGTTGCTCACGCCATAGCTTGGTGGAAGATCTATCTTGTATGCATTATCATTGATCTTGGTAAGAACACGAAATGGACCATCCCCTCGTGGCATCAATTTGGATTTGCGCTGATCAGGAAAACGCTCCTTGCGCAAGTGAATCCAAACCAAGTCACCTGGTTCAAATAACACTTTCTTCCTATGCTTGTTCATGCTTGCTGCCTTGCGCACTGCTTTGAGCTCAATTGCTTCCTTGGTCTTCTCATGTATCTTTTTTATGTATGCAGCACGCTTGGAAGCTTCCATATTAGTTCTTTCCTGCAATGGAAGGGGCAACAAATCTATCGGAGCAATAGGTTTGAACCCATATACAATTTCGAAGGGGCATAAATTAGTTGTAGAATGTACTGCCCTATTATAAGCAAACTCCACGTATGGCAAACATTCCTCCCAATCCTTCATGTTCTTCTTTACCATTGTTCGCAGCAGCATTGACAATGTACGATTCACCACTTCAGTTTGGCCATCAGTTTGGGGGTGGCATGTGGTGGAGAACAAAAGTTTAGTCCCAAGCTTTGCCCACAATGTCTTCCAAAAATAGCTCACAAACTTCACATCACGGTCAGATACGATGGTTTTGGGCACTCCATGTAGTCTCATGATTTCTCTGAAAAACAAATTGGCAACATGTGAAGCATCGTCGCTCTTGTTGCATGGAATAAAATGAGCCATTTTTGAAAATCTATCAACCACAACAAAAATAGAATCTCTCTGTTTTTGAGTCTTCGGTAGCCCTAAAATAAAATCCATGCTTATGTCTTCCCAAGGAATTTTAGGAGTGGGTAAAGGAGTATATAAACCATGAGGGTTCAGTTTTGACTTAGCTTTGTGACAGGTGACACAACGCTCCACAAATCTGATGACGTCTCTCCTTATCTTGGGCCAATAGAAATGATCACTGAGCAGTTCATAAGTCTTCTTTTGTCCAAAATGACCTGTTAGACCTCCTCCATGTGACTCCTGCAATAAAAGCAATCTAACCGAAGAATTTGGTACACAAAGTTTGTTAGCTCTAAACAAAAATCCATCGTGTATATGATATTTTTCCCAACCTTTTCCATCTTTACAATGATTGTATGGTTCTGAAAATTCAGGATCATCATTATACATTTCTTTCAAATTTTCAAGACCCAAAACTTTTACCTCTAGTTGATTCAACAACACATTCCTTCGAGACAAGGCATCAGCGACCACATTGTCCTTACCTTTCTTATATTTCACAATGTATGGAAATGTTTTGATAAACTCAACCCATTTGGCATGGCGACGGTTTAGTTTGGCTTGCCCTTTCAAATACTTCAAAGCTTCATGATCGGAATGAATAACAAACTCTTTTGGCCATAAGTAGTGCTGCCATGTTTCAAGCGCTCGGACCAAAGCATACAATTCTTTGTCATACACAGAATAATTTAATTGAGCACCTCCCAATTTTTCACTAAAATATGCTATAGGTTTTCCTTGTTGCATTAAAACTCCTCCTATCCCAATCCCACTAGCATCACATTCTACTTCAAAAGTTTTAGTGAAATCAGGAAGAATAAGTACAGGTGCTTCAGTCAAACGTTTCTTCAATTCTTGAAAAGCATCTTCTTGTGAGTTTCCCCATTTAAATTCAACACCTTTCTTTGTCAATTCATTTAAAGGAGAAGCGATGGTACTGAAATCTCGCACAAATCTTCTATAAAAACCAGCAAGACCATGAAAACTTCTTACTTGACTTACATTCGTTGGAGCTGGCCAATCCTTGATGGCTTTCACCTTGGATTCATCCACCTCTATTCCTTTTGCTGAAACAACAAAGCCAAGAAACACAACATGGTCTATGCAAAAACTGCACTTCTCAAGATTAGCAAATAATTTCTCCTTTCTAAGCTCATCTAAAACTTGTCGAATGTGTTTCACATGTTCATCAAAAGACTTGCTGTAAATTAGAATATCATCGAAGTAGACAACAACAAATTTTCCAATGAAAGTTCTTAAGACATGGTTCATTAATCTCATAAAGGTACTAGGAGCATTAGTTAACCCAAAGGGCATCACTAACCATTCATACAACCCAAATTTTGTTTTAAATGCAGTCTTCCATTCATCTCCAGTTTTCATTCTTATTTGATGGTATCCTCTTCTCAAATCAATTTTAGTAAAAATTGTGGAACCACTTAATTCATCAAGCATATCATCTAGTCGTGGAATAGGATGGCGATAGCGAATGGTAATATTATTTATAGCTCTACAATCAACACACATCCTCCAAGATCCATCTTTCTTAGGTACTAAAATCACAGGAACAGCACAAGGGCTTAAGCTTTCACGAACAAAACCTTTATCAAGAAGTTCTTGTACTTGCCTTTGTATTTCCTTAGTTTCTTCGGGATTGGTTCGATATGGTGGACGGTTAGGAAGTGCAGCCCCTGGAATAAGATCGATTTGATGCTCAATCCCTCGAATTGGAGGTAGTCCAGCCGGTGTTTCTTGTGGAAATACGTCTTCATAGTCCTGCAAAAGATCAGCCACAACACTAGGAAGAGATGTTATGTCGTTAGGAGAAATCAAAACATCTTTGTTCACAAGTACAAAGAGCACTTGATATGGGTTGTTCCTCACTTTTCTCAGCTTAGATTTCGTGGCTAGCATAACTAGATGTTCTCCCTCTTCCTTCTTTTTATCTTTGGAATTCGGCTTGTAGCACTCACTCACCGAATTGTGGATGACACTCAATTTCTTTTGCTCTTCTCCTCCTCTACTTGTTGTACTAATTTCAGTTTTCTTTTGTAAGTGTTCAGCCATGATTTGTTGAGGGGTCATAGGCTTGAGTACAAACTTTCTCCCTTTCAGATCTAGCGTGTATTGATTTGTTCTTCCACAATGTTGAGAATATCGGTCATATTGCCAAGGCCTTCCTAGCAGCATGTGACACACAGACATGGGTGCAACATCACACTCCACTATGTCAACATACTCTCCAATCTTGAACAGAACTTTCACTTTATAACCAATCTTGATATCTCCCGATTCATTCAGCCATTGGACATGATATGGATGAGGGTGTCGCTGCAACTTCAAACCAAGCTTGTCAACCATCTCACGACTTGCAAGATTATGGCAGCTCCCTCCATCAATGATCACCTTTACTACTTTGTCTTATACTTTGGCTCGCGTTTGAAAAAGATTATGTCGCTGTCCAATTTCAGCTTCTTTCATTTGAACACTCAAGATTTGTGTAACCACCAGAGTAGTACCATGCTCAAATTCACATCCAGTGTGTTCCTCAATTTTATCTTCTATATTTTCTGCTTCAGCTTCCTCTTCACTGGCTGATGTATATTCTCCATCATCATTCACAAGGATCACACGATTATTTGGACACTCCTTTATGACATGACCACGACCTCCACACTTGAAGCACTGAATACCACTACTCTTGGCTATTGAACCCACTGATGTTGAAGTGGATGCTGCTGGTTTATAACTCATGTTTGGAGCAGCACCGTTCTTTCCACTAGAATTGCCTTGAATATTGGATCGCAAGCCCCCAGTTGAGCCTTTTGTCGCTGAGGATGCAGTAGTAAACCTTGAGATTGATTTGCTTCCTCCAGGCATGGTTCGTGCACCATATGGCAAGGGCTTGCTGCTCTTAGCATCTTGTTGCAGCTGGCGTTCAGCTTTGGTGGCTTGATGTACCAAATCAATAAGACTTTGGTACGGCTGAAACTCAACAATACGCTGAATGTTGTTGTGTAACCCAGCCATGAAACGTGCAATGGTTTGCTCTTCGTCTTCATACACATTGGCTCTAATCATGGCCTTCTCCATCTCCTTATAATACTCCTCAACAGAGAAACTTCCTTGCCTCAAATTCTGCAATTTATCAAAAAGATCACGCCGATAATGCTTCGGCACAAAACGAATTCTCATTTGTCGCTTCATCTCTTGCCAAGTAACAATAGGGTCCTCTCCATCTTCTTCACGATCACGAAGAAGTTGCTCCCACCAAATCAGAGCATATCCCTCAAACTCAAGAGATGCCATTGCGAGTTTCTTCTCCTCTGAATAATTATGTAGGCGGAAGATTTTCTCCACCTTTAATTCCCATGTGAAATAATCTTCAGGATCAGATCTACCATCAAATTTTGGCATGGTAAACTTAAGTTTCCCAAATCTCTCTTCTTGGCTGACACCTCTATGATGACGACGACCATAGCGATGTTGAGACTGATCATCCCCAAATTCAGATTCTTCATTGTCATTATTTCTTCGATTTCGGCCTCTTCCTCTACCATATGCAGCACCTTGATTTCTCCTCCCATGTTCACTTGCTCTTCTAGAATAATTTCCTTCATCTTCTTCCCCATCTTCATCATGGTTTCTTACACCGTTGGGGAGTCGACAACGACCTCTGATTTCAGCCATAAGTGTCTGAAGATCTTGTGCCAACAGATCTTGCTTGGCTTATATGCTTTGTTTGAGCTCATTGAATTGTATCAGGGTGACACATTCTTCAATCTCAACGTTGGGATCCATCTTCCTGCGAAGTTAGTGGCCACAGGGCAACAAATATAGGTGGAATATGAAGCTATATAGAATCTCACAACCTCACCACTCTTACCAACCCAAGCTCTTATGAGGTCCCTGCGGGTTGCAAGAAAAATGTGTGGTGGTAACAAGAAAGTGATGGTTAAGCGAATACAAGACCAGAGTACCGATTACGATGGCTTATATGTGGAGCTTGGTGGGGGAATAGTAAACAACGAATGCAATCTGAATCCAAGTTGTTGTAAAGTTAAATAACCATCCAACTAGAAGTTCCCTGCCTAGTGCTGACCACAAGATATGAGGGATGCAAATAGATCAAACACACACGCAAGAAATTTCAGATTTGATGCAGACAAGGAGTATGATTGGAATGCAAGTGTTGCAATCAGATCCAACCAAAATTTTGCACCAAATGATAACATCAAGCTGGTTGAACAACTTGATAAAAATTTTCAGCACTTGTGCACATAAACAAAATGATTGTTCTATGTTTCTTTCACAATCTTGTTCAACACTTTTTTTGGTACTTTTCTTTCTTCTCTTTTTTTTCGATACTCTTTTTTTTTATCGAACTAAACACAGAGATCTGATATGATATTGCACACTTTATAATACTTTAACAAAGAACTCAGCCAGCAGCTATAACTTAAATAGGATCAAAGTTAACGCGAAGGAAATGATGAGAGTTTTCAGATTTTTCTTTTTGTGGATATTTTTAGATATATATAAGAGGCTCAAAGGGAACACAAAGGATAGAGTGACCAGCAACTAAACAAAGACTCTAAGGACTGAAACTTAACAAAACTCACTGGAACAACAGATTGAAACAAAGGGCTATGACAAAATATTTTATGGCTTTTTGGTGGATAGGACGAACACAAAATATATGTAGCTAAGGGTAAAGAATCCTACCGTGGCAACTGAGGCTTTGATACCAGATGATGCATCACGATGCCCAATCTTCACGACGTAGGATCAATCTTCAGATAACTAGCTTCAAAGAAGCCAAGATAACTTGCTGCAAGTAGCGATAACTAGTGCAACCTGACAAATAAAACTCGAAGCCAACCACCGTCTTTAACCGGCAGCCTGAATCGAGGATTCGCCCAACCACACTCTCAAAGAACCAACCAACACAGCCTACAATCAATCGAGGAGACCTCGAAGGGAGTAGGAGCACCAATTGGGAGCGGATGAAACCGCCGCTTCTGCAATCCCGCGAAGGAATTCACAAGAGCAAAGGGGTAGAGATCACTCTCAATATTTGTTAGCACACAGCTGAACAAAGGGGTTCTGTTTTAGATTATCATAAGCTGCCTTACATCATAGACATAGGGGGTATTTATACTAGTAACAACCAGCCTTAGCGAGGTATAAACACAAAACAAAAGTATTTTCACGAGCTAATGTGAAGGAGCCTCTTCGGAAGATCTGCAGAGCTGATTTCCGTGTGGCTGTTTGACTTCTGCGCAGCCTTCAGTATTTTGGCAATAACTTCTTCTAGGAATCTTCAAATGACGTGGGACTGGTTGCATTGGAAAGCTAACTTGATAAGATTTCTCACCATATATAGCATGCTTAATGAAACTTCGTAGAATGATGCAGTTTAATACAAAAACTTGGTCATCAAGCAGACTGTTGACCTTCTGACCAGTCGGCACTAAAGTAGGTCGGCTGCCTTTCTGGTAGATGTGGTTAAGTCGGCTTTAGAAGTATTGGAAACTAGACTTCAAGAGCTTTCCGAAAAGTACTTATGGACCTTCATAGCTTTTGGGAATCAAAAGATATGACTGTTTCTTCTGGACGGTTCTGTAGCGCTGGACTGACTCGGACATAGCTCTTCTTGCTGATTCGCCTTTGATATGTTTTGTCCTTCCTCTTTGGTGAACCTAAGTAATATCAACATACACGACTTAGGTAGTATAAAATTCTTATTAGTGTTTAATCGAAATTCATAAAGTAGCGCGTGCACCTCTTGCTGTAGCTTCTTAGCTCGGCTACGTGTAATTGGTCCATCAAAGACTTGGGTCGGTGATGATATTGGTTATACTTGAGTTGATGTAGTATGACTTGGGGGTTGTAACGTGTTGCTTGATGGCGTGGTCATATCACGAAACTCAGCACATACCCTGATGGCGGGGACGGGGCGGCTCCGCTCAGAGGGACCATCCACTCCGGCTGCGGGTCACCGGAGAGGGGACGAAGCAAGCCATCGGCAACAAGGGCCTCCAGATCGTCCACCGTGACGGTGGAGAAAGGCCACGGGTCGCGCGGCAGAACGACGGTTACCCGATCAGCCATCACCAAACGAAGGGGGTGGCGGCGGAGCAGACAAGGTGCACGGTTTTCTTTCTCTGGCTATTCCCTCAGGTTGCGGA
Organism: Zea luxurians; assembly: GCA_029449295.1. NCBI lineage: Eukaryota > Viridiplantae > Streptophyta > Magnoliopsida > Poales > Poaceae > Zea > Zea luxurians. The sequence continues at coordinate 94,733,376 of JAOPSE010000006.1, forward strand.
AACCAAAGCAGGAGGCAAGCAACAGAGTAAAGAACCACCACCGGTCCCTCTTTCGAATATATAAAGGCCCGGGCAAGGCCCGTTCAACACTTCGCTCGAACCCGCCGCGAAATTCAAAACTCGAAGGCGAAACGCCCGTTCCTCGAACGGCTCGCGCAACGGCTGCCCCACGAACCACTCGTCCCGTCGCATTAACTCCACGACAGGGCAGGCGACACCTTTGGCAGGCGAAGCGGGCGACGCTTGACCTCCACCACAATGACCGCGTCAAAAAAGGTGCGCCACATCGTCCAATTTTGTATCCTTTTCCTCTTCCCCTTTATCTCTCTTGATACAGGGACCGAGAAAGGGGATACTCCAAAAGGGATCCTTCTCTGCGAAGGAAGCGGGCCCCGAGCCCTCCTACTGATCAGAGGTTCGAAGGCTGGCCCCTCGGAAGGGTTCGACAGCCGCCTCAGAGCACTCGGGCTCCGCGCCCACTACTGGTCAGAGGTTCGAAGGCTGGCCCCTCGGAAGGGTTCGACAGCCGCCTCAGGCCACTCGGGCTCCGCGCCCACTACTGATCAGGGGTTCGAAGGCTGGCCCCCGAAGGGTTCGACAACCGCCTCAGAACATGCAGAGCGAGGGATGACTCTGGGTACGTCTGATACATGGCCGAGGCTCGGGCTACGCTCCCGAGGTACCCTAGGACATTTCCAAGACCAGCAGGAGCGATTCTGTAACGGAATCCCATCAGAGGGAGGCATCGAGCCCTCGGACCCTATCAAACGGGACCGGGTCCGGCAAATCACCTACAGGTACTTTTGGAGCGTGCCTCTGGGCCACTAGCCGACCCTTATCGAACGGGGCACGGGCGTCCACTCGGATCACCCGTTAGCGACTCACTGGAGACACCATGTTCGGCGCCCTCCGAGGGCAACATGGCACTTTCCCCCCCCCCCCCTCCTTCTTGTGGAAAGGCGACGAAGGGGCGTATGATAAAAGCCGAGTCAGTCCTTGGCCGTCCTCTCGCCCTGTGCGGAGGCTCGGGGGCTGCTCTCGCAAACCCGGCTCCGGCCAAACCGTTGACAGCGTCAACATACCAGCCCGAGAACTCGGAACCTGACTATGCACCCGGGCTATGACCAGTTCGCATGAGGGAACAATCAGACCGGCCAAGGCATCACGAAAGGCATTAAGACCTCGAAGGAGTCAAACCACTCCTTCGAGGCCTCGGGGGCTACACCCGGCGAGTGCGCTCGCACGCACCCACCAGAACAAAATGCAACCGAGGAAGGCCGGTCCCCTTGCAAAAAAGTGCGACAAAGCCTCCAAGCGAGTTCCCACACTCCCTTTGAGGCTCAGGGGCTACTGTCGGGGACCATAATTAGGGGTACCCCCAAGACTCCTAAACTCGGCTGGTAAACACCATTAGCACAAAGCTGCAAAGGCCTGATGGGTGCAATACAGGTCAAAGCTCCGTCCGCTCAAGGAATACGATCTCGCCTCGCCCGAGTCCAGCCTCGGGCAGGAATAGTAGACCCAGGCAGATTCACGCCTCGCCCGAGGGCCTCCTCAAGCAACGGGCGCACCTTCGACTCGCCCGAGGCCTAGCTCGGGCAGGCTTCGCGGAGAAGCAACCTTGGCCAGATCACCTCGCCAGCCGACCGGATCGCAGGAGCATTCAATGCAAGGATCATCTGACACCTTATCCTGACGCGCGCTCCTCAGTCGACAAGGCCGAAGTGACCGCAGACACTTCGCCCCTCCACTGACTGACCTGACAGGAAAACAGTGTCACCTGCACTGCTCCGACTGCTGTGCCACCCGCTAGGGTGAGGCTGACAGCAGCCAAGTCCAGCCTCGGGTGCCATAGGAAGCTCCGCCTCGCCCGACCCTAGGGCTCGGCCCCTGCCTCGACCTCGGAAGACGGTCTCCGCCTCGCCCGACCCCAGGGCTCGGACTCCACCTTGACCTTGGAAGACGGTCTCCGCCTCGCCCGACCCCAGGGCTCGGACTCAACCTCGACCTTGGAGAACAGTCTCCGCCTCGCCCGACCCCAGGGCTCGGACTCCACCTCGACCTCGGAAGACGGTCTCCGCCTCGCCCGACCCCAGGGCTCGGACTCAGCCTCGACCTCGGAGGACAGTCTCCGCCTCGCCCGACCCCAGGGCTCGGACTCAGCCTCGACCTCGGAGGAGTCACCGCCTCGCCCGACCTCGGGCTCAGACCGACCACGCCGCAGGGGGGTACATCATTACCCTACCCCTAGCTAGCTCAGGCTATGGGGAACAAGACCGACATCCCATCTGGCTTGCCCCGGTAAACAAGTAATGATGGCACCTCGCGTGCTCCATGACGACGGCGGTTCTCAGCCCCCTACGGAAGCAAGGAGACGTCAGCAAGGATCCGACATCCCTGACAGCTGTACTTCTACAGGGTTTAAGCGCTCCTCCGACGGCCACGACATCACATGAACAGGGCTCCAACACCTCTCTGACAGCCACATCGGCATGTACATAGGGCTCTGGCTCCTCTCTGCTAGACACGTTAGCACATTGCTACACCCCCCATTGTACACCTGGGCCTTCTCCTTACATCTATAAAAGGAAGGTCCAGTCCAGGGCCCTCGTACGAGAAGGTGGTCGCGCGGGAGGACAGGCTGACGAACAGGCTCTCTCCCTCTCACGCGAACGCTTGTAACCCCCTACTGCAAGTGCATCCGCCCTGGGGGCAGGACAACACGAGCCGCGGTTCCCCTTATTGTTCCCCCTTGTGTTCCATCTCGCGCCAACCCATCTGGGCTGGGACACGCAGCGACAATTTACTCGTCGGTCTAGGGACCCCCCGGGGTCGAAACGCCGACAACTCTGTTATTATATATGTTGTCTTCTTTGGCGCATGTATGAGATGCACCCGGCTTTGTCCTTTAAAACCGGGTGTGACATAAGTGGTATCAGAGGAAATGTTGACTATAGGACGAAACCTAGATAGAAATGGACAAAACCCTTACCTACTTACCTTACTCTGATTCATTCTATACTTATCTCACTCTGATTCTTTCTATATTTATCTTGATCCTATCTCACCTTCTACTGTTCTACTATGATTACTCTTATCTTTTCTACTCTGAGACAAGATGTATTTCACACCTTGGAATCCTACATTTATGACCTTGTAAGAGATAGGAGACCTAAAACAAAATTAAAACTATTTTCTCGATAAAAAAATGGTTGATTGTTCTGATGATAAATGTTTGATTTGCTTCTTTGATTGATTGATACATTATCGTTGGGCATCTTAGCATGTACCACCATAAGTTAATGTATTAGCTTTAGTAGGTGACACACTAATCTACTTAGCTAATAAATCCCCACAGTAACATTCCTCGTAATTACTCGCCTTGTCTACAATTCTTCCTTTCTTACCCTGTGTTTCTAACCCAGATGGGCTACCCCTATAGTGTTAGAAGAGAGCACTATAGACGTGATCCTTGGTATGTCATGGTTAAGAAAGGCAAAGGCAGTATATATACTGTGCTAAGGGAATCGTAGAACTCACCAGTTCCAAAAGAGAAAGATTTGAAGGTGAAATTGCAGTAACTACCACACCAGACGTGCGGCATTCTTTATAGATGGGAAGTTTGTTGGTGACAACATCCGTGTGGTTAGGGACTTTTCGGATGTCTTTCTAGAGGAGTTACCAAGGATGCCACCAGATAGGGAAGTTGAGTTTGTCATTGATCTCTTACCTAGGACTGCTCCTAATTCTAAACGGCCATACAGGATGTCCGTAGAAGAACTAAAGAAACTTAAGAAGCAATTAATGGAATTACAAGAGGCTAGGTACATTCGTCCGAATTTTTCACCTTGTGGAGCGCCGGTTCTGTTTGTACAAAAGAAGGATGGATCACAAAGGATGTGCGTGGATTATAGGTCCCTTAACGACATCACTGTGGACAAAAAGTATACATTACCCCGCATTGAGGATTTATTCAGATAAGAGGTGCAAGGGTATTCTCGAAGATTGATCTCCGATCGGGTTATCATCAAATGAATATTAGGCCATCGGATATTCCCAAGACGGATTTCTCGACCCAATATGGTTTATTCACTGTTATGTCATTTGGACTAACTAATGCAACAGCCTATTTTATGGATCTGAAGGATAAGATGTTCATGATCTGGATAGATTCGTCGTGGTTTTCATCGACGATATTTTTTTTATTCCAAGAGTGATAGTGATCATGAAGAACATCTGATATTGGTGCTACAGAAGCTACGAGATAATCAACTCTACGCCAAGTACAGTAAATGCGAGTTCTGGATTGATGAGGTGTCATTCCTTGGACATATCATTTCTAATGGAGGGATATCAGTGGATCCTGCTAAAGTCAAGGTAATAGTGGTGTGGAACATACCCACTACAGTTACAGAGATTCGGAGTTTCTTGGGGCTTGCAGGATATTATCGGAGATTTATTAGAGAATTTTCTAAGATTGCCAAGCCCATGACCTCGCTTCTGGAGAAGGGAAGAGAGTTTAAGTTGGACGAGAAGTGCCAAGACATCTTTGATCAATTAAAGAAGAGATTGATGTCACCACCAGTGTTAGTCATGCCAGATCTACAGAAGGGATTTGATATTTATTGTAATGCATGTGGCCAAGGCTTGGGATGTGTGCTCATGCAAGAAGGACATGTGATTGCCTATGCGTCTCGTCAGTTACGGAAACATGAATTGAACTACCCCACACATGATTTAGAACTGGCAGTCGTTATGCATGCGCTTAAGATTTGGAGACATTATATTATGGGAACCAAGTGCCAAGTGTACACGGATCATAATAGTTTGAAGTATATATTCACTCAGAAGGATCTCAACCTTAGGTAACGCTGTTGGTTGGAGCTTATTAAGGATTATGATTTGGAGATTCACTATCACCCAGGCAAGGCGAATTTGGTTGCAGATGCCTTGAGTCAAAAGGATCATGTTCATTCAGCTATTGTTGCCCAGCTACTTGATGAGATTGTTGAGGATTTCAGGAGACTTAACCTGGGGATAGTTGCCCACACTTAAGGAGTTACTATTGATGTGGAACCTACTTTGGAGCAAGAAATCCGCAAAGGACAAATTGGTGATGCTAAAATACAAGAGATCAAGGATCTGATTACTGAAGGTCGAGGTCCAGAATTTACGGAAGATGAGCAAGGCACCATATGGTTCAAGGACAGGATATGTGTTCCTAATATTGAAAGCTTTCGTGAGACTATTTTAGAGGAGGCCCATGACTCGGATTATTCTATTCATCCTGGTAGTACCAAGATGTATCAGGATTTGGAGCGGAAGTATTGGTGGTATGGATTGAAGAGAGATGTGGCTGCACATGTGGCTATGTGCGATGTGTGTCAAAGAGTTAAGGCTGAACACCAAAGACCAGCTGGACTACTGCACACACTTAAGATACCCGAGTGGAAGTGGGAAGAGATTGGTATGGATTTCATTATTGGATTGCCTCGCACCCCGAAAGGATATGATTCGATATGGGTGATTGTGGATAGATAGACCAAAGTGACTCACTTCATTCCTGTTAAGACTACTTATAAGTGATCTCAATTGGCTGAGTTATATATGGCTTGGATTGTGTCTCTACATGGTGTACCAAAGAAGATCATTTTGGATAGAGGATCACAGTTTACCTCCAAAATTTGGAAAAGTTTTCATGAGAATATGGATACAAAGTTGAACTTTAGTTCGCCCTACCATCCTCAGACTGATGGACAGACTGAAAGGACTAATCAAGTATTGGAGAACATGTTGAGAGCTTGTGCCCTTCAGCATGGTAGTAGTTGGGACAAGAGTCTACCTTATGTTGAGTTCTCATATAATAATAGTTACCAGGTCAGTCTGAAGATGTCACCGTCCGAGACTCTGTATGGCAGGAAATGCAGGACTCCTCTATATTGGATCAGACTAGAGGAAGACAGTTCTTTGGACCTAAACTTATTCAAGAGGCAGAAGAACAAGTCTGTATAATTCAGGAGAATTTGAGGGTAGCTCAACCCAGGCAAAAGAGCTACGCTGATAATAGAAGAAGACCACTGGAATTTGAGGAAGGTGATCATGTGTACCTCAAGATGTCACCACTTCGTGGATTGAGGAGAGTTAAAGTTAAGGGCAAATTGTCCCCTCGCTTTATTGGACCATTCGGAGTTTTTAGGCAAGTTGGAGAGATGGCCTATTAACTCGAGCTACCTGATAATCTATCTGATGTACATAATGTATTCCATGTGTCTCAACTTAAGAAGTGTCTCTGTGTCCCTGAGGAATAGTTACCAATGGAAGAGCTCAGTGTTCAGGGTGATTTGACTTACACGGAGTACCTGATCAAGATTCTTGATACATTAACTCGAGTTATAAGAAATAAGGTGATAAAGATGTGCAAAGTACAATGGAGTCACCATGGAGAAGATGAAGCAATATGGGGAAGAGAAGAAGAGCTTCGCATAGATTTTTTCCATCTTTTCCCTCGTTCCTCCTAAATCTCGAGGACGAGATTCTTGTTAAGGGGGTAGGATTTGTAACACCCACTTTGTAAGGAAGGTCTAAAAAGAGAAATTATATTACTCTATGTCTATATGTATTACCAATGTTTATCATTTCATGTGGACACATTACTTACACAAATACATAATTAACAAGAGATACCCAAAAATAATACATGCATCATGCTGGGATTTTATTTTTGTGTGCATTTTTGTGACAATATAAAGATAATGTGACAAGAAAAATATTAAAGTCCCAAAGTGGGAATTTAAGAATTAAAGGGAATTCTAGAAATATGGAGAAAAGGAATAAAGGGTATGAAAATATAAATAACATATATATAATTATATTTCTAAAATTGGTACTTTTTATTTCATAATATAATTTGAGGATGATCTGGCACAAGATTTGAATTTAAATCTGAATTTAAAATGGAATTTGAAAACAAAAAGGAAGAGAAAATAGGAAAAGAAAAGAAAAGAGAAGGGGGAAACTAACTGGGCCCAGATTTTCATTTCGGCCCACCCACAGAAATCCCCTGCGCGGCCCACTCGATCTTCACACCGAGCGCGCACAACTGACTGCCATGTGGGGGCCCACCCATCAGCCTCTGACGTCCGTCTTAGGTGCGGAACTTCCCCCACTGATGAACCGGGCCCACTCGCCAGTCTCGGGTCTCCCTGTTTATCTTCCTGGCGCCGATTTAACCGAACTCACCGGAAATCCAGGGTTCTTATCCGTGGAGATCGGAACCTCGCTCCCGGCCGCCTCAACCATTCTGGCCGACCTCTCTAGGTGATAAATGACGGGTCATCTTCCCTCCTCCTCCCTGGCCGCACCACAGTGACCTCCCTCTCGAGCTCTCCCCCTCGTTTCCCCTTTCAGCTGCCATCTACAGAGAAGAGTGCGCCGCCTCTGTCGGTATTGGCATACGACATCACCTGACCCTCCCATCCTGTGTCCAGTGGTGTCGGGGTACATCTTCCACCGTGACCGAACTGGAGGCTTGGCGCGTGGATCATCTAAGCTTTGGGAATTCCTTGTCGGCGCTGTCCGTCACCGTGTATCCACGCCGCGCCGTGGCTGGCAACATTGAGAGCCTATTTGTTGGTATGTAGCCATCCACCTAGTTTGCCTCGTCGTCCTTCATGTGTAGCGCCCGGAAAAGTAGAAGATAGGTCACCTGTCTGCGTGTGCGCGCGTCTCCGGCGAGTGCCCCGCCGCAAGGACTTGCGTCGCCGCTGTGGTCAGGATCGAGTGAGAGAGAGAAGTGCACGACTGTAGATCTTGGAGTTTACGGCTGGGATTGGATCTGGGTAAGGATGGCTCCGGACCGTTGGTGGTTTGATGGGGGGTCGTGATCATATCTCGCCTTAATGAAATCTGTATCGTGCGCGTTTGATCCAACGGACCCAAGCGAGCGCCAGTTCATTTATAAGTGCGTCTAATCCTGACCGTCCGGTGGTGATCCTGTGGTCAGTAATCTCCCATACCCTTTCGGCCCTGCGAAGTTTCAAAAAGGCCCTTGACCTTTATCTAAACCAACCCGCAGTCCAGGGTTACTGTGCTCTGAGTCTAGGGAATCTTTCGCTGAGGCCCCTGCACTTTCCTGATTTCTTGCGCGCAGTCCAGAAGTCAGTAAAAAGGATAAATAATTAAGGAAAATGATTTTTAGTATGAAATTAATTGCAGAAACTTGTAAAATTTCTAGAAAAATCCTTTGAAATCCAAATTGACACATTCCAGTCCCTATAATTTTGTATTAATATTGTTTAATACTTAGTGTCTCTGTTTTGTCATGAAAACAGTAAGGAAATTAATTTCTCACTTAATCCTATCTTAAGCACATAAAACCTTTGGAAATTCGTATCTTAAAATGTATAACTCTAAAAAATTATGATTCTTGTTCCTAGGGCTTCATTTTAATGTGTAGATTATTATTATGTATTTTGTTTACATGTTTGGTGTGATGTTAGTTTTCTCTATATACTATGTATGTTTGTATTGTGGCGAGTAGAAGAACCTGTGACTATGGATCCTGAGGTTCAGCAGATAGAAGTTGCTGAGCAGGAGCTCATTGAAGGCAAGTTGTGCCCTTGATCACTTTTGTTACCCAATAATGTTCTTTATTATCACTTATCAATGCATAGGTTTAATTTTGATGGGACCCAATAGGTCACCCTAGTCTGTTTATCCCTTTTACCTTGTTACCCTGAATCACTTGGGTAGTTTTGCTATTGCTTTACATGGTTTTTGGGATAATATTTCATTATATCCATGTTCCAATATTTTTGTTATTTTATTTATGTTCATATCAAGATCATTAATGTTAATTGGAACATGGAGCTTAACTTGAGAAACACGTGCCACCACAAGGGTTTAATGGGACGCCCTTGGCCAACTAACTAGGAAAGCTAGTGAAAGACTACCTTACCCGAAAGGGGCAAGGGAAGTAGGGGATTGCATGCAAGGAGGTTCTCGGGTTGATTTTGCTGCGATGGCGGTTAGACGGGGGATTCTTGCAAGTGCTCTTCCCATAACTGTAGCGGGTTTTTGGAAGCTAGTGGAACTTTGTAAAGGCCTCGTAGTGGATCCCTAGCCATTCACTTCGGTAGTGTCTAAGGGTCTAGCTAACCCTGGCGACATGGGATACACGACTTGTGGGTACAGGGTACAACCTCTGCAGAGTGTAAAACTGGTATACTAGTCGTGCTCGCGGTCATGAGCAGCTCAGGACTCTCCGATGATTAATTTATGGAACTTAAATTCAATTTGTCATTTGCATCTGCATGGGATTATTAATTAATTTTGTTCTATTATTATTTATTATGGTTTGGTATTTACTTACATCTAGTAATTGCTAATAAAATTTTGACCAACTTATTAAAAGCAATGCTCAGCTTTAACCTCTATTGTTGATCAGCCTTACACATCACATGAACTCCCACCTTTGGTGAGTTCATGCCACATTATTCTCCACAACTTGTTGAGCGATGAACATGTGTGAGCTCACCCTTGCTGTCTCACACCCCCCCACAGGAGAAGAACAGGTGGTTCAAGAGGAGCCACATCACGAGGAGTTTGATTCGATCTAGGTGGCGTCTCCCAGTTGACTTTCTGGCGCCAAGAATGGATTTTAGATCCTGTTATATTTATCTTTTATTTTTGTAAGACTTTCACTATGTAATAAATACTCTGATTATATTGTGACATTTATCTCTATACACTCTGTTATTATATATGTTGTCTTCTTTGGCGCATGTATGAGATGCACCCGGCTTTGTCCTTTAAAACCGGGTGTGACATCTTGTGCTTGAGTGGGCTCTTCGGATTCCTTAGGACACACATCCTCAATGGACATGTTCCTTAGCGCGACGCACAGAGCCTCTTCATCATCTAGTTCATCAAGATCAACTTGCTCCACTTGGAAGCCATTAGTCTCATCAAACACAATGTCACAAGAAACCTCAACTAGTCCAGTGGATTTGTTGAAGACTCTATTTGCTCTTGTGTTTGAGTCATAACCTAGTAAAAAGCCTTCTACAGCCTTGGGAGCAAATTTAGATTTTCTACCTCTTTTAATAATAATAAAACATTTGCTACTAAAGACTCTAAAATATGAAACATTGGGCTTTTTACCGGTAAGGAGTTCATAAGATGTCTTCTTGAGGATTCAGTGAAGGTAGAGCCGGTTGATGGAGTAGCAGGCGATGTTAATCGCCTCAGCCCAAAACCGGTCCAGAGTCTTGTACTCATCAAGCATGGTCCTTGCCATGTCCAGTAGAGTTATATTCTTCCTCTCCACTACACCATTTTGTTGAGGTGTGTAGGGAGAAGAGAACTCATGCTTGATGCCCTCATCCTCAAGAAATCCTTCTATTTGAGAATTCTTGAACTCTGTCCCATTATCGCTTCTTATTTTCTTGATCCTTAATCCGAACTAATTTTGAGTCTGTCTCAAGAATCCCTTTAAGGTCTCTTGGGTTTGTGATTTTTCCTGCAAAAAGAATACACAAGTGAAGCGAGAATAGTCATCCACAATTACTAGATAGTACTTACTCCCGCCAATGCTTATGTAAGCTATCGACCCGAATAGATCCATGTGGAGTAGTTCCAGTGGTCTGCCCGTTGTCATTATATTCTTGTGTGGATGATAGGCGCCAACTTGCTTCCCTGCTTGACATGCGCTACAAACCCTGTCTTTCTCAAAACGAACATTTGTTAGTCCTAAAATGTGCTCTCCCTTTAGAAGCTTGTGAAGATTCTTCATCCCAATATGGGCTAGTAGGTGATGCCAGAGCCAACCCATATTAGTCTTAGCAATTAAGCAAGTATCGAGTTCAGCTTTGTTAAAATCTACTAAGTATAGCTGACCATCTAATACTCTCTTAAATGCTACTGAATCATTACTTCTTCTAAAGACAGTAACACCTAAATCTGAAAATAGACAGTTGTAGCCCATTTTGCATAATTGAGATACAAAAAGCAAGTTATAATCTAAAGAATCTACAAGAAAAACATTGGAAATAGAATGGTCAGGTGATATACCAATTTTACCAAGTCCTTTGACCAAACCTTGATTTCCATCCCCAAATGTGATGACTCTTTGGGGATCTTCGTTTTTCTCGTAGGAGGAGAACATTCTTTTCTCCCCTATCATGTGGTTCATGCATCCGCTATCAATTATCCAACTTGAGCCCCCGGATGCATAAACCTGCAAAACAATTTAGGTCTTGTTCTTAGGTACCCAAACAATCTTGGGTCCTTTCACGTTAGAAACAAGCACCTTGGGTACCCAAACACAAGTCTTTGACCCCTTATGTTTGCCCCCAACATATTTGGCCACTATTTTGCCTGATTTGTTAGTGAGCACATAAGAAGCATCAAAAGTTTTGAATGAAATATTATGATCATTTGATGCAGTAGGAGTTTTCTGTTTAGGCAATTTAAGATGAGTTGATTGCCTAGAGCTAGAAGCCTCATTCTTATACATAAAAGCATGATGAGAAACAGAATGAGATTTTCTAGCATGAATTCTCCTAATTTTGTGCTCAGGATAATTAGCAGGATATAGAATATAGCCCTCATTATCCTGAACCATGAGAGCTTTGCCCTTAACAAAGTTAGATAATTTCTTAGGGACATTAAGTTTGACATTGCTTCTCTGTTGGAAACCAATGTCATCCTTAATGCCAGGGCGTCTCCCACTATAGAGCATGCTTCTAGCAAATTTAAATTTTTTTATTTTCAATCTCATGCTCATTAATTTTAGCAGTTAGTTGAACTATATGATCATTTTGTTGTTTAATTAAAGCAAGGTGATCATTTATAGCATCAACATTAACATCTCTACATCTAGTACAAATAGAAATATGTTCGATAATAGATGTAGATAGTTTGCAAACATTTAATTCATCTATCTTAGATTTTAGCATGGCATTTTCATCTCTAAGACAGGAAATAGAATCATTGCAATCATTTAAATCTTTAACCTTAGAAATTAAACTAGCATTTTCGTTTCTAAGGCTAGAAATAGATTCATTCAATTTATCAATCTTAGCATTTAAACTAGCATTTTCATTTCTAAGACTGGTAATTGAATCATGGCAAATGCTAAGCTCCTTAGCTAAGTTTTCACATTTTTCACTTTCCTGAGCATAAGCATTTTTCAATTTAACATGCATTTTGTTTTCTTTAATAAGGAATTCCTCTTGGCTATCCAAAAGTTCATCCTTCTCATGAATGGCTCCTATCAATTCATTTAATTTTTCTTTTTGTTGCATGTTAAGGTTGGCAAAAAGGGTAAGTAGATCAGCTTCATCTTCACTAGAACTACCCTCATCACTAGATGTAGTATACTTGGGGTGGTTCTAGATTGTACCTTCTTCTTTTTGCCGTCTTTTGCCATGAAGCACTTGTGGTCGATGTTGGGGAAGGGGAGTCCCTTGATGACGGCGATGTTGGCGGCATCCTCGTCGGGGGAGGAGTTGGTGGAGCTCTCATCGGAGTCCCATTCCCGACACACGTGGGCATCGCCACCCTTCTTCTTGTAGTATCTATTCTTCTCCTTCTTCTTACCCCTCTTGTCGTCGCCCCTGTCACTATCACTGGACATTGGACATTTGGAAAAAAAAATGATCGGACTTACCACACTTGTAGCACACCCTCTTGGAGCGGGGTTTGTAAACCTTCCCCCTCCTTTGCTTGAGGATTTGACAGAAGCTCTTGATGATGAGCGCCATCTCCTCATTGTCGAGCTTGGAGGCGTCGATGGGGAGCCTACTTGATGTAGACTCTTCTTTCTTTTCTTCCGTCGCTTTAAATGTGACGGGTTGCACCTCGGGTGAGGAGGTGCCGCCTTGCTCTAAGTTGACGATGTGTTTGGAGTCTTTGATCATTAGCTCAAAGCTCACAAACTTTCCTATTACTTCCTCGGGAGACATTAATTTGTATCTAGGATCCCCATGAACTAATTGTACTTGAGTAGGATTGCGAAAAACAAGGGATCTTAGAATAACCTTGACCATCTCATGGTCATCCCATTTGGTGCTCCTGAAGTTGCGCACTTGGTTGACCAAGGTCTTGAGCCGGTTGTACATTGCGTGTGGCTCCTCTCCTTGGTTGAGGACGAATGGACCGAGCCCCCCCTCGATCGTCTCCCTCTTGGTGATCTTGGTCACCTCATCTCCTTCGTGCGCGGTCTTTTTAGAACATCCCAAATCTCCTTGGCACTTTTTAACCCTTGCACCTTATTATACTCCTCTTGACACAAGGAGGCAAGGAGCATAGTAGTTGCTTGGGAGTTAAAGTGTCGTATTTGGGCGACCTCGTCCGAGTCGTAGCCCTCGTCCCCCACCGTAGGTACCTGCGCTCCAAATTCAACAATGTCCCATATGCTTGCGTGGAGTGAGGTTAGGTGATGCCTCATTTTATCACTCCACATACAATAATCCTCACCATCAAAATATGGCGGTTTGCCTAATGGAACGGAGAGTAAAGGTGCATGTTTAGAAATATGGGGATAACGAAGTGGCATCTTACTAAACTTCTTGCGCTTAGGGCGCTTAGAAGTGACAGACGCTGCGTCGGAGCCAGATGTGGAGGGCAACAAAGAGTCGGTCTCATAGTAGACCACTTTCTTCATCTTCTTCTTCTTGTCGCCACTCCGATGCGACTTGACGCGAGGAGGGGATCCCTCCTTGGCTTTAGTGACGCGAGGTTCGGTTCTAAAGAACCTAGTCCCCGTTGAGGTGATCACAAAGATCGGGTCTCTTTCAACCCTTTTCCTCTCTCAAACGGTCACTTAGACCGAGTGAGCCTTTTCCTTAATCTCCCAGGTCACTTAGACCTCGCAAGGACCACCACACACTTAGGTGTCTCTTGCTTCGATTACAAATCACTTGAGAAAAGAAATGAGAAAGGAAGAAGGCAATCCAAGAGACAAGAGCTCAAAAGAACACAAAATCTCTCTCTCACAAGTCATTAAATGTTTGAGATGAATTTGGGACTTGGAGAGGCTTTGATCTTTTGAATTGTGTCTAGGAGTGAATGCTAGAGCTCTTGTAATGAATGTGATACTCAGAAATCTTGGATGCTTGGAGTGGTGGTGGTTGGGGGGTATTTATAGCCCTCAACCACCAAACAACCGTTGGTGCAGGCTGCTGTCGATGGGTGCATCGAACAGTCCGGTGCTCCAGCCACGTCACTCAACTATTAGGGTTCTGGAGCTTTTGACCGTTGGAGGCTTTGTCCTCTAGTGGCACCGGACAGTCCGGTGCGCCTTTGGCACACGGCTCTGACTCTGCGCGCACTGTTCTTCATTGTAGCTCTGATCACCGCGCTTTTGCAGTCGACCATTGCGCGAAGTAGTCGTTGCTTCGCTATCACACCGGACAGTCCGGTGGCATACCGGACAGTCCGGTGAATTATAACGGAGTGCGCCTAAAGAAACCTGAGAGTGGCTAGTTGGACTCTGTACGGTCCTGGTGCACCGAACAGTCCGGCGCGCCAGACCAGAGCACACTCGATTTCTTTGCTCCTTTGAATTTGATCCCTAACTTTAATCTTTTATTGGTTTGTGTTGAACCTTTATGCACCTGTAGAACATATAATCTAGAGCAAACTAGTTAGTCCAATATTTGTGTTGGGCATTCAACCACCAAAATTAATACTGGGAAAAGGTTAACCCGATTTCTCTTTCAGTGACCAAGATCACCAAGCGCGAGACGATCGAGGGAGAACTCGGTCGATTCGTCCTCAACAAAGGGGAGGAGCCGCAAGCCATGTACAACCGGCTCAAGACCATGGTGAACCAAGTGCGCAACCTCGGGAGCACCAAATGGGATGACCATGAAATGGTCAAGGTTATTCTTAGATCCCTCATATTTTTTAATCCTACACAAGTACAATTAATATGTGGGGATCCTAGATACAAGCTAATGTCTCCCGAGGAAGTTATTGTCAAGTTTGTGAGCTTTGAACTTATGATCAAAGACTCCAAACACATTGTCAACTTAGAGCAAGGCGCCACCTCTACACCCGAGGTGCAACCCGTTGCATTCAAAGCGATGAAAGAAAACAAGGAGGATTCTACACCAAGTAGGCTTCCAATCGACGCCTCCAAGCTCGACAATGAGGAGATGGTGCTCATCATCAAGAGCTTCCGCCAAATCCTCAAGCAAAGGAGAGGGAAGGATTACAAGCCCCGCTCCAAGAGGGTGTGCTACCGGTGTGGTAAGGCCGGTCATTTTATAGCTAAATGTCCAATTTCTAGTGAAAGTGACAGGGGCGGAGACAAGAAGGGGAAGAAGAAGGAGAAGAAGAGATACTACAAGAAGAAGGGCGGCGATGCGCACATGTGCCGGGAATGGGACTCCGACGAGAGCTCCACCGACTCCTCCTCCGACGAGGACACCGCCAACATCGCCGTCAACAAAGGTCTCCTCTTCCCCAACATCGCCCGCAAGTGTCTCATGGCTAAGGACGGGAAGAAGAAGGTACACTCTAGAGCCAACCCTAAATATACTACATCTAGTGATGAGGGTAGCTCTAGCGATAATGAGGATGATTTACTTTCTCTCATTGCCAACCTTAGCATGGAACAAAAGAAAAAATTGAATGAATTAATTGAGACCATTAACGAAAAAGGATGATCTCTTGGAATGCCAAAAGGACATGCTCGTTAAAGAAAATAAAAAAATTGTTAAGTTGAAAAATGCTTATGCTCAGGAAGTAGAAAAGTGTGAAAACTTATCTAAGGAGCTTAGCATTTGTCATGATTCAATTTCAAGTCTTAGAACTAAGAATGCTAGCTTAGTTTCTAAGATTGAAAAGTTGAATGTTTGCAATGAGTCAATTTCTAGTCTTGAAATTGAGAATGATAATTTAAATGCTAAGATTGAGAAATTGAGTATTTGCAAAGCATCTA
The DNA here is from genome assembly GCA_029449295.1 of Zea luxurians. Lineage (NCBI taxonomy): Eukaryota > Viridiplantae > Streptophyta > Magnoliopsida > Poales > Poaceae > Zea > Zea luxurians. Next base: position 94,749,325 of record JAOPSE010000006.1, read on the forward strand.
CATCTACTGTTGAAAATGTTACAATTTGTACTAGATGTAGAGATGTTCACATTGAAGCTATGGATGATCACCTTGCCATGATTAAAAAACAAAATGATCAAATAGCCAAATTAACTGCTAAAATTGCCGAGCATGAACTAGAAAATGAAAATTTTAAATTTGCTCGTAGTATGCTTTATAATGGGAGACACCCTGGCATTAAGGATGGCATTGGATTCCAACAAGGGAACCAATCCAATGTTAAGCTTAATGCCCTAAGAAATTATCTAATTTTGTTAAGGGTAAGGCTCCCATGGTTCAGGATAGTGAGGGTTACATTTTATATCCTACAAACTATTCCAAACACAAATTAGGAAGATTCAAGCTAGGAAACCTCATAATGTTTCTCATCATGCATTCATGTATAAAAATGAGGCTTCTAGCTCTAGGCATACCACTCATATTAAAATGCCTAAAAATAAAATTCCTAATGCATCAAATGAGCATAATGTTTCATTTAAGACGTTTGATGCTTCCTATGTCTTAACTAACAAATCAGGCAAAGTAGTTGCCAAATATGTTGGGGGCAAACACAAGAGTTTAAAGACTTGTGTTTGGGTACCCAAGGTGCTTATTTCTAATGTGAAAGAACCCAAGACAGTTTGGGTACCTAAGAACAAGGTCTAAATTTGTTTTGTAGGTTTATGCATCCGGTGGATCAAGTTGGATAATCGATAGCGGGTGCACAAACCACATGACAGAGGAGAAAAGGATGTTCTCCTCATATGAGAAAATGTAGATCCCCAAAGAGCTATTACATTCAGAGATGGAAATCAAGGTTTGGTCAAAGATTTGGGTAAAATAGCTATATCCCCTGACCATTCTATTTCAAATGTTTTTCTCGTAGATTCTTTAGATTACAATTTGCTTTCTGTTTCTCAATTATGCAAAATGGGCTACAATTGTCTATTTACTGATGTAGGTGTTACTATCTTTAGAAGAAGTGATGATTCAGTAGCATTTATGGGAGTGCTAGATGGTCAGTTATACTTAGTTGATTTTAATGACAACTAAGATAAACTAGACACTTGCTTAATTGCTAAGACTAACATGTGTTGGTTCTGGCATCGCCGACTTGCCCACGTTGGGATGAAGAATCTCCACAAACTTCTAAAGGGAGAACACATTTTAGTACTAACCAATGTTCATTTTGAGAAAGACATTATTTGTAGCGCATATCAAGCAGGGAAGCAAGTTGGAGTCCATAATCCACACAAGAACATAATGACGACTGACAGGCCGCTTGAGCTATTCTATATGGACCTATTCGGCCCGATCGCTTACATAAGCATCAACAGGAGTAAATACTGTCTAGTTATTGTGCATGATTATTCTTGTTTCACTTGGGTGTTCTTTTTGCAGGAAAAATCTCAAACCCAAGAGACCCTAAAGAGATTCTTAAGACGGGCACAAAATGAGTTTGGATTAAGGATCAAAAAGATAAGAAGCGATAATGGGACGAAGTTCAAGAACTCTCAAATTGAAGGATTTCTTGAGGAGGAGGGCATCAAGCAAGAGTTCTCTTCTCCCTACACACCTCAACAAAATGGTGTAGTGGAGAGGAAGAATAGAACTCTACTGGACATGGCAAGAACCATGCTTGATGAGTACAAGACACCGGACCGGTTTTGGGCAGAGGCGATCAACACCGCTTGCTACTCCATCAACCAGCTCTACCTTCACTGAATCCTCAAGAAAACATCATATGAACTCCTCACTGGTAAAAATCCCAATGTTTCATATTTTAGAGTCTTCAGGAGTAAATACTTTATTCTTATTAAAAGAGGTAGAAGTTCTAAATTTGCTTCTAAGGCTATAGAAGGCTTTTTACTAGGGTATGACTCAAACATAAGGGCATATAGAGTCTTCAACAAATCCACTGGATTAGTTGTGGTTTCTTGTGACATTGTGTTTGATGAGACAAATGGCTCTCAAGTGGAGCAAGTTGATATTGATGAACTAAATGATGAAGAGGCTTTGTGTGTTGCGCTAAGGGACATGTCCATTGGAGATGTGTGTCCTAAGGAATCTGAAGAGCCTCCACAAGCACAAGATCAACCATCATCTTCCATACAAGCATCTCCACCAACTCATGACAAGGATTAGGCTCAAGATGATGAAGATGAAGATCAATAGGATGAGCCACCTCAAGAGGACATGGATCAAGGGGGAGATGAAGATGATCAAGACAAGGAAGATGATCAATAAATAAGGGATCAAAGACCGCCACACCCAAGAGTCCACCAAGCAATTCAACGAGATCACACCGTCAACTCCATTATTGGTGACATTCACAAGGGGGTAACCACTAGATCTCGAGTTGCTCATTTCTGTGAACATTACTCTTTTGTTTCCTCTATTGAGCCATATAGGATAGAGGATGCACTAAGAGATTCGGATTGGGTGGTGGCAATGCAAGAGGAGCTCAACAACTTCACAAGGAATGAGGTATGGCAATTAGTTCCACGTCCTAATCAAAATGTTGTAGGTACCAAATGGGTATTCCGCAACAAGCAAGATGAGAATGGTGTGGTGATAAGGAACAAAGCCCAACTTGTGGCAAAGGAATATTCACAAGTCAAAGATCTGGATTTTGATGAAACCTATGCACCCATAGCTAGGCTTGAGTCAATTCGTATATTACTTGCTTATGCTACTTACCATGGCTTCAAGCTCTATCAAATGGACGTGAAAAGTGCCTTCCTCAATGGACCTATCAAGGAAGAGGTCTATGTTTAGAAACCTCCCGGCTTTGAAGATAGTGAGTACCCTAACCATGTGTATAAGCTCTCAAAGGCGCTTTATGGGCTCAAGAAAGCCCCAAGAGCATGGTATGAATGCCTGCGAGATTTTCTTATCACTAATGGCTTCAAAGTCGGTAAAGCCGATCCTACTCTCTTTACTAAAACTATTGCAAAGGACTTGTTTATATGCCAAATTTATGTTGATGATATTATATTTGGGTCTACTAACAAGTCAACTTGTGAAGAGTTTAGTAGGATCATGATACATAATTTCGAGATGTCTATGATGGGAGAGTTAAAGTATTTCCTTGGATTTAAAATCAAGCAACTCCAAGAGGGCACATTCATCATCCAAACAAAGTACATTCAAGATATACTTAAGAAGTTTGGAATGAAGAATGGCAAACCCATCAAGACACCCATGGGAACTAATGGGCATCTCGACCTCGACATGGGAGGTAAGTCCGTGGATCAAAAGGTATACCGGTCGATGATAGAATCTTTACTCTACTTATGTGCATCTCGACCGGATATTATGCTTTCTGTATACATGTGTGCAAGGTTCTAGGCAAATCCTAAGGAAGTTCACCTTAGGGTCGTGAAAAGAATCATGAGATATCTAGTTTATACTCCTAAGCTTGGGCTTTGGTACCCCAAGGGATCTACCTTTGATTTAATTGGGTATTCCGATGCTGATTATGCCGGATATAAAATTGATAGAAAGAGTACATCAGGGACTTGTCAGTTTTTGGGAAGATCCCTGGTGTCATGGGCTTCAAAGAAACAAAACTTCGTATTGTTTCCACCGTCGAATCCGAGTATATTGCCACAAGTCATTGTTGTGCGCAATTACTTTGGATGAGGCAAACCCTTATGGACTATGGCTACAAATTGAGCAAAGTCCCTCTCCTATGTGATAATGAGAGTGCAATCTGCATGGCGGATAATCCCGTTGAACACAACCGCACTAAGCACATAGACATCTGGTATCACTTTCTGAGAGATCACCAACAAAAGGGGGATATCGAAATTGCTTATATGAGCACCCACAACCAATTAGCCAATATCTTTACCAAACCGCTAGATGAGAAAACCTTTAGCAAACCGAGGAATGAGCTAAATATACTTGATTCTAGGAACTTTGATTGAAACATTGCACACATCGCTCATTTATATACCTTTGATCATGTCTCTTTCATTTGGTACAAATGCATATTTCTTATTCTTCTTGTGCCAAGACTAAAACTAATATGCTTTCAAGTATATTTCTATCCTTAGTCTTAGATTGAAAGGGAAATAGAGTATTTGGCAAAGACAAGGCTTCCACTCCAACTCTGACGGTATCATTTACCCTTTGTCGTTACTCCTTCAAACTCTCAATGGTATAACCCTTCACTCATATTTCTTTTTACCAATGGGGAGAAAATATTAGGAGAATTGTTAAGGGCTCTCAAGTTCTCCGTTTTTGGTGATTAATGCCAAAGGGGAGAAAGTATTAAGCCCAAAGTAAAAGGACCGCACCACCATTTCAAAAAATTCACTAATGATTATTTCAATTAGTATTTGAGTTAATTTTCAATTGGTAGTTTCAAAATATCAAATTAGTATGAAAATTTTTAATAGGTATAACTTCAATTGGAATCTGTTTCAAAAAGGGAAAATCATTTCAAAAACCCTCTTGAAAGCTAAGGGGAGAATTATTTTAGGGGGGCTTTTATTTAGTCAAAGGAAAAGCATTTGAAACAGGGGGAGGAATTTCAAATCTTAAAATACTTCTTGCAATCATATTCCTATATCTTTGACTATTTGCAAAAGATTTTAAAAAGCTTTTTCTCAACGTATTTGCAAAAACAATCTAAGTGGTGAAAATGTGGTCCAAAATGTTAAAAATATCAAATCAAACTTATATGCTTAGAAATGCTTTCATTTCAAAATAACTTATGCACATCTGTCAAAATACAAACTAGTTACACTTTTGTATTTGCTTTGGTTTGTGTTGACATCAATCACTAAAAAGGGGAGATTGAAAGGGAAATAACCTCAACATTTCCTATAATTGTTTTTGGTGTTTGACGACCATCACAAACCTTGTGGACTAATCAGTTTGCCTAGTCAATCATTTATTAGGTGCATAAGTTCATCTACAACTATTCTAAATCAACTGTCCGGAATACCGTAGATTATTCCGAACAGGAGAAGCTTTTTGGAAAAACACCTAAGCGCGGACCATCCGGGCCCTTGCGGCGGGCCGTCCGCGACATCAGGGTGACCCTCGAACAGGAACACTGCAAAAACGCAAGTCAACACTACGGACTGTCTGATGGAGAAGTGAGCACTATCCGAGACCAAGCGCGGACCGTCCGGCCTCAGGTGCGGACCGTCCGATCGGTGAAAAACCAGAAAACCCCGAAGGTGACGAGTTCGGTAAAATGTATTTTTAGCGTCCTCGCGGACCGTCCGGAGTGCACGACCAGACCGTCCGTGACTGCTTTATCTGACATCTGACGACGCATTAAATGCTCTATAACTATTGATATAGCGGTTACTGCTGACCATTGCGATTTCAGTCGTTGATGTGCAAGGGCGGACCGTCCGGACCAGAGGCGCGGACCGTTCGCGGTCGGTAGAAAAGGAGCAACGGCTAGGAAGTGGTTGGAGGCTATAAATACAACCCCAACCACCTCCATTCACTTCACCCAAGCACTCCACTCATACACATTCAATACAAGAGCTAGCAATCCATCCCAAGACACAATCAAAGCTTCCAATCTCTCAAAGTTCCACAATTGAGACAAGTGGTCATTAGTGATTAGTGACTTGAGAGAGAGTAATTCGTGTTTCATCTTTTGTTCTTGTTGCTTGGTTTCTTTAATCGTGCTTTCTTCATCTCTCTCTAAACTCTCTAAGTGTTTTTGTAAAGCTTGCGAGAGACACCTAATTGTGTGGTGATACTTGCGGGGTCTTAGTGACCCGTGAGATTAAGAAGAAGCACTCAACCGGTCTGAGTGACCGATTGAGAGAGGGAAAGGGTCGAAATAGACTCGGCCTTTGTGGCCTCCTCAATGGGGACTAGGTTCTTTGGAACCGAACCTCGATAAAACAAATCATCGTGTTCACTCGCCAATCCTCACTTGATTTGTTTTCCCCTCTCTAAAAATTCCCTTGCTCATATTGATTTGAGTTTGCTTCCAAAGGTCATCAGCATTGATTGAGCAACTCTAAGCAAGGAGAACTATCTTCCGCACTCCAATTTAATTCTAACGCTAACCCCAGCCTTAGTGCAAGTTTAAGTTTATAAATTTCAGGTTTCGCCTATTACCCCCCTCTAGGCGACTTTCAGAAGCAATCGTATAGGGCCGCATGCGCTGCTATGTACGACAAGCTCCGATGCAGCCACCGCTTGGACATGATCCAGACTGGCTGCACCGCGCTGTCCATCGTCAAGCAGGGGGACCTCGTGGTCGTCGCCAACGTCGGCGACTCTCGGGTTGTTCTGAGCACTGCATCCAACGACGACGCCATCACGTCGTCCAACTCATCGTCCACCTAAAGGCCAACCTGTCACGTAAGTCGCTACTGACCGGTCATGAATTCTTGTGCGCTGGGATGACGGCTATTGATGACGTTGTGAGTGTTCTCGAACATGATGTATGAGTAGCGCATTCGGTGGTGCAACGACTAGGTGTACTACCTCGTCGATGAGCCCGGGGTGCACTTTGTCTGGCAGCCCAGTCAAGAGTCATTGGTACTCGCTATGTCGCGCGCGTTCAACGACTACTATATCAAGGACCGTGAGTCCGTGACATCATCTCGGCGTCGGAGGTGACGCAGAGGAGGATCGACATCAATGACTAGCTCATCATCCTTGCCACCGTCGGGGTAGCTTTTGTGCCAGTCTACCTTTAATTCTCTTCGCAAAATACACACATTTGCCTTTTTGTTTAAGCAAGCGCGTATGATGGTGCGTGCTTGATGACTGATTATGTACGAGGGAACTTCTTCCGGTAGTTGTGGGACGTATTGTTCAATGATAAGACCGTGACATATATCGAAGTCTGCATGATATTGATGGTTGCAATGTAGTGATGAAATTGCTAGATTAAAATAACAAAATTTATGTCTGGCTAGGATCACAAATGAATTATAAAACCTTTTCTCATAACAGCGTAACACATATTTTATATATAAGTTATCGTAGTATTATATGTTCCCGTTACAACACACGGGCACTCACCTAGTGAATAAATCAAAATGAGATATAGAGGAAAGAATCTTCTGGAAAGATATAGAGGAGAGAAATAAAGATAGATATACTCTCGTGTAAAACAGATCCTCTATCCCACTGTCAATCTCATTCCTTATTTCAAACTTCTATCTCCGTACACCGCGTACTCTATTTTTCACTCTCTATCAGGTACAGAGGCTAGGACTCGTCTCCGACCTACCGTTGTGCTCAGCAATGGCGTTTTCCATCTGGGGCGAACGTTCCAGAATCTGAAGGCTCGTTTCAGTTTACGTGGCTCCATGTGACACGGTAGACGGAGCAGTTGGCGCGGTGCAAACCGAAGGCAAGGCTGGCGTTCACCGCGGCGACGGCACCGACGAGGCGCATCCTGGGCCTCACCCCAATTTTTTCTGGCCCAAACGTACCCATTTTTTTTCACGTATCCGACACGGGCCCGAAGCGCCCACCCATCGAGCGGCTGGCGATTGCGCCCGCCGGCTTATCCCCCGCCCTCTCCTCTCGCTGCGCTTCCCTTCTAGATAAGCAGTGCAAACCCCTACTCTCTCGCCTCTCCCTATCCATCCCCAAATAATCCCCACCTCCCGCTCATCCTCCGCCTCCGCCGCCCGCCATGGCCTCCCTCACCTCGGCCTCCACCTCACTCCTCTTCCCGCAGGCCTCCTCATCCAGGAGCCGCGTCCGGCTCTCCACCTCCCTGGGCTTCTCCGCGCAGCCGGCGCGGCTGCGGAGCCGGGCGGCGGCAGGAGGGCAGCGGCGCGGGAGCCTGCTGGTGGTGCGCGCGGCGAGGGGAAAGTTCGAGCGCACCAAGCCGCACGTCAACATCGGCACCATCGGCCACGTCGACCACGGCAAGACCACCCTCACCGCCGCGCTCACCATGGTACTCGCCTCCGTCGGCGGCAGCGCGCCCAAGAAGTACGATGAGATTGACGCCGCCCCCGAGGAGCGTGCCCGCGGTATCACCATCAACACCGCCACCGTCGAGTACGAGACCGAGACCCGCCACTACGCGCACGTCGACTGCCCCGGCCACGCCGACTATGTCAAGAACATGATAACCGGCGCTGCGCAGATGGACGGCGCCATCCTCGTCGTCTCTGGCGCCGACGGTCCCATGCCGCAGACCAAAGAGCACATTCTCCTCGCCAAGCAGGTCGGCGTTCCCAAGATCGTTGTCTTCCTCAACAAGAAGGACATGGTCGACGACGAGGAGCTGCTCGAGCTCGTCGAGCTGGAGGTCCGCGAGCTGCTCAGCAACTATGAGTACGACGGCGACGAGGTGCCAATCGTCGCTGGCTCCGCCCTCAAGGCGCTCGAGGCCCTCATGGGCAACCCTACCCTGAAGCGCGGCGACGATGAGTGGGTGGACTGCATCTTCAAGCTGGTTGATTCTGTGGATTCTTATATTCCAGTGCCACAGCGGCAGACCGACCTCCCGTTCTTACTCGCTGTTGAAGATGTCTTCTCCATCACCGGTCGTGGTACAGTTGCCACTGGCCGTATCGAGCGTGGCACCGTCAAGATTGGTGACACAGTCGATATCGTTGGAATCCGGGACACCCGGAACTGCACCGTGACTGGCGTTGAGATGTTCCAGAAGACCATGGACGATGCCATGGCTGGAGACAATGTCGGCCTGCTGCTCCGTGGTATGCAGAAGGATGACATTGAGAGAGGCATGGTGCTGGCAAAGCCCGGCTCTATCACACCGCACACCAAGTTTGAGGCTGTTGTGTATGTGCTTAAGAAGGAAGAGGGTGGCCGGCACTCACCTTTCTTCCCTGGTTACCGCCCGCAGTTCTACATGAGGACAACCGATGTGACAGGGAATGTGACTGCGATTATGAATGACAAAGATGAGGAGGCGAAGATGTGCATGCCTGGTGACCGTATCAAGATGATTGTTCAGCTCATCCAGCCTGTTGCTTGTGAGCAGGGTATGAGGTTTGCTATCCGTGAGGGTGGTAAGACTGTTGGTGCTGGTGTCATCAACAAAATCATTGAGTAAACTGGATATATCATATCCACCATGAGAATTTTCCTTGTTTACTCAAAGCGAAATGCTCTGTAGTTGTTATTATGTGTTGAGTTTTAGGGGTTGTTCATGTGAAATTGTAGTATGACACTCTTTCGCCAAGTGAATTTGCATAATTTATGACATTTACGACAAAGATACACTTATCTGGTTGCAACTGATTTGGCTAAGAGGTACCGTCTACTGTTGCATGTCCAATTGTTTCTTGGTTCTGTTACCCTATAATAGTGTTGATACACTTAAAAATGAAGCTTGATGATGCCACAGGCACATGACTGTAGCCTATCTGCGCCTTTTAGACTTTAGAGTATATAAGCAGCACTATAACATATACAATCTTGCTTGCTGGATTTTCTTAGCAAACCTATCTTGATTCATTTATATTGCTTTTGTGATACAAATCAATTTATTGCAAATTAGTTACTATGCAAGCAGCCATCATGTCTTTTCTTATTCTTCCATTATTTTTCACCTGATTGTTTTCGTGGTCTCGTGGAATGTTTGCTTTTATGCTGGAGTAGTAGTTTTCTTAGAGATCTAAGTTGGTTATCCCAGTTCTGTCTGTGTATAGCAACCACATCTATTGATTGTGTTTCTTGTGTCGGAGCAGTAGCAGATATTCTGTTTTTTTTTTGTCAAACTATGCAGGAGAGCTGTGTCATTCCATTTAAGATAGAGAGAAAAAAGTAGAACGGTTCAAGAGCAGAGGCTAAAGACGAGTACAAAAACAGCCTAGACCAGATAACAAATTCGCTGCAAACAGGAAAGAGAACCTGACCAGCAGAGCCTGTTGGGATCCATGATCTGAAGAGGAACTCACTGAGTTCCGGTGTCCCTGCCAAACACCACAGGCCACACTCATAATGGTTTGATGGAGCTCAGCAATGTTGGGCTGAGCCCTGTCAAAAACACAAGGGTTTTTATGCTTCGAAACCAAGGTTTTAAAGTCGGCTAGTCGACTCTAGTCGCCTAACCACCGATAAGGTGACTAATCGCGATTAGTCGTCGATTTACTCGATTAGTCGAGCCTAGTCGACTCCTAGTCGTCCTATAGTCGTCCACCTATAACAGGACCCTATATATATAATATAGCCGTAGCACAACAGCAGTACACTATAGCTGTCTAGCAGGACAGCAGTACAAGCAATCAAAATCAAGGATGTTTCCATTAATAACTTGAACATTATTACGCCGCCTCCTAGTCTCATCTGTAGTGTGAATAACAACTCAAGAGGTGCAGCACCAAATGAACAATTGAAGAACCAAAAGAACACAGAGATTACCATCTGTAGAGGTGCTCATTTCGGTTAAGTTCAGAACAGACTAGTGAAGTGTGCACTGAAGTGAGCACTAAACACTGAACTCTGAACAGAGTTCAGAACAGATTGGTGCAGACGGTTGCCGGAGCAGAGCAGTGAGCAGAGGCGAGCGTTGAAGCTGAGCAGTGAGCAGAGGCGAGCGCTGAAGCTGAGCAGTGAGCAGAGGCGAGCGCCGAAGCTGAGCAGAGGCGAGCGCAACAGAGGGCAGGGCCACCGGAGCTGAGCAGAGGCGAGCGCAACAGAGGGCAAAGGGCAGGGCCACCGGAGTTGAGGACCACCGGAGCAGAGAGCAGGGCCGCAGGGCAGCAATGGAGCAGAGTGTGAGAGGGGGCAGAGGCGGCGGCTTAGGGTTTTACTGTTTTAGGGTTTCTAACTTTCTACTGTGCGGCGGCACAGTGGCAGACAGTAGAGCTTGTTTCTACTGTGGACTGGAGAGTGGAGACAGTGGGCCACCAGCCCATATAATGATATAACAGAGGAGGACACTTTTTTTACAGGCCCAAACTTGGCACAAGCTAGTCGGACATGGCACCTAGTCGGCCGACTAATCGCGATTAGTCGCCGACTAGGACGATTAGTCGTAACCTAGTCGCCCTAATCGAGTCGTCCATGCTAATCGTGCTCTACCAGGCGATAAGGCCGACTAATCGCGACTAGTCGCGATTAGTCGGACGACTTTAAAACCATGTTCGAAACATCCCATCCCACAAGAATGATCAGAGAATTCAGTCCCTTGCGCAACTCTTTGGGAGTAACCTGATGGTGTGCCCTCACCAGGTAGAGAAGCACTTCGCCTTTGCTGAAGGTGCTACAGAAGCCAGGTCCAAGCTCTACAGGATCAGGGACCAAATTTCCTCTACTTGTTTGTTATGTTTGTTGATGCTACTTTGCCTCTTCTGGCATTCGCATCATGAACATGAACTCTATTCTGCGTGTCCAATGTTTATTACATTGTTTGTGGCTCTAAAGCTGGGGCAGCACCATGGAGATGACCACTTGGTTCTTTCTTTAGACAGTAGCTGCGTTTTTCTTTCAGAAATGGTCCTGTTAGCAGCAGCACAGTACGAAGATGGGCTGGTCTGACATTCTTGTTTGTATAACTGTTAATATTTGTGAAGTCACCTTTCATCTTTCAATATTAAAGGGGAAAATAAAGGGCTCAACTTTAGTCTATTCTATTGTTGTGTCTGAAGTAATTCACTAGAAACTGAAAAATTAGCGTGGAAGTCGATCAAAACCTTGCCTCCATGCTAGTCTTCACTTCTTGTTCAATCATACAGATTACAGACCAGGTCTGATCTTGGCAGGTCTACTTAACTTACACCTAATGCTAGACTTTCTTGGTGAACCGTGAATCTATCTTGATTCGTCTGTTAATGCTTCATGATTTGAATAAAATTGCTGCAAATTAATTACTATACTTGTGGCCTTCAGGACACTGCTTATTCTTTTCTTTGGTATCATTTACGAGACACTTGATTTTTTTTCATGGAATGTTGGTTACTAATCTTGCTTCTGTTTATGTAGCAGATTTATTTGCTGTTTAAGGTGGCTATCTCAACCTAACCGTTCATGTCAACCAACCATTATGTTCTTGTGTCCTAGTAGACATGCATGATGCATGCCCCAAACACACTATTCCATATTCGCTTCAACTGTAACTGGACTAGAGGGTTATTCGGGTTGACTCCCTGTTTGTTAAGCTCAAGTCATTCCTTGTTGCTGGCTTGGTATGTTTGATAATGCTACTTCATGTCTTAACACCTTCTGTCTTTTGCATCGAGCGCATGCATTGTTTATCACGACTTTTTTGTCTTTTATGAGATGGTTAAACATTGTGAATATTTCTTGAAGTAGTGTTTTTTTTTCATGAGTTAACTTGGTTTAAGCAATTTGTACAATTTCAGCAGCTTTCTGGAAGCTCCTGTTCGCACAGTGAGATTGGATTTCCACTTACCTGCTTTACTGCTCGTCATGGTTGAGCAGTGACCAATACTCTAGTTCATGTAGCTGTCTCCACCAATGTTCTCTAAATTTCATATCCTAAAAGAATATTTTTATTATTTACACAATATATTAATATAATTTATTGGACCCGTATTTTTTAGCAAATTGCAAATCGTTGTTAAATACATAATAAAATATTTTTTACAACTAAAAAATACAGAATAAATGAAATGGTCGTTCTCCTCACGAGTTTGTATTTTTGTACAACCAAAAAATGCTGAAGATCATACGCTTTCAGGTTATATCATTCTTTATTTACTAGTCGTACGTGAGCTGTGAGCAACAGTCAACAGTGCATAGGAGACGCTTAGCTTCTGCTATTATAGAGGAGCTCTAACCGGATCTCGTTGGAGAGGACTGAACTTGAGAAAACGCTATATTTAGCGTACCAGACCGCTAAGGGTCTATTGCTAGAGGCAGTCTTAGATACGAAACTGAAAAAACTATACGCCCAATCGGTCGAAACCTCTCCGTATTTTGCATTCAGGTTCTCTCTCACACACATCCAGTTCTCCTTTGATCGTGTACAGATTAGGTTATCGACTTGTACTAGTGTATATTTTGCAACAAGATTTTACGGCTGGTTTTTCTTGTGTTCCTGGCGTGGTGGCGTGTATCGTCATCTCTTCTATCTCTTCTATGGTGAGTTCTTGGCAATAAACTGATGAGAGAAGTCTGTCTTCATTTCTTTTTGCCATTTTGCAATTTCATCTTAGAAAAACGAAACGGGTAGAAGGTTTTTTTTTTTCAACTTGTGATTCTACGAAAATTCTCTGATCATTGACGTTAACGTATTGGGGGCAATGTTTCAAACTGAAACGCAACGAAAATTCCCTATCCATCACTACTGGGATTCATTGTCACCCGAGCATGACCATGGCTGTTGAAAGTCATGTGCTCCATCCATCAATAGTGTAATTCGAGGTTTAAAACAAGTCCATTTTTTTTCTTTAATTAACTTTATAGAATAATATCATTCTTTATATATTCGAATATCTAGTATCATAAATTTATATCTTTTAGATTCAATTAATGTAAGAATACTTGATTATTTGAAATGAGGTACCTTTTTACAATCGAGAGAGCAAATCGGTGATGCCAACTCTCCGGCACCGCTGCGGAAAGATTACGCCACCGCGGAAAGATTATTCCGCAAAGTTGACTCTTCTTTATTCCAAAACGAGAGGAAAAGGCATAGAGATTTTCATGGGCAACAAGATGATGCCACGTCCCGTTCTCAGTCGTGCGCGTAGCCCGAAAAAAAGACCATAAATTTGTCGTGCTTTGTTTTTTTCGAAAAAAATTGTGACCATCGCCGCCGTCTGCTCCGACTCTGTTGCGGCTGTGGTTCTCCCAGTCCCATTCTCTCGTAAACCAGCAGTTCCTGATCTGCAGCCGAGCAGCCAAGCAAACGCCGCTGAAACAACGACGATGACGAGGTGCTAATCCTGTGCTGCGTGTTAGATATATTGCTGGTTGTTACTGTAGAAATATAGAATAATGAAGTGTTGTATTAATAATAGATAGGATACAATATATATAAAGACTCAACTCTAACGCTAATAGGCCGGCAGACCAACAGTGGTACCGGGCCTACACACACTCACACACACAGTCTAACATCCCCCACAGTTGTAACGGGGGCACCACACACGATGAAACTGGAGTAGAGGCCGAAGATAGGAGCCGACGTGTTGAAATCCCCCGCAGGCGCAGCGTCGTGATGGTGCGAATCTTGCGGCTGGAGTAGAGACCGGTGTGTGCTCCAAGAAGACGATAGCCCCTAGATGCCGAGGTAGCCGAAGTCGAGGTGGTCGCGGTCAGAAGACACACAGCAGAAGCCTGATCTTCGGGAGGGGTCGACTTTCGAGCGTCAACGATCGGCAGGGCGACACAACAAAAGGGCACCGGCAGGCCGAGCTTCCTTCTTTTTCGATCGTCCGGGCGTCAAGGAGCCCCGCCAGGGAGGCCATCAGCAGCACACGCGTCTACGCCGGTCATGGTGTCCGCGCCCGCAGCAGAATAGAAGGGGAAACGACAGATCCGGCCGGGAAGGCCACGACAGCGACGAAACCAGCCGGGAAGACGTGATCCATCCAAAGGGACGACGGATCGAACCGGAAAGGTCACAGCAACGTGGATCCGGTCAGGAAGGCCGCGACAGCGGCAGATCCAACGAAGGTGATGAAGGGGGTGGGCGGCGGGGCGGGTCCAGCCGGGCAGGGGCCTGCGCCGGACCTGGCAAGGGATGATGAAGGCGCCAGCGATGGGAGAAGCATGAAGAGGAAGCACTGCTGGGTGACAGCGCAGTCAGAGTAGCCAATGTTGGAAAGGGAGCAAGGCCGCCCGGGGCGACGGACGCCATGGGCGCGGTAGGAGAGGAAGACCCGTCGGAGCTGCTGCAGTGAAGTGGGCAGTTGAAAGTCGCCTAGAGGGGGGTGAATAGTCAAATCTAAAATTTATGAACTTTAAGCACAGCTACAAGCCGGGGTTAGTGTTAGAAATATAATCAAGTCCGAAAGAGATGGCGAAAAACAAATCACAAGCAAATAAGGCGGATGATACGGTGATTTGTTTTACCGAGGTTCGGTTCTTGCAAACCTACTCCCCGTTGAGGTGGTCACAAAGACCGGGTCTCTTTCAACCCTTTCCCTCTCTCAAACGGTCACTTAGACCGAGTGAGCCTTTCTCTTCAATCAAATGGGACACTAAGTCCACTACAAGGACCACCACAGCTTGGTGTCTCTTGTTTTGATTACAAGTGAGTTGAACACAAGAAAGAAGGAAGAAGAAAAGCAATCCAAGCGCAAGAGCTCAAATGAACACAAATGTCTCTCTCTAGTCACTAATTTGGTTGGAGTGATACCGGACTTGGGAGAGAATTTGATCTCTTTGATTGTGTCTTTGAATGAAGTATAGAGCTCTTGTATGTGGTTTGATGGCTGAAAACTTGGATGCATTGAAGTGTGGTGGTTGGGGGGTATTTATAGCCCCAACCACCAAAAGAACCGTTGGTGGAGGCTGCTGTCGTATGGCGCACCGGACAGTCCGGTGCGCCACCGGACACTGTCCGGTGCGCCAGCCACGTCATCCGGCCGTGGGGTTCTGATCGTTGGAGCTTCTGACATGTGGGCCACCGGACAGTCCGGTGGTGCACTGGACAGTCACTATTCACTGTCCGGTGCACCTTCTGGCGCTGCTCTGACTTCTGCGTGCGCAGGCGCGCACTGTTCACTTTTATTGTTCCATTGCAGACGACCCTTGGCGCTGTGTAGCCGTTACTCCGCTGGCACACCGGACAGTCCGGTGCTACACCGGACAGTCTGGTGAATTATAGCGGAGCGGCTCCCGGAATTCCCGAAGGTGGCAAGTTCAGAGTTTGGTTCCCTGGTGCACCAGACCAGGGCTGCCTTTGGGTTGTCTTTTGCTCTCTTTGGTTGAACCCTTTCTTGGTCTTTTTATTGGTTTGTTGTGAACCTTTGGCACCTGTAAAACTTATAATCTAGAGCAAACTAGTTAGTCCAATTATTTGTGTTGGGCAATTCAACCACCAAAATCAATTAGGAAAAGGTGTAAGCCTATTTCCCTTTCAATCTCCCCCTTTTTGGTGATTGATGCCAACACAAACCAAAGCAAATATATAAGTGCAGAATTGAACTAGTTTGCATAATGTAAGTGCGAAGGTTGCTTGGAATGAAACCAATAATTATTTCTACTAGATATGCATGGATGGCTTTCTTCTTATTTAAAATTTTGGACCACGCTTGCACCACTTGTTTTGTTTTGCAATGTTTTGGAAATTGTTTTTCAAAATCTTTTGCAAATAGTCAAAGGTATATGAATAAGATTTTGAAAATTTCTCCCCCTGTTTCAAATGCTTTTCCTTTGACTAAACAAAACTCCCTCTTAATGAAATCCTCCTCTTAGTGTTCAAGAGGGTTTTAGATATTAATTTTGAAGAGGGTATACCAATTTGAAATTATATCAAAAATAAGATATCAATTGAAAAATCTTTTCTTAACCCAAATTTGAAAGACTACATTTTTGAAATTGGTGGTGGTGCGGTCCTTTTGCTTTGGGCTAATACTTTCTCCCCCTTTGGCATGAATCGCCAAAAACAGATACTTGTGAGTGAAATATAAGCCCTTTACTTTCTCTCCCTTTGATAAATAATATGTGAGTGAAGATTATACCAATGTGGAGAGCGGTGCGAAGTGACGGCGAAGGATGAATAATCGATGGAGTGGAGTGGAAGCCTTGTCTTCGCTGAAGACTCCATTTCCCCTTTCAATCTATGACTTAGCATAATATCTACTTGAAAACACATTAGTCATAGCACATGAAAGAGATATAATCAAAGGTATATAAATAAGCTATGTGTGCAAAATATCAATTAAAATTCCGAGAATCAAGAATATTTAGCTCATGCCTAAGTTTGGTAAATGTTTTCTTATCTAGTGGCTTGGTAAAGATATCGACCAATTGTTCTTTGGTGTTGATATATGCAATCTCGATATCCCCCCGTTGTTGGTGATCCCTCAAAAAGTGATACCGAATGACTATGTGTTTAGTGCGGCTGTACTCAACGGGATTATCCGCCATGCGGATTGCACTCTCATTATCACATAGAAGAGGAACTTTGGTCAATTTGTAATCATAGTCCCTAAGGGTTTGCCTCATCCAAAGCAATTGCGCGCAACAATGGCCTACAACAATATACTCGGCTTCGGCGGTAGAAAGAGCTACAGAATTTTGCTTCTTTGAAGCCCAAGACACCAGAGATCTTCCAAAGAACTGGCAAGTCCCTGATGTGCTCTTTCTATCAATCTTACACCCTGCCCAATCAGCATCGGAATAACCAATTAAATCAAAAGTGGATCCCCTGGGGTACCAAAGGCCAAACTTAGGAGTATAAACTAAATATCTCAAGATTCGTTTCACGGCCCTAAGGTGAACTTCCTTAGGATCGGCTTGGAATCTTGCACACATGCATACGGAAAGCATTATATCTGGTCGAGATGCACATAAATAGAGTAAAGAACCTATCATCGACCGGTATACCTTTTGATCTATGGATTTACCTCCCGTGTCGAGGTCAAGATGCCCATTGGTTCCCATGGGTGCCTTGATTGGCTTGGCATCCTTCATCCCAAACTTGGTAAGAATATCTTGAATGTACTTCGTTTGGCTAATGAAGGTGCCTTCTTGGAGTTGCTTGACTTGGAATCCTAAGAAATACTTCAATTCCCCCATCATTGACATCTCGAATTTTTGAATCATGATCCTACTAAACTCTTCACAAGTAGATTTGTTAGTAGACCCAAATATGATATCATCAACATAAATTTGGCATACAAACAAATCATTTGCAATGGTTTTAGTGAATAGAGTAGGATCGGCTTTTCCGACTTTGAAGCCATTAGCTATAAGAAAATCTCTTAGGCATTCATACCATGCTCTTGGGGCTTGCTTGAGCCCATAAAGCGCCTTAGAGAGTTTATAAACATGGTTAGTGTACTCACTATCTTCAAAGCCGGGAGGTTGCTCAACATACACCTCCTCCTTGATTGGTCCATTGAGGAAGGCACTTTTCACGTCCATTTGATAGAGCTTAAAGCCATGGTAAGTAGCATAGGCAAGTAATATGCGAATTGACTCAAGCCTAGCTACGGGTGCATAGGTTTCACCGAAATCCAAACCTTCGACTTGTGAATATCCCTTGGCCACAAGTCGGGCTTTGTTTCTTGTCACCACACCATGCTCATCTTGCTTGTTGTGGAAGACCCACTTGGTTCCTACAACATTTTGGTTAGGACGTGGAACTAAATGCCATACCTCATTCCTAGTGAAGTTGTTGAGCTCCTCTTGCATCGCCAGCACCCAATCCGAATCTTGAAGTGCTTCCTCTACCCTGTGTGGCTCAATAGAGGAAACAAAAGAGTAATGTTCACAAAAATGAGCAACACGAGATCGAGTGGTTACCCCCTTATGAATGTCGTCGAGGATGGTGTTCACGGGGTGATCTCGTTGGATTGCTTGGTGGACTCTTGGGTGTGGCGGTCTTGGACCCTCATTATCTTCCTTGTTTTGATCATTAGCATCTCCCCCTTGATCATTATCCTCCTCTTGAGGTGGCTCATCCTCTTGATCTTCATTTTCATCCTCTTGAGCTTGATCCTCATCTTGAGTTGGTGGAGATGCTTGCATGGAGGAAGATGGTTGATCTTGTGCTTGTGGAGGCTCTTCGGATTCCTTAGGACACATATCCCCAATGGACATGTTCCTTAGCACGACGCACGGAGCCTCTTCATCATCTAGCTCATCAAGATCAACTTGCTCTACTTGAGAGCCGTTAGTTTTATCAAACATAATGTCACTAGAAACTTCAACTAGTCCAGTGGACTTGTTAAAGAGTCTATATGCCCTTGTGTTTGACTCATATCCTAGTAAAAAGCCTTCTACAGCCTAGGAGCAAATTTAGATTTTCTACCTCTTTTAACAAGAATAAAGCATTTGCTACCAAAGACTCTAAAATATGAAACATTGGGCTTTTTATCGGTTAGGAGTTCATATGATGTCTTCTTGAGGATTCGATGAAGGTAGAGGCGATTGATGGCGTATAAGCGGTGTTGATTGCTTCCGCCCAAAACCGGTCCGAAGTCTTGTATTCATCAAGCATGGTCCTCGCCATGTCAAGTAGAGTTCTGAAAGGGAAATAGGCTTACACCTTTTTCCTAATTGATTTTGGTGGTTGAATTGCCCAACACAAATAATTGAACTAACTAGTTTGCTCTAGATTATAAGTTTTATAGGTGCCAAAGGTTCACAACAAACCAATAAAAAGACCAAGAAAAGGTTCAAATAAAGAGAGCAAAAGACAACCGAAGTGTGCCCTAGTCTGGCGCACCGGACTATCCGGTGTGCCACCGGACAGTGTCTGGTGCACCAGGGAATTCCAGTCTGAACTTGCCACCTTCGGGAATTCTGGGAGCCGCTCCGCTATAATTCACCGGACTGTCCGGTGTGCCAGCGGAGCAACGGCTACTTCGTGCCAATGGTCGTCTGCAACGTGCAGCTAATGCGCTACAGTGTGCAGAAGTCAGAGCAGAGCCAGAAGGCGCACCGGACAGTGAACAGTGACTGTCCGGTGCACCACCGGACTGTCTGGTGGCCCAGATGTCAGAAGCTCCAACGGTCAGAACCTAACGGCCGGGTGACGTGGCTGGCGCACCGGACTATCCGGTGCGCCATGCGACAGCAGCCTCCACCAACGGCTCCTTTGGTGGTTGGGGCTATAAATACCCCCAACCACCCACCATTCATTGCATCCAAGTTTTCAGCCTTCACACCTCATACAAGAGCTATAACATTCAATACAAGACACAACCAAAGAGATCAAATCCTCTCCCAAGTCCAAAGACAATTCCAATCAAATAGTGACTAGTGAGAGAGAGAGATACTTGTGTTCATTTCACGCATTAGGACACACAAGAGTGGCGAGAAGAAGAAGAAAATGAAGAAAGTGGTCTACTACGAGACCGACTCTTCATCACCTTCTACTTCGG
The DNA here is from genome assembly GCA_029449295.1 of Zea luxurians. Taxonomy (NCBI): domain Eukaryota; kingdom Viridiplantae; phylum Streptophyta; class Magnoliopsida; order Poales; family Poaceae; genus Zea; species Zea luxurians. The sequence goes on from JAOPSE010000006.1 coordinate 94,769,280, forward strand.
GATCCGACGACGCGTCCATCACTTCTAAGCGCCAAGAGCGCAAAAAGTATAGTAAGATCCCCCTACGCTACCCTCGCATTCCTAGACATACTCCATTACTTTCGGTCCCATTAGGCAAACCACCAACATTTGACAGTGAAGATTATTCCAGGTGGAGTGATATGATGAGATATCACCTAACCTCACTCCACAAAAGCATATGGGATGTTGTTGAGTTTGGAGTACAGGTACCATCCATAGGGGATGAAAATTATGATGAGGATGAGGTGGCCCAAATCGAGCACTTCAACTCTCAAGCGACAACCATACCCCTCACCTCTCTAAGTCGAGAGGAGTATAATAAAGTGCAAGGGTTGAAGAGCGCCAAAGAGATTTGGGATGTACTCAAGACCGCACACGAAGGAGACGAGGTGACCAAAATCACCAAGCGGGAAACGATCGAGGGGGAGCTCGGTCGCTTTATGCTCAACCAAGGAGAAGATCTGCAAGCCATGTATCACCGGCTAAAAACCTTGGTGAACCAAGTGCGCAACCTCGGGAGCTGCAAGTGGGATGACCATGAAATGGTCAAGGTTATTCTAAGATCACTTGTATTTCTTAACCCTACTCAAGTACAATTAATTCGTGGTGATCCTAGATATAAGCTAATGTCTCCCGAGGAAGTTATAGGAAAATTTGTGAGCTTTGAATTAATGATCAAAGGCTCCAAGAAGATCATCGAGCAAGGCGCCACCTCAACACCCGAGGTGCAACCCGTCGCCTTCAAGGCAACGGAGGAGAAGAAAGAAGACTCTACACCTAGTAGGGTCCCCATCGACGCCTCCAAGCTCGACAATGAGGAGATGGCGCTCATCATCAAGAGTTTTCGCCAAATCCTCAAGCAAAGGAGGGGGAAAGACTACAAGTCCCGCTCCAAGAAGGTTTGCTACAAATGTGGTAAGCCTGGTCATTTTATCGCTAAATGCCCTTTGTCTAGTGATAGTGACAGGGATAATGACAAGAAGGGAAAGAGGAGAGAAAAGAAGAGGTACTACAAGAAGGACGGTGATGCTCATGTTTGCCGGGAGTGGGACTCCGACGAGAGCTCCACCGACTCCTCCTCCGACGAGGACGCCGCCAACATCACCGTCACCAAAGGACTCCTCTTCCCCAACGTCGGCCACAAGTGCCTCATGGAAAAGGACGGCAAAAAGAAGAAGGTAAAATCAAGATCCTCCACTAAGTATGCAACCTCTAGTGATGAGGATAATTCTAGTGATGAGGAGGATAACTTGCTCACTCTTTTTGCCAATCTTAACATGCAACAAAAGGAGAAATTAAATGAACTGATTAGTGCTATTCATGAGAAGGATGAACTCTTGGATAGCCAAGAGGACTTCCTAATTAAAGAAAACAAAAAGCATGTTAAGGTTAAAAATGCTTATGCTCTAGAGGTAGAAAAATGTGAAAAAATATCTAGTGAGCTAAGCACTTGCCATGATATTATTTCCAACCTTAGAAATGAAAATGCCAAATTAATTGCTAAGGTTGAGAAATCAAATGTTGGTGATGATTCAATTGACAATCTTAAAAATGATAATGCTAGTTCAATTGCTAAGATTGAAAATTTGAATGCCTCTCTTGCTAGCCTTAGAAATGAGAATGAAAAATTAATTGCTAAGTCTAAGGAATTTGATGTTTGCAATGTTTCTATTCCAATCTTAGAGATGAGAATGACATTTTACATGCTAAGATTGTTGAACTAAATTCTTGCAAATCCTCTACATCTACCGTTGAGCATGTTACTATTTGCACTAGATGTAGAGATGTTAACATTGATGCTATTCATGATCACATTGCTATGATTAAACAACAAAATGATCATATAGCAAAATTATATGCTAAAATTGTCGAGCATGAGTTAGAAAATGAAAAATTAAAATTTGCTCGTAGTATGCTCTATAGTGGGAGACGCCCTGGCATTAAGGATGGCATTGGCATCAAACAGGGAGACAATGTCAAGCTTAATGCCCCTCCTAAAAGATTGTCTAACTTTGTTAAGGGCAAAGCTCCCATGACTCAGGATAACGAGGGTTACATTTTATACCCTACCGGTTATCCCGAGCACAAAATTAGGAGAATTCACTCTAGGAAGTCTCACTTTGGCTCTAATCATGCTTTTATGTATAAGAGTGAGGCATCTAGTTCTAGGCAATCAACCCATGCTAAATTGCCTAAAAAGAAAACTCTTATTGCATCAAACGATCATAACATTTCATTTAAGACTTTCGATGTTGTAGCATCCTAAAATTCAAATCTTGGAATTTTCTCAAACTCGCTCTAAATTCAAAATGAATTTCAAAATTCATTTCAAAATGTTTGTTTGCGAGTTGATATCAGCAAATAAAATATAGTGGTCTATATTCTCTCCAAAATCCTCCTTAAAATATCCTACAAATATTTCCCCAGTGATCACCCTCAAATTCTTCCAGAAATACCGCCCATATATTTCCCGAGTAATCCCCTTCAAGTTCTTTCCAGAAATATTGCCCAGATATTCCACCGATATATCTCCAAGTATTTTCCTCCCAAGAAATACCTTCAGAATCATTTTTCAAGTCCGTACAAATATTTTCTTCATAACTTTCCTCATGCTCATACGTATACGTATGCCTCTGGTGTCATACTGTGAGCTCTACAAGCTAATTACACTCATATAAGACAAATCCATGCTAAACTCCCACTAATCCTCTCATCCTCTCACTAATCCTCTCATCCCTCCCCTAATCCCCCCACCATGGCTATAAATAGAGGGGCAAGGGCCTCCTCTCATCCCACCCCAAGCCATTTCATGGCAACTCTCTCCACTCCCCCCACACACACTCACTCCATGTTCCACACAAGCACACACTAGCACAAGGATCGTTCGGTCGTTCTTCGATCGTTCGTCCACTTGTTCTTAGTTTGTTCGTTCGTTCGTCCGATCGTTCGATCGTTCGTCTGATCATTCATGGTTCGTTCGTCCGTTCGTCTGATTGTTCATTCGTTCGTTCGTCCAAATAATCTTTTTCCTGCCGTTATGCTGCCAAAATTCCGATCATTCGTTCGTTCGATCATTTGATCGTCATCGTTCGTTCATAGTTCCTATTCATCGTTCATCGTTCGTTCATAGTCCCTATTCATCGTTCTTCCAGATAATCTTTGTCCTGCCGTTATGCTGCCGAAATTCCGATCGTTCGTTCGTCCGATCATTCGATCGTTCGTCCGTTCATTCGTCCAAATAATCTTTTCCTTATCGTTGTGCAGCCGAAATTCCGATCGTTCGTTCGTTCGATCATTCGATCGTTCATCGTTCGTTCATAGTTCCTATTCATCGTTCATCGTTCGTTCATAGTCCCTATTCATCGTTCTTCCAGATAATCTTTGTCTTGCCGTTATGCTGCCGAAATTTCGATCGTTCGTTCGTCCGTTCGTCCGATCATTCGATCGTTCATCCGTTCGTTCATAGTTCCTATTCATCGTTCATCGTTCGTTCATCGTCACTATTCATCGTTCATCGTTTGTTCATACGAACTATTCACCATTACTATTCACCGTTACTATTCATCATTACTATTCATTGATGATATCTGTGGCAACCTTTTCGTCGTCACTATTCATCATTACTATTCATCGATCATCCGATCACCCCCAAATTTCAACTACTCATCCGTCATGTTGTCCAGTCCACCTAAGACCATATTCCAGTCATACGAACTCCGGTGACTGTGATTTTCCTTCCAGTAGGGAACTTCCCATCTGGTCACCCATCCTAGGTTTCTCCAAGTTGAGCACACTTAACTTTGAGATTCCTTCGAACCAGGCTTCCAAACTCAGATTCCAATAATTCTTGTTTCTAAATTCTTATCAGATTATTTCCTATCCAACCATGTCATCCCTTAAGCATGGTTCATGTTCCAGAAAACTCCCAAAATACTTTTGTCCCATATCCTGCCTATAATTTCCCTGTTCAGACTAAGTCAGTCGATTCATTCGTCACTATTCTCACCAACAGTGAACTTCACTGTGCTACACCACATACACCTAGCTATAAATACACCTAGCTACCCTCTCCCTCTCCACACACACTCAACACCCTCAGCCAAGGCAAACACCCCACCCACTCAGTTACACCGCTTTGCTGGCTACACGCATAGTGTCGCTTCGCCTCTAGTCTACCCTCCTGGTAAGCACCTCCGCTCCACCACTAGTAGTATCTCAACACCACATGACACAGTTTCTACTCAAGATTCTACCCATCCATATATCGCTATTCTGACCACTATACTAAATATTTGTTGGTATACTTGCTAGTTTGTATGTTTGCTTGTTCATGTTGCATAGTTATCAGAGCGTTCGTGCCGTCTCGTGGAGGCCAGATCTGCAAGTCTACGCCAGGCGGTGGAGCCAGAAGCCAGTTCCACGAGCTCTCCTTCTCTCTTCGCCGAATAAGCTCGGCAAGCTCACTGGATCCCTTTGATGCATAAATTACCTATGTTTTACAACCACAACCCTCAGCCTGTTATTTTATGCATAATATGATTTTGAGACAAGTTATTATGGTCACCCAACTGCTTGCTGCAATCAATCCTTGATATATTTGTTACAAATGATTTGAGAAAATGTGTGAGTTTTCAAAAGAAAATGCTTTTCAAAATATGTATGATGAAGGGTTTTCACCCTTATCACCTTTGAGTAGGGATGATCAGGGACTCCCTAGTTTAGGGGAGGGCCTAAGGTGATGGCTCAGCTGGTTTAGGCGTGAGTAGAAGGATTGTCCCCTCATATAAGGATCAGTTTGTCATCTTTCACTACCTGTACTCATAATAAGTACAACCACTTGAGACTGTGTGGGCAGTCACTCAATCTGAACTCGTACGGTCCAACCCCAGGGTTATGAAGGCTGGGGAGCACCGGGAGGATATGGAGGGGGAATGTTTTGTCCGGTTTGGACATGGCGGTGGCCTGACTCCTTCTGGTATAACCATTAAGGTTAGGACGTGCGAGGAAGGAAAGAGATTCGGATTCGGATCTCATTGGCCATGAGATCGCAGAGCCGGACTAGTGGGTAAAGTGTACCCCTCTACGCAGAGTTCAAACCTATTCGAATAGTTTGTGTCCACAAGAATGGACGAGTCTGGTGTGGTATGGCAATTAGTGTTTTGTTTTCAAAAAAAGAGGTGCGTTTGAGAAAAGTGGTTTTTAAAAGGTCCGGCGGTTGAGCCGTGAGCTATGGTGGACGGGAAGTCTAGTAGCTGTTTTTGAAAATGAAAACCAGTGGGAAACTGCTGAGATACCTGGATGGTTTAGTCCAGGGGATTTTGTGCTAATATTGAAAAACTTCCTGCTCCTTTGGGAGAGGATACACTTTGAAAAATACAAAATGTTTTACAAAACAACCCTGCATAAAATATTGTTGTTTCTGTAAAATATCCTGGGCTCCACATATTCCATGCATTTTATTTGATTTCCCCATTCCGCGGGTGAAGGTGGGCTACTGAGTACGTTTGTACTCACCCTTGCTTATTTGTTGTTTTTCAGAAAAAGGAGATCGGGCAAGAGTTGCGACTGTTCCCAACCTTACCTGTGGCTGTTGGACCGCTGATTTGCTTCGCTGCGTATATCGGGCTGCTTCAGCCCCACTCTGATGATATGTCCCGAGTTGTGGACCAACTCTTAAAGTTGATCACCACCTTTATAGGTTTGTATTGTTTAAGCAGATCTGGAACTATCTGATGTATAAATGTGTTCACTAGCCTCCTAGGACTAGTAATTGTATCACATTTGAGTCCCAGAGGACCAGGACGCTTTAGGTGGTATCAGAACTGTTAGGTTGGCCGCAGGACGTAACCCTTAGCCTGATCCAAAAGTTTTTGAGTCCAAACTATTTTCTTAAAAAAATTCTTGCTCTCGTCCCTTCATTTCAAAAATGCTTCCCCTTTCCTTCTCTCAGAAGTCAGATGGAGGTCCGCTGCCAAACCAGCTTGTGCCAGAATGAAGATGGTTTCCCCAAGTTACTGAGAGCATGCACAGTTCGCCTCGGAATCAGAAGTCAGCCAGAGTATGATGGTCGTGAATTCGTCGAGCATGGCACAGAAGTGTGTCGTGACTGTAAACATTGGATCCAGTCCGCATCATGTGGAATGGAGTGTCACTGCTACTGGGCACAGATTCAAAGACACCTGCCAAGTCGTCACCCGCAAGGCATTGAGGGCCCTGTGTCAGATCTATGAAGAAGTGGCCGACACACTGCTCAGATTCTTTTCGCCCTTTCAGAGAGACCGTCTAGTTTGGATGGCCAGGATGCATGCATTAGAAGGGCAGCTGCTGCTTGAGGATGACCCCTCAGTCGTGTACCTCACTGCATACCTGCTCACCCTGGATGCACAGTATGATTTCTTGGCTCGGCACCACCGTCAAATGATTGCCCGAGCAGAGGATGGAGAGAAGCGCAACCATCAGCTCCATGTGAATCTCACCACAGCTCAAGCCCGTGTAGCAGCCTTGGAGAGTCGTGAAGTCATTACTGTTGAAGCCCTGAAGCAAGAGGATGAGCACGTCCAGAAGTTGATGGAGGCCTACTTGGTAACCCATAACCAACGTAGAGCCCTGCGGATCCAAGAGCCCGCTTCATCCAACCCAGTTCAACCCATGAGAGATGAAGACCCCTAGATTCTTAAAGGTCACCTGGTCTCTATCAGAGGAGAGAAGAAGGCTTGGGAACTCCCGGAAGGAGCCATAGTCTTGGAAGGAATTCCAGTCTTCCCTCAGGTTATGGATAAGCAAGAGCACCCCGAGTCCTCCCAAGATCCCCCGCCAGATTTGTTTGAGCCCCTCACCATGAAGAAGATTCCAGCACCGTCCCGTGAGATCAAAGAAGAAGCTACAAGCACCCCACCAGCACCGCCGCCCTCTGAGGAGCTACAAGAGCCAGTCCCGCTTGAAGAAGAGTTCAACCCCGTCTTGCTATCTCAGTTGCCGCCAGAAGAAGTCATCAACATCAGCTCCCTCTTGACCCATCCAGGAGATGTCTTAGATTGAAGTTGTGTGTCAGGCTCACTAGAAGAGAAGCTACCTGGTCTGAAGTTAGTTATGCCCAGTCCTCTGCATGCATTGGGTAGTGAAGTTTTTCTTCACTTTGGCCAGAGCCCTGCATGTATGAGAGGTAATCGTGTAGACTCGTGTTTTGCAAAACTCTAATTGTGTGGCCCTCTAGGGCATTTCAAAATGAATTTCACTTGATGTTTTCTCCCCTTTTGAGTGCATATGTGATGCCTTAACGTTAGTGCTCATAAGTTGCATTTAGCATAGTTCTCAATTTAGGAGCCAAGCAATAGTAGTTATGCTTAGCCCCCGAATCTGAGTAGTCCGTGCTTTGGAAGAACTCTATTCCTCCCTTATTCAAAACATTTGATTTGTTTGTGCTTATCATTGCTGAGCTTGTGTGTTTTCTTTCTTTTTAAGAAAGGTTTTCTCTAAAAACATAGATCACAAATTAGAGTTAATCCTCACCTTATGCTTCCATTCTCATCTTAACCCATCTAAAAAGAAAAGCACCTTACCCAAGAAGATACCGAGAAGCTTACCCTTGAAGCCTGGAATAAGCTACAGAGGAACCTATCCAGTCGCTCAGTCAAAAGGACCGACCGTGAGAATCAAAGCACTACCCCTAAGTCAAAGTAAACAGAAAAAGAGGACAGAAGAAGTTATTACCATACAGAGAGGCAAAGATTCTTGGAACCAGAGACCACAAACATCTGGGTCATTGACCCCACCACTCACCCGTGTTCCCCTGCACGCGTGCCCGCCTCCATGTGCACTACCACCGCCCCACGCCCCCTTTGCAACGCACTATCGCCACCCACGCCCCCTTTTGCAGCGCACCCACCGCCATCGTCGTCGGCAACAGGCCCCCCTTCCCCTTGTCGCATCTGCTGCCTCGTGTCACCTGCTCCATCACTACCACTCCACACCCCCCGAGCACCCCCGCTCGCCTATAAAACCCCCCCACTAGCTCCCTCAACTCCCATCTCGCTCAAAGCAAAGCACACTCCAGATAAATCCCCTCTGCCAAATCACAAGCTACTCCATTTGCCACTCCCTCACCTCTAAGATCACAATGCTTGGTGATTCTTGGGTTGAAGACTGTTGCACATGGTTCATAGTCTTCGGTTTCCTCCTCTGTATGATGGTAATACTCTTTGATAGAATCCTCCAGTGGGAAGAGCAAAGAGAAAGAAAGGGTCAGTGAAAAGAAGATAGTGAAGAGAAGATAAGAAGAAGGTTCTCCCAGAATCAACCCTGTGTCAGTCATTTCTCTGCAGCCTGCTCAAGCAGCAACAGCAGAAGAAGGCCCCATAACACCCTTGTTATGAGGTACTTCAAGGAGTTCAAATCCCCAAGATTCAAGAGTTCTACCCTCATTCTTTTTAAGTGGGGTAGTGTTCCAGTAAAGTTCCTGCTATGGAGAAAAAGAAGAAGGCCTGTAGCAAGCTTGTGGAGGACCAGATCATCAAAGCATATAAGTTTCTGGATGAGAAGTGGTCACCCAAGTTTTGTTGATGAAGCACCAGAAGACCAATCAAGGAAGGAATCCATGTGGGAGTTCGTAAGAGAAAGGTTTGCGTGTTGGCATCGATGCTTCCTCAATAAGCTAGCTGCCAAGCGAAAGCTGAAGCCTGAAGATGATCTTGAGTAGCCAGAATCAGCGTTGCAATCGGCAACCGGATGCTCCTCAAAGGCCAGATTTTGTTGAAGTTCCATCTCCTCGAAGCGTCTGCAAAGTGAAGATATGTAGCTGAAGTAAAGCTATACCCATAACCCTTCTAAGCCAAATCTCGAGGACGAGATTCCTTTTAAGTGGGGTAGATTTGTAGCATCCCAAAAATTCAAATCTTGGAATTTTCTCAAACTCGCTCTAAATTCAAAATGAATTTCAAATTTCATTTCAAAATGTTTGTTTGTGAGTTGATATCAGCAAATAAAATATAGTGGTCTATATTCTCTCCAAAATCCTCCTTAAAATATCCTACAAATATTTCCCCAGTGATCACCCTCAAATTCTTCCAGAAATACCGCCCATATATTTCCCGAGTAATCCCCTTCAAGTTCTTTCTAGAAATATTGCCCAGATATTCCACTGATATATCTCCAAGTATTTTCCTCCCGAGAAATACCTTCAGAATCATTTTTCAAGTCAGTACAAATATTTTCTTCATAACTTTCCTCATGCTCATACGTATACGTGTGCCTCCGGTGTCATACTGTGAGCTCTACAAGCTAATTACACACATATAAGACAAATCCATGCTAAACTCCCACTAATCCTCTCATCCTCCCACTAATCCTCTCATCCCTCCCCCTAATCCCCCACCATGGCTATAAATAGAGGGGCAAGGGTCTCCTCTCATCCCACCCCAAGTCATTTCATGGCAACTCTCTCCACTCCCCCCACACACACCCACTCCATGTTCCACACAAGCACACACTAGCACAAGGATCATTCGGTTGTTCTTCGATCGTTCATCCACCTGTTCTTAGTTTGTTCGTTCGTTCGTCCGATCGATCGATCGTTCGTCCGATCATTCATGGTTCGTTCGTCCATTCGTCTGATCGTTCGATCATTCGTTCGTTCGTTCGTCCAAATAATCTTTTTCCTACCGTTATGCTGCCAAAATTCCGATCGTTCGTTCGTTCGATCATTCGATCGTTCATCGTTCGTTCATAGTTCCTATTCATCGTTCATCGTTCGTTCATAGTCCCTATTCATCGTTCTTCCAGATAATCTTTGTTCTGCCGTTATGTTGCCGAAATTTCGATCGTTCGTTCGTCCGATCATTCGATCGTTCGTCCGTTCATTCGTCCAAATAATCTTTTCCGTGTCGTTATGCTGCCGAAATTCTGATCGTTCGTTCATTCGATCATTCGATCGTTCATCGTTCGTTCATAGTTACTATTCATCGTTCATCATTCATTCATAGTCCCTATTCATCGTTCTTCCATATAATCTTTGTCCTACCGTTATGCTGCCGAAATTTCGATCATTCGTTCGTTCGATCATTCGATCGTTCGTCCGTTCGTTCATAGTTCCTATTCATCGTTCATCGTCACTATTCATCGTTCATCGTTCGTTCATACAAACTATTCACCATTACTATTCACCATTACTATTCATCATTACTATTCACCGTTACTATTCATCATTGCTATTCATTGATGATATCTGTGGCAACCTTTTCGTTGTCACTAATCATTGTTACTATTCATCGATCATCCGATCACCCCAAATTTCAACTACTCATCCGTCATGTTGTCTAGTCCACCTAAGACCATATTCCAGTCATACGAACTCTGGTGACTGTGATTTTCCTTCCAGTAGGGAACTTCCTATCTGGTCACCCATCCCAGGTTTCTCCAAGTTGAGCACGCTTAACTTTGAGATTCCTTCGAACCAGGATTCCAAACTTAGATTCCAATAATTCTTTATTTTAAATTCTTATCAGATTGTTCCCTATCCAACCATGTCATCCCTAAGCATGGTTCATGTTCCAGAAAACTCCCAAAATACTCTTGTCCCATATCCTGCCTATAATTTCCTTGTTCAGACTAAGTCAGTCGATTCATTCGTCACTATTCTCACCAACAGTGAACTTCACTGTGCTACACCACATACACCCAGCTACCCTCTCCCTCTCCACACACACTCAACACTCTCAGCCAAGGCAAACACCCCACCCACTCAGTTACTCCGCTCTACTGGCTACACGCATAGTGTCGCTTCGCCTCCAGTCCACCCTCCTGGTAAGCACCTCCACTCCACCACTAGTAGTATCTCAACACCACATGACACAGATTCTACTCAAGATTCTACCCATCCATATATCGCTATTCTGACCACTATACTAAATATTTGTTGGTATACTTGCTGGTTTGTATGTTTGCTTGTTCATGTTGCATAGTTATCGGAGCATTCGTGCCGTCTCGTGGAGGCCAGATCTGCAAGTCTACACCAGGCGGTGGAGCCAGAAGCCAGTTCCGCGAGCTCTCCTTCCCCCTTCGCCGGATAAGCACGACAAGCTCACTGGATCCCTTTGATGCAAAAATTACCTATGTTTTACAACCACAACCCTTAGCCTGTTATTTTATGCATGATATGATTTTGAGACAAGTTATTATGGCCACCCAGTCGCTTGCCGCAATCAATCCTTGATATATTTGTTACAAATGATTTGAGAAAAGGTGTGAGTTTTCAAAAGAAAATGCTTTTCAAAATGTGTATGATGAAGGGTTTTCACCCTTATCACCTTTGAGTAGGGATGATCAGGGACTCCCTGGTTTAGGGGAGGGCCTAAGGTGATGGCTCAGCTGGTTTAGGCGTGAGCAGAAGGATTGTCCCCTCATATAAGGATCGGTTTGTCATCTTTCACTACCTGTACTCATGATAAGTACAACCACTTGAGACTGTGTGGGCAGTCACTCAATCTGAACTCGTATGATCTGACCCAGGGTTATGAAGGCTGGGGAGCACCGGGAGGATAAGGAGGGGGAATGTTTTGTCCGGTTTGGACATGGCGGTGGCCTGACTCCTTCTGGTATAACCGTTAAGGTTAGGACGTGAGAGGAAGGAAAGAGATTCGGATTCGGATCTCATTGGCCATGAGATCACAGAGCCAGACTAGTGGATAAAGTGTACCCCTCTGCGCAGAGTTCAAACCTATTCGAATAGTCTATGTCCACGGGAATGGACGAGTCTGGTGTGGTATAGAAATTAGTATTTTGTTTTCAAAAAAAGAGGTGCGTTTGAGAAAAGTGGTTTTTAAAAGGTCCGGCGGTTGAGCCGTGAGCTATGGTGGATGGGAAGTCCAGTAGCTATTTTTGAAAATGAAAACCAGTGGGAAACTGCTGAGATAACTGGATGGTTTAGTTCAGGGGATTTTGTTCTAATATTGAAAAACTTCCTGCTCCTTTGGGAGAGGATACACTTTGAAAAATACAAAATGTTTTACAAAACAACCCTGCATAAAATTTTGTTGTTTCTGCAAAATATCCTGAGCTCCACATATTCCATGCATTATATCTGATTTCCCCATTCCGCGGGTGAAGGTGGGCTGCTGAGTACGTTTGTACTCACCCTTGCTTATTTGTTGTTTTTCAGAAAAAGGAGATCGGGTAAGAGTTGCGACTGTTCCCAACCTTGCATGTGGCTGTTGGACCGCTGATTTGCTTCGCTGCGTATATCGGGCTGCTTCAGCCCCACTCTGATGATATGTCTCGAGTTGTGGACCAACTCTTAAAGTTGATCGCCACCTTTATAGGTTTGTCTTGTTTAAACAGATCTGGAACTATCTGATGTATAGATGTGTTTACTAGCCTCCTGGAACTAGTAATTGTATCACATTTGAGTCCCAGAGGACCGGGACGCTTCAGTGCTTCCTATGTGCTCACTAACAAATCAGGCAAAGTAGTTGCCAAATATGTTGGGGCTAAACACAAGGGATCAAAGACTTGTGTTTGGGTACCCAAGGTGCTTGTTTCTAATGTGAAAGGACCCAAGACCGTTTGGGTACCTAAGAACAAGGCCTGAATTTGTTTTGTAGGGTTATGCATCCGAGGGCTCAAGTTGGATCATCGATAGCGGGTGCACAAACCACATGACAGGGGAGAAGAAGATGTTCTCCTCCTATGAGAAAAACCAAGATCCCCAAAGAGCGATCACATTCGGGGATGGAAATCAAGGTTTGGTCAAAGGATTGGGTAAAATTGCTATATCTCCCGACCATTCTATTTCCAATATTTTTCTTGTAGATTCTTTAGATTACAATTTGCTTTCTGTTTCTTAATTATGCAAAATGAGCTACAACTGTCTTTTTACGGATATAGGTGTTACTGTCTTTAGAAGAAGTGATGATTCAGTAGCATTTAAGGGAGTGTTAAAGGGTCAGCTATACTTAGTAGATTTTGATAGAGCTGAACTCGACACTTGCTTAATCGCTAAGACTAACATGGGTTGGCTCTGGCACCTCCGACTAGCCCATGTTGGGATGAAGAATCTTCATAAGCTTCTAAAGGGAGAGCACATTTTGGGACTAACCAATGTTCATTTTGAGAAAGACAGGGTATGTAGCGCATGTCAAGCAGGAAAGCAAGTTGGTGTTCATCATCCACACAAAAACATCATGACGATCGACAGGCCGCTTGAGCTACTCCACATGGACCTATTCGGCTCGATAGCTTACATAAGCATCGGCGGGAGTAAGTGTTGTCTTATAATAGTGGATGATTATTCTCGCTTCACTTGGGGTGTTCTTTTTGCAAGAAAAATCACAAACCCAAGAGACTTTAAAGGGATTCTTGAGACGGGCTCAAAATGAGTTAGGCTTAAGGATCAAGAAGATAAGAAGCGACAATGGAACAGAGTTCAAGAACTCACAAATCGAAAGCTTTCTTGAGGAGGAGGGCATCAAGCATGAGTTCTCTTCTCCCTACACGCCACAACAAAATGGTGTAGTGGAGAGGGAGAATAGAACTCTATTGGACATGGCAAGGACCATGCTTGATGAGTACAAGACTTCGGATCGGTTTTGGGCCGGGGCGGTCAACACCGCTTGCTACGCCATCAACCGGTTATATCTTCACCGAATCCTCAAGAAGACATCGTATGAACTCCTCACCGGTAAAAAACCCAATGTTTCATATTTTAGAGTCTTTGGTAGCAAATGCTTTATTCTTGTTAAAAGAGGTAGAAAATCTAAATTTGCTCCTAAGGCTGTAGAAGGCTTTTTACTTGGTTATGATTCAAACACAAGGGCATATAGACTCTTTAACAAGTCCACTGGACTAGTTGAAGTTTCTTGTGACATTATGTTTGATGAGACTAACGGCTCTCAAGTAGAGCAAGTTGATCTTGATGAGCTAGATGATGAAGAGGCTCCATGCGTCGCGCTAAGGAACATGTCCATTGGGGATGTGTGTCCTAAGGAATCCGAAGAGCCTCTACAAGCACAAAATCAACCATCTTCCTCCATGCAAGCATCTCCACCAACCCAAGATGAGGATCAAGCTCAAGATGATGAAGATGAGGATCAAGAAGATGAGCCACCTCAAGAGGAGGACAATGATCAAGGGGGAGATGCTAATGATCAAGACAAGGAAGATGGTCCAAGACCGCCACACCCAAGAGTCCACCAAGCAATACAACGAGATCACCCCGTGAACTCCATCCTCGGCGATATTCATAAGGGGGTAACCACTCAATCTCGTGTTGCTCATTTTTGTGAACATTACTCTTATGTTTCCTCTATTGAGCCACACAGGATAGAGGAAGCACTTCAAGATTCAGATTGGGTGTTGGCGATGCAAGAGGAGCTCAACAACTTCACGAGGAATGAGGTATGGCATTTAGTTCCACGTCCTAACCAAAATGTTGTAGGAACCAAGTGGGTCTTCCACAACAAGCAAGATGAGCATGGTGTGGTGACAAGGAACAAGGCACGACTTATGGCCAAAGGGTAATCACAAGTCGAAGGTTTGGATTTTGGTGAAACCTATGCACCCGTAGCTAGGCTTGAGTCAATTCGCATTTTACTTGCCTATGCTACTTACCATGGCTTCAAGCTTTATCAAATGGACGTGAAGAGTGCCTTCCTCAATGGACTGATCAAGGAGGAGGTCTATGTTGAGCAACCTCCCGACTTTGAAGATAGTGAGTACCCTAACCATGTTTATAAACTCTCTAAGGCGCTTTATGGGCTCAAGCAAGCCCCAAGAGCATGGTATGAATGCCTAAGAGATTTTCTTATCGCTAATGGCTTCAAAGTCGGAAAAGCTGATCCTACTCTCTTTACTAAAACACTTGCAAATGATTTGTTTGTATGCCAAATTTATGTTGATGATATCATATTTGGGTCTACTAACGAATCTACATGTGAAGAGTTTAGTAGGATCATGACTCAAAAATTCGAGATGTCTATGATGGGGGAGTTGAAGTATTTCTTAGGATTTCAAGTGAAGCAACTCCAAGAGGGCACCTTCATTAGCCAAACGAAGTACATTCAAGACATACTCACAAAGTTTGGGATGAAGGATGCCAAGCCCATCAAGACACCCATGGGAACTAATGGGCATCTCGACCTCGACACGGGAGGTAAATCCGTAGATCAAAAGGTATACCGGTCGATGATAGGTTCTTTACTCTACTTATGTGCATCTCGACCAGATATTATGCTTTCCGTATGCATGTGTGCAAGATTCCAAGCCGATCCTAAGGAAGTTCACCTTAGGGCCGTAAAACGAATCTTGAGATATTTAGTTTATACTCCTAAGTTTGGCCTTTGGTACCCCAATGGATCCACTTTTGATTTAATTGGGTATTCCGATGCTGATTGGGCAGGGTGTAAAATTAATAGAAAGAGCACATCAGGGACTTGCCAGTTCTTAGGAAGATCTCTGGTGTCTTGGGCTTCAAAGAAGCAAAATTCTGTGGCTCTTTCTACCATCGAAGCCGAGTATATTGCCGCAGGCCATTGTTGCGCGTAATTGCTTTGGATGAGGCAAACACTCAGGGACTACGGTTACAAATTAACCAAAGTTCCTCTTATATGTGATAATGAGAGTGCAATCCGCATGGCGGATAATCCCGTTGAGCATAGCCGCACTAAACACATAGTCATTCGGTATCATTTTTTAAGGGATCACCAATAAAAGGGGGATATCGAGATTGCATATATTAACACCAAAGAACAATTAGCTGATATCTTTACCAAGCCATTAGATGAGCGAACATTTACCAAACTTAGGCATGAGCTAAATATTCTTGATTCTAGGAATTTTGATTGATGTTTTGCACACATAGCTCATATATATACCTTTGATCATCTCTTTCACGTGCTATGACTAATGTGTTCTTCAAGTGCATCTTATGCTAAGTCATAGATTGAAAGGGGAAATGGAGTCTTTGGCTAAGACAAGGCTTCCACTCCACTCCATCGATTATTCATCCTTCGCCATCACTCCGCAACACACTCTCCAATTTGGTATAATCTTCACTCATATATTATTTATCGAAGGGAGAGAAAGTAAAAGGGCTTATATTTCACTCACAAGTATTCGTTTTTGGCGATTCATGCCAAATGGGGGAGAAAGTATTAGCCCAAAGCAAAAGGACCGCACCATCACCAATTTCAAAAATGAAGTCTTTCAAATTTGTGTTAAGAAAAGATTTTTCAATTGGTGATTTTTTCAATTGGTATCTCATTTGTGATATAATTTCAAATTGGTATACCGTCTTCAAAATTAATATCTAAAACCCTCTTGAACACTAAAAGGAGGATTTCATTAAGGGGGAGTTTTGTTTAGTCAAAGGAAAAGCATTTGAAACAGGGGGAGAAAATTTCAAATCTTGAAAATGCTTCTCAAAACCCTATTCATATACCTTTGACTATTTGCAAAAAGACTTTGAAAAGAATTTCCAAAACTTTGCAAAACAAAACAAGTGGTGCAAGCGTGGTCCAAAATTTCAAATAAGAAGAAAGCCATCCATACATATCTAGAAGAAATAATTATTGGTTTCATTCCAAGCAACCTTTGCACTTACATTATGAAAACTAGTTCAATTCTGCACGTTTATATTTGTTTTAGTTTGTGTTGGCATCAATCACCAAAAAGGGGGAGATTGAAAGGGAAATAGGCTTACACCTTTTTCCTAATTGATTTTGGTGGTTGAATTGCCCAACACAAATAATCGAACTAACTAGTTTGCTCTAGATTATAAGTTTTACATGTGCCAAAGGTTCACAACAAACCAATAAAAAGACCAAGAAAAGGTTCAAACAAAGAGAGCAAAAGACAACCGAAGTGTGCCCTGGTCTCGCGCACCGAACTGTCCGGTGTGCCACCGGACAGTGTCTGGTGCACCAGGGAATTCTAGTCTGAACTTGCTGTTGGGGACCTTTGGCTTCCGAAGGTCCTCAAAAACATGGTTTAACAATGTTTCTGGAGTATAATACATGAGCAGGTACCTTCGAACTTGGATCCTTCGGGTTTGAGTCAAAATCACAGTGTGAAGAAGCACAAGGGATGCGAAGGATGGAACAAAGCTGAAGCTGTGCGCTAGGGAGCTTCGGCATGATAACAGAAAAGAAAACCGACTTAAAGGGGAAAAGGCTATCTAGACCTCGATGGATTACTATAGAGTTATTAGCAAATGTAAAGGGCATGAGCGTAATTTTACATGGGCTGCGTCCCGTGCCTATAAATAGATGAACAGTGCTCCCGTACTGTTCACGCTGACTTGGCATTTGCTTTTGCGTCACGCTTGTACTCTTTACCTTCCCTCAAGCCGAAGCTACACTTGTAATATGATATCATTCCTATTTCTTCATAGTAAAAAAATAGAAATGATTCAATAATAACAACATATTTAATTGTTCATGTTGTCTTATATACTTCGTATGATTTCCTCTCTATTTTTATATGTCATGATTACGAAGGTATGTCCTTCGTAACCTTCGTCCAGAAGCCATTATATCCTAAGGGAAATGATGCTCCGAAGGATGAAGGACTTTAACGTTTAACATTATTTGTGTTGCCTTGCTCTTAAGCCGAAGCATTTGAGAGTAAGTCCCCAACATTGGTGCCCACCTCCGGTGAACCCTTTCCAACCACTTTCGGTAAGCATCGACCTTCGTCATGCCGCCAAAAAAAGCTTCAGCAATAGGGGCTGTCGCTCTGCAGCCGCTAGACCCAAACCAGGAGACCCTTTCTCTTCGGGAGGCCCGAAGCCAGAAGAGGAAGGCCACCAGTCCAATGCCTCAGGAGGACGACTTGGACCAAGAAATCAGGAATATGGAGATGCTTCATCAGCAGGTGCAATGGAAGAAGGAAAAGATGGCTCGGTTAGCTGACCTGCAAAGGCAGATAGACGAAGCCTCTGAAGAAGTTTGTCATCTTGCTCAGGATGAGAAAAACCGAAGGCCCCAGCACAGAGAGCTTCACCAAGAGGTCTTCGTCAACGAGGATGACTGGTATGAGGATTTCCACCATGGAAATTTTGCCTTTGATGATGCTTCTCCTCTGTCAGCTGAACTGCAGGCTACACCTTGGCCCCCGTCTTACAAACCACCTCAGCTCCCCATATACGACGAGCACTCAGATCCGAAGCAGTTTCTGATGAGCTACGAAGCTACTATATCTTCATATGGAGGCAATACTGCAGTCATGGCAAAATCTTTCGTCATGGCAGTCAAAAATGTTGCACAAACCTGGTACTCCTCTCTTCAGCCAGGAATAATCACATCATGGCAAAAGCTGAAGGACATGCTTATCACCAGCTTCTAAGGGTTTCAGACAAAGCCAATCACTGCTCAAGCTTTGTTCCAGTGCACCCAGGATCACGAAGAATACCTTCAGGCGTATGTCCGAAGGTTCATACGACTGAGGGCACAGG
This sequence comes from Zea luxurians, assembly GCA_029449295.1. Taxonomy (NCBI): domain Eukaryota; kingdom Viridiplantae; phylum Streptophyta; class Magnoliopsida; order Poales; family Poaceae; genus Zea; species Zea luxurians. The sequence goes on from JAOPSE010000006.1 coordinate 94,787,740, forward strand.
CGCTAACGGTGCCCAATGAAATTGTCATTGAGGCCATGATTAAGGGGCTTCGACCAGGACCTATAGCCCAATACTTTGCTAGGAAACCCCCTCAGACCCTAGAGAAACTGCTTCAGAAGATGGATGAATACATCCGAGCTGATAATGACTTTCGACAGAGAAGGGAGGAAGCTTACAGATTCTCCGAAATCACCAGGGGCTTCAGGGGGAGAGTCCATCCTAGGCACGTCAGATCAATTCATTCCACTTAGAATGACGACAGAGGAAGCCAGCAACAGAGGCCACAATATTCCTCCCAGGCTTCGGGGCAGCAACAGAGCTATCATCGGCCCCCCAACTCTAAGGGGCAGAGGCGCCAGGGGCTTTGGAGGAAGGTTTGGGGATCAGCCCAGAAAAATTTATTGCCTATTCTGTGGTGAGGACAAGGGCCATACTACTAGGATGTGCCATGTCACCATCCAGAAACAGAAAGAGATAGCAGAGGCTGCAGCCCAATAGAGCCAGCCGAAGCAAGTTATGCATACTGCTTAGTACCACTCACCGTACATTCCAGAGTATGTGGGTAACCATTCTACAGCTTCTGTTGCTTCGGCAAGCCAATCTCAGGCATCTTGGCAATAACTTCCATCCCCACCACCATTACAACGAGGCCAGTAGCCAGAAGGGAGCCAGCATACTCATCAGCAACGAGAATTCAGAGAGGAGTCCGAAGCTCGCACAATCAACAGTATTGTACCAGAGTCGAAGCACATCTACTAGAAGATATCCTGCTGCTGAAATAGTTCTTGCATTTGTTACCATTTTCCCTTTTAATAAGGAACAATCATTGAAAGCCTAAGTTTTTTCTTGTCGTTTTCAATTTCTTGTAACAACTTCTTTTTTGTCATAGTGAAAATATATCTTATACACGGACATACGGAATCCAAAACATTGTCGAAGCATGAAAACTTGTTCTTAAGAGCTCGTGGCTACAGAAAGTATCTCCAAAGCTACAAAAAAAGTCGTTCTACGGAACGCAGTGTAAGTTTGCTGAAGTTACAAAAAGTCATTCCTAAGGGAGCGCAGCGTAAGTTTTCTGCTTAAAAGTCATTCCAAAGGGAATGCAGAGCTTACAGCGAAAAATAAACGCTGATACCGCCGAAGTAAAAGGCGAAGAAGCTCCTAAGGGAGGCTTACAGTGAAAAATAAATGCTGATACCGCCGAA